>JAYKKI010000012.1:19215000-21615000 GCA_039881145.1 Druceiella hillmani
TTTTATTTTAGCGTAAGAATTTTTGAATTTAACGAATTATTGGGAAATTTAGCAAGACATTAAACTGTTTTCGAGTAATATTTTATCTGATTTATTTCGTGTACAACACACTTGGGTCGTTTTAATTTGTTTATTTGTTTATTTTCTGAACAAGGTTAGTATATTAGTTTCTTATTTTATATCGTTTAATATATTTCGGAAAGAACAAAAAAAGTATGCAAATATTGAGTATGTACAGTTTAAAAGTGTAATATTTCTGAAAGACTGCATAAGGGTAAAATTAAAAAAATATATTTTTGTTTTTTATTACAAGAGTATCCCGAATACGTTCTAAAAATAGCAAGACTTATATTGAGTAGGTACGATCCTGGAACTAAAATTTTAAAGACACTTAGAACACAGTTACTCATATGTAAATATGCAAGTTCTTTATTTCTATGTAGACAGTCCTATTACTCGTCCAAACGTTGAACAAAAAGATAAATGAATCAAGTGACATCGATGTGTGTCATGCCATTAAACAAGAAATAAAAACTAATGATAGGATGAAATAGATAATGATTACTCATTACAAATTCAATAATATTTTAATAGTTCTCCACCTTATTCTACAGCTACACATTGGGTAACT
Organism: Druceiella hillmani; assembly: GCA_039881145.1. Lineage (NCBI taxonomy): Eukaryota > Metazoa > Arthropoda > Insecta > Lepidoptera > Hepialidae > Druceiella > Druceiella hillmani. Next base: position 19,215,632 of record JAYKKI010000012.1, read on the forward strand.
GAAATTAAAGTGCAAAGATGGAGTCATGCCATTAAACAATAAATAAAAACTAATGATGGGATGAAATAGATAATGATTACTCATTACAAATTCAATATTTCAATAGTTCTCCACCTTATTCTACAGCTACACATTGGGTAACTGAAATTAAAGTGCAAAGATGGAGTCATGCCATTAAACAATAAATAAAAACTAATGATGGGATGAAATAGATAATGATTACTCATTACAAATTCAATATTTCAATAGTTCTCCACCTTATTCTACAGCTACACATTGGGTAACTGAAATTAAAGTGCAAAGATGGAGTCATGCCATTAAACAATAAATAAAAACTAATGATGGGATGAAATAGATAATGATTACTCATCACAAATTCAATAATATTTCAATAGTTCTCCACCTTATTCTACAGCTACACATTGGGTAACTCAAAATTAAAGTGCAAATATTGAGTTGTAACCCACAGAAAACATGAAAAAAATACTCCCAGATTGTAGCTCGCATCTAAAAATGTATTTGCTATTCAAAAAGTCTTGAAATCGTAGATTGTAAGTATTTTTAATAAAGGCTTTTACTTATTGCTGAAAACGATGGAGATAAAGTGCATTATCATCGATTCTAATGGTGTCCTCAATGTGGGGGAGCGAGACAAAGCACGTTTGAGTCATGTGAAACGCGTGTATACATATGTACCGAAAAAATGATAATTAAGAAAGAACCGGAAAAATCAGAAACACATACCAACATTATGAAGATGAAGGGTATGGGTCATAAATCGTATTGTATAGGTCAGAAATCGTTAACTAAAGTAACATAGTTTAATTAAATAATAATAATTAGGAAAACCGTTATACCGTTTTCCTAATAATATTATATCATTTTTATGGTGACAATGACTTAAAGAGAAGATGAAAATTGTTATTTGAAGTTTAATTTTAATATCAATTTTTTTATTTGAACCGGTTTTTGAAGTTTTATTGCTATCACATACAGAATTTGTTGAAACTTTGTTGGAAAATATATTATATATTTCATATTGGGTCATAATAAGAAGTATATTTTCCGAAATTTAAAAAAACGTGAACTAATTTGTAAATTGTTATTTTTAAACATTTTTATTACATACCGTCGCCACATAAATTAACTCTAAGAAGATTACGGGTTTATCTGTTTTGAACAACTGGATCACGAATTATCCATTGTACCTTACTGGCCCATTTGTTTTTAAGTGCGGTTTTGATTGATAAATCTAAAATATGTACTCAAAAAATGTCAAAAGAAAGAATGTTTTTCTTTTTTGAATTGCGTGTTATTAAATGGACAGAAATAATTACTATTGTGTGCATTATAGTTTTCAAAAAAGGGTTTTTATACAAAACCATTTAATTCGAATACACAACAGAGAAGAAAAATGTTATTTTGATTAAAAATATTTGATAGATGCGAAAAATTATTATAGGCTAACCCACAAAGGGTAAGTTTACGATTTCTTGTTTGTTTCTGTTTATTTTGGTAAAAATGTAATCACGTACACAGACTAGCGTATATTAAAAAAAATATTTTACTTTATGTCTTGAATAATTTAACATGAAAATACATGATAAATAATGTTACATTTCTTACTGAGTTTAAATATTGAAGACCAAATTGGTAAAATAGCCAAATGAGCGTAAAATTTAATTGTCTTTCTACAGACTCCAACGTCCACAAAAAAATTGCACGCAAAAAATTCTTAATAGAAATGGTTGGTCTTTTTTTAAATGACACCTTGAAATGAAAACTTTGATTTTAAATTTAAAACGCCTATCGAATGGTAACCTACTCGATGAGATGCGGAAAAAATTTCCCAGTTTTTATGAATAAAAGAATTTATTATATTTTTTTTAATTATTATGCTACCTAATAATTGCAACTTCTATGTCAATCACGTATATGTAATAAGTTTCCTTATCACGTATACGTATATGTAATAAGTTTCCTCCCTTTAACTAAGCAATCCTAAGGATTAGATGAGCCCGCTAAGGGTAGCAATATATATATATATATACGTGATTTCATTAATATCTATCCACTAAACAGTCCTAATGTTCCAACTCCATTTTGACATGGAATATCCAGCCGTCCCTTAAGATATGGACCAACCGATAAGGGATGATAAGCCAAGCTACGACTGAGATATCGACAAAAATTTACTTTAATAAAAATTTCTTGATATTCGAGACAGGGACATCTTTTTAAAATTTTGGCCATGACCACAAAAGAAGTCTGATTATTAATTTATTTATAGTAAAGTGAAGTAATACGTCTTTTGATTTAATTAAAACATTTTATAAATATACCATTAGAATTTCATAATGTTCTTCGCCCAAATGTTGACTATGTGTGGTGAAAAAAAATGTACCACTCAGAACTGGGTAACCATTTGGGAAATTGGCATATGTAATACAAATATTATAGTAATAAAAATCTTACTGCCTTTAAACTATGACAAAAAGATATTTGCACTTAACCACAGAAAGTGTGAGTAATGACACTAGATTTGAATTTTCATGTAAAAATATTTTTTCTCATTTTTTTCATAGAAACTACTAAATATTCCTAAAAAATAATGAAATTAACGAAAGTTTAAAAAATTAAAAATTTTTGTTTTAGAATGAAGCTTTTATTTTTCGTTATAACAAATGTTCAAACTGCTTGCAATTGACTCTAATACACGTACGACATCAAGGAATAAAATAATTTAAAGTTACAAAACAATTTAATTATAGTTAAAAATATTCAAAAATTTAGCCATACTTGTTTTTTTTTATATTTTTTAATGGCACCACGTCAGGTGCAAATATACTAATAAGAAAAATAATATATACAAGTTATCCGTTTATGTTTCAAAAAAAGCCGACAAGATTATCTGAAATTTTTTTTTAGTTTATGAATTGTTTAGGTCGAAATTTTATCGTGAAAAGTCTGACATAAAATTATTTTATGGCTTTTGCGTTCATGGCTTATAAGCCTATGTCTAACTAAGTCTAAATACTACAATTTTTGGGATAATTTTTATTATTAAAAGTAGAAAATAGATGAAAATCAAACGAGGAGGAACACATTCACAAGATCACAACCCCGTTACTATTTCGTGTGGGGTTATTTAAAGGGAATAGTGTAATATAAAGAAATTAAAAGCGGACAGCGGCGAATACGATTAAAAATTATAACCGTGCTCTAAGAAATTTAGGACAAATCTTCGTCAAAATATGTAATTTATATCAATAAACTGCATAAAATGCACAAGTTTTTACAATAGCAAACAAAACTTTTCGGTGTATTTTATAACCTTATCTTCATTTGAATTTCAGCCCTCTAGTTTTAAGAATAAACTTCTTAGCAAATATTGTTTATAACAAATGGACTTTTCATGATAAAATTTGACATAAACAAAATAAATTAAAAAAAAATAATTGAAGATGATTTTGTCGTCTTTTTCGAGAAATTAATAAATTCAAAATATTTTTAAACTACACGTAAACGCATAAGACATGTATCGTTCCTCTTTTACTTCTTTGATGAAATTTGCCCATGACGTAACGCCATTTAAAAGAAACTTGCTTAATCTTTCCATATTTTTAACTATAATTTATTTTTAACTCTAACTTTAAATTACTTTTACTTCTTTGATGTCCCATGCGCATTAAAGCCATTTTGCAGGCAGTTTGAATATTTAAAATAACAAAAAGTAAAACTATATTTTTGAAGGAATCATATAATTTTTTTTTACCAAAAATTACTTTTATAGTTTTTCAGGAGTATTTAATAGAAATGAAAAAAATTTAAAGAAAAATACATTTACATGAAAATTAAAATACCCAAAATTACAAAGATGGGGTAATGGGTGATTTCTGTGGTTAAGGGTGAATATTTATTTTTTTGCTATTAAAGGCAATAAGATTTTTATTAACACAATTTTTGCATTAAATGTGTAAATTTTTTAAATAATTTGCTAGTTCTAAGTGGTACATTTTTTTTTCAGCACCAACAATTAAATTTGGTTGACCAATATTACAAAATCTTAATAAGTATATTTTTAAAATTTTTTTTCAGAAAATTAAACTAGATGTTGTAAAATGCTTCAATTATTCCAAAATGTATATAATAAAATAATTAGACCTAATTTTTAGTCATTGCAGCCAAAAATCCAACCCAAAGTAGTGATTTTCACCAATTTCATAAGTGAATGCTGAATCTACTGAATCTCGAAAAGTGAGAAATTTTTAGTAACTTCAAATTTAGCCAATAACCCAGTCATACTTTAGTCTATCGTCCCTTTTTGATTGGTCCATGACTTATGGGACACCCGTATATTTCTATCAAGCTGCAATGCGAAATGAAATCTTCTGATTATAATATATATATAAGTCGATTTTCTTCAAATATTTTTGGGAAATATTTATTGAAGCGTTGTACACCATCATGTCTACAAACCTCATCTATTAAAAGTTGACTCAGTAAGAGCTAGCACTGTGCGTCAGCAAGATATAACGTAAGTTCGTAAATATTCTATAGGGACAACGAGAAAAAGACGAATTAAATGGACAAGAGATTAAAAGAAAAAAAATAATTGATTTGAGAAGATGGAGGAATCTGTTAATTGTTACAGTTGTAACAAAAAGAGTGGGAGGATTAATAATGGGCATTGTGCAATATAGAGATGTGGAATGCTATGAAAAACTTAATAAGAAGTTAAATTTGAATATTCTATTGATATATATAATTCTATATATGTATAATCATTTTTTTATTCCATCACTAAATGTGGTAATAAATATTTATATGTTTTCAAATATATTTTGTTTGAAACAATAACAATTATTGTAGTTTTGAACTAAATATTTGAGAGTTCAGAGGTTTTCGTAGATAGAGATTTTGAATAAAAGAAATTGGTAAATATATAATGCAAATAATGACTCCAATCTTCAAAAGTGTGGTATGTAGACGATAAAAGGTCGATAGATAATTTTTCGATTTTCTTTTGAAATTACTATTTCAAGTTACACACAAATCCTCTTCATATATAAGAAATATTTAAATAAGTAAAACTACCTAAAATAGACAGTACGCACATAAAAGATAAGTGTATACACAACGCGCTTTACACAATCCCGATATTACATAAGAAGACTATTTCGTAAAACGAACGTTATCCTTTTTTCAATATTGTTTAATAAAAATATACTATTACTCGGGAAGAGCTTTGGAGAAAAACTGACTCTAATGTAGAAAAAATAAAGTTCGATCTAATTCAATAGTTGGTGAGATAACAAGTAGCCAAGAAAATGGCATGACTTTTCTCTTATATAAATATGAATCCTCTTTTCTTGAGACAATATAGAAATTGAGACGTTTATATTATATCTACAGTAATTGTAAAAAATACATTTTCAGTTCTGATAAAAGGAATACCAGAATGGAGAAAAGTTTATTAATTAATCATTTTCATTTTTAAGTGTGATTACATTACATTACATTGACATGTGATTAGTTTGGTGTGAATACACTAAATATAAATACCTGGCTGACCTTGTTTAAGGAATAATTGTCTGAACTATTGTCAAAATTTGTGTAGATTAGATCAGTTAGTTCTCCACATTATACGTTGTGCGCATACGGCGTTCGCCACACAACTGCCCTACGTGTTGTTTGTTTTGTTCTTTTGTATTGTGTCATGTCGTTTTAAAATTGGAATTCCTTTATTTCCGTTTTGCATGATTTTTTCTGTTTTTTAATTGGTATTTTTTTTCTAAGTCTTGTTTTTATACACAGATCGTGGTATATGATTTAAAAAAAAAATTTTTGTATCAAAACTAAGAATCATTTTTTCCACAGAAAAGTTTCTTGTATATTTTATTAAGTTTTTGTATAGTTTGTTAGTTTATTATATGCGAAAACATCGATTATCCCAAAACTTAAATAAAAATGGAAGAGCATTCCTTTTTCTACAACAATGTCTTACTTATTTTCATTACAGGATGAACCATTGTCGATATATTTGTGAAAAAGCGTTTTGCAAAATGAATGTTTACACATAAAAACTGAAAACTATTACCAAATGCTATATATTTTTATTAAAATAATAAAAACGAAACGTTATCTGACAATTTGTTTTTTTTCTCCCTTATAGAGCTCAGAAGATTTTAATCAATTTTTTGCATATGTATATGTATATATATATATATATATATATATATATATATATATATATATAAATATATTCACATATACGAGGACATATACTGAGCAATTTTCATCAAAATATTGGATCGCGACCTAGGTACTGATTCAGGCTGTTCATTTTCTCGTCAATGTCAAAAGTCCAATTAACTGGCATGAGTTTTTCATATATATTCTCAAGACTGGCTTTAAATAGTCATACCTGTCGAAATTGTGGATTACGGTAAAGATCGGTCGAATAGACTTGAAACGTTTTTCGCCCATTTTCCTTAATGAAAATCTCACTCAATATTTACGGTAAAACCACTCTCTTCTAATAGCGTACTTCATAAAAAGTGTTAAAATAATTTTTACACCAAAAATTTAGGTCACAAATGTCTAAGATGATGAAGTTTGTTTTCCAAATGTTGAAAGTTTAAACCTATGTATTTTACCGTGCAATTTAAAAATGTTAAAAAAACCAATGTTGGAAGTACGTTGGTATATACTTCAAAACAACGCATTTAATTTATCCACTATTTCATTAAATGACTGCAATAAACTTATAATGAAAACTCATTTGATTATTTCTGAAATATTAAATTTAAAATTCTGAAAAATACTTGCCACATTTTATCCTTCCCACAGGACTCGAATAAATCGTATTATGTAAAGTTATTACAATTAATATGACATGTTTTATTTGAACTCAGCAGAAAATTTGCGTGTATTACGTGTTTGTGTAAGTTTGTTTGCAAACACTTTTTAATTTTCATATTATTGCAAGTTATTTCTTCACTTCAATTTTTGCCAAAAAGAAAACGTAATATATATTGACGTCATCGACAATTATTAAATATAAATTCAACATTAGTAAACTCATAACTATTTTCATTGAAATACACTAAACAAATAGGAATGAAAAAAATTCACTTGGTTTTTAAAAACACGTTTAACAAATTTATTTCTCGACATAATATTTTTCTTTTTTCATGCTTTGCCAAAAACAGGACATATAATTATATTACTTTTATAAGGATTATAATAATGTCTTGTTTTTTATTAATCTGCAATTGCATGAATGTTTTTCTTCAGATCATAAAAAAACGCAACGATTTTGTCCACACAAATCGGCTTATTTGTTTCTGTTATTTATTCGTTGCTGTAAGAATTTAATTTATTTACATATTATAACAATTGCTCATAAACCAAAATTATTTATTAAATATATGTCGGAAATTGTTATAAATATCCTCACCGATACAATGTAGCCTCGGCCAATCAAGTTACGTTAATTTGGAAGCTAGGAAGCTGTGGTGTCGATCTTCATGTTTGTCATCGACGATTCGTCTTCCAGTAGTCCCTCGACATTTATCGAGATGAGTTGCGTTTAGGTAATGTTTCCTATTTTCTATGTCACTTTCGCCAAAACAGTCGTTCGTATATTTCGCTAAATACGGAGAAGTGTAGGTCACACGAGAGCTAATAATTATAAAAACTATGATTATTAATCGACTAAATAAGTCTAAGTCGTACGAGAGCTAATAATTATAAAAAACTATGATTATTAATCGACTAAATAAGTCTAAGTCATACGAGAGCTAATAATTATAAAAAACTATGATTATTAATCGACTAAATAAGTCTAAGTCGTACGAGAGCTAATAATTATAAAAAAAAAATTATTATTAATCGACTTATTCTTTAATATGGTGACATTATTTAAAACGATTTAAATTTTGCATGACAATCTACTCAATTCCAGTTTGCAATTTTCGAAAGAATTAAGTTGCTATGTGTCATTTTTAAGTAACGTTAAGAATACCAGTTGATTTAAACCTAAATGGGTGGTGTCGATTTTTTTGAAGGAGTGGACTTTAGGTGTAATAGTGAATGTGGATATTTTGAAGTTGTTTTCGAAGATGTATTTGAAGAAGTCTTACAGTGTTCCATCGGTAAGCCTTGTTATTATTCCAAATGTATGAATATAATTTGCATTTATATTGTGAATATCGTCCTATATTGAACCTGGACGACAGTCCAGCAGAAAGTTTCTACTTCGCAATTTTCTTTTCACGTCATTACAGAGTATTAAAATGTAGATGGTGGTATATCCATGAAAAACATTGTCAATTTTCTTAGTTATTAGAGTGGTGCATGAAATGGAATGTTTATATTTAATAAAACACTTTTATTGAATAAAGTAATATGTAGAAATATGGTTGAATTGTTCGTAGATATATAGGATTGAGGTTTCATATGTTATTATTCTGATTAAAACATTTCTCTTTAACATATAATTTTAGATAAACATACATCGATTTACATTATATGTCGTGTTTTGTAAAAACATATCAACGGTCGTCTTATTAAAATAGCATTAAGATATTCCTGGAGTAAGGTAATAGGATAAACAGTTAATGCGTAAGACGAAAAGTTAAAAATGATCGTCATCAAGTATCACAAGTGATGGAACTTGGGTTGGAGAATTGAGGAAGTTAAATGAGTATTAAGGACTAGCGTGACCCGTGCGAAGTCTTCGCATTATTTATTCTATTTTAATAAAATTGACATATAGAAGCGCAAGTATCAAAAGCATTGAGCTAAAGCGCCACTTTATTTATACGTGAGTGGATTTGAAATTAAACAAAAATTTTACCGACCGTCAATCATATTGACGTTGAGCCGTTAGATGACAGCATTGCTGTTTTGTGTATATAATTTTAATAATTAATTAATTTGCAAAAACAATAGCAATAATAATTTTTTTAGTTGTGGATGCCGGCAGAGCAAGCAATTATCTATAAAATGATATATAATTTATGTGGATTAGTTGTGAGGTTTTTTCTAAAAAGGGAGTGTAACATCTTAACCTTAGCGTATTAATATATATGATGATGATGATGATGATGATGATGATGATGATGATGATGATAAAATCCCTTACGAATTATTTTCCTCTCTTTAAAGTATGGAAACCTAAGAAAGTATAATAATAAAACTAACTTGAAAAATATTTTAGAATTAAATGCCGATGCAGTTAGCAACTCTGAAGTGAAACTTAATTATATTATGAAGTGTAGTAAGTACAAGTAGAATGGCAAAAACCTATGACAAACGACACACAGCGGAGAATATCACAAATGTGGAACGATCCACTGTTTTACATGTTTTCTTCGTGTATGGGTAAAGCTAATATTTTATATAATATTCTCCTTTTTTGTACATTATCTGTTACCGGGGTCTTGCTTTTTCCTCATTTAGTAGAATGTATGTAAGTTCAAATAAAGTCACAAAAACCTATGACACGATATGCAGCGGAGAACACATATCGTGTCATAGGTTTATTATATTAAAAACTTATGAAAAAAATGTAGAAGAGAATGTCACATATGTGGAAGGATATACTGTTTTGTATGTCTTCTTTGTGTAAGAATAACGCTAATCTTCCCTATACCTTTCTAATTTTTTGTACACTAACTCTTACCCGTGGTCTCTCTCTTCATCTTCTTCAATAAAATGTAAGTAAGTTCAAGTAGAATCGCAAAAACTTATGATAAAAGACGTACATCAGAAAATGTTACAAATGCGGAACGATTCACTGCTTTGCGCGCAAGCAGTGAATCGTTCTCATTAAGTATGATTATGAGTTAAAAAAAGGTTATGAGTTAAAAAAAGGTTTAACTCGTGACTTAATGTCATGTTGTCCTATAACTACTTAATTATTTATCTCATTATATAATACATACATCGTATTCTAAACGAGAGATTTTAGTAAATTAAAGTCTTATCAAATAATATGAAAGCCATACTATCTTAGATTTCAAGAGTATTTAGAGAAACAAATTATTTACTTTGGTTCATAGTTTATTTTGCTAAAAGGACAAACAATTTTAACTGGTGAACTAATATACTTAATGACCTTGTATGCGTGAATGTTATTCCCAAGATATGACTATGAGCTTCAAAATGAGGTGCATTTATTCTATTCAAAATAGATAATTTTAGTCAGTTTGATTCCTATCAAATAGTGTAAAAATTAAGCTATTTGAATTCACTCACTTTTCAAGGTGAATTGTTTAGTTTGAGTTAATATTTTATTTTGGTTAAAGGAGAAAAAAATTGTAAATGTTAAACCTTTAACTGCCTAATTACATTTCCCAATATGTAATTTTGACGCTCAAAATGAGCTGCCATGTATTCTATTTGAAATTCTGGATTATAATAATGTTACTAAATATTATCAAAATGTGTTTTTATTTATTTATTTATCTACTTTAACGTTTACATATTGCGGACATTGTTACGAGAATAATCTCTCACAGTCAATCAAAACACCAGTACAACCCAGCTCGACGAGCGGCCAAGTATCAAACCCAGATCCCCGCGTTGCGTCCCGCCCTTAAAAGCCAAAAAATTATATTAACGAATATTTCTTATGTTTCAAGACAAAATGATTAGTTCTATTTTATAGTTTCTCATTCTTAAAGAAGAAAAAAATATATGCTTCGTTAATTAATACATGAAATGGCTTCGACTGTCTGATTTTTATCCCAATTCATAAACGTGTTGCTGAAAATAATATGTCATATATTATATTTAAAAACTATTGATTTTAGTACATTTAGCTTTAATCGAATAATACAAAAATTTCGCCTTTTCAGTTTTTTATTCCAAGTTCATGTTCATCTCAACCTACTCATTTTACATACTTTTTTACTTAAGAATTTCATATCTTCAATTTTTAATCTCAAGTAAATATTCATTTCACGACAAAATTAAATTAATTTTGAAGTCAAGGTGAGGAAGTTTTTGTGACCAATAGACATTGAAAACAAACTAGTAACAAGTAATTAATTGTTAAGACAAAGGTGGCCACCTTCTCAGAAAATTATAAATATAAATTTAAACTCTAAATGTGATATAAGTAAATCTAATCTACTAGATCTAAAAGAATATCGTGAAATATTGGTTTTATTAACGATATAAATTCTACTGTCTCAAATTGTTTAATATTGCAAATAGATAATTTAACAACTTACATTCACATTCACATTTTTGATCATTTACTTAATAGTATTTTAACTTACATTTACATTCACACTTAATTTCACATTCACATTTTTGATCATTTACTTAATAGTATTTTAACTTACATTCACATTCACACTTAATTTCACATTCACATTTTTGATCATTTACTTAAGAGTATTTTAACTTACATTCACATTTACACTTAATTTCACATTCACATTTTTGATCATTTACTTAATAGTATTTTACTATTGCACTAAATTGAAATGTGTAAAAAAAAGAAATTAAATAGTCATATAAACATTACAGTTTATGTACAAATTTCCTGACCTTTTAAATAAATAATGACTGTATTCTTTCCAATTTACAAATGATACTTAGTGCAATCAGTAGATAAATAAAAGGTCATAAACAACAACCGACGATAGCTAGAATATTTTACCTATGATACGAACGGATATACATTTTTACAATTTCTTCTGCTCCGTACTAGAATCCATCAAGGATTTGAACAACTTACATATTTAAGGATTACCCGGAAGTAAAAGAATTCAGTGAAATGCGCCGGAACAAATCAACGCTTCGAACCCTCGTTTACATTATTTACGATCGTCCTCTGGTTATGCAAATGTGGATCTTTAGATCATAAGACGTACAATGAGAGCGTCCCGAATCATCATTAAGGGTACAAATATCGAGCACATATAAATATTTTCTTTATTTTTTCATTGTAATAATCTTTAATATCGATATATCTACTTTTATTTGAAAATCGCTACACTAAAATATATTTTAATTTAATCAATTTAGGTAAGAATGACGAAAAACATTGATTTGAGAAATTACATGATATTGCACATTTGTCATGTAAGTTATTGACGTTTCTCTCTATTCTTGTATTGCCGATTCAGTTAATTTTCCGTAACAGTTTACTCAAGTATTGATTTCTGTAAAAAATTTTCAGATATTTGAACTCGTCTTAGTAAAAATACGCCAAAGTCATTTATAATATTTAAGCATTTATGCTTAAATATTATTGTGTATGTTTCTCTTTTTGTGAACATATTGATAACTTGTAATGACATGATGCACTATGCATCAGCAAATGAAAGAATTTATTTATTGCAATGATCAACAATAATTTTGGATGTTAATTTTGGATTATTATTAAGATAAATATTTATTTTAGTTTTAGTTCGTAACATGGGAAGTAAGTAGTCTTGTCGATTAAAATTATTTGAAATACAATAATGTCAACACACACGTAGAAAGATTATAAAATTGCAAGACAAAGAAAAAAAAGAAAAAAAATACAAAATAATAACGAAAAATTAGAAAAATCCGAAAAATATTAAATATGTTGTATCTGCCTAATTAGCAGGATAATATTTGGTCTTTTAAATCTAGCAACCATTTAGTGTAGTTATATATATTAAAAATATGTACCTATTACATAAATTGCAGATGAAAAAGATGAGCACCTTTATAAAACTAAGTACATCAGATTGAAAAGTTACGCAGAAAACCAAGAGAAAAAATACAATGAAATTGAAGGAAAACGTTGCTATGTAGGAAATATTTTTGGTTATATCTGGTTTTCTTTAACGACCTAAAATGTCACGAATATTAATAATACAGTCGAAATTTTGTCAGTTTTTTCATTTACATATGAAAATTTAAAAATGTTTTCATGTAAGTAAAAATTACAATTCATTAAAAAATCAGATAGTATAGGAATATGTTCGCAGAGTCAGTAATTAAGTACTTGATGAAGCGATGAAATTAATTAATTTGGTTACCGAATAAATTTATTAAGGTCTAATATAATTTAAAAATGTTTACTAAACTGTCAAGTCAGTTTACGGAAATTAATATTTGGCAAAATAAATTCATATAAATAGCTCTTTGCTGCTCTGTCCGTCATTTATATTTCCAATCAATAAAGCTCTCATTTTTGGTGGTTAGAATATTATGTAAAAATTTTTTTTTTCCACGAACTGTAAATATGTGTAATTTTTATGTATAATGCTGTATTTTTACATCGTATATAATTTTTTTCATATTGTTCTTACCAAAATTAGAACATGGTATTAAAGTGTTATTATTTTTATTTCATATTGTCCTTACCAAAAATAGAACATGGTACTAAAGTGTTAATTAGTGGGGTAAATTAATTAAACATTAAAGATCAAAAATTACAGCAGACAAACCACTATCAAAACGAAAAAAAAACGAGTATAGAAATAAAAAAATATGGTAAAATTTGTCAGCTATCAATTAGCTTTATATTAATGGCTAAACTCTTAGAAAGAGACAATTTAAAATTAAATATATTTTTTAGGAAGAAAGGCATTTAAGGATCCTGACATTTTTAGGTAAATTTAAATAAAACAAACTTTACTTTCAGGACATGATATGAAAAACTCAGTATTTTAAACGAAATTGTGAAACATTTTCAATATTAATAAATGATAATTAAATGAAGCACAATTAAATGAAACTACGTGATGTAGTATTATTTCTACTATCTTTAATTTCTTTACCACGACCTAGGTTTCGTTGTATTACAACATCTTCAGATTTCTACAAAATTAACGCCAAATATATTCAATAATTAAATTAAGGTTACTGTGCATACTGGAATGGAAAAGTTTATAATAAAATATTTACGTTACATGTTCTCTCGATAATATATTCAACTCGTTAGTTTGCCAAGTTTCAAAACAAAATGTTGATAACAATACTACATTATTATTTTATCAGACGAACATCTGATATTTAAAATATAGATTAATAAACATAATCTATGTATATATATATATATATATATATATATATATATATATATATATATATATATATATATATATATACACGCATACGTATTTAATGTAGAATATCGCAAATCCAAACACCACTACTTATTATTGTGCAGCGTACAATTATCTGCTCATGCAATCATTATGTATACACGCAATACGAGTATCTCTAACGAGATTGCAACTAATCTCAACTTTACCTATCTCTTACAACGGCAAACAAGAAATTCGCAAGCATTCGTAATAAAAGTTTGAAAAGAGCAATATTTCATTTCAATTACTGTGAGCAGTCATGCCTATACATAACTGTCCAGAAAACTTGCTAAGATTGCTCTGGCTAAGTTTATTTTTCTTTATCGAATATGTTTATGCTTAAAACAGTCGTGAGTTAATTTGTTGTAGATTTGATTACTTTTCACCTGTACGACTTTAACGAACTTTCTGGATTTAGGTCAATTTATTTCTTTAAACACATTTGAGGCCGACTTTACAGCTCAGTCTTTTTCCTGAATTAATCTCTTAAACAAGTTTTACAGAACTTTGCCCTTCAAAACAATTCGACCATTTAAAAATAATATTTGGTAATTGACAAGTGCGTTGCTAGTATATCTATTAATATTTACGGATCAAATATTGTAGCTCGGACCTCTAGATTAATTTCAATAATTAATCATTGTTTTGTTTCATCATGGATAGAACAAAACGAATAATTAAGAAACACACAACAAAAAATAAATTGGCTTCTTCCGAATGTTGGAAAAGAAATTAATTCGGTTTAAATATTAGTTTTGAAACGTTTTTTCGTCAACAAAGTAAGCTTTTTTTCAATCAGAGATTTCATGTTTTCTTTCTTAGACGAAACTACAGGTGTATTGAAAATATCAAAAGTAAATTGAAGCGGAAATATTTTATAACGTTTTTTTCTGGATTTAATAAAAAAAGGTAAACAAAGTCTTAAGCTAATTTTAAAATTAATTAGATATTTTAAGTAATTTGAAACCGTGCAATAAAATCTATTATTTGTTGTAAAATAAAACGAAGTGAGCCTTTTTTCGCATGGAGAAAAGCAACATCAGTGGTATAAGTTCAGGTAAAGCTGTAACAATTTGTAATCGATTTAATTGGACAGCAGTAACGTTAATGCGTGACGTTAGGCCTGCTTTAAACAAATGTGGAACGTTTCCGATTTTGCATATGGTATTAGCGTTAATTATATCTGTGTCGTTAAAACTTTAACAAATATAACATCGAAATAGGCATAATTAACAAAATATGCTAGATAGGTATATACTCTTCCACGTAAATATTTTGTTAACGCAATATAATCATTCATTAATCCTTAATGCGCTATTTACGATTATTATAAAGCTAAAATGTAAATCTAAACTACAAATCTTAGCAAACGCTTCTTAAAGATTTATCAACATGCATTCCAATAAAATATAATTTTTTAATTAAATATATGTTAAAGGCATATTTCTAATTGATTAGAGAGTTATGCTAGGAATGAACATTTATTATATATAGAAAATATTTTTTTGGCTGATTTAAAATTTAATTTCACCTCCTACTTCGAGAGTACAAATAATCTACACTTAAGATATTTGCATTTAAATAATATATCATGTTTATCTAACACTAACATAATCAAATTTACTTTAAATGGGTGTATAATTTTAAGGGTATTTATTTGAGTAAAAAAAAAAAAATTAATATTTTAAACAGATTTATGAAAGATTAAGTTTTAAGTTTAATTATTTACATGAAACTAATTTTATCCTAACATATTGTATATATTTGTAATAGTAGTGTTGTATATAAATCGAAATTAAATTCAGCAGGTGTATTTTGTCCAAAAACTTCTATCCTTCTTTTATTATTTTTTTATTCAAAAGGGTTAGGAATGAGTGCAGACGCAGGAACATAATAAATTAATAAATAACTTTCTTCATTAAAAATACCATTAAAGAATCTTAGTCTATTTTACTAACGTTTAAAACGTAAAGAAAAACGAAATGTATTATTAAATTTACAACACCGATTTGATGAAAAATGTATGACACGCGAAATATTTAATTAAAAAAGGCGGGCACTTCGGTGGATTAGCACTGATTTAATTAAATTTATATACAACTACGCACGATACGTCAAATGTCGAGGAGCAGAGAGAGCAGAGCGAGTGTGCCATGTACAACATGCATTGCTTAATTTTTAATTTATTGCAATACAAAGGTGACACTAATAAGGCTCGTAATTTAAATTATATTGATATGTTAATACTTCGATCAAATTCGAGCCTACCTAACAAGTATGTTTAAACAAAGTTAAATTATGAACTGAGATTACTGAATAAGGCAACTTACTACATTAATATTTTCTTTAAATTAAGCAACTCTTATTTATATTATACATTTGAGATATGCAACAATACAATTTATTATTGCGTATAATTTTTCTTTCTAAATGTTAACAGTCCAATATTGTCTCTTAAAAATTTAAATATTTCGTGAAAATACCACCATACTGATCATTTGTGTATCGTTATGTTTGATCTGTACTGATCATAGTTTAAACTAATAATTTTGGCATTATATTTTTCTTCGACAAAAGTGTATTTAATATATAAATATTAACAGTGATTTTCACAAGCATTGTATTTGCAATGCTTGTGAATATCCCTGTTTTTAATTATATCAATTGCACTTTGATCGTTAATGTTAACGCACACAGAATTTTGTTTGAGCCCACTAATATAACTCAGCAATAGTTTTAACTACACAGCTTCTTTGGTCGCTGCAGAGGCAGCCATAAATTCTGCCCCAGTCGTAGATAAGGCTACTGTTTGTTGGCATTGAGTAGACCCGGTAATAGCAGCTCCATTTTTAAGAAATACATATCCAGTAATTGAACGTCTTGACTCAATGTCGTTTGCATAATAAGCACCACTGTACCTAATTAATTCTGTAATGTGAGGGTTTGATACATTACATAGACCATGATCTTTAGTTTCCTTAAAATATTTAAAAAAAGTAAATAAAAGTGTAAAAAATCTTCTCATCTGGCTTACTGCAAACATAATATCTGGTCTGGTTAGGTTAGGTAGTTGCTGCGTGAATGAGTGATCCAATCGCTTTTCTACATGGAAGATCTTTTTGGGTGATCCATTAGAATTTTGCAATTTTACATGCGGCTATGCAAGAACGATGTTGGAATTTTTTAACAAAATTTCCAATATATTTAGTTTGGTGAATAATTACATCTATCTATCTACATATTTTTATCTGCATACCCACAAAATTAGTGGGAAAACCAGCTTTTAAGTCAAAGTTTGTTTTGAGTTCATTCACTAATTCCATTATTATAGATTTATCTTAATATAGTAGCAAACCGTCATCAATATAAAGACACAGATAACATATGACATCATGATGCTTTCCAATATAAACACATTGATCTGTAAAACCAAATTTGTCTGTTTGTTGTGTTTTGGCTTTTTGTAAAACAAAATTTGTCTAATACTGAATAGAATTTTTTGTTCTAGCACATGGGAGCTTGTTTTAACCGATAAAGAGATTTAACAAGTTTGAACACAAGGTTAGGTATGCAGTCTAAGTACTCAGGTAGACTCATTAGCATCTCCTCCGTTATTTCACCATAAAGAAGAACAGTGGTGATATAAAATTGGATTATGTGTCAATTTAATAAGCTGATATAGAAAGTAATAAACGTATAGAGTCATACCTAACTTTCGATGAGAATGTTTCATCATAATCAATACCTTGCGTTTGAGCGTGTCCCTTTGCACAAAAACGAGACTTGTAACCGAGACGTATTGGTTCATTTTTGATGCGAAAGACCCACTTGCAGCCAATCACCTTCGCGCCCGGAGGCTTTTCTATCAATCTCCACGTTTCATCGTGATGATGTGCTTTTAGTTCACTTTGGATTCTGACATCTTCCATTTTTCGCAGTCAGCTGATGAGACTGTTTCATTATAGTTCAGAGGAATAGAAATCGTTGAATTTTCACCAGTGCACAGGAGTCCTTTTTCATTAAAGTTAGTGGATATTTCCTTTCTATTTCTCACTGAGGTGGTGATCACTGCGTTTGGTGCATACTCATTTTCGGAAGTGTCATGATCAGAGTAATAGTCATTGGCAGTAATATTTGTGGTGTTTGATGTGTCATTGCAGCTGTCGTTTTTGTTGTCACTTGAGTGTTAAAGATTTACAGGAACATAACTCTTCATTTACATTCTTCTTCATATACTCTTCTGAGTGTGGGCTCTAGAAAAGAGTGTCTCTTCTTTTTATAACTGTTCTAGATGGAGAAATCTTAAATTTATAGCTTTTGGAAGATGTATCATAGCTTTACAACCGAATATTCTTAGATGTTCAATATTTGGTTTCTGTTTAGACCCCATATTTTGTGGAATTTTCAATCCGAGTGACCAAGTCGGAGTTCTGTTATTGAGGTAAACAGCTGTGTATATAGCTTAAAAAGGTTTGCATTAATAAGAAAACGCTTAGTCTTCTCTACCAGGGTTTGGTTCATTCGTTCTGCGACTACATTTTTTTAACGCAGAATGTCAGCATATTTTAAGTATTTTTGAAGTTGTTGTTATCATACTCGAGGCCATTTTCAGAGCGAACACATTATTTTTGACAGTCCAATTGTTTTTTCACTTTGCTTTTAAACTGTTTAAACTTAGTTTGGGTTTCAGATTTTCTATGAAGATAATAAACCAATACTTTTTTTTAATAGTCGTCTATAAACGTAATAAAGTACTTGGCTCGTCCTAGTGACGTGATCTCCAGGGGATTACAGACATCAGAACAAACTAGTTCAAGTAGTTTTGTAGCCCTTGCACCAGTATGTTTCAGAGACAAGCGCGTTTGTTTGACCTCTGGATATGTCACATAATTTTCTTGGATAATGGTCCATCATTAGTGTTATCCTCGATTCATTTAAAATCTTCAAAATTCAAATGTCCCATACGTTGGTGTCATAAAAGAATATGAAAGCATATATATAAATATAAAAAAAATAATTACGGTATTTTAAACTCTCCATACGAGTGGCTAAAGTTTGATTGATTTTATGTTAAAGGAAACATTTTGTCATAAATTCATGTTTCTAATTTATTCCCTAAATTTTTATGTAAACTTTAGAAAATTTCTTCTTCCTACTTTGTTTAAAAATGAATATTTTTTTGACCGTATTCTGCTATAATTATAAGCCATTTATCAATGTTTTAACAAAACCCAAAAATATTTTCTATTATGTATGTGAAAATCAGTTATTGTGAAAAATATACGTATAATAACTCTCAACAAAGGTCGCCTAGGAAATACATTAAACGGGTAATATATTAAGTATGTGGCAAAATATGCAGCTAATAAAAGACATATTGTGTTATAAGCTGTATATCCAAATAATCCCGGATTCAAGACAAAGTTTCAGTGCAGCTTCTCCCCTGTTTCTTAACCCGTTAGCTTAGCTGTTATCTTGAATACTATCTGCTTATTATATAAGACTTCCTATCGTTCGTAACAGGAAGATCTCGTAAGTTTCTGTTAGTTTGCAGCACGCGCGAATTTCTATTTATTATTATAACGCATTTCATTCACAATACTGAATTTAATGACGTTGAGAAAAAATCATAGCCAATTTATGTCCTAACGAAAAAGACATGTGGCGAGTACCAAATGTCGAGAAATTTTAAAATCCGGTAGAAACAATAATTAATAAAACAAGAAAACTTATATCAATTCATATTTAATAAAAGAATAACTTATTTGTCGTGAACCATCAAGTGGCTTCATACTCACATATCTCAAGCTGTTTATGAAACAAAAAAGTCAGACGTGGGTCCTTCTTGTTGGCGAGGCTGAATTTGTACGTGACATAGTCTCCTTGTATTATGAAACTACACTCTTTTTTCTGTCTTAGTTTACTATAAGTCATATAATGTATTAGAGTATCATGTGATTAAAGTGAGAATCGAGCTCCATGAACCAAATATCAAATGAAGGTGTTGTATACGCATTTGTGCTTGTCATATGCTTCAAAAGTAGAAATTTCTGACACACTATGGATCTTCTGACAGGGTGCAATAATATGAATGTGAGACTATTATATTTCACGAGTAGGTTGTAGAAAAAGCCAAAACATATTTTTATGAGAAGCGATTCTGTAACTTAACTTTGAAAGACACTTAGAGTCAACTTATCTATATGTATATGTATATGTATATATATATATATATATATATATATATATATATATATAAGTTTTTCATTTCTATGTAGCCAACCCTGTTTTTCATCTATAAGTTGCACAAAAATATAAATGTATCAAGTGATCCTTGTTAAACTATAAGTATATATTAATAATAAGATGAAAGAGATATTGATTATTATATATTCCTATTACAAATTCAAAATTACAGTATTAGTACTCCACCTTATTTCATAGTAACACATTGAGTTAACTGAATTTAAAGTACAATAATTGGACTGCGAATACATGGAACGACATAAAAGATATAATCCCATATAGTGGTAGCTCGGACCTAACATGTTTTTACTAGTAAAAGAATCATTGAAATCGCGGTTTGGGTATTTGTATTTCTAATAAATGTTACTACATATTGCTGAAAACGATGGAAACATAGAGCATTCCCATTGGTTCTAATGCCATCCGCTATGCGAAGAAGTGAGATAAAGCGCGTTTTAATTATGTGAAGCGCGAATTCACAGATATATTGGAATGCCGAAACATGGAGAAAAATACAGTGAGCCGTCACGGGACGCCTGGCAGATGTGAAACATCGTGTTCGTACAAGTAATATGCATAAAAGACAAGATTATTACTGGAACTAAATATAGCATAATGAAGAAATAAAGTATTACGAATTTTTTACAGAAAATGGTGATTTTATTTAATTAACAATTATTTACAATTAATACAAAAATAATAAAGCACAGGTTAAGTGTACCGTAATAAACAAAAGCGTCGAACTGAGTGAGGAGGGGGTCGCGTAGTCGGTTGCGCATGGCGACACGTCGCCATACCGTACACCCTACTACATAGACTATATATATATATATATATATATATATTATATATATATACCTTAGTATATCGTGGCGACCCGTCGCCACGGCAAGCGTCGCCACGTCAACGATTCGGTTTATACCTGCGCCTATAGATGTTTGACATCAAAAACAGAAAAAATTAGAAGCACGGTAATATTATAATAAAGCTGAAAAGTGATTTTATGGGCCTGAAATCGTCAACAAAAATAACTTAGTTTATTTTTAAAATATTATTTATTTAATTATTAGGAAAGTTATTATACCGTTTTCCCAGTAATTATGTTTTTAGTGTGGTAAAAACCAGTTAAAAAGAAGAAGCAAACCGATTTTTTAAATCAATTTAAATATCTATTTATTAGACTCGGTTTTTGAAGTTTTATTAGAATTAATTGAATGAATAAAATTATTTAGAATTAATTCTTTGTTGATAAAAATTATTTATGTTACGTTTGGTGACAACAAAAGATGTTTTTTCGAAATTAAAAATTTATTTGTTATGTTACGTTTTGTGTATTATTTGTAAACTGTTATTTTTAAATGTTTCTAGAACATACCATTACCAGGATTACGAGTTATAATGTTTGACAGAGAATGTGACGAAAAGCTGTTATAGATTTGTGGATTAATTATATGATTTTTTAGTCTTTTGGTCAAAATATAATCGCGTATGTAGGCGTAGGAAAAGGTATAATAAACAAAGTCTTAATAGATCTACTCAAATATATATCAAGATTTTAAAAGAAAAAAGAAATATTCGTGGAAGACCTGGGAATCCCACAACCTTGTTTCAAACTTGTCGGCATTTTCAATTAGTTGTAACAGGCGGAAAGTAAAGTATAGGGGGATTAATATTAGGCTTTCTTGCGGAGGTGTTGAGGAAAGTGCTACGAAAAACTTAAATAAGGAGACGTAAAATTTAAATTCTTTTCTGCATAAGGGTTTTGAACAGACCATTAAATACACTTTTTGTGTGAAATATTATATTTATTCGTAATAAATTTTAATTGTTATTAATGTTTTATACGATTAATACTTTTTTTTTATTCTTAATCCACAGAAAACAATTTCATAATTAAGTAATTCCATGTATTCCTGGTTTATTGATAAATAGGAAATAACATACTAACGAATACTTGACGTAATTTATCTCACAGCATTTGATATAGGTGTAATTATTTTTTTTATTCCATCACTAAATTTGGTAATAGAGAGGCATATATTTATTAATATATAGATGTTTGTAATAAATGTAGATATTGCACGTTTTTATTAAAATATTAGGTGGTTCAGAGGTTTCTGTAGACAATGGTTTTATTTGTAAGAAATTAATAAATAAATTATACAAGAGATTATTATTTCGAATTAGGTTAGCTAAGTGGAAAATTTGAAGAGTTACAATATAAATGAAAAATAGGTTGAAATTGTCAATTCGGATTCTTTTTTGGAATGTTTTAACTGCTTCCTTCTTTTAAATAAATTTAAGTTAACTGTATTTTGTGGAATTAATTGCAATGTAAAAGGTAAAATTAACTATTAACATTTTTCCCATTTTTAGTTTATGTAAATAAATAATAATATTACGTTTAGATAAAGATACTCAATTTTCCGAATTTACCATATATTTTCTGCATTTCAAACCGTAATGTCCTTTCCTCCTCAGAGACCGGCAACATCTAATCGCATTCGTCTCAATTAACCGAGTTTGGAAAAGTAGCACGACCGGTGTGTAAGAGATACTGTAACCAACGAGTATATCTGTGGAGCACAGTTTCTTCGTAATTCCCTTTGGAAGCTTAGAACTTAAGGACGGATATTTCAAAGAAAAATTGTGTATACCAATGAGATATATAACTCGATTCACGAACTATGTATTATAATAACGTAGGTACGTTATAATAATACATAGATAATCACACGTAATTCAACAATTAATAAATTGTGAACAAACGACGGATATGCAATATTTAATAAATAAATTAGGTTCAAAATAAACGTGCAATTTTAACACGACGTATTCCCGAAACACATTTTTAAAATTTTCAAATTTGCAAAGTTGACTTAATATTAACTTTCAGAGTTCGATTTTGGCACAACCATGATATCACTCTGAGGAGGAACATGATTATGTTATGATTTGGGTACAAATTAAAACAAAAAAAAAAGGTGTCTTTGTAAATTTTGAGAATTTAAAAACTAAAAAAGACGTGATTACGTGAAAGGATTTAAAAAGCAGTACATAATTTTCTCATTACAACCAAACTGTTGTAGTTTAAAATGGAAAGCTCAGAAAAGTACATGCCGGTTGATGTTAAAAAGCAAGGTATTTATTTAAAAATTAGCTGTTTAAATTAAATAAAAAAGCGCAAATCTTGATATTATTCTTAAATATTTGCTTATGAAAATAAGTAAGACTAAATTAATTGTTACAATTAATGTGACTAAAAAAATTAGTCCATACTTTCAAGAAATACCGCTATGATCATTCATATTGTCTTAAGGCGTTACTGTTTCGTTTTTGTTTTTTTTTGGAGAAAAAACATTAAATTCTTCATTATCCGAACAGGTCGCGCAATGTAAAAATTATATCCAAATTATTCGTAAGTTCGTCTGTTTTATTTTTTTGCTTTCATTTCCTCGATATATACTCGTACATTGCCAAAGTAAATTTGCTTAAATTGGTGTTCATTTATTATTATATGTGACTTGCGCTCAACCTAACTTGTATACCCTGCGTCAATAATATGAAACTAAGTTTCGCCCTAAATATTTAGCGCTTAGTTTATTATTGTAGCAAATAAATGACTATATTATATTGCAAACAATTTTTTGTTAAAATTAATATTTTCACGAGCATCTCTTGTTTTTAACTGAACAAAAATAGCATAACGGACATTTGTTTTATGTTTAAGCTATTATTTTTTGACAGGTTGTGATCGAATTTTTAGTAATTTTGCGAAAGTTAAAAGCAAGTAATTTTTTGTTTTGCATTTCTTCCAAAAAAATTGGTGATAATGAGACAAAATAAAGTATTTTCTCATAATTGTTACACTGGGAATTTCTTCCGACGGATTTTTTTACAACACATTTATATTTTATGAGATTTTTATCTAATGGGTTTATAATTTGATTAAAATCATATTTGGTTCATTGAGGCTATATAAAAAAACATTTTACAAGAAAATTACAAGAATAAACTGAATTTACATAATTCATATAGTAAATTGTTAATAACGTAAAAGTGAGAATCACACTACGTTTAAATAATTTTAGTGGAGAACCAATACTATAATTCTATTCTTCTATAAAATCGTCAAAAAATTACGACACAATTAAATGAAAGTACGTGACGTAATATTATTTATACTTTCTTGAAGTTCTTTACTACGACTTAGGTTTCGTTGTATTATAATATCTTCAGGTGGGCTATTAATTAACGCCAAATATACTCAAAATTCGAAAACAGCCGATTTGGCCACATTAGCGATATTGTACCGTCAACTCCGAATTAAATTACGGAAGACGATACAAAGAATTTGGTTCAACAAAACGTGTAAAAATTTTCGAGTCAATGCATTCAATTCAGCTTCATTTCTTTGGTTCACTGCTGACAAAGCTGTGAAAATGAAGAGGTAAATTAATCTTGACCTAATTTACTCTTTGATCTTTGTTGACTAGTATTGTTGAATATAATTTTAGTCATATTTGAAGACAGACTGAGATATTATTATTTAGGACAAAAGGGAAAAATCTTAAGGTTGTTCAACGATAACTGTATTTGATATACATACTCATACTCGTAAAAGGCTAAACCAAAAACCTAACAAATTATATTTATGTTTCTCGTAGTCTAGCTACTTCACGTTGACTACTATATTTTTGGTCCGTGTAGGACTTTACATTCAAGTTTATTACAGGAAGATCTTCTTCGAACGTTAGAAAGGTTAAGTTCCATATTGTGGAAACGTCAAAAACGACAGCGCTTAGAAGAAACTTTAACTAAGAACATTACGCGGAAATCCTACCGTAGATAGATAAAATAAAATTTTAATGAAACACTTGTTAATATGTTTACATACTTCAATATTGTAAATAATAGTTATACTGTAAAATATAATAGCGTTACTTGTTTCGGTATTTCTAGTAATGTGGAGAAAACATTTATTGGAGTCGGAATACTAGAGATTTCAACAAATATTAATGAAGCTTTAACTAAAATTTTTGGCTAAAGAAAAATTACATATGATAATATACATTTTAATGAACCATACGGAAACTTACATAGGATAATATACATTTTAATGAACCATACATTTTAATGACTCATACGGGTTATTAAAATTATTTAAAGTTCTTTTTTTTTTCGAAAAATAACGCTTTTCGTAGTAATAAAAGCTCGTTCTTTTTTGAGTAAATATAATGATTAAGTGTAAAATTTATTTATTCATTAACGAACCGTTGCCACTTTTTATTGTAACATCCTTTTGTCAATTCAAATTTATTCGTATCGCGTGGAGTGGTACTTATTAATGACTGTACAATATGAGGAATGTATTATATTTATTTGATGAAATTTCTTTTGGATTATGTTTTCATTTTTATATTCATTGGAAGTTATATTTTACTTTGTCTCATTACAGTATATTGGTGCAAGCGCTTAAACTGTACCTGAGTGAATGCGTATTGAAATAGCATTGGGATTAAGCAAACACTTTCACTCTTGTATGAATAACAATGATATTATTTCCCTTGAATTTCTATCAAAAGTAAATTCTTTCGCTCGAAGTTAAATAAATTATATTAACAGATATGAGAGTATGAAAATATTACGTTCATTATATTCATTGTCATTCAACTCTTGCTACTACACCCATATTTTCTTATTTCCATCTAGTATTTCCAAGTTAGTCGGAACATATTATTCCATTTGAGCAAGCCTTTTGGATATTATAAATCGAATCAAAAGATATAAACAATATTCAACACTGGAAAAGGTTTTGAGTAAATATTTTTTTCTAATTTCTTCTGTTACTTTTATTTATAAATATTATATTTATAAATATTATATAATATATATAATTTAAAAAAATAACTATCAAACTGGATAATCTGAAGATTAGTATCCAACCATAATAAATTAAAAATAAAATTTATAAAATTATGCTGTAAGTAAAAAAAACCTAAGGAAATATTAGCAAGTAACTAGAAAGAAAAACATATGACTTCGATATATTAATGGTGTTTTCCCCATTATAATATTTCCTCATGCTGAAAGTATATTTCTTACCAGTTCTTTGTGTCTGTGTACATAAAAGCCAAATACCATTTACAGACTAGTTCCTCATACAACCTTCAGAACCATAATGGCTAAAAACTTGAAATCGACTTGTATATTTTCGTTTGGCTTCTAGGTGTTCTGTAAGGTAAGATTGTTCGAAATTTAATTTTGAAAGATATGAACTTGGCGATGGAAATTTCTGGATGAAAATTCCAAAATTAATCATTTAAATATATGAATGTAAATAAAACTCAGATATTTAAACGTGGATTTAGATTCTCAGATAGAAATAAAAGAACAACTAATTCAGCGTTTCTGGTCTATAACTGAATTTAAATAATTTTAATATGAAAATTGGAATAAAACAAAATGCTAAAATATTTTCTTTCTATAGTTAGACAGCTAGCAACTTATAAAATAGCAATTTCACTCTACAATTATATTTTTATGAATATTAAATATTATACAAATATTTTACCAACCCATCTCTTATTGATTCATTTTAGATTGTTAAAAATATTTAAGAAAATAACTTCAGTTAATGAATTTACTCTTATAAATTAATGCAATCAGATTACCAAAACATAGAGCTGGCAGTAGCAATTTATGATTATTTTACGACTCAGGATATACAGTCTGCTCTAGGTTCTTAACCATTATTTAGGAAGTAGCAGTTAGAGAACGGTCGACTAT
Source organism: Druceiella hillmani (assembly GCA_039881145.1). NCBI lineage: Eukaryota > Metazoa > Arthropoda > Insecta > Lepidoptera > Hepialidae > Druceiella > Druceiella hillmani. The sequence goes on from JAYKKI010000012.1 coordinate 19,242,757, forward strand.
AATAACTGGCTTTCTGGTATTATTAATTTTTACTTGAAAAAGTTGAATATATTTGGCGTTAATTTTGTAGAAATTCATTGTTTACAATTAAATGGAACTACGTGATGTAGTATCATTTCCACTTTCTTTAATTTCTTTACCACGACCTAGGTTTGAAGATGTTGTATTACAACATATTCAGGTGGGCTATTAGCAAAGATAAAGAAGATCTTTGCTAATAGGCCACCTGAAGATTTTGTAATACAACAAAACCTATGTCGCGGTAGAAAAATTAAAGGAAGTGGAAATAATACTACATCACGGAGTTTCATTTAATCGTGAACTTGAAAAAGTATTAAAAATACTTATCCAGTACTAAGCAAAGCAGTTGTCTGAAAGTAGTAGCTGTTATTATCTTACAAAGTAATTCTAAATATCTTCAAATTACGATTATGATTTTTAGTTCAAAATTACTAGAAACCCTTCAGTTGATACGCTTTGCCTCTATCTTACCATTCCACTTGAAAGTCCTTGAGCTCCTTAATACTTAAATTTCAGACTTATACGATTTAGTATCCACGGCTTGAGTCTACATTCTGGCAATATACCTATTCTTCTTATTTATAAACGAAGTACCTAATTCGAGATTAATCTCAATGTCTGCGTAGCTAAATATAACTTTGAAATGAGATTTCTTATTGCATAAAACGACTTCGGAAATTTACAACATATAGATGGTCTAAAACATTTTAAATCCTCAACGCTCAATTTATCTTTATCAAAGTACCGTTTAATCTAATTTAGACAAGTTTCATCTTTCAATTTGCAAGGACTCGAATTTTTAATTTGAATTTATTTGTATATGATATATTTTTCTTCCAGCTCCATAGAGCAATGTTAACGTTTTGAAAAAGTTTTGAATTTTTCTTCTCAATTTCAATTGATATATTTCATTTGAAATTACATACGTTATTAAAGACTAGTGTCACTCACGACTTCATTCATATAGACCACTAAAAATCGTACGAAAATTTATTTTTTTATAAATTCACTTTTATCCTTGGGTTATGTTCAAAACCAAGTGAAAAGAAAACGAAACAATAAATCGCTTCAGTAATACCTGGTTCTCTTTCAGTTATCAGTTTAACTACAACGAAATTTCCCTGTAAACAATGCTAACAGTAGAATCATCATATTTCTACATATAAACATTGTTTGATTCCAACAATATTGAAAACAATTTTTTTTTTAAAATGAGAGAACAAATTAAGTTATAAAGAATGAGTATATCTTCGAAAAATTAAATTTGTGGGGGACGATCTACAATGACGTCTATACTCATTGTTTCTGCCTGCTTTCGGGTTCCTCGTTTCACCACTGGTGACACCTATTTTGCCAAAGTATATCCAGAAGAAGAACTTCGTCGCACGATTTAAAATACACGTAGCTCCACTTATACCTGTTTGTATAATAGCTACGCGTCCAGTAGCCGGATACTTCTTTGTAGTTATTGTATTAATAAATTGTTGAAAATATTCAATTTGCATTGGGTGAGCCCAATGAGATGAAAAAAAATATAACATTACTTTAAGTAGACCAGTATATTTTCTATTCTTCAAACTCTGTCTTAATATGATTTGTTGTTTTTGCGTGATACATACACTAACAACTACACAAACTGAAAGAAAATTCAAAAAACCATGGTATGACATATTTAATCACTTTTCATTTATCTCTAAATAATTATTTTTCAGTTATTTTCAGTGTTAAGTAATATTCTAAATAAAGTCTAGAGTTTTATTATTTGTGGCGATTACACATAATGGTTAGGTTAATTCTATTCCAATGACTGCATTGAAAAACAAATTATTTAAATTAACCATGCTTTTATCTTTTATAAAAAAAATTAATTTTTTGCCTGTACATTTTTTATACTATCACGTTTAAATTTCTATTTTAACTTGTATTACTCATATGCAGTTAGGGCTCTGTTTCTTCTATCAATGGAAATTTCTGTCGATGATATAGAATTCGTATAGAAGTAATATATAGCAGCATTTTCGTACGCGTTGAAACTGGTACTACAAAAAGTGTGCTTGGACGATTGCTGCTTAAATACTCCCAAACGTTCGACATGGTTTTATTACATATAGCACACCTTTTTGGCTTGGAGAAGAAGCATATTTTCTACAGGTTGAAATTCGGTATTTGTGCCCAATACTAAATTTTGTACCGCGATATATCAATAGATGTCGGCATATTTTTTCTGTGGCCTACACGTATGAACGCCATACGTACAATGCTAGTCGTTAATAATCTTAAACTGAATTATATAATTTCAAAATAAAATATTTAAATGGAAATGGAGAAGGCAAATATAAATCTTTTTCAAAACATTTTGAATTAGGAGAAAATTAAATTAAAGAGATATGCACTCGAATTAAATATTCAAGTCCTTGTAAATAGAAAATTAAAGTTGAACCTAACTAGAACAAACAGTACTTGGATAAACAGAAATTGAATGCGAAAAGCGTCGAAGATTTAAAATACTTTAAAATATTAGTTGTGGTTGTGAATTCCCGAAATCAATTTATTTGGCAGGAATTCTTATTCCAAAGTTATATTTAGCTACGTAGGTTTTGAGAGAACCCTTGCATTAGGTATTTTGTTTAAGAGGGATAAGTATATTGTGAGAATGTAGATTTAAGTCGTGAGGGTGAAATTTTATAAGTACCAAATTGAAATATTTAAGGATCTCAAGAACCCTCGAGTGGAAGGCAAAGCGTATCGTTTAAAAGGTTTTTATTTCATTTTCCACTTAAGTGTATTTTTAAGTTAAATTGTGTTTTACAGACAGACATCAACAATTATTTCGTAATATAATTATAGCTACCCACTACTTGAAGTAAAATTAATAATAATAAAAAATCGGCCATTGTGGTCAATTGTTGCTTGATCGCGACTATCGAAATATTGATCCCAAAACTCAAATAGGATGTTGCGAAAATTATAATAAATAATTATAATTGCATTGTTAATATAATAATATTTTTGCTTTTTGTGTAATGAATTCATTGTGCTACAAAGTATCGTAGGAAATATTTCTACTAAAAAATGTTTATCACGTTATTTTACATATATACCCTAAGTTGTAAAATAATGTTATGTTCTACTTCCAGCTACTACCAATTCGTACACCTCGGTAAACGAATTTTTGCCTATTCTCCAACTTTCAAGAACAAATTCATTGATTAACGTTATTTTCTCAAAAGTTTTTAACAAACTAAAATGTATAAAAGAGAGATCGGCTGATAAAAGATTTGTATGACGTTTAGCACCGATATATATTTAATTATGTAGGAGAATTATTGTTTTATAAATAATTATTAGTCCGTTCCTGTTTTACTAGTGCAAAAGAGTCCATTGCAGTACTTAGTTTTATTCACATTTTTTAATATTAATTGTTTATTGCTAGTAATTTTACAACAATAATAAATTATATGTTTCTTTATTTCCGAGAGTCTAAATTCAAGTTTAAATATCTGAGTTTAATTCATTTTGATGTCTCTAAATTTAATTATTTCAAAGTTTCTACTTATGATCCCCATTTTTATACCATTAAACGTTAGTAATTTAATTTCGGAAAATTTTCTTTTCTCGAACACCTAGAAGTCAAAAGAAATATACAAGATTTCCAGTTTGTTGGCGTTGTAGTTCTGGTGAATTCATAATGAATAAGTCGGCAAGTGACGTTCAGCTTTTGTACATTTAGACAAAGAAAAGTGAAAAATAAGGTTTCAGCGAATTGTGAAATAGTTTAATGGAGAAAATTTAATATATTGTGTTTATCTTTTTTTCTAGTTAGTTGTTAATATTTTCTTAGATTTTGGTACACAACACGGTAACTCTGAATAACGAGGCCCGGAAACGAAATATGTAACTCTTACAAAGTAAGTAAAACCAATAGCGGTGTATTTTCTTAACCGAACTGCTTAATCAAATAACTAAATTTATAAATTTAAGTTTACTTCCCAATGTGAAAGTGAGGTATTCTTTGCATCTGCTGATGAAGACAATGGCTATTATGTTTCACTTTAAGTTAGTTTCTTTTTTCAAAACGGGTTATAATATATCTAAGCCAATTTTAGGGGCGATTTCCAGATTTTTAAATTTTACATTAAAAGTATATGAGTTTAAATGTAAAGAAATACTTACAAGATAGTCCTTACGAAAAAAAAATCAGCATGAAATCAAAAAACTTGATCATCTCAAAATGTTTACTACTGTTGTGTACTATATATAGTTATATATAACCTTTGATTCGTTTTATTAACCACAAGGCTTCCTCAAATTTAATAATGTGTTCCGGTTAACTTTGAACTATTAGAGGGAATTATAAAAATAAGGCAGTTGGACGAGAATGGGCGTAATATTTGTAGTCTTACTCTCCGGTCAATAAATACGATCTAATTCACATCGACAGAAAGAATTTGATTCTCACGGAAATGAAATAGGAATCATATTTGTTTTATTATTGCTTCAACAGAGAAATAGTTTCTTCAATCCTAATGATATTTCAAATTACAATCACTCGGGCATAATTTAATCGTTATATATATATATATATATATATATATATATATATATATTTATATATATATATACTTATATATATATATATATATATGTATATATGTGTATATATATACTTCATCTACTGCTGTGGCACCAGACTGGCGCACGCACTGTGTACACGTATACACATAAATACACCAACACGATGTATATACCCGATTGTATGAGGTGCACGTTGAACGCATAGTGGATGGGTAAAATTTTGTAAGTTCGCGTCACCGACATGCTGTAACAGAAGTATATCTGTAGATATAAGGGTGATATGTTGTGTAACATTAGTGCTGTGTATGTCTGTACGAGCAAAGTTAAGTTGACAACGTGGAAAGTTCAATGTGTGTATACTGTGCATTTTTTAAGTTGTGTTTTAGTTTAATTATTGTTTCATTTGTTTAATTGTAGGATCACTGTGCAGTAAAATAGTGAGTACTTAATACATCGATATTTTTATGTAGAAAAATGAATAACATAAGCGAAGCATTTATTTTCAACTATTGCCAATATCCGATAATATTTATATTTGCTTTTAAAAATTTAAGATTACTTATTTTTTTATTTTTTTTTAAATTTTACCTCTGTAAACATCATGCAATATAATATTTCATAGGGGTTTAAGAATTATCTTACAAGTGCGGTAAAATAAATTTCTAGTTTGTTAAAATTTATATATCAAATTTGAAAATATGGCTACTAATGCTAATTATGGTTTATTACTTTACATTATTGAAATTTTTCGTTGAAAAAATTGAGAAAAAGCTCCAATTTAAATTTAAGAACTTATTGTTTATTGGTTTAAATGGTCTAAAAAAAATATGTGCATTGTTATTTCTTGCAAAACGACTATATGAAACCACTCTTATTTAATAGTTTAAAGTTTTTACATCTGTTGACAGCCCTGTGATTACTTTTTTTTTTAAATACAAATATTTTATCTATTCCAGACATAGCTAATCTATACTGGTCGGGCGACTACATCAATATGTGTATTCATTTCAACTATTTAATATTAGAGACATCAAAATATTGAAAGGGAGAAATCAAAATTAATGCAAAGTAATTTTCATTCAAAGAAAATAGAAAATGTAAGGCATTTAGATGGTAAAATACGAGCTGCAAATAATATACCAAAAAAAGTAATTCGACGGAATTTTTATCTAATATATATTAGACATCCTTTTAAATTGATCAGTCATTAATCAATACGGTTTAACGGGGTCCGAAATTTGAATCGGTAAAACGATGTTACATTAAAAGGCCGCAACGAAGTAATATTGCTTCACGTGGTTAGTGAAAAAACGAACTTTAGAAAAAAAATTAATTCTAAAAGGAACGATCTATTAGCATTGTGAGATGGATTAATGAGATATAAAAAGAAAAATCTCTTTGTAATTTTGATACCAAATGATTCCTACATAAGTATATTTTTCTCTCGTCAAAAAGTTTAATTAAAACTTCATTAATGTTTCTTGAGTTCTCTGCTATATACGTTTATAGGGGTTTTCTTCCGCATTAGTAGTAGTAATATAAGTAAGCTATCGTGTTTTGCAGTATAATTATTACTTATAGTAGACCCTAAAAAGGTGATATGTAAACATTTTTGTAAATATGTCTCTATAAATATTTTAATTGTCTATCTACGAGAGGTTTTTCTCGTAATGTTCTCAACTAAATTTTAATATTTTATCACACTTAGAACTTAAAAAAATTTAAAGTTTGAAGAAAATATATTTATATAAGCCATAAGTAAAGTGAATCTTTCTGAAAACCTAACTAAAAGAAGCACATTAATCGATTAGCGGTTGAATAATTATCAAACTTTTCACTTTTGTCCCTAATGACAATATCCGGGTCTGTTTTCTATTGTTTAAAAATTATGTCAATACTGCATTCAACGACACTATTAAAAATAATCAAAAGGAAAATTACATTAAGATTAGATTACATGTAGTTGCATTGAAAGCATTGATTGGTACATTTTGATGATTTTATTGATTATAAAATTACCGGAATGGCTTTCCCAGAAAATTGTTTAAATTTACTGTCTGATTTACTTTTACGTACTTAATGATTTCGTATATGAAATATGTAAATTCAATTTATTCATTTATTAATAAAATGTTCTTCTACTTAGCATGAATAACTTAGGAATAAATATACAACTGTCGTTCAAAATTCCCAAAGGCCGCGTTTGATTGGCACTATCTTAAGATATTTTCCCATTTATGAGTCTAAAGAAAGGAAAGTATACTCATAAAGAGCCAGTGCGACCAAGATTGCTTCCAGGGGCGACAGTCTTTTACAAAGATAATACATATGTATTTCTTGTACATATTTACCAAATGAGTTATTAAAACCACATAGTAGCTCATTACTATGCACTTGCTTAGATCTGGTTTCTTCGTCTGATTCTCATTATACCATTATTATAATTTGACGTCACAAGAGTCGTTTATATGCCTCGTTAAGTTAATAGTATTCTTGTCTTTTTGCAACGTTAATAACATTTTTACATTTATCAAAATGTATGTGAGTGACATACGATTGTCTTCAGTATTTAATTAGATTTCATTTATACCAATAAGCATTTATTCAAAACGATCTGCGTTATATGTTATTGATGAAATAATAATTTAATATTATTTACATTCTTTTGGCATTATAAAATATGGTAATATCTCATATGCGTTATCAAGTTTTTTAAAATGAAAAATGGAACTCTATATTCGAGTATAGTTAGAGTATAATTTTTTTCATAACTTATCACGACAATCTGTAATGAAAGTTCCGCGGTGGATGTTAGGAAAGAGTGCAACAGATGTTTAACAAAATATCTCAAAGAGTATGTTTACTGGCATACGAAGATTACGAGAAACAAATATTACGAGGGTGTACAAAATTTATATAATAAGATAGATATATAAATTTTGTAGATATAACATATTACCGGTTATGCGTACAGCTTATCTGCTCATATATTGTATAATGATATATTAAATATGTTAAATTCATGTTCAAAACGGGCTGAGGTAATAGTTTACGAGAAAAAACTTTTCCTTAAAAACATTTGTGACTTTTCTTTAGAAACCCTTCCTTTAAATTAGATATATGATTATTTAAATACCAAATAATATAAACCGAGAATGTTATTTTCAGTGATTCAGCAAAAATTATATCCTTTAAAGAAAACTGAAATCGATGTTGTGCGAAATTAATTAAGAATAATTCGATGAAAATTCAACACATTTTACATTATAATGATATTCCTAAGGCTTCGTACGCTGAAAGCTACAATAATTACATTTAAATAATAGGTTGTAATTATATTTGCTTAATGCCTGTATTCAATAAAATAAGCTGAATTTTTTTACATTGAAAAGGATATTCTCAATGTGGAAATCAAAACAACTGGTAAAAATATTAAAATTCAGCTAATTAAAAAATAAATAATGTATTCCCTATTAAGTAAATAATATTAAAGAAATTTGGTATTTCACCAAGATATTTTTACACTCATTCGGGCGAGAATCATCTTTTTACTGATTTATGAAAAAACGTATAATTATATAAATAAAATAGGTTTATTTCACATAAAACAATTGAGGCGTTCAGACATATCTTACAATTGTGTAAAGAAGTCCGTCTATAGTTCAAAATGGAATAAATCTGTATAAAAATAGAAAAAAAAGAAATAGTCGCCTATAATATTCCTTGTAATAAAATTATGTAATTTATAATCCTTTTGATATGCTTTTCAATTTATTAGGCACTATTGACATTTTTAACCAGTCAGCATATTCAGAAGATCTGCGTTTTGCTAAACGGTTTTGTACGATTTGAACAAATGCCATTCAGACTTCCTTATTTAAAGCGTTTAAGTTCCAAAAAGATCCTATATCTTTAACTAACTTCTTGATATTTAGACCGACAAAAAGCCTACGTTAATTTTGACATCGCTCACGCAAAGAAACTTTTTTACAGAAACTACCATTTTGATTGAGAGCTTTTCGAAAGTTTTTGATAAAGCCTAGTTTGGCGCGTTAAAGAGAGATAATATTATTTTGGTTGCCTCCCCTTATATTCGTAATTTTTTGGTATATAGGGGTATCTTATCTAGGAAGCGAGTTTCCGAATAGTTCTTTCTCAAACGTTTAGTTTAGAACAGAGTAATAACAATATTTTATATAACTAATCTGTTATATCTACAACAAGGCAATAATTTAAGTCTTCAAAAGTGGCACAGTTGATATGCAAATTTCTTTGAAATAATAGTATATATCAGAAGTAAAAAAATGAAATTTGCCATCTTTATAGGGCGATATATCTATTAAACTAATTTGGAAGTATTGACAGTTTCAACCCATCTGATATAGGTTCTGATATAGGCCATAAAACTGACAATATCAGTACAATTAACTAAATAAAATTTCATAAAAAGTTGGATTATCTTAATCTCGGATTCAATATTCTAGATTTTTCTTTACGAAAATCTAAATTACTTACGAGGCGAAGTTTTTGAGATACGAAAAGCTTTACAGTCTTTAACTATTTTGTCTTAAAGAAACCAAACAGAGATACTTGAATTCTGTTCAACCTGATTATGTGGCTTAGGCTGTGGAATGCATGAAGAATCTAGAATTATTTTTAAAACGGAGGACGATTTTGCATATTTTATCGTATTATTAGACTTTAAAAAAATTAGCTTTACTATGGAAAAAGTAACGGTTGCTTTCGAGGTCTTTGCGGCTTGTGTCAAAATTGGTTGACGAAAAGGTATTACTGGATATTTTTCACAAAACCATCCTATATAATTTTTATGGGAGGTAAGACAGCTGACAGTGCGGTACCCAATATTGATCTCAATTACGAACGTTCAACTTAAAAATAGATGTTAACACAATTTAAAATTAAATTTTTTTTTGTAACTATTTGACGTATATGAACTGCAAAACAAAACAAAATACATTTAGAGAATTACAACGAATTAATGACATAAAGGTAATTATTTTGAAAGCCAGTAGGTAAAGCATATGTTATATGGTTTTGAATGTAATGTATGGATTTATATAACCTACGTAACGTTTAAATCTTTCTTACCGAGAACCTTATTAAAATCGTGAATTATTACTAATTACATTTTTAAACAGAAAAGTTACTCAGAAGGTAGGTCTCACGGTGAACCTTACTGCACGTTTTCAAACTGATCCAATATATATATAACTTTTTATTTTTGCAGCTAATATGCATTGTTACAAATAATCACAAGAATGTGATTATATTAATTAATCAGTTTTAAAGTATGTTATTCGAAAAATGTTACCCCGCCGCGTTAGTATTTTGCAATATCCTTATTTTTCTTTAATTTCAATTGTTATATGCACATGTCTTCATACAAATAGTCTTTCAAGTGCCAGTAAATGAAAAATCTTTAGAATAATACATAATTACGCATAAATAACCTAGTTAAATGAAGTGATTTGCGTGTGTTGGGAACTAGTATAAACATCTGTATGTAATTCTCGAATCTCAACTTCGCGAAGATACCCATGTGTTCGGACGAGAATAGCACTTATTGCTATTGTTTAATTTAGGTTCTTAAAAAATTAGGAATTGGAAAGACTTAATTTCAGTTGTTACCCACAAATAATTATCAAATTATTACACAAGGAATAAAAATATGACTTTTGAACGTTTTAATCTTCAAATTTGAGTAAGTTTTTCATATTTATTTTCTTCGTTTTGACAACAAGTACGATGTAAAATTTTTATTTTATGTGGATGAAATTAATGTATTTTTATAATAAAAAAAACTCTATTAAATTAATGTAATTATCCCAAAGCCCCAATTTATGACTTTTTGATTGCAGATTAACTAGACATAATCGTAATTGTCTTGGTTCACTTACCGAAATTTTGCGCAACTTTCACCATACAATTCCTGATAATAATATGATTTAAAATTGTAGCATTTCGTATCGGCTACGACTTTATATCTCTAGACACACACGCGCACCTACGCGTGCATGCACGCACGCACGCACGCACGTACGAAAGCAATCAAGCAGGAAGCTTGGGCATTATGAGCTTATACATTTTCTAGGGATGTTTATACGTAATACGTAATCTAAGTTCACAAGCATTTCAGTGAACGCGCATGCGTATACACACACGATCCTTTCTCTGTTTTCCCTGCTTTTGGTCATCATATTAAATATTTCACGGGCTTTTTTATTTCATGTGCTTACTTACAACTACGTTTCAATAATATATAAAAATATAGCACGTCGATCTGTGCGTGGTAAATTGGCAATGTAATTGGTAGGCGGACAAATATGCAGTTCATAATACTATTATTTATGGAAAAGCGTATCTTTAGTTTTAAAATATTTAATAAACTTTCTTTTGTTTTTTACATCTCGTTATTTTAATAAATATCTAAAAATAACAGCGAACTTAATTTTAACTGTGCGATAGGTATGTAAAGTGAGAGTATCGAAAGCTTCGGATTATTAACAACCCACATGTTCATGCGAATAAGCTTCATTCACTGTTGGTTTAACAAATTATTTGCGTACAATAAACTCAAAATTAATAACGGATGTACGGAACGATATACCTTACGATAAAGTTTAATTAATTTCTAAAATATTAAACGAGTACGGCGAAAGTGTAGAGGACCATGTAATCTCACGTTTCGGAGCAAATTTTCTGTAACGCAAATCGGGTGTCAGTGTATTACAAGTAGTGTCGCTCCAGATTTGCAGATTTTCTGCATACAAATGACAATTAAAATGAAGATGTTTAACGAAAAAATTTATAAGGTATACTAGTCACTAAGTCAGTCCATTCAGAAAAAGTATTAGCTATTAGAGAAAGTTACGCAAAATAGATAACGACACCATTTCTAGGTATTGGTACTCGTTGATTTCGTGTTAAATGAAACCTGAAAGATGATAAAGATTAGGAGGAAAAGAGGGTTTTAACCAGGTTTCTCATATTAATCAAGCATGCAATGGAACATAAGGAAACACATATCGATATAGTAAACAAGAATAGTATATTTCGGTATAATACACAAGAATAGTCTGGACATTAATATGGCAGAGGTTTTGAATGTTTATAATTACAACTTGCAAAAGGAAAATGTAGTATGTCGTAGGTAAATAGATTCGTACTAAATAAAATTTAAACCTCGGATAAAATGAAGAGACCTGAAAATCTGCCGAAGCTTTTCTTTGACCTTCTAAAAATGAAAAATAAAATAACAAATATCTCACTTTCAATTAGCAAGGGAGACATGTCATTAGAGGCTCGCATGTTATTAGATCCTTAATAAAACTTATTGAGCAATATATGTTGTTATGTGTACAAATATATGTATATGTATATGTATATATATATATATATATATATATATATATATATATATAAATATATATATATAGATATATATTCCCACTCTTAATGCTAAATTCCGAAAACCAATAATTATATAAGCCTTATTAAACTATTAACAATAAATGAGGCATAGAAATCGGGATATTTGCGAAAAACTTTTTATTATGATCCTCTAAAATGTTTAATGATCCTCTTTTCATTCCGATGTTTAGGTTTTATTTTGATCTTGTTTATCTGTAGTAGTTAGAAAGAAGAGTAATAAGGAAAACAGGATCTGATTAAAAGAAATGACAAGGATCATGGACATTAACACAAATAATAAAAAGAATTAAAAAATAGATCAATTGAAAAACTATGGCATCGTTAAAACTACCCTGCGCAAAATTTTTTAATAATCAATTTTTTTTTCAATTTGAAAAATTTATAAGCTCTTTAAAATAATCTTTATACGATAAAAGAACTGCAAAAAAAACTTTGTACTCCACTTGCAAACATGAAAATTTCGTAGAAATATACTTGGATATTCACTCTTGTGATATATGGGGGTTAATATGTTTCGTTATTATACCAAGTTGAAAGTGTTAATGTCAAACAGATTAAAGGAAAAACGTCTGTGACAGATAGACTACGCTAGAAGGAATTTATAAATATGGCAGCTGATATACATACAATTCTCTCGCCCACACTATGCCAATTTTTTATGCTTATAACGGAGCTTTCATGGTACAGTTGGTTCCTTTATATACATGTTAGTATTCATAACATTAACTCTTCTGTTCATTTTAAGATTTTTCTTATTAATTTAGGTATGAATTTTACGGTCCTTTACTTGTTCTTATTATAACTTTGTATCATCAGAATTGTTTAGGGTTTAGGGACCATATGATGTGGACCTTATCATAGATCATTTGAAAAAAATTGCGGAACTTTATCACTCTATCAACAACACCTAGTTTAAAATGAAGCTGTTTAGTAAAAAAACTGACAAAGAACTTACTCGTGTTTTAAAACAGGTGGTGGCCAAAGATTAAATTTCAATTTATCTCTTTGAAATTCAAACATAATTGTACACAAAGGGGTAAAACGAGTAGACAGGTACGTACATCTTCTAAAATGGTAAACGTGTCGCAATGGTCTGAAAAGTTTACGACAATGATTTTTTTCAAACCAATCTTCATGATTGATTTTACAAAAAATCTGTCAAATAGTGGCGACCCTTCTGTATAATTGATGTGAAAAAATTATTCTACATCGTGGAAAAAAATAAAAGGCAAAATTAACAACGGACATTTATGTTGCTGCTGCAAAACGGCATCCCAACATACGAAAGTCATGTTGCGATTGTTGTCTTACAGGTTAATGGCTACGAGTCAATAATTCACCCTTCTTTCATTATGAACTTAACCCCTAGCAACTATAAATAGTGTCAAAATTTGAAGAAGGTTTAAAAGATAAAATTTCAAGGTAACGAAGAATGGGAAACAAACAGAAGTGTCTACAGTTAATTTGAGGGAAAAGAAATATTTTTTATAGGTAAGTTAACTTTGAGATCTAAGAGATGTATTGCACTTTAAAAGAAACCATATTTATATACAGAAATAGTATTCTTTTTTAATACGGTAGTTAACTCATTCTAAATTTTGATATTTTTCATACAATATTGTGAAACGTAAGTTAATTAAAACCAGTTTTGAAAAAATTCAAAAATTGATTTGAAAAATAAGCCAGTTGTAGACTTTTAAATTTTGTTCTGTCTCTTTTCCTCTTGTTGAATATAATGCGCAATATTAAAAATGACCTTACAACACAGTATTGCCGTCCTTCTCTAAAGGTTAAAGTTAAACTTTTATAACTCGGTAAATTTTTAAGATTATTAAAAAAAAAAATTCACTCTTCATCAGCTTGTACCTTGAAATTAGGATTAATGAAATAAAAAAAAATAGTCAAATACCAAATTACATTTAAAACCCGCGGGTTTCAAATTCGCGAACATTTCATGCATAGAATTTTTCAAATTCGTAGGCGTATTACTAGTATTGAATAATAATAGAAATCGTCATCAATAAAGAGCTGAATTAATAATTGATTTACGTGTGGATGAAACTTCCAATATCAAAGTGTTTAAACTTAAACGTACACGTGTGTCTATTTACATGACGTGTTCAAAATTTAAAAAATTGATTTATATCAGTTACATTTAAATTTTATTCATTCCCACATCGCAGCATAATAATTAGCAACTGTAAACTTTGTACACCTCTCTCAAACGATTTTTTTTTCACTCTATTTCTCTTTGTAGATGCTTTAGAAAAGCTATCCTGTTTCCACGATTCGACGTTTTGTTTTCTCCTAACACTTTAGTTATTTGAATTAAGTTTCTCTCAATTTCTATATTTAATTTCTTTGTCAACCAGTTTTTTTATATTTAGATGTTCCCAGTATTTCATACAATATATATATATATATATATATATATATATATATATATATATATATATATATATATATATGTAGCATAATAATTAGTAATTGTTAACGTTGTACACCTTTCTCAAATGATATTTTTTTTCACTCTATTCATCTTTGTAGATGCTTTAGAAAAGCTATCCTGTTTGCACGATTCGACGATTTATTTTCTCCTAACACTTCAGTTATTTGAATTAAGTTTCTCTCAATTTCTATATTTAATTTCTTTGTCAACCAGTTTTTTATATTTAGATGTTGCCAGTATTTCATACAATATATATATATATATATATATATATATATATATATATATATATATGTAGCATAATAATTAGTAATTGTAAACGTTGTAGACCTATCTCAAACGATTTTTTTTTCACTCTATTCATCTCTGTAGATGCTGTAGAAAAGCTATCCTGTTTGCCCGATTCGACGATTTATTTTCTCCTAACACTTCAGTTATTTGAATTAAGTTTCTCTCAATTTTTATATTTAATTTCTTTGTCAACCAGTTTTTTATATTTAGATGTTGCCAGTATTTCATACAATATATATATATATATATATATATATATATATATATATATATGTATGTATATATATATATATGTATGTATGTTTATATATATATATATATATATATATATATATATATATGTATGTATATATATATATATATATGTATGTTTATATATATATATATATATATATATATATATATATATATATATATATATATATATATATATATATATAGCATAATAATTAATAATTGTTAACGTTGTATACCTTTCTCTAACGATATTTTTTTCACTCTACTAATCTTTGTAGATGCTTTAGAAAATCTATCCTGTTTGCACGATTCGATGAGTTATTTTCTCCTAACTTTTCAGCTATTTCAATTAAGTTTCTCTCAATTTCGATATTTACTTTCTTTTTCAACCAGTTTTTGATATATAGATGTTGCGAGTATTTCATAGATTTGACATAGCTATGTTTGTCAACGTATTATTCTTTGATATTATTGAATATTTTATAATTATAGAACTTATAAACTCTTGAACCCATTCAGTGTAGAAACATCCCAAGAAAATTTATAAACTCATAATTCTCAATGTAAGCTCATAATACTCAATATAAAACTTTGTATGTAGATAATTAATTACTTTATAAATTCAAGCTTTTCCGCGATAAAAAATAATAAAAAATTTTGGGACTTATTTTCTCCTATTTTAGTGAGGAAAATTACACAAAATTTAATGTTAACAAATTTCATGACAAACTGTATTAGAAGCGTTTTAATTTGACTATTAAATTGCTCTATGAATATGTTTACAGAATCAAAAATCGATGAAACTCGGTGCCACATATAATTGTCCTTGAGAAAATATTCGCTATATAAGATACACCTATAAAATAATTATCTAGGCGACTGCCGTTGGTTCTTGTTTATTGTCATTGCAAATGCAAGGATGACTGGAAACTTAAATCTTTCCACTTTAAATATAAGGACGAAGTCTGGCGGAATAATTTTTTTCGGGGTCAAAATCTTCTGGCTTGAGCTTGCATCATATTATACCTTGTCTTCTATTGAATTATTTGGATTCGAGTTTCATTTATCAATCCTTTAACACTATTTGGAATTTTAATCCGCCCTAGTTATCTTTTCTTACTTAACTGTCGTAGTTAGTTGCTTACGAAAAATATGTCGATTTATACGAACATTGCAATTATGGCAATATTGATAGATAATCGTTTTCACATAATTTAAGGAAGTTGTGTAAATGAAACAAAGTTGAAATGCTTCCGGTAATAAAAGCAACAAATGTCTAATTTTTGTTTTCGATGGAAAAAAAAATATATACACATATATATATATATATATATATATATATATATATATATATATACATATATATGTATACGTATATGTAGATATATTTTGATACAGCAGAAAATTATATACTATGAAAAAATATATATCAGTATGTCTGTATGATACACGTAAATTTCAACAAAATGTTTTTTCATGTTTTCTAAGATGTAAGTTAGACAATTTGAGTAAATTTTTTATTAGCAGTTGCTACTAACGTCAGTCTTTTAAGACATACGGTTGCTTTTAAAAATAGGGCAAAATGAGATAAAGTGATTTGCAAGAAAACACAGAATACGTTTTTCATTATTTATTTATAAACGTTCCAGGAATTTTGTAAACAAAAAAAATAAAGAAATCGGTATAAATTGTCCTTTCAAAAAGAGCTTATGAAAGAACTTGACACATTTTAGTACGAATTTAGAAGTTTTTATTCAAATTCAAGTTATAATAAAAGTCTACAAGTCTTAGTATACAAAATTCAAAGTGTTACTACAAACAAAATTTCAAATTTGATAGGAGTGTGTATTGAATAATGTGTATAAAAACATTGGATTGCTTTCTGAAAACTCATCTTTTGCCACACATGAAAATTTGGGAAAAGTTTCTCTGTGAGAACGGTGTTAAACAATCGTATCAATTGGATTAAATTTGACATATATATTCCCTAGAGCTGCCCGAAGAAGTCTTATCTGTCACTATTGGTGAGTACGGTAAATGCCGGTCTAGTGAAACTCCTGACGTTTTTCCCTCATTTTTCTAAGCCAGGGAGTAAGTTGTAAATTACGCTCCGTATCTGCCCATATACTGACTGTTTCCCGACGATATACTTCAAAGAAATGCTAAAACGTTTCTTACATCTACATCGGAAATTGCTTTACAATTATAAGCAACTCGCTTACAATTTTGAGCAAGTTATAAATATTTGAAACCCTGAAGTTTACTTTCTACCAAGACTGAAGTTTTATATGCATATGTACAACTTATAAGTAAAATGAACACCGATGTTCGAAATATGATAAGGTAGATTTTAAAACACCAAGTTTATTTTATCTATTAGTTCATTAGACGACTGTGATAACACAATGACAAAAATTTATTTGAATAAGAGTGTCGTGATCGAAGTTATTGAAAATTTAATTTTAAAATGTTTTCCAATATTTTATATTGATTTTTTTAAAAATCTAACCAAAAATAATATAAGTGATATTTGAGATTATACAATTATTGATTGTAATGAATATTAGTCACCTATTATGACCTTTGTTAGTACTAGGATTTTACTTGCGAATAAGATCGGGAAAGATCTTTTAAATATTGGTCAAAAACACTGTTTTCAACCCTTTGAGCATAGAATTTAGAATTCATTTTTACTCATTTGAGTGTAGAACATCAGGAAACCCTTTCTTCATAGATACCTACACTCTAAAAGTTAAGTTCCCTTCAAATGACACGTTTCTAGGTCCAGCGGTTGAGGCTGGGTATTGATATGTCGGTTAATTGGTTGATCTACAAGGGAGGTTTGATTTTTATATAGTTACATAGTGTAACCAGGAACTTCATTCAGATAAAAGCTGATTTGTATTTCTCAGTTTTTATTTTGCAATGTTTAGAATTAGACACTTAGAGAAAATGTTAAGATTATAAGTAACTAGCTAAGTACCCGACATTTCCCAGTTTTTTTTTCATACTTCCACTACATTTGATCCATAAAACTTTATTAATCCTTTCTCAGTGAATCTATACGTTCGTATACTATGCAAATTTCGTGTTTTTTTCTTCAATAGTTTTGGCTCTGCGTTGATGAATTAGTAAGTCAGATATAGACTTAAGACAATGGTTTTAAATAAATTATTAGGTTATTTACATAATTACACTTGTGCACCAAATTAAATCAATACCCAATTAACTAAATAGTATAATACAAATTGCGTCACCAATCTCGTAAATCTTAGGAATGATGTAGGTGATATTTTTCTTTACGTTGTTGTCTGTGGTTTATTGACATAAACCAAGATTTAATATAGCCTCATAAAAAATAATCTAAAATCGTTCAGTCACACGATATTCGCGGTATATTAACGTCGCCAAAAACCGAGATGACGAAGCTTGGACTTGTTCATCAAGAACTTTGGCAAGTTGTGCTGTATATTGCGATCACGCATTTATGACATAAATACCTGTTAATTAAGACCAACAACTAGATCCCCTTTGCTAATACTAGTCACATTTGAGATCAATGATTTTACTGGACGAAAACGCATAGAAACCATATCTAACCAACTTGATTGGGAAAAGATTCGCCCAGATTTGGCGGTTAGTAGCATATCTGAACGTGTTCCATATGTACGTAAAATAGTAGAGTATAAGCCTTACTATATTATAGTAAAAACCTGAGGAATATTTCTGATATGCATATAGGCTTGAAATACGGCCATTTAATTTTGGTGAATATTCGGCTAATTTTCTAAAGTCCAAGCCGAATATTCGGTATACGGTTTAGGCCAAATATATTATTGCATTGTTGCGACTTTAAAAATTATACATTCAAGACATTTTACTGACGTCAGATGTGTATATTATATTTCGTGTTCAAAATCGATCGTGTTCAAGAATTTATGTTAATGGATTTTAAACATGAGAAAGTGATTGAGGAATTTATTGTGTTACGAAAAGAAATCTGAAAAATTATTTTGTTTTATTCATTATTTTATTTCAATCATAATGACTTTATCATAAAATTATAGGTTATAAAATTATGCAAGTCAGACAATAAATTGACAAAATTAGAATAACGTGAAAGAATTTTAATATCATTCCGTGAACAGCGTTAAAATTTGCTTAGTGTTTCTCCGAACTTAGGCAAAAACCAAATAACTTATCAGCTAGAACCGTCTCATACCAGTATCTGTCCTTCTAAAAAATGAACTTTGTGAAAACATTAAATTATAAATTTCTAAATACCTGTAAAACACTGTAAATTTGTCACAGTTTCTTGACCTGAAAGTATTTCAGGGACAGTAATTATAATATGTCGTTTTAAATTAGCAGTTACCCTCGAACTAATTTCCGTAGTCAACTGCGTTTAACCTACTGTCGCTGAAAGTTATATTGGCAGTCGTTTGTTAGGAATGGCGTAATAGTTAGTAGAATGGGATTTCCTCTTATTTAATTTTTCTTTTAAGACGTGTTTTAATTTGCTCATCAATATTACTATATAAAGAAGCCAAAACTTTGTCAAAATGTATTTAGTAAAATTTAAATAATTTAAAAAAATCTTACGAACCAAAGACGGACAAAACCGGCCAAGTGCATACCGAAACATGCTTAAATTAGAATATTGTAGGTGTTTGTGTCACTTAAAACTGTTGATGCAAGTTTACAAAATTAAACTATTTTGAAAGTTTTTGTCAAATTTAGTGTCTAGATTCTTTACAGATTTTTGGAAGCAATGATTTAAAAATCAGTTAATGTGTAAATTAATATTTCGCAAAGAGGATTTAGACATGAGAAACGTAAAGCCAATGTAATGTAGAACTCATTCGAATACGAAAAAAACATTAATCATTTAATAATAACTTAAAGACCGTAAAGTTTTTTTCTAGTTCCACTTCCTCACATCTCAAAGCGTTAATCGGAAAAGTGATTGTATGATGAGATCGAAGTAGTAATCGAGAACTAACCATAGGAACCTGTCATAATTCACCATATACTTGTCATAAGTAACTTAATAATTGATAACAACAAAAGAAAAGTATTGAGATACATTTCTTAAAGCCTGAAACATATATTTTATCTTACTTTCTTCTACTTTAATTAACTATCTAGTTTTTACTATTAACTTGACTTGATGTGAAACTTATGGAAACGTTGGTGGGAATCTGCTTTGTATGTAAATTTGCTTGCGAAAAATAAATAAATACCAGTTTTCCTAAAACTCCAAGATAACATTCCACAAACGATTAATCGAAAGTTCTAAACAGTAAAAATGGTCAATTTTTTCGTTCATTAAATTGTGATTGTTATTGTGTATTTAGTTTCCACCCAAAGAAATGAATAAATTATAATTTGAAATATATGACTTAAACACAATGTTTAACAAGATACTGAAAATATTTAATAGACTCCCTTATAAATAATGCGAAATACTGGTCAGTGACGTCATAAGCAAGTTGTGTTTTGTATGGGGCGTTTTTGGGCGAATCGTAATTCGTCAGTTTAAATGTCATTATAATTTTGTAATGAAAAGTCGTAGATATCATATATACCGTTTTTAATGTTATTACTTATTTTATTTTAGTAATAAAAGAAATATAGTCAAATACTCTATTATTTCCAAATATCTTGACAGAAAACGCACAACCGTTTTTCTTGCGATTACGAAAAATAGCAACAGAGTATATAGCGATTTTCTTAATCCAAATCGGCGATTTATTTGCAACGAAACTCACATGTTTACAGTTGCAGAATGATCATAAGCAGCATAGTATCAGTACCCTACTAATGTAGAAACTTACATTTTACACATATGTGTCTTAATTGTTATTAACCCTATAAAATAATGAAAATAAATAAGTAAACGGTCATAACTTTTCTTATTGGCACGTTATGGTATCGGCCAACAAAAATAGGAGTATACATTTATTAGCTAGAATACTGTGCCCTTGATCTTTATGGCTGTCATCGGCGGTTCATCTTTCACTATTCCCTCGATATTCGTCGAGACAAGTAGTCTTTCTATAATGGTTACTATTTTTTAAAATGCTTTCACAAAAACGGTCTTTGGAAGATTACACCAAATACAGAATAAGAAAAGAATTCTATAATTGCCAAATATAAGGTGCACGAAAGCTAATAATTAAAAAAAAACTACGGAAATTAAAAATGCACGTATCGTTTAATATAGCGACATTATTTAGGACAACTGTAAATTTGTTTCCATAATTTTCAGTTGTCCTAAATAATGTCGCTATGCATATTTTGTTCGTAATTTTGGAAATAACTAAATAGCCATGATTTATTTTAACTCCAAAATATTTAAAATCACTAGTTGATAAAAACACATATATGTGGTATCTATTTCATCTAATATGTGGATTTTAGATAGCATTGTAAATATGTATATTTTAAAGTTTACTTCTGCTATAGTTACTACGGCATATCAGTGTTATGTCCTGTAAAACTGACTAATTTCGTGAATTTTAAACATATTAAAAAATTGGCATGGTCTTGTGAAATTCCGATAAATAAAAAAGTTTTTATATATTTTTTGCAATCTTCACGAAAATAAATGACGAAAATAATATGTAGTATTTTTTTATTTGGGCCTCATCACTTAGAAATAATTTATTTTTCAATAAAAATACATTCTTTTTTTTCAACATCCGTTGAGTTAAAATTATATTTAAAAGTATCATTATCGTATCGTCCTTAAAAAAAAGCGTAAGAAAATTACTGAATTGTATAAAGTGTTTACTGCGTCCTTATATGCTACCGCACAGCGCTCGGTTTTCGTGGACTGCCGTACGCTTAACCCGTCCGAGAGCTAACAACGTTTTCGAAAACGAATTTGGGGTTAGGTGGCTTTTCATATTTCCTTTCTTTGTGAGGTTAGGCAGCGATGCAGTATATCTCGCATCTGAGAGCGATTGCGTTTACCAGTGCTCATCCTTTCTATACAGATGAAAATTAGGCATTTTTTTAAGTTTATATCAATGGATATCATTTTATAATAATTGGAGAAGATTTTGTAACTTCTTACTCTCCTGACACAAATAATTATGATGTATTTTTGTAAGGTAAAAATGGAACAATTTTTAATGGTTTTTTATTTTTGAAATATTAAATTATATTGTATATTCCATAAGTTTAAGTCCTGTTAATCATCCTGTAATATTAATATTTAATATTTTAACTTGCCGCAGAATACATAGGATATTTATTAAATTGTTTTACAGTGTTATTTATACATTGTTTTAAGCGTCAAATATTTTTTTTTAATTTAAATATTTTTTTAGAATGAACTAAATAAAAAAATCAAATTTCATTCAAACACAAAACACTCCCCTGTAAGTCTGAAGAGTGATTAATTTGTTTTATTTACAGAAGATTTTGTTTTAATAATAAATTCATATTAATTATTTATTCCAAAATTTTGGAATTCTGTTCTTCAATCATAGAATTTATTTAATAACGTTCTCATAATGCCTTCAAACATTTATTATTAGATACCTATAATATATTGTCCAACGTTAAAGACAAGTATTGTGAAAAATACGCTTGTAACATATTAAGCTAGTTAAATATCTAGATCGGGAAACATATTAAACTAGTTAAATATCTAGATATTCATATCATAAATAAACCCCCATTTATGGCAAATTATTAAAATACGACATCATGTTATTCAAATGAAATTGGTTTAATTCAACCACTTTTGGGAAAATAAGTCAATGATAAATAAACATGGGACAAATTGTCCTGGACTCGCTGCATAGTTTCAGTGCCGCCGTAGCAGTTACCTCTGTTCCTTCGCCTGTTAGCTTCGCTGTTATCCTCAAGACTTTCACAGCATATTACATAAAACTTCCTCCCTCTTGTTCGGAACTTCGAGAGATTCTATTAGTTTGCAGCGCTTGCGTATATATATGTGAATATATATGTATGTATCCTCTTGTGAATATATATGTATGTATATATATATATATATATATATATATATATATATATATATATATATAAAACTTATTTTGTAGTAAAGTAGTGCACCATATGGTGACTTACAACTAGTTATCTACTAGAAGTATGTTAATGTTTTGAGGTTAAACGAATGTTTAGAAATATGTTTATGAAATTATTATTTAAGAATAAACACATTTCCTAAATAGGAAGAAAAAATTGTTCTTAGGCTTAGAGGCTACCAGTTCGTTCTTTAATTTATTCATTGTTCTGACAGACGTCTAGCAATAAAAACATTGTAGTAACAATATTGAATTTATTGAAGTTGGTTAATTTAGTTCATTTATTTAAAAAAATATATATATCCACACTCAGATTGTCCCAAAACATTGGATGTGTACAAGCACCAAAAGCAAAAAAAAAAAATTAGGCATAAAACTTGTTACAAATCGCAAACTATCAAGTGACTTCATAGCTGTATTCCTGAAACGGTCTTAGAGTAGGAAAGAAATATCCAGAAGGATGCATCTCAGCTTCAATTAAGGTAAGTGCTTGGAAAATACACGAGCGTTGCAAGGTGTTCGTGCGCACTTTAGGCGGACGAAAAAAACTGCGAGTTCATCTTCTCACGTAGTCGCTAGGAGCATAAGACCTCCCCAAACCCAAGACTGTTAAAACCCGCGGCATATTTTTTACATTGATATATTTTTGAAGAAAAACTTCTTTATGCACGCTTGACTTGGGGAGTAAGCTGGTGAATGCGTGACGAAAGCATTACGAAAAGTGTGATCGGACGAGGCGAACGGAAGTTGAGAGGGAGATATAAGTTAGTGAAGACAGTAAGAGAGAGAGAGTTACGTTTCCTATATTACTGTAGGGATAAGAGAGACAGAGGTGCGAGCACACATTTTCTTTCTCTCATAGCTAGTTATGTTTCGTATATCTAAGACACAGTGCAAGCCAATTGTCTGTATCACATTGTAGTAGCAAGAGAGAGCAGTGCGCGTGCACATTTTCTTTCTCTCTTCCTCTCATAGCCAGTGCATAATATATATATATATATATATATATATATAAAAAATAAATGGGTGGAGTGACATTAATCATAAGGTAATATATATTATGTATTCCTAATATAAATTCATAAGGTGGTGTAGGTTTTTGTTAGCAAGTTATTCATCGAAAACGTGAATTAGATATTTTTAAGTATTTCTGATGTAGGCTGCTATCCACGCTGTTAGAGCTATTTTGCTTCTCAATTAGTATTTATACTCTCTAAAATGCCTAGCAGCAAGACAAAGCGTGTTTGAATTAGGTTAAGTGCGCATCTAAATACACAATAAAGCAGGTGATAATTAAAAGAGACCAAAAAAAATTGAGAGTACAATAGCAGTATAATCAATCTTAAGGATTATTCTATGAGTTAGGAATTTTTCATTAACTAACGTTAGATCAATCCACTTTATGATCTATATAGAATTGTTTAAATACACTTATTATTTTCTATTAAGATGACTTTTATTTTAGTGTGATTAAACTTATAGTCAGAGTGATATCTATCCAGAGAGAGAAATGCTAGTATACTAACCTGAATTTTCGATTTAAGCATCTTAATTCTCACAATAAAAATTAAGAAAAAAACCTAAAATTTTTTTCCTTGTAATATTATTTTTTTACTCGGTTACTACAATTTAAAACGAACGAAGAAACTGATTTTTAGAAATTTACTTTTATGGTCTACTACTACTGCAGTTGAAATGAACGTTTTATGTTGATGAGTAAAATATTTATTTAATATTTTATGTTAAAAATATAAATTTATTATTTAATTAAAACATATATAAATTTTCAAATTTGCATTTTTAAACGGTTCTAGTACCAGCTATAGCCACACAAATAGGCTTTAAAAAAAATTATTTTTTGTGCTTTAGCGTATTTTTTCAGCGTATTTTTTTAATGACACATCTCTTCAAACTAAGCTTACAAAATAATATTGAAAAAAGAATGATCACTTTTCATCTATACATATTACATGCATAAAAATATTTACTACAGTACGAATCATAATTCTTTTTAAGTGTTAATGCCTTTTAACTCAAGCAATTATAAAAAAATGTGTCCTTAAAGTATAATGGTATTTTGATTAGAAATATTGGACAGAAAAATAAGGCTAAGTGAAAATTATTATATTAGATTCATCAAGAGCCATACATTAGTCATAAGAATGCTTAGTTGTTTCTTTTCTTACTTTAAAATATTATCCCTTGCATAGACTGAAAAACCCAAATGATACATTATCTTGATTAATTTAGAATGATGACTAAATTGAAAAAATTGGAGTGGAGAAAGGAATTTTTATGCAAATAATACGTGCATATAATTTTAAAGGCATTATTATCTCGGGCCAAATAATAAAGATAAAATTGGCAAAATTATGAATGAACATAAAATTTGAAAATTACCTGTAAAATCATAAGTTGATTTCTAAAAAATCCCGATTTCCACTAAAATTGCAAAGTAACAAATTGTGGATAAAATACTTATGCTTCTTTTTAGGAATTTCCAAGAAACATCGATTAAGAAACACTCATTTTTGTTTAAAACTAAAGTTTGATTCATTATATTTTTGGAAATTTTATAAAATTATATTTCACATAAATTTAAATATCGATGCTGGCGCACAGAGTACGCTGAGCAGTGTTTAATATTTATATCTGGCGATTTAAATACTTAAAACTTTCAGTATTAGAAAAAATATGTATTAATATGCAGCGTAGTAAAAAAGAGAAAATATTATACCAGCTATAAAATTAATATAAATTTTATACAATGCTGCCTATTAATAAATATATATATATAATATATATATATATATATATATATATATATATATATATATATATATATGTATATATGTATATATATGTATATATATATATATATATCTATATAAATATATATATATATATATATATATATATATATATATATATATGAAGCATCCACATACCATAGCGTTTCCAACAATGTAATAAGTTAAATAAAAATCTATAAATGTAATGGCTTTACATTAGCAGAAAAAGATAATGACACCAGAAGGTCGAGGAATCCAATAAACTCGCCTAAAACCTCTAGGTATTTTCAATTGATTGTAGCAGCTGAAACGTAATACATAGATTTAATATTGGATATACTTGTGAAGATGTGGTGGAAAACACTATAGAAAAGTTTAATAAGGGTAGATGCCATTTGAACTCTCTGTTATTTGCGCATACTGACCACCCCTGGATGATGTTATTCTCATGTTCCTGCGAATTTCAACGGAGGTAGAGGAGAGGGTAACTAATAACAGAATTCCTATATTTATTGAATTAGTAGGTAACGCAAACTTAGATAAATAGTCTTTAATATTAGAACCAAAGAGTCATAATTAATGGTACGATGAGCCAATAAAATATTTTCGCCATGTGCAGAGAGTATCTTATCGAACAATAAATACTAAGCATCTGTCTGCCTTTCGTATGCTGATATTTTAATGGTTAATGTTACCGACTCGCAATTTAAAATGAATCCAAAAATGAAGAATATATTGAGAATTTACCGAAAATTATTTCTATTTTAACAGATACCTATGTCATTTTGTATGCCCTCGCTGCCCTTTATATTAGCAGTCAAAATATTGAAAACTTAGCATACTCCGTGTCCAGCCAGAGTCACAGTAGAAATAAATATTTTTTATCTCCTGTACTGGGTTATTACTGTTTTAAATGTTGTGTAATTCGGTAATATTTTGTTTATATTTATATTTATACAGATTAATGGACTATACACGAGTTGAGTCGAACTCGTATTTGATCTGTTTTTATTATTTTTTTGACTAAGTCCGCTTGTAAGTGCAATTTTTTTACTTTATATTGGTATGGTATTATTTTATATTTATGAATCTTTTAAAAATTACACTATAAATCTAGCAAATACAAGGAAAAGTACGGAAGGGAAGTATTATGAAGATTATGAGCTAGATGACTAGAATAGCCGTCTGGAGATCCATGACGTCTGGTTTGGCTATTACAATAGTACGAAGTACTAATTTTTGATATGTAAATATCGATAGATACCGGCTACATCGATTTTTTTTTCTGAAGAATACAATCAACTATGTAAGAGATCTGATAATGCGAATAATTATTATCTAAAATTTTGTTTTATATGATAATATAATTAAAACTCCTAAAACATATGTTTTAAAATTATATATAAGGTTTGAATGAGCCTCACTTTTCATTTTATAGATTTTAAATAATGCAACCAAGAAGAGTAAGTTTAGACCATGATTAGTTTACTTTAAGTATGTAAGTATTTTGGATAAAGCTCTTTTTACGTAAAATATTGCAAATATTTGAAATAAATTTAATTTAAAATTATTGCAAAAGTTGCAAAACTTTTGTAATAACGTTCAAGAAAATTTAGAAATGGAGAGTCATACGTTTGCCATCTTGTTTAATTTATGAGAGTAATCTGGTGAATATACATATATCTATTAAATATATTGTGTATTAAAATATCAAAATTGTGCAAAAATGACGTCCAGCTTCTATACTTTTGTCCATTTGTATGAAAGTTGGATAAATTTTGTTTGGTTCTCATGAAAATTACAAATTAGATTGCAAATAAACCCTCTTCATATACTCGTATAAAAGTACCTAAGCAGAGAAAACGGTTTTATTCAGGAACTTTACTCAATAGAATGTTACATAAAACGCAACTCTGTTTCAATGTAATTTATGAGAAATATGGCACACTTCAGGTAGAAAATCAGTTACGTAAATGTAAAATTTCTTGTGCGCAAGCCTTGCTTTGTTCCATCACAGATCCGCGTGCTATGTTTTTTTAAAATTTTGTTTGTGTTTTAAGCGCATTTTATATGCCTTTAAGTCTTCCCAAGTCGCTTTTTTCTTACATTTAACATCTTGTGCTTTAGTATATTTCTCGGAGATTTTCTGCGATCTTCTCTGAAGTACGGAATAGCCAGTGAGAACTCCTTTAATTATATTTGAAATGACGTTCATACTTTCTTGTTTTACTTAGCTAACTGTCTGATTATGCAGTGCATAGTTCATTAACGTCTTTATTAAGAAGTTATTGCCACGAGCTGACCTTTAACTACAGTGAAACTTAATATCCTCGTTTCTTAATTCTAAGTGTGTCCACATAAACAATGGCATTTTTATCTTTCAAGTTTCAAATTCATCTTTGTTCTGATTCTGACAAAGCAAAGATCGTTGTTTGTTTTGTCACGATTAAGCATTGAAATATTGGCACATTTTGTTTTCTTTTAACTCCGTATGTAATTAATTTAATTTTTCGTATTTTCATAGGAATATTTATATGTTCAATTTTTTTGCATACATTTCTTGAAGAACGTGGATACGCAGCAGAGTGATCTTTGATGAACCAGTCTTCTCAATCGTCTCTCACCTATAATCAAAACCTTTCAAGAGAGGTAAAGTTGGTCAACATTTCCTCTGCCATCCTAGTTGCACAGAGTTCTCTCATATATCACATTGCCGTGTTTAGTTCCTCTTCTAATGCCATTAAATAATGATCTACTTGCATCAAGGAAATATTTAAGTACAGTAGTTCAAAGAAAATGTAAGCAGACAAGTATTTCTTTTGTTTCCATGATGTCTTGTTACTGAAGTAAATTTTCGTTCCACCTTTTCCCAAGATACGTGGGGTAGATCGGTCTTCTAACAGTAAGTCAACATTTTAATTTTTTTATGGAAGGGTTTTGATATTAAATTCCACGCTTATTTGTTCGCAGCGATATGGCATGTCATTTTTTTCCATGTCATATCGGTACATTTCACCCTTTGAGCATTTTGTCTTCTTTGGCAAGAAAGTGGATACTAATGACATTTCCGCCAGCTGCTGGACCTTCATCAGTCCTAAGAGTCTCCTCCGCTCGAAGCGGAGGAGCCTCTTGATCCCTTCATCTCTGAGGAAGCTTGATATCTCAGTGATAATTACATTATTTCATCGCAAAAGGATGATTTAGCTAGGTTTTTCAGGTTTATATATTTGGACATTTAAAATGAGCTAAGAATTCAAACTTTAGCATCATTTGATAATAGTTTCTCTACAGTAGATATCCCTGAAGAGCCATTGTATAATAAATTATATTTCGTAAATTATTCAAATTGTAGTATTTAGACGGAACTATTGATTGTTGATATGAATAAGCAGAATTAAATGTGCGTGGGTAAAAGTCTCGTCACAGTGAACTGATAATTTTATGTGAATACAGCAAATTCATTGTGTACCCCTCATTGTGTAAATTATATGGTTCATGATATTCAGGGTACTTTATATAGTGCTTTTTGGTTCGTGAAATAAAAAGGCTGACCGACAATAACTTAACATAATTAACTCTATATTATTTAAACAATTTTAAGAAATGGTGCGTATATGTGTCTATCTGTGATTATTATTTCAAATTTAGTTAACTATATAAAAATATGTTTTACGCGAGTACCACGTCCAACTCAATAAATAGTAAGTTAGCAATAGAAAATAATTGTAAATAATGATTTTATTTATATAATCTTTAAGATTTCCTCCTTAAATAATTTAGATAGAGATTCACTGACAAATTAAAAATATTATTTAAATCCTGAAAATTGCGCTGATATTATTTTTAATTAATGTAACTAAGAGAGTTATTTATTTATAGATATTTTGAAATCTATACATGATTTGGTATATGAATTAAAAAGCTTAGCGTTAATGTTCAGCCGGAGAAATATGACACTTCGTTTAATTTACTATGCTAAAAAACTATTTAAAATTAACTAATAATGTTTTGAATATTATAATAAGGGAAATATACAATGGCGTTAGGTTTAAATAAAAAATTCACGTCCGGAATCCACAATAGCATTTTTCATTTCAAATTGTAACGACGTCTCTTCCCCAGTTCATCTCTCTTAGCCTAGTTAAAAAGCACTTCACGACCTGTAACTTTTTGTAGTACACATAATATAAAATATATCTCTAGAATACAATTCCCTCGTAATTGTTTTTAGAAACTTATAGCCTAAAGACGATATTTCACAAATAAATTTCATATTCTTAGATAGATAACTGTGAAATTTACGATATATGTGGCATTATCTACAACCATATTTAATTTGAAATGAATACCATGCAAACACAGAGATTGACAATATATAATATTCAAGTTAAATTTATTATTAAGGTGTAATTTTGAAATGGGGATTCCAGTAAATCAACAAAATAATGAAGATTTTGTATTTCTGGACGACCTGTTTTGAAACTTTGAAATTTGTAATTCGTATGAATTTTTACCATTATGGCAAAAGTCTGATATTAAGCTGAAAAATATCATGCTGTGTTGTTATAGTTTCGTTATAAATTAATATTTTAAAAAATCGTGTCTTCGTAAATTTTGCAAATTTTAAAATTACAAAATATTTTCAAATAAAAATGAAAAAAAAAATATTTCTTATTATATAATAAAGGAAAAATTAAAACCTAAAAAAACTTAAAATTAATGGTCAATTAATCAAATTTTTCACAAGTATAAAAGTGAAAACCTAGATACTATGCTTAAACTATCTGGTTGAAGAAATAAGTAGGCATAAACTTGTACGTTACTAGGACAACAATTTTTAAAAATGAAATCCATGCCTTTAAATAATACACGTAATGTCTTCTGGACTTTCTAATGTTTAAAGTACACTGCGCTTTATCTCTTAGATTTGTTTTAATTAGTGGGGTAAAAAATCCTTTAGAACGGAAACGGGTATTAGCATTCTCTTTTTTTTAGAGAAATAATCATTCATTACAAGTTTTTATTAATTTGGCAGATCAGCCTATGTGAAAACACTATTGTAGTCGTTGATATGTTCACCTTCAGCCATTTCGTCGTTTCATTCTCTGCACCTTATTACCAAAATATCTTTTCCTGAATCGGTATTGTCCTATTTTCATAAAAAAAAAACAAAAATAAATTAAATTTACCCTCAACTCAACTAGTAGAAGCTGCGTTAATATTAAAAATTAACAATTAAATGAAACTACGTGATGTAGTATTATTTCTATTCTTTACCACGACCTAGGTTTCGGTGTATTAAAACATCTTCAGGTGGGCTGTTAACAAATATTGGATACGACGAAACTTAGGTCGTGGTAAAGAACTTAAAGAAAGTAGAAATAATACTACCTCACGTAGTTTCATTTAATTGTGAATAATGAATTTCTACAAAATTAACGCAAAATATATTCAATATTAAAAATTAAATTATAGCCGTTATTATTTTTCCAGCAATTAATTTATTATTGTGAAAGAACTAAACTTTTTTGGTTATACCAATTTTTATAAAAAATAATATTTCTGCGATTACCTCCTTTTTTAAATAAACAAAAACTGTGTAATTGACATATGTTTTGGTTTAAATGGTTACTTATTAATTTATCATGTGAATTATGTTTTCTGCGCTTCTTTTAATATATTTGACTAAGATACTAAAAACGATATTTTCATGATATTTATTCTGAAAATGTCTATATTTGTGTGTGTGATATTCGCATAAAGTTCGTCTGACACTATTTCGTCGACATGTCTAAATCAATTCGCTATTTACTTCTACACTTGTTGAGTCATGAACGCTATTTCAAGTTGAAACATACGATATCTCTGATAAAACTTTTGCTGGGAAACGTAACTTATGCGTGAAATGTTATCAATATGAATCTTTTTATATCTATACATGTATGTGGTATTTAATTGTAAGATTACATCCTTAATATTGAGAGGATGGTGAGTAGTACTTATATAAGTGGTGATAATATCATATAATGTTTATTAAATTTGGAAATAAATTATTATTTATTTACGATTACAAAATAAAAACAATATTTCTGCTTTATATGTTTTTATAACATTAATAGAGAATACATTTATTCCTTGACGTTGTGCATAAAAATCTGTAGAATTAGAATACTTTAATATTAATTTTGTATATTAATTTCTGAAGACCTAAATTACTCGTGGTATTGAATATTGTTAAACGTCATTTAAGCTTTATTCCTATAACTTGATTCGTATTTGATTCTTTTTTCATTAATTAGGAATGAAAAAATTTAAGCCCAAAAATAAATGTATCCAACATTAAATTTTTGAAGATATCTCAACAAATGTTTGATTTTAAGATATGTAAAGAAAAGCAAAAATGTGATGACAGTTTAAAAATTATCTTCACTTTCGCACGATAGGAGAAGTGTTGGTAAAAAGCCTTTTCTAATTTTTTTGTGAAATTTTTGATGCGGAAATATTCAATGAAATACATAATTTGTTAAAAAAGGCAAGATCAATTTAAACGGGTGTATGTAAATGATATTCACTTATTCTGGCAGGAATACCAGTAGACCAATTTCGTATATTTGTTATTAATTAAATTTTTGCAAAAAAATGTTTATTATATTCTTGCATAATATAATTTTTTTTTAAAAATGTTCTTTAATTGGTACTTTATTTACTTTTTGAATATTATTATATTGTTTTAATATAAACATTTTCTATAAGCTACAGGCTCGATAAACAATTAAGTAGGCAGAACATTTGTAAATAGCATTACTGAAACTAGTGTTAGCATCAATAGTCATAACTGATAGTACCGTTTTACGGATACTGAATATTTTACTGCATGTAGTAATGTATCTTGTATTTTTAGAGAAATATATATACATATATGTATATATATATATATATATGTATTTTTTTTTATGTGTGGAAAGATATTGTTTTTTTAATACTCCCCATAGGTACTTATTAAAATTAATTTTGGTCTACAAGAAATGAAAGTAAATTAAACGTCATGGAAATATTAATATTTCGCGTAGCAGCAATGTCGAAAATAATGCAATAACATGTGAAGAAAAACGTGGAAACGGTTTTGCTTGATGGAGTGTTTTGACATGAAACAAAAGGCTAAATATGCTTGAAAATGCGCATAAACCAGGTGTCCCTAGACGTCCCTATCCCTATTAAAATGGCTATAAATTAACCTAAATAATTTCAATTAAAAATTCTAATAATTCGATTATAACTGTAAAAGCTAGCCCTAAAATTAACACAGTATTTTTCAAAGTACCTAAATAATTAAAAGTATGTTTAATAACATTCTGTTTCATGTTCAGTTATGTCATAATCTGAAGTATCTACTCGCGAAACATCATGCACGTAGGTTTAATACTATAGAAACTTTAATTTTCCATGAATCCCAATTCCAAAGTGAACTCTAAAATACGGATTCATGGAAGAATGAAAGAAAAGGATAAATGCAAGGAGTTGATTTTAAATGTAACAGAGGGCCATCTAGTCAGACGTAGATTACATTGAATATCAACAATATTGCATTGAAATCCATGGAGTTATGAAAATAATACTTCATCTATAAAAGCATGTATTCAAGTTGAGAAAGAGAAGGAAGGTTATTAAAATAGAGATTTATAATATTATTACCGCCATTTTATGCAAATGGAAGGAAAATAGTGTGAAAGTACGTAACAGTTTGTTAGATAGGAAAGGAAATTTATTCATTTGCTACATGAATCTGTGTAAATATTGGTTTATGCACAATCAGTGTGGGCTTAACTGTGCGTCGGGGACCAGCAGGCAAGAAGGGTCGTGCTTAGACCATAGCGTGCTCGACTCGTGACCCCGACCGAGACATGTAGAACCTGTTCCACGGATTAACTGCTAGTTTCGGTGAATCTCTTTAGCTCCGACCTCGCAATCGTGAAACGTGCGGATAACTGTGAACTGGTTCCAGGCTCGAATTTGGAAGCGGGTCCGCTGCGATTCGATTTTTTTATTCGATTAATTATATATTTTCAGAAGCATTTAGCAGACTAAATGTACTTTGCCAACTTTTAAAATCAAGACCGAAAGAAAATTTTTACCCAGTGTTCAGGAGTTGGTGAAGAAACCCTGGTACTTTTACGTCACAATTCCTGTGAAATATGGCATCTATCGCGTGAGTTTACATAGATTTCACCTGAGAGTTACTGACAACGTTGTTACGTTTTATTGTAAAAGAAACCCATATGTTTTGGTCCTACCTTTCCTTATGGTCAAAGGGACAATTGGCTAACTGTCCCTTTGACCATATTTTCATATTTAGATCAATATTTGTAAGATAATTAAGGTATATTTAAAACGCATAAAGGATAGAAATGCGAAAGGCTTATCATAGTCGTAGACTATAGTTTTTTACGAATAATTTAAATCGCACTGAAATATTGCTTCCACGATATTTTTCAAACCTTTTTAACAAATATAATTTGTTAACATATTGTATATACAAAAACATTGTTGGATTGTTAAAGAAACTTTTCAACCCATATGAAATATTTATGATCTTTTCACAAAACGAAGATAATAAAATTTATAATTGGCAAAAGTCTATAAATCACATGACATAAATTAACTTGTTCATTTTCTTTTCAACACGCACTTATGTAAAAACATTAATTATTTTTGTATGTATAAAATTGTTAGATCAATTTTTTTTTCCAGACCAAATAACTATATTGAATCTTTTATCTAAACTTTTTCTTAACAAGTTTAAGTTTGCGGGCATTAAGGTCTTAAATTATTGGCGTTATAAATAGATGAACTTTACAAATTTCTGGAATTCTATTTGTAGTTAAGCGATTGATAACTAAATTAATATTTTTGTAAATAATCCTCTATTCACTGAATTTTATTTTTTCTTAAGTTTGTGGTCATTATTTGAACCATATTTCTGCAAGTACTAGAATTTTCCCTATGTACATGATTATTATTCCAATTCTCTCTTCAATTTAACTATAAGTTTTCAAGAACCGCAACTTCGCTAAGTAAGAATATTTATAATAAAAAAGACAAGACACGAAACTTAATTGGTTATAAACTAAATCAAAAATAAGCCCAAACAAATTTTTTTTCACACACATCTTAATGGCAGCCAATGGGTGGATTTTGCCATGTACATAATAAAAAATAAGCCCAAACAATTTTTTTCACACACATCATAATGGCAGCCAATGGGTGGCTTTGCCATATACATATACGTTTAATTTAGTGTATACTCTACAGGTGTAATATACCAACTGCTTTCAAAGTTAGGTTAGGTTATAAAAATGACATCTTGAGAAGATGAAGACCCGTTGTCGTCGATGCCTCTGGCGTATTTCAAAAAGCTGCAATTCGGGTTAAGCTTCCTGATTTGTTAAGTTACAAAAAATTCAAGATCAAAAATTCTTTAACTTTATTCCAATAAAAAAGAAAGGCCAACATTAAATTCTTTTGTAAATATCTTGCTTCAAATACATAAAATAAGCATAACTTTCTTTTTTTTCACACAACTAACACCGCGAACTAAAAATTCATACCGCAAGCTTATGGAGCGTTCACGCTACAGCTTTTGATCGACTTGTTTTGAACTTCGCTGTTATTTTCGTTATATGTTAACGGAAACAGCTACGTATAAAATAAGGAAACTCTTAGTTGTTCCTGTATATTTTGCTAGTAAGATACGGTATTTAGTTGAGAGTTTAAAATGTATACTTTTCCGGTAATTTTTACTATTTCTTACTAGACCTGGCCTGTCTTATGCAAATCAATATTCTTTCAAATAACTTTCTTTCGACTTTATTATTTCTGGCTAACTCTTTTGATATTATAAGTATTTACAATTTAAATCCCTAAACCGATTATTCCGAAATGTTACCATGAACTTTACTGTGTTGCAAACTTCAAATTATTAAACCATGAGTTCATGTGAGGGTAGTTATTTCATATGAGGGATATATTTGGAAAATGTTGTATCTACGACGAAGTAGGATTCGGCACCTCATTGAAAGAAATCCAGAAGCAAAATAAATTTGCGTTTTAATCAATATTTGCATATTTAATTTTCTTGTAACTTTTGATAAAATTAATTTAAACCGCTTACTGCTTTGCGCAAAGAAATATGAAACGTGAATTAATGTCTGGCAAGAATTATTTCAGAACAATATATTCAATAAATTATATTCTTTGCGAACAGCATTTACTAACTTTCAGTAAAGTGTTTCTATAGCTCTTAAGAAACGGGAAAGAAAAGTTTCGTATTTAATTCGGTGAGGATATCGCGACAAAAATTACTACTGACAACAGTAAATATATATTTACATGTAGAAAATTCAATATAAAATTTTGATGTCAAAATAAAGCAGTCATTTATTTCTATCATCCCTTTTATGAAATTGGTTAATTTTAAATATCAGTTCAAACCATGGATTTTGTAAATCGTTCAAACTAAATCTATAACTTAAACCCGACTTAAACTGAACCTAATTGAACTGAAAGAATTTCATAAAATGTTGATCAACTTATCTAATCAATCACGATATTCTCTTACTAACGACGCGAAGTGACGACACAAATTTAACACTTACAGTTTATTTAAAATGTTGAAATGTTTAATCTCAGATGCGTAATTTTTATGTAATTTTGCTTAATATATAATGTAACCGAGTGAAATCAAAATTTTTGTATAAAATGTCATACGAAAAGTTTGTAATAAAAATTTCCGGGCTATTAAATAAATAATAATGATTGTTCTCTATCACCCGAGTAAATTTAGAGAATCACTACTAAATACACATTAGTAAAAATTTAAGAAATAGGCACCATTTCTTCCGCTCCATGCTTGAATCCCTCAAGGATTTGAAGAGTTTGCTTACATATTAAAGGATTCATCGGAAATAAAAGAATTTAGTGAAATTCACCGGAATAAAGTAACGTTTCGAGTCGTTCGTTACAACATCGCGTCTTTATCAAATGCAAATAAATTTTATAAGACCTACGAAGAGAGCGTTAATATTAACTGTTGAAGCCACAAATGTCTCGTCGATATCAATTTTTTTTCTTCATCACTCTGATGTATATTTTTTTTAATATCAATATAATAAGATATTATTGACTTTTATCTTTAAATTTCTCAACTGAAATATATTTTGTTTTATAATTTCTTAATATTTTTATTGATTCTGATCTAATTAGTAAGATATTGTGTATACAAATAGTCTTCTGTATTTCTTTTATGAACTAATCATTCGCACTCATAGATTTTAATGAAAATTTATGAAAAATATCTGAACCACTCTTCGTAAAATTAGCCCCAGGTAGTACATGAAAACGAATCAGAATGAAAACGTATTTAAATTTTATTATATTTATTTTCTGTTACCTTTTGATTGCATAAGGGGGCTGTATTTTTTAAATATTTGTCATGATATTCATTAGCCTGTGAAAGAGTCTGTTCACAATCCCATGAACATTATTCTCGGAAATAATTTTGACTGTACCAAATAGATTTTCAGTATTAATTTTGACTCAGGCATTCCAGGAATCTGAAAAGTAAGTATTGTCCCAAATTTTGGGTTTTTTTTAATGCAAAAGTATTTGACAGGCGTATGTACAGAAATTCTTAATATTTTAAGGAGACAAATTGTAGATAAAATAATTACCAAAAATTACAAGCGTCTGAAAAATACTAAATATACTGTAGCTTCTAAAAGTTTAAGTACACTCAAGCCATGTTGCTATTTATCTATATATCTACTACAGTATTTGATCTTTTATATCTAATAACCATTTAGAGTATTTATATATTTGAAAAATATACATTACATAAATGGTGAATGAAAAAGATAAGAACTTTGAGAAAACTGAGAAGATCATATTTAAAAGTGACATGGAGAGACTAGAGAAAACTTATATTTCAGATATTCAATGGAAACTAATGAACCGAAAGGAAAACGTTAGGAGATAGTAGAATGACTTTCACCATTATGGCTTTACTTCGTCGACTCAAAACATGTCACGATTATGTTATTAATGATACAGTCAGAATATTTTTAAAATTGTCTTCAGCTCGATAAAAAATAGGAGATATGAAAAAAGTTAAAAATATTTACACGTGGGCAGAAACTTAAAATTCAGTAAAGTGTCAAACGATATGCATTACATAAATGACAGACATTATTTCATTATAGACGGGATGAATTTTACTTGAAAAAAATACAGGACTATTCTCTCAAAATAAGTGGCGAATTTCATGATGAAGCGATGAAATTAATGAAGTTGGTTGTCATCTAAATTTATTAGTTCCTAATATCCTTTAAGTAACTTTACATATAGGCTAAACACATTTTTCGTTGGCGAGTATTTGGCAGAATCAGTTTAGTTAGATATCTTTAAACTCTTCGACGGGTCAATTATATTTCAAGTTAATAAATAGCTAGTTATCCTCGCTACGAGAAAATTATTGTTGGGTAGAAGTATATTATGTAAAAAGAGTTGTCTTTCTATGACTTAAAATTAAATTGTTGTGTTGTCTTTCTATGACTTAAAATTAAATTGTTAAAAATCTCAATAAAATAAATAACTTAATATGACTATGATCAATATTATTATTACATAACCCGATAACTGCTTGGGTATTAAAAACTAAAAAGGAATGAAGCAAATATAGCTAATTTTCAGGAAATTTATTGCAATGTTATCGTTTTAGAGTCTATTTTTAACGAAGTTTGGAATTTATTGTTAAAACTATGAGTAAGATTTTACGCATATTGATTATATTTGGGCATTATGCTATAGAGTGGACTAATACCTGCCTATAACAATGTTACAACTCAAAACTTGTGATGATGTTACAATTTTTGCTTTTTTTTTAAATTAACAGTTTTTCAAGTAAAATTCGTTCTACATGTGACAATAGTGACCCACAATTTCTCTACATAGAAATGCGCATCAAGTATTTCATTACCCAGTGTCATATATACATAGAGTGCCTGTCGACGATTGAAAACATCACATCTTTCTACATTCAACTAAATGAAACGTTAAATAAGAGTTTAAAATTATTTGTCGTCTTGAAGACATAAATTTATGTTGACAATGTTGACAGAGTAAATAGTTATTTTACTTTTTCTCTCAGTAGTATATATTAT
Source organism: Druceiella hillmani (assembly GCA_039881145.1). Classification (NCBI taxonomy): domain Eukaryota; kingdom Metazoa; phylum Arthropoda; class Insecta; order Lepidoptera; family Hepialidae; genus Druceiella; species Druceiella hillmani. Next base: position 19,281,848 of record JAYKKI010000012.1, read on the forward strand.
CATTATATTGATCATTTTAGCTAATTGAGTCTCACAAAAAATAATGTTTGTTAACAATGTCAAACCAGTTTATTAAATTCATGTGCGATATTTGAAGGCTAAATTGAAAATTTTCCTCCACATAGTACACCAGGGATATCCATTACTCCTCACATTGCGAATGAAACATGTACACAGGTTATATTTAATTAACAAAAAGTAATTAATATAGTCATTGAACCCATTTTTCCGTGTTCCATTATTTACACTTGCGAACATTATTTATTTAAGCAATAACCCTAATGAGACTGAACAATCCCAACTTTACCTCCCACAATGATTAACAATACATTAATTAGGATTAATAATAAACGTTTTAAATGTATAATATTTCATTGGAATTAATGTGAGCGGTCATGTATGGATATATTGTTCTAGATAACTCGCTAGTACTGAGCAAGCCAAGTTCATTTCGTTTAGTCCTTTGTTGAAACTGTGTGTACTTCAAAAAAGTTAGGTTGTCGTATATTTAATCCAGTTCCATGACTTTCCAGCCTTTTTCTTTGACCTTCGCAAAACTTTTTTCCAGCCCCTATGACTGTCGTGAAACTTTCCCGTACTGAGTCCGTCTATTTGTTTAAACAGAACCGAGGTCGACTTTATAATTATATTCTTTTGATGATCAGGTTCATTGAAAAAGTTTTAAAAAGTTTACCATTTAGGAAAATTCAACCGTTTAAAAATGGGACTTTGTCATTGACCGTGTGTCAAAGAAAATTTCTTAATATTTGTTGAGGAAGTACCGTAAATTAAACCTCTGGTTTCATTTGAATAAATAACAGTAGCTTAGTTTCTTTTATCTACATCATAGAGCAATAAATAAATAAAAAGAGAGGAACAAAAAATCGACACTGGTTGTTTTGTATATTTGTCAAATAATGGTATTGCTTTTCAATCTCAGTTTAGACATTAAGTGACTCCAAGAGAGTAGCAAATATTTTAAAATCCTTATAGGATTTCCTATTTTCTGTCATGGATGATTTATATTAAAATTATGAAATCCATAAGGGAACTTTTTTTCTGGAATTATAAAAATTAAGTTAATCAAGACGAAGTTCTTTAATTAATTCGTTATTTGAAGTATCTTTAAACTGTGCCACGAGTTACATTATTTGTTGCAAAATATAAAGAAGTGAACCTTGCTATAAGTTGAGATGACGGTATGACAATGTGATGATGTTATCGGGACAGTAGTATAGAGGGTGTACAATGGTACAAGCTGCTTTAAACACATGAAAATAATCACGATTTTGCACATAGCCTTTGCAAAAGATTGCACTAATTATCTCGGCGTTTTTCCAAGTTTAAAATATGCAGTAACAAATTATACACGATTTATAGTATTTATGAACAGGTTATAAATGTTTCTTTAGTGTAATATAGGCATTTGTTAACTTTTAATAAGCGATCTACGATTTTTAATAAAATAATGCTAAAATTTAAACTATATATCATGACATACATTGCCATAAGATGACTTTCCTTTCCTGTCAAATATAATTATTTAGTTCATTCTTTTATTAAAATCACATCTGTAAGTAATGACAAATTGATATTACGGGTTAATATTTTATTTTCATTATTACAGACAAAAAATATAGATATATTTACAGCGATCGAGGTATTTAATTGAAAAATTATAAGTTTGATGTTGATATGTTTTTAAAGGCTACGAGATATGATATACAAAACAAAGTGAATTCTGTCAATCGATGTTTTCTTATGTTCTAATTCATATCATTTTGATAAATGCAACTATTTATTTCATTTAGTGTCACCTCCGCTTAACAATTTATATCTAACCTAAGTTTAGTCACTTTTGATATTAATATTGAAGTATTTATCTTATTAATAACTTTTGTTCGAGATAATCATTTTTTGATTAGTTAAACTTATTATTGGGCAACTATAAATAATATGGAATTATGTTTTTGGATGCAGAAAACAAAATAAAATTGAATTCAGACACGAAATATTCACAATATAACTGAGCGGGAATTTAGTAATTTTATTAAAAGAAAGTACTTATTATTCAGTTTAAATTCCCTAAATGTAGATATAAAATTTAAGTAAAGTTTTATCTATATTTTTTCTAAAATTACTTAATTTAATGTTATTATATCTTTGGGGAAATTTATATGATAATATATATATATATATATATATATATATATATATATATATATATATATGTGTGTGTGTGTATGTGTGTATATATATATATATATATATATATATATATATATATATATATATATATGATAATCTAAAACCATTTATTAAACTTTGAAAAATATCAAAAAAATATTTTCTATCACATAAATGTCTTGTTTGACGTTAAAAAACACGTATTTCGGAAAATATGAAAAAAATTGCATTAAATGATAAAGGTATTAAAGAAATGAAATATCCAGATATCATCTCGCGAATAAATCCGCCACTGATGGGAAATCCTTTGGAGACAACATCGAATTATTCAACTGAAATTATTTTAACTTCACTACTTGTGGCGAAATGTAATGCTGATTAAGGTATATCGGACAAATTATCCCGCTCCAGGGTAGCCTTTCCTCAATTCCTTCACCCGTTAGCTTCGCTACTATCCAGGAGGTTATCCGCCTGTTATGCAAAACTTTCTCTCATTTGTAGTAACCGAATCTCCAGACAATTTGTTAGTTTGCAGCTCTTTTATCTGCTTGTGAAATTATCCATATATTTTATTTTGCATGACATCTGTTAACCACGAAAAAATATTACATAGTTTATCAAACTTTATTAGGCACATAAGATTATTCAGTTAATTTTACAAAAGCTGTGGTATGTATAAATTAAATAACTTTTTTAACGAAGCTACTGCCATATATTACTTTGGAAAAATTCTTCCATCATCGGTGAGAATTTCAATTGACAAACGAGACAAAAGTCAAAATGCGTAAGTATTTAAGATGGTAGAATTGAAAGAGAAATGTAAATGTGGTAACATAAAATATACATTGACAAAAAATATTAAATCTTTTAAAAAAGACAAAATATTTCATTCAATGAAATAATTCAGATGTGAATTTGTTTATTTGGATTATTTTAATACAACCATAATTTTTCATTTATAGTTAAAATAAACCTGTAAACTATGTGTGGGCCTTAAAAATATTTGGTAAATATTATTAGGAATGAAGGAAAAACGATAGAACTAATTAATGTTATTTTTGTCAGTTTGTTTACTTACTAAAAACTACTAACCCTTATTCAAATAGAGTTGAAGAAGTAACATTTAGTTTTTATATCGTCGCAATCCGTTCAATCAATCCGAAGATATGCATATTTAAATTTAAAAAAATTAAATCACGGTGCACAATAAAGGATTACCTAGCAACTCAAATTTATAGCGTACCTATGTAGAATACAATAATACAAGAATAGCTTGCGCTATATGTATTTTAAGTGGCACAATGAAGTTTTCCACTCGTATGTACTTTGGCAAAGTGGGCGTGGTCAGCCTTCAATTGGTCGATCTTCAATCTACTCATAAGTATGGTGAAAGAGCTAAGTGCTTGTTTAAGTAACTCGAATGTGAGCAGATACATGAAGGTAGACATTGATGTCAGTCGTCCTCTGTATCTAATATTTTTCAATGTGTATAAGTTCAATATACGAATAAGCGTGCATTATTTCTCAGTGTGTTTAAAATTTGAATCAATTGTGAATATTCGTAGTAATCCATTAATATTTGCATTATCTTTGGTAGTTCCAATACCAATATTTTTCATAGGGAAATTTCGTAGTAGTGAAACTGAATACTAAAAGAAAATTATTTTTAACGGATGTTTTTTGTCGTCTCTTTTTTGTTTAGCTTATAAAATACAATGTCGGCCTCTTTTTCAGTAGTGCGCGCGTAGATATAGTCTTTATTAATCATTGCATAATTACAATATAAAATATACATGAATGGAATTCGACAAGAGAATGTAAAACCTTTTCACAGTAATACACTGCTATATAGAATTTTAAGAAAAATAAATCAAAGATACAATTAAATATTTAGCTCTGCACAAACAGTAAAAGAACCGAAGATATTTCCATAAAGATAAATTGTAATTCAAAATACGTAAAAGGTTTTAAAACTATAAAAGATTTTAGATACTTCGTGAATTCTCGAAATCCTTTTATACGATAAGATATATCATTCCATGATTACATTTAGCTACGCGTATATTGAGAAAACCCTCGTAAAAGATATTTCGTTTGAAAATAACAAGGGTCATATATTGTCAGAATAAAGACCCAAGTCTATATTGTTAAAATACAGACTCAAGTCTATATCGTTAGAATATAGATTCAAGTCGTGGGCGTGAAATTTTGTATATCTGAAATAGAAGAATTAAGAAGATGAGGGAATCTCAAAAGTAATATTTAAGTGGAGAAAGGAGGTTTCATATGAAAAGTTCTTCAGTTATTTTGAAGTAAAAGTTGTAATCCAATTTTATAGATAACGCGAGTTATTTTATAGAATAAAAAGCTAAGTTTAAGGTAATTGCTTAATTCAGAACTTGAAAATAAACACTAATAGTTTTCGATTGAAAAAATAAAAATATTACAAGTTAGGTTATTATAATCAGTGATTGCCTGATTAGTGTTCACGACTTTAGAAATGATGGTCTAAAAAAACCAAGCAGAAAGCTAAACTTTTCTGTAGTCTTACAAGAAGTTTAGTAATTGTATTTTTGATGTAATAGTATTACTGATATTTGTGTACATACTTATATTTTTTCTATACACGGTGTGGTAGGTGTGAATTCTGCTAATAAGCCTTTATCGCGTTATTTTATAAAGACATATTAGTGATGACAGACAGATGATGACAGACATAATGAGAGAGTGATGACAGACATGACAGCTCGTATATACCTCGGAAAACTTATTGTTTTCAGTTATGCGAAGAAATTAATAGACGATTATTGTTTTTTTCTTAAACCAGAAAGCATATTCGAAAATTAGCCATTAAGAGACGGTTTGATAAGAGATTTGTATAATGTGTAATATTGATAGAAATCGAATTATAAAGTAGAATTCTTGTTTTACAAGTTACAAGGACAAAAACGGACATTACTCTCTTTATTTTGCCCACTGGCTTATGTAATAATTATTAACGGTTAGAAATTCATCGAAAACGCCAAAATAGGTGTTTCTTTATTTCTAACTCTCAGTTAAATCCAAAATTTCATAAGTTTAACTTTAATGTATCGAGACCGTTATAAAATTATCCGTGCTCCTTTTCACACCTGCTAATATATAATTTCATTACATCTTAGCGAGAACCTATAAATCAAGAAAAATATATGACGAATTTCAAGGCGAATTTCAATGGCGAATTTCAAGGTTTAATTTTTCTGGAGGGATCGAGTCAGAAAATTTTATTTGGCTTTTATATATTTGTGTAAATATTTAAAAAAATAAAATTTCAGTGCATCTAACATAGTTTCGTGGTGTGAATGGTACTGAAATATTGTCTTTAATTAACTAGTTCACTCTTCTAGGTCCTGATAACTATGAAGTCATCAAGATTTTTCCTCATCGTTCGTGGACATTTTTCGTATGAATTGTTTTTTCAATTTTCACCCGGACAACTCATGGTCACCAAGTTCTGGAGAAAAAGATGCAAAACTATTATAGAATAAAAGCAATATTAGTGAATTGTTTTCAATTAAACTGCTCATTCAAATACTGTTACAAGTTTATCATTATTTAACAATGTAAAGTAATGACATTAATATTATCAACATCTGTGGTTTACACAGCAGAATCATAAGTCATTAGTTTTCCTTTCAAGTTAATTTAATTTTCCAAAATTGAATATTCTATATTTGAACAAATGGCAGACACAAATTTCTGTACCGGACTCATTAAATTATCATAAAAAAACTATCAATTTGAAAACATAATTTTAGTTAAACATTGGTCATAGTGTGGAACTACACATAAACAAAAAAAATACACATAATTTTATTACCTATTTTTAGGAAATTTTCTCTAATCTGAAAATGAATTCAAATTGACTCAGAACTAAGAGGAAAATACAAAATTATCGGTCAATTAGCAACAGGTGAGTAAGAATCGCTCTCTTTCCCTTAAATACAATTAAATCTATTTTGGGAGAAAACAATTAAAGAATTGAAATATTTTTACAGAACTGCTACATTTTTGGTTGTGTTGTCTTTTCGATTATCCCAATGACATTCTAATCCGCATTAACTTAGACATAGTTTAAGTATTTGTGTCATTAGACTCTAACGATTACTTAGGAAATTGAAAGGTTTGAATGAAAGCTTCATATGTATTGAAAGCTATATAAATATGTTTAACGTATTCATATCTTAGCCAGTACAAAACAAACTACGTCGATTCGAGCCTCGTAGTTTGCATTATCCTCAATATGTACATTAATTTCATCAATTCAATTATTGAATATTGAATGCGAGTAATCAAAACGTAATTGCAACGAAATATTTTATTAAAAAGTGAGTGTGATGTAAAAGTAAAATGGTAATCCTAACTTAATAATTAAATACATTCTTTTAAAACAATTGTTAGTATCACATAAGATTGCCTAAGTGAATTTTATTTCACATTGAACTGGATCAATAAACCACGTTACAATATAAGACGACATCATCATCCTTAAGATTTCGCGTGCACTAAAATAAGAAGTCTATGTACTGCTATAAGCATATGTTTATTTACTTCCTTAATTTCGCTCAAAACATTTCTTATGCAAGCAAGCCAAAAGAAATTAATATTTAAGTTCATCTAGGAATAAATGGCTCTATACTTTGAAAGCCTGATTAGAATAATTTAAAAAATAAACAAATTTTCAGATAAATATTTTTAAACGTTTAAGTCTCCTAACTAGATTCAGATTGCAGGTGTATTATTAATGATACGGTTTTCAAGAATATTGTCAACCATTTGACCAAGTTTTCAGTTTAATGTTTGGTGAGTAAGGTTATATATAGCAAATAAGTTCACTTTTGACCATATATCAGATTTTTGACTATTGTCCTGAATGATAATACCTCAATTTGTTATTAAGTGTTTCGGATTTAAAATGTTACCATCCAAAAAAAGTTTAATAAAGGAATTTTATTAAGATTAGCTAAACTCTTAACTTTCATAACTTTGTCAGGAATGTATCAGAAGAAATGAAATTGCATTGAAAGCGTTGATTAGTAAATTTTTTACAGTCTTGTAGAAAAATAAAATTATATATTTAATGACAAATATAAGAAATACAAAAATTAATATTGTTTCTTTCATTTGCCAGCGAAAAATTATTTTGTATAGGTACAATGACACTGGGTTATCAATAAAATTTGAGACTGTTGGACGAAAACGTCATGACTAAACAACTGTTTTCAAATACTTAAAAGCATTCATTTAGAAATCTGAACAAAAGAAAGTATAAGCATAAACTGAGTAGTTCACAACTGGTTTCCATGGGCTACAGTCTCTATATAAAAATAGTAAATAAATATTTCTCGCATATATTTATGAAATGAGTTATTAAAATCACACAAGGGTTCATTATTATGCCGTCTCTCTGATAGTAAACTCCTTCCTCTGTCTCGCGTTATGTCATATAATATACGTCATTACGTTAATGGTTTCTCTTTTGGCGTCGTCAATGACACTTTTAGTTACATCATATTGTATAAAAATGAGATGTTATCGCTTTTCATATATAATTATCTAGATTTTACTTATTTTTGCAGACATTCAAATTATCGTTCAACATTCTTTTGGCATTAGAAAAAGAGTTAAATTTATGTATGTATAGTCAAGTTCCAGATTCAATATATATATATATATATATATACAGATAATAAATTTGGAACTTGAGAATACATATAAAAATTTAACCCACGCCAAGTGTGGGGAAAGGGCGACACACTTTTAATGAAATATTTCATACATCATACGCGGCGTATGAAAATTGCAGCGCGAAACTTTGTATAGGGATGTCATATATATATTTTCCTTTACATAAGTATAGTGTAAAAAAATATTACAAATGCTATTATTAATTTCACAATGAATAAAAGAAGCTCACTGAACGTTATTTATGTGAAGGTCATAATTTCCTGCAGTTGACTATGGTTTTATATAGAATAAAAATGTTGCCATTTTATTGGATCAGCTTCCAACGTACTTTTATATTTGTTTGGTTCTTAGATCAATATTTTGTATATATTATGAATATAACTTTAATAAAAAAATTGTTAAAAAGAGTGGAGTTTTTGTGAATATTTATGATAAAAATAAGATAAAAGTTAAGTTAAATAACGAAAAAAGTACGAATCGGCTGAAACATTTTGCTTTAGCAATTTTTAATTAAGACGAAGGAATTTTTCCCAAAAATTAAGCTTGTACCTCAAATATAACCTCGACTGGAATTGAAATAATATGTTACTTCAATTCATTTTATCGTTATTTCGATGGCTTCTCTTTGTAAATTCTTTAGTTCTTTTGGCACGAGTCCCAAGAAACCAATATACACAAATTTTGAAAAAGGTTTTATGGTTTATACTGAATCCCAGACACGCTCCCAAGAGCTTCCTAAAATATACCATATTTGCACTTACGCGCTGTGTTGATATTATATATATACATATAAAGTTTTCAATATTTTTGAAATTCCATAATATTTTTTCTTCCAATTTTAGATGAAATTAATTTAAATTTTTTAGTTTTTTTTTAAATTACCAGTTTAAATGCGAATTTTACCGGGTAAATCGTTTGTAGCCCAAACATTTTGCATGATCGCCTGCCACATGACAACTTTTATGCAGGATTATGTGTGGATGCCAGAATGTTTGTTGATAAAAGAGCAGTGGATTATTTTTAGTATTTCATCATATAAAACAATTTTGATAAATTTTGTGCTAATGAACAACATAGGTGACCAACAGGAAAAGTATTTTCACATAATAAATTTTCTTGAATAAATGAATTGAAAAAATCAGTCTTTTTGATTTCATAAACCATGAATTTTCTAACTACCAATTAGGACTGATACAAAAGCAGGAACTTTTGACAATTTGAAGCAGATCTTTTAATTTATATAACGGGATAAATATTGCAGATATAACGGGATTTTCCAGGAAATGATTTTTCTAAATATAAACAAATTTTAAAATATAAACTACTTGATAAAAATATGGTGGAAAAGTCAGATGTAATTAATTTTAACCGGCAGTTTTTCGAGTATTATTGTAATTTTTAGTAATAAATAGAATTTTATATTATTTAATCAGTATGATTTATAAAAAAATACGGATTTTCGTAAGTAAACATTTTAATGATTTTAAGTAAAGATAAAATATAGCGTTTCATTGCGTAACCTCTTTCTTTTGGAGCACAGGTTTTTTGTAATTTTAACATTTTAAATGTTATTTTCAGCAATTTCCTAAATAATTACCCCCCTCAAAGAAAACTGAAATAAACGTTATGCGAAAAGAAATAATATTTTAATGCCAGTTTAATATGCATTTTTTACTGTCGTCATTTTATTTTTGTGTACTGAAAATGTCAATAATACCATTCAAATAATGCAATATTTCAAATTATTCTCAAAAAGTTAATTTATTAATAGCAGTATATTTTGATCTTCTTTAAATTTGGAATTAATATCTCAACGCGAGGTTATAAATATCCTCAACATGAGATTATTAATATTCTCAACATGGGATTATTAACATTCTCAACGCCAGATTATAAATATTCTCAAATTCCGCCAAATGTGAGAATAATGACATTTAACAAAACTAAGTTTTACACGTTTTCTTTTAATTTAAATGAAAGAAAAGTTAAACTAAATCTTATTCCGGATAGTTAAAACGATCGCTTACTAAAAGAGGATTAATAAAATTATTTTACATACTTATTAAATGTTTCCAAGGAATGACATTGTTTTTTAAATCAAGTTAAATTTTGTGTCATTAAAAACAAAATATATAATTTAAAACACCAATTATAATATATTAAACAAAAAAATATAAACATAAGAAAAATAAAGTTAAACAATTGATATTTAACAGTGATGTGTTAATAGTAAAAAGACTTTTAAATATATTAAAAAATAATTGTAGTGAGCGTCCTTTGTAGCTCTTATGTATTTCATTTCTATGAGTATTCGTTGAAATGACGAAAGAAAAAGCGTGAAAAACTAATTTTTGTTAACGTGCATTTACGTATACATTTTACCATCAGCAAAAAATAAAAACGATAGGCATGATATATTTCAATATATTCATTTTCACGAAACACACCTGACACGTTCATTTTAAAGAGCGCATCAAGCAATCTATTTGAGAGATCAATTTGAAACTTGACGTAAGATATTGCGATTCATGTTTCAATGTAATTAAAACTCACTGACTTTAATGTAATTCTGTGCTAGGAAAATTTTCTCCTTGCCTTCATACAAAACAAGGGTACTTAATTCGTATTGAGAATATTAATGCAATATATGCTCAATGACAATCATATCTAGTCAGTCTCAAATTCGAAACAAATTGCGCGAAAATTATTTATGTACCATATATTAATATAAACGTTATATAAAAAACACGTGAATATCCTTATTGTAACTAATAAATACGAAGTTTTATACCGTTGGAATATTTTAATAGGACAAAGTATTTGTACTCTCTTCAATCAGACTAGAATCATTTTTCTACAGATTCACAGCAAGCTGAGATTTTATCATTAATTCCTTTACATCATTGTAAATAACGATAAGGTCTTAGATAACAATGGATAAATATTTAGGTCAAGAGTTTGGTAATATGGATAGAAACGATAATGAAAACATTTTGGTTGAAAAAATAAAATATTCAAATGAAAAAAGTACATAATGCAGGAATTGTGCAGAGAAGGCGCTGTATTGTTTAAAATATAATAAACAAATATAAGAAAAGAGGAAGATTGAGATTTGCACGACAAAGTTATGTACCTCGTAAATTGAACACACATTGTGAGTATCACAAAAGCTTTTGAAATATTGCCATACATTAATTAAGGCAATAACGAAAGCTTTTGAAATTGTGCCATACTTTCATTATTATCATTAAATTGAAGTACACAATAATTTGATAAGTATAATTCATCCTCGGGTAGGGTACAGAAGTCGAATATTTATTAAGAGATGGATGTAAGGTAAATTATATCTATTAATAAAAATGAAATGTTTGCTGGTAACTAAATAAAGTGTGACTTAGATTTCTGGCAAAAATATTTCTTTTCCAATCAATCAGGATATAGTTTTTATCATTCAGAAGGTTACATCAAAGTCTGGCAAAAACTCAATTAAGAATTTAACTTAACGAATTTTTATTCTGCAGTCAAACGCGGAGCAGATGATTTCATCATCCATATCGATAGCAGGAGTCGGCGAATTACTTATAATCAATCAAATAATGTAGTATATTATACTGCACACTTTTGAGGATTGAAGTTGGAAAAAGTGCAAATCAATCAAATATAAAATAATATTATTTTCATAAGGATAAAAATCTCAAATATACGACTAACGTAACGCATCATTAGCTTGAATATCACACTCGTCACATTTTAGATACTATTCCTCAGTCACATGTAAACTACATGTAAAGCTCGTCGAGCATAAATGGTTAAAGCTTGAGACACGTGTTCCGATACACAGTATATCACATGAGAAAAAAAGCCCAAACAAATTTGAAGAGAAAAATGAATGTGTAAATTAAGGTAGAGCTTATATTACATGTGTTTAAATAAATATTGGCTGGATCCGTGTAACCTTCATGGTATTTAAACTGTACGCGTTGGTAAAATAAACACGAGCTACCTCATTACAAGCATGAATAATTAGCAATTACATTTATTAACACAACATTTATTTAGAAAGTCTGTATATATACCTTATGCTGTCGCTTTAGTGTGTTGTAAAAATATATTTATGGTTCCTTCAATTCTTGAAGTGTGTTAAAAATACGCTATTATATATGTTTTTTCATACAAATTTTTTTTCAAGTATCATTAAATGAAAAAGCTTCACCTTTAAAGACGCTTGCATATACCTAACCCGCATATTATTAAAAGATTTAGTGAGGATATTTGCGTGAGTTATAAAATGGTATAAACGTCTGTTTTTGAATCGGCACTTCATAGAGTTAACCATTTGTTTGCCCAAGAATAACACTTATTTCCGTTGTTTAATTAGATACTTAATTAATCAATTTATAATACCCCTAGCTGACTTAGTTACATATAAAATGTATACAAAATTACGTTGAGTTACTGTTGTAGACAAATGTAAATATGTTGTTAGTCTTTTTTATCGTTGGATTAATTATTATTAATTATATATTAATTATTAATTATATACTGAACATTTTACAAATTGTAAAAATAATTAAAATTTATATTCTTAATTTCCACAAAAATGTTAAAGATGTTCATTACATAATGGAACAAAAATAGGCACTGATGCAAAATAATACACGAAACCGAATAAAGGTGTCATAATTTAGTTTCTGTTCAGAAAAATAATAGTTTTCCAAGTATTTAATTTGATGTTCAGTTCGTATTATTATTATCTGTAATTAATCTTTATTATAATGCTTTCGAAATATTCTTAACGAGAATCATATATTCCTATTAGTTAAACGAATCATTGTGTTTTATATAGAACCGTTACTATGATATTAAAGAAAAATAAACGACTGCGAATCCCATTAAAGTTATTGCGAATTTTGTAAATTCTTGTAATGTTGAAATTGATGACATTTATCATGCAAAAAAAATGTATAAAAAAACACAATTAATGTTGTACGCATAAACACTTTGAGAGTATGTTTACCATGATTTATTTAATTTGTTTCATGCGTCTTATTATTATACGACTATGTAATAATAAATTCTGAAGTATTTATTTGAAGCTAAAAATAGGAGTTGGAAGATAATTTTAGCTCTACGATTCACATCAAAATTAAAAACACCGAAAGCTTCACATTACTAACAGCCCAAATGTTGATGTGTGTATGCTTTGTTCACTGTTAGGTTAACAAATTATTAGCGTAAAATCTGTCAAAATTAATATCGTATATACAAAGCAAAATACCTTACTATACATTTTAATTAATTTCTGAAATATTAGACGAGTACGGCGGAAGTGGGAAGCCCCACGTAATCTCACGTTAGAAAGCAAATTTACCGTAACGTAATTTTTATGTCATTTTGTTACTAGTACTTTTATTGAGATTTCTGTTTACAGTTCGCAGCGAATAATTTTATATATTTTGATGTGTATGGTTTTTTCTAGAATATATTATTTGAAAGCAAACTCTTAACTTTGTTTTGGAACAGGTAAGCTATATTTTGATACAGTATGAACTAATTTTTCATATTTAAATTTATAATTAATTCTACTTTTGTCAACGTTTTGATAATTCAGTATACGAGTATTTTTATTTACATCAAAGCGTGATTCGTATTTTGCTGTATCTTTCGGGTTCTTGATGCATCGGAAATCAGACGAGGTGTTAAGGATAAATACAAAAATTGCAATAACTTAAATAAATACTTAATATAATTTGTTAATAAAATATCTGTTACTTTTATTTATATCTACTACTTATGGAATATGTATAATCGTATCATAAAATGTATCTTTTATTCCCAAAATTACTGAATGTACTCAGTAAAAAAACATGTCGATGCATAGGCTACATTGTATTTCCGTTAAACTATTTACAAATACTAATTTTTAGTAACGTCAACATATTACACGCTATTCCTTTCACATGTCTAAAACATGATGAAACTATCGAAAAACTATCGCCTAGTATATTTTTCACAGACGTAATAAATATATTTTAAAATAAAAAGTTATTTCTGCAGTTGATCCACTACTTATGGAATATGTATAATCTTATCATAAAATGTACCTTTTATTCCCAAAATTATTGAAGATACTCAGTAAAAAAACATGTCGATGTATAGGCTACATTGTATTTCCGTTAAACTATTTACAAATACTAATTTTTCGTAACGTCAGCATATACCACGCTATACCTTTCACGTGTCTAAAACATGATGAAACTATCGAAAAACTATCGCCTAGTATATTTTTCACAGACGTAATAAATATATTTTAAAATAAAAAGTTATTTCTGCAGTTGATTAGTCAATAGTATAGTGTCTTTACATTTTTTATAAAACCGACAACATGTCATAAGTTAGTCGACCATTATTCGTAAACTAGTAGAACCTACGAGTACTTAGCTACGTAGGTTCTACTAGTTTATAACTAATAGTTTATTGTATAATACGAATATTTATATAATAGTTATGATTAGCTACGATCATTTTTCTTTTAGTTTTTTTAATAAATACTACTATTGTCATACTTTTTAGATATTAGTAAAAATGTTATTTTTATTACTGTAACACTTGGACCCAACTTTATATGAATATTTGACAGTACGTTTCAGTTAAATATTTCAGGATTTATTTTGAATCATATTAACTAATTTCCTTGTAATAATTACTACTAGCATTAGTCAATTAAAAAAAATCTAATCAAATTTTGAAACCGACCATGTTTCTTGAATTATACATCTCTTCCTGGTGGGAAATAGATAAATAATATGGAGAACACAAATTTAAATGATGTACTTTCATACTCGCAATATTCTAATAAGATTTTTTTCGTTGTTTCCATGGAAAATTTCGACACAAAATTAAAAAATTAATTACGAACCGGTAAACAATTCCGAATTAAAACTTGATTATATGGTAGAACACCAGTAAGTTATTCAAAAAATCACGACACAAAAACATGTGGCAAAGGAAACGCAGCAGACAATATCAGAAACGTGTTTTCATTTCTTTATTGTATAGGAGAAGTACTTTTCTTATCTGTAACATCCTAATTTTATTATACCCTAGCTATTACCCGTGTTCGCACTCGTAGTAGCCAGAAATGTGAAACGTTCACTGTATTTCATTTCTGTCTTGTGTTGAAGCAATACTAGTCTTATCTGAAACATTCTAATTGTGTTATTCAGTTGTTACCTGTGTTCTCGCTCGTAGCAGCTGAGAATATTAGAAATGTGAAAAGTTTACTAGTTTTCGTTTCTTTATTGTGTAGGAGCAATGCTTTCCTTATCTGTAACATATTAATTTTATTATATACTAGCTATTACCCATGTTCTCTTCCCCTAAAAATCTGTAGTCACAGAGAGTTTTTAATTGTATTAACCCAAAATGTTTACTTCGATTGTGGAAATCGAGATTTGAAAAGGAACCAAAGAAAAAATGAAGGAAAAGGTTTTTCTACATTTGAAAAGGAAAAACTTATACTCGTGAAAGAATATTCATAAGGACGTTGGATGCCAACTAATTGTCTGAATTTATGATTAGCTATTATGCTTAAAATGAGATATTAATATATTACATTTTAAATGATCGATTTTATTCAATTTCACTCTATTCAAGTAATGTAAAAAAAGTAAAAGTGGAGATTTTCCACGTATTTCAATATTAATTACTTGGTTTTAGTTTTAATTGTATTATACTTACAGAAAGAAGAGAAAAAGTTTTAACTCGTGAATTTACGCATACATAATAATATTTGATGACCATTAATTTAATAATGTAAAAATCATGTTAGTGAATATTTTTTTGATATTCGAAGAAAAAACATTTAGTTCTGGTTTTATAATCATGATAATTTATAATAATGATACTGACATTGATAGCACAAGTAAAGAAAAAATAAATAAACCAGTGATTTCTACTTATTTGTGGAATTATAAATGTTCTTTAATTATGCGCCTGTAAAAGATGTGGTAGGCAATATATTTACGTTCCAAAAAAAATTTTGTAAATAAGTGAATAGAAATACATCCTCACAGTTTTTTTTAAATTTTGGTAAGGAAATATTGGAAGCTTTAGTACATTAAAATTAAATTGGATGATATAAAACTTGAATATTTAGAAATAGGGAGCCGTCATCATAAATAAACAAAAAAAAAAAAACTTTTGTGTTGCCTAAAAAACCAATTTCCCGAGATGTTATTACCTGGCATGTTTACTCTTAATGTGATCTATATGGGCATAATTTTGTTACTCATGTAGTGTATTTCTTTACATATTAGGGAGTGAGCAAACAATCTTTTATTCTTACATCAGCAAGGCTATCGCAAAAATGATAACTTTTAACAACACTTTGAGAGGTAAACGTGTTTAAAATCGATACGAGATTCGCTAGCGATATAAAGTAATTATTTATTTCCTTCACGCCATCTATTATATTAATTGATTTTTAATACAAAACTGATTCGCTAAAAATAAATTCACTAGGATTGAAAGAATATCTTGAAAGATTGGTCACGTTAGCGACTCCAATTTAACACTCACAAATTATATAACATTGCATAGAAAATTAATACATTTCATTTTACAAATGTAAAATTTTACCTAATCTTATTTAATTTATTTTATGTACCTACATACAAAAATAAAGTTAATAAATTTAATTTATTTTATATTTTGAAATACAAAAATAAATAGAACAAAACACATGCATAATGCAATAAATAACTGTTTGTAGTAAAATTTCTTGATCCTTTAGATAATGAACTAACAATGACAGCCAACGATAACTCAATAATGAAGCCAATAGGCCACGGAATGAATTCGAATTTTCGGAAAAAAATGATCAGAATATTTAATTCTACGAACGTTTATGTACAATTTCTTTTGCTCCATGTACGTTAATAATTCGACGAGTTTACTTGAATATTAAAGTAATCACCGGAAATGAAAGAATTTAGTGAAATTCACTAGAAAAATTCAATGCTTCCAGTCCTACATTATTACATTGTTAATGACCATCGTGACTTCATGTAAATGTGGATTTATATTGATCAGGCGTACGAGGGGGCATCCCAATCATCATTGAAGGTTTAAATGTCGAGGCAATATCAATTATTTTTATCATTTTTTCGCGGAACCTGATAAATCTTTTTCTAATATCAATATAATACATTATTACTTACTTTCCCATGTTTTTATTACCTGGCTTTCTTGTCTTTTTTTTCGGTATAAATTTGGTAAATGGTTTTAAACTTCCCATTGAGCTGTCTTTAGTCATTTTAGACATGACTATATATATATATGTATATATATATATATATATATATATATATATGTATGTATGTGATTGTGATATGTGACTATATATATATATATATATATATATATATATATATATTATTAGCGCTAGTGAAATAGGTGATTATTTTACTAACAATATACGGCATCTTAATACATACAACGTAATATATCTGAAATTAAGAAACTATTATTATTATCATTACCAAAATATTTAAAATCCATTGCAAGTTTCCACACATAAAACACTAAAAATCGGATAATAATTATTTATATAAAAACATATTTGTAGATATTTTCCTGGAAATTTGGGATTGTGAATTTTTAACAGCTTTGAAAATACTTGAAAGATATGAAACGAAAAACGTGGGGTGCATGCAATAAATAAATTAAAAGTCTAGAGATTAGCTGTCGTTGAGGAAACTCACACAACGGGTCATGCTATTTGTGGCGCAATAAAATTGTGAGGCGCATGCAATAGATAATTTAAAAGTGTAGAGATTAGCTGTCGTTGAGAAAACTCACACAACAGGTCATACCATTTGTGGTGCAATAAATTTGTGAGGCGCATGCAATAGATAATTTAAAAGTGTAGAGATTAGCTGTCGTTGAGAAAACTTACACAACAGGTATGCTATTTGTGGTGCAATAAAACTGTAAGGCGCATGCAATAGATAATTTAAAAGTGTAGAGATTAGCTGTCGTTGAGAAAACTTACACAACAGGTATGCTATTTGTGGTGCAATAAAACTGTAAGGCGCATGCAATAGATACTTTAAAAGTGTAGAGATTAGCTGTCGTTGAGAAAACTTACACAACAGGTATGCTATTTGTGGTGCAATAAAACTGTAAGGCGCATGCAATAGATACTTTAAAAGTGTAGAGATTAGCTGTCGTTGAGAAAACTCACACAACAAGTCATGCTGTTTGTGGTGCAATAAAATCGTTATTGACTTAGGTGAAACTGCGCGCCACATTCTTTGTTTTAGATCTGACAAATATTTTCATAGCTATTCAAAATACAGAATCACAAATTTTCAGGACAATATGTATAAATCTGTATCGGATTACAAATCTTTATGGGGCATGGAGGAATTTTTTCAAATTTTTTAGTCTGATTTAAAAAGGTGGTTAAATATATTTTTCTTGTGTAAATAACTAAGTATCTCCAAATTGTTGAAATGAAATATGTATTTATCATAAATTTTCTTTATGTTTTTCTCTGTAAAATCGAATTAGTTATATATAGAATACAAATCCTTCCCCGTACTCGTTCTATGAACCAACACAGATTTTAATGAAAATCGTCAGAAATATTTAGACTTACTTTCGCAAAAATACTCCAAAAGAGTACATGGATATAATGAATAAAAATGTGGTAAAATCTTATTCTTTCTATTTCTTATTTTCCACTGCCATTACGTATTTCTGATCAGTGTTAATTTTCGATGTACTTAGTATTGGTATAAATATATTTTTTATTTACTCATAAGTTCCAGTGATCTGAGAAGTAAGTAGTCTAGCAAGTTTAGATCATTTCAAAAATGTTAAATGCACACAATATTGTAAAAATAAGTATCACAAAACTAAAAGAAGTCAGTTATATTAATGTCGAACTATAAAAAGTTAGGATTCCGTAGTCTTTTCACAAAATATCAAACTAAATGTAATATATAAATTCTTCTATCGTGATTATATATATATATATATATATATATATATATATATATATATATATATATATATATATATGTGTATGTGTGTGTGTATGTGTATGTGTATGTGTATGTGTATGTGTATGTGAATGTGAATGTGTATGTGTATGTGTATGTGTATGTGTATGTGTATGTGTATGTGTATGCGTATGCGTATGTGTATGTGTATGTGTATGTGTATGTGTATATGTATATGTAAATATATATGTATATGTATATGTATATGTATATGTATATGTATATGTATATGTATATGTATATGTATATGTATATGTATATGTATATATATATATATATATATATATGTACATATATATATATATATATATATATATATATATATATATATATATATCAATGATGAGCTCAGGTAACTGAATAAGTATTATAATGCACTTTTGAATCTGCTATTGCAATTTTTCTTTTCTGTTTCTATTTAAATTAAACATTGCAAAACCTACTCCAATAATTTATATTAATTCATCCCAGTCCAGTTAATTCCATTTGTTGGACGTTACTACCGCATATTGAAGAGTTTTTTCTTGTGTTTTCAAAATGAATAAAGATAATAATTAATCTCAAGGTTCATTTGAAAATACCCATGAAAAAACATTTTTGAAATTGTTTTTCCATATTTTGAGATAGCCTTGTTAGGAAATACATTTCAAACGGCCTTTAAGCTTAATATTTTGTAAACGGGCCTGAAATATGAAAAGTAGTAAATGGAAATTAAACTTGATTTTAAAGTACTTCTGATGGTATCTCACACAATGAAGTACCTTAAACATCTTATTTTTTGTCCAGAAAAGTTAAGAAAAAGAGGCAAAACTACACGATTTTAAAACGTGCATAAAGCTCGTAGGTTTAAAACTGTAAAAACGACGCGGTACATAATGATAATAAAAAAAATAATAATACAGGCAAATAAAACCCTCTTTGGACCTATTTTATTGTATGCCATTATCTACTAACGTGATTATTTAAGAAAAGAATGATAGAGAAAGAGAGCGAGCGAGAGAGAGAAATTCTATCTTTACCTCTAACAATATCAAACAATACATTCACAAGGACTTCTATTAAAAGTTTGAAAAGAACTATATTTCATTTGAATCGAGCGAGCAACCGTTCCTGAACATATATTTATCAGATCACTTGCTCGGACCACATGAGTCAAGTTTGTCACCCTATATCGAATCTATGTGTACTTCGAGAAATACAAGAGTTAAGTTTTTGTAGACTTAATTACTTTCAGCCCGTATGACCTTAATGAAATTTCCTGGACGTTGGACGGTTTATTTGTTTAAACCGAGCTAATGTCGACTCATTCCCTGATGGACATTGTTGAGAAGGTTTGTGAACATGAGATTCGTTAAACGATTAAGTGCTTTAATATAAGTTGGTCAATATTTATTGATCAAAGCCCATCGCCCTTACCTCCAGATTAATTTAAATATATAGTATCTTTATTTTGTTTATATATTTATATATAATATATAAATAAAATAAATACTTTATTTATACACTTTATTTATATAATAATATAATAAATAAACGGAAGAGATAACAAAAGTTCGTCATAAAAGAGAAGACTAGCCTCTTTCTTATTATTGGTAAATACTTATAATCGTTTTCAAACTAATTTGAATTTTTTCCTACTTTAAGAAAGAAGGAAAAATTTAGTCTTGTAAGTTAAAATAACGTCACGAAAATATATGATTGAGTTAATAGGGCAACAGTAAAGACAGTGTACATCGTTAAACGTTTAAAAAAAATCATGTCACATATTATAACTTTCTTTATGTTCTTTGCAAAGTGATTGCATTAATCATCTCTACATCATTTGACTTTTAGCAAACATAGCACCGAATTAAGCATTAACAACAGTCGCTTGCTAGATATACAGTTCCCCAATGGAAAATATAGCTAGTCATTCATTTTTAATACGCTATCCAAGATTTTTATTAAAATAATATTAAAATTTAACAGATTGGTATTAATCTTAATGCTAAGCGTGTTGTATAGCAGTGATGATCTACACGATAGCTCGCTATTGCTGCCTGGATGCTGTTTTCGTGGTGCACTCGTGTGGGGGGATGTCCATGGTCGCCTCTATCTGTTTTATCGGTGGTCTCCCAAATAGTTTAGTATTTTCTACTTCGCTTTGTTCGCAAGCTGCAACACTATTACAGGTACTCTCCTATATGTTTCCAAAAATTATATTATGATACGAGTTTGTGCAATATTAGCCAAATGTATGGTTCCGAATTTTTGGAGTGTAAATACATAAGTACGGAATTTAGTCCAAGACACACGAACCAGTCTCCTCCAATATCACATTTCTACGGTATCTATATGTCTTAGCGACATGAAGGAAAATAAATAACACCAATGCCCGAACCAGTCGGGTTTTCCTGATTCTCATCGTTTTGATGTTACTGTTATTTTATAGCATCCTCAGCTGGTCCATAGCAGGCTTAGACGTCGTCATGAGCCTTTTCATTTTGTTAATTTAGACGTAAAATTTAATAAAAATCTTGCCACATTTGTGTTATGAAAAAGCCTATTTTAATAGAAATATAATTTTGAGAAAATTTATTTATTGACATTTCAAAAATATATAAAAAAATTTCTGTTTAATAAACGCAATGCCTTGTTCGACGTTGGAAAATAAATATTGTAGAAAATACTCGTGTTGGTACTTTCAACAAGGGTAATTGGGAAATATATTAAACGTGTAAAATATCTAAATACTCATCTTGTAAAGACATCCCTCACTGTTGGTAAATATTCAAGGGACGACATCATGTCATTCAAATGAAATTATGTTAACTCAACCACTTATGGTGAAATAAGCCGCTGATAAAAGAACATGGGACAAATTATCCCAAATTCTCTGCAAAGGTTCAGCGCAGCCTTTCCTTTATCTTTCGTAATGTTAGCTTCGCTGTCTCAAGGCTACCTGCATATTATGTAAAGCTTCTTCTGATTGGTGATAGTGGGACCTTGCCAGATTATGCTAGTTTGCAGCACTTGCGTCTGCTTGTGAACTTACCGTGAAATTTATTTTGTATAAAAAGACAGCCCTATATCCCAATTTATGGGTACGTAATTATTTACTAGACATAGGCAAGTGTTTCAATGCTTAAATAAATTTTAATAAGCCCAAAATCAGTTCCAAATTTAATTTAGAAAAAACTATGTAAATTTTCAATGGATTGGTTATTTATGAATAAATATATTTCTAAGGCACGAAGAAAAACAAATCGTTCTTATACACGAATATTATTAGCTCTCTTAATTTTTCTTTAGTTTATCCATTTTTCGGACAGGATGTGTTTTCATCAATATCTGCGTTACCAATATATCAATATTAATGATGTCGAGTGAGTAATTAATCAAATACCTGCCAACTGTGGACTTGTGTACGAAGGGTTCCGTATCACCATTTAAGATTAAACTTATAAGTTCGTACTTTTCACAGATATTGTAAAAAGTAAAGTTATTTCTGCAGTCGGTATCAAAAGTATCCTATGTCTCCAAAACTAAACAACATGTCTTATTCAAACAAATTTTCTTTGAAAGTTTATTTTAATTTCTTCAAACTTAATGTATTTTACAATTTTATACATGGTAATTCAAAATGTAGAGAGGGAAAAACACTTTTTAAGAATTTAGAAGCACATACCTCCCACTCAACTTTTGACTCTAATCATAAATTTATTTTTGAATTTCTATATCATTTGACAAGACCTACCTGACGATATCACATACGCATGTGTGCATCGAATTTTTGTTCACCACCCAGTTACGTGTATGAAATGCCACCCCTAATAATATTATTTTTCATAATCACCATCCCAATTTCATTCATATAGTGTAAGTAGCCTTGGAGTAAAATGGCTGCAACATACGGGCGGACAGACGAACAGACAATAACACACCAATTAATATTGAAAATAAAATTAACTCTCCATTGGAAACTTCATAAATCCATTCCTGAATCGGTAAATGGAGCGTGGCCAGAAAAAATCGGGCGTGGCTCTTTTTTATTGACACGGTCGATGTTTGCGCGCGACATCGTCCCTCAGACTTCATTATGACAAAACGACAGATGTACTTGAACATGGTCAGTTCCCTGTTTTTTATTATGTACGTTGGTGCTTAGTAATATTAAAGTAAGACTAATTCCAGGATGATATCAATAAGGTTTGGTATTTATGACGTTCATTTTGAATGATATAAATACCAAATAACGCCACTAGATATGTATTTGTTAAGTGCTTAAAAAATCGAAACTCCTCAGACTCCATAGAGTTCTGACTGGTTTAATTAATATGACTGTAAAATATTAGATGATCATCTGTAATCACATCAAGGTTCCACACGAATGAATTCATTTTAGTGTTTCTCCATTAAATTTTGAACAAAATAAGTAATACGTCACCATTATATTTTTCCTAAGCATAAATACTTCACTATTGAATTTTTGCTCGCATTAAAATGAAGAGAAGTTTAAAAATATGTAGTTTATAAATGCAAAGAAGTCTAATTTAACCTATTGTCAATTTTGAAGTATGATAAACAAACAATAATTCCTAGAATTCGTATTTGAGACGTCTGAATTTCATTTATTTTTGTTTTCTGAGCAAGATTAATTTATTAGTAAATTTCACATTAGTTAGGACCTTTTGCAGAGGGAAGAAAGTTCATGCAAGTACTCATTGTATGTAATATAGTAATATAGTATTTTAGAAACACTTGCTGAAATATATATTTTGATGCAAAGTTTTATAGAAAATTATTTCTTTTATTTTGTGCTCCGTAAGTATTACGTTCCAGGAATATGTTACATAAATTTACAGAGCTTATTTTACATTCTTATTATAAATTCAGGAGAAGCTCAAACAAATATTTAGAATTCCATATTTTTATCATGAATACTGAGGATAATTTAGAATTAATTTGCCTAGTAACCAATATCTTTTGCTGATGTTAATTATCATTGAATTGGATACTGTAGTTTTTATGAAATTATTTCGTATTACTTGAAACAATTCAAGTGAATAATTATGATAGAAACCGGATCGAATCAAAATAAAAAAATAGCAGTTATAAAATACCAATGCTGAAACAAGTGTATGGGAAAACATTTTTTTATATAAAGTATATATAAATAAAAAAATTATATATTCGGGTGAAAATTTTAGATGGGGAAGCTATAATAATATGACGTAAAATTTATTATAAATTAATGGAGGACTTCGTATTAAGCATACGATTGCTTAGTGTTTTTTTTGCTATTTACGTCAGATTAAGTCAAAATGAAATATGAAAGTAATATTTTATATATTGATAAATTTAATATGAACCATCATGAACAAAGTTATGTAGCTTTATGGCTCGGAGCAAATATTAATAATCAGACTGGTAAAATTTGACGCAAAAACGGAATGTTATGCTAATATTCAGTGAATTTATTTTAGAAATATATTATCTCGGTGCAAGTAACAACATCTAATTGGAAAAAATGCAAATTAGCACAAAATTTGAAAATTTTCATTAAAATTCAATTCTACAAACTTTGTTTTTCATTAAAATGCAAATCACGAAATATTTCATTAAACATTTATGCTTTTTTATTTGATTGCGAAAGATATTCATGGTCAAACGCAAGTTTTGTTTAAGCCTTTTTTATATTGATATTAAAAAAATTAGGAACTTAAACATTCTGCTTATATGATTAATTGGTAGACAATTATTAATGATTGCTGCGCCATATTTCTGAAATAAAAGGACAACTTTAGCATTTTGCTACTATTCAAATATTATGCCTTCATCAAGACATTTGTTGATGAGTGCTTACAGGAAATCTTCCAATAGTGTTCCACCATTTTTCGAGACTTCGGCAAAAATTGTATCTTGTTCTGGATTTACGGTTTTCCTGT
Organism: Druceiella hillmani; assembly: GCA_039881145.1. Lineage (NCBI taxonomy): Eukaryota > Metazoa > Arthropoda > Insecta > Lepidoptera > Hepialidae > Druceiella > Druceiella hillmani. The sequence continues at coordinate 19,306,758 of JAYKKI010000012.1, forward strand.
TGATTTATATATTTCTTAAACCCATTGAAGGGATTTTCTAACAAGTGCTAGTATGAAATATATCGAATGAAAATACCAATATTCGCCTTACATTAATTTGCGTAATACCAATGCAACGAAACCATATGCCAATCTTCATAAAATTTCGTTCAGCAGCCGTCTAGGAGTGATTATGTAACATAAGTCCAAACATACTTATCAAGACATTAGCATTTCACGCGTGCAAAACTGTGTCTATATGTTACTCCGTAATAGACTCATAAACTGTCGAAGGAGTTTTTAATTGACGTAAGGAATAAAACAATACCTGTCTAAGAAGGTATGTTTATATGTTAAAAATGGAGATTAAAATAGGTGTTCAAATGTGATAATATAACACAGGTATAGGCAAAAAATATCAAGTCTTCTAAAAATTATAGAAATAAATAAATAACCTCCAATGAAAGATAAAAAAAATATTAATTTGATAATTTCTACGCAAATTTGTTTATTAGATGGCATTAACTTAATTATTATTTTCTTATCATTAATAATTCTTGCGTGATTCAGAAACAAATACCTACACTTGATTGGAGTTCAAGAAATAATGTTTGAAACTTTTTCAAAGAAAGCTTTTATAGAATTATAATTTAATTTTTGCGTAATGCGTAATTAAATTTTTGAGTTTTTCATATTAATTTAATCGATAACAAAATAAAAAATAAAATTAAGTAAGTAATTTAATTTGAATAAGAACAAAAGTACTTGGATAAAAATAAACTGAAATATGAAATACATAGAAAATTTAAGATATTTTAGAGATTTTTATTTTCGTTCTGAAGTTCTTTATATGACAAGATATCTCATTGCGCAGTTATACCTAGATATTTGGGCAAAAAGAAGGATAAAATTCTATGTGTACGTGAGCGTGAAATTATATAAGCCTGAAATTGAGGTATTAAGGGACTCGACGACTCTCAAGTGAAATACAAAAGTGGAGGCAAAGTGTATCCGATAAAAGGTTTTTCAGTTTTTTTAGAGTAGTAATAGTGTTTTATAGGTACTATTAATATTCTAAGATAATGCTAAACTCATAAGAATTATGTTATATGACAATATTAACTGCCAATATTAACTGCTTCGAAAGAATCGTTTTACATTGAATTGGGTAAGTCACATTAATAGTTTGATAAGAACAAATTCATAACGTTACCACGTCTTCCAAAATTGTGGCCAAAAACTCAAGCACTTCTAAAGTGTTGTTAAACTAATGATAATACAGTTAACCTAATATAGTTAACCTGATGATAATATTCGTATAATGAAATATTTCTGCAACATGGTAGAGTGGGAATTAGTTCTGCTGTAAAACAATTACCACGTTACAAATAATATACGTATTTACCTTAAGTCGTCAAAGAATGATATGTTGATGTTGTTAGTACAATTCAGAAAATTGATAGTTGTTAGTTTTCCATCTTATATGAAAAAATAATTGATTAACGTTAATTTCATAAAAGGTTTTAATAAACTAAAAATTATCCAATAAAGTATGGTTTGATAAAAGAATTGTTTTAATTTCTTGCATTAACGACAGCTGATTACTTCGTGGAATTGTTAATTTATAAACTACTAGCTGTCTTTTTCGCGATGTGCCCGGCAAAAGCGATATGATTACATTTTGTTTTATGTAATATTTATTTAAGGTTACCATTTTCAAAAATACTGACACAGGTGTTTCTTTAGTTCTATCTGTGAGTCTATCTTCAAATTTAATTACTTAAAGATTCCGATACAATTTCCCATCTCCATTCTTGCGGCTTTCATTGCATTTCAAACATCCATTGTGAGCCCCTTACGGTTTATAGTCTTGGAAAATTTGTGACGAGAGAGTTAATAAGGGGTATTTGTTTTTTACTTATGTGGAAAAATACTCAGCTATAAAGTAAAAGCGCATTGTAACATTTTAATTGTAAATAAAACCTTTGTGTACATATGTGTAAATATTTAATTCTTTCTTCTGGATTCTGTTAACTATGAAATTAATCGTTACTTTTCTTTGTTCTTAACGTTTTCAGTTAATACAACTTTTTTATTTACACCAAAATAACTTTTAAATAAATAATTTTAGAGAAATAAATCATTTTGGTTCAAATGGTTTGGTTGGTTCAACAAAAAAAATACTCATTGAAATAATTTAAGTGTTACTATGTAAAAGTGGTGAGAGGAATAAATTAAAATCAGGTATATTTTGTAGTTTATACATAACAGATGGAATTCAATGCTTATAAATTTTCCTTTTAAACTAGTTTTATTTTACAAAATTTTATATTCTATATCTGAGCACACAAAACACAAATTTATTTCTTGGTACATATGATCTCTAAAGACTCTCGGTAAATATAATTCAATTTACTGCCACCCGAAATAAAAATTTAATTCTGAATAAAATAAAAAGTCATGTTTTTATTATTATTACAACATAGAAACTATTTTTTAATCCTGATGGCATTTCAACTGGCATCAACTTGGTCATAATTCAAGTGTTTATACCAATATATTGAAACGATAACAATGAAGCTAAAAGTTTTGAGTCAGGGCTTTTTCACAATTAAATGAAACTATGTGATGTAGTATTATTTCTACTTTCTTTAAGTTCTTTATCACGAACTAAGTTTCGTTGTATTACATCTTCAGGTGGGTTGTTAGCAAAAATTGAAAGATTGAAATCTTTACTCACCTGTCGATGTTGTAATATAACAAAATCTAGGTCGTGGTAAAGAACATAAAGAAAGTAGAAATAATACTACATCACGTAGTTCCATTTAATTGTGAATAATGAATTTCTACAAAATTAAGGCCAAATATATTCAGTATCAGGGCTTTTAATATCAAAATATATCTAATGTATTCATGATGCATCTAGTCCACGTAAATTTAAATTATTGAGTTTTGCTTTATAGTCAATGTGTATATACATTTCATTATGTAAATATTTTAATTTTAAATGAGAGAAATGGAAACATAATTGCAACGCAATCTTTGATTAAAGAAAGTAATAAATCTAACGTTTGTTTTGTCGTCAAACTTAGAGTAGAAACTAAAGCAGATCGTTTAAACTTATTTATAAGTTTATCTCATCAACTTTTTCAATTGTTAAGCTATGATAGACTATCTTTGAAATGTCCCTAAACAAAGTGTCTTCAAAATAATGTCATTTTGCATGTTTCGGCACAACTTAATTTAAAACTTTACAAAGGTCGACGAGGATATATGTACAAGCTAACATGAAATTGACAGACTATGATAAAAATTATAATACATTAACATAGTAATGTTATTTTTAAACATTAAGAGATTTCTCCAACTTTCATTCTTTGTAATTGTATCAAGGTACCATTGGTTTACTTCTAGAAATTAAATATTGACTTTAGCTTCATATTACTAGAATTTAGGCGATTTATAATATTTTATTACCTAAAATTGTTATGGCTTTAGCCAGTTTTCATATTTAACAGTACTTAACAGAATTATCATCTTGTTTTCTGAATTTTGATAGTTAACTATATATGACGCATTAAAGCTATATACAGTTCCGTCGATGAGAAATAATATGAGTTCGATGAGATATTAAAAACTTTTTGAGGGATTGAAACGCTTCTGAATCTGCGGGTTTTTTTATGTATTCTTTTAGTTCTATGACATTGTATAAGTATTGTTACAATTTCTACGTGTCCATTATAGAGATTATTATTGAAAACAAACGAAGCAAGAGAACAATTAGAAAGTTAGAAACGCGACTCTTTTAAAGAAATTAAATAAAAATTTAATAAAAGAAAATTTGAGCAGGTGTAACTCAGTATACAAAACAGAAGTGAAAATTCGTTGGCAATCTAAACCTAGATTTGAAGTATATAGTAATGATGGAAAGGCATATTTATTGGTACAATTTCCCTCACGCGTGCACTTTTTGTTGTTACTTAAGTACCTCTCTCTGTTGTTACTTAAGTACCTATTTTCCGATTTTCTTGCGATAGATTCGTTACAGTCAGGAGTTACCGCAAAACTTTGCATTGAAAATGTTGAATTAAATTGACTCATCGCAGCCAAAGAAATTTAATTTCTTAAAGGAGTTAGAATAAATTTGTGATGAAAAATCCTCATAGTATACTGCTCTCAAAATTCCACTATAAAATATCGAGCTCATCTTAGGGGAACTTATATTCTTTGATTGACATTTGCATTTCTATTATGAGATATGTCTAATAGCAGATTGGTCCAAATTTACCAAACATAGCATATCGTGCTCTGAACAGCTAAATTTTTACGACAAAATTTTCATAAATTATATTTAACTTAAATCACGTTTGCACGATAGCCACAAATTTCTTTACATTTATTTTGTCAGGAATAAGTAGCTCCTTCCTATTTAACAATATAAACTTACGGTAGGCTCAGAAGCGGAGGTAAATAAACATGTTTCTAAGTTTGTTTCTATAACTTTTAAATTATCTATCTACGGCATTATAACCTTACAATGTCCTTAGCAAAAGTTTCTTCAAAATACTGTCACTTTGGGTATTTCCGCACACCTGGATCTTAAAGTTTTAATGAAGAACTTTGAAGAATATGAGTTCAATGAAGAAATTTGTGTAAATTTATTTGTGAGCGAAGTTAACCTACATGGACAAAAAGTCTTATAACCGGCGTAAAAGCCTTGAAATTAAAAGCAAGGATAATCATATCAGTGTAAAGTAAGGCAAATTGTAAAAATTAAATGGTCTCCTAATTTGGTACGAATTTTTGTATTTGTGTTCTGAAGAAATATATTTTACTATTTCATGGCTCATATTAGTCGCGCTGAAAATACTGTTTACCTTAAACAAAACAACTGAACATTTTGTTGAGGGATGTCAAACAATTGAAATCTGGAATTTTACAAGCCCTCTTATTGCCATTGGAAGACCAACAACTGCGTCTATTTAAACAATATTAACATATATTGAATATATTTGGCGTTAATTTTGTAGAAATTCACAATTAAATGAAACTACGTGACGTAGTATTATTTCTACTTTCTTTAATTTCTTTACCACGACCTAGGTTTTGTTGTATTACAACATATTCAGGTGAGACATTAGCAAAGATCAGGTGGGATATTAGAATATATTTGCTAATATCCCACCTGATGATGTTGTCATACAACGAAATCTAGGTTGTGGTAAAGAAATTAAAGAAAGTAGAAATAATACTACATCACGTAGTTTCATTTAATTGTGATTAACATATATATTACCAATGGATATTATGTATATATGCTATATATATATATATATATATATATATATATATATATATATATATATATATATATATATACTACGACATGTTTGATTATGTTTTAAAAAAAATTTAATCTATACCGTAAATATTAATCGTTGAACAACCATCAGATGTTCTTATTGATTCTCATTCTAAATGACGATATCTTTATTCTTCCTTGAATATTTTCAAAACCATATGCAATATTGTCATACAAATGAAAAAAAAAAATTAAAAGAACAAGGTACGCATCTCTATCTGGTAGATACAGATGTCAGCAGAAAAAAAACAAATATGATTCCCTTCAAATTCTTTAGGTTTAGTTCGTTTGTATTTGTAAAGTAAATGTCTACAGTACATGAGTGGAGTGCGGTGCTTTTTTAGCTAAACAATCTATATTTAAATCTTATTGAAACTAAAATTCTTCTTATGAAAGTTCCTACCAATCTAATTTTTTGCTTCTTGCTTCAATTCATGCTTCTTGCCAATTTCATGCTTCTTGCTTCAATTCATGCTTCTTGCCAATTTCATGCTTCTTGCTTCAATTCATGCTTCTTGCCAATTTCATGCTTCTTGCTTCAATTCATGCTTCTTGCCAATTTCATGCTTCTTGCTTCAATTCTTTACTAATTCATCGTTTTTAGGGACCAAACAGCAAAAACCAAACGGCATAATCACATATATTAAGCCAAACGGTGTTAAATTGTGAAAGAAAAAAAACACATTAAACATCACCACATTCACGCTTTGTATACTATTTTGCGAAATATCCTTCTATAATACTATTTATCAGAATTAATCAAAATACTTCAATTGGAGCCGAAGAAGTTTAACATGAATGGAACTTTCGCGATTTGTCGGTTTTTCAGTTAGAAAATACAAATTAAAAAAAATATATTTAACAAAAATATTTTTTCCTGGTGATTGTATAAAAATCGCAAATTAAAAAAAAATATTCGAAAACATTTTTTTTTCGTATTAATTGCTTTCCTTAGTGGCACTAAACACTAAATATGCAAATAGAAATACGAAATTATATAAAAAAAAATATCCAAATATGTAAATACGCAAGATTGATTGACACGTTTGAAATTTGAGGTTTGACGGCCTTTTCTTCACAGTAAAAGCCATTTTCAAATCTCTTTTTTTTATTAAGATAACTATTGCTGGAACTTGAACTATCGCAATATTTTTATTAAAAACATTGTTACTAATGAATATTGTTTTATTTATAGAAAGAAAAAATATATCACCAAAGCCAGCAACATATTTTATTCAGAATACAACTGCCGGCTAGCTGCAGTTTAAATTTACCGCGTGTCAAATTAAAGTACGGTATATTTATTAAGAACTTGTAGTTTCGGAATTGGCTATAGCCTATCCTCGCATAAATATTATTTTTTAAGAAAATATGGATTGGGAAATCTTATTTTAATGGCAGTCTACGAAACAACAAACCTTCCTGTTGCGACGGAAAATGACCAAATATAATACATATTCATAAAATGGAAAACTAGCTATTTTTAAGCTATTTTTAATTTCTTTACTCTGAATGACTAGTGAATGACAGCGCGATTGTCATTATGTGATATGTTCGGAAAATATACTGGTTGTTTTATTTTAAATATAGCTGTAAGTTTTGGACTGCTAGCTTGTTCTCACGCTACAAGTTGACGACTTAAAATGACGTAATAAATTTTAGTTTCTCATATAATACTTTTGCGATGCGAACTTACTGCAATTTAACATAATTTAGTTCGTTAAGCTGAGTGAAATTTGAACATTTAATTTAAAATTGCACGCGCCAGTAGCGTTTGAAGTACGAATCATATATTAAGTTATGGACTTTGTTTAAAAACTATAAATTATTTATATTAAAATGTTCATAAATATGTGATATATCTTCAGGGTAAGTTTTACGTGATTGTTATGAGGCAACGCGGGCCCCTGTTTTACGTAGCTCTAATGAAACATTGTCATCAATCAACATATGAAATGCTTAAATGAAAACCTCATGAATATACTTCCGCACAAGACCCCATTTGATTGACACTATCTAAAGAGCTTTTCTCCTTTAGAAGTCTGAACAAAGAAAAGTCCATCAATAAGAAGAGGACGTCGGACGAAGATTAGTTGATACAGAAAATACTTATGTATTTCCCGCATATATTTATCAAATGACTTATTAAAATCACATAGGAGTTCATTACTATGTCGTCGCTTGGATCATAAATTTCCTCCACTGTCTCTCATTATGCCATTATTTTAATCTGGCGTCACAATAAGAGTCGTTAACATGCCTCGTTAAATTAATGGAGTACTTCCATTTTGGCAACGTCAATGATACTTTTACATGTACCAAACCGTATGCGAGTGAGATACGGTCACTTTCTATATTTAAATACATTATTTTGTTTTACAGGAGTAATCATTCTGGATTTTAATTGATGTCGTATAGTTTTTTCCTGAAATCGGGGTGCAAGTTTTCAGAAAACTGCGCAAATGTTATATGAAAATGATAATAATGATTCTAGATGTCACAATTTTTTAGATATTGATAATTTATTTGCCCCCTCTCTCCTATTAATATTAATTAAATTAGGTATTATTAGGTATTCACTAATTTATGCAGCCTTTTTTACGAGAATAACAGTTTACAGCCAACCAGAATATCGGACTATTACTCCATAAAAAAACATTATGTTTGCAATTTACAAAAAAATTGAAACTTTCGCCGAAAAAATAGTTTTGTAAGATATCTAAAAAAAGGTAAAAGTCTCTTATTTTATCCTTACCATTACAAACTTGCAGTGGTTCTTGAGATGTGATGAATACAGATTGTTTGGGATAATATGTCGGACATTTTGAGTAATCCACAATTAATCCAAATTTATTTGAATGGGAAAATTGTACTTTATTACTTTTACTTTTTCCAAAAGTTTCCTTAAAAATTCTTTAAAATATACCTTTTTGAAGATTTTTGTGGACTTACATTAGAAAGCGTCATTTAATTTAAAACTCAGGGTATTGAACAATCAACGATATTAATAGCAAATATAAAATATATGTATTATAGAAATTAAATAAATTTCAAAACGTACACACGTAATAAAGTTATTGTAAACATTCGATTTGATGCAAAATTTAACCGCCTACCTAGCTGATCGTTATAGATTGTTTTATTTAATAAATAGGAGTTCAAAAGAAAATTTTTGCAATCGAATTAAGGTTGAGTAATTGCTTTTTCTTAGAACAAAATATATTTTAAGAATTAAATTTTGGTAACGTTTTTTCCACCGATTCCGTGAATAAATCTCCTGTCGACATGAAATTGAAATTAATCTTATGCGAAAGAAACTAATTCCAGGAAGAGGGCATATAAGCACGTGTAAATTCATTCGCCCATTTCTTCACTGTTGAAAAGAAAGGAGCACACTCTTTGTAAACCTTGCCAACTTTGGATAAATTATCAAAAACGACTATTTATGACACGAAATATACACTACATGCTTATTTAAAAAAACCGAATGAAGGAATATATTTGGTCGAGTTGAAACTTGACGTAAGTTATTTTGACACACTTGGTAACATAATAAGAACTCACTGTCGTCATGGTCCTCTTGCGCTAGGCTGAAAGATTTTCCACCTTCACTCACAAATACTTCAAGACACTTTTCCCGCTTTGATTGTATTAATGCGACATATGTTCATAAGAAGACAAAAATACCAGACAAATATTGTAATCCTTGACTGGTAAATAATATTAACAAAGGTGGATATCATTGTATTATTATGGTTCGGACGAAAATCATCTTTCCACAGATTCATAGCAAACCATGATATTACAACGATAGTTAGTTTACAACATTGCGATTGTAAACGTACCATGCAATTATTGCTGAGATCACATTCAAACTGTGTTTACGTGATTAGTAAAATATGTGAAATATGGGGTAGAAAAGCTAATAAAAGTATTGTGGCCAAAAAATAAAATTGTTAGTTTATGTAAGACCAATAAAGTATTCTGCGAAAATTGTACAGAGAACTGATTTTGTTATTAAAAATGTAAGAAATAAAAATTTTATATTATATGAAAACAGAGAATTAAAGTACAAATTAGTAGTAACGTATGTCAAATGCATGTAACGAACTGAAGTTAAGAAAAACTGATGACGCACGCATTAGACATTGCGTCACACGTTCAAGATTATTAAAAATTTTATTTCCACCCAATAATCATTTACAGAATATTTCAGCTGACAGGGTACAGATGTCGAGTAGCTAGGAAGCATAATTGCATCAGAATAATAAAAAAAGTAAATGAGTTTCCTCACAAACACGTAAAATGTAACTTAGACTTTTAAAACAATATTTCATTTTCTAGGAAATTAAAATTTAAGTTTCATAATTAGGATGGTTACATAAGAGCCTGCTAAAAAGGGGAAGGAAGAATTTAATCACTTCATTCCATAAACAAACACGGAGGATGCGAAGAGTAATATATACACATGCACGCAAACACACACACACACGCACACACACACACACTGAGAGAGAGACAGACATAAGCACTTAAACACGCACGCACACACGCACACGCGCACGCACACACGCATGCGCACACACCCGGACACAGACACACACACAAGCACACACCGGACACAGTCACACACACACACATAAACGCGCACATAAATACACGCACGGATACGCACACACAAAAAGGCCCGCGCGCCGTTTGCTTGTGTGTGTGTGCGTGTCCGTTCATTTAAACTTTATGATATTTAAATTGTTCGTGGTAAAACTAATGCAAGCACCCTCATAAATATTTGCTAAAAACATAAATATTTGTTAACCACATTTTTATACACAAGATTTATTTGAAAAATAGATGTTTCTTGTGACTAAACCTAATTTCTTCTAACCCAACATGCATCCAAATTATACCGTTAAATGTTAATTGTGTAAATCTTAACATTCATAAAACATTCAAGTAACAATAACTGAAAAATCTTCAATCCGTTTATGAATAATTTTAAGTTATGAAGTGTATGCAACTATGTATAGTTTCGAATCTAAACGTCTCGGACTTAACCGTTTGTTTGTACAATAATAGCTCTTATTTCAATTCTTCCGTTTATATAAATGATTAAATAAGCTAAAATAAACGAGGCGTTCCACTTCCACCGTACTCGTCTCATACTTCGGAAATTTATTATTCTTTGTTGATAAGTATCCTGCTCTGTGTATACTATATTAATTTTGAGAGATTTTACGTAAATAATTTGTTAACCTAACAGTTAACAACATGTAGGTACTCACATCAACATCTACGCTGTTATTAATGCAAAATTTTTGGTATGGTAAATTTTAATACGTATCGCATAGTAAAAATTACTTCAGAATCTTATGTCTAGCTTGAGAGCTCAGATAAAATAAACACTTCAGAGCATCTAGACATACTCGTAAAATAATGAAACGTAGAAGCAAAGCGTTTTAAATATTTAAGGGTTAAAACCTGCCTAAACAAAAGACATTAAGTACCCATTAGTGTGAATTATATATTTATCATGTTAATTATATATTTATCCTCATACTAATGACATGCTCAATTTACCACACGGAGATTTATGTTTCTTGTTTATACGCCATTGATCCAACGTTGCAAATAAACAGAAAGTACGCGAAAAAATTAACATGACGATGAAAACCTGGAAAAACGGAGCAAAAATTGGAGGAAAATGTGGTTTGTGTTTGTGTGTGTGAATATGTATTCGTCCAAGTATGCATGCGTGCGTACATCCGATAAAAAATTCGAGAACCTTGGTCTTCTGCATATATCCCTGCTAACTACCGCGGAAGTGACCCAAATGTAAATGAGGGGAGATTGAAAAAAATAATGATTCACCATACTTTATTATTCCATTATAGTCTAAAAAAATAAATCAATTTACAGTGATGTTATATTGCAAACTTGAAAAAAAGATTTACCGTTTAATTTTTGTAAAAATCGCTGTTAAAATCATACATTATTAACATTACAGAAATATTGGTAATTTCACCACAATTTTAATTTTATTTAAAAACCGCGTCAGGCAATTTGTCTAAAAAACTAAGTCAGTTTAAAAATTGTGATATTTTAAAATTAAAAAAAAAGACTTCATTTTGATTCGATTTGTCCAAAAATAAAAAGCAAAGTCAATATAAAATTATGAACTAACATTTGGAAGAAAAAAATATTTACCGTTTATTTTTGATAAAAATCGCTCACCAAAATTATACAATTAACATTATAAGAAAAATATAGTAATTTAATCATTCAATAACTACCTCTTTCTAATTTGTCACCGTTTATCTCCATCTGGATATATGGCAATGTCCCCATCATGATGAGTCAAAACGAAACGGACACTACAGTAACTTTTCTTGAAGCGAATCGATATATTTTTAAACCATCGAAATTTCGGTCTGGATAACATTTGAGAGCCCAAATATTCAGAATAGAATTAAGTTACCAGACATGTGAGATGCACAGAATTCAATTTTATTGCTCAAATAGTTTAGCTTTTATTAATCAGCAAAATTAAATAATATTTTCACTAGCTCATTACTCACTTATGACCATCAAAACCTCTAGGATATTTCCTAATATCCTAAAAAGCTGAAATTTAGTTTTCAGCTCAGATTAGCGCATAACTAATGAGAACATTAAAAATAAGTGGTTTTCTCCCTTCAACTTGACATCTGTGAAACCCAGTATGTCTGTAAGTCTCCAAATTTCCTTTCAATAAATTACCCAAAAACCTAGTAAATTTAAATTTGGACTATAGAGTTACGAGTATATTAATATATAAAATATGATAATAGAAATCTGATACTCACAAACAATAAATGAAGATGGTATCGGAGACCAGCGCCGCTGCCGCACTTTAGAGCTTCAAATTTAAAAAATCACATATTTTCTCTAATCTGGAAAATCCTTAGTGCCTCTTCCAAAGCGAGCCCAGAAGAAAACGACAGTGCAATACTTTTTCTCAAAGCGTTTCACCCTATCTTTAACTTTTCATAATTTCGGTCCGAATAACATTTGAGAGTTTAAATTTTCAAAATAGAATTTAGTTATAAGATTTAATAAATGTACTAAATTTTATTTCTATAACCTAATTTGTTCAGGGTTTATTATTATTTAAAATTAAAATTATTTCATCATTCAATAACTCATCACTAACTGATGATCATCAACACATCTAGGGTACTTTCTTAAGTTTTGGAAAACTGAAACTAATATGCGAACTCAGCTTAGCTTATTAATAGCAATTACACGCGATGCAAAGAGGATGGGGAAGGGGTAAAACACCGTAGTTATGAAAGTCTTCTATTTATTTCTCTGCTAACTACCCCGGAAGTGAGCCAAATGGAAATGAGAGGAAAATTAATAAATTTAGACGTAGACGTAGAATAATTTCTCCAATGTCGAGGAAATTGAAATGTGATATAAAAATGTAAATTTCATGTAAAAGATAAGAGTCAAGTCCTTAATAAATCTACATCTTGGGAAACGAAATTTATTGACCTTGGCCATGCAATGCAAGTACCTATATCATCAGTAACGTAATGCTAAACAATCTTCTATCATGTATAGAGTGAGCTACGAAGGACTAAATTAGTGACATTATGCTAATTTGCCGAAGTTCCGCTACACGTATAATGTCCCATAACTTTCTTTGTTCAAGATGGAGACTTACTTAGAGTTTGGCTTTATATGTGGTCTAATAACTTTTTAAGAGTTAAAGGAGAATGAATCTTGGCAACATTTTTACATGAAACATTTTGTTATGGTATGGAATATAAATTTATATTTTCAAACCACGTACTAGTCTATTGTCAGTTTTATTGGACAATGTGTGTTTAATTATTATGTTTCTCTTAGTTTCCATAATTATTTAGGGATAAATATGAAAACTAATGGAACCGTAAGCGAAATAGCTAAGATGTAAGGAGAATACAAACATTCAAACTTATCATTATTTTTAAAGATAGTACGAAGATGAATAAAATTAAAAAGTACAGTTAATTGAGATGTAATACGTCAATGGTACTAGCTAGTTACTATGATATGGGAGATCGGAAACGGAAAAGTTTATTTTTAATTTTGATCACCTAATCTTTTACACGTGTCGGCTTAAGTAGAATAAAATGGAAAAAAACGTTACTACATTATAACAGAATTTGTTAAAAAAATATAGCGAGAGTGGTATTGAAAAATAGCACTTGAAAACTAATCGGATTCCAGGAATAAAGATACATTATATTTGTAAGCAAAATTCAAAATGATTTTCTTTGAACGTTGTTTTCTTAACAGTTTAATACTTTGCACACTCCGTGTTTTTTTATTATGTAATAGGTTCACAGCAGTTTTCTGAGAGTGTCTAAATTTTTTTATATACTGAAAACATGTAAATAATATTTTGATATTATGAGATTAAATAATACGTAAGTTGGTAATTATTTAACGCTTACATTAGTTACAGTTTGTAATATATTTTAAGATCATGTTTGGTGTAAATGAACCTGCGGATATATAAAATCCTATTCATATACTAGGAGAGTCTAAAGTCTGCGAAAATCAGAAACTGGGGTTGTGAATGAGATAAAAATGTTACTTTTTTCTACTTTAATATGATAACCTTTAATTGCAATATATTTCTTAGATCTCTAAATTAGCTTAATCTATCGGTAACATATTTTTTTCCTAAAACTAATTGAAGTAACTGGTGGGGTTTATTCCACACTACAATGTGAATAAGCTTATTATGTGGCCACAGATGTGCAATGTCGTTATCACAACATGTCGCCTGTACACCCTTGTCTTTTATTGGAGCAGAAACTTTTCCATTGGTCATTTTCACTCTTTTTTCGGTCACGGGTTCATTAATTTATCCAGTTATGTACCATATTTTTTAATTAAAGTGATAGCTTTTTCTGATAGTTGATTGATATGATTAATTCAGAATCTAAAAAAAATATTACTATCAACTTTTCAGCTCATTTTCGAAAGAGTTTTCTTACGCCATTATATCGAATCCTATTTGAAGATCAAAGTAATAAATATAAGTCGTTTGTTTTTTAGACGGGCATTTTTTCATCTCTTCATATATTTATAGTGGTGGCCGTTCCAGTTCGGCCGAGATCGGATCACATATTTATGATATCGTAATATAGTGGTCAGTTAGTCAGTATAATATCATACCACAGTGGTTAATCAGTAATTACATGGAATGAAGTATCTACCATAATTCATTCAAATAATTTTATAAACAAATATTTTCAACCATATTTTAACATTACTTTAAAAAGTTATAAAATGCCAGAACCCGTATTTTTAACATTTAGGTTAAATTATATTACTTTGCACCAAATATTTTAATGATACGACGTTATGATATAAGCAAATAATCATAGATCTGTACAATTCATACTCAATTAATAAAAAAAAAACAAAAAAAGACAGATTAAATACAACATATATATTACAGGCAATAGAGCAACAACATCATAATTAATAGAGCGCAGCCACATACACGCGAACATCCCTACAAACAAACAAATATCTAGACAAACATTTTGTATATTTCTGAGTCTATTCAAAGAGATCTAAATAAACCTATTTAATTTACTAATTACTACCAATGAGAACCTAGACGAGTGTTTGATTGATGATTGTGAAATGCAAAAGACGATAAAGCGGGCTACTAGAATATTACGAATATTGTTTCAATATGTATATTTTTCCGTTATGAAAATATTCTAAATAAAATAAATGATCAAATGGAACTAACCTATTTCTCAAAAAGATGCCAGAAGAATTTCAACTGTCATATTAGTATAATACAATACGAAAGTCGATATCGAGCAATTTGTATCAATACATTAAATCCCGTCCGAGATCAGCTTTTTTCATTTACCCTGCATGAAATCTCTTATTAAAAGTCCGTGTCGCAACGGTGTTAATATTATTATAAGTTATTTCTTAATTTCAATTTTTGAATAAAAAAAAACACAAAAGATATTGACGTCATCGATATTGACATTACACTAAATAAATTGACGTCATTAAAATTCTCAAATGAAAGTACAAACATTTTACGTGGTTTTTAAATGTTTAAGAAATTGATTTCTTGCCGTAATATTTTTTTTCTTCGCAACGATCTTTTCGTTGTGAAGAAAAGAAAAATCACAACGATCTTTTCAAGCCAAACCGGTCCCTTTGTTTCTAATGTCACATATTCCACGTCCAGTTCTAGTGTTTAGTTCTAAGAATTTAATTTATTTACACATTATGACAATATTTTTATAAGGGCCATATAACTACATTGTTTTTTTACCTATAAATTAATGAGCGTTTTTCTTGAAATCAACTAAAATCACAACGATCTTTTCAAGCCAAACTGGTCCCTTTGTTTCTAATGTCACATATTCCACGCCCAATTCTAGTGTTTAGTTCTAAGAATTTAATTTATTTACACATTTGGACAATTTGTAATAAATCGATAAGTTCCTGAATACAAATCGAGAATCAATTATAACTATCCTGATCGATACAATATGGTGACAACAACAAAGTTACGAGTCAAAATTTTTGAGCAAGGGGGCAGTGCCGTCGATCATTATGTTTGTCATCGGCGGCTCGTCTTTCAGTAGTCCCTCGACTTTCATCGAGGTGAGTTGCGTTTTGATAATGCTTTGGATTTTCCGTAATTCTCTCGCAAGTGTGGTTGTCGTATATTTCGCTAAATACGGAATAAGTGAAGTTATATTCAATTGCAAAGTGTAAGTCGCATGATAGCTAACAATTATAAAAAAAAATATTATTAATAAACATATTGTTTAATATTCTTTAAAACATTATTTAAAATTAGCTTGCATCAGAATCTACGCAGTTTGTAATTTTCGAGAAAAATAAATAACTGTAAGTAATTTTTAAGAAATGTTGAGTGTACCAGTTGATAGAACCCTAAATCTGTGGTGGTGATATCTTTAGGAATTGGATTTTAGGTAGTATCGTAAATATGAACATTTTGAAGTTGATTTTTGTTATAGTTACGACGGTATGTCAGTGTTCTGTTGGTGAGCATTATTATATTATTCAAAGTGTATATATAATATTGGCATTAATTTAATGAATTTTGTTTTATACTATGCTTTCTCGTCCGGTAGAAAATTGCTTCTTAGCAATTTAATTTTCGCCTCATTACACAGTATTAAAACTAGATGTTACTTTACAATACCTAGAATTTAAATAATATAAGTTGTATTAAACCAGTATATAATATAATATTACGGTACCATTATTGTTCTGATGTAATAATTATTTCATATATTTAATTGGTTAATAATATATGATCCATAATAAAGAGCATTTTGATGAATTATACGTATACATTTTAAATAATTGACTCAGTCTTATATTATATTTGTTAGTCAGAATATTTTCAAATAAATTACAATTCCTTTAGGTGTTTCCGCTACCAGTTTGCCATACCTAATATTTATTAAAGCTTTCATGAGAAACATTCTTAATTTTAATAATTAGTAGAGTGGTGCATGAAATGGAATATTAAAATTTAACAGATATTTTCATCGATTAAACTAATATTTAGAAAACAAAATTAACTTGAAAAAATCTGATGCGGTTAGTAGTATTGAAATGAAACTAAATTATATTATGGAGTGTGAGTAAATACAGACAGTCATAAAAAAGTATGACAAAAACATAGAGCGGCGGAGAATGTCAGAAATGTGGCGATTTAGAATTTTGCATATCTCCTCTGTGCAATGGTAACGTTAACCTCTAAGATATTCTCGTTTTACACTAAACGTTACCCGTAGTCTCGTTCCCCTTCTCGTTTAGTTTACAAGGTATAAAAAAGTATTGACTTGTGGCTTAATTTACATTATGACCTTTGACTGCTTAATTATTTATCTCGTGTCATAACACATCGTATTATAAATTATTGATATAATCAAATTTAACACTTATCAAGTAATCCAAAAACCATATTAGTGAAGATTTATAGGGTATTTAGAGACAAACTATTTAATTTTATTCATATTTTATTTTGCACGAAGAACAAAAAAGTTTTAACTCGTAATACCTTAGCATTTTAAATGGGACATGTATCGTATACCTTAGCATTTTAAATGGGACATGTATCTTATTCAAAGTCACTAATTTTAATTATTTTCACTCCTGTCTAACAGCGGAAAAATCATGTTAATGAATTCATTTAATATTTCAAGTTGAAATGTTTGGTTTGGGTATATATTTTACTTTTCTTAAAGAAGGAAAAAATTGTATGATCTGATAAACGTAATGAACTGATAAACGTAATGACATTTTACTGTCTAAATACTTCTCGCGATATATTATTTTGATGCTCAAAATGGGTTACCATGTGTTTTATTTCAAATTATTAATTACAATTATATTACTAAATGATGTCAACATTAATTTACTTTTTCTTAAAGAAGGAAAAAATTGTAACTCATGAACTGATAAACGCAATGACCTTTTACTGTCTACTTCTCCCTATATATTATTTTGATGTTCAAAATGGGGTACCATGTGTTCTATTTCAAATTATTAATTACAATCATAATGTTACTAAATGATATCCATTTTAATTTTCTGTATTTATTTATGTACTTCAATGTATACATTTGATACATATGGCGGACTAATTATTAAGAGAGCAATCGCTTACAACCAACCAGAACACCAGTCCAGCCCCGCTCGACGAACGGCCGGGAATCGAACCCGGGTCCCCGCGGTGCGTTGAGCCGTCCAAACCCGTATGTCTGGTGATCAATTCAACACATTACAGTGACGACGACATAAAATCATATTAGTAAATATGTCTTGAGTTTCAAGATAAAATATTTAAGTTTCGGTTTATATTTTCTGTTGCTTTAAGGAGAAGAAAGGTTGTAATTCGTGAATTTACATTACGGCCTTAGATTTCCTGATCATTCGTTCCAATACATAATTATGATGCTCAAAATAAAACGTAACATATTCAATTTAAAAATAATTGATTTTAAGCTCTTTTCAGTTCTTTTCAGATAATGCAACAAACAATTGATCTTTTTAATTTGTTGTCCCAAGTTAAACGTACATATTCATTTCGCGAAAAAACTTATTTTATTTTTAACTCAATGTAAGGAAGCCTTCTTCACCACTGGACATCGAAAACAAACTGGATAATATGCAATTAATTATTTAGACACCAGTGGCCGTGGTATTATAAGATAATTTTAATAATTAATTTAAATTGTAAATGTGACTAGAACTAAAAAATATAGTGAAATATTGGTTACATTAACAACTCAAATTCTACAGTGGCGAGTTATTCAATAATGCACAGAGAGTAGATAAGTTTAATTGCACATTTACTTTACTGTATTGTAACCATTAAACTAAATGGAAATATAGACGACATCGAAATTAAATACACATGTGAATATTATAGCAAACAAATTTCCAGACCTTTTAAATAAATAAATAATGGTTGTAGTCTTTCCAATTCACAAGTGGCACTTAGCTTAATCAGTAAAAGAGCCGTTGATCACATAATCAGTTTTGATGCCATTATGTCAGTGACTGAATTCGACTTTACGATAAAAAAAACCTGGAATATTTTATTATATGAACGGGTGTACATCATGTCCTCCGCTCCATGCCTTAATCCATCAAGTATTCCACGAACTTACATATTTAAGGATTACTCAGAAATGAAAGACCGGAAAAACTCTTCGAATTCTCGATTATATTGTTTACGAGCAAATGTAAATAATTTTCATAAAACGTACGAGGATGAGGAGAGCGTTCCGAATAAGCTCTGAAGGCACAAATATCTAGTAGATATCAATATTTTTTTACTTTTTCATCGTAATGGATAAATCCTTTTTTAATACCAATATATCCATTTACTTTTTTTTTCAAGTCGCTGCATAGAAATATGTATAAATATAATTATGATGTAAATTCCCATTAGATTGTCATTAAGAAATGATAACTTATTAGATAAAAACAGAGAAAAATATCCAGAAATTATATGATAATATTATCCTATGATTTAATGATGTTTTTCTCTATTCTAATGTAATAAGTAAGATATTGTTGGTATAATTATATAATTAGTTTTCTTTATCTATTTCAGGTAATTACTTTGGTAAAAAGTCATAGAAATGCGAGTATATGAACACGTTTCATAACAGATCGCCAACAGAGTGCATATGTAATGATTAAAAATATGTCTAAATGTCGTTGTATTTATTTCACATTTTGATTCCATATTGATAATTTGCAATGAGATGATGCGCTATGCATTTGCCAACAACAGAATTTGATTGGTGTCCAGATTAGCATTACTTTTGTATGTAGTTATTATTGATAGAAATATTTTTTTTGTATAAATTCGTAACATGGAAGTATCTTCAAGTTCATCAGTAATCTTACAAGTTCAAATTATTTGAAATGCAATAGTATCAAAAACATACACGTACAGACACTCTAATATGGCGAGGAAAAGAAGAAACCCAGACAAAATAATAATCAAGAATTAAAGACACTTGAAAAATACTAAAATTGTTGTGCCTGTTAAAGGCGTAAATAAATATAGGCTTCAATTATACTACTCGCCTTATTAACTGGATAGTATTTGATCTTTAAATGTACCAATAATTTAGAGTTTTTATATAAAAAAATATACATAGATATTTCATAAATTTGGGATGAAAAAGATGAGCATCTTTAGAATATTTAGTGTATTAGACTGGAAAGTAACGCTGAGAGTAACAAATACGATGAATTTGAAAGGAAAAAATTACGATATAGGAGGAGTTTGTACCTATTTCTGGTTTTTTGCATATTTTTCACCTTCAAAGTAAACACAGGACATAACAAATGTTTTCATGTGGGCGGATATTTAAAGTTGGTAAAGGATCAAATGACATAGAAATATGTTCACAAAGTGACTTATGAAGTTCTTGATGAAGCCATAAAATGAATGAATTGGTCACCGAGAAAATTTACTAGAATCTAATATAAGTAAGTTTACTTAATAGTCAATCGAGTATACGGAAGCAAATCTTTGGCAGAATCAGTTTAGGTAAATAGCTTTATGCTACTCTAGCATGAATTATATTTCAAATTAATAAAACGCTTATTTTTGGTCGTAAGAATGTAATATAAAAAATTGCTTTATCCATAAACTGTGTCAATAAAGATATTTTTTTTATATAATAATATATTTTTTATGGTATGTCATTATTAATACTGTCCTTGCCAAACTTATAGCTTGATACAAAAGTGATCAATTAGTTAGGATACAATAATTAAATATTTAAGATAAAAACTACAGCCGAAAAAAAACAGAAATATCGAGTCCAGAAAGAAAAAGGTATGGGGAAAGTTGATAGCTACTAATTATTTCTGTATTAATGGCTAGCTTTTAAGAAAGACACAACTGAAAATTAAATATTTTTTTAGAAAGAAAGGCCTTTAAGAATTATATTTTTTAAATATACTTAAATAAAAACAAACCTTTACATTCAATACAGAATATGAACGACTCAATATTTTAATAGCAAGAGACTATATTTTAAACCATGCATATATGACGAATATTTGCAGATTTATTACTAAGAAAGGATTTGAAGGCAGTGATTTAAAAACGATATTGTACAACATTTTCCATATTAATAATTGATAATTTAGTTAAAGTTACTGTGCACACACGTTTAACTGCTATCAGTGAAAAAAAGTTCACACGCACACACGCGCACGCACTCACGCGCCCGCACTCACACGTACACGCAGACGCACATGCATACGCACACGCACACATATACAGACGTATCCATATTCACATACGTACTTATTTTTAATACAAAAAAATCAAACCAAAAAGCCATTTGTTATTATACTGGGTACCATCTTCATGAATACACGCATATATTTACATCTGTCTTACAAAGCAAACAATATATATATATATATATATATATATATATATATATATATATATATATATATATATATATATATTCCTTAGGTTTAATCAAAAAAGGTAAAACAGACCTCAGTTTTAAAATTGAAGAAAATAATCGAATAAATCAGAAGTCAGTTTTAAAATAATTAGTCGTTTTAAAGTAATCGGAAACAGTGCTATAAGATCTATTATTTGTTGCGAAATATAGCAATGTGAGCCGTTTTTTTCGCATGGAGAAAACTAAAGTCAAGGGTGTAAGTTCAGGTGAGGCTGCAATAATTGTGATGGATTTGGTCGAGCACTAGAGAAAGTGCGTTACTTCCTGCTTTAAAGAAACGTGGAGAAATTTCATGACTGCACAGGATCTTTGAGTTAATTATTTCTGTGTCTTTCCAATTTTAACAAATATATCATGGATATAGGTACGATTAACAAAGTATGATAGATGGGTATATACTATTCGACGTAAATATTTCGTTAACGCAATATAGTTATTCAATAATTATTAATGCGCTATTTGCGATTACTATTAAATAAAAGTTAAAATTGAAAATACTTATAGCGGACGCTGCTTAACGATTTATACTCGGATTTGAATTTTATTTGACATCCTAAATTCGAGCATACAAAGAATGTACACTTAACCTATTTGTACTCCAACCCGCATTTTATTAATATTTCCATTTGATATTACACCAACATGATAAGATTAACTTTAAGCGGGAGTATAATTTCGAAGATATTAATTTCGGTAAAATTAAAAATATACCTTCTGGAGGCATTAGTTTTTATGACGGATTGACTTTAAATTGAAATTTATGTATTATATTAATTTTATGCTAACATATTTTATATTTTTTGGAATAGTAGTCTTATATATATGTAAATATATATATGTATATATATGTATATATGTATATATATATGTATATGTATATATGTATATATATATATATATATATATATATATATATATATATATGTATATATATATATATATGTATATATGTATATATATAAATATATATGTATATATGTATATATATACATATATATGTATATATGTATATGTATATATATATACATATATATGTATATATGTATATATGTATATGTATATATATATATATATATATATATATATATATGTATATGTATATATATATATATATATGTATATGTATATATATATATATATATGTATATATATATTATAATTTTTTTACCTTCGTAAAAAAATTCATCGTCATAGGGTCATTGTTTTTCCAAACAACGGTTTTAGAAGACTTAGTTGCATGTAAGCTATATTATGACCAAAATACATATTTTATAATAGAAAATGTATGTAGGTTATGTATTTATTTATTAAATTGAAAAAGATATAATTCAGGATACTTTTTTTTTAAAGAATCTTTCTTGCAATCTGGGTACAACTTTCTGTGTTCTTGTACACAACGTAACAAGAACTGTTTTTGTTCTTCTGCAGCAGTTATTAATCCATGAAAATCTTGCATGAGCTTCACGCCTCTCTCTGCTGTGTCATTGACTGCCTTCAAGTGCATAACTTTTTTTTAGCGTCCTGAAAGGAAGGGATTTGTTCCCATGAAGAGACGTCTTCTTGGCGAAAAGCGTTATCAATTTTTAACCGCGATAATAAATTTGTGCTTTTGATGGTCACGTAATCACTCAAACGTTTTTCTGAAACAATAAAAGAAATATATCAACAAAATTATCACATTTTCTAATGATAAAATGAAAAAAAAACACTTATTCAACTCATCGTACAAAGAAGCAGATATTTCTTCCTTCGATGGAGTATATCTCTTCCTAAAATCATACAAACTTTCCCTTTGTAAATTCGATACGATATCAGCTTTGGTTTGTGTATCAACTTCATCATCAAATAATGAAAATAAAACTATTTCTTCTGATAAATACCACAAGTGTTGGCTGAACTTGGTCAGAGCTGCTTTAGAAATCACTTGGTCGACTGTTTCGTAGTTTTTCAATGTTTTTAAGAAACATAAATCTTGATTCAGGGCTTTTACCGCCAAATTGCACTCAAGCCAGGGCTTTACATAAGCTATTGCAATAAATAAGCAAACATCTTGCAGTGCTCGTTTGTCCTTAGCACTCATTTTAAACTGTGATTGCAGCAAGCATATCTTTAAAGAGTAAATAGCTCTAGCCATCCATCTTGCCTGATGCATGGCGCCAGGTAGTCTGATTTCTTTTCATTATCTCCCCCCAAAAACACTATACACAGTTCAATCAACTCCCGGTAATCGTCATGTATAATAGATTTCAGTAGTTCTTTTTTATAATAATTAATAAGTTCGTTAATCATCGTTTCACAAAAATATTTCTTTACGAAATCAGTACATGTTTCGGTAGCAGTTGCATTAACGTTCTTCCAATTGTCTCTAATTTTTTTAAATAACGGGATATCGGGACTGCTAGTAACTTGATGGATCTTTGATTCAAACACACATTTCAGTACTAGTTCATACATATGATGGCGGCAAGCAAAAAGTAACAATTCCCTTTCTAATTTTTGCTCCAAGAGCACACAAGCCCCATTTAAGCGGCCTATATTAGAAGCACATAATCTGTACCTTGTCACTGAGATCCCAATCAGAAAGGGCATTTAAAATAGCTTCAGCTTGATCTTTGCCAGTAGAACTATCGAGTTTTGGCACTACTAGAAGTTGGTCTTTTTTCCGAATGAAATGAGAATTGGCAGGCGTTCTTCTCTTGAATCTGTCACATTTAAACCGGGCAATAGCTTTCCATCCCAATGAATAGTTACAATTTCAGGCATGTTGTTCTGAAAATCAGTTTTTATCGATTCTGCTCTCTCTTTTATAATTTGGGTCCGCATTCCTTGAATAGAAGACTTGTTGATAGGAAAGTCTTCACAACTGAGGCCAAGTGCTTCTATAACAGCCTGAAGTATGTAAACAGAATCCCTTACACATAGTTGATATCTATCTAAAGTTGCAACTAGTTTAAGGGTAATAAAACACGTCCTTCCTCTTTTTGTAGCAGATAGCGAAGTCACGGATTGCGATTGCGAGGTGGAAGGTAAATTTTCTTCCAAACTTTCATCAGAACTGGTAGACTGTTCGTGAAGGTCTTGAGGTGGGATAGAGGTGTCTGAAGTTAATAAATTCATATCAGTCAAATGCTTTAGTCTTTTTTCCTCTTCTCCTAGTTTTCTCTGCCTTACTCTTTCTTCTTTCTCAACTAACTTTTTGTCAACACCCGCTAAGCAACCCAAACGCCCTGGTTCTCTTTGTTTTTGTAAAAATATTTTGTTTTCCTCTATTTTGATTCTTTGTAGAGCATCGGCATGCGCGATATCAAATAAATTATCTAAATCTTTTTGGAAGTTCTCCTCGCAGTGCTTATAAACGTCCTGTGTTTTCTTACAGTTTTTTTGTAGCTCTCTCCAAACATGGTAAAGATCCACAAGTTTTTTCACACAATTAGGTACAGCTCTGGTAGATATTCTAGCTTTTTCCCAAAATATGATGCACTCACGAATCACAAGATTTGCACTTTCATTAACAGTCAATTTTACCTCGCGAATATTAAAAAACAGAACTGAGAGAACTTGACGATTAGACGGCAACTTTGCACCCGTTATTTGGTGATTTATCTCACCAACCAAGAAAATATTTTTCTTATTACTTCTAAGTTCCACTGACATCTTGAAAATAAACTATTATGCACGTTAATTAAGCGATACGCCGGTGAAAACTCGGAAACAAATGACTACAAGAGCGAGTCATCCGCGCCGGTCATCCGCGTTTCTTGTGTGAACATGTTTCGCGCCCAACTCGGCAAGGGTTGCGGTGCTTCAAATAAGATAAATATTTATTTTCGAGTGTTTTATGGCCAAATGAAAAAAATTAGAAGGTATGCGTTACAAAATAAAAATTTTGAAAAATAAGGGACACCCTAATATATATGTATGTATATATGTATATATGTATATATATATATATATATATATATATATATATGTATATGTATATATATATATATATATATATATATATATATATATATATATATGCATATATATATATATATATATATATATATATATATATGCATATATATATATATATACATATGTATATATCTATATATATATATATATATATATGTATATATATATATATATATATATATATATATATATATATATATATATTTATAGGAAAATTATCGTCACTACATATTATTTTTTACATAAAATAGAATCCTGTTTTAAAATTTTCATACAAAAGTGATTACGAAGGAGTACACCCGAAGGTACATAATAAATATATTTCTTGATTAACTATTAAACAAATCTTAGTATACTTTACCAAAGTTTAAATTTTACAATACCCATATGATGGAAAACGCACGAGAAGCGAAATTTCTAATTAAGTGGAAGCATATTTATATATGTTTACAGTGCTCGAAGAAAGAACATTTATTACATTTAATATTGATAAACATGTATTCAAAAATCCTCCGTATTATAGGCGAGACATTTTATTTAAGCAAACGCCAATTCTGTTAAATGATGGTACTTATTGTATCCTAATAAATATTATTTTATGAATGCGACGTGTGTATGTTTATTTATTTGACTGGCTTTCACCTGTCAACTACTCAACGAATCATAATGAAATTTTGCACGGGCGTGTCATCGAAATGAACAATGTTTATTAAATAAAGTTAATGTATTCTTTGTATCTCACTTTTTAATCACTCCCTTATACATAAGAATATGAACAAATTTAGAAGCTTAAAAATAAGCATTCAATAATATATCGCAGCGGCACGTACGCCGATTACCCATCGCAGAGATACGTTCTTTTAATGACGTTCTTCGATTCTACGAACACTTAGCCATTTATAATACTAAGATCCGGTATCATTAAAAGGACATAATTTTAATTAGTATGTACCATTTTCTAAACTTTCTTTTAGTTGTGGCTGGAAGCTTTATGTGTTGAACGAGACGTTGTTAGATGATAAAATACCCGTAAATATGCAAACCTCGTAATTGTGTTAACAGTTTTATACGTCAATTAAATTTATCCGCCTTTATTCTGTACTTATTTTGTATCTTGGATAGGAGTTTCCTCTTACCAATTTTTATCTGACAATTTAAGGCATAATTTTAATATCTTTTTATTTTATTCATCACGGACCAAAATTAATTATAATCTTTTGCATGAAAAATACTGTTTTGTAACTTATTTAATTTTTTTTTGGTTTTTCGGTAGATGTGAATATCATATTACTTAAATATCATAAAATTAAATTTACTTGCAATAAACTTCGACTAATCATTGATTTTACTATGAAGAAAATATTTTGCAATGGTTCATATTTCGACTTATTTCCCTATATTTGGGTATAACATTTAGAAAATTCTTTTTCCTACCGTATTAAAAAAATGTATGTGTGCTTATTATATTCTGCTATAATTAAAAGTCATTTATTAATATTTTAACAAGATCTAAAAATATTTTTTTTACGTAAATATAATACCTTTTTCGACGTTGAAAACCAGTTATTGCAAAAAATACTTCCGTTATTGCTCTCAAAAAGGATAGCTTATAAAACATATTTAACGGGAATATATTAAGTACATAAAGAAATACACGGCTGATAAAGGAATATGGGGCAATTTATCCCGGATTTACTGCAAACTTTCAGAGCTGCTTTTCCTCGGTTTCTTCGCCCCTTCTGAATGCTATCTGAATATTACGTAAAGCTTCTTCCTATTCGTGATGAACTGAAAAGTCAAGAATTAAGAAATCGTCAATTAAGTTAAAGCAGCTTAACTTTATAATAAAAATTATAAAAATTGTAATATCGTTTTCCTAGTAATTTTATTTTATTTTTCGGGTTAAAACAAATTAAAATGAAGAGGCAAACTGATTTCTGAAATTTAGTTTGAATATTGGCTCATGCATTCGAATACATTTTTGAAGTGGTATTGTTTTCGGAGACAGAATAAAGACTTCGTTGAAAAATAAATTATTTCATGTTTGGTGATAAGTAAAAGACATTTTTTAAAAAATAAAAAAAAATATGAACAGATTTATAAATTGCTATTTTAAACTTTTTAGTACATACCATCGTCATATAAATTAGCTTTAAGAAAAATTATGGTTTCTCAGTTTTAGGCAACTGGGTCACGAACCATCATTGTATCCATAGTACTGTCCTGGCAAGTTTGATTTTAAACACCGTTTCCACGTACAAATTAAAAAATTTATTAGGTATTACAAAACGAGAAAAAATTTTTAAAACATTTATTTCTATGTAAAGAAGGTATTATTATGTAAAAAAGGCAACAAAAATGATATTTTGTTTCAAAATGTTTGACCGGCGCAAAAAATATACGATTTCTTGGTTGCTTCTTATTATTTTGGTCAAAATATAATACGTATGTGGACTAGAGTAAATTAAAAAAAAACTTAATTTATTTTATGTCTGGAATAAATTAACATGTAAATGCTTGATAAACAAGGCTACATTTCTTACTGGTTGCAAATATTGAAGACCAAATTGGTAAAATTGCAAACGTGCAAACAATTCGAAAGTTATTCGGAAAACCATAAGTTGTTTTCTACAGACTCCAATGTTTACAGGAAAGCCTAGCAAGAAAATTCTTGACCAGAAATGATTGGCCTTTTTCCTAAATAGCACTTTAAACTGAAAACAAAATCTCGATTTTAAAGCTATAAGATCTATCGAATGTAACCTACCCTATGTGATATGCAAAACATTTCCACAGAGAGCAGATTTATTACTGTTTGAGCAGATTTATTATTAATTTTTTTATAATATTATGATACCTACTAATTGCAACCACGTACACGTGAATCACGTATATGTAATAAGAATCCTCATTTACTAAAAAAATCCAAAAATTAGATGAACCCGTTAATAATTGTAGTATCATTTATACCTATTTTAAATTGAAATTTGCATTTCTATCAATACAAGTTGCGATGAAAAATGAAATCTTTTGATTAAAATACATATCTAAATAGATTTTCTTCACATATTTTGGAAAAATATTTATTGGACCGGTGCACGACATCATGCTGTGTCGTATATCCCACAAACTTTAAAATTACTTTTATTTAATCTATGTGATTCGATATTAACCTTTTGTATGATTGGTAGGATTCTTTTATTCTGAGTCTACATAGGAATATCTGTTACAATTAAATAACTCCGTGTATTCCTGGTATATTGATAAATAGGGAATAACATACAATTTGGAAACGTCTGGGAATTTTGCTAATTTGTTTCATAATATTTACTAAACCATATTATGGTAATCATTTTTTTCTCTCGTCACTAAATGTGGTAGTAGAAATTTATGTATATTTATAATACAAATAAATGTTTGCAAAAATAAAAATTATTGTGGGTTTATTTTAAAATATGTGATGGTTCGGAAGTTTTAATAGGTGAAGTTTTTGAATAAAATAAATTGATAAATAAATAATACAAATAATGACTCTAATCTAAAATAGTATTGTATAATAGCATGCAGATGATAAAAACTCGATAGATAATTTTTCAAGTTTGATTTGAGATTACTATTTCAAATTAAAAATATATCCTCTTCATGTGCAAGAAATATTTATAAAGAAATGAATAAAACTACCTAAAATAGACAGTACGCGCATAAAATATTCACATATAACGCACTTACACAACCCCGACATTTCACAGGAAGACTTTTTTGTGAAACGCAAAGTATTCTTTTACGATATTGTTTATTAAAAATGTAATATTACTCGGGTAGAACTGTGGAGAAAAATAGACTGAAATAAAGAAAATAAAATTCAACCTAGTTCAGTAGTTTGTGAGATAACGAGCAACCAAGAAAATGTCTTGGCTTTTCTTTTACATAAGTATGAATCCTCTTTTCTCGAAACATTTCAGAAACTGAGACCTTTGTTATATATGTGCAATAACAATAACAAATATATTTTCTATTCTAATAAAAGGAACACTGAAATGAAGACAAGTTTATTAGTAAACATTTTCAGTTTTTAAGGGGCACGACATGTGATTAATTTAGGGTCAATATACCAAACTGACTTACTCAGCTGAATGTATGTAGGGAAAAATTGTCTGGACTATTGTCAAAATGTGAACTGAAGACCTGATGCAATTTTATTATGTTGTGTGCGTGAAAAATTTAGTGTTTTGCGCATACCTCGGTGGGGCACCACTGACAACGTGTTTTTGTTTTTGTTGTTTATTTGTATTGGATCATGTCATTTTTAAAGTTTACCTTTATCGTTTA
Source organism: Druceiella hillmani (assembly GCA_039881145.1). Taxonomy (NCBI): domain Eukaryota; kingdom Metazoa; phylum Arthropoda; class Insecta; order Lepidoptera; family Hepialidae; genus Druceiella; species Druceiella hillmani. Next base: position 19,336,458 of record JAYKKI010000012.1, read on the forward strand.
ATTATTATGTTTACGTTCTATTTATTCTTTTTTCCTTTCGTATTTGTATTCCTTCTTGTGAATCTTGTTTTTGTACATCTAAATTTATGTACACGGAACGTGGTATTTGATTTTGCAAAAAATGTTTTAAATTAAAACAAAAAATCTTTTTTTTTCGGGAAAACTCCTTGCACATTTTCCTCAGAAATAAATATTTTATTTCAGAAGCAATGCAGAAACATCGATTTAAATAAAAGTTCAAATATTAATGGAATAGTATTCCTTTTTCTATAAGAATATCTGTCGAATTTTCTATACAGGATAAACCGTTTACGATATACTTGTGAAAAAATGTGTGGAAAAATGTAGTTACACATAAAAACAAAAAACAAATTCCAAATGCCACATTTATTTATTAAGATAATAAAAATGAAATGTTGTCTGATAATTTCTTTTTCTTTCCCCCTTATAGGGTTCAGAAGGTTTTTATGAATTTTTTGCATTAAAGTAGTAAATATATAACGCTAATATTATCGAAACAAAGCACTGAACATAAACCTTAAAAAAATATGTCTGCGCACGAAAAACTGTGTGCGACTACTTATTACTATCACTAATCGATAACAAATAATAAATGTTTTTATTATATATACGTACACACACACACACGTGTGTATATATATATATATATATATATATATATATATATATATATGTATATATATATATATATATATATATATATATATTATATATATACGTATTTATATACCGAGGCATTTATTGAGCAATTTATATCAAAATATTGGATCCTGTCCTAGATACTGATTCAGATTGTTCTTTTTCCACACTTGATACCTTTTGTTAAAGTATCTGTGTCTCAACAGTGTTCAACAATCCAATTAAATGGTCTGAATTTTTCATATTATTCTCACAAGCAGCTTCAAAAGTCTTAGCTGTCGAAATTGTGGATTACGGTAAAGACCGGACGAACTGCCTCGAAACGTTTCTTCGCTCATTTTCCTTAACCAAAGGATATGTTGTAAATCTCACTCGATAACTGCTCTAAACCCACCCTTACCCAATGGCGTACTTCAAAAAAATTGTTAAAGGAATACTTACATCCACAATTTAAGGAAGTTTTTTATAATTTTAAACATGTTATAAATGCCTAAAACGTTGAACATTATTTTCTCGAAATGTCGAAAATTTTTACCTACGTATTTTTACCCTGAAATTTAAACGTATTACGAAAATCAATGTGGTTAATACGTTATATAAATTTCGAAATAACGCATTTGATTTATCCATCATATATATATATATATATATATATATATATAAAAATGATATCTGCGATAAAATTATAATGAAAACTCATTTGAATAATGCGTTCGTGAATTTTACTGAAAAATTAAATTAGGAATTCAGGAAAATATTTGTGTCATTTTTCCCTTCCTTAGGATTTGAATAAACCATGTTATGTTAAATTATTACAATTAATTTAATATGTTTCATTCGACATCTGTGGAAATTTTTCGTGGATATCTTTAGTGCGCATATAATTTACATGTTTGTGTAAGTTTGATGCGAACACTTTTTCAGTTTCATATTCGTTTAAGTTATTTCTTTACTTCAGTTTTTAAGAAAAAACAAACATAAAATCTATTGACGTCTACAGTTATGTTGAATCAATGTTTAATAATTCTACAGTTATTAAACATTGATTCAACATTAGTAAACTCATAACTATTTTTATTGAATTACACTAAACAAATTGACGTCATTAAAATTCTCTCTAAAAGTTATAAAAATACCTTTTGTACTTGCATGAGCATTTTTCTTGAGATCGTGGAAAATCGTAAAGAATTATTCGCCCCAAATCGGTCTATTCGTTTCTAATGTTACATATTTACAATCACTGTAAGAATTTAATTTATTTACACATTAAAACAATTGCTAATAAACCGATAAACTACAAAATATAATTCGGGAATGGATTATAACTATCTCCACCGATACAATGTAGCCTCGACCAATCAAGATATCTTAATTTTGAAGAAAGGAGGCTGTGGAGTCGATCTTCATATGCGTCATCGACTATTCGTCTTTCAGTTGTCCCTCGACTTACATCGAGATGAGTTGTGTTTTGATAATATTTCGTTCGTATATTTTGCTAAATGCGGAATATGTGACGACATGTTCACTTGCGAAGTGCAAGTCGCACAAGAGCTAACAATTACAAAAAAATATTAATCGAGATAATGTTCAGTATTGCGACATTATTTAAAAACAATTTAAAATATGTTTTCATGACAAACTACGCAGTTTTCATTTGTAATTTTTTAAAGAAATAAGTTGCTACGTGTTATTTTCAGGAAATGTTAGGAATGTCAATTGATAAAAACAGAAATCTGTCTTATCGATTTCTTTTAGGAAATGGACTTTATGTGTAATTATAAATACGAATATCTTAAAGTTGTTTTCAGTTATAGTTACAACGATATATTAATATTCTACCGATAAACATTGTTATATTATTCAGAATGTATGAATAATATTTGCATTTATATTGTGAATTTTATCCTACATTGAACCTTGTCGTCCAACAGAAAATGATTTCTTCACGATTTTCTTTTCGGCTCATTACAGAGTATTATAAATAGATGTTACAATATATTGAATATAATTTAGAGTATAAACAGAATTATCACGGTGCATATTATAATATTTTAGTACCGTTTAGTACCGATATAATAAATATTTAATACCCTTAATATTTTAACAATATACGACCTATAACTTTTAATAGTTAATAGTTGGGGCCTCGACCCAGTGTTATATAATGTTTCTTAATGATAGTATTGCCGGGTAAATAATAATTCCTTTAATCATTTCCGTTACCTATCTGCTATATATATATATATATATATATATATATATATATATATATATATGTATATATATACATATATATATATATATATATATATATATATATATATATATAATTATCTAAGTTTTCATGAGAAACGTGGTAAATTTTCTTATTGTGTACAGTGATGTATGAAATAGAATATTTAAATTTGACACAATACTTTTATTAAAAAACTAATATCCAGAAATATAGTTAGAATGTTCATAGACCTTTATAAATTTTATATATTAAATTTTATATATTTTATTTCTTCAATATATAACTTCAGATAAATGTACATAGATTTACATTAAACATTATGTTTTGTGAAAAACGTATCAACGGCTGTCTTATTGAAATAAAATTAAGAAATTTTTTATTAAATGTCACGTTTGTAATTAGTTGATGAGTTATATGGCAAGTGAACAATTTATACATATAGAAATAATTTTTTTGTATAATAAATTTTATTTGATATCCTGAAATCGACCATATCAAAAATAAGCCCTTAACGTACCTATATATCAACCTGTCCTTTTTTATCACCGTAAAGATCTTCGCTTTATGTGCGAGTATAATTTTAGGGAGATTTATTCAGATAAAATTAAAAATATATCTTCTGGAGGATATAGTTCTCATTATAAATGGAATTTTAAATTAAAATTTTTGCGATAAAATAATTTATTCCTGACGTGTGGTATATTTTTTTAAAAGTAGTGTTATGTATGAATCAAAAATAAACTCAGTAAATTCATTTCTCTATAAAAAAACCGTTTTAAAAATTGGTTTTAATTCAAAACACAGACTCAGAAAGGAATGAGAACAGTCAGAGGTATATAACAAATTATTAATTACCGTACTTTATTAAGATATTCATTAAATAATCTTAGTCTACTTTACCGATGTTCACAATGTAAAGAAAAATGAAATGTGTTACTAAAGTTACAACATCGATTTGACGGAAAAGGCACGACTTGCGAGATGTCTAAGTGGAAACATATTTATATATGTTTACAGCGTTCTATTTAAGAACATTTATTACACTTAATAATGATAAAGTGATATTCAAAAGCCCTCCGTATCATAGCCGAGAAATTTTATTTAAATATACGCAAATTTTGTCAAACGATGCTACTGATTTTATCCTAATGACATTAATTTGTAAATGCGACGTCTGTTTGTTTATTTATATGATTTGTTTTCACGTGTCAACTACTCAATGAATCTCTGGGAAATTTTACATACGTATGGAGATTGACATGTTTAATTAAATATAGTTTAGCATATGCTACTTTATCTCACTTTTTATTCATTTCCCTACAGTTAAGAACGTAAACATATTTAGGAGCATTAACATAAGTGTGTAATATAATATCGCGTTAGCATGTTCGCTAGCTACCTACTGCACGGATTCTTTCTTTTTTATATTTCGTCGATTCTGCGAAAACTAATACAAACATCCAATATTTTTACAAGGACATAATTTTTTTAACTATTTATTTTACTATTTTCTAAACGTGGTGTAGTCGTGGTTGAAATCGAATTATGTATTGAACGTGAAGTTTTTACATGGTAAAATATATATCTAATCTTCACAGTTGTGTCTGTAATTTATATTTATAATTGAGTAATACAATTTACATTATAAACATTATTAATTGTTATAAGACGATTTACTGATATTTATTTACTATTAATTCATTTAGAATATTTTAAGATTGTTATTTTCAAGTTAATATTATTAGTTTCAACAAATTGTGATATAACTTTTAAGTCCCTTGGTTTTTTAATTTATTAAATTTACTAGCCTTTATTCTGCATTGTTCTACCTTATATATAGGTGTCTCCTCTTGCCACTTTATATCTAAGAAAAATATAAGTCATCGCCTCATAATTTTAATATCATATAATTTTACTCATCCCGTATCTAAATTATCTGTCTTATTAATAATTGTTTTGTGTAATAAATATCTTTTGTAATTTGTATACATTTTTTGCTGTTCAGTAATTGTGAATATCATGTAAGACAAATATCATAATATAACCTCCCCATTTGACTTTCTAAAGTCATTTACATACAATAATCTCCCCATTTGACTGATTAAAGAAAGTTTGTTTTTATTTTAAAGAAAATATTTTTATAAGAATTCAAATTTTTAATTTATGCTCTAAATTTGGATATTAAATTTAGAAAAATTCTTGTTCGTACTGAGTTCAAAAAACGCATATTTTCTAATCATATTCTACTAGATGTTTTGAAAAGACCTGAAAATATTTCCTATTACGTAAATATAATGTCTTGTTTTACTATGAAAACCGGTTATTACAGAAAATACATGTTATTACTCCCAACCAGAACAATCTAGAAAATGTATTAAGCATGTGGCGCAATACACAGCTTATAAAGGGATATAGGGAAAATTGTCCCGGATTCACTGAAGTTGCAGCGCAATTTTTCCTCTGTTTTTTGCTCGTTAGCTTCGCTCTTATTCCAAAGGTTATCTGCGTGTTATATAAAGCTTCCTCCCATTCGTGACTGCGAGACATCATGAGCTTCAGTTAGTTTGCTGCGCTTGCGTTTGGTTGTGAAATTAAGAGTATAAAATATTTTGTACGAAGGGAGTATACTTTATCGTAGCTTACCAGTAATTGTCTACTAACGTAATTAAGGTTTTCAAAGTTTTATAGAATTTTAACGGGCAGAAAAAGGGTTCCACAGGTAATACAAAAATATACATAATTTTTGATTATATAAGAATAAATTTATTTTTTCGACGGGCAGAGAAATAATTGTTCTTAAGTTTGAAATTTCTTCTTTAACTTATTCATTATTCTAATGCATCTTACCAATGATATAGAATTTAATGATGCTAAAAAAAGTCATATCAAACTTATAAGTTGTCCCAAAATATTGGAGAAGTGGAAAGGACCAAATGTTCAGTAATTTTGAATTACAATATATAAAATAATTAATAAAATGAAAGAAAAAACCCAAATCATTTCACATTTAACAAAAGAATAAATAGTTATCAATCGTGAACTATCTAGCTACTTCATAATCACATTTTTAAAGCGGTCAATATAGGAAAAAAAATCAGGCCTGGAGGTTTCTTGATAACATGGCTGAAATTTTTGCGTGACAATGTCTTCTTGAATTGGGAAACGAAGTATATTTTCCAGTCTCAGTTCACTACGTCTTATAAGGGTTAGTGGGTAGGACGATTAAAGTGATAGTAGTGCTGTTATGATTTCATTGAGTGAGGTGAATCAAACAAAACACCAAATTAAGGCATTGGATAAGTATTTGTGTTTGTTATATGTCTCAATTTGAAATTTCTAACACTCTACAGGCCTTCTGCAAGGTTTCAATAATAAAATGGTAAAATATCCGATGAACATCCATAATTACACCCAGACCCCATGATAAGACGTCATTATTTCACATTTTCTCGCAGTAAAATAAAAAGTAAAGGGAAGTGTCGAGCTTACAAATGAAGAAAAAATTCCTGAGTTTGTGAAACTTTGTTTTTAAAAAGATTTTATGATTAAATATATTAGTCGTTTTTATGAAACTAAACTTTTCTGGAGAATATCTAATTCTATTTTTAATTTTTCCGACAACACGCTTAACACAGCTGAGTTTTTCCATTTTTTTTATTATTTTCGGAAAAAAAAATTATATATTTGTTAGTTAATTTCATATCATACGTAATATAACTTATAAAAGAAAAATATTATGCAAATATTAAGCTTTATAAATGCTTAATACTTCTTTCATTTTCTATAAATATATACTATTTTGGAAAGACTCGCTTAAGAATAAAACTTAAATTTCTTTGTGTTTTTTATTCTGCGACTATTATATTTCGCGAATATTTTAAAATATCAAAAATGTATTTCCAATAAAAACGACTCAGCAACTTAAATTTGAAGCTTAGAGCACAGTTATTATAAGTACTTCATCTATATGTAGCCCACCCATAAGTTGCGCAAAAAATAGCAAATCAAGTTACATCAATACATGTCATACTATTAAAGAGTAAATATAAACTAATGATGGCATGAAAGAGATAATGGTTATTATATGTTCCCATTACAAATTCAATCATATATTAATAGCACTCCACCTTATTCCACAGCTACACATTGGGTAACTGAAAGTGGAAACACTGAGTTGTGTCACACAGAAAATCTGAAAGCTACACTCCCAGCTTGTGAGTTGCCTCTAGACGTATTTTTACTAGTAAGCGAATCATTGAAATCATCGTTTTGATAACTACAGGTATTTTTCATAAAGGCTCTACATAATGCTGAAAATGACAGAGATAATTATCATTCCCATTGGTTCTAATGTTATTGCAATGCGGAGGAGCGAGATAGAGCTCATTTCAATTACGTGAAGGGCGCATCCATATATCAATCGAAAAAGCCAAGGATTAAGGGAAGACAGGAAAAATCAGTGCGACAGTATCAATATAATTCAACTCAAGGGTGATTCTATGAGACAGAAACAGTCAACCAAAGTGAGGCAGATTAATTTATAATAATTATTAGGAAAATCATAATACTGTTTTTTTAGTAATTTTATTTTAATTCTACGACAATGAGTTAAAAAGAAGTTGCAAACCAATTTCTGAAATTCATATTAAATACTGGTTCTTTTATTTGAACCGGTTTTATTTCTGTCGCAGACAAAATGAAAACTTTGTCGAAAATAAATTATTTATATATGGTTTGGTGATAAGCAAATATATTTTCCCGAAATAAAAAAAAAGAACCAATTTGTTAATTTTTTATTTTAAATGTTTTAGTGCATACAATCATCACATAAAAAGAATTTAGTTTTTCTGTTTTAAAAATAATTTTGGTTCCTGTTTTAGGCAAATGGATCTAGTAGGAAAATTTGTTATAAAACATTGTTCGTTTTTTTATAAATGGTAATAAAAATTCGCGTACATGTAAAAAATTTCCTTATTTAACTATGGTATCCTTAGAAATAGAGGAATCTGCTAAGAATGGTAATATATATTGGTAATTTCTTTCCAAACTTTGTCCTAAACTGTGCCAATTTTAAAATTGAAAAGTGTGTTTTTATCAATACAAGTTGCAAAGGGAAAATAATTCTTCTTCTGAATACAACGTGCATCTAAAACGATTTTTTTCAAATATTTGAAGAAGATCTGACTTCTTAAGAGCTAACACTTTTTATCAGCAAACTAAAATATAATTCTTGTTATTTTCTATAGGGATAATAAGAAAGAATGAATAAAAAGCCAAGAGATTAAAAGAAAAAAGAACTAACCCTAGAAGTTCTGGGAATCTTGCGACCTTGTCTGAAACCTTTCGGTATTTTCAATTAATTGTAACAGCCGGGACGTAAGGCTTGGGAGGATTAATATTGGGTATTCTTGCGGAGGTGTAGAGGTTAGCGCCATGAAAAACTCAGTAAGGAGAGGCAAAATTTAAATTCTTCTTTACGTAAATGTTTTGGGTAGAGCATTATATAATGTCCTTGTATAAGATCCTATATTTATTTGTAATAAATTTGATTCGATATATCATTTTAAAAGACTAATTTTTTAATAAATTTTGATCTTAGTCTGTAGAAATTTATGCCACAATTAATTAATTCCCGCGTATTCTTGGTTTATTGATAAATCGAAAATATACTATTTGAAAATTATCGAAGCTTTGATACTTTATGTTACAATATTTACTTAATGATATTAGTGTAATCATTTTTTAATTCAATCACTAAATTTGATAATAAAAAGTCATAGTTTACTTAATACATAAATATTTGTAATAATCATAGTTAATATATATTTGTTCTAAGATATTTGATGGTTCAGATATTTCTTTAGATGAACTTTTATACGTAAGAAATTGATAAATCAATTAAACAAATAATGATTTAAATTTTCAATAGTATGCAAACAATATTACAAAATTTCAAGGTGATACTAAAAGTTCACTAGATATTTTTTGAAGTTGGTTTGGTAATTACAGTTTTAAATAACAAATAAACCCTTTTCATATTTTAAAATAACTAATCAACGTGGATATGTGAAAGAACTATCTAGAATGAAAAATCAATTATTACTTGTACTCAATTCCCAGACTTTTACGTAAAACGCATATTTTTCCGTTTCGATATTTTTTATTAAGAACATAGCATCACTCGGGTAGAGCTTTAGAGCAAAACATACTCCGGAATGGTAAAAATTCATTCAAGTCCAATTGATTTAGGGATTACGAGAAGCCAATAAAATGGTTTGGTTTTACTTTGACATAAATGTAAAATATCTTTTCTCGAAATATTTTAGAAATTGAGCTTTTCTATTCTACCTGCAGTAAATGTAAATGTACATTTTCCAATCTGATAAAAGGAACTTAAAAATGAAGAAAAGTTTATTAGTCAATAAGTTTTAGCTTTAAGGGGTAATTAGTTCGTGGTGATAGTTTGGTGCGAACACACCGGACATGCCAGACTGACAGTGTGTAGGAAAAAAATGGTCTCTAACTATTGTCAAAATGTACAAATTTTTATGCCGGGTGAATGTAGAAGTGAGTGTTTGTTGACTAAATCAGTTAAATTGATCACTTGGGTGTATTTGAATGGGTATTGTGGTTTATGCGTTAATTTGCTGTTGTGTCCTCTTTCTCCTATATTTTATGCTGCTGACGGCGTTTTGATCTCGGAATTTTAAATTCATATTTTCTTGAATTATTTGCTTGATCACTTATATTTTATATGCCCTCATGTCTTTGAGAATTGCTCTTGTTATGTTTAGCCCCTCATCTTGCTATGTTTAGCTCCTCATAATCAGTGTATCTCTTTATACTGAAAAAAATGCTTATGAAGATTTTTACTTGTAATTGGGCTAGGAATGCCAGTTTCATATTAGCACTCCTTTTTTAAGCCTTGTTTTTATAGGTCAAAGTTTATGCACATAAGGTGCGGTATATCTGATAAATATTTTACCTTTTAAGTCTTTATTATGACCCTCACAAAGTGGCGGTCACTAACTGTGTTAAATATATTAAGCACTGAGATAATTAACTGAGAATATTTTCTTTTAGATCAATATGTAATGAATGTTATTTTTCATGATTACTTTGGTTTATTTCCAGGTTGCCTTTTTTGAAGAGGCTTCTTAAAGAATATCTACATCCAGTATATGCACTTTCTGCAAAGAAAGCTGCTGACCCTCATTCTAAATTTTTCAACAGTGGTGAACGTCGTCGTCATTTTCCCTGCCATTCTATTCTTACATTTTCCCACCGTGTATCACTTTAACTTATTTAGTTTCTCTTCCAAAAAGTCGTCCTTGTCTATTTGCATCGTGTGAATGCTGTAAGCAGAGTATTAAAAAGACTATATAAATAGCCAAATAGTTCTTTATTGATTTTCTTTCGTTTTTTCAGTGTTTAATTACCTGAAATAAAATTGTTGCCCTTCCCATCAGAATTCGTGGGTTAGAATATATCTTTGAGATTTCGTACTTGCTTGAGGGTATACGCAACATTTTGAAAATAAACATTTTCATTTTCCTGTTGAAGAATTTGGAATTAAATGCGTGTTTGCTAGACGTTTTGGCAACTATGCAATTATTCAACTTCATCCATGACTCCTTTTATCACGCAATATTTTCAAAATCAACATTTTCATTTTACTGTTGAAGAGTTTGGAATTAAACGTGTGTTTGCTAGGCATTTTGGCAACTACGCAATCATTCAACTTCATCCATGACTCCTTTTACCACACAATATTTGGAAAATCAACATTTTCGTTTTACTGTTGAAGAGTTTGTAATTAAACGTGTGTTTGCTAGGTATTTTAGCAACTACGCAATTATTCAACTTCGACCATGACTCCTTTTACCTTGCCGTTGTTTCAACTCTGTCCACGTCTATCCAATATTTGACACTTTCAGCGCTTTATCCTTCCCGTTTTAAGTCCTATATGATAAAGTTGCGCACCATCAAATTGGATATCAGTAGCAGTTCATCCATCTGCTGTCTCCGTCCGTAGTTCTTAGTCTCCTTCGACGTTTCGAGTTATTTAACTGACGTCCGTTATTCGGTGTAGAATCACATCTAAACGTGCAGAGTCCGTGATTACCTAGTACATGAGTACGGTCTGCGTGGTCATCGTGGGAGCAAAATTGGCTAAGCTTGCCTAGTCTTATTATTTGGATATTTCCTATTTAGCTAAGTGTTCGTATTACAGCACCATACGATTATAATTTTGCTTTGGTGGATATGTTTAAAGATCCAATGAAACAATTATTAATTTTTTTTTATGAAATTTATCGATCAGACTAGGTGTAAATAACTGACCTTGCCACATTGAACTGACAGTTGAAACTGAACCCGATAAACTGATTGGGTACTCTTTTATGCAATAATTTTTTATCCGGTAATAGAAATATTTACAGCAACTTTAGCAAAATATTAACTAGCCATTGTTCAAATATCTTGAAGACTTGATCTTCTTACGTATTTAGCTGAGAGATTATTATTTAAAATTAGATTAGTTATGTGTAAAATCGAGAGAGTGACTGAATAAAAAGTAGGTTAAAATTGTCAATTTCGATTATATATTGAAATATTTTTAACGAAATCGACGTATATCTCTTAATTTACTGCGCTAAAATGAATTATTTATATTTTGATTTTTCATAAAGTAAATTAATAATTGTATATATTCACGTAAAATACAACTCTCAGAATCTACCCATCATTTTAAATCGTAACGTCGTCTCCTCCAAAGAAGCTGCAGCATTTAATCGCATTCGTCTCAATTAGCCAAGTTTGGAGAGGTACGACGACCGGTTTGTGAGAGTACTATAACACACGAGGATATATATAGAACACAATTCCTTCCTAATTCTCCTAGGGAGGGATATTATAATATATATATATATATGCATATATATATATATATATATATATATATATATATATATATATTATATGTATATATATTACAAAGAAAATTTGTTGTAGATAGACCGTTGCTGAGACAAACTTAGAAACTTGTTCACATAATTATGTTGTATGGTCTGTTGTAAGTAGAATTTATATTGTGAAACAATTTTAATTGCTTTTAATAATTTTTTTCTTTTCTATTTAATTATTTTTATTCCTAAACATTATGTATAAATAATAGTCAAATTTTTAATAAATAAACAATCAAAAGGTAAAGATAACTATCAAATTGGATAAATAATAGGAGCTAATAATACATTTTTAGATTTTGACTCCGTCATACTTAATTTACAAAGATTTAACTTTAAATATAAATATTTATTTCTGGTATCGTCTTAGCATTTATTTCTACCAACAGATGATAACGACATATTATCTCACTTGTAAATTGTAAAGCAATGTAAAATTTATAAATCAAATTATTTGAATAAGCAGTTAATTTGGAAATAACGTACCAGTTTTGACATTATTTACTTCAAAATTTCATTTATTTTGTTCCTTAGTTTTGTTATCCTGGGTTATTCCGCTGTAAGTCAAAAAGCACAAGCAAAGAAAATGTTAGCAAGTACTTAGAAAGAAACAATTATATTTAATATTACAGTGATGTTTTTCTTACTACTATATTCGTTTTTTGTTGGTTTTTATCTACGTAAAAAAAACCAATACCATTTCCGGACTGACTTATCACGAAATGTCAAAAACCATATTGGGTACAAACTTGAAATTACATATTCTCGTTTTTCTTCGGGGCGTTGGGCAAAATAGGAATTTTTGAAATTTCACTTTTAATGGTTTGAAAATGGGAATTTGAATTTGCTCAAAAATTTCGAAACGTTTAGTTTTAGAGATATGAATATCAAATAAACTCAATGTTTAACTATGAATTGAGATTCTCAGATAGAAATAAAGAAACCACTAATTCAGGGTTACTAGAAAATTACTAAACAAAAATATTTATTATAATTATTATTTGAACCAAAACAAAATGCTAAAATATCCTTTTTCTATAGAAAGATAGCTGGTAATTTATAAAAAAAACTTCACTATATAATTATATTTTTTTAATTATTAAATATTGTACAAGCTTTGTACTTTCACATCCCTTATTGATCCATTTTAGATCGTTAATGTTTTTAACAAAATAACATCAACAATGATTTTGCTCTTATAAATAACAATAATCAGTTTAACACGATACCAGCTGGCAGCAGCGACACATAATTATTTCTTTGAATGCGACTCAGGATATATATACATATATATATTTTATATATGTATATATATATATATATATATATATATACACGCACGCACTCACGCACGCGCGCACACACACTCACACGCACACCCTATTTATACTGCGAAATCATTCTTGATATCTATAAAACAAGATTATGGCTTTACTACAAAATAATTTAAAAAGTTTTCAGCCGATACGCTTTGCCTTATCTTTAACTTTTCTCTGGAAAGTCCTTGAGTTCCTCAATACTTCAATTTCAGACATATAGAATTTCACGCCTACGATTCTGACAATATACTTATCCTTATTATTTGCAAACGAAGTATCTGGTAGGTTGAGAGAACCTTATGAGGGTTTTCTCAATATTTCCTTAGCTAAATATAATTGGAATGAGAAATCTTGAGTAAAACTTCGAAAATTGTCAACCATACATAAATGGTCGAAAGCGTTTTGAATCTTCTACGATATTCCAGTTTCAATTTATCTTTATCCAAGTACCGTCTGTTCCAGCTTAATTCAACTTACATTATCAATTCGCAAGGACTCGAACACTTAATTCGATTACATTTGTGTTTGAAAAGTTTTATATTTTTCTTCTCAATTTCCATTCTTACATTTTACTAGAAATACGAGCGTATAAGTCATTAAGGACTAGCACCACGACTTCGTATGTGCAGACCACTGAAAAACGTACCGACGCCATTTTTAATAAGCATGCTTCTATATCTCCAAAACCGCATCAGCACATTTTTTATTGGCCAGCACAAACGAATATCGTACTTCACAGACAGAGCTAGTCGTTAATGATGTCAAATGTAATTGCAAAATTTCAAAAGAAAGTGTATCAATGGAACTCGTGAATGAGAATGTAAAATTTAAATTTAAAAAAATTAAAAAAAAAACTACTTGGAGAAAGATAAATTGAAATATGAGAAACTCTAAAATACTTTACATCATTTATAGATTATGATTCTTGAAATCATTTTATGCGGCAGAATTTTCCATACCAAAATTATATTTAGCTACACAGACATTGAGTGTCCTCTCGTATTACGAGTAGGTACTTCGCTTACAAATAGGAAGGATAAGTGTATTGTGAAATTCTATAAACCCGAAACTGAAGTATTAATGTCTCAAGGATCCTCAAGTCGAATGTTAAAATGGGAGGTAAAGCATATCATTTAAAAGGTTTTTCAGTTATTTTTAACTTTGATCGTATTTTAAAGACATCAAGAATTAATTACAAATATAACAATAGCTTCCTACTAATTTGAAGTCAAATTAATAGTGTTAGAAAATTGGTTATTCTCGTCAACTGTTGCCTGACCGCAACTTAGAAAATAATGGCCGGAAAACTCAATCACGGAACTAAACTATTGTTAAGCGTTGCGAAAATTTTCGTAAATAATTATATTATAAGCCTAATGATATTGTGGCTATTTGTGTAATGTGTTCATTTTAGTACAAGATATGGTACAAAATTATTATGCTAAAAATATTTATCGCGTTATTTTACATAGATATCGTAAATCGTAGAATAATGACGTATTGCTGTTGCCGGCTGAAATATCTCGGTAAACTGTTAGCTCTTAGTTTTCCAGCTCATAAGAACAGATTCATTAATTAACGATATTTTCTTAAAAATTGTTAACAGTCTAAATGAATCAATGAGATATCGGTGTGTTAATATGTGATATTTAACATTGATAGAAATCTGATTATGTAAGGGAATTATTGTTTGATAATTTACTATCTGTCCGTTCCAGGTTTACCTGAGCGAAAGAGAATGTTATACTATTTTGTTTCATTCGTTTTGTTAAATAGTTATAATGTACTGTTATCATTGTTCCGAGAATGTTAAATTAGGTATTACTTTGTCTCTTCAAATTTAAATATCTGAGTTTAATTCTTTTTCATGTCACTCTCGTTCAAAGTTTCCGAAAACTGCGTTTAATTGGCATCACTTCAAAATATTTTCTCATTCATGAGTCTGAACAAAGGAAGTTATATCCATAAAGAACGCAGCGCGATCAAGTTGGCTTTCACGGGCGACTGTTTATTTATAAAGATAATACATATGTATTTCTTGTATATATTTACTAAATGACTTATTCGACCCATATAGGAGTTCATTACTATGCCGTTGCTTGGATCATAAACTTCTTTGTCTGGCTCTCATTATATCATTATTATAATTTGACACCACAAGAGTCGTTGATGTGCCTCGTTAAGTTAATGTGTTCTCCTTTTTTTGCAACGTTAATGATAGTTTTACATGTACCAAAATGTATGCGAGTAAGATCCGATTGTCTTCAATATTTAATTGTCTAGATTTCAGTTATGTAAGCATACATTCAATTATGTAAGCATACATTCAGGATCTGCCCTCTATGTCATTGTTGAAATAGTAATGTAATATTATTTACATTCTCTTGCCATTGCAAAACGAATTAATTTTTTGTATACTTTTTCAAGTTCTTTAAAGCGAAAAATGAGGCTCTTTATCTTCTATAAGATTAAATATTGGTTCATAAACTGTAACGAAAATTTGTGATAAAAGTTAAGTTAAGGAACAATTTAAAAATTAACATTTTTTATTTGTTAAGATTTATTTTTATTTATTATTATTGTTACAACTTCTATCAATATTAGATACGAGTATGATTTTTGAAATAATTAATGCTATAAAGTGATGTTATTTCCAGCGATTCAACAAATAATTCTTTTGTTGAAAATAAAACTTATATTGGTGTTGAAATGTGAAAGGAATTAACAATATTTCGATAAGAGTTTAATATACATTTTTTACCGTCAGGAAATTCTCAAGGTTTTGTTTGTTGAAAGCATCCATCATTGCATTCATATAATTGGTTATTTTTAACTTTTGTTAGGGAGTCCCCATTATTCTGAACTTTTTGTTCTATTTATTCTGAACTTTTTGTTCAGAATGTGGAATTATATTTAAACTTTTACTAAAGCAAAAGTAACAGTCAGTTACGATATCCTTGCGGTTTACGCCAAATCATTGATTGACCCAAAGATATTATTGAATATTTTCCACCAAACTCCACGAACTCACTAACTATATAATTTTTAGGGCAGATAACAACTAATGCGTGGTACTTAATATTTTTTTCAATTACGAACGTTTAACTTAAAGTAGGGTTTCCAACACTAAAATATTTTTTTTATATTTAACTATTTGACGCGAATAAACTGCAAAAAAAGAACGAAATAAATCTTGAAAATTAAAATGAATTCACTATATAAGGGCAATTAATTTTGTAAAGAATTACCAGCCAGGAAAGCATATATTACATGGTTTTGAATAAACATTTGCTGGATTTGTAAATCCTTCGTGATATTTAAGCCTTAGGTGGCGGTAAAACAAATAAAAGCTCCCTCAATAAAGGCACGAATGATTAAATACAAGAGTTATTTGTACCGACTCAACATGTACTAACATTTATGTACATATATTATGTAACATTTTTAAATTTTCAGCAAACAAGCATTGTTTTGAATAATTTTATAAATGTGAATATATTAATTTATCAGTTTTAACGTTTGTTATTTTCAAAATCTTACGCTGCTGCGTCCCTTTTTTGTAAGAATATACTTATTTCTCTTCAGTTATTTACAGTTAATAACAAGTTACTTGTTAATTGTCACACATGTGATATGCTCTCTCTCTCATATTTGCACATGTTTTCAAACAAATATTCTTTCAAGATTTTTCATTTACTGGTAAATGAAAAATCTTCAGTCGTATAAACACTTCCGTGTATGTAATCTGTACATAACCCAGTTTAATGAAGTGATTTGCGTAAGTTTTAAACTCGTATAAATATCTGTGTATAGTTCTCGAATCTCGACGTTATCGAGAAACCCATTTCTTCGGAAAAGAATAGCACATATTGTGGTTATTTAATTTAGGTATTTTAAATATATAGGAACTAAAAGTTTTCCAAGCTTATTTTGTTATATACGTAATTGAAATTAAGTGAAATGAGGTTTCGAGTTTCCTTCAGTTTTCTGAAGGCCAATGATTCAATATCATAAATATATTCATTCTGACATTATATGCGCACATGTACACATGCACGCACACATGCTCGCGCGTTCACCCCCACGTACAAACGCATCCAAGCAAGCTCACAGGAACGCAAGCACGCACATCAGTACGCACGCACGCGTACACATACGATTCTTTTTTCTGTTTCGCCTGCTTTTGGTTATTAATTATTTCACTCGCATTATTATTTCACATGATTACTTACAACCAAGATTCATAAAATACGATGATCTGGTTAAATGGAATTTAATTTATTACTGAAATAAAAAATACTAGTTATGTAATTTTTTAATTATCCATGCAATTCAAGTATAATTAAATAGCAATATTTTGTCCGGTAAAACCAGATTAAAAACGTTCAAAATGTTGGTAACAATAAAGAAACATATTTAGTCCAAAGAGTAGAGGCAAAAGCGGTAGTACTGAATGGTTTCCATTTGATTATGATAGTAAATTCCAGGGAATGAGTATATCACTCCGAAAATAAATTTTGTAATGTAAATTGTCATTTTGGAAAGAAAATATGCCATAATTGCTAAACGAATGATCAAGGACTGTGATACAATTTTGAAGGGTAAGTTATTCCAAAGATAGATAACGACCCTACTTCCGCCTGCTAAAATTCGATGATTTCGTATTAAAACGAAACCTGAAATATTGAACTATTTTTTACGTTCTACAAATGAGCTAGAAAGTCTCGTTAAACATTATATTTCCTCGTTAAGATATCAAAGGTGAAAATACATAAAAATAGTTTTTTTTAAATATGCCCCTTTCCTTTACGGAGGGAGATTTGTGATTAGAGGTTTAACAACATTTTCATAGCATATTCCTTACACATTCCTTATACCTTATAAATTACTAAAGGATTAACAAAATTTATAAAGCACAAAATTCTCTACAGGTTTCATTGGTATAATTAACCGTTTTCGAGACATGAAGACATCGCATAAACCGATACACGTTTCCCACTCTCAGTGACATATTTCGAAAACGATTAATTAAATAAAACATAAATGGAAACGAATGTGTAAAAAACGTTATGATCTATAACCTTTGTCAAAATGTTAACAATAGATGAGGTACAGACAGCGAGATATTTACAAAAAACTATTTTTGTAAACATTTTCGTTAATTAACTGTAGTAGTTAGAAAGAAGAGAATTGAGAGAAGCAGGATATGAGTAAAAGAAATTGAAAGGGATCTGGGTATATTAACAAAAAGAATTAATAGAAAGAATTAAAAAAAATATATATTTTCAGAAATAACCTACACCAAATTTTGATAAAATTATATAGAAATATTGATAAACTGTTTAAATTATCTTTGTATAATATAAGAACTTTAAAAAAAATTAATACGTCTCTGTATTAATTATTGTGATATATGCGAGCTTATATGCTTCGTTATTATACACAATTTGAAGTTTTAATGTCTAAGAGATTATGCGAAAAATATCTGTGACGGACGAACGACAGATTGTCATATTTATTTTATGTTCGTCACGGACCTTTCACGGTACCGTTTCTTCACTTACTAACAGGTATACGTCTTGGTACTTCTTACGTTCAATCTTCTGTTCATTTTAAGATTTTTTTTTTATTATTTGATGTATGAATTTTACGGTTCTTTATTTGTTCTTATCATAACAAACTATCATTCAAATTTTTTGGGGTAGGATGATTTGATATGAACCACATTTTATAAAAATGGAAAAAAATACTGATCTTTACGGCTCTATAGACAACACCACCACAGACATATTGAAAGTGAAGCTGTAACGTGAAAAACTTAGAAGAACTTATTCGTGTTTTAAAGCAGATACTAACCGAAGATTACATTTGAGTTTATCACTTTGAATTTCAAACATAATTCGAAACAAAGTCGTTAAAAGAGTAGACGGTATGCACATGTCTCCCTCTAAAATGGTCAAAGTGTCACGATGGTTTGAAAAGTTATGGCAATGACTTTTTGAAACAATTTTATTTCTTGATTATACAGAAAAAATATCATATAGTGACAGACTTTCAGTATAATTGATGTAAGAAAATTATGCTACATCGTTGGAAAAATTAAAATAAAAATGAAAAACACACAAGTATGTCGCTACTGCAAACTTCCAAGTACAAAGAGCATATTGCGATTGTTGCTTTACATATTTATTTATTATTGACTTTTATGCATAGTACATATGGCGGATTTATTGCCACATAAGCAATCTCTTCTCGTCAACAATTCATTCGTTTTTTATTTTGAACTTGTATTTTGAACCCAGTGACTGCGTTTTTTTTCCAAATCTGGCGAAGGGTTAAAACATTAAAGTGTATGGTAACGAGGAATCGACAAAGAAGTCTCCAGTTAATTTTGAGGGCAAACAAATGTTTTATAGGTGTACTTAAGTCATTTTACTGTGGGATGTATTGCACTTTAAAGGAAACCGTATTCCCTTTTATTTTTCATTTATTACCCGTGAGTTTGAATTTCGCGAAATTTTAAACTCTCATAGCATGTGCACAGAATTTTTGGAACGAAGTTCTTTATCGCGCGTTGCGAAAGGGGGCTAGACGGAAAAAATTAAGACCAAAAATTGTAACGACACTTTTTGCTATAATTGCTAGCGGGCGCATTGCAAGCCGTGCGGCGTGCGCGTGTTTCTCTGTCTGTCTCTCTCTCTCTCATAGAAAGCGAGCCAGTTATTTTCGTTTCGTCTTTCTATTTCGCATTGGATAGTGTGGTGTCGCGACGATTATTTTTGTTGAGTGTATATAGGTTTTGGAACGAAGTTCCTTATCGCGCATTGCGAAAGGGGGCTAGACGCAAAAAATTAAGACCAAAAGTTGTAACGACAGTGTGGTGTCGCGACGATTATTTTTGTTGAGCGTATACAGGATTTTGTACATAATAAATAATAAAAAATAATAACAATAATTATTATTATAACTTAAAAGAAATACAATTTCATTGCAATTCCTTCACTAAATAATCGAAAGGAACTTCGTTCCATCCGGGTGTCCCTTGACACCTCTCAAGTTTTTTTTTTATGTTCCCAGGCATATTGTTAGTGAAAATAATTTTGAAGCGCAATACAAATTGTCATCAATAAAGAACTAAATTAATCATTAACTTATATATGAATGAACCTTCCAATACCAAAGTGTTACTAAGATTTTTTTAGTGTATTACTAAAAAATATATTGCACACTGTGCCAGGAAGATGCTGTGTACATGCCATGAAATATATTAAAAAATTTTATTGAGTTTGCAAACTTTAAAGTTATTAGAAGATGATGTTTAAAAAAACAATTATTTAAACTTTTAGCTACAAACATAATTTAATTTATTAAGTTGCTATTTTTCAATTTACAATTTCATTCGCTTTAATTACTTCAAAAAACTTTATTACTAAGTATTGTAATTTTATGTAATTTTTTTCTACTTATTCGTATATCTATTAATGTGAGATGACCAAAATGAAAACAGCGCTTTTAAATTTTATGCCGTTTCCTACCACAGCATTATAATTAATAATTCACAATGTTGTACACCTCTCCTTAATGTCATCTTTCACTTTATATATCTTTGTAGATGCTTTTAGAACAGCTGTTCAGTTTGCAATTTTCTTCTTACATCTTAGTTATTTCAATTTGGTTTATCTGTATTTCTATATTTAATTTTCAATCCAATTTTTGTACATAATTTTTGCCAGTATCTCGTACGTTCGACATAGCTATGTTTTGTCGAAATCTTACTCTTTGATATTATGGAATATTTTCGATAATATTCTAATCGTAGAATTTATAAAATATTGAATCCATACGAAGTACAAACAACCCTAGAATACTTACAAATTCATTATGTGTAAATTTGCCTGAATTTTCATATAGACAATTAATTGTTTAATAAATTCAATGGCTATTTCGCGATGAAATGTAATAAAAAAATTAATAACATATTTTCTGTTAATCTAACGAGGAAAATTATACACAACCATATACTGACAAATTTTATTAGAAGTAGTAATTTAGTTTACTGTATAAATTTGTTTACATATCAAAAAATCTAGGCAATTGGAAGCCACTTATAAATATCCATGAGAAAATCCATGAGCTTTGAAAGATACAACACGCATCTAAGCGGCTGTCCTTGGTTCTTGTTTATTGTCATTACAAATACAAGGGTGACCGCAACTTAATCTTCCCTTTTTGAGTATAAGAACAAAATCGCATGGAATAATTTATTTTTCCGTTGTCAGAACCTTTTGACTTGCGCTTGCATCAAATTAAATCTTGCCTTCTATGGAATTGATATAATGGAGTGGATATTTTCTGGAGCCGAGTTCCATTTATCAATCCTCTAGCACTAGAACTACACTGCCACAGAATTGTTATCCGCCCTGTTTTTCTTCTACAAATCGACAAACGTTTTTGGTTTGGAATTTTCTTACTTGTTTCAAGCTCTCATGGTTACTTTCCACACGAAAAAGAACACGCCGATCAATAAGAATATTGCAATTGTGACAATATTTTCGTTTTCACATAATTTAAGAAATTTGTACTAAAGAAATGTAAGGCATATATATATATATATATATATATATATATATATATATATATATATATATATATATATATACATATATATATATATATATATATATATATTTATTTACCATATTTTTAAACCAATTCATTGGTTCGATGGAATCCTAGGAAATAAGTTGTCCTGCGGATTTAAGTCATTTAAAATGTAAAACTCTTAAAAGCAAACATGAGCGGAAACTAATATTTTAAGAAGAAAAAGAGCAGATAAAATAATGACCAAAGAAACTTAGATCATATTGATATGCAAGCAGCTGGATAATATTATTACAATATTTGATTTTCTATATCTAGTAATTATTTGGAGCAACTATTTACTTTAAAAATATATGTCAAATAAATGGCAGACATAAATATGAGCACCTTTGGAAAATAAAGTAAAGCAGATTAAAATGTAACCTTGATATCTAGCAGAAAAGAATATACTTCACATGAAATGGAAGTTAATTATATGAAAGGAAAACTTTAGGATATAGGTAAATATCGTTCATCTTTACGATTTACCTCGTCAGCGTAAAAACCGTCAAGATTATAATATTAATGACACAGTCAGAATGTTGTGACATTTGTCGCCTCCAGCTTAAACTGCCAAAAATGTTTTTAGGTGAGCAGAGATTTAATATTCAATGAAGAACCACATGATGATATAGGCTACTCTCGAGGGTAATGAGGTTGATGATAAAGTGAATTAATGAAGTTGGTTGCAAAGTAAATTTATTAGATTCTAATAACATATAAGTACACACACTTGTACTTAAAATATATTAGACCCTAAGAGTGGTATTTAGTAATAAACCCCATTTCACACACTTATTGAGATATATTTAAAAATAAACATACCTATGACTTTGCAAACAGGGTATCGAAAGCTAGTATTTTAATATTCATGAAAACAATTTTTTGAACCATTCATATACGTGGCAAATATTGGCTATTATCAAAAACAAAATATTTTTAATTACTAACCTAAAACGAAGTCGTTAAACACTTTCCATGTAATTATTAAATTAAGTAGTTGAAGATTGTTAATCGATGAAAATGGTCAGAGATGACAGTCGTTGCAAATTCAGTAATTATTGGGGCGGCGGAAATAAAAAAAAATCTAAACAAATTTTACGAAATTACTTTCGTGAAATTTGATTAGATCAGTGTAATTTTATCGTTTTTGCGGGTTTTTTGACACATGTGTGGGTTTAGTGTTTAATATTTAGTTACGAATAGTAAAGTATTGTCAGATGCTTAATAGAATGTGGAGATTATATAGAGGGGAATTATGTGTTAACGTTACTACACCGAAACTACGAACTTTGTTTTATTTTTAAATAATGGTTTACTTTTGAAGTAAATTTCTTTTTATGTTTAAAACTCGTATTTATGAATAAAACGTCATTTTACTGTGGTTATAAATGAAGACATGTAACAAGCCTTTTATTAATCCGAGTCAAATTGTAGATATAGTAGATATAGTGTGGCAATGAGAAAACTGAATATACTAAAATAAAATTTTCAACAACTGGATACAACCCAGAATTCGTGCTTTGATTTAATTGAAATCAAGAAGATTATCGTTTGCGTTAGTGCTGTCGACAGAATAAATAGTAATCACGCATCTTCTTAGCCGCTATACATTGGACAATTTCGATTTAAATATTTACATTACATATTCCGTTGACGTAACAACATCAGGCCATATTAGTCATATGATGTTATTGGGTTTAATTCGTCGTAAAAACTTCGTCCATAGGAATTAGCATATATATTATATATAAATTAATAAATATTCTCCGTGTAGTAAATGCTTCATAGATATCTGCTTTCCTTGCTGCGAACAAGACAAAAAGTATATAACAGTAATATTTAACCTATTAAACAATTCAAATAGCCCTTGGACCTATTTTACTGGGTGTCATTATCTACTCATAGTATCATTATTTATTTAAGCAATATCTCTAATGAGACTGCGAACAGTTTCAATTTTATCTCTCGTAATAGCAAATAATACATTTGCAAGGATATCTATTTTTGATTCGCATTAGAACGAGCAATCATACCTAGAAGTGTTCTTACCAAAAACCGTGCCAAGGCCGCGTGGGCCAAGGTTATTTTTCTTTATCGAATCTGCGTGTACTTCCAGAAATTAGAAAGTTAAATTACGCGTAGACTTGGTTAATTTCAGCCCGTGTGACCTTTACGAAATATTGCGGCTCTGTATAAGTTCATTTGTTTATACAGAGCTGAGATAGAATTTACAACTCGGTTCTTTCCCGGCTTTATTTTGTTAAAGGCATTTTACAAAAGCTTACCTTTCAGAACGCTTCAACTATTTGAAAATAAGATTTTGTCAACGACAAGTGCGTCAGAACAAGTTTGTAATAATTTGTTTATAGATTCTCAAACTTTTGGATTTTGTTGAACAATTAACAATTGTTTTCGTTTAATTTATATATGTCATATTAAAAATTGTACAAGACAGAAGATAACAAAATCCATCCTAAAAGAATCAAACTGCTCGTTTCTAAATCTTGGTAAATAATGGTATTTGATTTTAATTTTAGGTCAAGAACTTCATTACTTCAAAAAAAGAAGTGAGAAAGAGATATCTTTTTGTTGTTGTTGCATAAATTAATTTTTGATGATATTAAATTCGCATATCTTCTGACTAAATGAACCAATTCCGGAGAAATAAAAACTAAATATTATTTTAGGTCCGTTCTTGTATCATACAACAAAACTTCTTCTTAATCCAGTCAGTAGTTCAAACAAACACACCAACAGATAAATAAACCTACAGATAAAACTCAAAAACAAATTTTCTTTATTCTATTACCTCTTTTACTTTCATTAAATCATTTTTCGTCAACACGCCAATTCCACAGTTTTATTATGTGTAAATTATAGTAATAGTCGCGTTATATATAAAGAGAAATTACGAATGAGTAAAAATACAGGTACCTAATAAACACCTTTCTCGACAGGTGCATAATAAAGATCCTTACCAATATATGAAACATGTTGAAAAATTAGGTATATTAATAAATTTACAGTTTCAACGTAATGAAATAATATGACATATGAACTATTTAAGATCCTGGAAGCTCGATATAGCTCTAGGGAAGAGCATTGATAGAAAATTTATTGGCAAACAAGTTTAAAAAAGCTCTTCAGGTAATGGGCAAGACATGTTAGTTAAACAAACATGTGTTTGTCAAACAATTCTACATTATATATCGTCATTAACACCATTTTATTACTATGGTGGTCAGTTTGTTACTTTATTGTAAACCCCACCTATATGTGGAAGATAAAAGTAATTATAAGTCATGTAATTTTATAAGTAAGTAAATTTTAATACAGATTTTTTAATAAAATTATTTAACAAAAATTTAACCGACTCCAAATAACTACCGAATAAGAAGCGCACTGAAAAGGGTAAAATGATTAAAAGACCCAGGCTTCTTCCCCTTCACGTAATTTTTCTTACGCTATGTTTCAAACTAGTTAGCTATTTCCCATGCTAAGACCCAATATTTTTAAAATTTTCTTTCTTTTCAACGCGAGCATAGATCTAGTACAAAGTTAGTTTACGACAAGTGCGAACTTGCTGTTATAATTGTCTAAACCTCGTAAAATTGTTTAAAAAATATGTGAAACTTAATATCAATAAGTTAACCACAATCATCTGAAGCGAACCGATAATAAGTTAACTATAAGACGATTTAGTAGTAATTAATCGAGACTATTATAATATAGTCCATTTTAAGTTTATTTCAATGGATAGCATTTTATTATTATTGGAGAAGCTTTTATTACTATTTATTCTTATAACACAAATTGTGATATATTTTTGTGAGATATAAATTTTACGAGCTTTTTATTTTTAAAATATCAAGTTTACAAGCCCTTTCCTTGTACTGATTTTGTATTTTCTATTATTTATTCCTCAAATTTAAATCATCATCGTGTAAGTGAGTGACACTTCATTCAGCATGAAGTTTGCATATGATCTGTGCTAGCTGTCACTTGGACATGTCGCCACGCCACGATAGAAAAATAGGTTATGTTGTTAGAAACGATCAATGAATTATAATATGATATAGTATAATATTTTAATACTTAATTGATACGAACTAGTGAAGCAATAGCTTTAAATGTTGTTTCTCTTTTCAGGTGAGTTTGTGATTAATTAATTAACGTTATAAATTGTTTTGTAAAAGTGTAAACATTTGTTTATGTAATAAATCTCTTTTCAGAGCAACTCAATGCTATAGTTTTACTGTTCACCATATTATCCAAGGATAAGAATTAGAAACACATTATATACTAATAATTTATTTTTAACTTGACACTTAATACATAAGTTATCCGTCTTGTTTATTAATTCTTTTAAGTGGCAAATATTTTTACAATTAGTCTGAGTTTTATTTCTGTTCGGGACCCACAAATACGTTTCAGTATTTTTTTAAAATTAATTAAATAAAAAATCAAATATAATTCATAATACTCCCTATATGTCTGAATAGTGATTGATTGGTTTTATTAATGTAAGATAAATTTTTGGTAACAAATTTATGTTAATTATTTATTCCCTAATTTTAAATTTCTGTTCTTCAACCATGAGTCATTTATTAATGTTCCCATAATAGTTTAATACATTACAGTTAGGCATCTATAATACTCGTATACTGTCCAACGTTAAAAACAATTATTGTAAAAAATACACATATAAACATTTTCAACAAAAGTATTCTGGAAAATATATTAAACGGGAAACCTATTAAGCTGGTGAAAGGTACAGATATCCATATCATAATTAAATCCCTTACTGATGAAAAATCATTAACATACAACATGGTGTTATTTATGTCATTTCAACCACTCCTGGGAAAATACGATGCTGATAAATAAAGATGGAACAAATTGTCCTGGATTTGCTGCAAATCTTCAGCGCTGCTTTTCCTCTATTCCTTCGCCTGTTGGTTTCGCTGTTATCCTAAAGACTATCTATATATTATATAAAGCTTTCTCCAATTCCTCTTTTTTGGAACCTCGTGAGATTCTGTTAGTTTACAGCACTTGCGTCTCCTAATGAACCTATGCATAAAACTTATTTTGTAGAAAAGCAGTGCGCCATATTGCGACTTACAAGTAGAATTAAAGAGTGAATGTTTTGTGGTTTAACAAATCTTACTAAACAAAAAAAGAATTTATAATTAATACTTAAATATGCATGTATATTATAAATGAAGTAATTATTTAAAAATAAACATATTTCCTAGATAGGAAGAAAAAAGCTTCTTAGACTTGAAAGTTACCGCCTCGTTTAATATTCTGTTTAATTTATTGATTATTCTGAGAGACGTGTTAGTAATAATAACATTTTACGAACAATATTGAATTGATTGAAGTTGGTTAATAAAGTTTATTTATAAAAAAAACATACATATTCAAACTAAGGTTGTCCGAAAGCGTTGAACATTTACAAGCGCCGAAAGTAAAATAATTTTAAAGTACAGTAAAAGAAATTATTAGGCATAAAACTTATTATCAATCGCAAATTATCAACTAAATATTGACACGAGCTGCTTTCTTGAAACGGTAATTAGAGTAGCAAAGAAATATCGAGCAAGGACGCATCTCGCAATGTAAAAAACAGGTGAGGGTTGTAGGATATTCGTGCGCACTTTAGGCGATGTGAAAAATAATTTTTATTAACGTTAGATTGCTTTAGAGAAGACAGATAGCCGTAATAAAAACAATTAAAATTCCATAAAAATTTTAAAATTCTATAAAAAAAAATGTAATGGCGAACGAATGGGAACTATTGAAAATTTGGGAGATAACGAGCAACCAATAAATTACTTGGCTTTTCAGTTATGTAAATATAAAATTTGTTGTGCACATCCTCTGCATATAATTTTCCAACATTTCGGCAACAATTCAGTCTTTACCTGGATTTTTGTGGTTTTTCATTTAATATATAGTCGGGGTTTTTCCGAGCTTGTTGTTGTTACGGATGTTTAAGTGTTGTAGTTTAAGTACTGTTTCACTGTAGATTTCTGTGTAGAAATCTTGAATGATATTAATGATGGTGTCATTTCCCCGTTTTTCTTTAGTATTGTACATTAGTATTTCCCCTTTTCTTAGCTTTTATTTAAATTTTTAAATTCTTAATATTTTAGATTATTTTCTTTTTTACTTGCATTTATATGCACTCAAGTCTGCACATCTCTCCTTTCTTACGTTTATCGTCTTGTGCTTTTTGCAATATTGTATCACTTATGGAATAGCTAGTAAGAACTTCAAAAAATTTATAGCAGATAACGCTCATACTTTTTTGTTTTACTTAACCAACTGTCTGATTTTGCAGTACTGTTTCATTGTCATCTTTATTTCAAAGTTATTGACACGAGTTGATATTTAGCTGCAGTTGAACTTGGTATTCTTGTTTACTATTTTCAAATCTATGCACATAGAAAATGGTATTTTTTATCAGTTTTCTTTCTGGTACCAAATTCGCTTTTATTGTGATCCTGACAAACAATAATCATTACCTGTACTGTGACTGTAAAGCAATAAACCATCCGGATATACGTATTATTTTCTTTTAACACAGTACGGAATCAATTTTATTTTTAATATTTCCATTGGTATATTTCCAGGTTACTTTTCTTTGAATGTACTTCCTAAGAAATGAGGAAAAACAGTAGAATGCTCTTTGCTGAAGATGTCTCCTCTATCGTTCCTTGTCCTAACCCCAATCTTTCAGGAGTGGTAAAGGTCGTCATTATTTCCCCTGTCACCTTTGTTGCACAAATACCGCATACCGCTTTACGGTATTTATTTCCTCTTCTAATGCCATTAAATAATGATCTATTCGTATCATGGAAATATTGTAAGTGCAGTAGTTCCAAGACAATGTCACCAGATCAGCAGTTTTGTTTTCTTTATTTCTTGTTAGGGATGTAAAATTTTTGTTCCGCCTTCCACGTAGAGTTAATCGGCCTTCTGAAAGTAACACGACCTTTTTATCTTATTATGGAAAGGTTTTGACCATGAATACCGCACTTGTTATAAATGTTGGCCTATTCGCAGCGACATGGCATATCCGTTGATGCGACTCCGCTCATGTCGATTAAATATTTCACCCTTTTAACACTTTGTATCCTTTATTACAAGTCCGGTGTTAATTAGACTGCTTTCCTATGTCAAAGTGGATACTAGTGATATTTCTTCCAGCTGCCGGACTTTCATTATTTTTTGAGAATCTCCTCCGCCCGTAGCCGTTGATGTACCAGGGGTGTAGATTTATTTAATCACCGCTAAGCGTACAGTAATTGGCAGTTCAGTCCGCTCGGTTATTGCAGATGAATAATTTAGCCACGCATTTAAAGTTTCTTTAGCATATCATTTGCACATTTGAATTGACCTAAGAATTCAAACCACAACATCATTAAATAATAATTACTCTACGGTGGATATTATTAAAGCTTGGGGTGTACTTACTGTGGGATATACTTACGGTGAATATTATTAAACCATATACTGGCTCTATGGTAAATTATTTTTAATAAACTAACTTTAATTGTTTATATGAATATGCTAAATAGAATGTGCGTGGGTAATAAATACCGTCACAGTGAACTAATAGCTAAATTTAAACATAGCAAACTCATTGTGTACCCTTTAGTTAATTATATTAATCGTGATATTCACAGCATTTTATATAATGATTTTTGGTTCATGTAATAAAAATGCTATCCACATAAAATAATTAAAACTCATTAACTATTTGATATTCAAACATTTTTAAGAATTGGTGCGTTTATGTGTTTGTCTGATAAATTATTATCCCAAATTTAGATTAAAAAAAAAAAAACTAGTTGTACACGGGTACTATAGCTACCTCAGTAAAAAGTAAGTTAGCCATAAAAAATATTAGTAAAAGTTAATTTTATCTATAAAATCTTCGAAAATTCATCCTAACATAGCTTAAGGAAATCTAATGTAGAGAAAATGACGAATGAAAACATAATTTAAATCCACAATCGAATTGTTTTAAATTCAATTAATTAAGCCAGTAATAATATTGTAAAAAGTTCTGGTTTACTTATATAAAATTATTTTGAAATCGACAAATTTTTATTTTACATAAATTAAAAAGGTTAGCGCAATGTGTTGAGCCGAAAAAATATGGCGCTTCCCCTTACTTACTATGCTAAAAAAATTAGTATGCTTAAATATTATAAATTCGCTTTACTTACTATGCTTAAATAGTATTGTTAAGTTCAAATAAAAATATCTGCATCCAAATCCATAATTTTTTTCTGTATTTCAATACCTAACGTCGTCTCTTCCGCAAAGACTGGTAGCATCTAATTATTCTTCTCCATAAGCCTAATTTAAAGGTGCTATACGACCGGTACGTAAAGGGCCTAATTTTCTGTAGTACGCGTATTAATAGAACACAATTCCTTCCAAATTGATTTAATAAGCTTAGAATCTAGGAAAGTATACTTCAAGGATAATTGTATAATTTACTTAGATACATAAATGTGACATGTGGCACAACCTACAAACCTATTTAATTGAAAATTAATACCATGCATATCTAGAAATATACATTTAGTATATAATATTCACGTAAGGTTTAATTATTAAGGTAAAATTTTTAAATTGGGGAATTCAGTAAATCAACAAAATGATGACGGATTTCTATTTCTGGACAAGGCGCCTATTTTTGAAATTATTAGATTTGTCAATTCGACTGAAGTATGCAATTTTACAATTTTAACTTTCACAAAACTATAATATTAAACTGAGGAAAATCAGGCTGTTTTGCTATAGTTTGCTTTAAATTAAAATTAAAAGAAAATCATTTACCTGTAGGTTCCATGGATTTTAAAATTAAAAAAAGTAAATTCATACAAAAATGAAAAATATATTTCTCATCACAATAAAATTACAGAAGACAAAATGGAAATCCAAAAAGGGAAAACTTAACATTAGTAAATTTTCATTAAGAAAAAAGTGAAAACCTATATACTATGCTCCAACTATCTGGTGTAAGAAATAAACAAGCACCAATTTATTTGTTACTACGACAAACATTTTTAAGAATGGAAGGACATTACGGTTCTTTTTTAAAGGTTTGGCACCTTTAGAAAAGAACCGTAATGTCATTTATGCTTTGTAATGTTTAAAAGTGCACTGCGCCAGTTCTGTGTGATTTTTTTGCAATTAGTAGGACAAGAAATCCGTCAGGACGGTAACGGTTATTAGTATTCTGTTTTTTTTTTCTTAAAGAAATAATCATTCATAAATGAAACATGGTTGTAGACGTTGATAGTTTTACGTGATGTTCTTCCTTTTTTCATTCCCTGCACTTTATTATCTAACAACTTTGATTAAACCGGTTTTCCTAAAAAAATACTAAAATTTGCGCTTAACGTGAAGGAACGTGAAGATGATTTCGTTTCGTTTCGTTATCGTGAAGAAACTGTATTGTTAATTAATATAAATAAATTTTTATAAAAATTAATAATTAGGCGATTACCTATTTGTTAAATAATCAAAAATTGTGTACCTGACAAATTTTTACTTTTTAGTTGTTACTTCTTATTAATTTATTTTGTAATTTTTCATGATTTTGCAAAGTCAGAGGCAGACATATTGAATTATGTTTTCAGCACTTCTTCCAATAAATTGGACTAAGATACTAAAAACGTAAATTATTTTCTCATAATATTTATACTATGAATTTCTTCCAAAATATTTCTTCATAATGCTTCTATATATGAGTGTGATATTAACATTAAGTTCACGTGACACTATTTCGTCGACATGTCTAAATCAATTCGCGATCC
This sequence comes from Druceiella hillmani, assembly GCA_039881145.1. NCBI lineage: Eukaryota > Metazoa > Arthropoda > Insecta > Lepidoptera > Hepialidae > Druceiella > Druceiella hillmani. The sequence continues at coordinate 19,368,124 of JAYKKI010000012.1, forward strand.
ACTTCTATGCTTGTCACATACGCTCGTTTTGCAAGGTGAAACATATGAAATACTTGATAAAATATTTACTGAGAAAAGTAATTTTTGTGTGAAATGAAATAGATGTAGACTTTTTTATATCTACACATGTATGTGAACATGTGCCATCTAATTTGAAAACATTTTTAATATTGAGAGGAATGTGATTAATACTTATATGAGTGGGGATATTATTAGATGACTTTTCTTTAATTCCGAAATTAATTCAAATTTATTTATGATTATCAAAAGACTACATAATACCACATTTTCGCTTTATATATTTTTATAATATTAATATCAAATATTCTTTCCTTGACGTCATGCATAAAAATTTGTTATATTAGAGGATGTTAAATAATAATTTTTTATATTACTTTCTGAAGACCCGAATTACTCATGATATTGAATATTTTTAAATGTTATTTAACCTTCATTCAGATAACTTGGTCTGTAATTGATTTTTTTTAATTAATTAAAAAATCAAATTTGTAAGCCAAAAAAGAAATGTGGCTAATATTAAGTTTGTGAAGACTTCTCAGCGAATATTTGATTAAACATAAATAAAGAAACAAAATGATGCCTTTAAAAATTATTTATATCATATTTTGGTATAAAAATATTTTATATCCTATTTTGGCAAAAACGACAAAATCAATGTAGGCGAGTGTACATGAATGGCATTCGTTTATTCTGGCAGGAATACCAGTAGATCGATTTCGTAAATTCGTTATAATTTCAATTGTTTCATGTAATTTTTCATTATATTCTTAATATTTATGTGATGTATGCCGTATCATTTGAATTTTTAGAAAATTTACGTAAATATGATTTCTAAATGACAATTAGGAAATATTTTTCAATGGGTTTTTTGATCCATTTTTAGAAAACTAATATATGGTTGTACAGTAAATATTTTTAATAAATTATAACCTAGATAAACAATTAAGTCAGCAGTAAAATTGTAGATAGAAATAATAAAACCAGTGATAGGATCTGTAGTCACTGTAACGTTTTACTGACGTAATGCAAATATATCTAGTATTTTTAGGAAAATATGTATACATCAACGTGTATCAATAAAGTATTATTTTATTAATATCTCTCAATAGGCACTTATTAAAGTGTGTTTTGCTCTTTGAAGAACGAAATTAAATTAAAAGTGATGGAAATTTTGAGATTTGACTAAGCAGCAATGTGGGAAATGTTGCAACCTACATCTGAAGAAGACATGTCGAAACGGTTTTTAACTGTATTGAGTGTATTAATTGGAAAAAAAAACTGGCAAATTTGCCTCAAAATGCGCATAAACTAGGTGCTGTAATCATTACCCGTAATAATTTTAATTAAAATTTTGTTATTTATTATCATTTAGTTAGAATTATCAATTAAAGTTAAAGCTAAAGTTTACATGAAAACTGTAAAAGCTAACCCTGATTAATATAGTTACTTGTTTGCGTGATGCGCGAAAAAAAATGCAAAACTTATCTGCTCGTTTTTCCTCTACGGAGAAGAATTTCAAAATATTTCTATTAACATTTTGTTTCACGCTCATTAAGAACTACATATGACGCATCTACTTGCAAAACGTCATGCATGTAAGTCTTACACTGTGGAAACTGTCGTTCACTCTGTAATAAAAATTAATAGAAAACTTCAAAAAAGGTGGAAAATGCAAGAAATTGATTGTAAGAGTAAAATAGGGTATCTAGAAAGACGTAAATACAGCCAACATCAAAAAGGTGTTAATGTAACACAAAGTATTACGAAGACCAATTTAAAAATGTCTTTTTTGTGCGATGCGATTTTTTCACGCACGGGAAAGTATTTAAAATATTTTTATTAACATGTTGCTTTACGTTAATTAAAACCTTCATATAGCGTAATAATTGCAAAACGTTAAGCACCTAGGACTAATACTGCCAGAAACTATGTTTCACTCTGGAATAGGGATTCATTGAAAACTTCCAAAAAAAAAATATGGAAATGCCGGAATTTCATTAATAAATTAACATAGAACTTTCTTGACAGATGTAGATCAAATTGAGTATAAAAACGTAACAATATAATACAAACAATTATAAAAATCAATTTAATAATATCCCCTTTCGTGTGATGGGTGGAAAAGTTGACACCCCGTCCCCTTTTTCCACGGACGGGGAGGTCGTCGTGAAAATCGTGTGTAAGTACATAATAGTTTGATAGATGACAAAGAAAATTTATTCACTTGCTGTATGAATCTTTTAATTTATCAAAACTTTCTGTATTTCAATTATTATAAAAAAGATTCATTTGACGATAAAAAGAAAAAAGATGCGATAATCATAAAAATGATATTTAGATGCTAATGTACTAGAGGTATCTGGAGGGATATTTTGAGGAATACATTGCACATTCGCTTGTCTCTCGGTACCCATATGCTCGAGTGAAATTCGCAGAAATACACCTATTACGTAAACTTTGGTTTTTATTCCCCAGATACGAAATTCAAGCTCACATCTATAAATAAATATATGTAAATATGGAATTTAGGGAAATTAGTAAACAAAGTTAGATTTCTTTTATGATCGGCATGAAATTTGGCGCACAATAATAACCTTCATTTATTCCAGGCTTTTTCTTTATGGTAGACCAAATTTGTTTGATACTTAAAACTAGTGACGGTTCAAAGTGTAAAAATTTTGCTAAAGATTCATCTTACAACAAAAGTACATAACCTATATATTGTTAAACGTAATAATAACTTTAGGTTGAAAAAATTCCATAATTTATGGAAAAACGTCCTTAACTTTATTCCTAACTTATGTGCAAATGATATTCAATGTCATTTCATTTTGACAAACATTTCTTCACAATTAAATGAAACTACGTGATGTAGTATTATTTCTACTTTCTTTAATTCCTTTACCACGACCTAGTCCTTTCGTTGTATTATAACATCTGCAGGTAGGTTATTAGCAAAGATTCAAGATTATTAAAACGTTTTGTACGTTACAACGTTCTGAATGCATTTTCAAACGGTTATCGCAATATGATAATGTCAATATTCATGACAATCAAGAAATATTACCACACTTCAGAAAACTGAAATGAAAATAATCTCCTTAACTATTCATGTGTAGTTAAAATTATAAATCGAGTATATAATGGAAGCGACGATATAATGAGCAAAAGCCAAAAAATATTTTTTATGAAATATAAATGTTTTGAAGTTATATTACAAAATCGCCAATGGATTAGCAAAACGTCGCTACGTATTTTGCCAACTTTAAAACAAAACGTCTTAAATGTTAATGACAGCGTCGATACGGACAATCTGAAAATAAAGATAGAATAAACGAAAGAAAAATGTGGTAGTCATTTGTCTGTCGTAATTAAAGAATGATTCAATTATAATAATATTTTTCATGTGTAAATGTGGTTCATTAACAAAAAAGGTTGCTATTCGTTAGCTCTTAATTTAGATTAGTTTATGTTTCGAAACCGTAATTTTATTAGTATGTCAGCTAGATTAGTAGAGAGTACCTGTTTGATAAGAATAGACGTCAGGTTCAAATAATTGGTTGTTAATATATAATGATATTGATAAATAAAAGACAGCTTCAGTATATTACTAAATGATAAAGGCAAAATTCAATAAAGTAGCTGATTATATTCCTCGATAAATACTCCGATAGATAGTTTCTTGATAGATAATTGAATATTTTTCTTGATATTATATATACAGGTGATAACTTTGACATTTAAAACGAAAACCGACAACTTTCATCCGTAGACCCATAGACCGGCAGACACCGCTTAAATTATTATCAAAAATATGTCGTAAATATTAGTGTATATGTAGACACAGATTAAGAATTAAATATAACAATGAAACTGCTGAAGAGTATTACTATGTTACAAATATTTTAAGTTTTTTTTAAGGTATTTTTGATGAACTTTCTGCCCTTGCCCTGTTTACCGCCGACAGTTATTGCAAATTTTCACCGACAACTATACTCATAAGTATGTCATGAAAATGGTGTCAGAAAAATATTAAAAAACGAAGTTTTTTCACGTTTAATATTACCGATTTTTATAAATATTTAGATGTCCTTGTCACTCTTTTGTTTCACAAGTTATGTAGCACTTGTATGTTAAAAATATATTTTTTTATTGCTAAGGTATAAATAAGCTACGAATATTTATGAAAAAATAACAAAAATGACAACGTTTGATTGCCTATAACACCGCCATCTTAACTTGAACTTTTACTATTAACAGAGGTAGAACTTCCATATTTTCACATCAGATAAGACGGCATTTTGGCGTGGTCATCTATATCTATACTGTTAATAAAATTGTAACGGAGTTAATAATGTACATTGAAAATATTTAAGAAAAAGTGATTGATTTTATATAGAATGTATAGAATGATAAAAGAAGCAAGGAAAACTTTTTTTGGAATTTTTGTCTGTGTGTTAATTTGAGCGTGTATCACGCAAAATCTACTGGGATGGATCTAGACGCAAACGAAGTCGTATTGATAGCTGGTATAAAATATAACACTGTCAAATAAAGTAAACACATAGAATAATTTCAAGTTAATATGCACAGAATGAAGTTGAGACAATTAAGTTAACTTAACTATGCCGATTTTGATTCATTAGTGATATTTCTACCTAGTAAAACGCCATTATATACTTTTTTGATTTTAGATTATAGATTTTTATTCATTAGTGTATAAACAAACAAACGCACAAACGCCATTATAGCGCCAGTACATATTCTGCGATGGAGTTGTTTTCTTGCGGGACGGGATACTGAGGTAAATAAACAATGATAAATAAACAATGATAATAATTGAGTAGTGAGTAGAAGACAATTAGAAAATCGGACGGTGGTTTTCCTCGCCAGGTTACTTAAGTACGCCGCTAAGAATAAATTTAAGTTTACTCTAAAATGTACAAGGCTATCTTCTTCAAGAGAACATTAGCGGGTGAATCTACGGTAGTCATGGGCTGATCTAGAATCGGTTCTGCTCATGACTTCAGTGGCCTACTTGGACGTGGTCGCCGACTCTAAGCGGAGCTTTTTGTTGAGGGCGAGGTATATTGGGGAGAGGGTGAAAGTTGCTTTGCACGCCATGGCCCAGCTTGCTGGGGCTGGCTGGGAAATCAAACGAATGTATACGGTGGTATATGTTGATATATTGGTCTCTGCCCCATCAGTGTGAGTTTAGTTGTGCCAGCTTTGTTGTGTCTGTGTTTTGTTCCAGCAGGTAAAAGGGATCGTGCTTAGAACACAATGTGCTCTGCTCGTGTCACCGATCTAATCCTAGGACCTATTCAACAGATATATAAATGACATGGCTAATTTCGGCGAATCTCCTGCCCACCGATATCCACATGAATTTTCTATTTTACAAGCAAAATAATGGGATTGAACTTCTTATCGTAACTTTAAACTAAGTATTTAGTTCTCTAATTATTTACGTTCTAATTATTTGAAACTCACAAATTACTGGAACTTCATTTGTCTTTAATGAAGTTAAGCGATTAATAACTAAATTATTATATAAAAATTCCTTTATGAACTGAATTTTATTTATATTTCAATTTGGGGTCATTATTTGAACCACATTTCTACAACAAAAATATCTTTACATAAATTTTCTTTATGTACATGATTACTATTAACATTTTCTCTTTAATTTATCGCTATAAGATTTCAACAACAACAAAGTATTGAGTTACGAGTCGTTCAAACATCCTGTTAGCAAACTCTACAAAGGTTTTTCTTTATATAAGAGATACATTTTTTGCATGATAATGAATAGTTTATTAAAATTTGATTAGCCTTTAAACATACTAGTTTAACTGCGGCATGATGGACTATTATAAAATATTAATTTTGCGTAGTAATATTATTTGTAACATTTATAAGTAAAAAAGAGAAGATACGAAACTTAATTGGGAATAAACTCATTGAAAAACAATTCCAAATAAATCTTTTTTTTATTTATTTATACACATCTCGATGGCAGCCAATTTTTTCAATAAATATATATATATATATATATATATATATATATATATATATTACCATCTTATAGACATTGTCCAGTTTAATGTATACTATATACTGGTTCAATTTGAAGGTTTAACTATATTGGAAATATCGCATTCCACCCCCTCGTTCCCCTCATCACTCTCACATTGTTGATCAGTATTTACATAAAATTAACATATGTTGGATGTCATTGTTTGCCATAGAAACCAACAGTGTATTGACATCATTATAAAAATTTCGGTAAGGTATCCAGTGACATCTCGAGAAGATGAAGACCCAGTGTTGCCGACGAACCTGGCGTATTTCTAAAAGCGTGAATTCGGATTAAGCTTCTTTATTCGTACAGTTAAAAAAAAATTCAAGACCAAGAATTAATATAAATAGAAAGGCCAACATCCAATTTTTGTGGAAATATCGAGTTTCACATGCCTGAAAATAAATATATTTCCATTTCCCTTGACACGTGTAATCGCGTACCGAAAATTCATACCGCAAGCTTTTAGAGAGCTTCACGCTACAGCTTTTGACCGACCTTGTTTGAACTTTGCTGTTATTTTCGTTACGTGTTAACCGATATAGCAATGTATAAAATAAGGAAACTTCTAGTTGCTTATGTATATTTTGCTAGCGAAGGTGCGATATTTAGTTTCCAGTTAGAATTATATAGTTTTCCGGTAGTTTTTAATATTTGTTAGTAAACCCGGGCTGTCTTATGCAAATCAATATACTTTCAAATTCACTTTGGTTTGTGTAAATTAATTCTGGCTAATTCTCATGGTGTTATTAGCTAAATATAATTTGAATCCCTCGACTGATTATTCCGAAATATTACCATATTATAACTTCACAAACTACAAATTAGTCAAATTATTGATTTTGAACAATTAATATCGTTATGCAAAATTTTTCGCGGAGCCATTTTACAGGGAATTGAATTGGGGCAGGAATTGTGGTAAAGCTTTCATTTCATATTCATATTTTCCCAATTATTACAGTATATATTTTACCAGTTAGAGTTTTTGACCAATATTTGTAAAAAGTTTGCGTTAGGACATTTGAAAGAAAGCAAATGACTGAATAAAAATATGTTTTATTGAAATTGATATAAATAGAGTTTTTATAATGTCCTTTATAACTACTTTTGTCACTAAATTGAAATTTTAGGCTATTGCCATTCTCGGCTATTGCAACATTTTATTTTGTAATTTTATTATCAAATTGTAATTATTAATTTGGCAAAATTAACATGAGACTTGTGGTAAAATGAGTCGGTTCTCCTATGAATAATTGAAGAAAAAAAAACAATTTGGCCGAACTTGAATACTTGGGCCAACAATACACTTGTGATTACGTTATTTCTCAAATGTGTAATATTTGTGCTGTGGTTTGATTGTAACCAAGAGAAGGTCGTCAAGCATCTTCAAGTGGAAATGGTACAGGAAAAGGGAATGGTTAAACTAAAGGGTTAAATTATATATATATATATATATATATATATATATATATATATATATATATATGTATATGTATATATATATATATATATACACACACACACACACATATATATATATATATATATATATATATATATATATATATATATATATATATATATATAAAACAAAGCTAATGAGGAAAAAATAGAGTCGTAAAGTCAATCTCAGTTCTATTCAAACAAATAAAACCCCAGAATCGGAAAGTTTCGCGAAGGTTATAGGGGCTGGAAGTATTCAAATATACAACTAAACTCTCTCGAAGTACACACAGATTCAACAAAGGACAATAAACTTGGCTTGCGCAGTTTTAGCGAGTTATCTAGAACAATATGACCAGACATAACCGCTCACATTAATTCCAATGAAATATTGTTCATTTCAAACTTTTCTTATAAATCCTGACGGATGTATTGTATACCATTGTGGAAGGTACAGCTGGGATTGTTAGCAATCTCGTTAGAGTTATTGCATAAATAAATAATGATCGCATGTGTAGATAATGGTACACAGAAAAATGGCTCCAATGGCTATATTAATTACTTTTTATTATGTACATGTTTTATTCGTAGAAATAGGACTAATAAATATCCCTGGCATACTATGTGGAGAATCACACATTAATTTAATACACGATATTTTAACGGACATTAGCTAAAATGATCAATATAATTTCATTTACAACTGAGAGAAAAAGTAAAATAACTATTTACTCTGTCGATATTGTCAACATAAATTTATGTTTTAAAGACGGCAAATAATTTTAAACTCTTAATTTAAAGTTTTATTTATTTGAGTATACAAATGTGTGTTTTTTTTCAATCGTCGACAGACACTCTATGTATATATGACACCAATGAAATGCTTATTGAACATTCCTATTTAGAGCTACTTCAAATAAGACGGAGAAATTGTGTATTATTATTTTCATGCATAAAACGAATTTTACTTTAACAGATTATTAATTTAAAAAAAACAAAAATTATAACATTATCACAGGTTTAGAGTTGTAACATCATTATAGGCAGGAATTAGTACACTCTATAGTATTATGCCTAAATATAATCAATATATGCGTATAATCTTAATAAACACATAGTTTCAACAAATAAATTCCAGAGATTTTAAGAGACTTTAAAACGATAAAAATGCAATTAACTTCCTAAAAATTTGCTACATTTGCTTCATTCTTTTTTCGTTTTTAATACCCAAGTAGTTATCAAGTTATGCTGAAATAATATTGGCTTTAGTCATGTTAAGTTATTTATGATATTGAGATTTTTAATAATTTCATTTTAATTTACTGCTAAAAATATTTACTTTGCGATAGTTCTGCAAATATTTGCCACATATTAATTACAAAATAGTTTGCCATCGCTGGTAAAATAAATTAAAATATTCATATCTTATTCCTAAACGTACCTTATTATTTAAATATACCGAAATCAAATTATTTTCAAACATCTTTCATTTTATATTTCCTAATTTTGTATTTCTGTTCTAAACAACAACTAATAATTTTCTTCGTAATTTTTGTCTGTAGTAATTTTAGTTTCGATTGTTGTTTATCTGCTGCAGTTCTTTTTCAATTTCAATATTTATTTCTTTACGTTAATTTATGCACCCGATTCTAAGTTTTAATAATATTTGAAAAGAAATTAAAATATGTGTTACAAATTTATGAAGTTGTGTATTTATATAGCTTACGTGTAAAAACTATCTCATAACCAAAAATAATTATCTTGTATTGAGGATAACTAGCTGTTTATTAACTCAAAATATAAGAATTTAAAGCTATTTAACAATGACTCGCTAACGTAAAATTTACTTAACTTATGTGTAAAGTTACTTGAAGGATATTAAGAACTAATAAAATTAGGCCACGACCAATTACATCAAATTCATCGATTTATCGTGAACTTCATCATTTATTTTCAGAGAATATTCCTGCATTTTATTCAAGTAAAATTGGTCTTGCCTGTGATATAATAATGTCTGTCATTTATGTAATGCATATCGTTTGGCTCTTTGCTGAACTTTGCTGAAATCTCTGCTCATATGGAATTATTTTTAACATTTTTCATGTCTTTTATTTACAATACAGGTGAAGAAAAGGTAAAAAAATTCTGACTGTATCATTAATAATACAATCGTGAGATGTTTTGCATTGACAAGATAAACCGTAAAGGTGAAAGTCTTTCTCCAATCTCATAAGATTTTCCTTTAGGTTCACTAATTAATTTCTATTCAATATCTCAAATATATCTTTTCTCTTGTCTCTCCACGTTACTTTTCTGTTTGATCTGCTCAATTTTCCCAAAATTCGTATCTTTTTCATCTGCCATTTATATAATGTATATTCTTCAAGTATATATGTATTCTAAAAGGTTACTAGATATAAAAGATCAAATGCTATAGTAGTTTTATTTTATATATTATTTTTCACTTTCTTATAATACTGAAAGTTTTTGTATATACGTATTCTTAATTCTTTTGCATTTTAAATAACCTAAACTTGGGATGCTACTTATTTCTCAATTCGCTGAAATGCATGAGCCAAAATTAACACTGGAAAAACATTTACTACAAAAATTTGGACTTACGCAAACTAATGCTAGAAAAAACATTTAGTACAGTAAACATTTTTTTCTGGGGTTAATGGTGGTAAGATTGTAAACAAACTTTTACACAGGTTAATGCATATCATGTCAGATATTTAAATAATGCAGCCTCCATTATGCAATCAAAATATAATAAAGAAAATAAATATGATAACATTTAAACACTTTTTAATTCATGTATTACCTTGAGCTATTTTTGAGAAGTCTATTTCAGATATTCTCGATAAATGTTCACTAAAATCCATGACTGAGAATGATTAGTCCATAAAAAGAGTACGGAAAACTATTTGTATACAAAATATCTTACTAATTAGGTCAGAACTTAGAAAAATATCAAGAAATTATATGACAAATATATATTTCAGTGGAGTAATTTAAATATAAAACTAAGTAATGACAAAAGTAATAAAATTATAATGATATTAAAAAAGAAATATATCCATGACACTGGTAACGAAAAAAGAATGTATTTCAACTAGACATTTGTGGTTTCAATAATTATTCTGACCGCTCTATTCGTAGGTCTTATGAAAATGATATACATTTGCATAAAGACGCGATATTGCAACGGAGGGCCAACGCTTCGAGCGTTGGTTTATTCCGATGAATTTCACTGAATTCTTTCATTTCCGATGAATCCTTAAGTACGTAAATAAACTCTTCAAATACTTAAGAGATTCAAGCATGGAGTGGGAGAAATGGTGCCTATTTGTTCGAAATGTAACATTTTCTGATTTACTTTTATCCAAAAGTCGAATTCAGTCGGTGGCGTATCGGCATTATTTTGTGCCACTCGCTATCGTAGATATTTTCTTTGTTACAAGTTTCTATTTGTAGTGATTCTTTAAATTTTCACTCGAGAGTTAGAGAAATACTAACATTACTATTTATTTAAAAAGTCGGAAAATTTTATTAGAAATTGCAATTTTTGTATGACTTCTAATTGAAAAATTCACTTTTACTCGATTAACCAAATAGATTAAAGTTAATAACATCAAATTTCACGCATGCAAAATTAGAATTATTTACTCTATAAATTTCTAAATAAATTATGAGTGTTAAATTTGGGTCGTTACTCCGCGTCATTAATCTTAGAATACCGGGAGAGATTGGTAAACGTAACCAATCTTTAAGGATATTCTTTCAATCCAAGTAGGTTAAATTTTTGCCTAAGAGTTTTAACTATAGATTTTGTTTTTAAAATTTACTAACTCCCTGGTTTAAAGTGAAATTTAAAATTAGTCATTATCATAAATTGCACGATAAAAATAAGTGACTATTTTATAGTGATAACGAAAACTTATTTTAAATTTTATATATATATATATATATATATATATATATATATATATATATATATATATATATATATATATATATTGAATATATATATATATATATAATAGCATATATTCAATATATATATATATAATTGTTATATATATATATATATATATATATTGAATATATATATATATTATGCTCCTAATATGGTCTAAATTAGGAGCATAATAAATAAGTTATATCGTATATAAATCTACTATTTAGCATATTGTTCATTAGATAGTATTCAAATAACAGGAAGGGAAGTATTTTTAATGTATCTGAAATTTCACCATATGGACTATGCCTTTATACGAGGTTACTTGGATTTATTTGAATAAAGTGATGAACGATTAGAGGCATTAAATTATGGCTATAATATTTTTTTTTAATTGAAAGGCTAGCAGAAATTAACACTAAATAAATTATGAAAGCAAAGTAAATAAAACGATAGGGCAGGTATAGATCTTATTAATAACACCAAAGTTTATTTCTGATCAAAATAAAAGTTTAAAATAATTATACATTGCATATAATTTGTAATTGTCGATCTTTGCTTAATTGATTTGTTTCCTTTCGCTCCATTTAAATTTCGGAAACGCTAATTTATTTTTATTTAAACACTTTAAATAAATATTTTAACTGATAATCAGTAACAATTTATCTGAAAATCTGCATTAACTCGTTTTAAATCTTCAAGCAGACTCTTGTTTAAATTAACACTAAATAGTATTTCATTAAAAATTAACCGAAATGCGGCTTCCGACGACATTATAATATAAAATATGCGCTCTTCAATGTAAATAAAACCTCGTTCATAAAATAAGTTGTCACACATTTAAAAGAGGTACATAAGTTACAATCAGTGTCTTGATTTTCTGGGTATTTAATATCATAATTTGCGTCATGATTTGTCGTTATAATTTGTGGTCATCAAAAATTTCTTTACAATTTTCCGCTAAAATGGTAGAAAGTTCCACGTTACATAATTTTAAAATACATTGTTACATGATTTGGCAAAAAAAATAATAAGACAAAAAATATTTATGGATTTTCTCATCTTAGAATTCTAAAAATGTGACTTCTCTCGTTTTTCTTTGAGTCTAGTTTCAATAGGGTACAATGCACGCCATTTGGAATTATACAAAACAATAAAAATATAATATTAAATAGTTGTATGAAAAAATACCAGTTCTGTGGATAGAAAATATATGAAGTGAAATACAAGAAGAATTTGCTATAAGATATATAATAAGGTACTTAAACCGTTATGACCCTTGTTTGATTATTATGAACTCTACACAATTTTCAGTTTTTTGACGTGAATTTATATTTATGAAAATATATTAATTTTTTGTTTATAAAGTATTATGTTAAATACGAACTGAAGCAATGCAAGGAATTATAAGTAAATCCTGATAATACATATTTCAGATAATTAAATATTTATTGGTGTATTTAGAATAATTTTTTGAGTAATTAACATTTTTTCCTTTTAAATATATGACAAATTAGCCTGTTTATTTTTATTGAAATCATTTTCCATCTCAGTTTTTTGTTGATTTAAATGAGAATTAAGTAGATACTTTCTTCCTTACATACATGCCCATGGACCATTTTTAGTTATCTAATAATTCTATTTTCTTTGGAGGATATGTGGCAATCTAATACAATAACTAATAATAAAATTATATTTGACGAAAATCTATAGTAATGACTTAATATATAAATGTTGATACATTAAATAACTCGAAAATTAAACTTATTTAAATGGTATAGTATAGGGTACACATGGTGTCAATCAGCTTCGCAAATCAGAAGAAACGTAGAATGAAATGACAGAAATGTAGATAGATCCATTATATCGCCTCCTTTTTTGGGTACGGGCAATGTCAATTTTGCCAGATGTCTTGTTTCATATTGTTACAATTTTTTTGAATATTTCCAGATAAAATATTTACTTTGGTTGTTTTAAAAAAAACGCCAAATATATTCAAAGAAAAATGACGTTTAAATTCAATAAAGAATGTTTTAAAAAAATGAGGTATTATGTATTTGGTTTTAAATGGTTAATTTTTATAAATTTCATTCATGAAGAATAAAATAAAACTTAAAACTTTTCACTTTTATTCAAAGTAAGAAAGCATTTGTAACTACTTAATATTGAGAACATATTGGATAATATAAAAATTATATATTTAGGAACATAGGATCGCTATCAAAGATATAGAAAAATAAATACTTTGGATTATTTCCTTAGAAACTCCTCGATTTTTCAGGATAATATAAACCTTTTACGTATGTTTATAATCTCTTTGTGGCCAAAATTTAGTAACTTTCAGCAGAGCGTTTTTATAGCTACTACGAAAGAAACAAGTCCATTTTCGTATCTGAATCAGTGAGGATATTGCGACAATAATTACTACGGACAACACTAAGTATTTAGATGTGTATATATACATATATACATACACACACACACACATATATATATATATATATATATATATATATATATATATATATATATATATATATATAAGATTTAAAATAAGATTTCGTTATCACTATAAAATAGTCACTTATTTTTATCGTGCCATTTATGATAATGACTAATTTTAAATTTCACTTTAAACCAGGGATTTGGTAAATTTTAAAAACAAAATCTATAGGCAAAAATTTAACCTACTTGGATTGAAAGAATATCCTTAAAGATTGGTTACGTTTACCAATCTCTCCCGGCATTCTAAGATTAATGACGCGGAGTAACGACACAAATTTAACACTCATAATTTATTTAGAAATTTATAGAGTAAATAATTCTAATTTTGCATGCGTGATTTTTGATGTTATTAACTTTAATTTATTTGGTTAATTGCGTAAAAGTGAATTTTTCAATTAAAAGTCATACAAAAATTGAAATTTCTAATAAAATTTTCCGACTTTTTAAATAAATAGTAATGTTAGTATTTCTCTAACTCCCGAGTGAAAATTTAAAGAATCACTACAAATAGAAACTTGTAACAAAGAAAATATCTACGATAGCGAGTGGCACAAAATAATGCCGATACGCCACCGACTGAATTCGACTTTTGGATAAAAGTAACTCAGAAAATGTTACATTTCGAACAAATAGGCACCATTTCTCCCACCCCATGCTTGAATCTCTTAAGTATTTGAAGAGTTTATTTACGTACTTAAGGATTCATCGGAAATGAAAGAATTCAGAGAAATTCATCGGAATAAACCAGCGCTCGAAGCGTTGGCCCTCCGTTACAATATCGCGTCTTTATGCAAATGTATATCATTTTCATAAGACCTACGAATAGAGCGTTAAGAATAATTATTGAAACCACAAATGTCTAGTAGAAATACATTCTTTTTTCTTTACCAGTGTCATGGAAACATTTCTTTTTTAATATCATTATAATTTTATTACTTTTATCATTACTTAGTTTTATATTCTCCACTGAAATATATATTTGTCATATAATTTCTTCATATTTTTCTAAGTTCTGATCTAATTAGTAAGATATTTTGTATACAAATAGTTTTCCGTACTCTTTTTATGGACTAATCATTCTCAGTCATGGATTTTAGTGAACATTTATCGAGAATATTTGAAATAGAGTTCTCAAAAATAGCTCAAGGTAATACATGAATTAAAACGTGTTTAAATGTTATCATATTTACTTTCTTTATTATATTTTCATTGCATAATGGAGGCTGCATTATTCAAATATCTGACATGGTATGTATTAACCTGTGTAAAAGTTTGTTTACAATCTTACCACCATTAACCCCAAAAAAAAAATTTACTGTACTAAATGTTTTTTCTAGTATTAGTTTGGACTTACGCATTTCATATTTTTGTAGTAAATGTATTTCCAGTGTTAATTTTGGCTCATGCATTTCAGCGAATTGAGAAATAAGTAGCATCCCAAGTTTAGGTTATTTAAAATGCAAAAGAATTAAACAGGTATATACAGAAACTTTCAATATTATAAGAAAGAGAAAAATAATATATAAAATAACACGACTATAGCATTTAATCTTTTATATCTAGTAACCTTTTAGAATACATATATACTTGAAGAATATACATTATATAAATGGCAGATGAAAAAGATAAGAATTTTGGGAAAATTGAGCAGATCAAACTGAAAAGTAACGTGTAGGACAAGAGAAAAGCTATATTTGAGATATTAAATAGAAATTAATTAGTGAACCTAAAGGAAAATCTTAGGAGATTGGAGAAAGGCTTTCACCTTTACGGTTTATCTTGTCAATGCAAAACATCTCACGATTGTATTATTAATGATACAGTCAGAATATTTTTACCTTTTCTTCACCTGTATTGTAAATAAAAGACATGAAAAATGTTAAAAATATTTCCACATGAGCAGAGATTTCAGCAAAGTTCAGCAAAGAGCCAAACGATATGCATTACATAAATGACAGACATTATTATATCACAGGCAAGACCAATTTTACTTGAAAAAAATGCAGGAATATTCTCTGAAAATAAGTGATGAAGTTCACGATGAAGCGATGAATTTGATGTAATTGGTCGTGGCCTAATTTTATTAGTTCTTAATATCCTTTAAGTAACTTTACACATAAGTTAAGTAAATTTTACGTTAGCGAGTCATTGGCAAAATCAGTTAAGTTAAATAGCTTTAAATTCTTATATTTTGAGTTAATAAACAGCTAGTTATCTTCAACACAAGATAATTATTTTCGGTTACGAGATAGTTTTTACATGTAAGCTATATAAATATACGACTTCATAAATTTGTAATACACATATTTTAATTTTTTTCAAATATTATTAAAACTTAGAGTCGGGTGCATAAATTAACGTAAAGAAATAAATATTGAAATTAAAAAAGAACTGCAGCAGATAAACAACAATCGAAACAAAAATTACTACAAACAAAAATTACGAAGAAAATTATTAGTTGTTTAGAACATAACAGAAATACAAAATTTGGAAATATAAAATGAAAGGCGTTTGAAAATCATTTGATTTCGGTATATTTAAATAATAAGGTACGTTTAGGAATAAGATATGAATATTTTAATTTATTTTACCAGCGATGGCAAACTATTTTGTAGTTAATACGTGGCAAATATTTGCAGAACTATCGCAAAGTAAATATTTTTAGCAGTAACTTAAAATGAAATTATTAAAAATCTCAATATCATAAATAACTTAATATGACTAAAGCCAATATTATTTCAGCATAACTTGATCACTACTTGGGTATTAAAAACGAAAAAAGAATGAAGCAAATGTAGCCAATTTTTAAGAAGTTAATTGCATTTTTATCGTTTTAAAGTCTCTTAAAATCTCTGGAATTTATTTGTTGAAATTATGAGTGTATTAAGATTATACGCATATATTGATTATATTTAGGCATAATACTATAGAGTGTACTAATTCCTGCCTATAATGATGTTACAACTCTAAACCTGTGATAATGTTACAATCTTTGTTTTTTTTTAAATTAATAATCTGTTAAAGTAAAATTCGTTTTATGCATGAAAATAATAATACACGATTTCTCCGTCTTATTTAAAGTAGCTCTAAATGGGAATGTTCAATAAGCATTTCATTGGTGTCATATATACATAGAGTGCCTGTCGGCGATTGAAAAAAACCACACATTTGTATACTCAAATAAATAATACGTTAAATTAGAGTTTAACATTATTTGTCGTCTTGAAGACATAAATTTATGTTGACAATATCGACAGAGTAAATAGTTATTTTACTTTTTCTCTCAGTAGTAAATGAAATGATATTGATCATTTTACTTTTTCTCTCAGTAGTAAATGAAATGATATTGATCATTTTACTTTTTCTCTCAGTAGTAAATGAAATGATATTGATCATTTTACTTTTTCTCTCAATAGTAAATGAAATGATATTGATCATTTTACTTTTTCTCTCAGTAGTAAATGAAATGATATTGATCATTTTACTTTTTCTCTCAGTAGTAAATGAAATGATATTGATCATTTTAGCTAATTGAGTTTCACAAAAAATAATGTCTGTTAAAATATCGTGTATTAAATTAATGTGTGATTCTCCACATAGTATGCCAGGGATATTTATTAGTCCTATTTCGACGAATAAAACATATACATAATAAAAAGTAATTAATATAGCCATTGGAGCCATTTTTCTGTGTACCATTATCTACACATGCGATCATTATTTATTTAAGCAATAACTCTAACGAGATTGCTAACAATCCCAGCTGTACCTTCCACAATGGTATACAATACATCCGTCAGGATTTATAAGAAAAGTTTGAAATTAATAATATTTCATTGGAATTAATGTGAGCGGTTATGTCTGGTCATATTGTTCTAGATAACTCGCTAAAACTGCGCAAGCCAAGTTTATTGTCCTTTGTTGAATCTGTGTGTACTTCGAGAAAGTTAAGTTGTATATTTAATTACTTCCAGCCCCTATAACCTTCGCGAAACTTTCCGATTCTGGGGTTTTATTTGTTTGAATAGAACTGATATTGACTTTACAACTCTATTTTTTCCTCATTAGCTTTGTTGAAAAAGTTTTAAAAAAGTTTACGGTTCCTAAAAATTCAACCGTTCAAAAATGAGATTTTAAGTTGAAGTGAACCTTACTCTCAGTTCAAGGGTGTAAGTTGAGGTGATGGGGCGACAATGTGTGATAATGTTATCGAGACAGTAGTATAGAGGTGTACAATGGTACAAGCTGCTTTAAAAACATGAAAGTAATCACGATTTTGGTTGACATATGGTCTTTGCAAAATATTGCATTAATTACCTCGGCGTTTTTAGAATTTTAAAATTTGCCATTACAAATTATACACGATTGACAGTATTTGTGAATAGGTTAGAAATATTTCTTTACTGCAATATAGGCATCCGTTAACTTTTAATAAGCGATCTACAATTTTTAATAAAATAATGTTAAAATTTTAGCTAGTTATCACGATAGGCATTGCCCTAAGATGACTTTAAGAACTTCTGATCCTGTCAAATGTAATTTTTTACTTCTTTTTTAATAACATTACATTTGTACATAATGACTAATTTATATAACGGGTAAATTATGAACAAGAAATTAGAGATATATTTACGGGGCACGATATATTATTGAACGTTTATATGTTTAATGTTGATATGTCTTTAAAGGCTATTGGGGTTATAAGTGAGATATGATATATAAACCGAAGTAAATTCTACCAATCGACGCTTTTGTATTTTCTTATTTAAATTCTTTTTGATAAATGCAATTTCCTATTTGTTTATTTATTTAGATAGCTTTCATGTCCTAACTGCTCAACCTATCCTCGAAATACTGCATATGTATAGCTTGCATCATGAAGATGAACATACGATAAACATAATTTAAACATAAACTTTATGTCACCGAATAGAATTTATTTAATAATTAAATAACTATTACTTTATAGATAAGAAAAATTCAGACGCGAAATAGTTCCCATGTGAGTGAGTGGGAACTGAATAGTTTTATTAAAAAATGTACTTTGTGTTCAGTTCATATTCC
Source organism: Druceiella hillmani (assembly GCA_039881145.1). Classification (NCBI taxonomy): domain Eukaryota; kingdom Metazoa; phylum Arthropoda; class Insecta; order Lepidoptera; family Hepialidae; genus Druceiella; species Druceiella hillmani. Next base: position 19,387,200 of record JAYKKI010000012.1, read on the forward strand.
TTATTCAATCCTTAAATTTAGATATAAATCTTTAAAAAAGTTTTATCTATATTTGTTTTAAAAATACCTAATCTAATATTAGTATATCTTTGGGGAAATTTATATGATGCAATATTTAAAAATTATTTATTAAACTTTGAACAATGACAAATGTTTTCTATTTTATAAATAAAATGTTTTATTCGACGTTCAAAAACGTGTATTACGAAAAATATGCAAAAAAAATGCATTAAACGATAAAGATACTAAACTGGTAAAATATACAGATACAATCTCGTGAATAAATCCCTCGCTGTTGGGAAATCCTTTGGAGACGACATCGTATTATTCAAATGAAATTATGTTAACTCAACTACATGTGGCAAAATATGGGACATGGAAGATGGGACAAATTATCCCAGGTTCGCTGCAAAGTTTCAGCGCAGCTTTTCCTCTATTCCTTCGCCTGCTAGCTTCGCTGTTATCCTGAAGGTTATCTGCATATTATGCAAAGCTTTATCCTGTTTGTAGTAACTGGACCTCGCGAGAATCTGCTAGTTTGCAGCCTTTCTCTCTGCTTATGAAATTATGCATATAACTTATTTTGCGGGATGGGAGTGCGGTATTATCGCAAATCACAAGTAAATATCTGTCAGCCACGAAAAATAAATTCAAGGCTTATCAAAATTTTATGGGGCATAAAAGATTCTACAGTTAGTTTCAAAAAGTTGTATTATGTACAAATTAAATATTTTTTTTAGGAATAAACACATTTCCTTCGTATTAAAAACAAATTTTTCTTGGGTTTGAAATTATTAGCCCATTTAATATTTCTACCATTGTTTCGTTAACTTAAAACTCTCCATAAAACATATCGTATTAAATGATACTGAGTTATTAGTAGTTTCTGAGTAATAGTAATTAATTTGATTATTAAAATCAGTTCCAACTTATAGATTATGTCTAAATACGGACTCATGCAAGAATAAAAAAACCATAGTTATAAATTTCAATATATATTATCATCATCATCATCATCATATATATTAATACGCTAAGGTTAAGATGTTACTCTCCCTTTTTAGAAAAAACCTCAAAACTAATCCACATAAATTATATATCATTTTATAGATAATTGCTTGCTCTACCGGCATCCACAACTAAAAAATGTATTATTGCTATTGTTTTTGCAAATTAATTAATTATTAAAATTATATACACAAAACAGCAATGCTGCCATCTAACGGCTCAACGTCAATATGATTGACGGTCGGTAAAATTTTTGTTTAATTTCAAATCCACTCACATATAAATAAAGTGGCGCTTTAGCTCAATGCTTTTGATACTTGCGCCTCTATATGTCAATTTTAGTAAAATATTTGTTTGATCTGTCATCTGAGCTTCATAATGGAATAAATAATGCAAAGACTTCGCACGGGTCACGCTAGTAATGAATAAAACAGAAAAGACACACGTTAGTTTAAAATAAACTTGAAATTATTAATAAACATAAAAAAGTAATCATTAATCCTAAATTATAAATCAACTCTATGACTGCTTTTCTAAAGTGGTCAATAGAAAAGAAAATCGTTATACTACGTTAACCAATTTAAAGTTGCGAAAAACGGATGGGCGATGAAAAATTTTTGGCTCTAGGAGGACGAACTAAACTATGACTCGTTCTTTTATTACGAATTCCATATTCCAGGATTATTAATGTTTTTATAATAATCAACACCCGGTATGTTAGAGTTAGAGAGATGAACGAAGTCACACACATCCGTCGTGGAAATCATGTAAATATGGATTACCAAATATTAGAATTCTCGTGGACTTTTGACATGTTTATATATGTATATGTACATATATATATATATATATATATATATATATATATACATATATATATATATATATATATTTATATATATATATATATATATATATATATATATATATATGTATATATATATATATATTTATATATATATATATATATATATATATATATGTAACGCTTCCGTTTATATCTCTTCAAATATTTATTCAACCTTACCAAAACATTGAAATGAACTTACGATATAACTAAAGTGTATATAATATTTTCTCAAAGTAAATAACAATTTTTCGACATTTTTAAACCCAAAATTAAAAAAATGAAAGTGGCTTTGAAGCTCTTTATTTCAAAATGGGGCAGTGAACATTCTAAAAAATTCACTAAAAAATCAGCTGATGATCAAAGTGTTTCGATAACAAATTGTTAAAAAGAACTTTTAAAGTACTCATTCCTAATAATTTTGTAGAAAAGGACACTCGCGCCAAATTCTATCCCAAACTACGCTCCCATTCAACTCCGTAAAACTTAATTTTGTTTTGATAAATATTTGTTTAAAAATTTATATATATAATATCATGTTTTAGTGTATTCGTTAATTGATATTATGTTTTCGTCATGTTACATAGGTAAGTACACCATCGAACGTACATAATAATACATGTCATGTAGATTACCTACTTTAAATGGACGAGTTTCTACTAGAAGATGTGATTGTGTTGCTTTTACAATCAAATGAACTTTATATTTTATTAAAAAAACTTAAAAACTTTATTCATAAATCTACTGCATTTATTTTTATGATTGTTTTTTACTTCTTACTTTTTGCAAAAAAAAAGTACCAATATAAAAGTTAAGGTCGTCTAATATTTTTTTAACGATGCAACAACATCGGTAATAAAAAAACTCTGTAATTGAACTTATTTATGTTTAATTTTAAGATATCGCTACATTTATTTCGTTACATTTAGTCTTCCAAAATTATATAATATAACAATAAAAATAATATAAAAATATCTTTTGGAATAGAATTTTCAGTCGTATGTTCAAAAATAGGTTAATAATATTACAGTCCAATAATTTAAAAAAAAAATTAATTTATATAAATAATTTCAACATTGTCATGATCGCAAATATTTCTTCACATGCCTCTCAAATATTTACTGGATGTTTGTCGTGTTATGTATGACATTCTGAGATATCATTTAAATTTTATGAGTCTATCTGTAACACGAGAAAGTACTTTTAACTTAATTTATTAAGGGACATATTTTTTTTTATTATATCCAGTATGTATTTATTTACACTTATTCTCAAATTACTTTAAACTAAAGAAAAAAAATATTTACAAAGATAGAGAGTAAACAAAGATATGTAACGATTCAATGTACGTTTAAATGTATTTAAACAGAACTGAAACTTATTGCATCCACGTGAAACCTTTAAACTGAAATTATTCACAATTATAATTTTGAAAGCGGGGACAAAATACACTACTTTCAATTTTCAGTTATTTAATCATAACGTTGCTACATTGTATATTAAGGACATCTTAAAGTTCAAAGAAGCGAAACGTCATTCATCTTAATATCTGTCAAGTGCTCTTTTTTCCAAAGATCTATTTTCTTCTTGGAAAAAATTCGAAATTGAAAATTACATAATAAAAATTATTCCACCTATGTCGGTGTGGGATTAAGTTAATTTAACGTTGCTGATTTAACAGTAAACTAATATTGCTTAAAATAATATTTGTTCAATTGATACGTTTTTGCTCCTAATAAAATATTATATTTGGTGAATATTTTGACACCTTCGTAATATCGTTTTTAATTTTTAATCATCTTATAGTCTTTTCGTTACACAAACATTGCATGCGTATTCTTAATAAGCTCAAAGACAATTATGTTAATTTTTATAGTCGTTCCACCTCAAATTATATTCGTATATTAATAACAGTAATAAATAATTATTGATTATCCAATGGGGATGAAAAGTCATTTTCTGGTGAAATATCCCTTGATTATTAGTATCTTAAATTTATAAGTTTGGTTAAAATTTCTATACTAGTAGTTCAATTTATTGAAGCATTAAGAGTTTCCTTACATTCACCTCAATAAAATGTTAAATCAAGCTGTATTTGGGATTTAGTTCTGAGACTACTTTAAAACTAAGGTATGTGTTTCGTGAGTTTCGTTTTTAATACTTTTTTTTCGTTCTTAATTTTCGTTTTTAATCCTTTGATGACTCGGTTTGGCTTACCTTAGAAAATAATTTAGTTCCCTCTAAGTTAATGAAAAATAGAAACACACTTGTTGGGCTAGCTCGACTTTTGATTGTATGGTGATGTTGTCTGGTATAAAATCCATTGTTTATGTAATATAGTTTAAAAGATTTTGAGTCTTTCTATGATATTACAAAATATATATTAAAAATAACTTATTTTTTTAAACTTTTTAATAATATCTCTCTGAAAAAATATTTTGATATTGAACTAGGATACTTTAGAGACTGGTTTCAAAACCACTCATATTTTTCCATGTAGGTAAAGAATTTGTTCGAAAAGTAAATAAATCTAAATAAATTAAATATAACGCAAGCATTAAAATTCAGCTAATATTAATATTGTCTAGCTTCACCTATAAATTATTCCTAACATGAAGAAATAATTACGGGAATGAAGATTATTACGGGAATGAATATATTTTTAGGAAATTATTTTATGGTCGTGAGCAAAAAATGTTTGGATGAACTGGTAAAATTATTTGGAAAACTTTATTTAATATTGTTGATGAACTCTGACTTATTTCAGATAAAAATTATTTTAAAAAATCATTGCTAAAAATAGATGTCAATCTTTTGAGTTTCATTCAAAAATATAAGACGAATATTATCTGAGTCACTTTTTTACAGTAATCTATGCGTAATAATTTATTTTCCATAAATTTTTTTTTTTATTTTCTGTAATTTTTAGTCTTAGCAACATTTAACTGTTTCTTTATCATACCTAAGAAAACCACTGATTTATCAGTATAACCAATTTTTCTCTCTGCGCAATATTGCTGGTGTCCCCAAATATTCAAAGTTAAATAAAATGTTTACCGCAACCTTTTGATAATGATGCGTGACGCACTGCAGAATGTTTGACACTTTCGTTAACGTTGAAATGGTATATCTCAAAAACCTTTTCAAGAAAGAATATCGGCCTTTATGTTTTTAAAATTTGCAAGTAGCAAGTAATCCAAATGCTGCAATTAGTTTTAACAGTCGTTAAAGCAAGTTTAAGCCAAGTTAAACTTTTATTTAATCTGAATGCATTCTTAAAATTCTTATTAAAATAATCGTTAAAATCATTAAGTCAATGAAATCGTAACAACGATATGACAAAGTTCTTTACATTGCAATATTCTAAATTTATTTTTAAACCATTATCACAACAAGATAATGCATGTCAATGTAGATATCAATCTTGTGTTATTTTCCCAAATAATTAATCTCGAACGAAAATAACTGGATTAATTCTTCATCAATTGTTAAAATAACAAATTTTGTAAAAATTAAAGTAGTGGTAAAACACTCGAGAGCAGGGGTACAATCTGAGCGGCGGGTAATAATTTTAGTTGAGTTATTTCACAAAATCACTAACAGCTTAGGAGAAAGTCAGTAAGTGTTTTGAGTTTCGACTACTTTGCAGCAATGCGTGCTTACATGTTAATGACTCGAATCCATATGGACAAGTAAAAATAAATCCAAATGACAATGCGTTTTGGTAAATTTCTTTGTTTTGTCTATTTACGTTTTATTCTCTTTATCCTAATTATAAAATATAGTTTATTATTATAAATAATAGTTTAATTGTTCTAATATTTCTATTATAATTAAAGATCCATCAATGATAATGATACTTTTATTATAATAATGTCACTATTTAATAAAAAAAAATTAAATGTATTTAATAAAAAAATGCTATTGTGTGATATACAACCAGGGTTAGATTATGTAAAGCAATCGAAACTTTCTCAATTATATCGGCTAGACTAGTAAGAGAGTATCATTTTCGCCGTTGTATAATTCAATAAATTGTGTTAATCTAAATGGCAATATATTTCTATAATAAGGACGCCTGAAAAACTAATTTAAGGAAAGAAAGACAATATGATTAACATAGTATGCTATGGTTTGTTACGATTAGTTTTACATCTGCCTAGAATATAGAACTATATAAATTCTTTGTAATATTTTGCAACTTATTATGATACTTTTCAAAGAATACAATTTTAAAGGAATTTTTCATAAAAAGAAAAAGTACGGTTAGTAAAGAACGCTACTAACATAAGTTATTAACATTTATAAAACACAGACTGTCATGGATACTGTCGACAGAAGTGAAAACATGAAACTATGAAATAGTCATTCCATAATTTTGCATCAGTAACAATATTTTTAAAATTCACCATATAAATAAAAAAATATCATATAATTTTATACAATTTTAAAATTTGAAATCTGTGACAAATATGTTATCAAACAATGAGAAACCTGTTTTACCACGCTAGTAAGATACCTTCCGAGTCACTGCGAAATACTTATGGCGTGATGTATTGTAGAGGTCAAATATTAAACAAATAATAAATAAAAAACAAAATATTGAAACGCAAATATTAAAACGAATTTTGTTATATTTGAAAATAAATGTTTTTGCCCATCCAAAATCTTCCAAGGCTTACATTACAACGTCGGGCATATACAATGTGTTGGTGCATAGGTGGATATGTGTATACGTGTACACAGACGTGTGCCAGTCTGGTGTCAGAGCAGCAGATTTTAGGATTGTATGTATACATATATATATATATATATATATATACATACATATATACACACACACACGCATACACACACACACACATACATATATATATATATATATATATATATATACATACTGTACTAGCATGTTAGTGACGCGAAACCAAGATTTTCCATTACCAAAATCGCTTATTGCATATAAAGAAACTTTTGCTTCAAAAATAGTTCTAATCAACTTCATAATTTATAGAAAGCTTTGAACCACATTACGTAGATTAGGTTTTCCTAAGAATATTGTCGTTAACTAAGCCTATTTAATATTATTTGTGAGTATACAATAATTTCTTAAAGTTTATATTCTCTAAGATAAGTATCATTGTTATATTTTTTATTTCTGTTAATAAATATTTGCATCGCTTGAAATTCAAAATCGAATAAAAGTTTCGTCACGTGGCAATACATGACCTTGATAAAACTGGTAAAGTTATTGATTTTTTCATCATTGTTCCATCATAAATTATACATAAATTTTGGATAGTAACCCTAGGTTCAATAGTTGTATCTCTAACAGTTTCGTAGTCATGATCATGGTAGTGGATTCCGAGAAGCATATTTACTCGTAATTTTTGGGGCTAAGCTTATAATATAAATAGGTAAAATAGATCGAACGCTCCTCGATGTATAGTGGAGTCTAGAACTTTTTTTTATAGTGTCATATAATTAAGTTATTTTTTTATTAGAATCTGGTGTATTTTTTAGATTATATAAATATATTTTTGATTTCATGTATTACATAGGTCAACACAACCCTTAATTGAGTTTGTGTGTTCACAATTCGAACACATTCTTTAAAAATACCTACCAAAAATGAAAAAGGAATTTGTCTTGTATTTTCTTATATTTGGTTACTATAGTTGGATAAAAATCTAATTACACAGTATAACTATATTAAGAGTTAATGTAGCAAATTTACCATAGTTATATTTGTTGTAAGTTCTTAAACATATTGCTATTAAAACCCTATACAGACATTCTTTTAGTTTCAATTTATTGTGGTATATCTTACCATGAAAAATCAATAAAATTAACCACATATATTTAACAAAAGTACAATGCATTCGTAAATTTATTTTGGTTTTGTAGCAGTGTTCTAAATAATTTCTAAGCTTTGATAATTAAAATCGATATGTATATACTTTAAACTAAAAAGATAGGAACAATTATCCTATCGATCCGATAGGATTATTATATCACATTTAAAACAGGTTTCACAAAGATAATTACAATTCATTTGTTGTAAAAATTAAAATCAAAATGCATTGATATCGGGTATCAGGCGAAATACATTTTTTTACACAGCCTGACCTACGGAAAAAGCTAATGGACCTAAAGGCAAATTCTTATTTATATATATAGTATTTATTTCGTATCTCGATGCATATACGTTGCATTTATTTCTACAACTAAAACTATTTTTCATATAACTAACAGCACCTTAAAAATATATCAAATTTATCTATATATTTAAAAGTCAAACATCCCTCATCGACCGACTCAGCATAAAATTTCTGAAAAAATAAACCCTGCTAACTTGAAATTTGGCAGATATGAGTGCTCTATAAAAAAGTTTTTTTTTCCAATTCAATACCAACGTGTGAATATGGGTATGGAACACTTGTAAGGAAATTGAAATATAAATAAAATTATGATTTTAATTATAATTTATAATAAATTTGTATCCGGTAAAAATATTAATTTATGGCAGCTTCTGGGAAAATCTTAACAAAGCTATATTTTCCACAGTAAGACACAAAAATAGTTCGGCTTACAAGGTAATTACTTAACTTTTCTTTAACTCTCTTCTATTTGGAGGCATGTCCTCATTTGCAGATTTGGTAGTGATGAGAATGGTGAAAGCGTCCATATTGAACATCGTCATCACCATAATCATAAATGGAGCGCATTGGATTACTTGTGTAATTAAATTAACAAATTAAATTTTAAAGTCCATCATAATTTTTTATTCTTTATGTGTTTTTTATTCTATAACTTAAGTTTTAAGAATCGAAAAGTAAATTTTTCTATCGACCTTCATTGAAGATAAAGCCTTTATTTTTTTGGTTTACCAATGCGACTTCTTGAAAATATTTCTCGTTATTTTAGAATAAATTTTAGTATTTGAAAAGCACAATGAAAAATTTTAGTACTATTACACCAATAAGGTACTAGTTTTAATTGAATTAGAGAATGATCGGATAGTTTCTCAAGCATTGAATGAACTGTTCAACTGAATGTAAACAATGGCGTTGATATTGTAGGTCTATTGAGAGAAATGTCAAATAGCCCAAAATCATTTGAATAAACAACAGTTTTGGTGTTAAACAAATTATTTTCTCATAAGTTTTTATTAAAATAATATATGTTACTTACTGCTTTAAGATTTAAAGCAATGCAACAGTAAAAACTGTACCTAAAATCATTTTGTTATTTTTATGATATGTAAGATCGAATGCGCAACAAGTAGACATGAAAATTCCACAAATGATTTGGTTCATTTATAATAATATAATTAGAGTCCCTGTCCCAAATAATTTTTAAAGGTGGTTATTTGAATTTTTTTTATTCCTACTTCATATTCAAGTAACACTACTTTATTGTTGGTTTAAAAATATATAGGTATTTTTGAATGTACTTTATGCAAAGTACACCAGTTTTCATAATGTTCTATTTATCTGTATTCACGTTTTATACATATTATATTATATGTGTATATGAAGTTTTCTATATAACGTCAAAAATGAGTATAAACTATTACCATACTAAATTTCATCAAAATACGTTCAGTAGATTCTGTGTGATTGAAGAAAAAATTAACATACAGGCATGCAGAAAAAAGTTCTAAAAACGATTTTCTGGCTTCTGTTTTCATTAAAACTTTATCAAACGTACTCCGACATTTCAATATTTAATTAGTTCATTACGTTTTAGTTTCATTATTACAGATTTAATGAAACATTAAGATGGTCTGTACAACCCTAATTTTATGTCATACCCAAATACTTGGTATTTATTAGAATCAATTTAAAAAAAAATATTCCCTTTGAAATATTTGAGTTTTCGCCAGATTTTCTTTTAATGGTTATATGTTAGATTATATACTCTATAAAATTTTTATATGCATACTATATGGTTACTAACCTCACGTCAAAAATTCGTACCACAAGCTTTTAGAGAATCTAACACTGTAACTTTTCTAGCTTTTCATGAATTTATCTCGAAGTTTACTGTTGCTTTTCTGATTTAATGGATATAACTATGTTTCACGTTATGGAACTTCTAGCTTTTCGTGTTACTTGTTAAGATTCGTTATTTTATTTCAAGTTTGAATTTTATAGTTTTCCCCTAGTTTTGTATGATTAGAATGGAAGTACAGGGGTCTAATGCAAGGCAATAAAACTTTAATTCATCATTTGTATTTTTTATTCACCTGTATCTATCTAACTTCTTAGATATCATTTGCCTCTTAAGTGTTTCTTTTGAAATGTCATAGTTTCATAAGCTTCAAATTAAGGACTCGGTTGGTGGTGCACAATCAAAATAAATATAAAACATAAACGTGGTCTCTTTGTAAACAGAAAAACATTTTTGAAAATTGTCGTTTGGTTAATTTCTCTATGGATCAAGCAGAAGTCAAGTTTGGACGATCCATAGAGACCAATTTTTATAAGAGTAATTTTCAAGAGATCCACAGAGTAATTTTAAAAAGAGACTTTAATTTTAATAGAAGATCTCTCAAATGATGACTGTATTAATTTGAATAGGTGATATCACAGATAAATTTAAAATTGAGGCTGAGATTTGTATTGATAGAATATGCCCAAATTATATATTTTTTCGTTAATTTTCTGTTCATATATTTTTCTGTATATTACACCCTCACACAAAAAGGAATGTACGTCGAATAATATAAAACGTGAATTTAAATAATTAATAATAAAATCTATCTTTAAAATAATCTCTTAGGTTGAAATTGAGGGTTTTTTTTATTTATTTTTGTTCACTATTTGCAATTTTAATAACATTAGCTATTACAGCAACTTCAGCTGTAAAGATTTTTATTAACCAGGACGAGACTTATTCCAACCGCAATCGACTATTGCAACATTTATTATAAATAATGTAAAACAATTAGCTGATTTAATATGGAAGTTGTGCCCTCTATTGACAATTCATAGTACTAAATATTTTATTAAGGGCAAATACATTATTTTCAGTTTCAAGTTACATTATTATTCAGCTTAAAATATATCGTATATATTTATTGAATCTATATAAATTTCATATAAATCCAGCCGTGTAGGAATGTTTGAGTAACAAAGTCCAAACACGTTTTTCGTGATGCTTGTATTCTCTGCTTGCAAAATTCCTGCCATACATTATTCTGGTAAAATGTTTATATTGTCCGCGAAAATTTCAATTGACAAACGAGCTGCAAGCCTAGGCATTTAATAATAACGGAAAATGAAACAGAAATTTCGATGTGACAATATAAAACATACGTAGACAAACATTTTAAATTTTTTTTAAAAGAAAAAAAAATTACCGGTACACGAATTTGTGTACTTGGATTTAATTCAACCATTACTTTTTATCTGAATTTACAATAGGCATGTAAACTGTTTGTGGGTGTGTGTCTAATATTTGAAAAAAATCATTCTAGGATCAAACACAAACGATATAACTAAATAAGATTATTATTGGCATTTTTTGTCCTTTGTGTGTTTACTGCGTAAAAACTATTAATCAATTTCATACAGAGTTTCTAGGTAAATATAGTGATCCACTTGATCTAACATCTAGTTTTATTTCATCGTAATCCATCCACTCAACCAAAAGATAAGCAAATTTCAATTTTCAAAAATTTATTTACAATACGTCAATACAAGAATAACAAAGGCAGCTTAGCCACTCAAATTAATAGCGTACCTATCTACAGATAATGCTGTATTTATCTTAAATCGCGCAATGAAATTTTTGGCCGGATATACTTTGGTAAATTGGGCGTGGTCAAAGATTGAAGTGTGAAGTGGTGCCGAATGGTACTTGATTAAGCAACCCGAATGCGGCCAGATACATGAGGGTAAAAATTTATGTCAGTCGTCATGTACAACTAATATATTCCAATGCGTGTACAATCGATATATGAGTAAGCTTACGTTGTTTCTTCAATGTGTTTGAAATTTCAATCTATTGTCAATATTTATAGCAATCCGCCAATGGTTATATGTATATTTATGATAGTTCAATTACTAATATTGTTCACAGGAAAAATGTTTTGTAGTGAACCTGATTACTGAAAGAAAATTACATTTAATAAATCTCTTTTTTATTTTGTTTTGAATTTGATCCGAGTCTAGTAGCATATTTATAAAAAACCACCGTGGCATGTTTTTCAGTGGTGTATGCGAGCAAAGTCGCGAGAATAGTTAGTCGTTAATAATTGTCCCATGATCCCGAAATAAAATATACGTGAATGGAAATTAAGTATTTGAGTCTGCGAACAAAAAACTAAAATTAACCCGGCAACAAAAAAGAGTGTTTGGATAAAGATAAAATAAATTATGAAAAATGTAGAAGGTTTAAGATACTTTAGAGAATTTACTTGCGGCTGTGAATTCTCGAAGTCCTTTATGCGATAAGATATATCATTCCATGATTACATTTAGCTACGCAGATATTGAGAAAACCCTCTTTCGTTTGCAAATAAGAAGGGTAATAAATTGTCAAAATAAAGACTCAAGTCTATATTGTGAGAATGTAGATTCAAGTCGTGGGCGTGAAATTTCGTACATGCGAAATCAAAGTTCCAAGGAGTTGAAGGAATCTCAACTGGAATATTAAAGTGGAAAAAAAATTGTATACTGTATAAGATTCTTTAGTCATTTTGAAGAAAAAGTCGTGTTGTATAGATAACGCGAGTTATTTTATAGCTTTATTCAGCACGGGAAAACTAAACTTAATTGATTTGCAATGAACAAATAAACATATTAGAAGTTAGGTTACTATAATCAACTGTAGCCTGATCAGTAATCACGACTTCCAAAATGAGGACCTAGCAACGCAACCAGGAAACTAAAGTTTTGTATTGTCCTTCGAGAAATTTAGTAAATATATTTTTGGTCTAATAGTATGACTATTCGTGTACTGATATCTTTTCTACATATGTTATGGTAAGTATGAATTCCGTTAATAAGCTTTTATCACTTTATAATTTGAGGATATATTAGTGATGAGAGCTCCTATATACCTCGGAAAACTGATTGTTTTTAATTATGAGGAGAAATTAATAGTCGATTACTGTTATTTTCTTACAAATTTCTAAATAATCGAAAATTAACGACTAAGAAATGGTCTGATAACAGATCTTTATAATGTGTGGCATAGATAGAAATCTAATTATAAAGTAGAATTATTGTTTTATTAGTTACTAGCTTTTCGTCCTAGCTTTATACGGGCAAAAAAGGACTTACTCTTATTGTTTTGCTCGCTGTCTTATCTAATATTTACTTGCTATTAGCAATTCTTCAAAAACGTCGAAATATATGTTTTTTTTAATGCAAACTCACAGTTAAATACAAAACTTGATGGCTATAACTTTAATATATAAATGTTCTCATAAAATTTTCCGTCCCATTTTTCAAACCTGTGTATATATTATTTCATAACATCTTAGCGAGCACCTAGAAGCAAAAGATAATATATATGCCAAATTTCAAATTTGTAAATTAAATTTTTATGGACATATCGATGCAGTAAACGGTATTTTGCTTTTAGATATTTACTTAAAATTAGTGAAAACAAAGTTTCAGTGCATTGTAACATAGTATATTGGTATGAATTTCACTGTAATATTGTCTGTTTATAACTAGTTCATTATTCTAGGTATTGCTAAGTATTAGATTATTAAGTTTTAGTCCTCGTTTTTTGTTGGCATTTTTCAGATGAACTTTTTTTTATTTACACCAGGGTAGCTCAGGTTGACCAAAATTTTCAAAAGTTTAATAGAAAATAAAATCTATACTAGTGCTCTTAACTGCCTATTCAAATAATTTATAAGCATAACATTATTTAACAATGTACAACTAATGCGATTTATAAATTAATATTAGTAGTAGTTTACACGTTGTAAATGGTTTAGTTTCCCTTTCAAGTTAATTTAATGTTGCCAAACTGAATGTTCTATATTAAAACAAATGCAAAAAATTATTTCTGTGTCGGATTTGAAAATAATTATAATAAAATATCAATTTAAAGAAACCGTTAGATAAATATTAATCACCATTTAGAATAACTTAAAAAAAAATATGCACGTAAGCAAAATTTTAATTATCGCAAACCTATTGCTAGTATTGGTTATTACATACAAGCGCTTCATTACACAGGAAGTTTCCTCAAATCTGATAATGAATTCACGTTGATTTCGAATTAATGGAAGAAGACACAAAATTATCGATCAAATAGCAACAATAATACTGAATATATTTGGCGTTAATTTTGTAGAAATTTATTACTCAAAATTAAATGAAACTACGTGATGTAGTATTATTTCTACTTTCTTTGAGTTCTTTACCACGACCTTGGTTTCGTTGTATTACAACATTTACCATTTACCAGGTCGTGGTAAAGAACTCAAGAAAAATGGAAATAATACTATGTCACGTAGTTTCATTTAATTGTGAACAATGATACTATTAAATCCACCTCGAGAGAAAAAAAATTAAAAACCCTTTAACTAGATATTGTATTTTTGCTAAGCACTGCCACAATAAAAAGCCGTTCGTTTATCCAAATGATATTTTAGATCGCATTTACTTGAACATAGTTTTTTCAGAAAAATTTAAAGGTTTGAGTTAAAGCTTCATATTTATTGAAAGCTTTATCAATATGTTTAATGCGTTCGTGTTGTAGCAAGTCTATGTAGATTCGAGCTACGTAGTTTGTTTTATAGTCAGTATGTATATTAATTTCATCAATTCAATCCAAAACGTAATTCCAATAGAATACTTGATTAAAAAAGTGGGAAATTTAAACCAAGAGTATAAAAGAATAATCTGAGAGATTTTGAACCTAACAAATGTAATACATTATTTTAAATCGATTGTTCATTAATCAATGTCAGTCAACGTTGCTTAAATAAATTTGATTTCACATTGAACTGGACCAAAAACCATGTTATAATGAAATTCAGTAACAAAGTAATGTGTTAAGGCAATGATATCAAAATTGGATCATAAGCAATTATTTATAATGGATCAGGCTGTAATATAAATTAAAACATAACCAGTTTTATGTGGTATTAAAAAAAAGATAATTTTGATCAAAATATTCTGTTACCCAGAAATAATATGCTTTCAGCGTTGCAGCAAGATTACGCTTAAAATAAACTTGTTTTGTTTATTTTACAAAAACAAACTTTACAATATTAGTAGCAGATTTATATAGTCGCAAGTTCTTTTCTTAAAAATTTAAAATAAAATTTCACCAATATTTTTCGATTTACCTACTACTCTTGTACTCACATCGATTTTTCACAAATAATACCGAAATCTAGGAGATCTGTAATTATGTTTGTGAGCTTGTTTGATCACATTTTAAATGATCTATCTTCCATGGATTATCCTTGTAATATTCTTAATTTATATGTATTTAAAGTACCGTCGTTTCCCGTTTTTCAGCATCCCTAGGAATTTCATGAAGTTCGACGTATTATGTGTATTTAACAAGCAAACTTATACAAAATAAGTTTGCTTGTTAAATATACATTTAAAATCATGCGATCAACAAGAACTCGCTATAATGATTAAAGTGATAATATTTTAATGTTATAATGCCAATTGCAAATATTAATTTCCTAAAACTTTGAATCTGTATTGTCTAATCCTTATAGATATTTTCATTAAAAAATTTTAAATATATTCAACGGTTTAAGATTAGAATTTTTAGTCATAAGAAAGATTTTATTTACAATAATTCGATAATTATTTTGTATATGGAAACACAAAATAAATATCATAGTAATGACTGTATTCTTAAAACTATATTATCTTTAAGATTTCATGTGCGCTAGAATAGGAACTCTTTCCCGCTTAAAGCATATTTTTAGTAAATTCTTTAATTTTGCTCAAAATATTTCTTATTTGAAACAATACAAAGAGAATTTATATATAAGATCATCTAGGGATCCATAGCTCTATATTTTGAAAGCATTATAGAAAATATAAACCTGGTTAATGTTATTGAAAAACCATCACCAATATTTCTTAATATTTAGCCATAAGACTCGGAAAGAGATTCAACTTGCATGTAAATTGATAACGTTACGGTTTTCAAGTACGTTATCAATCATTTGACCGACTTTTTAGTTTAACGTTTGGTGAGTAAGATTAGGCATATCAAATATATAAAAATTTTGATTATCAAATATTGACTATCGTCCTCACTGATAATATCTCAAATTGTCTTGCACTGTTTCCATTATGATATCCAACAACACCGTCCATAAATTTTAAAGATGGATTAAATTAAAATTACCTAAAATCTTCACTGCCTAAGTTTCGTCAGAGGTGAAAGAGAAGAAATGAAATTACATTATATATATATATATATATATATATATATATATATATATATATATATATATAATGTTATATATATATATATATATATATATATATATATATTTTAATGACAAATAAATGAAATATTGTTTCTTTCATCTGTTACTGGAAAGCTATTTTGCATAAACACAATGACACTAGGTTAACAATCAAAATTTGAAAGTATTGGACGAAAACCTCATGAATTAACCACTGTTCTAACATTCAAAACATTCATTTTGTTGTCATTATCTTAAGATGTTTTCTCATCTAGGAATATGGACAAAAGAAAGTATATCCATAAACTGCGGAGCTTACAACTGGTTTCCATGGGCGAAAGTTTGTATAAATAGACAGTAAATATGTATTTCTCATATATATTTATGAAATGAGTTATTAAAATCACACAAGATTTCACTATTATGCCGTCGCTCGGATGGTTCCTTCTCTCCTTCTGGTTCTTCTTCCTTCCTTCTGGTCCTTCCTCTGTCTCGTAGTATGTCATTATTGTAATTTGAGGTCACAATAAGAGTCGCTAATTTTCGTCATTAAGTAAATGGTTTCTCTTTTGGCAACGTCAATGACACTTTTACAAGCATTAAATTGTACATGAGCGAGATACGGTCGCCTTCTATATATATCTACCTAGATTTTATTTATTTTTGCAAACATTCAGATAATATTTTCACATTTATTCATACATTCAGATGGTCTTTCAATATTCTTTCCGCATTAGAAATCAATTTAGTGTGTGTTTTGAAAAACCAATCTACTTGTTCCGATCTGTTGTTTCCGATCGATTATATGTGAGTGTGTCTGTGTCTGTGTATGTGTGTGTGTGTGTGTGTGTCCAAGACGTGGAGCCCCAAAAGCAACAATGAAGTTGAGGATCTTTTATGGGCCATTTTTATGTATGGGATATTAATAAGCGCTGGTGAAAAAAATGTACTGAAAGTTAATTGTCCCGATATCATAAAAGTTGGCCAATTTAATGTAGATTCAACAGGTGTAACACAAGTGATTTTTTTTAGTTTAATTTTTTTAAATTTATTTCCCACATAAGGTTAGTTTTTCGAAACTGCTTAACTTCAAATAAAAGTGAAACGTAATTAGCGACAATCAAAAACTACACAAATTTACTGGGTAAACACTGTAAGAAAAACATTTTTTTTAAATTAGCATTTATCAAAAATTACACTACTTTTTTAAACACTTAATGTGTTCAAAATATCCGCCTCCAGTCCTTAAGCAGAGACGGCATCGCCGTAAAAAGTTTCTTTTTAAAAACCTTCACGAATGGTGGTTTTTTACATGTTCCACCGTCACATTTATTTTTCTTCGTAATTCCTGTAATGTTGATATCTCCTTATCATCTTTCTGAAAATAATCAAAAGGGTAATGGTCCGGAGAATGCGTCGGCCATGATATTGTACAACCTCAACCGATCCAGCGGTTAGGGAACTCCTCATTCAAGTAAATCCGAACAATTCTGGCGTAATATAGCGGAGTCCCATGTTATAGCCACATTCTCTTTTAAATGAACTCTCGTTGGACCAAAGAATTTTGTTTAAAAAATTGGCGATGTCGCTGTAACATTATTCTGCAATATCGCAATCTTGAGATGTGATCTTGTGGCATAAGCGCTTGGACGCGTTGGATGCGGAATAGATGCAACTTTTTATGTCGCGAGATCAGATAAACAGTGAACCATGGAATACCAGTACGTCGTTCCAGATCTCGTATACTGATTGCCGGGTTCTTCCGTACCAGCCGCATCACTTCATTATCGACACACACTGGAGGCTGTCTAGGTCTCTCCGGCTGACCAGGAACTTGGGCTGCTAAGTAAGCGTTACGGGTAGGCAAAATCATCTTATGATCTGGATAGAGATCACGATCGGGGAATCTTCCGCGATACTCTACAGGTGTCGCCCGAGCATTTTGTGAATCCGTAGGAAAAATGCATTTCGACGTATTTACGGGAAGTGTATGACATTATTCAGCCGGCAGTTCAAATTGAAAGCAATACAAAATCCAGTTCACAGCACTGGTCACAAGTAAAAAACCGTCAAAGGCTAGAAATACAAAGCACAAGTCGTAAATATTAAACAAGCAGAATGCGAATACGTGATAACGAGATAGTCACTGCGTGCGCTTGCTCGCTCAGCCTATGGCGATCCTGGAAGAGGGAGGCGAGGGTAGTGTAGATATTATAAGGATTATAGAGGCGAGGGTAGTGTAGGTAGCATAAACTTAATAAATACACTACTGTGCGGCAATACAATACAAAATAACTATGAATTTCAGTTCTCAGTATTTCAAAACCAAACATTGCAAAACGTACTCAAATTGTTTACTTATCCAGTTCGTGTTTCTTGTTGATTATCGCTAATTACGTTTCAGTTTTATTTAAAGTTTGAAAGCAAAAAAATTAAGAAAACTGGCCTTATATAGGAAACAATTTTTAAAAATTTAACTAAAGAAAGCAAATCACTTGTGTTACACCAATGGAATCTGCATTAAATAGGCCAACTTTTGTAACATTGGGGCATTTTATTTTCAGTACATTTTTTTACCAGCGCTGATTTACTTCGGGCAAAAATTATCTGCCAAATGTAATTATTGTAAATCTTCGTTTTTTTCCGACTGCCCCATGAGAATTAACTGAGTATCCGTGTTTTAGTCATAAAGGCTTATCTCTTACGTACCCAAAAAATAAAAGAAACGGCTCTGTCAGTTTACTTTTGATGACTATTTTTATTTCTATTACGCTACACTAACATTTTAAAGAAACGTAATAAAGTTGGAAGTTGAGGGCTAGAGATGTGACCCCATACATAAAATTAATCCATACCAGACCCTCAATCTCCTTGTTGATTTTGGGGCGCCACTTCTTGGACACCCGCGATTATATATATATATATATATATATATATATATATATATATATATATATATATATATATATATATATATGTGTGTGTATATATGTATATATATACATTTTTACATTTTGATGAAATTTCTGTTGTAAATGTGGGGAAAATGCGATAAATCTCTAAGAAAATATTTTATACAATGTACATGGTGTACGGAAATTACAGCGCGCAAACGTTATAATCTTTTGTTCTGTATGTCCTTTCTGGTTGTATAATTTTAAATTGTGTAACGAAGTATAACGTATGTTTATATCAAGTTCACAATCGATAAAAGAATCTCACTGAAGGTCAATTACGTTATTTTTATAAAGGCCGTAATATTATGAATTTAATTATTGTTCTAAGTACTTTTTTGTTTCTTGAAACAAAATATTTCTTTTATAATATGAATGTAATTTCAACAGAAGAAATGGATGAAAGATAGTAGACTTTGTCTGAGTAATTATCAGAGTTGACATGATTTGAACAAAAAGTTTTGAAACACATGTTTTAAACAGTGTCTAACACAGTTTAAAATAAAACAAAATTTTATTGAGTGTTTAAAAACACAGTTTAAAACAAATCTTAAACCGTATTTTAAATATTAAGTAAAAACAGAGTTTTAAATAAAGTTCAATTGTGAATGAAGAGAAAAAAATCAAGAGAACATTTATTCTTTTTTATTTATGCATTTAAATACTGTCACAAATTTTACAGATTTCTTGGTATCAAATTTATTTCGTACGTTGGAATGAATAAATTTAAATTTTGAAAATAGTTTCTAATTCTGGTAAAAACACAACGAAGAATTTAACTCAAGGTATTTTTATTCTGCAATCAAACGCGGAGAAGTAAATTTAATGCTTTGGTGATGGATATTGATATCAGGTTATATTCGATCAAATAATGGATAAAGTACTGCACTCTACGGTTTAGGAGATTAAATTTCAATCAAAAAAGTGCAAATCAATTGAGTACAAAAAGATATATAACTAAAATCTCAAATATGCAACTAATGTAATGCATCAGTAGCTTGAATACTACACTCGTCACATTTAACATGCCTGTCGTCAGTCACTAGTCCTCTCGTCCCGTTACATGGTAGGACTCATCAGAAAAATAGCCAAAAGAAATTTTAAAAGAGAAATGAATAAATTAAAAAAAAATGTAAAGAGAAGCACATATTACATATTTTTAAATAAACATTGGATGGATTCATGTACCCTTCATATGGTATTTAATTTGTACGTGTCGGTAAAACAAACACGAGCCACCTCATTACAAGCATGAGTAATTGGTAATTACGTATTGCAACAATTTATTTCAAATGTACCTATTTCAGCGACTTCACACAATATATATATATATATATATATATATATATATATATATATATATATATATATATATATATATATATATATATATATATATATGTATGTATGTATGTATATATATATATATATATATATATATATATATATATATATATATATATATATATTGACTTTATAATACGTCAGTATTCTGTGCAACATAATACAATTCTAAGCTTATGTAGAATACTATAAATTTTCTTGTAAAAAAGAACACAGCCATTAATTAGGTTTAACCAAACCAATTTCCAGACCTTATTTTATAACAATATAGTGAAAATTCTAGTACCTTACGCTGTCGCATTAGTGTGTTGTGAAATGTACTTATGTTTCTTCATCTCTTTAACTGTTAACTGTTATCACAATATGCCACTATATATGTTTCGTCACAAGAATTCTTTCAAGTATCATAAGCTGAAAAATTGTATATACCCCTCTTTTCGGATCTATACTTTTTTTCCTATGAAAATAGCATTAATTTCGGTTCTTTGATGGGGTACTTATAATAAAGTAATTAGTTAAATTAATAAAGTAATTATTTCCCTAGTTTACTTTTTTGTATATGAAATATATTGCAAATTACATTGAGTTTCCTTCAATTTTCTGAAGGCCACCATTCAGTTTTCACCGTTCAAGCATATATTATGTTTAATTATTTTTTTAAATTTTAATTAAAATTGAAGCTGTTATAAATAAGTATTAATACATTAGTAAATATTTTGTTTACTACTCATTAACCACTAAAAAATAAATGATTCAAATATTTCATTTTCAATTATCATTAATTATAAATATAAATTATTTTGAAAGAAAAAAGATATTTGAGGAAAGTTAAGTTAATTTCCACAAATATGTTACCGATATTCACTATGTATTTAAACAAAAATAGGCATTAAAACAAAATAATAAACTAAAGCAAGTAAATGGGTCATAATTATTTTTCTCTTCATAATAAGAATAGTTTCGAAGAATTAAATTTGATATTAAGTTCATATTATTATTATTTATTATCCATCTTAATATACAATGCTTTCGAGATAATTTTATTTCCCTAAGAATCTTATGTCCCTAGTGCTTAAACGAATCATTGTGTTTTAAGGAGAACAGTTATTATTATATAAAATAAAAATGAATATTATGAATCCCATTAAAGTGATTGTACGTTTTGTAAATTCACCCAATGCTAAAATTGATGACTTTTGTTATGCCCAAATATATATAAAAACAAACTATCAATTAATGTTATACGCATAAACACATTGAGAGCATGTTTACCATGCTCTCTTCATTATATTTAATTCGTGTCATAAATCTTATTATATAACAATTGTATTTAGGAATACAATTCTAATATAATAAGATGTATCTAATACAATAATTCTAAAGTGTTTACTTTATTTCAAGCTAAAAATAAGATCTTTGCTAACAGCCCACCTGAAGATGTTGTAATACAACGAAACTTAGATCGTCATAAAGAACTTAAAGAAAGTAGAAATAATACTACATCACGTAGTTTCATTTAATTGTGAATAATGAATTTCTACAAAATTAACGCCAAATATATTCGACGTCTAAAAATAAGAATTGGAAGATAATTTTGGCTCTACGATTCACATCAAAATTGAAAACTCCGAAAGCTTCACATTACTACTACAGCCCAAATATTGAAGTGTATACGCTTTATTCACGGTCAGGTTAACAAATCTCTCAAAATTAATATCGTATGTAAAGAGAAAGATACCTTACCGTAAATTTTAATTAATTTCTGAAATATTAGACGAGTACGGCGGAAGTGGGAAGCTCCACGTAATCTCACGTTAGGAAGCAAATTTTCGTAACGCAAATTTGATGTCATTTTGTTATCAGTACTTTTATTGATGTTTCTGTTTAATGTTTGTTTTGCAAATAATTTTATATGTTTTGATGTGTATGGAGTTATTAGAATATATTGTGTAAAAGTAAACTGTTAATTGAATTTTTGAACAGATAAGCTATATTTTAACCCAATTCGAAGTAATATTTTACATTTAAATTTATTATTAATTCTACTAGAGTCAAGATTTTTGTGTTGTAAATAAACATACGTGTATGTTTATTTATATCAAAGCGTGACTCGTGTTTTGCTGTATCTGTCTGGCGCTTGATATAACGGAAATCAGACGGTAAGAATAAATTTTCAATAATCTAAATAGATACTTAATATAATTTGTTTGTAAAATAGCCGCCACACTTATTCATATCTACTACCTATGGTAATTCTGTCTATATATATAAACGTATCACAAAATGTATCTCCCATTCCCAAAATTACTGAATTTACTTATTAAAAAAACATATCAAGTATATAGGGTACCCATTTTTCCATTAAACTATTTACAAATAATAGGATGTTCCATCCTATCCTTTCAGATATTTAAAACGTGATGCATATTACAAATTATCGCCTTGTATATTTTTCACAGATATATATATATATATATATATATATATATATATATATATATATATATATAAATAAATAAATTTTTTTAATTAGAAGTTATTTTTGCAGTTTATTTAAGTCAATTGTAAGAAGTTTCTTTTAATATTTTATAGATACTACTACATAAGTTAATCGACCTATAAACTAGTAGAACCTAATAAGCTAAGAACATTTTTCTTTCAGTTTTGTGATACTTTTTAGATGTTTACAAATAATAGTTTAGCTGGTAGGGGCAGGGAGACTTAAATTTTATGAAAAACTTTTTAAAACCTAATATTTCTTAAACGGATTTCTGTATCAAAAAATGTTCATGGAATATTATTAATATTTTAGAAAGTCCTATCTACTCATAGTCTATGCAATGAGCTTTGCAAAAAAAATTAAATACACAATTTACACGAAGGAGAAGTACCCTAAATATTTTTTCAAGAATTTTATTACTTCGCACTTTTTGTGTGCTGTAAATATATATAATTATGCCGAATTTAAGGTTCATAACATTAACAGTCTGCAAGTAAAACGGTTATGATATACAAAGAGAAACCCAGACAGATGGACATGGAGAAACTATAAGGCTTAAGTGACACGTACCATTTTCCAACGACTAAACAACTACAAAAAACCGTTGTCTGTGGAAACTAGCAAATTAATACAGAAGCGCGTCATAGCACACACTTTCGGCATATTGTAGTGCACATTACCCACAAAATTGTCGCAGGCGGTAATTGAACGCCACTCACACGTGCAACAACCGCGCAACACACTGACGACAGGCCGACTACAATTTCTCTTTTTTGGAAAATATTGGTTAAAATGTGTATAAACAGAAATCTGCTTATTTCCGGAAAATACTGATTACTGATAAATAAACGCTAATTAGAGAAATTGCTATACCAATCTTATAGTGATTGCGAGGTGTTCATCCGCAGATATACTTTTTCTCATGGTTGTTGCCTGTAGTTACACATTGCTCTGTAACTTGATTAACAAATTGATCAAATGTTAGTTAATTTATTTTTAAGGTTAATTCATTAAGTAAGGTTTAAGGTTAATTCTAAAATAGTTAAAAAAATTGTCGTCATACATTCTCAATAAATGATAAAATTGTTCAAAGTGATTTTTGTTCCTATTTGCATTAATGGGATAAAGAATCCAATAACCACTATTTCGGCGATATTTTACTCGGAAAACATTTTATTCCGCCGAACTCTGTTTTTTTCACTCAAATAGGGAAATATTTAAATTTAGGTCGCAATTATGAAAATATTTTTACCAGAAGATAACCGAAAGTTTATTCTAAAACTAAAGTAATGATTCTATACCTCTAAGTTTGCCTCTCTTAATAGACCTACTAGACTTCCATTTGCATGGTGAAAAATAGTATTAACTTTTGTAAAGAGTTTAATAAAAATACTAGAAACTCTTGCTTGTTTATATGTGTCTAAGGATGTATGAAAGCCTCGAAGTGCAAATCCAATCTCTTTTTAGCGTTTTTAGCGTTCCACAGCTAAATTAGAAACCTTTCGGTTTAATTCATTCGTACCACACTGCAACCATAAAACGGTGGTTGAGCTGTGGTTTGACCATTTTATAACCGCAGTTTGGTTGGCGGGCACTATTCCAACCACTCCACAAAGGTTGTCTCAGGGCACCATCTGGAATTCGTAACATCTCCCATCGTACAAAAGATGAGACCTTCGAAGATCTTCTAAAATCAATCTAATAGGGTTAAGTACTATCCCTATTGAATGAGCCATTTAGTATCTCTATTTCCTCTAGAATGCTTTTGTTTAATGCTCTAAATGCGTGGTCGGTGGGCACTTCATATTGGTGCTCTAACGTATGTATATACAAATATAAAGAAAAGTCAAATTTACGATAATAACACAAAATAAAAAAGGTGTATTTACAAAGGAACATAAATCTTATTTTCGATATATAAAAGTTGTTAATATAAGAAATGAAATGATATTAATATTCAAAAGAAGTGCACAAATAATTTTTAGGAACAATTCCGAAAAATAATTAATATCAATTATTTTTTTTATAATTCCTAGCTATTGCCTAAATTAATTTAATATAAACTATTAATGGAGATTATTTTTGGTACCCAGTCGTGCGTGCCTGCTTAAAGGAGTAATGAGTATGTAGTATAATACCTCTGTGTATAATGAATATAACGACAAACAATATTCACGTTGTTTCATGGTGATGGTTCTAATAATTTGTTAGAAAAAGAACCTGACTTTTCATAAAAAAATATAAGATTTTTCATTTGGCTATTTGGCGATTTAAATAAAATTTAAGGAGCTTATTTTTTATTTTCTCTATTCAAGACCGTTTTTTTTATTTCTATAACACTTGATATCAAATCTATATGGACTTTTGCCAGTATCATTCAGTTAAATATATCAATGTTTTTATTTTTAATTTTTAACTTGTAACTACTACCATTAGTCAAGTATAAGAAAAGTGTTGTGAAGAGCAGAAGACAATAAAGTGAACCATACCAAGTTACGGAATACTCGTACTCTATCTATTCATATTTTTTCCGGTCAGAAATATTGTGACTTATTCGTTTGAAAAGAGTACCTGTGAATAAGGAGTTTTCCCATTAGATGATACGTTTATTTTGAATTTAAAAACAACTATTCAAATGTAAGTTATAAGAAAATCTAACAACTAAGTATTAGTATACAAATTAGAAAAAATTACCCAAAAAAAATTAAATATTGTATCATTTATATAAACATACTGGATTGCGTCCGATAAACTTATTCAGCCGACCACTTTACGTACGTGAAACATTTTATAAAAGATTTCTCTGTCTTAAATGTTTTAAACAGTCGAATCAACAAGATTGAATTTCACATACAAATATATATATATATTCCCAAGAGCAGCTTGAAAAGGTATTGCTTGTTAGAATGCCTGAGCGCGGTAAATGTAAAATGACACTTGTTATGTTTTTCGCTCAGTTTTCTCAGCGAAATGATCACGCGAATTTCCCACCATATCCCCTTATATATCAGCTCTTACCTAAGGATGTGCTTTAAGAAAAGTGTTAAAATATATAATACACATAATACTTACCATC
This sequence comes from Druceiella hillmani, assembly GCA_039881145.1. Classification (NCBI taxonomy): domain Eukaryota; kingdom Metazoa; phylum Arthropoda; class Insecta; order Lepidoptera; family Hepialidae; genus Druceiella; species Druceiella hillmani. The sequence goes on from JAYKKI010000012.1 coordinate 19,413,348, forward strand.
ACTTTTATGTTCACCAAGTGTTTAGAATATGACAGTGATATATTTTATGTAACGTGATTATTTTATCAATTAGTTTATTATTTATGTGTAATGATAGTGTAATCAAAATTATTTGAACATGGTTTTTGGATTTATTATGAAGGATACAAACAATTCCATCATAAATTTTCAATTAGTTTTATAATAATCATATTAGGGATTAATGTATTTCATCAAATTATTAAAGTTACAATATATATTCGAAGATCGTTCTGTAATAGACATATTTTACCACGTTTGTAGTATTCGGCCGAATACCGAATGCCCTTCTTGGCTGAAGTTTCATCGTCCAAATTGATTTGCAAAATTCGATTATATGATCTGAACATTACTGTCTTAATTATTTATTTAATATACGGGTAATTGATGTCTTTTTATCACTGTTGGAGTATTATTTAATTTTATGATAAAAGTATAGAAACAATGCAATTTACTATAATTTAAAAAAATTTAAAATGTTTCCTTTTTACCAGGAAGTATAGTAAGTATTTTTAATTTTTAATTCTTCGTAATTTTTTTACTTGCGTTATCGTGTTTATTTATTTTAATTATTATGTTATAGAAACAAAATACGAGACTTCTGGGCTTATAAATAATATTCCATTTATTCCAAACTGGACGACGTTACACTTTATTCATTTGTTTACAGATATGGTAAGACTCTTTACAAAAATTTATAACCTCATTACATTTTTAATAAATTTGGTTTTTTCCCTTTTTTGCAACGGCTAGTGCTAGGCTTTAATTTGCTTGCAAGATCTGACATATTTTTTCTGTCACAGTACAGATTCACAGTGACACGACATGTGGAACATTTTTAGTTATACATATTTGTGCCAAATATCGTAAATTGGTTTTCTCTGTCTGGCTGAATATTTGGTTATTCAGCCAGAGTCGCCACTGAATATTTTGCTTTATATTTAAGGCTTTAAGGATATTCTTGTGACGGTAAAACTGTAAAATAATTAATTCATGTTGTCTGATTTTCATATAAAATATATTCATCGATCATATCATATATGAATACTTAAAGTTACTTAATCTTAAAAGCGCTATCTTGAAGAAGATTCCTTATAGAATTCTTTAAAATTCTCAAATCAAAATGTGAGGATTTCACAGGTTTTTTTAAATTTTTAATGAATTTGGTTTCTTATTTTATTTAGTTTGATAAAATCAAGACATATTTTCATATCACTTTTAAGAGGACGCAATGATGCATCGTTTTTTATTTACGAATTAATCACATACCATATTTCTATAAAGTGTGCAAGCATTTTTCTCGATATCATGGAAAATCGTGGCATGAAGCATATAGCAATTTTGTCAACCTGAATAGGCCTATTTATTTCAATGTCGCTTATTCATACCTGTAGACTAGACATAGCGATTGCTCAGTTTTAAAGTTTAAAAGAAAAACAATTTTCACGGAAATGATATTGCACTTACGGTATTGTAAAATTCAAGAGTTTTAGAATCATATATATGTATATATATATATATATATATATATATATATATATATATATATATATATATATATATTATACATACATGTGTGTATGTGTGTGCACATAGATACCTCATTTTGGTACGTTTTGTATCAATTGTAAAAATAGTGTATCCCGAGAAGGGAATTATAATCATACGAAAAAAAGGGTTAAAATCATATCATTATAGATTAAGCTTATTGATTACAATATTCTTATTTTGTATTAAGGAATCCGTTGTTATACGAATTTAACACATAACAGGAAAAATTTTCTGACGGGACAAAATGAAGATAATTTGTCGAAATGACAATTTAAGCTTGATATGAGATAACATATTATATTCGCATTGTTATAACTCGTTTACTTGATTAATCATCCGCTGTACTCAATTCTATATTCCTAGAGATGTCTTTCTAATGAAATAATGTTTAGTGCAAAATTTGAGTATAAGTCTAATTTTATAATCGTTTTATGAGTTATATATGCATTCTTTCTTTTTCAATACGTGAATTACCGAACATGTTTATTTGTACTTATTAGATTTGCATTCTTTTTTTTTCAATACGTGAATTACCGAATATGTTTATTTATGCATTCTTTCTTTTTCAATACGTGAATTACCGAACATGTTTATTTGTACTTATTAGATTTGCATTCTTTCTTTTTCAATACGTGAATTACCGAACATGTTTATTTATGCATTCTTTCTTTTTCAATAAGTGAATTACCGAACATGTTTATTTGTACTTATTAGATTTGCATTCTCTCTTTTTCAATACGTGAATTACCGAATATGTTTATTTATGCATTCTTTCTTTAATTACCGAATATGTTTATTTGTACTTATTAGATTTGAATGAAACTTTTTGCTTTTTGTGAAAGAGGTATTTGCGAACGTTTTATTAAAATGTCACAACATAAATGAAAACATATTGGATGAAACGTTACGTGTGTAAAATTAAATGCAATAATTTTCTATGTAATGTTAAATAATTTGAAGGTGTTACAAATGCTCTTCTTGTACGTTTTGTGAAAATAGATCCATATTTTCATAAAGTACGATGATCGTAAACAATGCAATAAAGAGCTCGAAGCACTGGTTTCTTCCTGGAAATTTCACTGAATTCTTTCATTTTCGTTGATTACTTTATTAATGTAAGTAAGTTTGTCGAATTCTTGACGTATTTAAAAATGGAATAAAAGAAAATGTATTTAACCGTTCGTAGAGTAAATTATTCTGTTTGATTTTTTCCGAAAAGTCGAATTCATTAGGTGGAGTGTTGAATTCAATATTGAGTAGTCATCGGTTGTCGCAGTGCTGTAATTTATTATTTATTATATATTTTTTTACTGATTGCACTGTCAAGTTATGTTTGAAAATTATAATGATTATAAATATTAATCCTTTGAACAAATAATTAATTATTACACCCTTTTTAATATTCAACTGTAACTTAGTGTAATCAGTAAAAAAAATGTACTTCATATCTTACGATGGTGAAGAGCTTACAAAATTTGTTTTTGTATGTTCTCAATACTGCCAAAATAAGTGGCATATAGTGGATTCCATATAATAACAGCGTATTCAAGGGGTGATCTTACAAGAGCATTGTAAAAGTTTAAGTATGTTTTAGCATTTTTAAATACTTTGGAAGTTCTTGAAACTTGATTTGACCAAGCATTCTATAGGCCTTAGATACAATCTGTTGAATATGCAAACTGAAATGCAGTTTACTATTGAAAATGATACCAAGTTCACGCATACTGTCAACTTTGTCAAGTGAGTTCCCCCCAATCGCATGTTTAAAGTTTATTTACTTTCTTTCTTTGGAAAGAGATTTGTTTGCACTTCGAGTAACTTAAATTCAGTTTGTTTCTTCACAGTAAATATGAAGTCTATCGAGATTAGCTTGCATATTGAAATAGTCATGGGTACTTTTCACAAGGGCAAATAGGTTTAGCTTGTCTGCATACATTTGAAAATTACTATTTCAAAAAATATATTAGGTTGGCAACTCATACATCCATCATCTCTGTATACAGATTTTAAACTTTTTATAAGTAATCAATAAATTAGTCGTTAATTATATTAGCACAGTCGGTATTTAACCCTTGTCGCCAACATGTAGACAGACCTATAGTTCCGTCCTTGTAGAAATCTTTGGGCCTTTGACTGAAAAACGGGTAAAGTTCCATTTTGATGTAATTTTCTTCTTTAAATTTTCTATCACATAAATTATTAGACAGAGAACAAAACAGATGGTAGTTAGATGGAGGGAAGATCTGGAGTGTTTGGTGGGTGAAGTAGCATACCCCATTCAAGTGAAAGTAGTTTTTCACGTGTTGTTTTTGCTACGTGGGATCGGACATTGTCGTGTAAAAAATAAACTTTCCTTTCATTTGAAGGAAGTTTAGCGGTGACTTTGCTCAATTATTAACAATAAAACTTAGCTGTATTTGTACTATTAGCTTGGAAGAGTTCCAAATGAATTACTTAATAAATAACTTTATTTATACCCCACCATGCACTCAAAAGTATCTTTTGGCCGATATTATATTTTGGTCTAGGTACACCTTTTTCTCCAGCTCCTAGCTACTGGCGTTTACACTAAAAACACCATTTTTTAACTCCTGTAACCAGATAATTTAGGCTCTCGTTAGTACAATTAGATCTCAATAGCTCCAAGCACATAGCTCTCTCCTGGAGTTGAAAGAGTGTTAGCTTATGTGGTAGCCAAACGGAATATTTCCACTTCTTTTTTAAAGCACGAAGTTTTTTTCCCTCGCAGTATAAGAGCATGAAAAAAGTTCTGCCAAACCACGCGAACTTAATCTGGGTTTTGTTTCAATACCAATATAAAATATTTTTCTAAATCAATTTGTAGGAGGTCGCTTTGGATGAGGTTGATTAGACAGATCAAAGTTCGTTTCTTTGAACCTTTGAACCAGTACTTGGCTGTGTTGTAAGAAAGCGTAACTTCACCTATCATTTTGTATTTATTGCGTGATGTTTTCCTGGTTTTTGCCCTAAACGACATTCATGAAGAAAGAGTCCCCTAAGTTCACTTTGAAATACTTCCATTCTCAATTTATTCTTTACTCGCCGATTAATCAATTGTAAATTGAACAGAAGTTCGAATACCGCAACCTTTATGTACTCTCCAATAAATATTATAGAAGCTTCAATAAAATTCCGGAAATAAGTCGAAAAAAGTGGCAGGTTTATAAGTTGCCAATCTAATAATAAATATTAAATTACCTAATATTGACCCTGCGGTATACTAGAAGTCACCTGGACATATGATTATAACCCATTTACCTTATTTGCTTGCCACCTATTAGTTAAATATCAACCACCTATTAGTTAATTATCAACTTTGTCAAATGCTGACAACCTGTCAAACGCTGTCTACCTTGAAATCCGTATATATCACGTCGACCTGCTGTCCCGAATCCAATGACTTGAAAAATTGCTTAGAATAAAGTAGTAGGTTAGTGATGGTAGATTTACCGCGAACAAAGCTGTTTTGTTCATTGCAAAGCCAATAATTTATATCAATTCACCGAATTACAATGACAAGCTTATTCGTCCTGTACATTTAATTTGAGTTATTTTTGCGTGCTGAAGGGTTTTTTGTTCTCAAAATTAATAAAGGTAATCCAATTTTATTCTTGATATTCATTTATAAACATGCACCAAAACTTGTTATTGAGATTTTTTCCACTTTTTTACATAGCTCAATCTTGCTTGCAAATTTTAAGGGAGGAATATATTGCAAACGGCTTTAAAACTTTATATTTTGTAAACGAGCCTATAATATAAAAAGTAATAAATTGGTATTAAATGTCATCTTAAAACACCTCTCAATTGATATCGGATACAATGGAGTAACCTGAACTTTTTTTCGTCGAAAACCAAGCACCTTCAAAATAGGAAAAAATTGTTTTTGCTACATGTAAATTATGAAATTATCTGAACCACATACGTGCAAAATTTCATATACGTAAGTCTAAAACTACAGAAAAGACGAGATTGCTAGAATACGTAAAGATAATTTTAAATAAAAAACGCATATAAAGTAGTTACACCAAATTTTATTTTACTGCATATTATTATCTACTCATGTGATTATTATTTATATAATTAAAATCACTAACAAGACTAAGAATACGACGAGAGAAAGAGAGTCAGAGAGAGAAACTAATTTTACCTCTAACAATAGCAAATAATGCATTCGTAAGTAGTTATAATATACGCTTGAAAAGAGTAATGTTACATTGGAATCAAAAAGCGAGCACTTGCACATGGACATACACTTACCAGATATCTTGCGTGGACCACGCGAGTCAAGTTTATTTCTCTTTACCGAATATTTGTGTACTTCGAGAAATCCAATAATTAATTTATAGTAGACTTGATTACTTCTGACCCATAAGATCTTAACAAAACTTTCTGACTCCGAGATAATTTATTTTTGTAAACAGAGCTAAGGTCGATTACAGCTCTCTCCTTGTTTGAAATATAATCTTTAAACGGACACTTTGGCAGACATTAATTTTTAATCTACTATCCAAGATTTTTCTTACAATAATGCTTAAATTTGAAAGACTGTTCTTGACCATAGTGACAAGTGTGTTGCGCTACAAAAAGCCCACAATTGCTATCTGGAAGCTGTTTTCCTGGTGCACTCGCTTGGGTATGCGTCCATGACTAACTTGACTTTTTCTATCTATTTTATCGGCGCCCTCCTACATGATCTGTTATCTTCTACTTCGCCTTATTTCACCAGACTGCAACACTATCATAACGCTCCAACATGTGTCCGAAGAATTATGTTATGATGCCAGTTTGAGCAATATTAGACTCCAAAAACTTTGCATGATACCCAGTTTTTGGAGTATAAATACATACGTAATTCAGCCCACGGCACTTGAACCATTCTTCACCAATACCACATTTCTAGCGCATCTATCGTTTTTCTCTCGCTTTCGCCATCAATACACACTCTGGAATGTATAAAAAAATAAGGCACACCACTGCTCAAACTAGTCTGGTTTTCATGGTTTTCATTGTTTTGATGTTACTGTTTTTCCATATCTTACTCAGCTCGGCCATAGCATGCCTAGAAATTGTCATGCGCCTGTGGATTTCGTTAATTTGGACGTAAATTCAGAGGTAAAATTATAAAAAAATCTTGCCCTCTGGGTATTAAAAATACCAACTTTAACATTAGTATAATTTTGAGGAAATTTATATTTTGAAATAATAAATTTTTAATATATATTAACGTTCCAAAAATATCTAAAAATGATTTCTGTTACATAGATGTAATACTTTGTGCGACATAGGAAAACAAGTATTGCAAAAATACACGTGTTTGTACTCTCAACAAAGTAAACCGGAAATATGTAAAACGAGTAATATGTCAAAATACCCATCTCGTAAATAAATCCCTCACTGATGGTAAATCCTAAAGAGAAGGCCTCATGTTATTCCCTGGAAATTATGTTAACTCGACCACTTATGGTGAAATAAACCGCTAGTAAAGGAATATGGTACAAATTATATTCGATTCTCTGCAAAGTTTCAGCACTGCCTTTTCTCTATTCCTTCGCCCATTAGCTTCGCTATCTGGAAGCTCTCCGCATATTATGTAAAGCTTTTCCCATTAGTGATAACAGTATCTTTCTCGTTTATGTGAGTTTGCAACGCTTGTGTCTGCTTGTAAACTTACCATATAATATATTTTGTACGAAAAGGGAGCGCTACATCGCCATTTATTGCTATGTAATTATTTGCTAGTTGTAAAAAGAGTTTCAAATTTAATGTTATAACATTTATGCTGCATTAAAATGAAATTATTACTTAAGGATAAATAAATTTCCAAGGCAGGAAGGAGAAACAAATTTTCCTAGATTTGAAAATGATTGGCTCATAATATTTATTTAATTTATTTATTATTCTGACGTTTTTAGAATTTTCATTCGTTATATTCGATTCTCTGCAAAGTTTCAGCACTGCCTTTTCTCTATTCCTTCGCCCATTAGCTTCGCTATCTGGAAGCTCTCCGCATATTATGTAAAGCTTTTCCCATTAGTGATAACAGTATCTTTCTCGTTTATGTGAGTTTGCAACGCTTGCGTCTGCTTGTAAACTTACCATATAATATATTTTGTACGAAAAGGGAGCGCTACATCGCCATTTATTGCTATGTAATTATTTTCTAGATGTAAGCAAGGATTTCAAGACTTAATAAAATTTTACTGGCCATGAAAAAAGAGTTTCAAATTTAATGTTATAAAATTTATGCTACATTACAATGAAATGATTACTTAAAAATGAATATATTTCTAAGGCAGGAAGGAGAAAAAAATCTTAGGTTTGAAAACTATTAGCTCTTAATATTTATTTAATTTATTGATTGAATTTTCATTTGTTGGTAACGACCATACTGACGCGTTTGCGTCAATATCGTCGTTAACAATAAATCAGAAATAATGATGCTAAGTGAGTAGTTGTTTATTTAAAAAAAAACACCCAAGTACGAAGGATTCCGTAGCACTAATTAATATTAAACTTTTAAGTTTTTAATTCTCAATGACACTGTAGAAATCAAAGTTATTGCTGCGGTCAGTACCTAAAATTTAAAACTTGATTTTAAAAAAAAAATCGTACATTACTTCAAAAGGTAGATGATGGGGGGGGGGGGGTTGGAGGGGGCGATGCACTTATTTTTGAAACGCATATCTCACCAACTATTTACTTAAATAATAAAGCTATTTTGGAAATTCTATATCTTTTCTTAAGACCTATTTAACAATAACCTATGAATGTAACATAGTAATGAAAAAAAAATTAATTACCACCCCTGATATTATTTTTTTTTCATAATTCTACTATTTTACTATATAGCGATTCATAGAAGGCACCTGCCATCCAAATTTAATCTATATGGTGCCAACCGTTTCCTAACAAAATGGTTCTGACATATAGCCTGACAAACGGACAGACAGCAGCACGACAGTTAACATTGAATATAAAACTGACAATTGGGAACTTCTTACTCCAACTGGTCAATGCAGCAGACGAATCGGGCCTGACTGTTTCTTATCTACATTGCTGATGTTTGAACGTAAAAACGTCCCTCGATCCTCCTAATAACAAAACGACGCATGTATTTGAGTGTGTCTTAGTTCCCTGATTTTTTATCATGTGAGTTAGTGCGTCATTATATTAAAATGAGGTTAGTCCCGGAACGATATCAATGAATTCGTTTGGTATTTATATCGCTTATTTTAAATGATATAAATACCAAATTACGGTATTTCATAATTACTTCTATTTGTTAAACGCGCCTGAAATCCAAACTCCTAGCACTCCATAGGCCTTTTTATAGGTTTAAGTGACATGATTGTGAAATATTGGATGATTGTCTGTAATCACATCGATATGAATGATATCGTTTTAAGTATCTTTTCATTTAACTATTAACTATGAACAAAGAACAGCTAAGCAGGAATATGTTACCATTGCACATTAGCTCATATTAAAATAAAAAATGGAGAGAAGTTTACAAGTACATCGGTAATAAAAGGAAAAAAGTTAAAGTCTAAATATTTTTAAGCTCGGCAAAATTTTTGTTTTTAAAAAGATATGCACAATAATTCCTTGAAGTCGCGTTTGTCTGTTTTTCAAGAAGTTTAGATTATTTATTAATCAATTTCACATCGTGTGTAAAATTTAGAACTGTAGTGTTTCAGAAACAATCTCTGAAGCATACATTATTATGTTGTTACATTTTTCCTTTGTAATAATCTCGCCTCTCTAACATTAATAAAAATACAATTCATTTTCAAATGAATTCAAATATTACATTATTGAAATTCAATCTGACTAGCGACATGATTCCCTTTTCCTATAGTTAGAATATTAAAATGTGCATTAAAATTAGGTTATACTGGATGGTTGACTTTACCTATAGCCAGAATGTGTTAAAATGTGTATTCAGTTAGTTTAGAATAGATTATATAAGCCAGTGACTGTTTGATTCAGGAAGTTATCAATACATATTTATTCGTCATGTTTGGTAATTTAGTAAATACTTGCAAAAACATCTTGTATTCTGACAAATTGAATTCGAGTAAAAATTATGCCAGAAGCTACTTTAAGTAAAAACAATGTAATTGAAATGTAATGAATGATTCAGTTTGCCTATATCCAAAACAAAAGCATGCGTTAGTTTGGACTAAATAATGCAAATTATTCTTTCATACTTCTATTTATAACCCCGTAATTCGAATGTATCGATTGCATAACGATATTGTTTCTCAATCTCCATCCTCCGACAATTTTGAACCGAAATTGTTAAAATTTAAAAAGGGAATAGAAAATATATTATTTATAAATTAAAACGAGCTACGATAGAATTAATATTTTGTTTAGTATGTTTAATATAATACAATTCTAAGTTAATACTAACTTTAATAATTGATCAATACAATTTGTAATATATTTAGCAACACAAGTGACCCATGAAAATGTATATATAAATACTCTAACCACTTTGTATATTTTTTTACATAAACATGCTTAAAACAAAATTACATTTTTGCTTCAAAATTTTAGATAGGGAAATAATAAGACGTAAAAAATTATTACAAATTCATTGAGAGTTACGTACTAAATATAGGATGCGATTAAAATGAAAAATGAAGAAAGTAACGTTTATTTATCAGTACAAATATTAAAATCGGTAATGTTTGATGCAAAAACAAAATTTAAGCAAATATTCATTGCATATAAATTAAAAATGTTTTATCTTGGAGTAAGTAATAAAAACCAAATTTGCAAAATTTCATAAAATTATAAAGAAAGAAATTATAACCTTATTTTAGAACTAAATAAAAATATATTTACGTAAAGTGCAAGTACAAAGTACACACGAAACGAAAAACCAAAAGAACCCACTAAGTAATGTAATACACAATTATAATTTCATTCATAAATATAGAAGAGAATGGGGGCAATAACGTATTAATTCCTATTAATATGAAAATTCCGATGGAAAAATAAATATACTTCTGAATATAAAATTTATAATAAGAAGATTTTCTTCAAAAATTTAAGCAAAAATCATTTATCGATTCATCTCCACTTCACATTTTTGAATGGCGTATTCGACGAACCTCGTCTTCTATATTTCAATATATCATTTTTATTTAACACATTCATTTTATTAAACGCTGAGTTAGTAAGAAATAACACTTTAGTTAACAAAAACAACCAGATAGAATTAAAATTTTTACGTAATGTTATTATAAATATCTTTATGAAGCGCTTGTAAATTCCTTTTAAAATGTTGATAATAGAAAATTAACAATGCTTGCTGTATCATTATTCCGAAAGAGAAAGACAATTTAGCATTTTGCCTCTATTCTAGTATTCTGCCTTCTTCGAGAAATTGTTTAAAGAGTGCTCACTGTGCATCTTCCAAGAATACCCCATTGTTTTCGACATTTCAGCAATTATTCTGTTTTGACGTAGACTTGTCGTTATTCTCTTAATTTGGAGCGGTTTTTTGCTTTTTTTTGGGATTTTTTGAGCCACAATTTATGACCATATACTTAAGACCACTGCAGACTTCTTTGTAGAAATTTTAAACAATATGATGAGGTCATCTTAGGTATGTTCCACTTTTTTCTATTTATTTTTCATGCAGTGAATTCATCCTCTGCTATTTCTCAGTGCCAACCTAAGCATTTTCAAATTCATATTATGCTTTGATATCTCAAAGGGATAGCTTTGATATCTCAAAGAGAGAGCATTTGATATCTAAAGATTAGAACAAAATGGGCCTTTTCTCCATTTTTATTGCTTCCATAATTTTCACAAAGCTGCTATTCCACCTCACCATCAATTGCACGCATTAGAATATCCCTAAGATTATATATCAGCTATTTTTCATTGACTTGTAGTGTTATCTAGATAACTTTATCAGAGGCAGATTTTATCTTGAAAATTATATGGATTAAGCCTTTGTGTACCAGTAACATTTCTTTATCGCGACGTGTCAGTTTTATTTGAAGTATTCAATAGAGATGAAAATCATCAATATTTCTGGTTGCCTGGTTACTTACAATCACATTTTTTCCCCAATATTATGGACAAAATATCCCGTTACATTGAATATACAGTTAAAACTGAACACAAGAAACTAAACGTAATTCATTATATTGTTTATTATATTGATGACTTTTTATATAGTAATTTAGAATTTTTATAATAAAAGTAGGAATATTGTAAAACGAGTGAGTACAAAACCTTCAAATGAAATTATTATTACGTTAAAATAAAATTACCTACGTCCAGAATCCACCCCATATTTCTAAATTTCAAGCCATAACGTTATCCCATCCGCAGAGACCGGCAGCGTCAAGTCATATTCGTCTCCATTAGCCTAGTTTAGAGGGGTACACGACCGGTATATAAGGAGCTTATTTTTCCGTAGTACATATACTGTAAAATATATCTATGTAATACAGTTCCTTCCGAATCCTTTTCAGAAACTTAGAACCTAGGGATGGCTTTTTCAAAGAGTAATACCGTGTATTAACTTAGATTACCGTATTCACGAAGTCTGTAATATAATAATATTATTCATAATCACGTAATTTATATGGATATGAAGAAACCTAGTTTTAGTGTTCAATAAGTCGATTATATTTATAATGAACATGCAATTTTGCTACCGGGAGTTGTGTTATATGAACACAGTAAATAATTGAACTTGAATTTCCAATTATGAAATATATTCTTTTTTAATTTTGAAAGTCGCATATTGATATAAGTATGAATTTTTATCATTTTAACTTTGGTGATCCAATGATCTATGATTCTGATGAGGGTCATGCCATGAAATTACATTTTTGCAGGAAATTAAAATCTTAAAAATGCATATCTTCCTAAGTTTTTAGAGGCTATTTCTAATTAAAAAAATTAGAAATAACCTCATATTCAGAAAACAAATTTATTTTTATATAAAATTTAAAAAACTAGTGAGTGAGTGGAGTAACAAATTATTGTTATTTAAAAGGGAAAACCTAAAATAATTTTAGCAGTAATGTAAACATTTTAGATATTTTCAAATTAACCCTTCATTAAGTATAAAAATGTAAACCTTAAAACGACTGTCTAAATATGTGACTAAGAGAACATCCACATTTTTGTTTTAAAATAACTTTAAAAGTTAGAGAATACCGATGATATTTTTCATATTATCTGCTATTTACAAGTGTATTGCATGCTATCCATTATATTTTGCTGTAACTAGTAAGGTAAAAGAAAATCTACGCAGAGAACACGTCTCAGTGTCTTGTTTTTGGGAGAAATATTTGTTCATTAGAAGATTTAATTCGCAGGACAGCTTAATTTGCATAAAACACTATCTTAATTATTACTCTTCACATGTCTTATTAAATATAAATTGTTAAGTTTTGCCTTCAATGTTTTTGGAGCAATTGGGTCATTATTAGGAAGGAAATATATTGTTTTTTCTTATGTACATTTTTTGTACAAATTAGTATTTTCATGATTACCTACTTTTTTAATCAAAGAAGAATAACATGTAAGACTCATCTTTTACGCTTTATTTGTTATTTTTACTATATTTATGATTTAAATTTCTTGTGATTTTGCGAAAGTCAGAGTAAAACATACTGAACTATGTTTTTTGCACTTTTTCAAATAAATTTGTCCGAGAGACAAAGGATACAAATTTCATTCGAACGATTTTTAATAATACTTCTCTAGATGTGTATGATAATAGTATATGATAATTTACTAAGAAAACTTCACCGACGCTTTCCCATTGCTACTCTCTATGTCCAGATCGGAAATGTTATGAAGGTATACATATGTATGCGATACACTAGCATATAAGTTAGTAAATGGTAACTATTCACGAATTAATTTGTTTAGTCAAAAATATTGAAATTCTAAAACAGCAGTAGATAAATTTATTCTAATAATTAAAATTTTGTGTCATTCCTTGATATTTTAAATATTTTAATTAATTTATAAAGGTTTATCTAACGATAATAACAAAAATATATTTTTGCGGTAATATAAAATATTTGAAGAAATTAGATATAATTAGATATTTCAGAGAATCCATTAAAGATGCACTTGTCTTTACCGTGCTCTTTGTAGAGTTTTGTATCTTAGGGAAAAAATTATAAGATCACTCATGTGTCGGTCCGTATGTCCGTTACAGCTGTTTTTCTCGGTAACCGCTGGACGCAGAGACTTGAAATTTAGTACAGTAATAAAACATAACCCGCCCATATCGCATTTTAAATTCATGATGACGGGTTATGTTTCGGTTTTAATTCATATACATATGCGAGTTTCGATTCATATATAATGCGGGTGTCGTTTGAAAGGAATAAAGGAACTGATTTCAAAAGTTTTATTCATAATTTTAGGTATACATTTTAGTCATTTCTTCCCAGATGTATTAAAAAATATTCAAGAGTATATCTCCGTATAATTTTTTATTTATTTATCTACTTTAATGTATATAACTGATACATATGGCGGACTCATTTTTACGAGAGTAATCTCTTACAACCTACTAAAACACCAGTACAGCCCTTTTCGACGCCCGGTCAGGAATCGAACCCGGGTCCCTGTGGTACGCCGCACCGCCAAAGTCCATACGCTTTATGGTCAACCCAACACACCACGTCGCAAATTTTGCTTTTTGAAAGCCCACGCAAAATTGTAGGAAAATAAGGATGATTCTATGTCAAATTTTTTTTAAAAATTCCGTATATTTTTGGGCCTAAAAAAGGTATATAAGCAATACTTTAATCTTTTTCTATTTTAAAAATTTTAAAAATTTTTTGATTTTTCAGAAAATATGCTGACATCTTGAAAGTTGTCACAGTAATACATCTTATTAACCCACATGTTTTGCACATATTTTACACCACGATTTTTTTCCACATATCTGTTTGATAATTATAAAGAAGGTAAAAAAGTCTTAAAAATATTTATTTCTCATTTTGCACATAATGTGAAGCATTATTTCAAAAGGTTCGTTATGAAAAACACAAATATATTTTTTTTTATTTTAATGGCTTATTTAAAAAGATATTCTAAACTATAGAATTTTGCCCCCTTATTTTTGACACTACTTAGCCAAAACTCTTGAAAAAACAGGGTTGATAAAACTTGACGAGATGATTACAGGAAAATTACTAAGTCATGATGTCAGATATTTTTTGATATATCTATCATGAATTTGTTGGTTAATTGTTGTATTATACTTCAAATTCTGAGTCGCCAGTTTAATTTTACAAGCCTTTTCTTTCGATATAATGAAAATAGCAGTAAAAATACATTACTTTGAATTGTTTTTAAAAAGCAACATATTTTTTTAAATTAAATGAAGTCCATTATGCATTTATACTTATTCTCAATTGACTCATCTTTTTGTTGCATTCGAAATAATTCATTTGAGATAATTAAAGTTATGTGATGATTCGATATCAAATTAATTTCTAGAACAAAATAAAAATTTATTGCGTCTTTCAGGATACTGGTAAATCGAAAATATTATTTATTCAATTTTGAGAGATACAAATAATACAAATACAAATAATACTAAGAGTTTTATTATTTTTTTATTCTTTATAAATTCATTACTGCAACCTTAAAAGTACAAAGAAATCGAGGCGGTACTGAAATTAATATCTAATTCTTGGTATAAATGCCATAGAATGATACTAAGATTTCTCTCCGTATAGATTTTTATGTACGTAACTAAAAATAGATTCAATTTATGTCACTTGAAGTTTTATGTACGTAACTAAAAATAGATTAAATTTATGTCACTTGAAGTTTTATGTACGTAACTAAAAATAGATTCAATTTATGTCACTTGAAGTTTTATGTACGTAACTAAAAATAGATTAAATTTATGTCACTTGAAGTTTTATGTACGTAACTAAAAATAGATTCAATTTATGTCACTTGAAGTTTTATGTACGTAACTAAAAATAGATTCAATTTATGTCACTTGAAGTTTATGTCACTTGAAGTTTTATGTACGTAACTAAAAATAGATTCAATTTATGTCACTTGAAGTTTCATGTACGTAACTAAAAATAGATTCAATTTATGTCACTTGAAGGCTATGTTATTACGATAGTAGAATCACATTTATATATTATAAATGTCTAGACAATACAATATCGCTTTTAACTTTCAGTCGTATTAGCATCAAATAAGCTTCGCCAAACACAAAGATCGTTTAAATTTTCTTCAATATTTCTCATAAGTTAAGAATCAAATTAAATCAATTTTTAGCCACTCCACCTTATGATACATATTCACGGTAATGTGAATTATAATAGAGAATGAGGATAACACGTATAATCATATATGCATATTTCATATATACTTCAACTATAAGCATCTAAAATGTATTATTAGTTTGTTTAATGCTAGTGTAAACAAAACACTAGAAATTTAATTTATTCTAGCTTTTGAAATTTTATCTCATAAAAGGTTTGATGTAAAATTACATTTTGAATTTACGTCTAATGCCCTAAGTATTCTTTATACCTTATGTTACTTATATTTTAAAATTAGATTATGTGCTTTCCTCGCTTGTTTTCTTTGTATTTTAGTTTCCTTTTATTAGATAAATTTTGCAGATCTACGCTTATTGTGGAAACTTTCTTTGTTTTCATTTTCATTATGTCTTACTCTATCATGGGAAACAGGTGATAATATGAAGTTTGTAGACACCCTGAAAACTATGTTCCTGTTCACAATGTAACTGGTTCAATCTTGGCTTTTGAATATCGAGGAATTTTTACTATATGCTCCTCCAAAATGTTCCATATGGGTTGTTACAAAATTTTTAGACGCTCTGAAAGCCATATTCTTTATGCACACGGAGTAGATGGAAAAAGGGATCTAATGTTTTCGAAACTGTAGCCTGTAGCTATAATAATAAATAAATAGCGAAATACATAGCTAAAATCTATAAATGACAACACAACATTTTAATTAGTCATTATACGATATCAATGACTTTAATTAAAGGCGGCTGAACACCGTTTGATCACAATCATCTCAAATTGTTCAGGATGATTGCATTATTGTTAAAGGAATTATTTAAGAAAACTTCTTCAAAAAAACAAATTTTTTTCGACTTAGCTCGGAGTATGCTGTTATTTTCGTTTTACAGCAACGGATATGGTTATGTACAAAATATCAAAACTCATAGCTGTTCATGTGAATATTGCCAGTGATGACGTGTTATTTAAATGCAATTTTGAATTGCGTACTTTTTCGGTAGTTTTGTACTATTTGTCAATATACCACTCACTTGTGATATTATTTGCTACCTATAAATTTAGCCTCTTTATTTTTATATGTGGTCTTGTTATCATTTCACAAACTTCTAACTAAGGACTAGAATGGTTTTGGCTTCGTTGACGTAATACTGAACTTGTTAATACTGAAAACATTTCTACAAAAATTGAAAATTACTGAAACTGGTGATTAAGCCGGTACCTTTCAATACCAACATATTTTCAACCATCTCATGGATCCTTTCGGTTTTTGCCGTTGCACCACGTGTAGATTTTTAATAACTTGAAGTATTGTTTACTGTGCAAAATTTGCTAACAAAAAATGAAATATATTCATAGGAATGTGCTATTGGAATATTTAAAACAAGTTAATTATTTTTTTTACGGTAACTTGTTGAAAATAGAGACGTGACCAAAAGTATACCACGCGGCCAAAGGGTTTAGCAATCTTCGGGCATTTTAGTATTAAATAAAATATTAATTCAAATAATCATTGCCATTTATATGGAAATCTAGGCGATTTTTTTCTTTGATTGAATATTTTTGAAGAACTGAAACATCAACTGTAACTGTTCACTAAAAAAAAACTGGATGTGCGGGTATGAGAACCGATGAATAGACGTTTTCGAAGCTCTCATAGTGGTTCAGGTTTCATTTCAAGATTAGGCTTACTTTTGTTATGGTCTGTGGTACTTTAAATATACAAATATAAAGTTTGTCGCATGTTTTCTGAAGAGATTAAAATTCAAAAATTAAATTTATTATTATTTTGAAATAATAAAACTCAAACGAAATAGGTCTTAAACATTCATATTTTATACGATATTTGTAATGGGGGTAAATTTGTAATTTAAAATGGGCGATTTTTTTCATATTTCAGTAAATTAATAGCAATTTTGTGCATCTCAGCTTTGCTGCAAATTCGCTTCAATGGACTCTTATTAAAGCGATAGGATTTGTTCCTGAATAAATCAACTGTTGAAACACCTTTCTGTAAATATTATATAATGTTTTGTTTATATACATGCGACGCCATCTATCGTATTTGTGCGTATAAAATAAACTGATTAAAAAGACGGATATTTATCTTGCAGGAATTATGCATATCAAGGCAAAGTACCCATATTATAAGGCTCATAAGTTCTACACAAATTTGTATATTCAGATGGCAATAACACAACTATTAGTCTGTTATTATTAATAAATCTTGTACAATCCAGAAACTATCTACACTTGAAAGGAGTTCGAAAAAAAACATTTTAAGTTTAAAAAAAAACAATCGCTATATAGAATCAGAAAAAAAAATAAAAACTCAATAAAATTTTTGAGTCTTAAAATAAATTTAGGCAAAACAAAATGCAAAATAAATTTAAGCAAAAAAATATTGAAATTACCTTCAGTAAGAACAAAGGCACTTGAATTAAATTTAACTGAAATATCAAACAGGTAGAAGATTTATGAGACTTTAGAGCTTTTAATCATCGTTGTGAATTCTCGAAGTTCTTCGTGTGACAAGATATATTATTTCACAGTTATATTTAGCTACGTTTACATTAAGAGAACCTCCGTTTGCAAAAAAAGTACACGTATATTTTCAGGACTAAGAGTCAAGTCGTGAGCGTGAAATTCTATAAGGCTAAAATTGACATATTAAGGAGCTTGACAACTCTCAAGTGTAAGAGGAAAGTGGAGGCAAAGCGTAAATGATAAAAGCTTTTTCAGTTATTTTGAAGCTAAGCATTATTTTGCTTGACAATGATGACATATGCTTTAACGGTATCGTTTCATATTAAACTGGATAATTAACATTATTTTATTGATTGATTTCATATTCTTTAATGTGGCTAATTGATAGATATGGCGGAATTATTGCTACAATCGCAATCTCTTATGGCCAATTAGAATACCAGTCCAGCCCTGCTCGTGGAGTGGCCGGGAATCGAACCCGGGTCCCCACGGTCCGCCACGCTGTCAAAAGCCGTATAACTTATGATCAACCCAACACACCCTGGCAACGACATTAATCGTTTTGTAAAAAAATAAATTGATAACGTTAGAAAGAAGGTAAAAGGAAGGAATCAATAATTGCGGGATTAGTTTCCAAAATGATGGCCGAGGAATCAAATAGGAAAGTAGACTTTATTAAAGTCTTACTAAATGTTCATAAATAAAATATGACATTGATTTAATAGCAGTATAGCCATTTGTTTAATGAGAATATTTCTATAACGTGGTAGGACAGGAATAAATTCCGCTATAAACCTGTTATTGCATTATGAATATTATACGAGTATGTAATAAGACGTAAAATATGTATATGATTGTATGTATATGACTACTATGTACTAATGTGGTCCGCTTGTAAACCTAGGGAAATTTATTGCTACCAGTTTTCCAACTTATGTGAAAGAAATAACTGATTAAAGTATTTTTAATTAAAAAATGGATCAAAAATATTTGGTTTGATAAAAGACTTACATATAATATCTATCGTTAACAGATATCTAGTTTCTTGATTCAATTATTATTTTAAAAATTACTAGCTATCTGTCCTGGTTTTCCTAGAAGAAGCAATATTATTACATTTGGTTTTGGTCACCTTTTAAGTAATAATTCGAGTTACAGAAGATTGTACCTAGGGTTGTCGAGTGTAATGTTAAAGCTTGTCTTAGAATGCATGCTACAAAGACAAAGTTTATGGTTATCTGTGACAATCCCTTTATTTTAGGCAGTTTAAGAACTAGAACAGGTGATTAAATATAAATACACCGGAGCCTGGCTAACTCAAAACTGTAATAGTAAGGTAGAGATCAACACATCCATCGAAATTGCTCGCAATGCCTTTGGAAAAAATTAAAGTACTCTGGTAATCACATCAACAATTTCTCTTCCCCAATACTTTATTTACCCAATACTTCACAATACGTCTACAGATGTGAGACCAAGATTATTATGGAAAATCTCAGGAAACTTATGAAAATATTAAAAAATATCGGCCTACGGATGCGTGATGTCTACATCTTAGACTCAGAAAGTCACTAATGAGGAAATTCTACGACAGGTTGCATAGAAACGTAAGTTTTACACACTATAAAATCACGTGAAGTTGCGCATCTTGGGTGTGTGCACAGATATAACATATACAAATTGCAATTAATAATGAGGCGAGAATTTCCTGGGAGCAGGACAGCCGATCGTAAAAGGAAGTCATGATTTCGTAATATCCTAGAATAGACAGCGGTTACGAATGCCATCAAAGCCTTTCGCCTTACCGAGGACAAGACCAAGTACGCAAAGCTGACTGCCAACTTTTACCAGTTGCAGAGGCACCCTTAGAAAGAGAGAAGAATATAATATTTATTTACTGTCTGAAATTTCCGCAAAGGTGAAACAGGTGTTTTTTACTTCTACCTGAGGGTCTACCCTAACTTTAATTATGTCAAAAGTCCCATTTACTTTTTCATCCTCACTTTCACGCCTTTAATTGTATTTCAATATATCCTTAGTGAGAACTTTATGCTTTATAATTCTGGATATTTTGTGATGAGTCAGTCAGTAAATGATATTCGTATTTTACTTATATAGACAAAGCTTCAGCAAATAATAAAGTTTTAGCGATTTGCAACTCTGTTTAATTGTGAGAAAAACATCCCACAATATTCCATTCCCTCTTCTAGATGCTGTTGACTTTCAAATTATCCGTTTATTTTTGTCTTTATTCCTTAACATTTTGCTCTAGATACAGATTTTGTCATTAACAGCCCAAAAAGTTTGAATAAAACAACACTGGTACGTTGTTTTCAACTAAATACTTATCTAAATAACTAGGTTTTTACTATGTGTAAATGGTAGGAGGAATAATTTGAAATAATGTATATATTTAGTTTACAGAAAGCAGATGGAAAACAATGCTAATTAATTTTCTTCTTGATCTAGTTTTATTTTCTTTACCTTATATTCTATGTCTAAACAAACGGCAAACATTAATTACTTTCTCGGTGAAGATGATCCCAGAAGACTCTTGGTGAATGCGATCAAATTCACTTCTGCCGACAATAAGAATTTTAAAAAATTAAATAGAAGTCACTTTTTATCATGGCTGTAATAAAAAAACAATACTTTTGAACCAGATGATGTTCTAACTCGCATCCACTTGGTCATACCTAAGTATTTGTACCAATGTACTTATATAAATGATAATAATGAAGTTGAAAGTTTTGAGTCTATGCTACATATTTATTTCAATATATGTCTAATGTTTTCTTGATGTAGCTAGTCTACGCTGATTCAAGGGACCGAGTTTGTTTATAGTAAATGTGTACATACATTTGATTAATTAAATACTTAAATTTTGAATGCGAGAAATGGATATGCAATTGCAATGAAACATTTGATTAAATAAAGTGGGAAATCTAAGCTACATATAACATAAAATGTTAGACACATAGAATAAGTATTTTTTATTGTAGTATAAATTTACAGTATATTTTTTAAAAATTTTTAACTAAGGCGTCTCCAAAGAAATCTTATTTCGCATATTTCGACACATCTGGAACTTAAAACTTGAAAAGGTTAGCGAAGATATTTATACAAGTTTACTTGTTAATTTACATAGATAAAAATACTGCAACAAACACGAAATTGCTAGACTGTGAAAAAAATTTAGATTGTAAATATTAAGCGATTTTGCGAACTTCCAATCTTTATATCTGTATTCTTTCGCTCTTGTAGATATTTTCCGTGAAATGGATATAGTCAACGAATTCCATAATTCAAAAGTTTTATTTAAAATAATTTGATAACATTTTTTTTTATTTCAAAACTTAAAGTAATTATTTGTCCATTGTTATAATAAGGATAGTATTCTTAGAATTACATTACCCTTAAGGTTTATTTTTATAACAAGGATAGTATTCTTAGAATTACATTACCCTTAAGGTTTATTGCTTTATCTGAGAATATTACATACTTCATAGCATCTACTTAGCTACTTTCTGATAACACTGAAAATATTTTTTCGTTTAAAAAACCAAGTGGAATTTATATTTATGAATATCAAAGAATTGATGAATAACATTCTAAGTACATAAGAATCGCTGCCAAATTCAAATTTCACTAGCGTATGTTAATACCTCTTTCAACGTTTTTTTTAAAATACTGTTTGATGAGTCAGGTTATGAGTAACAAATTTAACAAATGAATAACCTCCAGATTGTCGCTTTCATTCTAAATTATAATATCTGTTTTGTCTTTAAGCGTTTATGAAATCACATCTGAATGCACCATTAATAAAAATTAAAGGTAAATAAAGTTAAAATTACTTTACATCCTTGTTTACTCAGCTGCGATAAGAGTTAATCAAAATAAAAGCAGTTGCATTGATACATTGATTAGAAAAGATTTGATGATTTTTAAGAAAAATAAAACTACCGGTTTTCTTTTATATATTTTTTGGTAAAATTACACCCTTGTTTACTCAGCGGCGTCAAGAGTTAATCAAAGTAAAAGCAGTGGCATTGAATACATTGATTGGACAAAATTTGATGATTTTTAAGAAAAATAAAACTACCGGTTTTCTTTTATATATTTAGTAAAATTACTTTACAACCTTGTTTACTTAGAAAAAAAAATTTATGATTTTTAAGAAAAATAAAACTGCCGGTTTTATTTTATATATTAAGTTATATAGCTATATGAAATATGTCAAATACATTCATTTTATATCTTTCATTTTTAAGTAAGATTCTGCCCGACAATGAATCTTTGTTATCGACAAAAATATGAAACTATTAAATAGGAAACTTATGAATAAAAATAAAACTCTTATGCTAAGATTCAGAAGACTTTGTTTCGTTGGCATTTTCTCAAGGTATTGTCTCATTTCAGAGTCTGAACAAAAAAAATTTATAAACTCAATCAAAATTACTTTCATAGACGACGTTCTGTTTACACAGATAATACGTTCATTCTTTAGGAAAACATTTATCAAATTAATTATTATAAACTCATCTCCGAAAAATAAATGTATTGGACGTTTTATGTAACATTCTCTTGTTATATTCTTTATATATCCACAGTGGTTGTGGAGATATGATGAATGTTAGAATGTTAGATATTTATGTTGGAGACCTCAAATTATTAGCCATTAATTCAGAAAAACTTGAAGAATGAACTTAATATTTCTTCCCAGTTTCTTCAACATGTTCTTTAAAAATATTCTTCTTTTAGCAATTTTCGTGTAAGTAGAAACCTTTAAAAATTCGACACGGAACTCGGTTAATCTTATAATTTAATATTCATAATATTGCAAAGTTAAAGATAATTCCCGCACATAGATACTATCGTAAAATTGAATAAATTTAAAATATAAATAAATAAATTTTTTGCCACAAACATAAATATGTTTATATTTTAACCGGTAATTTTCCCTAGTTTTATCGTTACTTTCATTAAAAAATACAAGATTTTGGAGCTCCTGTCATCCTTAATTACTTGGGAAAAATGTTAAAGAATTTAGCCGAAAAATATAACCATTGAATTTGTATTCATTTTTCCATAAAGCATAGATTTTCTTGAACATTGATAGTCTATAAATGTTGTTTTCAGCAATTTGTCAAAAAAATTTCAACTCGAAAGAAAACTTAATGTTATACGAAAGCAATTAGGAAAGTTTTAATGATGGCTCAGTAACTATTTATGAATGTCATTGAAAGCTTGGAAAATTGTATTATTCACTTTTAAATTATTTTTAATATGTGCTGCCAGTAGGTTATTCTGAATGTCTTCAAATTGGAATTAACTTTTTCAGCGCGTAAATAAAAAAAAAGTAAAATTCGACAAAATTAAATTTTTCACATTTCTTCTTAAGTTAATTGGATAAGCAGTTAAACAGGTTACTCGTAGTTTATTTTATGGCAAAAAGACGTAAAAAATCGTTTCCAATTACATATTTTTGTAAAGAAATACTTCTTAAGGCTTCTGGGCTCTATTCGAATTTTTTCACTAAGAACATAAATAATCAAGCAATAAAAAAAACCAAGGACACGGAATAACATGAAAAAAGTGAAAAAGTTGCGCGGAATGGTGTTTCAAACCTTATATTTGACAGCCAAATGAGAGAAATAAAATGTTTAAATATTTAATAAAAAACACATTATAAAATAAATATAAAGACCACTGACCTCTAATTTTTACTAAATCAGAGGTCAGTGGTCTTTACAATTATTCTATAATGTGTTTTTGTTGATATTCTATTATAAGAGGAATGGAAAACAGGGAATAATTCCTTTATGTTAAAACTAATTTATATTCTGTTCGTATTATGTATCCATTCCATTTCTTCACTGCCAAAAATAAAAGAGAAATTTCGTTACAAACCTTTCCAACTTTGGATAGACCGTCTAAAAAAATTGTTTTTGTCAGTATAATTTATTTCAGTTTATCTGTTTCCTCGAAACACACACGACGTTGCTTCTCAAATCAAATTGAAACTTGACATACGTTATTTTGACACATGTTTCAAGAAAGGAAAATCTAATTTATTCCAATGCCGTTCTTTATTACTGTATTAGGATGAAACATGTTCAACTTGTCCTCATATATACCCCAAAGGTACTCGCAATGAGAGTATTCGAGCAACTTATGCTCAGAGAAGGAAAAAAATATTTATACGACAATAAGGTCGAAATAAAATTTTTGATAAACTTCCTATATATGTTATTTAGTGATAAACTCCATATTTGTTAATTTGTATGTTATATTTTTGGTCTAATGAAATCTAGTATAGAAAACAAGTAGTGAAAAATTTGTCTGCAAATAATATTAATGCTGATCGGAATCAATGTACAATTTTGATAGGATAAAAGTGTCTGTGTGCTCTTCACTCGGATGAGAATCATATTTCTACAGCTTTACAGCAAACCATGAGATAACACCGATAATTACTTTACACCATTGTCGTTTTGCATTTACTCTTAGGGTCGTATGTATCTTAGGGTCGTAGTAAATAATATGGATACGAAACATAATGACACATTTTCAGTTGAAAAAACATATTAATTTACACAAGAAAAAGAGTTACTTCGTAAATTTGTGCAAAGAATCCAAATTATACCTCAAAATTGAATAAATGTACAAAAAAAAGCGGAAAAATTTATATTTACAAAAAGAAATATGTGAAAATTTAAGTTAAAAGCATACTATGATCTGGACACAAAAAAAACTAATTTATAAATCATTTAAAATGCGTCACACATCATAAGATTTATCATAATTTAGCCTTAAAATAAATTACATAATACTTGGAGGTTAGTGAAACTTTTCGTAAGAGTGATAGATAGAAAGCGATATTAGACATTTGGAATAATAATTGATTTTCCAATGTGATATCTACCATTTAGATGGTTACACTAGAGTCAATCAAAATAGGACGAAGAATTTTACCCAAGGTATTTACTCATTCAATAGTCAAACGTAGATGTATGATAATGTGGTAATGGGTCGACTACAGGGATTGGTGAGTAAGTTATAATCGATTGAATAATTGATAAAACACTTTCAGAATGGATTCAATAAAGTTTCTAAAACCAATATTCAAAAAATTGCGAATCAATTTGTTATATAAAATATATATTACCTAAAACAGGACTAAAATCTCAAATATACGACTGATTGAATGCATCACTAGTTTTAATATCATACTCCTTGTATTTTAAATCCTTCTCCTCAGTCACTAGATATAAATCCCCTCGAATATGAACGATCAAATTTTGAAAAAAAAAAATGTTTGAACAAACAATGGGATGGATTCGTATAACTTTCACGATGAAAGTCTCTTGATCCAACGATTGGTTGATATTATACTATTTTAGTATTCTATGCGTTTACTCTTAGCCATGATATTATGGACGTATGCATTTTACTCTTAGCCATTATGCATTATCCTAAATATTAGGTAATACATAATAGCTATTAAGGATAAAGGATAAATTAGTTAATTCCAATTAAAGTTTAAATTATTTTAAAACTTAATTATTATCTTCATTTTGTCTTGAAGACGCATCCGTGTACCTTATATGTAGATAATTAAAAGTTTAATGTAGTAATTTGTTTAAATTATAATCTCATATAAACATATCTTCATAGTTTTCGAGTCTCTGCATCATCTATGTAACCATTTGTTTATAAGAAATCAAGAATATCAATTATTTCATTTTATTATGCTATATGAATATTTGAATATCATGTAAGTTGAGTTTCCTCTAATTTTCCGAAGTTTAACTATTCAGAATTCACAGTTTGACGCATCATCAATATTTTCACAACGGTATTAAGTTCTTTTCAATTTTAGATATATTATATTATATAAATATTATTATACATATTATATAATTGGATATCTATGTAGTTGTCAATAAATAATAATATATAAACTGTCATTTCTGTTTTTTTACTGTCCACTAAGTATACAAAACTATTTATTAAGTATTTTTGACAAATACACAGTAAGTATTTTAGAAGGTAAAAAATAACTGTAGTAAAAAAAGACTTGTGGTTTTTTGTTCTCAAATTTCACAATATTCTTACATTGATAATTATGTATTGGAATATTTAAAGTTTATTATTTAGGTTTTAAAAGCCTAAAATTGTAAAGTAAGTTTATATTTATTATATTACCCTTTTTTCTAATGTGTCATAACCAAAATAAGTTGTTCATTTGAACTGAGTTTCAATTCCCTAATAATATTCAATATACTATTACTATTCAAGATTAAATAATTCCATTCAGGTAGTTTTGACCTGTAAAATCTTTCAGTACATAGGCACACTGTACAAACGCACTGACAATCGTAAACGTTGAAAATTTAGAATATAAATTTCTTTCACTAAGAACGACGTCAAACCTATTAGGTAAGCAGATTTGTAAACTTTTGTCTCCATGGGCGCAATAAAAATTTTTCATACTTTAAAAGAAAATTTGAATGCTTTTGAAGTAATTTTTCTTTCCCGGGACTCATATTTCCCTAGAAGTTAAATTAATTATTGTGTTTAATTAGAGTTATTTAGGATAATACAGAAATTTATTCATGTTTGTATTTAAGTTACTTTGTTTTAAGTTACTTTGTGTGTCCTAGATTGATTTCACACACAAGAACAGCTTAAATTCTTTATTATGGATATATATTGAAAAATGTTTATTTCTTCAAAAGCCCAGTTTTTACAGATAAGCAAACGATGAAGAAAACAAAAATATTCTGTATACATGGAGTCATGTACAATGCAGTATATATAAATCTTATCCACAGATTGTAATATGTAATATGTGGATAATATTTATATATCTGCATTGTATAAGACTCCATGTATGCAGAATATTTTTGTTTTATTCACAATATTTTCGTGTTCACATCTATATAATATTTTTAATTTTTTTCGTTTTGAAAATATTTCTTCCCTAAGTGAGTTCGATATGAACTTTTTGCTTGGGACGATGGGATATAAACTACATGTTTTTAGAAGAAACATACGGCCGCGAGTTCTATCAAATTAATGGCAGTTTTTGTGAATTCTCTCAATGTTGAAATTTATTTCATGAACATTTTCATTGCAGACTTTTGACTAAACTGAGCAAGTCTGTCGATATTCTATTCCTAATAATATATTAATTAAAGTGATCGGATTTTGTGTCGCAAGCAGCTCTACGTCTTTAAACACACACCTTCACGTAACGACGGTTCTTTTATTTTTTTCCCCGGTCTTGGGCATCAAGCTATTTATTTCAAATACTGTCTGGTTACTTACAATGCATGTGCCGAAATATATATATATATATATATATATATATATATATATATATGTATATATATATATATATATATATATATGTATATATATATATATATATATATATATATATACATATATATATATATATATATATATATATATATATGTATATATATATATATATATATATATATATATATATATATATATATAGTTGGGTATTAACGTATATAACGAGCCGTCATTCATGTTATATTTTTCATTATATATATGATTTCAAATTAATTATTCGTCGGTGTAATAATCACTGTCATTTCGTACTACTTGTCTCCAACGCACTGGCCGCGTATCTGCATAAAATTCAGCTTGGCTTGGAATAAAAAAATTGGCGCATAAGGCGTTGCTGAGTGAACTAAACAAACAATAATTAATGTATGCAAAGTCTGGAAATATGACGGGTGGGGGATCTCTGCCAACCAAAGTCCAAATCGTCTAGGCGGATCTGTTTGTCTATATGAGGACCGGCATATTTGAAGCTTATCCCTAAGAAGTTTAAATGATTCAGATATTACTACGCGTTGGCATATGTTTCATGTAGCTTCGGTAGTAGAGTGACTAGATTGGTACTCGCAGAGAAGATAGTGTCTCACATATGTCTTAATGTCCTCCATATTTTATACGCGTTAAAAGTATAGCGGCTTAGTTATTACTGAATCTTGTATCTTCGATTATGGAAGCTTGTAGAATGTTCCCATATATTCCCGAAGGATATATATATATATATATATATATATATATATATATATGTATATATATGCATATATATATATATATATATATATATATATATAAATATATATATATATATATATTCACATATACACATACATGAAACATATCAACTCGCGGACAAATAATACTTTACCTTATATGCAAAAGCATGGTGTTAGCGCTTGAATATTTGCTATTGTTTGTTTTCTTTGTCACGTTTTATTCTTTTATCAATATATTTAGATACTCTCTGGTTATTTAATCCCAAATTAAAAAAAAAACAACAATTGAAAATAACAGTCCAAATATTAGGTAATTTTAACTCTGCGTTATGTATCAAACTGAAAACACCGAAACCGGTTAACAATTAATTCGGATAAAATCATTTAAATTTACATCGTATGTACAGAGCAAGATACCGTACAATCAATTTTAATTAATTTCTGAAATATTAGACGAGTAGGGCAGAAAGAGGGAAGCCCCACGTAATCTCAGGTTCCGATAAAAATTGTTTCTAACCCCAAATTTGATGTCACTTTGTTATACGGGTTTTATTGAGATTTTTGTTGAATTTTTAAAAAATATATTTTGAGGTATATGAAGCTACTAAAATATACTATGTAAAAACAAATTATAAACTTATTTGCGG
The DNA here is from genome assembly GCA_039881145.1 of Druceiella hillmani. Lineage (NCBI taxonomy): Eukaryota > Metazoa > Arthropoda > Insecta > Lepidoptera > Hepialidae > Druceiella > Druceiella hillmani. Next base: position 19,442,469 of record JAYKKI010000012.1, read on the forward strand.
AAAAGGTACCCGTCCCTTAGCTTTAACCAATAAACAGATTGTGAATTAGTTTTTCATATATTTTACATTTTATGTCGTATGTATCGATATTTGCATTACACAATACTCAAGTGTTATTATTTACAGCAAAGCTCCACTTGCGTTTCACTGCATTGCCGAGCACTTGATATTCTGGAAATCATAATTGAAATTGAAAATTACTCTGTATTGAATTTTATTTTTAGTATTAGTTTAATTATTATTTGTATCTAATATTTATTTTAATTCATCTGGTTTGTTATTGACTCATACGACGGTGACATAACTATTTATCTTGAGTATAATTGTTTAGTTACAATATTGTTGTTTACTTGTTAATTTTTTTTCATTTCGTTTGTTTCACCTTTAAATATTCTTTTGCATTTGTTATGTACGAATTGATGAGATTGAGTGTGCTTTATGTACTAGTATCGAATAAAACAATGACTATGACTATGATGTGGACATAAATCTATCTCTCTCTCTCTCTCTCTCTCTCTATATATATATATATATATATATATATATATATATATATATATATATATATATATATATATATATATATATATATATATTACTCATCCCAGAATGCGTACTCTTCATTCTCAAAATCACTGAACGCACTTTAATAAAAGCGAATGGAATACTATAAGGCTTAAGTACACTTTCAAGTATATAAGAATACATAAGTGTGCTCAGTATTAATATTAAACAATACATAAATATAAATATTATTTTTCTCCACTTAAATATTTTGCCTAGCATTTCTTCCATAGGCCTTACCTACGTTATAAATTTACGTTACCTACCGTAAATTTCTTAAAAGCCATGAGAGTCCCAACCATTGCTTATAATTTTCCAAAAAACTGACTTTTCATAATTTTGACTTTATTAGTTAAGAAGATGGGACAGGCGGAAAGAAACGTATTTTTGTAGATATTTTCGGCAGCATTGCTATAATTTAAAATTCTGACTATAGTAGTTTCCAAATTTAGAAAAGTGTTAGATAGCTAAATTTCTGGTTGATGATAATGTGGCAAAAGCATCTTCAGATAATGTTGAGGGTAATAAAACATTTTAGATGGGTGAAGATAAATTAACTATGGTATCGAAGAATGAATTTAAAGTGAAACATGCTGAAATAGAAAAACATCACGTCTTAACGTTGACATAATATCGCATGTGTATGGATACTAGAAATAATCTTGCAAAATAATACAAACTAGCGTGACCCGTGCGAAGTCTTCACATTATTATTTATTCCATTATGAAGCTCAGATGACAGATCAAACAAATATTTTACTAAAATTGACATATAGAGGCGCAAGTATCAAAAGCCTTGAGCTAAAGCGCCACTTTATTTATACGTGAGTGGATTTGAAATTAAACAAAAATTTTACCGACCGTCAATCATATTGACGTTGAGCCGTTAGATGGCAGCATTGCTGTTTTGTGTATATAATTTTAAAAATTAATTAATTTGCAAAAACAATAGCAATAATAAATTTTTTAGTTGTGGATGCCGGTAGAGCAAGCAATTATCTATAAAATGATATATAATTTATGTGGATTAGTTGTGAGGTTTTTTCTAAAAAGGGAGTGTAACATCTTAACCTTAGCGTATTAATATATATGATGATATGATGATGATGATGATGATGATTGTCACCAATATAAAGTAAAATTAATAATCAACTTACGTATGATTTATGTTTTCAATATAAATATGTCGTCACATCTATTCGTGTTTTACTAAACAGACTTTGAACACTGCGCCAGGAAATTAAACTAAACGCATACATAAAGTAATACATTCTAGTTTTCTTTCTTCATTTGTATTCGTACCTTTTACTTATTCTAAATTTATTCATCTATTCTTGGTATTCCTTGAGTCTAAAAGTGTCATCTTCCTTTGTTTAGTTTCATTCGCTTTATTTTTTTTAATAAAGTTGTTTACTAAGTATTATGATTTTAAATCGTTTTGTATTACTTAAACTAACAAGAGTATCAGATTACGGTAAGTGACCATTAGTTATTTATTTCAATGCCATCTTCCTTCATAGTATAATATGAAGGAAGATGGTCATTGATGAACGTTGTACACCTCTCGTCAATCATGTTTTTTACTTTTGCTCATATTCGTAAATATTTTAAATATACTGTTCCACTTGAAGAATATCATGAATGAGCTTGTTTTCTTATAAAATCTCAACTATAGCATTCATGTTTCTCTCAGTTTCTTTATGTGCTTTTCCCATTAATTTAATCGGAATATACATTTTAGATAGTTCTTTCTTTAGTACATGCTATGTAGCTGTGCCTTTTCGATATTTTATTCTTTTACATTTTCCAATGTTTTCATTTATAATATTTGTAGACCTATAAACATATAAGGTGTAAATAAATTAATTGTTTTTTGATAAATTAAATAAATTCCATGCGTTAAAGAGACAAAAGCCTTTAATTATTTACATGTTTCATATATTTTAAAGAGGAAAAGTCGTGACGGGCTTAAAACAAAACCACTTAATTTTCCTAAAGCCAGTGATAGACAACTAAAATCTTTTTTAGTTTTGGTTTAGTCCAATATTAAATTAATTAGAATTTAATAATCTTTATGATAAACTATATTGGAAATAATGAATACTTGGGTGACTTCGAGAATTCTTCGATATCAATTTCTTTATGCCTGTCTTTACACATTTAAAAGAACATTTACGGCTCGGAAACACATTGAATTGTACCAGTGAGAATACTTTATAATAGGTTTTGAAAGATTTTCGTTTACAACAATCCTAACAACCATCTAAACGGTTGTCCTTGGCATGTGTTTATTGTGATTGGAAATATGAGGGTGACCACACATTGTAATATTTCCATTTTGTATAGACGAACGAAATCCGACGGAATAAGTTTTATGTTTGGAATCAGAAATGTTTGCCTCCCCACACACTACTTAAAACCTTCTAGTCTAATAAAATTTCATTTGTATTTATTATCCTAAGTCAAGTTTAATTTTTCAATTCATTAGTAATATTTAAAGCTTTCGTCGGTTCCTGATTTCTTCCGTATATCAATCGTAACTTGTTCGTTTGGGATTTCTTAGTTTCTAAATCTCCTTTGTTATCTTCGTTATGAAGTGCAAGTCGATCGCTAACCAATTTGTCGATTGAATATTGTAATTAAGTGAATGTTTCCAAATTGTACAGTAATCTTTATTTCCGATAATATTAACAGAAATTTGCACAAAAATAACAAATACGGCATGGTGATGCATAAAATGATAGAAAATGACAATTTTCAAAAAATTAAGTGAAAATTTGTTTCCATTACAATATACAAAAGGCAAAAATTTTACCAAAGAAACTTCTCTTCCATGCTACAATGTATGGTATTTAGCGTAGTTAAGAGACAATCATTATCAAATATAAAAGAAAATTAACCATTTCGTATTATGTACAAATATTGAAGGAAAGATTTATGTAAAATTTTAATAATTGGTATTTAGATTCACGTAATGGCTTCTACTTTGCTTCGCAATAGATTCATGATTAACAAATTAATTAAGTAAACGCATCGAAACTTCCTGGCATTAATTAATTCAAATCCAAGCCTACGCTACATTGGCCAAATTACCACAAAAAATCAAACATGAATCGAATATCTCGACTATTTCAATATATTGACGTAGTCGATATAATTGTCAAGGCAATGTTGTATTCATATTAGAGAGAAGCGCACCCCCTACCGAACCTCGGTACAAAGTATTTCCTTGTATTGAGCCAGAGACCACGCGCAACGCTGCACTCGAGAATGCCGTCGATATGCCGATACAGTTCCTGCCAGTTTTGCTCCAGTTTTGCAATATGTTATATTTCTAATATTCATATCAAAAAAAATATTCCTGTCATCCAAAATAGAAAGTTATAGGTAGTTTTAATACGTCACTGATACCATGTACCACTGAAAGTCTGAGTTTCAAACCCTGACTTACTCTTGTTTGCATGACATAAGAACCAGATAAAAAATTACCCATCGCAAGTATGGTTTCTGTAAGGGCTGAAGAAAAAAGTTATTCCACCATGGTGGATTAACAGCATGCCATTATCTATGGGGTGAAAAGTTTTCTGGTAGTGGGAACATGCACCATAAAATTGAAAGCCGTGAACAAGCTTATAGGAGACACAGTTGATGAAATATGTGAATTCCGTAACTCTTGAATGTCCAAAAGGAAACCTGTGTTGCGTATGAATTTTGACAATTTGAATATATATATATATATATATATATATATATATATGTATACACACACACACATACATATATATATATATATATATCTGTGTGTATGTGTGTGTATTTGCGCGCACGCGTGCGTGTGTGTGTTCCGGCGTGTGCGACCGTATCCGCGCATGCACACGCACCCAGCGTGTGCGAGCAAGTATGTGTTTGGGCGGGGGTGTGCGTGCGTGCGCGCGTGCGGGCGTGTGAACATTCGTACCTGCGTGCCAGAGCGCGCGCTATCTCGCGCCCGCGCCTATTAGAGTGTGCGTCTTCAAGTGTGTGTGTAATTTGTGTATTTAACTCTTTTGAAAATAGCACCAGAGAAAAGTGCGTTGTCTTGTAAGTTGACTAGTTTATTTTGAATTGGAAGATTAATAGTCAAAAGTAAATCATAACAAAGTCGAAAATTTTTAGTTTACAAAATCCTAAATATTATGAAAAAAAAAGATATTTAATTGCTTTTTAAAAACGCATTCAGCCAGTTTGCAAACAGTCTACGTATGTAAAATATGTAAAACTTTTATGCAAAACAACTCTGTCTTAACAATGTTCAACCGTCGAATTTTCCATATATTTTCTAATATATAAAAGTCTTTCCTATAAGAAATGCTGACTGCTGTAAATACCAGTCGAATGAAATTCGTGACATTTACCTTTTCATTTTTCTCAGCGAAAAGATAAGTTGAATTTGAATCTCTCTTATATACGGGCTTTTACCCAATGACATATTTCAAGAAAGGAGCCAAAATATTCCTTACATCCACTTTGATAACAATTGCTTTACAATTTTAAGCAAGTTAAAAATGCTCGATAAGCTGTTAATTATATTTTCGAAAAGTCATATTTTCCTGGAAAATTATGTTTTCCAAAATTTCACTTTTTGTGTCTTTCTACCCTTTAAGTTTGAAATATAATAAACTTTAATAAATGTGGAAAATATGTGAATTAATTTGAAACATAAAATAATTATTTTATTGACAAGTTCAATACGCAGCTATGATAACGGGCTATAATAATTTATATAGACCAGGTTTTTTTTGGATGAATTTTTAATAAACTTAGTGATAATAAGGTATTCCATAAAGTTATAAAATTTGTAAAGAATGTTTAGAAACTATTCGATATTCGGCGTATTTTGCCACGTTTTTTAATTTTTGGCCAAAAACCGAACAACAGGGTTTTCTTTGATCTAATTCCAAATACAATATGAAAGTTCTTAAAAAATCTTGACGTGTGATAGTTTCAATGAAAGCGAATGTAATACGGAATGCAGTTATAAGCAAAAGGAAAAATAAAGGCAAAACAATTACTGACGTGAATTTCTGAGAGTAAAATACTTCAAATAAATTTCAATCATTTTTACTTATTTTATTGATCTATCAAATGATTAGAATTGAAATAAAATGGTTTAATCGAAAGCTTATTTTGTGGTTGTTTTGTACTTCACACGTGTAAAAGTTTGCTTGAGACAGCTGTATAACTCGCAGTTTCAGCAATATTAAAATCTATATTTGGATATTTTGATAGAAAAAGTTCATTGCACAACTTCTGACTCGCAGTAGACCGATTTATTTCATTACACACTTCTTTCCGCTTCATATCATATGTTATTTATTCCCTTCAGTAACTTGAAAGACAAAACACATGCTATTTGGTGATATCGACAATTAAATCTAATTAACATTTTAGTATTCATAAGCTCATAATATCTGCATTAAAAATTAGCTACTGAAACAAAGTAAGTTCATTAAAACTGTCAAAAGGTGCGAATATTTCATTTAACTTTGTATAATTTTTTAATTAATTCTACTTCTTATTATAATATTTTCCTTTTATTTCCACTTGATAAATTAAACACAAATTTTTATGAATTTTTTTAAACTTTAATACAATATTTTTAATTTACTTGAAGCATACTTTTATAAAATACACTAGCATTTTTCTTGGGAACATGGAAGGAAATGTTGCAGCATAACGATTTTTCCAATTTAAATTGGCATATTTATTAGAAATAACTCATATTCACCATTATATAGTAAAAAACATGTCTAGCACGAGAGGAACCCGCATTACTAGATTAATATTTAATGGTACATAATATTCCTTCTAAACTAATTACAAAGTTATAATTTTTTGAACGAAGAGATATTGTCTCCCATAACTTTCAAAGTCACATATTTAAAAAAAATTTTTTTTTCGTAATATAATAACAAATTACAATTTTAAGATTGTTGCCTTCACTTTTGCTGTGAGATCCTGATTCTTTCCAAATTTAATTATTTTAGGTCAACGGGAAGTAGGAAGATAGGTTTAGATTTATGAGTGTCAAAAAATACGGCATAAATAGTATGTAATTTTACGTATATGTAATTTTGTTTTTTTTTATTGCGTTCACTTAGAAGGTAGATTATTTAAAACTTCAAGGGAATGTAGACCTAAGTATTTGATATTATAATATATGTCCATCTGTATACGGTCTTGGTATACAGATGGACAACGGAGTAATCTTATAATGGTTCCTTTCTTTTGAGGTACGAAACCCTAAAAAGTAACAACATTTGTTCAAATTTAGTGTCTAGCAGTAAGAATTTAATTTACTCTAGTGATGTGGCACCCTACTCTACTTTGAAATTTGTACAGCGTTTAACGTTTTTTATATCTATATTTTTTTATATTAGGTTGCTACAACACCACTAATACACTGAATGTTAGTAGAGTAACATATAAAATGATCCTCATCGATACAATACGATATCAGTCAACAAAGTTACAAGCGCAAATTTTAGATGAAGGAGGCTGGGACGTCGATTTTTTTATGGTTGTCATCGGCATTTAGTCTTTCAGTAGACCATCCACTCTCGTGGGGATGAGTCGTGTTGCGATAATGTTCACGGTTTTGTAAAACACAGACGCGAAACTGGTCGTTGGAAGATTTCACTAAATGTGAAATGAATGATGACGTATTTAATTGTAAACCGTAAGGTGCACTAGAGCGTATAAGAAAAAAAAAATGCGAATATAAACATAAACAAATTATTAATTATAAAACTTGTTTACATGCATATTTGCACAGTTCAAATTTGTAATTTTAAAAGTTAACAAAATGGGCTATCTTTAAGAATGAACTATTTTTATCATAAAAACATAAATCTTTGGTGTCGATTCTAACAAGGAAGTGGATATATATGGAATTGTAAATATGGATATTTTAAAATTCATACCTGTTATGTTTACGATGGCATGTCAGGTTTTCATTGGTAAGCATCGTTATCATTCAAAATGCATGTATAATATATGTCCAATATGGGAAACAATTTATAATATTAAAAATGTTTTCCCATATTGAGCTTTATCTGGTAGAAAATTTTTTTTTACCATTTTCCTTTCACGTTTTTACATACTAGTAAAATTACGCGTCACTATATATTAACTTGAATGCAAATAGTTTAATTTAAAATAACATAACGCGTAATACTAATGTTTACGATGGCATGTCAGATTTTTATTGGTAAGCATCGTTATCATTCAAAATGCATGTATAATATATGTCCAATATGGGAAACAATTTATAATATTAAAAATGTTTTCCCATATTGGGCTTTATCTGGTTGAAAAAAATTTTTTACCATTTTCCTTTCACTTTTTTTACATACTAGTAAAATTACGCGTCACTATATATTAACTTGAATGCAAATAGTTTAATTCAAAATAACATAATGCGTAATACTTTCCTGTAATATCGCTATTGTCTTAAGATTACCATTATTTAATATACTCAATATATTACCCATATTTAAGAAAAAACATCCACTTTGACACGGATTTCCATTATGTTTCTTAATAAAGATATTAGATGCTACTAAAAATTCATCTCCAAGAAGTACTGCAAGGGATGGAATTCTAATAAAAAAATTATGGTGTTAAAAAAAATAAAATTGTTAAAAATAAGTCAAAAATTAAAAGTTATTATGTTTTTAATTCCATGAGGATCATGATTTAATGAAAATTATAAATTTGAAGAAAATCGTCACTAAGCATTTAAAAATAAATAAACGTTAATGCGGTGAACAAATCCAAAGTAACATTTTATTATATATTAGGGTATGAGTAGGTTCTTCAAATTCTTAATTTTTTATTTGTTTTTTACCGTTATGGTGTGGTAAAATCTATTTTAATTATTGATTTTTATATTTTGGACTAAATTTTCAGTATATGGTTTATTACCTAAATAAATAAAATAAATGTGAATCGAAGCATAAAAAGAAATTAAATTTAAAGTCGGAAAAAAATTGCCGTTTATAATGAAATTTTGCTTTGATGGTGCTTCTTCTAATTGCCGTATTAAATTAAGTATAATCCGCTGATCGACCAATATCTAAACCAATTCTCCACCAAATGTATTCCATTTTTAGATGAAAACAAACCGGAATACTTTGATATACAATGAATATATATCATTTCTCTCACTCCATGCGCAAATTCCCTCAGGATTCGAGAAGCTTACTTACATATTTAAGAATTCACCGGAAATGAAACAGTTCACTGAAATTCACCGGAACAAACGATCGCTTCGAACCCTCGGTTACTTTATTTATGATCATCGCTGCATTATGGAAATGTGAATACATTTTCATAAGACGTACGAAGGGAGCGTTTAGAATCACCGTTGAAGGCACAAATTTCGAATCGACATAAATATTTTTTTTATTTTTTCACGGTATCAGATAAATTTATTTTTAATATTAATATGACATTAGATCACCGATTTTTATTCTTAATTTGCTGCGCTGAAACATATATTTTTCATATAATTTCTAGATATTTTTCTCTATTTCCTCTTCGTAATAATATCTGAAAGAGTGTTTATATGTCATTTTATCAGCAAAGATTCGTTCGCTCCTGAAAATATTGTAATACAACGAAACTTAGGTAGTGATAAAGAACTTAAAGAAAGTAGAAATAATACTACATCACGTAGTTTCGTTTAATTGTGAGTAATGAATTGAATGCCAGATATATACAATGTCTTATTCACAATTAAATGAAACTACGTGATGTAGTATTATTTCTACCTTCTTTAATTTCTTTGCCACGACCTAGGTTTCGTTGTATTACATCTTCAGATGGGACATTAGCAAAGATATATCCAACAAAGATCATCTTTGCTATTATACCACCTGAAGATGTTGTAATACAACGAAACCTAGGTCGTGGTAAAGAAATTAAAGAAAGTAGAAATAATACTACATCACGTAGTTTCATTTAATTGTGAATAATGAATTTCTACAAAATTAACGCCAAATATATTCAATATCAATGTCTTATTCTTCATTTTGAATCAACATCTCATTCTTTACTTCGAATTGACAATATAATCTGTAATTTATAAATATATAATGCACTATGCAGCAGCCTGTGGGGCCGTATGTCTTTATCCCGATCAACATGAAATCTTCTTTATTATAATAAATAATAAAGAAGATTTAATAAATTAATTTTTAGAAGATTGAGGTCATGTTAAATGCAATTGTATTAAATTCGCATACGCACGTAAACGATATTATTTTAAGAAACAGAAAAAGAAGAGACAAATTATTGACCATAAAGTACTATAGCAATTCTTAATTTATTTTAGCTTCTAAAGGCTTTAGCCAACTCAATATATACTGACTTGCGTAGTCTGAATACTTGGATAGTATAATTACAATATTTGATCTTTTATATCTGGCAATTATTTAGAGTACCTATATATTTAAATAAAATACATCAGGTAAATGGCAGCTAAAAGATAAAAGCACTTTATGAAAGTGGAATAGCAGAAATTGGCAAATATTTTCAATAGGAAAGAATTTACTTGGGACATAAAATGTAAGTCAATAAATAAAAAAAAACTTAGGGTAGAGGAGAACGTCTTTCATCTTAACGGTTTACGTCATCTACTTAAAAAAAATGTCACGATTGAAATATTAATGTCACAGTCAGAATTTCGTTACATTGTTCGCCTCCAGCGTAAACACAAGATGTAAAAACGTTAAAATATTTTCGTGTGAGCGAAAATTTAAAATTCAATAAGGAGGCAGAATATGATACAGGAGAATTCTTGCAAAATGAGCGATAAAGTTGACAACGTGGCGGAGAAATTGATGAATATGTCTGCCGCGTAAATTTATTGAAGTCTAATATACTTTGAGTAAGTTTACTTAAATGTTAAATAAATTTACTGAGGCAACCGTAGGCAAAATCGGTTGATTTGAAAAGCTTTAAATTATTCTGTTATTAAATTAAATCTTAAATAAAATATTGACTTTTTATTCCCACCGCATTGTAATTAGATGTTATCGTAATAATTTAATATGAAATGAGATTTTGTCTATAAATTATGTTATTTCGTACAATACATCATTTCATTTATTTTATCTCTGTGTTATTCTTAAGTAATTCACAGCTTTGTACTTAAGCTTTGAATGAGTTAGCATAAAAGAGAAGAACTATTAAGGATAAAAGACAACAGAGGCAAACAATGATCAAAAAGAAAATACGAACTCAAAAAAATGTATATGAATAAAATTTGTATTAAATAAATAACTCTTTAGTAATGGGTAATATTTCCAATAAATATACAATAAAAATATAATGTTTCTCAGGAACAAATAGGCTCAAGTCTCATAAACATATCGATAAAAAATATTTGCACGTGTTAGAAAAGGATGTCAAAGTATACGTATTTTAATAGCGATGGAAACTATTTTAAATTCAATGCGTATATCGCGAATATTTGCAGAGTTATTACGAAGAGAATAAATTAGTGACCTAAACAGGAGATGTTAAATAAACCGATGTCATAATTTCAGGTTAATTATGTGATCATATTCATTACAAAATAAAATAATAATTTGTGAAGAGAATGAAAAAAACAAAAGTAAATCCAATTGGATATTTAGGAAGTAATTTGTAATATTTTAGTTTTTGAGGTTTATTTTGAGCATAGCTAGGAAATCACTTTAGTGATTAATGACTAGATATAGAAAATAATATTCTCTGAAATACTTAGTACGATGTTAATATTTAATGCACATATATAATATTTACGTATTACATTATAAACAGGATTTAAGTGTTAATGTTACGTCTCTAAAAATAAAGTTATGATCTTTTTAAGTTTTTTTTTCAAATAAAATGTGTTCTATTTGTTAAACACTTAGCCATCGAATAAAATGTGGTATTTCCTTTGTTTCTAGATGGAAACTACTAGAAGCTTTTTAACATCAGAGGTAAAATGAAAGAAAGTTGCCTGTCGGCGATTAAAAACAAATGATTTTATAAATACATTTTTTTTTATATTATCGACTATATATAAGCTAGAATTTGAGTTTCCAATTATGCTAGCTGCTAACAATAAAAACATTTCATTAAAAAATATTTTTTTACTCATTTAGTCGATAATGAATCAAATGATATTAAACAACTAAGTTTATTAAGTATCTTAAAAATTATGTGTATCGGTAATATCAAATTATTATATTAAGGTATTATCAATAGCTAAATTAATATACATTCTCCAAGTAGTATTTCATGGACATCCATTGCGCCTGTTGCCGTGAATAAACGATACCTAACGATAATATTTAACCCATGAAAAAGCAAACCAAGTAGCCACTCGGCCTATTTTACTGAGTACCATTATCTGCTCATGCGATCATTATTTACTTAAACGTTATAGCTAACGACACTGCGAACAATCCCAGCGTTGCTTTTCAAAATGGCAAACAATACATTCGCAAGGATATTTGTAATAAAAGTTTGAAAACGGCCATATTTCATTCAAATTACTAGTCGTGTTTGGATATAATTGTTCCAGATAACTTGCTCGTACTGCCCGAACCAAAGTTGTTGTTCTATGTCGAACTTGCGTATGCTTCGAGAAATTCTAGACTGGAGTTTACGTAGACTTGTTTACCTATAGCTCATATAACTTTAGCGATACTTTAGCGTCAGTTTATATATATAAATAGAGCTAAAATCGACGTTATTATTTTGTATTTTTCCTGATAGACTTTACTTAAGAAATTTTAGAAAAGTTAGCATTTCAGAAGATTCCAAGTATTTAGAAATGTGACATAGTCATTGATATGTGCCTTAAAGCATGTCTGTTATCACTTGTTGATCAAATCCCATAACTCAGATCTCCAGATTTTTTTAAATAAGTAATATTTCTTTGTTTGAAGTATCTATGCCATTCAATAATATATAAACAAAAAAGAGGAAAACAGAAGCTAGTCGTAACAAAAGAAACTGATCGTAAAGTTAGTAAATAATTGTAATCGTTTTCTAACTCGATTAAAAAAACGTGTTTTCTCCCAAGGAAGTAGGTAGTATTTGAAAACAACCACAATTACTACATTATCCATCCATGTCAAATTTAAACTACATCCCTCATTAATACATACAGAATATTAAATCTATATATGAAACTTTTAACCTTTTTATATGTAATAATGAAAAATATAGTCCAGGTCTGGAGCCAGTTTTAAATTAAATATTTATTTAAAGTAATCCGTAACTGAGGCACAAGTGTAATACACTTTGTTGCAAAAATTAGCGAAGTGAATCTAGTTAACGTATGTCTCCATACGTTGGTGGTAGAGTCGGAGGTCTATATGCGTCCCATTTTGCGCATGATCTTTGCGAAAAGACAACTTTAATCATCTTTGGGTCGTTCAAATTTCAGTTAATGTAGCCTCACATCAGGAAGGTTTAACAAAACTAGCAGGATTGCTATATGGTTTTTGACGCAAATTATTCGTTACGTCAATAGATCCATTAATTCATTTTTTAATTGGCTCTCTGCTTTTTTTTATTGAAACAAATTTTAAATTTTATTGCTTGTCACTCTATGAAATGGTTATCCTTGACATTCATTCAAAATGTAAGTTTTTATTAAAATATTTATTTGATGTTTAATTTATAATTAATTACATAGTTAAGAATAACTAATTTTACATTTGGAAAATAACGTTATTTTTAAATTTTATATGATTGTCTGAAAATATACTAAAATCCAATGCATGGGATATAATATTTTATCGTGAGAAATGGTTCAGTTATCATATCTAGATTTTTTAGGTGCAATTGTTTTATATATATATATATATATATATATATATATATATATATATATATATATATATATATATCTAATCTTAGATGACATAATATAGATTGTATACTAGAATCGAAATCATGAAGAATGTACATTTTTAATCAATATACGTCGTTATTATTATGCCAGTTTTTTAAATTATTTCACTTGATTTAAAACCATTGCTAACTCTCAGCGGGATAAAAATGTTAATAATATTGAAATAAATAAAATTATAAAAGTGTCCTGGAGATCTTGGATCTTATCAATGATTTAATTTAAAATTAATTATTATTGCATTTAAATAATTTCATCCTTTTGTATTATATATTTTCGTCCTGGTCCTGTGAAGTATAAAAGAAAAATTTCATACGACAGGCGTATTTTTTCTAAAATAACAATATTCTTTTTCTTAAAATTGTCCAACTCCTCGAATTAGGAATGCACGCAAATACAGGTATATGCTATAGAGCTTTCTTGATCAAGAATTCCGGTTAAGATTTTTTCTAATTTACCGATATTTAAAACGAAACGAAAAATTAAATGTGTTATTAAACATACAATAACGATATAATAGATCTGAGACCATGGAAGCTTGCTTGCGTATTCAAGTTTACAATTATTAACATTAATTAAAAATTTCACTCTTGATATTGACAAATATATTTTCAAAAGACCTCTGATTTATAAGCGAAAGAAGGGAGAGTCCTCAAAATGATTCTAAATCAGCGGCATCGTTAGATAGATATCGTTATTAAGGCCATTTTGTAAATATGACTGTTGTGTTGTTTATATATTTGACTCGCATTCATGCCTCAACTACTCAATTAAACTTTATAAAATTTTGCAAAACATCTCATTAAGGCGTACATACGATAATTAGATGTAGATGAATATACGCTTTTTAATACGAACAGAATAAATTTAATATATATTTGGTAATTAAGTAATCACACCTTTATATAAGAACGTAAATTAAAGCAAGAGCGTGAATATAAAAATTAAAATAACCAATTTAAACGTCAGTCCGCTTCGAACTGCAGAGATTATATTTCTTTCTTTTTACGCCATGTCTTCTATTCCGTGCGACTCAAATTAATTTTATGCAATTAGTGTAACAGTTGTTTCTATTCGACAAATAAAAATATGGTATATTTTTTGTTTAATGCAATAAATAGACAAAATAAATTCAATTCAGGTAGGAAACATTCCCCAAGTGTTAGATGAATATATTAGTTATAATTGGTTAATATCATATAAAAAAGGAATTATATTGCAATAAATTGCATAAATTTAAGTGTAAATTTTAAGAAAGTCATACCTTTCCTCTGTTTTAAAAAATACCTACTTTATTAACGTTGAGGAAATTTAAATTTTCGAAAACATACACTTATTCCTATTATCAAAAAGGTGAGAGGGAAATACATTAAACAAATAAAATAGACACATGCGCCTCCCATAAATAAATTGACCTCTGATGGAAAACGTCAAAAAAGACCTCGTGTTATTTAAATGAAATTATGATAATGCAACCACTTGTGGTGAAATAAACCGCGGATAAAAGAATGTGGGACAAATTATCCCAAATTCTGTGAAAAGTTTTACGGTAGACTTTTCTTATCGCCTTCGTTCGTTAGCTTTGCTGTTATTGTAAAGTTGCTGTTATTGTAAAGGCTATCTGCACATTATACAAAGCTCCTTCCCTTTAACCATAACGGGACTTTGCTCGCTTATACTAGGTTGTAGCGCTTACGTCTGCTTGTGAACTTACCGTATATGTTATTTTGTTTAAAAGGGAGCTCTACATTGTAATTTACGGATACGCAATTATCTCTTAGACCCTAGCGGTGGTTTCAAGGCTTAACAAAATTTTATGACGCACCAAGGATTCCAAAGTTAATGTTTAATAATTTATGTAAATTTAATAAAATGATTATTTAAGATAATCATATTTCCAAGACAGGAAGAAGAACAAATCATTCTTAGGTACGAAAATTATTCGCCCTATTATTATCACTTTAAGCTATTGATAATTCTGACAGAATTTGTTTTAATCAATATATCGAAACCACAAATATCTTACCTACACATTGAAATTAATTATGCTGTGTCAATAGTTATTTATTTAGTAAAACAGCCCACTTGCAACTTATATGTTTCCAGAAATATTGGATATGTATTAGTATAAAAAGTACAATAGTTATAAAACACAATGCAAACACAACAAAAGTACAATAGATATAAACAATAATTACTACAAAATATAAAGGACACATTAATTAACATTAAACATGAAGTTAACGTCGTGAACTTCTTAACCGCATTTCTATATTAATCAGTAGAGTATAAAAATCTGGTGTGGCTCTTTCTTACTCTATTTCTTAAGTGCGTCTAAAATCAAAACTCCTAATATTCACATATCTTCTGAAATGTTTAAGTGATATGAATGTGACATGTTAGATTGTTGTCTATAATCACATGAAGCTCCAATATGAATGATGCCGATTTAAGTGCATTGCATGAACAAATGTATACGTTAGCAGGAATATGTCGTTACGTTCCTCCCAGTGCAATTTTACTGAAGTCTTTGTTTGTTCTTCTATCATTCATAGAGCAGATAGCGAGAAACCTTTCAGGTATTCCAATGTAGAGTTTTTGAACATCTTTGTTCAGAATTTCACATAAATAGCCGATGTTTACATAAAGTTGAACTTAGTGTTCCTGTTTTTCTTTTCTGAGTCTATGTATATGGAGTGTAGCTTTTCCGTTAAAAATTTGGAATCGACTTTAATTTACACCCTGATAAAGCAGTGATCACCGCTTGTACAGAATCTATTAAGTACCGAAACACATACATATATTGTCTTCTTTTTACTCGGTATGCAATCAGTTTAACTTTCCTTGATTTTCAGGTCCATTTTCATTGAATGGGTCTCATGGAGTAGGTGGTCATACAGAATAATTGCGCTCTGCTCTTTAATATCTCACCTAAACAAATAATTACCACTAGTTCAAATCTCTCAATTTTTTATGGTTTCGTACAATTTTATAACATTTGGGCATTAAAATCCACAATGTTTAGGGGAAGTTACATCTTTTTTTTGCTTTTATTGTTTTCAGAATTGTCGTAAAATTTATCTTCCACTTCATCATCAACTCCGCCTATTAGTACAACCTCTAAGACAATATGTTGACTATATATTTTATTAAGTTGCAGTGTTATGTAGACGATCTTATCAAAAACTAATTTTGTCTGAAAAATAACGTTGATTAGGACTTTGTGCTTAGTTACACCATACCTCTTTTTTGTGACTTGTCAGTAATTCTCTGAGATATTAAAAAGAGGGTAGTTCATATTTTTCTTAACTTTCTAGTCTCAGAGGTCCTTTGAGGACATTCCATTTGACCATTAATTATTTAACATTCCATTTGACCATTAATTATTTCTCTTTGAATGTTACAAAATACTCGTCCACTCACATCGTTACGTTGTAAGTCGCGACAAATAGTTTTTTCATGTCTTTCGTTTTTTCGTCGCTGTTGCCTCAAGTTAAGAGACAATACATCTCTTTACCATGAACTGGCAGTTGAAACTGAATACAAAGACTAAATGTACACTTGTTAGTTCACTGTATTTTTCATATCATTAATGACCTTTTTTACATAAATTTTGGAAAAATTACCCACGTCCGGAAACCACCCTATATTTAAAAATTTCAAGTCATAACGTCATCCTATCCGCAAAGACTGGTAGCGTCTAATCACATTGGGTTCCATTATCCTGATCTTAGGAAGGCCCTACCGGTATATAAGAAGCCTACTTTATATAGTAGGTTTGCTATAGTAGGTCTACTAAACAATTTATTTGTAGTACACAGGTTCTGCCAAATTCTTTTTGGAAACTTAGAACTAAGGGATTAATTTTCGTAGAGCAATACCGTATATTAACTTAGATTACTGGATTCACGAAATTTGTGATACAATAATATTACCCATCATCACAAGTGATTTATTCACATTTTATACAATCGATATTCAGTATGTAATATAGTAACGAATTTTATAAAAAACTTGAAATTTTGATACAGTGGATTGGGTTAAATGTATATAGTAAAGAGATAAATTTGTATTTCTATTGAATTTACTTTTTTATCATCGAAAGTTGCCAACGTGATAGAAGTATGAATATTGACGGTTTTAATTTCGACGAATCTGTGATATATCATATTAATTAGGATCATATTATGGGGTTATATTTCAAATAGAATTAAAACCGTAAAATTTTTTTCTTTTGCGAAGTATTTTTTTGCGAATTAAAAATTTTGAACCAGCCTCATACACAGGAAGCAAAATATGTCCATCTATTAATATAAAAAAATAGAGTGCCTGTCTATTATTATTATAAAATTATTGGAAATTTAAAAGAGAAAATATGAAAGAATGTAGGTAGGTAGTTTAAAAAATAAACGTATTATTTCAAAATTACCCTTATATTGTGTATAGAAATGAAAACCCTAAAACTATTCTATAAATGTTTAACTGAAAAATAAATAGATGTCAAGTTCATTTTTCTAACAATAAAATTTTTTGAAAATAATTCTAGCGATATATTTCATTTCGTGCTAGCAGACTTTGCTATAACTAGTAATATAAAAGAAAATTTTCTAGGTGGGAAAGAGGTTTCAGTGTAGTGTTTTTCTTCTTGGAGAAATATTTGTTCGTTAGAAGAGTTTATTTACTGGACAGCTTATCCGGTATAAAAAAACCCTCGTAATTGTTATTAAATTAACAATTGTTTTTTCTTTTTATTTTATTCTCTTCACATGTTTTTTTAAAAATAAACTTTACAGTTTTGCCTTCAATGTTTTTTGGACAATTGTTTTATTGTTAGGAAACTATTATTTTTTGTTACAAAAAATATTTAAACCAATTACTACCCTCAGAATGAAAATACTACAAGGCTAAGAGACTTATATTTTGTACTTAAGCTTTTGAATTTCTTGGATTTTTTCCAAAGTCACATGTAAAATACGTATTACGTTTTTTGCAATTTTTTAAATATATTGAACGGAAAGACAAAGGACATAAATTATGTTTCCATAATTTTCGGTACGCAAATTTGTTCCGATCGATTTTTAATGATACTTTTCTACATGTGTATGACATTAAAATATGGTAAACACCTAAGAAACCTTCGTCGGTGTTTTGTGACTGCAACTTTCTATGCCCAGATCGAAAATGATATGAAGCTATACACATATATGTACCGCAATACATATAACATAGTTTTGATACATAATAAATGAAAACTAATTACTGAATAGATTTGTTTTGTTAAAATTAAATAGAACTCTGGAATAATAGTTGTTTAATTTATTTCAGTACTTAAAGCTTTCTGTTGTTTTTTGGTATTCTTATTAATTTAAAAAGTTTTATTTAACGATAATAACAAAATTTTTTATATATTCTCAGCAGTAAAAAATATTAGGACAGATAGTATACGAGTATTAAAGCATATGTGAGAAAACATATTAAACATACGTTTTTTTTCATATTTGCCGCATCATTTACGTGTCTTTACGTACATCTGTCACAGCCGGTTTTCTCCGGAACCGTTTGACGTAGAACTTGAAATTTGGCAAGTAATAAAACATGTTAACTAGAGTTGTCAAAAATATTTTTTTATAATTTTACGTATTATATTTTCAGAGATGTACTGATAGGTATGCTAAAAATATATATTTCCTCCCATTATTTCCGAAACGTCTTAACTTAAAATTATGAAATATATAGGATTTTAGAAGTCCAGGCAAAGCGTGTAGGAAAACTATAACGATGATTGTAGATGTCATTATTTGTTAAATATTCCCCTTGTATTTACATTACACATACGCAATATCAAGTAAGCAATACATTTACATTAATCTATTTTTGAAGTAGGTTTTCTCAGAAACCATGTATATTAGGAATCTGAAAGTTAAAAAACTCAAACACCTTATTTATCGACATATTTTGTACCTATTTAAGGCCACTTTTTTAAGATATTCATGTAATAATAAAAGAGTAGGTAAATAGAGTTTTGAAAAATATCTTATTTTCAGTTTATATATCACGTGGGGCATCATTTGGAAAGGATTGTTACCAAAAATGTTTTGTTTTCAATTTTTAATTGCTTATTTAAAAACATTTTCTAAAAATTAGCAGAACTATAGAACCCCACCCGTTCATTTTCGAAGTTCAGACCAAAAATCACGAAAAAGATAGGGTGGTAAAATGTAATACAAGGTTACAGGAAAACTGTGGCAATTATTTTATACCTTATGATTTTTGTGTTTATTTTGAGTACGTTTCTACGTTTATGTCATTACCATTAAATTTAAAAGAAGAAAGATTAAAGAAATGTAATATAAACATAATGAGAAATAGAACCTTTGGTTAAATGCAAAAAAAGTATGTATGGATGAACTCTGTTTCATCACCATTGTGCGAGATTGGTCATGATGACTAGTAAAAGTTTTGGAGGAGTTATGTATGAAATTTTCTTCCAAATATTAAACCTTTACAGGGTATAACATTGTGATCATATCCTAACTTTATATATATATATATATATATATACATATATATAAATTTTAAGAAGAAGTAACAAAGATGTCGAGTCCTAACATTGCATAAATTATTTTATGAAGTTTGAAATAAGATCCAATCGTGTTTTTAAACCACATTTAAAAATAAGTTTCTTTTCCTTTCCACACAAAAGCTTTTAAATAACTTCATGTTGCTGCTTATGCCACGCCTGATCGACTTCGCTAGAAGTTTGCTATTATTTTCTTTTCGCAGTAACGGATATGGCTAGATGTAAAAGTGACAAAACTTGATCCTGTTCGTGTGTTTGACATTAAAGATGTGATATTTAAATATGAGTTTGAATTTTCAAGTTTCCGGTAGTTTTGTAGAATTCGATAGCAAGCTTTGGCTCTAAGGCAGTTGAATATACATTTTATTTGCTATATATATTTTTAGTCAATCAATTTTTTAATGTTTTCTTGTAATTTATTCGTTTCACAATCTTCAAATTAAGCATTTGATTGGTTTTGGCTTCATTGACGTGACCGAGAAATTGTTCGGGATGTAATTTTGTGCAATTAATATTTGCCTAATTTTGTCTGTGTGCCTGCCTGCCTGTTTGTTTGTTGAAGCAACCTTCAAAAAATACTTGAATAATTGGAATGGAACATTTTCTAAGGTGATGCTTTGGATACCTATTAAAACTTAGTTTACCATTATACCCGACGGGACTGTATATTATCACCCTTTACTCTGTCATATTTATAATAACAACCCTAATTGATTGATTGTTTATCTTAATTAATTCAAGTATTCAAGATAGTGTTCTCAGCCCTACGTGAATCACAAGTTTCAAAAGAAAGTAAAATATTCCTAAAACCGCTGCCGGGGCAAGTTTTTACATTATGATATTATCAGACTCTTCATAAATTTAATATATGTTGAGAAAAATATTTGCTACCTTATATACTTACATACAACAATATACGGGTGTAATTTAACGAGAGGTGGTGTCGGTTATAAAACTAATGCGAACCAAAAATTTTCACGTGCAAAAATACTATGTAACTCCTGTTCATATTATATCTAAGACTGATGAACCGTATAAAAGATTATGAGCGAAATGAATTCCTTCATTATATTACCCATGAAAACCAACTGTCTGCTCAAAAGTAAGCATAAGTAAAAACCGCTGTCATAACACTTCGGATCAATATTTACACACGACCAATTATTCTAATCTTCTAAGTCGGTTACTTTTTAATATTGAAATCATTACCGCAGAAATTTCATGCCTGAAAGTGGCCGAAACTTGTGATTAAGCCAGTAGATTTCAAAGCCAAAATATTTTCAACTGTGTTATGGACCCTTTAATTAATGCAAGCATAACGCAAATTGATTCTTAATTATTTGACGCATAGTCTATTACATAAAATTTGCTACCAAAGAATAAAATATATTTAAGACCCATTATTGCTGGGATTATTTTTTAAAATGATTTAATTGTTAGTATTGAGGCTTGACAAATAAGTCTCGGCTGCTGTCAAAGCAGTTTAGTTAACTCCGGAGATTGTAGTTAAAATAATTGAAAATATTCATGGAAAAATTCATATAACTTTAACTTTGATTGAATATTTTAAAGGAACTGGAAAACGAACTGTCGGTGCTCACTCAAAAAAACTGGATGTGCGGGTATGAGAACTGATGAAAAATCGAAAGTTTTTAATTTTCGATTATATTATTGGGTTCTGTATTAAATAAACACTATTAGTAGATAAAAATAAAAAGAAATAATAAAAAAACTTAAAGTCACGACCTTCTGAAATAATCGAATATGGAAAATTAAAAAACAAAAATTTAGTCAATTTGTAGTAGAACGAATATATAATAGAATGCAAAGAACTGTAATTTAGGCACAGATTTTAATCACAAAAAATTGATAACTAAATCAACAATTAAAAATATAATACTGCCTGAACAATCGGCTAATATTTCCATTTTTGGTCATAACAAATATTTTTTATTTTACATAAACTTCATTTACGTTGGTCACACGATTTCGAAAGAGATATCAGGATAATAATTTAAATATATTACTATTTCGAAATCATAAAATTCAAATGAAATAACGTTTTGAACATTTAAATTGTTTAATTAAAGCTTATTTACCTGCAATGAATGCGTCACCATTATATATGTAGTAGGATTAAATACATCAATGTAATTAGGCAAGTTCTTTCATATATCATGATACATATGCAACTTTATGCATCTCAGCTTTTTTGCCCCTCTACATTTTTATTAAAGCCGCAGATTTGTTCCTGGCTCAATAAACTATTGAAATACTTTTTCGATAAATATTACATAACATTTTGCTTATTAAATGTACATTAAATCAGCAAAATGTTATGTAATACATATCAAGACAATGCAACCATATATTAAGGTCCATAAAATTTCGTCCATCACCGTTTAGGAGTGATTGGAAACAAAACAACACAATTTTCGTCATTTCAAACGCGCAAAGCTGTGGCTATATGTTACCCCAAAAATAAAAGTCACATATTGTCGAAGGCAATTTCAGTTAACGTAAGAGGTAAAATGCTATCTGCATAAGAAGGTAAGTGTATATACTCTAAATTGAAATACAAAAAGATGTTTAAAAGTGCTGATATGCAATATCTATAGGCAACAAATAATATAACTTTTAAAAAATGGAAATTATTAATTAAACAATATCTATAATAATTCCTTAACTTAAATTTAACTAACACAACTATTAACCTGTACTTAAATTTATTTCAAGGAAACAAATTTAACTTTTTCAAAGAAATACATATAACTTAAATATAACTAAAAGATTTAAACTTTAGAGTCGTATAATTAATTTCGACAAAAACGAAATAAACAATTAATTTAGGTAAGTATATATTAAAATTGCCTTGACTAAGAGCAAAGGTCCTTGGATAAAAATAAACTGAAATATCAAGTAAGTAGAAGATTTAGGACACTTAGAGTTTTAATTGACATTTTGAGTGATACAAATTCTTTTTGACAGTTATATTTAGCTCTCTAGATATTGTGAGGACCCTACTTGCAATAAAAGATGGATCAATATATTGTCAGGACGAAGAGTCGAGTGTGGGCGGGAAATTTTATAAGTCTGAAATTGAGATATTAAGAAGCTCGACGACTCACAAGTTCAACACTAAAGTGGGAGCAAAGCTTATGCGATAAAAACTTTTTAAGTTATTTTGAAGTTAAAGCTGATAGTCGAAATATAGGAGCATTTATCTTATATGACAATAATAACAACTGTATTGACATAATTGTTTTACATTTAAATAGATAAATGAACATAACAGTTTTGTAATAACAAAATTGATAACGTTAGAAAAAAGGTGACTACAGTCTATAATTTCGTGATATGTGTCCACGTATTCCTATATGACGGCCAAGAAACTCAAGCAGGAAATTAGATTTTCGCCAACGTCTTATTAAATATTGAATAATTAAATATGTTGTTGACTTACAAGTAATACAGTCATTTATTTAATGAGAATATTTTGTGATATTTTAGGATAGGAATGAATTATGCTATAAACTGATTATGGCGTTAAATATATTATACACATCGTAAAATAGTAAAATAAAAATATGCTGATATTATTTGTTCGTATATTTCGGAAAATTATTTGCTACCAGTTTTATAGAATTATGTGAAAGCAATTATTGATTAATGTAATTTCCACAAATTTTTAAAATAAAAAACGATTAATATAATATGGTTAAGAATTCCACTATTAAATTACACGTCTGTTAACTCTGGGTATTACAGACTTGTGTATAATACCCAGAGTTAACAGAAGCGTAATTTAATAGAGGAATTATTATTTAAGCAATTTCTATTTCTGTCCCGGCTTTACTAGAGCAAAAGTGATATTCCTACGTTTTCGTTTTTTATATAATGATTAGACTTATAGAAGATTGTCTATCGGGTTAACGAGTGTAGTGTTAAAACTGACCTCAGAATGAATGCTACCAAGACAAAGTATATAGTTATCTCTTACAATCTCAATGTCGAAAGAAACACAATTGTGGCGTATCAAAATTTAGAACAGGTGAATAATTGTGAATATCCCGGAGCATGGCTTAATCAAAACTGTAACAGCGAGTTAAAGAACAACAATTTCATCGAAGTTGGCGAAGACATTGGAAAAATGGAAAGGGTATTCTGCAATCGTAGTCTTAATATCACACTCGAATTCTTCTTCTCTAATATTATATCTATTCAATACTTCTATACAGGCAAGGCCTGGTCTGATATTTCAGGAAACAAATAGAAAATTATAATTAACATTCTCAACTTGGAAATCAATATGATTAATGCAAAAAAGTAAAATTCGGCAAAAGCAATTTTTTTTGCATTTTTTCTTAATTTATATGGATAAGCAGTTAGGTAGGTTGGTAGTTAATTTTAATAAAAAGACGGGAAAAATTGTTTTCTAAGTTATATTTTTACAACAAAATTGTTGTTATGGTTTTTGGGCTCAATTTGATTTTTATCAGTTAAACCTTAGTGTATAAATGAGAACACAAAAGATCAACCATTACGTATAAAACCAAGGAAATGGAATGATTTGGAAAGAAGAAGAGAATGAAAGAAGTGAAAAAGAGAAAATATGTTTGAAACCTAATATTTGACAGGCATGTGAGAGTAATGAAATATTTTTTAAATATGTTTTTTATTAAATCAGAGATGAGTGTTCTTCATAATTATTAAATCATTTGTTTTTATCGGTATTCTATTATGTGAAACGAAAAACAGTGAAAAATTATTTTATCTTAAAAGTAATTTACATTCCGTGCGTATTATATCACCATTTCAATTCAGCAGCCATTTTCTTTACTGCCAAAATTAACGGGAAAATTAATTCGTTATAAACCTTTTTCAATTTGGGACACACCATCTAAAGCAGTTTTTCTGACTGCATTATTTATTTCAGTTTATTCCTTTCCTCGAAACACACACAACATGGCTTCTCAGTTCAAATGGAAATTTGACTTACATTATTTTTACACATATTTCAACAAAAGGAAATCTAATTTATACCAACGTCGTTCTGTATCCGTTAGACGGATCCATTAGACAAATGTTTACCGTGTCCTTGCATAGACCCCGAGGATACTTCATGGAATGAGAGTATTCATGCAACTTATGCTCAGAGTAGGACAATAATATTTGTATGGAAACAACGTCGGAATAAAATGCTTCATAAAGTTCCTATTCATATGTTGTTAGTGACATACTCGCATATTTTAATAGTATGTTATATTCTTGGTCTAATAGAATCAAGTATAGGAAATAAGTACTGAAAAATTTGTCTGTAAATAATATTAATGCTGATCGCAATCCTTGTACAATTTGATAGGACAAAAATGTCTGTATGCCCTTCACTCGGATGATATAATATTTCTCTAGCTTTACAGCAAACCACGAGACTTCACCAGTATTTACTTAAAATCATTGCGGCTTTACGTTTACGGCTAGGGCCATATATATATATATAAATAAAAATAGCTGAAACCTAATGAAACAGTTTTAGTTGAAAAAGTATTTTAATTTAGACAAGAAAAAGAGTTATTTCGTATGTTTGTGCAAAAAATTCGATTTATAGTTCATAATTTAATAAATATAGAAAACAAAGAGGGAAATTTAAATTTTCAAAACAACATGGATGAAAACGTAAGGTAAAAACACACTGGGGTGTGGACACGCAAAAAACTAACAAAGAACGCATTTAAAATGCGTCACGCATTCAAATTCAAAATTAACCTTAAAATAAATTGCAAAATACTTGGAGGTCAGTAATAATTCCGTTAGAGTGATAAATAGAAAGAGAGTGATATTAGACATTTGGTATAATAATTAATTTTCCACTTAGATGGTAACACTAGAGTAACGCAACGAAAAATTTTACCCAAGGTAATTTTACACTCAATATTCAAACATAGAGAAGAAAATTTGATAATGTGGTAATGTGTGGACCGCAGAGTTTAGTGAGAAAGTTAACACTTTAAGAATGAATTTTATAAAGTTTCTAAAAACAATATTCAATAAAGTGCGAATCAATTTGTTATCAAAAAATATATTACCTTAAACAGGATTAAAATCTCAGATATACGACTGATTGAATGCATTAATAGTTTTAATATCATACTTCTTACATTCTAAATACTTCTCCTCAGTTAATAGACATAAATCCCCTCGAGTATGTACGATGAAATTTGAAAAACGTGTTAACACGAAAAACAATTTCAAGACAAATTTTGCGCGGACGGCTTAAAATATGAACTAAAGATACAAAATAATAATGAGTATTATTGTTTTATTTCAATGGTATAACGTCTTTTACTATAATGTCAAATAAATTATAAGCAGTTGTTATGCACAGAGGGTATCGAAAAATCGTTTTTTAGTAATTTTGAATAGTCTACGAATGTTTTGTTTTCAAATTAATACGTCAATATTGATAATAGTAGAGTATGGCTTTCGGTATTTTTTAGTTTTATATTTGGTTATATTACACTATAAATATAACATATCATTACATATTTCTTTGTTCGGAAACGAATTTTACCCTTTGGGTTAAACCCACTTTGAATGCATTGAAATAATTTAATCCATGCTATTTTTGTATCTGTTTCATCCAGATCGAATAATTCTTAGCTTCAAGGGCGTCCTCAAATTTCGTTATATTATCATACCCATGTATGTATGTGTAAATATTCAATATATATATATATATATATATATATGTATATATATATACACATATACATATTTCATATGTTTGAATTAACGATAGATTGATTCGTATAACTTTCACGATAAAAGTCTCCTGATCCAACGATTGTTGATATTATGCTATTTTAGTTAAGTTATTTTAAAATCTTTATTACTATCTTCATTTTTCACTATCATTCATACTAAAAAAAAATTTCGAACACTGCGCCAGGAAATTAAACTATACGCATACATATATACATATATATATATATATATATATATATATATATATATATATATATATATATATATATATATATATAGTATATACATTTACTTACATTCTAGTTTTTTCTCTTTATATTCTTAACTTTTAACTATTTCAAATTTATTTATCATTAGTCTTTGAATCCCTTGAGACTAAAAGTGTATGGAATAAAGTGAATGGAATACATCTTCCGATGTATTCCATTCACTTTATTTTTTTAAATAAAGTCGGTTACGAAGAGTCATGGTTTTAAATCTCTTTGTTTTATTTAAACTAACGATAGTATCAGATTATGGCACATGACCAAAAAGAAGGTTTTTATGAATTTTACTTATTCAAATTCAATGCCATCTTCCTTAATAATACAGTATGAAGGAAGATGACCGTTGATGAACGTTATACATCTCTCCTCAATCACATTTTTTACTTTGCACATATACGTAAATTGTTAAAAATATACTGTTCCACTTGAATGATTCCATAGCTTGTTTTCTTTTAAAATCACAACTGAAGCATTTACGTTTCTCTCGGTTTCTTTATGCGCTTTTCCCATTAATTTAATCAGAATATATA
This sequence comes from Druceiella hillmani, assembly GCA_039881145.1. Classification (NCBI taxonomy): domain Eukaryota; kingdom Metazoa; phylum Arthropoda; class Insecta; order Lepidoptera; family Hepialidae; genus Druceiella; species Druceiella hillmani. The sequence continues at coordinate 19,470,111 of JAYKKI010000012.1, forward strand.
TTTTAGATAGTTTTTTTATCTCGTACATGATCGGCAGCTGTGCCTTTTCGATATTTTACTCTTGTACATTTTCGAATGTTTTCATTTATAATATCTGTAAAACTAGTTTGCCAATGCGGAAGACGCTCGATCATATAAACCCTATAAACATATGAGACTGCTAGAACATATAGGCTCATAATATGTAAATTAAATTTAAAAAAATGGTGGATTAATTCAATAAATTCCATGCGTTAAAGAGACAGGAGACTTTAATTACTTATATGTTTCATATATTCTAAAGAGGACGAGGAATGGAGAGGAACTCGTGAGATGCTCAGAACTAAAACACTTAACTTTCCTAAAACCAGTGATGGACAACTAAAATCTTTCTTAGTTCTGGTTTAGCCAAATAATAAATAATTTAAAATTTAATAATATTCATGATAAATTATATTTGAATTAATGAATCCTTGGGGGCTTCGAGGATTCTTCGACTGTTAAGTTTTTTGTGCCTGCCATTATGTCTTTAAATGAACATTCGCGGCTCGGAATCACCTTGAATCGTCCCAGCAAGAACACTGGTTGTGAAAGATTTGTGTTTATAGCAATAATCTAAATGGATATCATTGACACGTGTTTATTTTAATTGGAACATATTTCTATTTTGTACTGAGGAACGGAATCCGACGGAATAAGTTTTATTTTTGGAATCAGAATTTTTCATCTGCACTCACACTACTTAAAACTTTGTAGTCTTATAAAATTTCATATAATACATATGAAATTTTATATAATACGTATTATCCAAAGTCGAGTTTTATTTTTTCATAAATTTCTTATAATACATATTATCCGAAGTCGAGTTTTATTTTTCAAGTCCTTAGTAGTATTTAAAGTTGTCGTCAATCCTAGATTTCTTCTAACTTTTTCATTTGGGATTTTCCTAGTTTTTCTAAATCCCTCTTGTTATCTTCGTTAAGAAAGGCACATGGATCCCTCATCAGTTTGTTGATTAAATATTGTAATTAAGTTAAAGTTTCTAAATTGTTCAGAAATCACTATTTCAGACAATATAAACAGAAGTTTGCACAAAGAAAAAAAAATATAACATGTTAATGCAGAAGATGATACAAAATGACAATTTACAATAAATGAAGGGACAACATTTTTCTATTTAACAATAGGAAAAAATTTTACCAAAGAAACTTCTCTTCCGTGCTACTATGTATGGTAACTTATAGTATAGTTAAGAGAAAATCGTTAGGAAATATAAAGAAAATTAACCATTTCGTCTCATGTACAAGTATTGAAGGAAAGATTTTTGGAAAATTTTGTTAAGGGGTATTCAGATTAATATAATTTTCAAATAGTGTTATGGTTTCCGCTTTTGCCTTGAAGTGGCTTATACTTTACTTCCAGATATATTCATAACGCATCGAAAGTTCCTGGCATTACTCAACACAAATCCAAGCCTACTGTGGGATTTTTACGCTATATTGGCCAAATGACCATAAAACATCAAACACGAATCGAATATTTCGACTATTTCAATATATTGACGTAGTTGATATAGCTGTCTAGGCAATATTGTATTCATATTAGAGAGAAGCGCACTCCCTACGGAACCTCGCTACAAAGTATGTCCTTGTATTGAGTCGGAGACCACACGCAACGCGGCACTCGAGAATGCCGTCGATCTGCCGATACAGTTCCTTGCAATATATTATATTTCTAATATTTATATCATAGAAAATATTCCTGTCATCCAAAATAGAAAGTTGTAGGTAGTTTTAATGCATCACTGATACTATGTAGCACTGAAAGTCTGAGTTTCAACCCTGCCTTACTCTTGTTCGCATGACATAAGAACCAGATATTTTGCATCTGGTTACCCATCGCAGGTATGGTTTCTGTCCGTAAGTTGCAAAGAAATAAAACGTAAGAGCTGAAGAAAAAAGTTATTCTGCCAAGGTGGATTAACAGCATGCCATTATTCATGGGGTGAAAAACTTTCTGGTAGTGGAAACATGCACCATCAAATTGAAAGCCTATAAGAGTTGATGAAATATGTGAGTTCCGTAACTCTTGAGCATCCAAAAGTAAGCCTCTGATGCGTATGAATTTTTATAATTTGAATATATATATATATATATATATATATATATATATATATATATATATATAATATGTATATCTGTGTGTGTGTGTGTTTGCGCGTACGAGTGCGGGCGTGTGCGCCCGTATGCGCGTGTGTGCGTACGTGTGCGAGCAAGTGTGCGCTTGGGCGGGCGTGTAAGTGCATGCGCGCGTGCGTGCGTGCGAGCATGCGTACCTTCGTAAGGGTGTGCATTTTCAAATGTGTGTGTAATTTTTGTATTTAACTCTTTTGAAAATAGTACAAGAAAAAAGTGCGTTGTCTTGTAAGTTGACTACTTTATTTTGAATTGAAACATTAATAGTCAAAAGTAAATCATAAGAAAGAGAATCATAGAATAATCCCAAATATTATGAAAAAAAAGATATTTAATTGCGTTTTAATATATGTCTACGTATGTAATAAATGTAAAACTTTTATGCAGACAACTCTGCCTTAATAATGTTAAACCGTCGAATTTTCCATATATTTTCTAAAGGCAGCCTAGACAAGTCTTTCCTATAAGAAATGCTGACTGCTCTCAATACCAGCTAAATGAGAATCGTGATATGTTCCCTCTCATTTTTTTCAGCGAAAAGATAAGTTGTGAATCTGTCTTATATACGGGCTTCTACCCAACGACATACTTCAAGAAAGGAGCCAAAATATTCCTTACCTCCACTTTGATAGCAATTGCTTTACAATTTTAAGCAAGTTTTAATGCAAACTTTTAATTATATTTTCCAAAAGTTATATTTTCCTGGAAAATTATGTTTTTAAAAACTTCACATTTTGTGTTTTTCTACTTTTTAAATTTCAAATATAATAAATCTTAATAAATGTGCAAACTACAAACATAAAATAATTATTTTATCAATAAATTCAATACGTAGCTATGATAACGGGCTTTAAGAATTTATATAGACCAGGTTTTTTTGGATGAATTTTTAATAAACTTAGTGAGGTATTTCATAAAATTTGTGAAGAATGTTTGGAAACTATTCGATATTCGGTGTATTTTGCCACGTTCTTAATTTACGGCCAAAAACCTAATAACAGGGTACTCTTTGGTCCAATTCTAAATATTATATGAAATTTCTTAAAAAACCTTGACGTGTGATGTTTCAATGAAAGCGAATGTAATACGGAATGCAGTTATACGCGAAAAGAAAAAATAAAGGCGAAACAATTACTGACGTGAATTTCTGAGAGAAAAATACTTCAAATAAATTTCAACCATTTTTACTTATTTTATTTATTTATCAAATGATTAGAATTAAAATAAAATGGTTTAATCGAAAGCTTATTTTATGCTTATTTTGTACTTCACACGTGTAAAAGTTTGCTTGAGATAGCTGTATAACTCGCAGTTTCAGTAATATTAAAATCTATCTTTGGATATTTTGATAGAAAAAGTCCATTGCACAGCATTTGACTCGCAGTTGACCGATTTATTTTATTACATACTTCTTTCCGCTTCATATCTTCATATGTTATTTATTCCCTTCAGTAACTTGAAAGACAAAACACATGATATTTGGTGTTATCGACAATTAAATCTGATTAACATTTCAGTATTAATAAGCTCATAATATCTGCATTAAAAATAAGCTACCAAAAAAATTAACGTCGCCAAAATTGTCAAAAGGTGCGAATATTTCATTTAACTTTGTATAATTTTTTAATTAATTCTACTTCCTACTATAATATTTTCCTTTTATTTTCAATTGATAAATTACAGACAAATTTTCATGTATTTTTTTAAACCTTAATAATACAATATTTTTAATTTACCTGAACACATACTTTTATAAAATACACTAGCATTTTTCTTGGGAACATGGAAGGAAATATTGCAGCATAACGATTTTTTCAATTTAAATAAGCGTATTTATTAGAAATGTCTCATATTCACCATTATATAGTAAAAAACATGTCCAGCACGGAGTGGAACCCGCATTACTAGGGCTCGGTACACATTTTGGCATTTATAAATATTTAATGGTACATAATATTCGTTTTAAACTAATTACAAAATTATAATTTCTTGAACAAAAATATATTGTCTCCTATAACTTTCACAGTCACATATTTAAAAAAAAATTTTTTATGCGATATAACAACAAATTAAAATAAGAAAATCCAAAAATTGGATTTTTTCCTTTACTTTTGCTGTGAGATCTTGATTCTCGCCAAATTTCATCATTTTAGGTCAACGGGAAGTACCATATAGGTATGGATTTATGAATCTCAAAAAAATACGACATAAATGGCCGTAATTTTAGGCTTTTTTTTATTGCGTTGACTTAGACGGTCGATTATTTAAAACTTCAAGGGACCGTAAACCTAAGTATTTGATATTAATTTCAACTTGCTACCTCCATGCGTTCCTAATAAAAACGGTCTTGACATACAGATGTACAACGAAGTAATTTTATAAGGGTTCCTTCTTGTCAGGTACGAAACCCTAAAAAGTAGCAACATTTGCTCAAATTTAGCAGTAAGAATTTGATTTACTCTAATGATGTGGCACCCTACTCTATTTTGAAATATATACGGCACTTAACATTTTTTATATCTACATTTCTCACAATTAAATGAAACTACGTGATGTAGTATTATTTCTACTTTCTTTAAGTTCTTTACTACGACCTACGTTTTGTTGTATTACAACATCTTCTGGTGGGCTATTAGCAAAGATTCTTCTGAATCTGAATCTTTGTTAATAGCCCACCTGAAGATGTTGTAATGCAACGAAACTTAGGTCGTGGTAAAGAACTTAAAGAAAGTAGAAATAATACTACCTCACGTAGTTTTATTTAATTGTGAATAATGAATTTCTACAAAATTAACGCCAAATATATTCAATATCTACATTTCTTATATTAGGTTGCTAAAATGCCACTAATACACTGAATGTTAGTAGAGTAACATATATAACTATCCTCATCGACACAATACGATGTCAGTCAACAAAGTTACGAGTGTAAATTTTGGAGCAAGGTGGCTGCGACGTCGATCTTTATGGTTGTCATCGGCATTTAGTCTTTCAGTAGTCCCTCGACTCTCGTGGGGATGAGTCGTGTTGCGATAATGTTCACGATTTTGTAAAACAAAATCGCAAAAATAGTCGTTAGGAGATTTCGCTGAATGTGAAATTAGTGTTGATATATTTAATTGTGAGGTGCACTAGAGCGTATAAATAAAAAAAAATGCGAATATATTTAACATATATATTTTTTTCATATTGTGACATTATTTAACATAATTAAAAACTTGTTTTCATGAATATTTACACAGTTCAAGTTTGTAATTTCAAAAGTTAACAAAATGAGCCATTTTTAAGAATGAACCATTTTTATGTTAAAAACATAAATTTGTGGTGTCGACTTAATCAAGGAAGTGGATATATATGGCATCGCAAATATGAATATTTTAAAGTTGATTTCTATCATGTTTCCGACGGTATGTCAAGTTTCTATTGGTAAGCATCGTTATCATTCAAAGTGCATGTAAAATATATGTAATAACATGAATTTTTTCACACATTGGGCTATCCTGATAGAAAATTGTTTTTACGGTTTTCCTTCCACGTTCTTACATACTAGCAAAATTACATATCACTATATATTAACTTGAATGCAAATAGTTTGTTTTAAAATAACATAACGTATAATACTTTATTGTAATATCGCTATTGTATTAAGATTATCATTATTTAATATATTTCATATATTATTCATATTCATGAAAAAAACATCCACATTGTCACGGCTTTCATTATGTTTCTTGATAAAGCTATGCTAGCTAACTTAAGATGCCACTAAAATTCATGTTAATGATGATAGATTGTAAAGAATCTCCATAAAGCATTGCCAGCGATGGAATTCATATTTTAAATTATGTTATTATAAAAAATTATTTCTTAAAAATAAATAAAAAAATTAAGGTTTATTATGGATTTATTCCCACGAGAAACTCCATTTAATAAAAAAGGATTAAAGGAAATTTTAAAAAAATTGTCACTAAAATTTAAAAATAAATAAACGTTGATGCGGTGAACACTTCTAAAGTGTTCACCGCATCAACATAAAATTTTATTATGCGGTAGAGTATGAGTAGGTTTTTCAGATTATTATTTATTTTTTATTTATAGTTTTGATGCTCTAAGTGAGATGAGCTATATTTTATTTTAAATATTGATTTTTATAAAGTACTTAACAATGTATACACAGTACGTAATTTTGTTTTATTTAGGACCAAATTTCCAGTACAAGGGTATATACCTAAATTATTATATTAAATGTGAATCGAAGTATGAAAAGAAATTAAATTGAAAGTCGGAAGAAAATTACAGTTTGTAACGAAATTTTGCAACTTTTTCAATAAACAAACTTTGATGGTGTTTCTTCTAATTTCCGTTTTAAATTAAATATAATCCACTGATCGCCCGACCCACAGTGATTGATTAACCAATGTGTAAACAAATTCTCCACCAACTGAATTCGATTTTTCGATGAAAGCAAACCGGAATATTTTGTTATGCAAATATATATCATTTCTCTCACTCCATGCGCAAATTCCCTCAGGATTCGAGAAGCTTACTTATATATTTAAGAATTCACCGGAAATGAAACAGTTCAGTAAAATTCACCGGAACAAACGATCGCTTCGAATCCTCGGTTACTTTATTTATGATCATCGCTGCATTATGGAAATGTGGTTACATTTTCATAAGACGTACGAAGGGAGCGTTTAGAATCACCGCTGAAGGCACAAATTTCGAGTCGACATAATTTTTTTTTCATTTCTTCACGGTATCAGATAAATTTATTTCTAATATCAGTATTATGTTAGATCACCAATTTCTATCTTTATTTTACTGGACTGAAACATATAATTTTCATATAATTTCTAGATATTTTCCTCTATTTCCTCTTCGTAATAATATCTGAAAGAGTGTTTATATCTCATTATGTTTATGTCTTATTATTAATTTTAAATTAACATCTAATTCTTCACTTCGAATTAACAACAAAATCTGTAATTAATAAATATTTAACACGCTATGTATCAGCCGGTGGGGCGGATAGTCTTTATCTCGATCAGCATTAAATTTTTGTTATTATAATAAATATTTTTTTAGTTTAAATTTTCACTCATGAGTTAAGTATAGTGAACTGGGAATTAAGCAGTCTTGTGAGTTTAAATTGTATTATATGCAATTGTATTAAATTCGCACACGTACGTAGACCGTATTATTTTAAGAAACAGAAAGCGAGCAGACAAATTATTGACCATAGAGTACTAGAGAAATTCTAAATTTATTTTGGCTTCTAAAGGCTTTAACTACCTCACTATATACTGACTTTCGCAGTATGAATAGTTGAATAGTATTGTTACAGTATTGGACCTTTTATTTGTGACAATTATTGGGAATAACTATATATGTAATGGCCAATAAAAGAAAAAAATTATTTATTCAAAAGGAATAGCAGAAATTGAAAAATAACTTCAATAGCAAAGAATTTACTTGGGACATAAAATGTAAGTCAATAAATAAAAAAAACCTTAGGGTAGAAGAGAACGTCGTTCATCTTTTCGGTTTACGTCGTCTACATAAAAAAATGTCACGATTGAAATATTAATGCCCCAGTCAGAATTTCGTTACTTTGTTCGCCTCCAGCGTAAACACAAGATGACAAAAACCTTAAAATATTATCGTGTGAGCGAATATTTAAAATTCAATAAGGAGGCAGAATATGATACAGGAGAATTCTTGCAAAATGTGTGATAAAGTTGACAACGTGGCGGTGAAATTGATGACTATGTCCGCCGCGTAAATTTATTGGAGTCTAATACACTTTGAGTAAATTGACTTAAATATTAAATAGATTTACTGAGGCAACCATGGGCAAAATCGTTTGATTTAAATAGCTCTAAATTATTCGGCTATTAAATTATATTTTTAATAAAATGTTGGCTTTTTATTCCCACCGCATTGTAATTAGATTCTGTGAATATGTTATTTCATATAATATATCATTTCATTTATTTTATCTCTGTGTTATTCTTATCTAATTCACAGCTTTGTACTTAAGCGTTGAATGAATTAGCATAATAGAGGAGAAATTTAGGATAAAAGACAGCAACAAACAAACATTGATCAAAACAAAAATACGAACTCAATAAAAAGTAGAGAGGAAAATTCGTAGCAACTAATTAACTCTTTAGTAATGGATAATATGCCATTCTTCTTCCAATAAATATACAACAAAAATATAATATTTCTCGGGAACAAATGGGCTCAAGTCTCATAAAGATATTAATAAAAATGTTTGTACATTTTAGAAGAGGATCTTATCGATTCCGTATTTTAATAGCGATGGAAACTATTTTAAATTCAATGCGTAGGCGCGAACATTTGCAGAGTTATTACGAAGAGAATAAATCAATGACCTAAACAGGAAATGTTAAATAAACCGATATTATAATTTCAGGTCAATTATGTGATCATATTCATTACAAAATAAAATAATAATTTGTGACGAAAATAAAAAAAAAAGTAACTAACTGAATTTTGAGAAAGTATTTTGTAATTTTTTTAGTTTTTAAGGTTTATTTTTGGCATAGCTAGGAAATCTTTTTAGTGATTGATGAGTAGATATGGAAAATAATATTCTCTCAAATACTTAGTACGATGTGGATATTTTATGCACATATATAATATTTACGTATTATAATATAAACAGGATTTAAGTGTTAATGTTACATTTCTAAATATAAAGCTTTGATCTTTTTAAGTTGTTTTTTCAAATATAATTCATTCTATTTGTGAACTACTTAGTCGTCGAATAAACCGTGATATTTCCTTTTTTTCTAGATGGAAACTCCTGAAAGCTTTTTAATATCAGAAGTAAAATGAGAGAAAGTGGCCTGTCGGCGATTAAAAACACATAATCTTATAACTAATTTTTTTTTTCATGTTACCGACTATATACAAGCTAGAATTAGAGTTTCCAATTATACTAGCTTCTAGCAATCGAAAAAATTTTCATTAAAATATTTACTTTACGCATTCAGTCGGTAATGAATGATATTCGAAATTATATTAAACAACTAAGCTTACTAAGTATCTTAAAAATCTTGTGTGTTGTTAATATCAAATTATTATATTAATAGTGGTATTATCAATAGCTAAATTAATAAACATTCTTCAAGTAGGTTTCTTCAAGTTCATGGACATCCATTGCACCTGTTGCCGTGAATAAACGATACCACGAAAAAGCAAACCAAGTAGCAACTCGGCCTATTTTACTGAGTGCCATTATCTGCTCATGCGATCATTATTTATTTTAACGTTATATTTAACGACACTGCGAACAATCCCAGCGTTACTTTTCAAAATGACAGACAATACATTCGCAAGGATATTTGTAATAAAAGTTTGAAAACGGACATATTTCATCAAAATTACTTTTTGGATATAATTGTTCCAGATAAATCGCTCGTACTGCCGGAACCAAGTTTGTTTTTGATCTTTGTCGAGCTTGCGTATACTTTGAGAAATTCTAGACTGAAGTTTACGTGGACTTGATTACCTATAACTCAAATAATTTTAGTGATACTTTCCGGTTCTGCGTCAGTTTATTTATTTAAACGGAACTAAAGTCGACGTTATAATTTTGTCTTTTTTCTGACAGACTTTGTTGAAGAAATTTTAGAAAAATTTGCATTTTTTGAGATTTGTTTTCATTTGAAATGTAACACAGTCATTGGTATGTGCATTAAAACAAGTCTGTTATCACTTGTTGATCACTCATACCTCCAGATTTTTTTTAAATAAATAATAGTTGCTTTGTTTTATGTGTCTATGCCAATCAATAATATTTAAACGAAAAAGAAGACAACAGTAACAAAATAAACTGACTGTAAAGTGAAAAAACTTTTTTCTTCCAAGGAAGTTGGAAGTATTTGAAAACAACCACAATTATTACATTTTCCTTCCTTGTCAAATTTAAACTACATCCCTTATTAATACATACGGAATATTAAATCTATATATAAAACTTTTAAACTTTTTTATATGTAAGTGTGAAAAATATAGTCGAGGTCTGGAGCCAGTTTTTAATTAAATCCGGAACTGAGGCACAATTCTATTATTGTTTGTCTAGTTAACGTATGTCTCCATAAGTTGGTGGCAGAGTCGGTGGTCTAAGTGCGTCCCATTTTACGCATGATCTTTGCCAAGAGACCACTTTAATCATCTTTGGATCGTTCAGATTTCAATTAATTTAGCCTCACATCAGGGAGGATTAACAAAAATAGCAGGATTGCTATATGGTTTTTGACGCAAATTATTCGTTACGTCAATAGATCCATTAATTAATTTTTTAATTGATTTTCTGCTTTTTTTTATTGAAACAAATTTTGAAATATATAGCTTATCACTCTACGAAATGATTATATGAGCTGACATTCATTCAAAATGTAATTTTTTATTCAAATATTTTTTTACTGTTAAATTTCTAATTAATTACATAGTTAAGAATAAGTATTTTTACATTTTATATATTACATTTATTTTATATTTACATTTTGTTATGATATTTAAAAAGAAACAAAAAATTAAATGTGTTATTAAATTACAATGTCGATATAATAGATCTGAGAGCTTGCTCGCGTATTCAAGTTTACAATTATTAATATTAATCAAAAATTTAACTCTTAGCGTTGACAAATATATTTTCAATAGACCTCAGATTTATAGGCGAAAAAAGCGAGAGTCCTACAAAATGCTAAATCGGTGACATCGTTACACAGATATCGTTATAAAGGCCATTTTGTAGATATGATTGTTGTGTTGTTTATTTATTTGACTCGCGTTCATACCTCAATGAAACTTTATCAATTTTTGCAAAATATCTCATCAAGTTGAACATGCGATAATTAGATGTAGATGAATATACGCTTTTTAATACGAACGGAATAAATTTAATATATATTTGGTAATTAAGTAATCACACCTTTATATAAGAACGTAAATTAAAGAGCGTGAATATGAGAATTAAAATAACCAATTTAAACGTCAGTCGGCTTCGAACTGCAGAGATTATACTTCTTTCTTTTTACGCCATGTCTTCTATTCCGTGCGACTCAAATTAATTTTATGCAATTAGTGTAACATTTGTTTATATTCAGCAAATAAGAATATGGTATATTTTTTTGTTTAATGCAATAAATAGACAAAATAAATTCAATTCAGATGGGAAACATTCCCCAAGTGTTAGATGAATATATTAGTTATAATGGGGTAGTATCATATAAAAAAGGAATTATATTGCAATAAATTGCATAAATTTAAGTGTAAATTTAAAAAAAAATCATAACTTTTCTCTGTTTTAAAACATGCCTACTTTATTAACGTTGAGGAAATTAAAATTTTGCAAAACCTACACATATTCCTATTATCAAAAAGTGAGCGGGAAATACATTAAACAAATAAAATAGACACATGCGCCTCCCATAAATAAATTGACCTCTGATGGAAAACGTCAATTAAGACCTCGTGTTATTCAAATGAAATTATGATAATGCAACCACTTGTGGTGAAATAAACCGCTGATAAAAGAATGTGGGACAAATTATCCCAAATTCTGTGAAAAGTTTTAAGGTAGACTTTTCTTATCGCCTTCGTTCGTTAGCTTTGCTGTTATTGTAAAGTTGCTGTTATTTTAAAGGCTATCTGCATATTATACAAAGCTCCTTCCCATTATCCATAACGGGACTTAGCTTGCTTATACTAGGTTGTAGCGCTTACCTCTGCTTGTGAACGTACCGTATAAGTAATTTTTTTTAAAAGGGAGCTCTACCGTGTAATTATCTCTTAGACCCTAGCGGTGGTTTCAAAGCTTAACAACATTTTATGACGCACCAAGGATTCCAAAGTTAATGTTTAATAATTTATGTAAATTTGAAATAAAATGATTATTTAAGAAAATCATATTTCCAAGACAGGAAGAAGAACAAGTCATTCTTAGGTACGAAAATTATTAGCCCTATTAATATCACTTTAAGCTATTGATAATTCTGACAGAATTTGTTTTAATCAATATATCGAAACCACAAATATCTTACCTACACATTGAAATTAATTATGCTGTGTCAATAGTTATTTATTTAGTAAAAAAGCCCGCTTGCAATTTATATGTTTCCAAAAATGTTGGATATGTATTAGTATAAAAAGTACAATAGTTATAAAACACAATGCAAACACAACAAAAGTACAATAGATATAAACAATAATTACTACAAAATATAAAGGACATTAATTAACATTAAACATGAAGTCAACGTCGTGAACTTCTTAACCGCATTTCTATATTAGTCAGTATAGTATAAACATCTGGTGTGGCTCTTTCTTACTCTATTTCTTAAGTGCGTCTAAAATCAAAACTCCTAATATTCCACGCACCTTCTGAAATGTTTAAGTGATGTGAATGTTACATGTTAGATGGTTGTCTATAATCACATGAAAGTCCAATATGAATGATGCCGATTTAAGTGCATTGCATGAACAAATGTACACGTTAGCCGGAATATGTCGTTACGTTCCTCCCAGTGCAATTTTACTGAAGTCTTTGTTTGTTCTTCTATCATTCATAGAGCAGATAGCGAGAAACATTTCAGGTATTCCAATGTAGAATTTCTGAACATCCTTTTTCAGAATTTCACATAAATAGCCGATCTTTACGTAAAGTTGAAATTAGTATTCCTGTTTTTTTTTCTGAATCCATGTATATGGAGTGTAGCTTTTCCGTTCAAAATTTGGAATCAACTTTAATTTGTTCCTATTATTATTGATTTGAGTCTATATATAATCTATTAAGTACCGAAACACGTACACATATTGTCTTCTATTAACTCGGTATGCAATTAGTTTAACTTTCCTTGATTCCGTTGAAATATTTCCAGGTTCATTTTCATTGAATGGTTCTCATGGAGTAGGTGGTCATACAAAATAATTGCGCTGTGCTCTTTAATATCTCTCCTAAACAGTTAATTACCACTAGTCCAAATCTCTCAATTTTTTATGGTTTCGTACAATTTTAAAATATTGGGACATTAAAATCCACAATGTTTAGGGGAACTTACATCTTTTTTCGCTTTTATTGCTTTCAAAATTGTCGTAAAATTTATCTTCCTCCTCACCATCAACTCCGTCTATTAGAACGACCTCTAAGACAATGTGTTTGCTATATATTTTATTAAGTTGCAGTGTTATGTAGACGATCTTATCAAAACAAATTTTGTCTAAAAATAAATTTGGTAAAGACTTTATGCTTAGTTATATCATACATGCTTAGTTATATTCTTTTTCGTGCTTGTCAGTAATTCTCTGAAATATTAAAAAGAGGGTCGTCCATATTTTTTTTAACGTTCTAGTCTCAGAGGTCCAAACATTCCATTTGACCATAAATTATTTCTGTTTTAATGTTACAAAATACTAGTCCACTCACATCGTTACGATGTAAGTCGCGACAAATAGTTGTTTCTTGTCTTTCGTTTCCTCGTCGCTCTTGCCCCAAGTTAATATACAATACATCTCCTTACCATGAACTGGAAGTTGAAACTGAATACAAAGACTAAATGTACACTTGTTAGTTCACTGTATTTTTCAAATCAGTTATGGGGCCGTTTTTATATAAATTTTGGAAAAATTACCCACGTCGGAATCCACCCCATATTTAAAAATTTCAAGTAATAACGTCGTCTCATCCGCAAAGCCTGGCAACGTCTAATCACTTGGTTTCCATTAGCCTAATTTTAGGAAGGCCCTACCGGTATATAAGAAGCCTACTCTTCTTTAGTAGGTATACTAAACAATTTATTTGCATAACACAGGTTCTTCCAAATTCATTTTGGAAATTTATAACTTGGGGATTAATTTTCGTAGAGCAATACCGTATATTAAGTTAGATTACTTCATTAGATGATTTACGAAATTTGTGATAAAATAATATTATCCAAAATGCACGTGATTTATTTGCATGTAAACAACCAATATTCTGTATTTAATATGTTAACGAAGTTTATAAAAAATAAAATTTTGATATAGGGGATTGGGTAAAATTTATATAGTACAGAGATAAACTTGTATTTCTAGACATTGAATTTATATTTTATTATAAAAAGTTACCAATGTGATGGAAGTATGAATTTTTAAGGTTTTAGTTTCGACGAATCTGTGGTATATCATATTAATTAGGATCACATTGTGGGGTTATATTTAAAACAGAAATTAAAACCTTAAAAAAATCATATGTTCGTATCTTTTGCGAATTAAACATTTAGAAACAGCCTCATACACAGGAAGCAAAGTATGTCCATCTAATAATATAAAAAAATAGAGTGCCTGTCTTTTATTATTATAAAATTATTGGAAATTTATAAGAGAAAATCTGAAAGAATGTAGGTAGCTAGATATAAAGTGTACGTATTGTTTCAAAATTACCCTTATATTGTATATAGAAATGAAAACCGTAAAACTATTGTTTAAATGTCTAACTGAAAAATAAGTAGATGCCAACTTCATTTTTCTAACAATAAAAATTTTTGAAAATAATACTGGCGATATATTTTCATATCATGCTGGCTATGAGACTTTGCTATAACTATTAAAGTAAAAAAAATTTTCTAGGTAGGAAAGATGTTTCAGTGTAGTGATTTTCTTGTTGGAGAAATATTTGTTCGTTAGAAGAGTTTATTTACTGGACAGCTTATCGGGTATAAAAACACTATCGTAATTATTATTAAATTAACAATTGTTTTTTCTATTTATTTTATTCTCTTCACTTGTTTAATTAAAAATAAACTTAACAGTTTTGCCTTAAATGTTTTTTGGACAATTGTTTTATTGTTAGGAAAGTACTGTATTGTTTTTGTTATAAAAAATATTTAAAGCAGTTACCACCCTCAGAATGAGAATACTACTAGACTAAGAGACTTATATATTATACGTAAGCTGCTATTTTTCTACATTTATGATTTGAATTTCTGGGAATTTTTCCAAAGTCACATGTAAAATATATGGAATTACGTTTTTTGCATTTTTTAATGTAAGTTTCTCCGAAAGTTAAGGACATAAATATTTTTCCATAATTTTTGGTACGCAAATTTGATCCGATCGATTTTTAATGATATTTCTCTACATGTTTATGACATTAATATATAGTAAACACCCAAGAAAACTTCGTCGGTGTTTTGTGACTGCAACTTTCTATGCCCAGATCGAAAATGATATAAAGCTATACATATGTATGTACTGATATACATATAACATAGTTTTGATATATAGTAAATGAAAACTAATTGCTGAATAGATTTGTTTTGTTAAAACTAATGGAACTCTGGAATAGTAGTAGTTTAATTTATGTCAGTATTTAAATTTTGTGTTATTTTTAGTATTCTTATTAATTTAAAAAGGTTTATTTAACGATAATATCAAAATTTGTTAAATATTCTCAGTAATAAAACATATTAGGACAGATAGTATACGAGTATTATAGCATATGTGAGAGTACATATTAAACATGCATTTTTTTCCCATTTGCCGCATCATTTACGTGTCTTTCCGTACATCTGTCACAGCCGGTTTTCCCCAAAACCGTTTGACGTAAGAACTTGAAATTTTGCAAGTAATAAAACATGTTAACTAAAGTTCTCAAAAATATTTTTTCATAATTTTACGAATTATGTTTTCAAAGATGTACTGATAGGTATGTTAAAAATATATATTCCCTCCCATTATTTCCGAAACGACTCAACCTATAATTATGAAATATATAGGATTTTAGAAGTCCGGGCAAAGCGTGTAGGAAAACTATAACGATGATTGTAAATGTCATTATTTGTTAAATTTTCCCCATGCATGTACCTATACGAAATATCAAGTAAGCAATACATTTACGTTAATCTATTTTTGAAGTAGGTTTTCTCAGAAACCATGTAGATTAGGAACCTGGAAGGTAAAAAAGTGATACACCTTATTAATCCACATATTTTGTACCTATTTAACCCCACTTTTTCAAGATATTCATGTAATAATAAAAGAGGTGGTAAACAGAGTTTTGAAAAATATCTTATTTGCATTTTATATATCAAGTGGGGCATCATTTGGAAAGGATTGTTACCAAAAATGTTTTGTTTTAAATTTTGAATTGCTTATTTAAAAACATTTTCTAAAAATTAACAGAAATATAGAACCCCATCCCTTCATTTACGATTTTCAGACTAAAAATCACGGAAAAGATAGGGTGGTAAAATATAATAAAAGGTTACAGGAAAACTGTGGCAATTATTTTATACCTTATGATTTTTGTTTTTATTTTGAGTACGTTTCTACGTTTATGTCGTTACGTTTAAATTTAAAAGGAGAAAGATAAAAGAAATGTAATAAAAACATAATGTGAAATAGAACCTTTGGTTAAATGCAAAAAAAGTATATACATGGATGAACTCTATTTTATCACAATCGTGCGAGGTTGGTCATGATGATTAGTAAAAGTTTTGGAGGAGTTATGTATGAAATTTTCTTCCAAATATTAAACCTTTACAGGGTATAACATTGTGATGATATGTATATCATATCTTAACTTTATATATATATATATATATATATATATATATATATATATATATATATATATATATATATATATATATATATATATATATATATATATATATATATATATATATAAATTTTAAGAAGAAGTAACAAAGATCTCTAGTCCTAACAATGCATCAATTATTTTATGAAGTTTGAAATAAGATCCAATCGTATTTTTAAACCACATTTAAAAATAAGTTTCTTTTCCTTTCCACACAAAAGCTTTTAAATAACTTCATGTTGCTGCTTATGCCACGCCTGATCGACTTCGCTAGAAGTTTGCTATTATTTTCTTTTCACAGCAACGGATATGGCTAGGTGTAAAAGTAACAAAACTCGTTGCTGTTCGTGTGCTTGACATTAAAGATGTGGTATTTAAATATGAGTTTGAATTTTCAAGTTTTCGGTAGATTTGTAGAATTCGTTAGCAAGCTTTGGCTCTAAGGCAGTTCAATATAAATTTTATTTGCTATATATATTTTTAGTCAATAAATTTTTTAATGTTTTCTTGTAATTTATTCGTTTCACAATCTTCAAATTAAGCATTTGATTGGTTTTGGCTTCATTGACGTGACCGAGAAATTGTTCGGGATGTAATTTTGTGCAATGAATATTTGCCTAATTTTGTCTGTGTGCCTGCCTGCCCGTTTGTTTGTTGAAGCAGCATTCAAAAAATACTTGAATAATTGGAATGGAACATTTTCTAAGGTGATGCTTTGGATACCTATTAAAACTTAGTTTACCATTATACCCGACGGGACTGTATATTATCACCTTTTACTCTGTCATATTTTTAATTACAACCCTAATTGATTGTTTATCTTAATTAATTCAAGTATTCACGATAGTGTTCTCAGCCCTACGTGAATCACAAGTTTCAAAAGAAAATAAAATATTCCTAAAACGGCTGTCGGGGCAAGTTTTTACATTATGTTATTGTCAGACTCTTCATCAATTTAATATGTGTTGAGATAAATATTTGCTACCTTATATACTTACATACAACAATAAAAGGGTGTAATTTAACGAGAGGTGGTATCGTTCATAAAAGTAATGCGTACCATAAATTTCCACGTGCAAAAATACTATGTAACTCCTGTTCATATTATATCTAAGACTGATGAACCGTATAAAAGATTATGAGCGAAGTGAATTCCTTCATTATATTACCCATGAAAACCAACTGTCTGCTCAAAAGCATAAATAAAAACCGCGGTTCATAAATCGGATCATAACTAGTGTCATAACACTTCAAATCGATATTTACACACTACCAATTATTCTAATCCTTTCAGTCGGTTACTTTTTAATATTGAAATCATTTCCACAGAAATTTCGTGCCGGAAAGTGTCCGAAACTTGTGATTAAGCCAGTAGATTTCAATGCCAAAATATTTTCAACTGTGTCATGGACCCTTCAACTAATGCAAGCGTAACGCAGATTGATTATTAGTTATTTGACGCATAGTCTATTACATAAAATTTGCTACCAAAGAATAAAATATATTTAAGACATTAATACTGGGATTCTGTTTAAAAATTACTTGATTGTTGGTATTGAGGTATGATAAATTTGTCTCGGCTACTGTCAAAGCAGTTTAGGTAAATCCGGAGATTGTAGTATTAAATAAAATACTCATTCAATAATTTAAAATAGTCATATGAATATCCAGATAACTTTAACTTTGATTAAATATTTTAAAGGCACTGTAAACTGGTGATCACTCAAAAAACTGAATGTGCGGGTATGAGAACTGATGAAAAATCGAAAGTTTTTAATTTTTGATTATATTATTGGGTGCTGTATTAAATAAACACTATTTACTAATAAATGATAAAAAGAAAAAGAAATAATAAAAAAACTTAAAGTCACGACCCTCTGAAATAATCGAATATGGAAAATTAAAAAACAAAAACTTAGTCGATTTGTAGTAGAACGATAATACGAGTATATAATAGAATGCAACGAACTGCAATTGAGGCACAGATTTTAATCACAAAAAATTGATAACTAAATCAACAATTAAAAATATAATACTCCCTGAACAATCGGCTAACATTTCTATTTTTGGTCATAACAAATATTTTTTATTTTACATAAACTTCATTTACGTTGGTCACACGCTTTCGAAAGAGATATCAGGATAAAAATTTAAATATATTATTGTTTCGAGATCATAAAATTCAAATGAAATAACGTTTTGAACATTTAAATTGTTTAATTAAAGCTTATTTACCTGCAATGAATGCGTCACCATTATATATGTAGTAGGATTCAATTCATGAATGTAATTAGGCAAGTTCTTTTATATATCATGATATATATGCAACTTTATGCATCTTAGCTTTTTTGCCCCTCTACATTTTTATTAAAGCCGCAGATTTGTTCCTGGCTCAATAAACTATTGAATTACTTTTTCGATAAATATTACATAACATTTTGCTTATTAAATGTACATTAAATCAGCAAAATGTTATGTAATACACATCAAGACAATGCAACCATATATTAAGGTCCATAAAATTTCGTCCAGCACCGTTTCGGATTGATTGGAAACACAACAACACCATTTTCGTCATTTCAAACGCCCAAAGCTGTGGCTATATGTTACCCCAAAAACAAAGTCACATATTGTTGAAGGCAATTTCAGTTAACGTAAGAGGTAAAATGCTATCTGCATAAGAAGGTACGTGTATATACTCTAAATTGAAATACAAAAAGATGTTTAAAAGTGCTGGTATGCAATATCTATAGGCAACAAATATTATAACTTTTTAAAAATAGAAGTTATTAATCAAACAATATCTATAATAATTTCTTAATTTAAATTGAACTAATACAACTATTAACCTGTACTTAAATTTATTTCAAGAAAACAAATTTAACTTTTTCAAAGAAAGCCACTGCTATGTAGAAATACATATAACTTAAATATAACTAAAAGATTCAAACTTTAGATTTGTAAAATCAATTTAGACAAAAACGAAATAAAAAAATTAATTTAGGTAAGTATATATTGAAATTGACTTCACTAAAAGCAAAGGTCCTTGGATTAAAATTTACTGAAATATCAAGTACGTAGAAGATTTAAGACACTTCAAATTTTTTAATTGACATTTTGAGTAATACTAATTCTTTTTGACAGTTATATTTAGCTCTCTAGATATTGTGAGGACCCTTGCTTGCGATAAAAGAAGGATCAATATATTGTCAGGACGAAGAGTCGAGTGTGGGCGGGAAATTTTATAAGTCTGAAATTGAGATATTAAGAAGCTCGACGACTCTCAAGTTCAACACTAAAGTGGGGGCAAAGCGTATGCGGTAAAAGCTTTTTAAGTTAATTTGAAGTTAAAGCTGATAATCGAAATATAGGAGCATTTATCTTATATGACAATAATAACTACTGTATTGACGGAATTGTTTTACATTTAAATAGATAAATTAACATAACAGTTTTGTAATAACAAAATTGATAACGTTAGAAAAAAGGTGACTACAGTCTATAATTTCGTGATCAGTGTCCACGTATTCCTATATGACGGCCAAGAAACTCAAGCAGGAAATTAGATTTTTGCCAACGTCTTATTAAATATTCAATAATTAAATATGTTGTTGACTTACAAGTAATAAAGTAATTTATTTAATGAGAGTACTTCTGTAATATTTTAGGATAGGAATGAATTATGCTATAAACTGATTATAACGTCAAATATATTATACACGTCGTAAAATAGTAAAATAAAAATATGCTGATATTACTTGTTCGTATATTTCGGAAAATTTATTGCTGCCAATTTTATAGAAGTATGTCAAAGCAATAATTGATTAATGTAATTTCCACAAATTTTTAAAATAAAAAAATAATAATAAAATTTGGTAAATAATTCCACTATTATAGATTTATAGACTGGTGTATAATACCCAGTGTTAACAGAAGCGTAATTTAATAGTGGAATTAATATTTAATCAATTTCTAATTCTGTCTCGGCTTTACTAGGGTAAAAGTGATATTACTACGTTTTGTTTTGTTCGCTTTTTATATAATGATTATACTTATAGAAGATTGTCTATCGGGTTAGTGTTAAAGCTGGCCTCAGAACGAATTCTACCAAGACAAAGTATCCAGTTATCTCTAACAATCTCAATGTCGAAAGAAACACAATTGTGGTGTATCAAAATTTAGAACAGGTTAATAATTGTGAATATCCCGGAGCATAGCTCAATCAAAACTGTAACAGTGAGGTAAAGAATAACAATTTCATCGAAATTGGCCAAGACATTGGAAAAAGGAAAGGGTATTCTGCAATCGTAGTCTTAATATCACACTCGAATTCTTCTTCTCAAATATTATATATATTCAATACTTCTATATAGGCGAGTCCTGGTCTATTAAGGAGATCTCAGGTACAAATAGAAACCTTCGAAATGTGGGCCAAAAATGCACTATGTCTACATCTTCGACTCAAAAAATCACTAATGAGAAAGTTCTATGACAGTTTGTCCAAGAACCAAAATTTTTTAAACCTTAATTACTCGGAGTTATATTTTAATGATTGGAGGGGGAAAATATAACCGTTTCGTTTATATTCACTCTTCATTAAAACACAGATTTTCTTGAAAATTGTTCGTTTTAAAATTATATTTTCAGCGATTTATCAAGTAACTTTTAGCTCGAAAGTAAAATTAATATTATGCGAGAGGGATTAAGAAAGTTTTAATGATAACTCAGCATATATTGATGAATGACACTGAAAGCTTCAAAAGTTGTATTCAAATAATTTGCCATTTTTAATTATATCTATGATTTGCTGATATCAAGCAGGTTTTTTTGAATTTCAAATTGTTATTAATATTCTCAACTTGGAAATCATCATGATTAATGCAAAAAAGTAAAATTCGGAAAAAGCAATTTTCTTGCATTTTTTCTTAATTTATAAGGATAAGCAGTTAGGGAGGCTATGGGTAGTTAATATTGTAAAAATAAGACGAGAAAAAATTGTTTTCAAAGATATATTTTTGCAACAATATTGTTGTTATGGTTTTGGGCTCAATTTAATTTTTTTTCACTAAAAACTTAATGTATAAATGAAAACAAAAGATCAACCATTGCGTATAAAACCAAGAAAATGGAATGATTTTAAAGTAGTGAAAAAGAGAAAATATGTTTGAAACCTAGTATTTGACAGGCATGTGAGAGTAATGAAATATTTTTTAAATATGTTTTTTATTAAATCAAAGACGAGTGGCCTTTATAATTATTAAATAATTCGTTTTTATCGGTATTCTATTACGGGGAAAGAAAAACGGGGAAAAATTCCTTTATCTTAAAAATAATTTACATTCCGTGCGTATTATATGCCCATTTTAATTCAGCAGCCATTTTCTTTACTACCAAAATTAACGGGAAAATTCATTATAAACCTTTTCCAACTTTGGATACACCGTCTAAAGCAAAGTTTTTCTGACTGCATTATTTATTTCAGTTTATTCATTTCCTCGAAACACACACAACATGGCTTCTCAGTTCAAATGGAAACTTGACTTACATTATTTTTACACTTTTGTTGAAAGGAAATCTAATTTATACCAACGCCGTTCTGTATACGTCAGACGGACAAATGTTTACCGTGTTCTCGTATACACCCCAAGGATACTTGCCGGAATGTGAGTATTCATGCAACTTATGCTCCGAGAAAGACAATAATATTTATATGGAAACGACGTAGGAATAAAATGCTTGATAAAGTTCCTATTTATATTTTGTTAGTGATATACTCGCATATTTTAATAGTGTGTTATATTCTTGGTCTAATAGAATCAAGTACAGAAAAAACGTATAGAAATTTTTTTCTGTAAATAATATTAATGCTGATCGGAATCCTGTTACAATTTGATAGGACAAGTGTCTGTATGCCCTTCACTCGGATGAATATAATATTTCTATAGCTTTACAGCAAACCACGAGCCTTCACCGGTATTTATTTAATATCATTGCGGCTTTACGTTTACGGCTAGGGCCGTATATATATATATATATATATATATATATATATATATATATATATATATATATATATATATGTGTGTATATATATATATATATATATTTATATATATTTATATATATATATATATATATATATATATATATATATATATATATATATAAAAATAGTTGAAACCTAACGAAACACTTTTAGTTGAAAAAGTATATTAATTTAGACAAGAAAAAGAGTTACTTTGTATATTTGTGCGAACAATTCGATTTATAGTTCATAATTTAATTAATATAGAAAACAAAGACGGAAAATTTCAATTTTCGTAAGGTAAAAGCGGCCTGTGATCTGGACACACAAAAAAACTAACAATGAACGCATTTAAAATGCGCCACGCATTCAGAATTATTAGAAAATTAACCTTAAAATAAATTGCAGAATACTTGGATGTCAGTAATAATTCCCTTAGAGTGATAAATAGAAAGAGAGTGATATTAGACATTTGGAATAATAATTGATTTTCCAATGTGATATTTACCATTCAGATGGTTACGCTAGAGTAACGCAACAAAGAATTTTACCCAAGGTATTTTCACACTCAATTGTCAAATATAGAGAAATAAATTTGATAATATGGTAATGCGTCGACCGCAGAATTTGGTGAGAAAGTTAACACTTTAAGAATGGATTTTTTAAAGTATTTAAAATCTATATTCAATAAAGTGCGAATCAATTTGTTATAAAAAAAAATATATTACCTTAAACAGGATTAAAATCTCAGATATACGACTGATTGAATGCATTAATAGTTTTAATTTCACACTCCTTATATTCTAAATACTTCTCCTCAGTTAATAGACTTAAATCCCCTCGAGTACGTACGATAAAATTTGAAAAACCTGTTTCACACGAGACAAATTTTACGTGAAAGGCTTAAAATACGAACCAAAGAAATAAAATAATAATGGGTATTATTGTTTTATTTCAATGGTATAATGTCTTTTACAACAATTTCAAATAAATTACAAGCAGCTGTTATGCAAAGAGGGTATCAGAGAATCGTTTCTTAATAATTCTGTGTTGTCTACGAATCTTTTGTTTTCAAACCAATACGTCAATATTGATGGCTGTTAATAGTAGAGTAAGGCTTTCGGTATTTTTCAGTTTTATGTTTGATTATATTATACTACAAATATAACCTATCGTTACGTATTTCGTTGTTCGTAAACGAATTTAACCTTTTGGGTTAAACCCACTTTGAATGCATTGAAATAATTTAATCCATGCTATTTCTGTATCTGTTTCATCCAGATCGAATAATTCTTAGCTTCAAGTGCGTCCTCAAATTTCCTTATATTATCATACAAATGTATGTATGTGTAAATATATATATATATATATATATATATATATATATATATATATATATATATATATATATATGTACATATATATATACATATATATATATATATATATATACATATTTCATATATTTGAACAAACGATAGATTGATTCGTATAACTTTCACGATAAAAGTCTCCTGATCCAACGATTGTTGATATTATACTATTTTAGTTAAGTTATTTTAAAATCTTTATTACTATCTTCATTTTGTCTTGAAAAGGCGTCCGTATACCTATTATGTAGATTACTAAAAGTTTAATGGAGTAATTTGCCTAAGTTATAAACTCGTTTGAACATGTCTTCATAGTTTTTGAACCTCTACTTCATCGACATAACTATTTCTTTGCACAAGAATGTCACTTGTTTAGTTTTATTATGTTACATATATATTCAGCCGGGTAATAATGTATCGAAATTAAAGTGAAACATGTTGAAATACGAAAACTATATCATTTTTTATTTCATTTAATGTTCACTGACATAATATCGCAGGTGTATAGACACCAGAAATAATCTTGCAATTTTTCACCAATGTAAAAATAAACTAATAATCAACTTACATATAATTATATTCTCAATATAAACATGTTACATTTTTTCGTATCTTACTAAAAAAAAATTTCGAACACTGCGCCAGGAAATTAAACTATACGCATACATATATACATATATATAAATATATAGTATATACATTTACTTACATTCTCGTTTTTTCTCTTTATATTCTTAACTTTTAACTATTTCAAATTTATTTATCATTAGTCTTTGAATCCCTTGAGACTAAAAGTGTATGGAATAAAGTCGGTTACGAAGAGTCATGGTTTTAAATCTCTTTGTTTTATTTAAACTAACGAGAGTATGAGGTTATGGCACATGACCAAAAAGAAGGTTTTTATGAATTTTACTTATTTAAATTCAATGCCATCTTCCTTAATAATATAGTATGAAGGAAGATGGCCATTGATGAACGTTGTACATCTCTCCTCAATCACATTTTTTACTTTGCTCATATTCGTAAATTGTTTAAATATACTGTTAAACTTGAATGATTCCATAGCTTGTTTTCGTTTAAAATCTCAACTAAAGCATTTACGTTTCTCTCGGTTTCTTTATGCGCTTTTCCCATTAATTTAATCAGAATATACATTTTAGATAGTTTTTTATCTCGTACATGATCGGCAGCTGTGCCTTTTCGATATTTTACTCTTTTACATTTTCGAATGTTTTCATTTATAATATTTGTAAAACTAGTTTGCCAGTGCGGCGGGTGCTCGATCATATAAACCCTATAAACATATAAGATTGCTAGAACATATAGGCTCAAAATATTTAAATTAAATGTTAAAAAATGGTGGATTAATTCAATAAATTCCATGCGTTAGACAGGATACTTTAATTACTTACTGCATATTCTAAAGAAGACAACTCGTGACATGCTTAGAACTACAACACTTAACTTTCCTAAAACCAGTGACGGACAACTAAAGTCTTTTTTAGTTCTGGTTTAGCCAAATAATAAATCAATTAAAATTTAAAATTATTCATTATAAATTATATTTGAAATAATGAATCCTTGGGGGCTTCGAGGATTCTTCGACTGTTAAGTTTTTTGTGCCTGCCTTTATATCTTTAAAAGAACATTTTCGGCTCGGAATCACGTTGAATCGTCCCAGCGATGTGGTTGGAACACTGGTTTTTGAAAGATTTGTTTTTATAGCAATAATCTAAATGGATATCATTGGCACATGTTTATTTTAATTGGAAATATGAATACATACGTTTCAATATTTCCATTTTGTACGGAGGAAGGGAATCCGACGGAATAAGTTTTATTTTTGAAACCAGAATTTTTCATCTGCACTCACACTACTTAAACCTTTGTAGTCTTATTAAATTTCATATAATACATATGAAATTTTATATAATACATATTATCCGAAGTCAAGTTTTATTTTTCAATTCCTTAGTAGTATTTAAAGTTTTCGTCAATCCTTGACTTCTTCTAACTTTTTTATTTGGGATTTTCATAGTTTTTCTAAATCCCTCTTGTTATCTTCGTTAAATAGGCACGTGGATCCCTCATCAATTTGTTGATTAAATATTGTAATTAAGTGAAAATTTCTAAATTGTTCAGAAATCAATATTTCAGACAATATAAACAGAAATTTGCACAAAGAAAAAAATATGACATGTTAATGCAGAAGATGATACAAAATGACAATTTTCAATAAATGAAGGGACAACATTTTCCTATTTAACAATAGGAAAACATTTCACCAAAGAAACTTCTTTTTCGTGCTACAACGTATGGTAACTTAGTATAGTTAAGAGAAAATCGTTAGGGAATATAAAAGAAAATTAACCATTTCGTCTCATGTACAAGTATTGAAGGAAAGGTGTTTGGAAAATTTTGTTAAGGGGTATTCAGATTCATATAATTTTCAAATAGTGTTATTGTTTCTGCTTTTGCTTTTAGGTGGCTTCTACTTTACTGCAAGATAAATTCATGATAAACAAATTAATTATGGAAACGCATCGAAAATTCCTGGCATTACTCAACACAAATCCAAACCTACTCTGGGATTTTTACGCTATATTGGCCAAATGACCATAAAAATCAAACACGAATCGAATGTTCTGACTACTTCAATATATTGACGTAGTTGATATAGTTGTTCAGGCAATATTGTATTCATATTGGAGAGAAGCGCACTCCCTACCGAACCTCGCTACAAAGTATTTCCTTGTATTGAGTCGGAGACCACACGCAACGTTGCACTCGAGAATGCCATCGATATGCCGATACAGTTCCTTGCAATATATTATATTTCTAATATTCATATCACAGAAAATATTCCTGACATTCAAAATAGAAAGTTGTAGGTAGTTTTAATGCATCACTGATACCTTGTAGCACTGAAAGTCTGAGATTCAACCCTGCCTTACTCTTGTTCGCATCACATAAGAACCAGATACAAAATTACCCATCGCTGGTATGGTTTCTGTCCGTAAGTGGCAAAGAAATCAAACGTAAGGGCTGAAGAAAAAAGTTATTCTGCCAAGGTGGATTAACAGCATGCCATTATCCATGGGGTGAAAAACTTTCTAGCAGTGGAAACATGCACCATCAAATTGAAAGCCTATAGGAGACACAGTTGATGAAATATGTGAGTTCCATAACTCTTGAAAGTCCAAAAGGAAGCCTGTGTTGCGTATGAATTTTGATAATTTGAATATATATATATATATATATATATATATATATATATATATATATATATATATATATGTGTATGTATATATATATATATATATATATATATATATATATATATATATCTATATCTCTGTGAGTGTGTGTGTTTGCGCGTACGACTGCGGGCGTGAGTTCCGGCGTGTGCGCCCGGATGCGCGTGTGTGCGTGCGTGTGCGAGCAAGTGTGCTCTTGGGCGGGCGTGTGAGTGCCTGCGCGCGTGCGTGCGTGCGAGCTCGCGTACCTTCGTAAGCGTGTGCATTTTCAAATTTGTGTGTAATTTGTGTATTTAACTCTTTTGAAAATAGTACCAGAAAAAAGTGCGTTGTCTTGTTAGTTGACTAGTTTATTTTGAATTGGAAGATTAATAGTCAAAAGTAAATCATAAGAAAGAGAATCATAGAATAATCCCAAATATTATGAAAAAAAAAAAGATATTTAATTGCGCGTTAAAAACGCATTCAGCCAGTTTGCATTTGCAGACTGACTGAATGCGTTTTAATATATGTCTACGTATGTAATATATGTAAAACTTTTATGCAGAACAACTCTGCCTTAACAATGTTAAACCATCGAATTTTCCATATATTTTCTAAAGGCAGCCTAGAAAAGTCTTTCCTATAAGAAATGCTGACTGCTGTAAATACCAGTTGAATGAGAATCGTGATATTTTCCCTCTCATTTTTCTCAGCGAAAAGATAAGTTGTGAATCTGTCTTATATACGGGCTTATACCCAACGACGTACTTCAAGAAAGGAGCCAAAATATTCCTTACGTCCATTTTGATAGCAATTGCTTCACAATTTTAAGCAAGTTAAAATTGCTCGACAAACTATTAATTATATTTTCCAAGTTATATTTTCCTGGAAAATAATTGTTATTCAAAATTTCACATTTTGTGTTTTTCTACACTTTAAATTTCAAATATAATAAATTTTAATAAATGGGCAAAATACAAACAAACATAAAATAATTATTTAATCAACAAGTTCAATACGTAGCTATGATAACGGTCTATAAGAATTTATTTAGACTAAGTTTTTTTGGATGAGTTTTTAATAAACTTAGTGATTATAAGGTATTTTATAAAATTTGTGAAGAATGTTTGGAAACTATTCGATATACGGTACATTTTGCCACGTTCTTAATTTACGGCCAAAAACCGAATAGGGTACTCTTTGGTCCAATTCTAAATAATATATGAAATTTCTTAAAAAATCTTGACGTGTGATGGTTTCAATGAAAGCGAATGTAAAACGGAATGCAGTTATAAGCGAAAAGAAAAAAATAAAGGCGTAACAATTACTGACATGAATTTCTGACAGTAAAATACTTGAAATAAATTTCAACCATTTTTACTTATTTTATTTATTTATCAAATGATTAGAATTAAAATAAAATGGTTTAAAAGAAAGGTTATTTTGTGCTTGTTTTGTACTTAATACGTGTAAAAGTTTGCTTGAGATAACTGTATAACTCGCAGTTTCAACAATATTAAAATCTATATTTGGATATTTCAACAGAAAAAGTTCATTACACAACTTCTGACTCGCAGTTGACCGATTTATTTTATTACACACTTCTTTCCACTTCATATCATATGTTATTTATTCCCTTCAGTAACTTGAAAGACAAAACACATTATATTTGGTGTTATCGACAATTAAATTTATTAATATTTCAATATTAATAAGCTCACAATATCTGCATTAAAAATAAGCTAGCAATAAAATTAACGTCGTTAAAATTGTCAAAAGGTGCGAATATTTCATTTAACTTTGTATAATTTTTTAATTAATTCTACTCCTTATTATAATATTTTCCTTTTATTTCCACTTGATAAATTACAATATTTTTAATTTACCTGAAGCATACTTTTATAAAATACACCAGCATTTTTCTTGGGAACATGAAATGCAAAATTGCAGCATAGCGGTTTTTCCAATTTAAATTAGCGTATTTTAGAAATGTCTCATTTTCACCATTATATAGTAAAAAACATGTCTAGCACGAGTGGAACCCGCATTACTAGGGCTCGGTACATATTTTGGCATTTATAAATATTTAATGGTACATAATATTCCTTTTAAACTAATTAATAAATATTGAATATATTTGGCGTTAATTTTGTAGAAATTCATTATTCACAATTAAATGAAACTACGTGATGTAGTATTATTTCTACATTCTTTAATTTCTTTACCACGACCTAGGTTTCGTTTTATTACAACATCTTCAGGTGGGCTATTAACAAAGATTCTGATTCAGAAGAATCTTTGCTAATAGCCCACCAGAAGATGTTGTAATAAATGTTTCCGACGGTATGTCAAGTTTCTATTGGTAAGCATAGTTATCATTCAAAGTGCATGTAAAATATATGTAATGATATGAATTTATTCACACATTGGGCTTTCCTTATAGAAAATTGTTTTTACGGTTTTCCTTTCACGTTCTTACATACAAGCAAAATTACATGTCACTATATATTAACTTGAATGCAAATAGTTTGTTTTAAAATAACATAACGTATAATACTTTATTGTAATATCGCTATTGTATTAAGATTATCATTATTTAATATACTTCATATATTATTCATATTCATGAAAAAAAACATCCACTTTGTCACGGCTTTTTATTATGTTTCTTGATAAAGCTAGGCTAGCTAACTTAAGATGCCACTAAAATTCATGTGAATGATGATAGATTGTAAAGAATCTCCAGTTGTTTTTTTGATCATTTGAAAGATTGATCTTTGCTAATATCCCACCTGAAGATGTTGTAATACAACGAAACCTAGGTCGTGGTAAAGAAATTAAAGAAAGTAGAAATAATACTACATCACGTAGTTTCATTTAATTGTGAATAATGAATTTCTACAAAATTAACGCCAAATATATTCAAAATTATGTTGTTATCAAAAATTATTTGTTAAAAATACATAAAAAAATGAAGGGTTATTATTGATTTATTCGCACGAGAAACATCATTTAATAAAAAAGGATTAAAGACAATTTAAAGCAAAATTGTCACTAAAGATTTAAAAATAAATAAACGTTCTTGCGGTGAACAATTCTAAAGTAAAGTTTTATTATGCGGTAGAGTATGAGTAGGTTCTTCAGATTATTATTTATTTTTTATTTATAGTTATGATGCTCTAAGTGAGATGTGCTTTATTTTATTTTAAATATTGTGTTTTATAAAGTACTTAACAATGTATACACAGTACGTAATTTTGTTTTATTTAGGACCAAATTTCCAGTGTAGGGGTATATACCTAAATTATTATATTAAATGTGAATCGAAGTATGAAAAGAAATTCATTTAAATTCGGAAGAAAATTGCAGTTTATAGCGAAATTTTGCAACCTTTTAAATGAACAAAGTTTGATGGTGGTTCTTCTAATTTCCGTTTTAAATTAAATACAATCCGCTGATCGACCGACCCACAGTGATTGATTAACCAATGTGCCAACCAACCACAAATTCTCCACTAACTGAATTCGATTTATCTATGAAAGTAAACCGGAATACTTTGTTATACAATGAATATATATCATTTCTCTCACTCCACGCGCAAATTCCCTCAGGATTCGAGAAGCTTACTTACATATTTAAGAATTCACCGGAAATGAAACAGTTCAGTGAAATTCACCGAAACAAACGATCGCTTCGTATCCTCGGTTACTTTATTTATGATCATTGCTGCATTATGGAAATGTGGTTACATTTTCATAAGACGTACGAAGGGAGCGTTTAGAATCACCGCTGAAGGCACAAATTTCGAGTCGACATAAATATTTTTTTCATTTTTTCACGGTATCAGATAAATTTATTTCTAATATCAGTATGCTATTAGATTACCGATTTCTATCTTTATTTTACTACACTGAAACATATAATTTTCATATAATTTCTAGATATTTTTCTCTATTTCCTCTTCGTAATAATATCTGAAAGAGTGTTTATATCTCATTATGTTTATGTCTTATTCTTCACTTCGAATTGACATTAATAATCTGTGTTTTGTATACATATAACACGCTATGCATCAGCCTGTGGGGCCGAATGTCTTTATCTCGATCAGCATTAAATCTTTATTATTATAATATATATTTTTTTAGTTTAAATTTTCACTCATGAGTTATAGTGAACTGGGAATTAAGCAGTCTTGTGAGTTTAGGTTGTATTATATGCAATTGTATTCAATTCGCACACTTACGTAGACCGTCTTGTTTTAAGAAACAGAAACCGAACAGACAAATTATTGACCATAGAGTACTAGAGAAATTCTAAATTTATTTTGGCTTTTAAAGGCTTTAGCTACCTCACTATACTGACTTTCGCAGTATGAATAGTTGGATAGTATTTTTACAGTATTGGACCTTTTATGTCTGACAATTATTTGGAATAACACAATGGACAATAATAATGGACAATTATTTGGAATAACTATATATATATATATAATGGCAAATAAAAGAAAAAAATTATTTATTCAAAAGGAATAGCAGAAATTGAAAAATAACTTCAATAGCAAAGAATTTACTTGGGACATAAAATGTAAGTCAATGAATAAAAAAACCTTAGGGCAGAAGAGAACGTCGTTCATCTTTACGGTTTACGTCGTCAACATAAAAAAATATCACGATTGAAATATTAATGCCCCAGTCAGAATTTCGTTACATTGTTCGCCTCCAGCGTAAACACAAGATGACAAGAACCTTAAAATATTATCGTGTGAGCGAAGATTTAAAATTCAATAAGGAGGCAGAATATGATACAGGAGAATTCTTGCAAAATGTGTGATAAAGTTGACAACGTGGCGGTGAAATTGATGAATATGTCCGCCGCGTAAATTTATTGGAGTCTAATATACTTTGAGTAAGTTTACTTAAATGTTAAGTAAATTTACTGGGCAACCATAAACGAAATCGGTTGAATTAAATAGCTTTAAATTATCCTTTTATTAAATTTTATTTTTAATAAAATATTGGTTTTTTATTGCCACCGCATTCTTATTAGATGCGATCATAATAATTTGATGTAAAATGAGATTTTATCTATAAATTATGGAAATATGTTATTTCGTAAAATATATCACTTCATTTATTTTATCTCTGCGTTATTCTTGTCTAATTCACAGTTATGTATTAAGTGTTGAATGAATTAGCATAACAGAGAATAAATATTTAGTATAAAAGACAACAGGTAAACAATGATCAAAACAAAAATAAGAGCTAGAAAAAAAAAGTATGTGAGGAAAATTCGTAGTAATTAATTAACTTTTTAGTAATGGATATTATTTTATTCTTCTTTCAATAAATATACAACAAAAATACAATATTTCTCAGGAACAATTAGGCTCAAGTCTCATAAACATATAAATAAAAAAATATGTGTACGTTTAAAAAAGGATGTCAACGACTCATATTTTAATAGCGATGGAAACTATTTTAAATTTAATGCGTATATCGCCAATATTTGCAGAGTTATTACGAAGAGAATAAATTAGTCACCTAAACATGAGATGTTAAACAATCCGATGTAATGATTTCAGGTTAATTAAGTGATCATATTCATTACTAAATAAAATAATCATTTGTGATGAAAATGAAAAAAAAAACCGAAGTAAATCTAACTGAATTTTGACGAAGTAATTTGTAATATTTTAGTTTTTAAGGTTTATTTTTAGCACATCTAGGAAATAATTTTAGTGATTAATGACTAGATATGGAAAATGATATTCTCTCAAATACTTAGTATGATGTGGTTATTTAATGCACACATATAATATTTACCTATTATAATATAAACAGAATTTAAGTGTTAATGTTAAGTCTCTAAACATAAAGCTTTGATCTTTTTAAGTTCTTTTTTAAGTAAAATTTATTTTTTTGTTAAACACTTAGTCATCGAATAAAACGTGGTATTTCCTTTGTTTGTAGATGGAAACTCCTAAAAGGTTTTTAATTTCAGAGGTAAAATGAGAGAAAGTTGTCTGTCGGCGATTAAATACACATGATCTTATAAATAAATATTTTTTTGTATTATCGACTATATACAAGCTAGAATTTGAGTTTCCAAGTATACTAGCTGCTAACAATGCAAAAAAATTTCAATAATAGTTATTTACTATATGCATTCAGTCGATAATGAATCAAATGATATTAAACAACTAAGCTTACTAAGTATCTTAAAAATCTTGTGTATCGGTAATATCAAATGATTATATTAAGGTATTATCAATAGCCAAATTAATATACATTCTCCAAGTAGTAAGTATTTCATGGAAATCCATTGCACCTGTTGCCGTGAATAAACGATACCTAACGGTAATATTTAACCCACGAAAAAGCAAACCAAGTAGCCACTCGGCCTATTTTACTGAGTACCATTATCTGTTCATGCGATCATTATTTACTTCAACGTTATAGCTAACGACACTGCGAACAATCCCAGCGTTGCTTTTCAAAATGGCAAACAATACATTCGCGAGGACATGTGGAATAAAAGTTTGAAAACGGCCATATTTCATTCAAATTACTAGTCATATTTGGATATAATTGTTTTAGATAACTTACTCGTACTGTTAAGCCAAGTTTGTTGTTCTATGTTGAGCTTGCGTATGCTTCCAGAAATTCTAGACTGGAGTTAACGTAGACTTGAATACCTATAACTCAAATAATTTTTCTGATACTTTCCGGTTCTGAGTCAATTTAATTATTCAAACGGAGCTAAAGTCGACCATACAATTTTGTTTTTTTTCCTGACATACTTTGTTGGAGAAATTTTAGAAGAGTTTGCGTTTTAAAAGATTCTAAGTGTTTGGAAATGGAACATAGTCATTTACATGTGCGTTAAAGCAAGACTGTTATGACTTGTTGATAGCTCAGGTCTTCAGATTTTTTTAAATAAATAGTAGTTTATTTGTTTGATGTATCTATGCCATTCAATAATATCTAAACGAAAAACAGGACAACAGAAGCTAGTCGTAACCAAATAAACTGACTGTAAAGTTAGTAAATAATTGCAATCGTTTTCTAACTCTTTTGAAAAAACTTTTTTTTCCAAAGAGTTAGAAAACACAAACAGGTTATGAAATATTTGAAAATAGCTACAATTATTACATTTTCTTTTCTAGGAAAATTTTAACTACAGCTCTTACTAATAGATACGAAATATTAAATCTATATTTGAAACTTTTAAACGTTTTTATATGTAAGTATGAAAAATATAATCATGGTCTGGAGCCATTTTTTAATTATATATTTATTTAAAGTAATTCGGAACTGTGACATAGATATATTATTTGATGCAAAATTTAGCGAAGTGAAACCAGCGTATGGAGAGTGGCACCGTCGGTGGCCTAAGTGCGTCTCATTTTGCACACGATCTTTGCGAAGAGACCACTTTAATCATCTCTTGGTCGTTCAAATTTCAGTTAATGTAGCATCACGTCAGACAAAATTATTGTTAGTTCTATAGATCCATTAATTCATTTTTTAATTGGATTTCTACGTTTTTTATTGAAACAAATTAAAATTTATATTTTGTTTACCATAGTATATATATAAGTAATAAAATATCCTAAACATATATTCTATTACGTAAAGGCAATGCTCTGTTCGAAGTTAGTAAATATTGTAGAAAATACACATGTTCGTATTCTCAAAAACGTAAGCGGAAAATACATTAAACAAATAAAATAGCCCAATATCCATCTTGTAAACAAATCGATCACTGATGGTAAAACGTCAACAAACAACCTCGGGTTATTCGAATGAAATTATAATAACTCAACCACTTGTGGTGAAATAAAACGCTGATAAAAGAATACGAGACAAATTATTCCAGATTATCTGCCAAGTCTCAACGTAGAATTTTCTTATCGTTTTCATCCGTTAGCTTTGCTGTTATTCTAAAGGCTTTCTGCATATTATATATATAAACTTTCTTCCCATTAGCGATAGCGAGACCTTGCTCGCTTATGTTAGGTTGCAGCGATTACGTCTGCTTGTGAACTTACTCTATATGTTATTTTTAAATGAAAAGATTACAATCTAGCTCACATTGTAATTTACGGATACGCAATTATCTACTAGACTCAAGCGAGGATATCAAGCTTCTTAACGAAAT
This sequence comes from Druceiella hillmani, assembly GCA_039881145.1. Classification (NCBI taxonomy): domain Eukaryota; kingdom Metazoa; phylum Arthropoda; class Insecta; order Lepidoptera; family Hepialidae; genus Druceiella; species Druceiella hillmani. The sequence continues at coordinate 19,505,693 of JAYKKI010000012.1, forward strand.
TTTACTCTGCACTAAGATTTCCAAAGTTAATTTCTAATAATCTATGTAAATTCTAAATGAAATTACTATTTAAGAAAACCATATTTCCATTGCAGGAAGAAGAACAAATCGTTCTTAGATACGAAAATTATTGCGTTTATTAACATCACTTTAAGCGTTTTATTACTTTGTTTTATTTTTAGAATTTTATAATTCTGCCACGATTAATTTTCACATATATATTGATATATACTACAAATATCTTACCAATATATCGAAATGAATTATGCTTAGTGAATAGTTATTTATTTTGTAAAAAATACTCACGTGCAACTTATAGGTTTTACTGAAGTGTTAGATATGTACAAGCATCAAACTACATTGGTCATAAAACACAATATAAACAATAATTAGTAGAAGCTTTAAAGGACACATCAACTAAAATTAAACATGAAGTGAAATAATTTCTCATCATGAACTTCTTAATCGCATTTCTTTATTAGTTAGTACAGTTTTCTTATTTTGTTTCTTAAGTGCGCCTAAAATCAAAACTCTTAATACCCCACAGACCTACTGAAAGGTTTAAGTGACATAAATGTGACATGTTAGATGGTTGTCCATAATCATATCGAGGTCCCATATAAATGATACAGTTTTAAGTGCCCTTCCATTCAAATATTAACCGAGAAAAAAAGTACATGTTAGCAGGAATACGTCGTTACCTTTTAGTACAATTTTATTGAAATTTTTTTTTGTTCTTCAGTCATTTATAGAGACGATATTGAGAGAATTTTCTGATATTCCAATGTACAGTTTGTGCATTTCCTTGTGCGGAATTTCATATAAGGAGCCGATCCATACGTGAAGTTGAACTTAGTATTCTTGTTTCTTTTTCTTTGAGTCTACGTATATGGAGCGTAGCATTTTTCAAACGAGCTTTTCGTCGATCGACTTTTATTTGCGCATTGATAAAGCAATGATGACTGCCTGTATAGAATCTATTAAGAACCGAAACATCTACACATATTGCCTTTTTTAACTCGGTATGTCATCAGGTCTTTCTTTGATTCCGTGGAAAGGTTTCTAGGTCCATTTTCTTTGAATGGGTCTCATGTGGTCATACAGAATAATTTCTTCTGCTGACAAAACCTTTAATATCTGCTTATACAGTTAATTATCCCTAGTCCAAATCTTTCAATTTTTTATGGTTTCCTACAAATTTATTATATTTGTGCATTAAAATACACCATCAATGTTTAGAGCATGTTACGCCTTTTTTACGCTTTTATTGCTTCCAAAATTGTCATAAAATATCTCTTCGTCCTCATCATCAACTGCGCTTATTAGATCATACTTCGAGATAATCCGTCAGCTATATATTTTATTGAGTTGCAGTGTTATTTGGACTATCTTATCACAAAAAAATGTCTGGAAAATAAGGTGTATTAAGACTCTGTACTTTAGGTATACCATACTTCTGTTTTGTAATTTGTCTGTATTTCTCTCAATTATTAAATATAAGGTCATAGTTATTTTTCAACATTCTATTAAACAGAGAAAATAAGTTAATCACCGCAAGTTATTTAAATTCGCAAGACTCACGTTTTTCGAATATTGCAATTCGCGACAAATAGTTTTTTGTTGTCTTTCTTCCATTTTCTCTTTGCTCTTATCCCAAGTTAATGCACATTGCATCTTGTCACAATAAAATTAAACTGAATACAAGAACTAATTGTATTTCAATGTATTTTTTATGTTATTAATGGCCATTTTTATAATAATTTGGGAAAAATTACCCACGTCCGGATTCCACCCCATATTTCTAAATTTCAAGTCACAACCTCGTCCCATCCGCAGAAACCGGCAGCGTCTAAAGACATTGCTTTCCATTAGCCTAATTTTAGAAAGGCTACACGATCCGTAAATAAGAAGCCTACTTTTCTTTAGTAGGTATACTAAGCAATATATTTATAGAACATAGTTTCTGCCGAATTCTTTTTAAAAACTTAGAATTTAGTGATTTATTTTTGTAGGGCAATATCATATATACTTGGATTACTGGATTCTGATTAAATTATTGAAAATTTTAAAAAATTTTAAAGAATGTAGGTAGCAAGATAAAAAAACGTACGTATTATTTCAAAATTACCTTTATATTGAGTATAAAAATGAAAACCGTAAAACTAGTCTTTAAATGTATAACTGAACAATAAGTAGATGCTAATTTCGTTTTTCTAACAATAAAACTTTTTAAAAGAAATACTCGCGATATATTTAATTTCGTGTCATCTATGAGCCTTTAAAGAATCTTAAAGAATGTAGGTAGCAAGATAAAAAAACTTTAAAGAATCTTAAAGAATGTAGGTAGCAAGATAAAAAAACTTACGTATTATTTCAAAATTACCTTTATATTGAGTATAAAAATGAAAACCGTAAAACTATTCTTTAAATGTATAACTGAACAATAAGTAGATGCTAATTTCGTTTTTCTAACAATAAAACTTTTTAAAAGAAATACTCGCGATATATTTAATGTCGTGCTATCTATAAGCCTTTACTATAAGTAGTTAAGTAAAAGAAATTTTTTTAGGTAGGAAAGAGGTTTCAGTGTAGTGTTTTTCTTCTTGGAGAAACATTTGTTCGATAGAAGAGTTTATTTACTGGACATCTTACTTGTATGAAAATACTACCGTAGTTATTATTAGTTTCATTCTTGTTTTTTTTTTAATTTTATTCTCTTAACTTGTTTTATTAAAAATAAAGCTAACAGTTTTACTTTCAATTATTTTTGAACAAATGTTTTATTGTTAGTATACTTTACTGTTTTTTGTTACAAAAAATATTTAAACCAATAACTACCCTCACAATTACATATTTTTTTAATCAAGTAAGAATACGACTAGGCTAATAGACTTATATTTTGCACTTTAGCTGCTTTTTTATATATTCATGATTTAAATTTCTTGGAATTTTTCCAGTCACAGGTAAAATGTATGGAATTACGTTTTTTGCACTTTTTACAATAAATTTAACTGAAAGTAAAGAATGTAAATTATTTTTCCATATTTTTTGGCTACGCACATTTCAGCCGATCCATTTTTATTAATACTTCTCTACACGTGTATGACATTAATATATGGTAAACACCTAAGAAAACTTCGTTGATGTTTTGTGACTGCAACTTTCTATGCCCGGATCGAAAATGATGTGAAGCTATAAGCATGTACGTACTACAATAAATGTAACATAGTTTTTATATAGAGTAAATGAAAACTAATTGCTGAATAGATTTGTTTTGTTAAAACTAATAGAACTCTAGAATAAGTAGTTTAATTTATATCAGTATTTAAAATTTTTTGTTATTTTTAGTATTTTTATTAATTTAAAAAGCTTTATTTACTATTAATGAGCAAAATTTGTTATATTTTCTCAGTAATAAAAAAATATTTGAACAGGGAGTATACGAGTATTGTAGGACTTGTTAGAGAACATATTAAATATGTATTTGACGCATCTTTGGTGTTTAGGGTTCGGTATCGTAAGGGTTCCATTATGGAATGACTAAGGTTTCTCTCCATACGTCTGTCACAACCGTTTTTCTTCGGAACCGTGTGACATAGTAACTTGAAATTTGACAAGGAATAAAACATGTTAACTAAGGTTCCTAAAAATATATATGTTTCATCCCATTATTTCCGAAACTATTCAACTTACAATTATGTAATATATTAAAGTTATAAGTCCACACAAAGAATATAGAAAAACTATGACATTTAAAAAGATATTCTGAAAATTAGCAGAAATATAGACCTCCGCCCCTTTTATTTCCGAAGTATTATGCCCAAATCATGAAAAAGATAGGGTGGCAAAATCTAACACATGATTACAGGAAAACTGTAGGAATTACTTAACACCTTATAATTTTTCACATATGCAAGTTCTTACGCGTGTGAAATATATATTTTATAACATGTTCCAATATAAGTAGGTTATGAAATATTAATACTATTACGAGGGGAAATTTGTATGGAACCTTCGCAGCGCTAGTTTGATTCGTACTTGATAAATTTATGTTTTTATTTTGCGTACATTTATACGTTAATGCCGGTTTATTTTAGGTTTAAAAGGAGAAAGATAAAATAAATAATATAAAACACCTAATGTGAAATAGATTATTTGGCTAAATACAAGAAAAAGTACAGACCTAAAGTTATTCCAAAACTTTGCAGATTGTCATAATAACAAATATTCCCCAATACGGCTATAATGAATTTATTGGTTGTTTTTTATATTATATTTAAATTTTGATACATCAGTTTAATTTTTTAGCCTGTCCTCTGTAATTAAAATAAATTTTAATAGAAAAAGTTGAAAATATATTACTGTAAATTATTTTTACAAAGTGATGTGTTTCTTCCATTAGATGAAATTCATCATGCATATGTATTCATTTTCAATTGATTCATCATTGTGCTGCAAATAAGTCATTCGAAATAATTGAATGTATGTGATGATTCATTGTCGAATTAGGTATTGAGAAAGAGAAACAAAATTTATTGCGTCTTTCAGAATACTGGTAAATAAAAATATTATTTGTTTAAATTTTGAAAGCGTCCACAAAATACAAACAATACTACAGAATTTCCTTTTTTTTTTAACTTTATAAATTATTTTGATCAGTTAATATTACTGCAACTTAAAACGAAGAACAAATCGAAACTCCATCCGTCTTAATATGGAATCAGTGCATATAATTTTTTTCTCTATTTGGTACAAAGAGGATACCATAGAAAAATATTAAGAATTTTCTCGGTATAGTTTTCTATGTATGTAAATAAAAATAGTTACAATCTATATCACTAACAGGCTTAAGTTTATTTTGATAATAAGATCTTATTTATATTGAAAAACTTAATAAAAAGTATTCAAATTAATTAATAACAGTAATATAACCTAAAATACTAGTAATTAAATTTATTCTAGCTTTTGAAGTTTTGATCACCTAATAAAATTTTTGTTATGGAACTATATTTTAAATTTAATTCATAACGCTCTAAGTATTCTTTAAACTTTACGTTATTCTTATTATGGAAGTAGAGTACGAAATTTCCTGGCTTATTTTTTTTCTACCTTAATTCCATTTTTAAATAAATTTTAGAGAAATACACTTATTATGGAAATCTTTTTTGAATATCGAGGTGTTTTCTCTATGTCTTACTCTGTCACAGACAACATGGGATAATATGAAAATTTTTAGACACTACGAGGCCAGATTCCTCATTCGATCGACATGAAATTTACCATACAATTATTCTTGATTTCATCAAGGTTAAGTTCGTAGATGGAAAACAATTATTCAATGGTTTTAAAATGGCGGTAGTTTAAAATCGAAAGGACACTCCACACAGTATTATTTCATTTTGACCAAATTTCTTTGAGAAATGGTACATTTAACTCAATATTTCATGCATTAATTAATGAAACTGTCGTTATTTAATTAATAATTATTTCCTCTTCCGGTAGACAGGCCATGTAAGCTTGATGTGTAAAATGGTGAAAAAAAATTAACTTCATGTTAAGTTCCTAATAGAATAAGTATGATTTAAATAATTTGTTAATTATTAAACTAATTATGAAATAAGTAAAAGTGTAATAACATTTTTTCTGAAATACTTTTAATGAGTTCAAAGTGACAACATAAGATTTGATGTATGTGTGTGTATATATATATATATATATATATATATATATATTAATATATATGTGTATATATATTTATATATATATATATATATATATATATATATATATATATATATATATATATATATATATATACATAGTATAAATTTAGAAAGAAATGACTGACAATTACTCGAGTCCTAATTTTACATAAATTTTTTTTATCAAGTTTGATGTAATGTCCAATTGTTTTCTTAAACCATACTTCAAAAGAAGTATCTTTCGTTTCGGCTCAATATTACTAAACGTAAATTGAAAATTCGTGCTGCTAGTTTGAAAAGAGCTTCATGGTATAGATTTTGCAGCCACTGATCGATTTCATTAGAAGTTTGCTGTCATTTTCTTTTTATAGCAACGAATATTACTATGTATAAAGCTAACAAAACTTGTTGCTCTTCCTGTGCTTGACATTGAAAATGTGGTATTTTGATGTGAGTTAAAATTTTCAAGTTTTCCAGTAGTTTTGTAGGATTCGCCAGCAAGCTTAGGCTCTAACGCAAGACAATATAAATTTCATTCTTGAAATCATTTACTATCTTTAATTTTAGTTTATTAATTTTTAAATATTTTTTTTGTAATTTTATCGTTTTACAAACTTTAAATTAAGCACAAGGTTTTGGCTTCATTGACGTAACCTAGGAATATTTCGGGGAGTCATTTTGTGTACTGAATATTATTGGAAAATGTTGTACTCTCTTCAAAATTTTTGTATGCCTGTCTCCCTGTTTGTTTTTAAGAGAAGTCTGCAAAAAGTACTAGAATAATTTGCATGGATCATTTTCTGAGGTAATGTTTGGATACCCATAAACTTAGGTTACCATTTGTAAACCCGAAAAGACTCTTTGTTATCATCCGTTATTCTAAAGTATTTTTATCTTAATTAATTAAGCTTAAACTAATTGAACTTAATTAATTAAACACGTAGAGTTGGAAAAAGTTGTGTGTATAATTAACACACACAAGTTTTTTTAAACTCTACCTGAATTCCAAGTTATAAAAGAAAGCAGAATTGGCCTAAAACCGCTACCGGGACAGGTTTTTCCCATTATGTTAATTTTATATTCTTATATATTGTCAAATTAGTATATATTGAGATAAATATTTGTTTAACTTATGTACTTACAATCAGCAATGTAAGAATATAATTTAACTAGAGTTGGTGTCTTCATATAAATAATATAAACCGGACATTGCCAAGCGCAAAAATATTATGCAAGTTCTCTTTAGTTGATTGTTCCGTTCTTGATCAGAACATTTTTTTTTATTTTACATCACTTTAAGTACCTCATTTATATATGTCACATGCTTTCTAATGGGACATAAAGATCATAGTTTGAATATATTAGTATTTTGGAATTATAAAACTGAAAATAAACTGGTTTTTAACCTTTATACTGTGATTAATTAGAGCACACACAGCATGACTGATCTTGATATACGTGGTGGGAATCAATTTATTAATTTAATTTGTTGATTTTTCATATCTCGTTCAATTCTTTGCAATTTTGTGCATCTTGGCTTTCGTTGCACAGTTGCGTCTCTGAATTTTTATTAAAGCAGCAAGATTTTTTATTGACTCAGTCAACTATTGAAACAGCTTTCTGTAAATAATATATAACGTTTACATGTTTGACGCCATATATTGACAAACTCTCGTATAAAATATATAGATTAAAAATACCGGCATTCATCATACGTTAATTATGCATATCAAGACAATGCAACCATATATTAAGGTCTATAAAATTTTGTCCAGCAACCGTTTAAGGGTGATGAATTGAGAAAAAATGTTCAAATTCATTTTTGATACCATTAGTATTTCAAGCATGAAAAATTGCGGCTATATGTTACTCCAAAACAAAATTATGTATTGTCGAAGGGAATTTCAGTTACCGTAAACGACATAATAATACTTGTGTAAGAAGGTACACACGTACCTTCTGGTATATACCATAAATGGAAATTCAAAGAAATGTTTAAATATATTAAGATACAATATGTATTGGCAAATAATATTATATTTTTTTCAAAATATAAAAATAGCATTAATTAAATAATCTCTTCACAAATTTCTTTATTTGTATAGCCGTGATTCCAATGTTAGTCTTCATCTATTTTTACTTTACTTGAAAAGAGTGTAAGAAAAAAAAATAGAAACTTTTCCAAAGAATGGCATTGCTATATAGAAATATAACTCAACTAAAACACTAACATTTTTGAGTTCTTTAATTAATTAAGGTAAGAACAAAATAAAAAATTAATTTAAGCAAGAGTATACTTGACTAGAGTAAGAGCAAAAATATTTGTATTAAAATAAGCTAAAATATCAATTACGTAGAAGATTTAAGATATTTGAGAGTTTTAAATTGTCGTTCTCGAAGTGTTTTATGTGACAAGACATCTCAATCGACAATTATATTTAGCTACGTATATATTGAGAGGACTCTCATTTGCAATTAAAGAAGGATAAGTATATTGTCAGAACGAAGAATCAATTCATGGGCTTGAAATTCTATAAGTCTGAAATTGAGATATTAAGGAGCTCGATGAGTCTCAAGTCTAATAGGAAAGCGGAGGCAAAGCGTATCCGATAAAAGCTTTTTCAGTTATTTTGAAATTAAAGTATAGCAAGAATTATATTGCAAGAATTAATTATTATAGAAATATAGCCAGAATTATTTTATATGACAATGGTGACAAAAGCTTTGATAGAATTGTCTTACTTTAAAGTGGATATTTGATATTAACAGTTTCCAAGAAAAAAATTAATAACTGTAGAAAGAAAGTGACTACAGTCAATATTTGCCTGATTAGTTTCCACGTCTTCTGAGGTGGTGGCCATGAAACTCAAGCAGAAACCTAGACTTTGCTATAGTCTTATTAAGTATTCAATAATTAAATATGTTTTTGACTCAAGAGTAATATATAGCTATTTGTTTAATGAGAGTATTTCTACAATAGTGCAGGATAGGAATGAACTCTGCTATAAACCCGTAATTGCGTTAAAAATGTACATCTATAATCTAAGTCGTAAAATAACGAAATGCTGATATTATCAGATCGTACACCTCAGAAAATTTATTGCTTTCAGTTTCCCTACTTATGTGAAAGCAGTCATTCATTAATATAAATCCCACAAACTTTTTGAAATAAAAAATGAATCAATAAAACGTGGTTTGATAAAAGACTTATATATAATATCTAGCTTTAAGAGAAACCTAGTTTAATAGTGGAATTATTATTTATAAGTTACTAGCTATCTGTCCCGGCTTTACTAGAGCAAAAGAGCATTACTATATTATGTTTTATTCACTTTTTATATAAAAATTAGAGTTATAGCATATTGTCTATCGTACCATTGAGTATAATGTTTAAGCTGGCCTTAGAATGAATGTTACCAAGACATAGTTTATTGTTGTCTCTAACAATCCCAATGTCCTACCAAAGACATTTGTGGCGAGTTAAAAGCCAAAACAGGTAAATAAATATAAGTATCCGTTTACTTAGAAGCATGGTTTATTCAAAATTTGAACAGTGAGGTGAAGATCAACACTTTCATCGAAATTGCCCGCAAATCTTTTGAAAAAATGGAAAGGATACTCTGCAAGCGTAATCTTAATATATCACTTCCAATTCGCCTTCTATAGTACTACATCTGATCAATACTTCTATACAGATGCGAGAACTGGACTATTAAGGAGATCTCAGGAAACATTCGAAATATTAGAATTATGGATCTAAAACCGCATGATGCCTGTCTTGGACTCAGAAAGTCACTAATGAGGAGATTTTGTGACAGGTTACCCAAAAACACAAACTTTTACAAACCATCAAATTACGTGAAGTTGCATATCTGGGGTACGTGCATAGACATGATGTATACGAACTTATGCAATTAATAATGATGAGAAAACTTGTGGGGAGAAAAAAAACAATCGCAAAAAAGTCATGTTTACGTAATATCCGAAAATGGGCAGGGATTACGGGTGCCGTCGGACTCTTGCCTTACCGAGCACAAGATCAAGAATGCAGAGCTAACTGCCAACCTTTACCAGTTGAAGAGGCATGCTTACAAGAAGTATATAATATTTATATGACGCTAGAAATTTCCACAAAGATGAAATAGATGTTCCTTTATTTCTACCTGGGGGGTCTATTTCTAACTTTAATTATTTCAAAATTCCCCATGATTTTCCATCATAATTTTTACGTCATATTTTATTATTGCTATAAAAATAAACAACTCGCATCCACTGTAACGAATATACCGTAACGGTAACAATAAGTTAAAACTTTTGAGTCAAAACTTAATGAATTGACGATACAGCTAATCTAAGTAGATTCCTATGACCGAGTTTTTTTTATTGTCAGTATGTAAATACATTTCCTCGATTTAACATTCCAATATAGGACATGAGAAATAAAAACCTAATTGCACTGAAATATTTAAATAAAGAAATTTGGTAATCTGAGTTACGTATGAAATAAAATATGAAACAAAGTGAACAAGTATTTTGTTTTGCGGTATAAAATTACGGTAGACCGTGAAGAGGAGTTATGTATTTTCAAGTTAATCTCATCAATTTTTAAATTATATATTTACGAGAGGTTATCTTTCTAATGTTCTTAAATAACATGTCCTCAAAGCAATCTCATTTTGCATGTCTCAGCACACTGGGAAATTAAACTTTAGAAAGGTCGGCGAAGACTTAGAATATATAGTAATCCAGAAGGAGCATACGCACAAATCACTTCACGGTCGCGGTGAATCCAAAAATCGGTGGAGGGGGCACCGCGCTCCGCCTACTAGCGCCCTCCCCCAACGCGCACGTTGTTACCAACAGAATAAATTTACCCACGGACTTCAGGAAATCGACGCATATAAATATATTTGCTTGCAGCAGTAGGATTCAGATTTGCATCAATTTATATGGTCATGGCTTGGCTTATATGAAGTATTATTAAGGCCGCCGTGTTAAATTTCTAAAATGTTTATTCTGACCACAACCCATGGCCAAAGTATTTAGATTAAAATTATTTAAATACTTTGTCACATTTTACCATTTTATTCATCACTTAACACTTTTAATACAAAAATAAAACAATTATCTTAGTGTCTTAAAGTAAAAACAAATGTGAAAAAGCCCATAATAAAAGTTTGAAAATATTCGATCTCATACTAACGAAATTCAAAATATGACGAAACAATTATTTATATTAATTAGCATTCAATGTCGTGATAAAACTTCTTCATATTTTAAACAATATCTGCTCGCATTTTGAATAAATTAAAAGACGGTGGAAATTAATGAATATAACATGTGTTTCTTGTAATCCTACATATAGTGATTTTACGTATTGCGTATATAACGCAATACGTAAAATATTCTAAAATTTAATACGATGTCGGGAATTCAATCGTTACACTAAATTCTCCAACGACATTTTCCATATCCCAATTTTTTTACAAATAAAATTTTACATTTTTCAGTATCGACCAATTAAGATGTTTTAATTTGGGTAAACAATTTTTTAAGAGGTAACACCAATAAAAATGGCGCGCTTATGTTGATAACAATCAACTTCAACATTGTAAAATTGCATAGTTAATTGAAAATTAATTTAAGTAATAGTTTTTACGTATGAAAAGTAATCCCCATTTGTTTCTTTTTCAGTTCAATGATATTTTTGCCGGTGGGAATAGCACAAGCCGGCATTTTAAGCTACATTGTCACGTAGAAAGCACCATAACCTTTCATAGCTGTGTCTTAAATTGTACTGACAGTCGTGTTTTGAAACTGCGCATTTTATGCGTAGTTTTTTGGACACACTTTTGCGCGTGTTCTCGCCTTCTGGAGTACTCTTTATTCTATGGGCGAAGATATTTGCACAAGTTTATTTTTCAATTTATACAATTTAAAAAAACTGCAATAAACTGGAAATTAGCAGATTATGATACAAATTATGATATATTCATGTAGTAATAACTATATGTTTGTATAGTAGTAATAAGTCAATTGTAAATATTAAGCTATTTTCCAAAAATTTAAAATATATCTGTGTTCTCTATCCCTTGTAGATGTAGTCAAAATTTTCTGTAATTAGAAAATGTTTACTTGGAATAATTTGGTGACACCTTCATATTTAAGAACGTAAAATAAGATTCCTTTTACTCTCATCGTAAGGAAAACTTTCTTAAGATTGTAGTATCTTTAAGATATCTTTGCTTCAGTTTTAGTTTATGGTATCTACTTTGTTACTTTTTAGTCACGCTAAAAATACTTTTATTAAAAAAAATAACTATAAAAGTAAATATTTACGAATATAAACGGATTTATGAAGGACATTCAAAATACTAATTTAAGTATAACATCGGTGCTAAATTCAAGTTATACTAACATATGTCATTAACTATTTTACTAGTTTTATTAAGTACTGTTTGTCGAGTAAACTTTTGCGTAAAAAATACGTTAAACATAGAATAACCAACATATTTGTCGCTTTCATTCAAAATGAAAATTTCTGTTTGTCTTCGAGTATTTTTGAAAAATAAAATTACCAAATATATGAAATACGTAAATTAACTTTATTCCTTTCATATCTTAGTTAGATTTTATTCTTAAATGAAGCTTTGTTTTAAATAAAAATAAGAAACTTTTAGATAAATTAATAAACTCTTGAATAAATATATAACTCTCATTCAAAAGTTCAGAAGACTGCTTTTGATTGCTGTTATCCTATGATATTATCCCATTTAGGAATCTGAACATAAGAATTTCTATCAATAAACTCATCCAATCAAAATGACTTTCATTGGCAATGTTCTGTTTTTACAACTAAAACATTTGTATTTTTCGTATGTATTTTACGAAAAAATTTAAGATCACCTATCTCAGAGAAATAATTCTGCGGGACAAATATGAAATTCTTTTGTTTCATTCTTACCATTATATATCTACAGTAGTTGTTGATATATTATGATTATAGAACGTTAAGGGGTTTATGTTGAAAGTCTTAAGTTATTAGCCGTTAATTCAGATTATTTTGAAGAGGATAACTAATGTTCCTTGCATATTTTTTTTTAAATGTCCTCCAAAAATAATCATATATTAAAGATTTTTGTGCACCTGAAGCAGAAACCTTTCAAATCGGAGTTTTTCCTTGTAACACGGAACTGGGTAGATCATGTAATTTAAGATTCAGAGTAGAGCATAATTAATGATTTTTTACGCAAATGTTACATGTGTTTCTGAAGTTAAATAAAATTAGAATGTAATTATATACTAAAGGTTTAAAAAAAATTGATGTAGAGTATTAATTTATAAATAAATAGAAGCTCCGGGAACTCCTATAGAGTTAAATTAGTTGGAGATAAATTGTAATGTTTTTATCTGAACAATATAACCTTCATATTTGTAATCGTTTTTAGTTAGAAAATAGATCTTTTACAAATTTAAAGTTATTTTCAGCGATTTATCAAGAAATTATAGGCTTTAAAGGAAATTTCAGCTTATGTTATTCGGAAGGAATTAAGAAAGTTTCGATGATAGCTCAATGAATATTATAATTTTCCTAAAGTTTCATGTACGGAAAGCATCAATTATTGTAAATAATTAATTTGTCATTTTCAATTACTTTTTAGACGTGCTGGTATTTATTAGGTTGTTCTGAACTGCTTCAAATTGAAATTAACATTCTCAATGCGGAAATCAAGATCACTAGTGCAAAAAAATAAAATTAGGCGAAGGAAAGTTTTTTGCTGTATTTCTTAATTTAATTGGAAAAATAGTTTAAAATGTAGTTTCATAAAATAGACCACTTTTTTATGAAAAAAAAAAACACGATAAAAATGTTTTCAGTACCAATTATGTTTTTGCAACGAATAATTTGTCATAGTGTTTTGGCTCAATTCGATTTTTTTTGCTAAAATTTAATGTGTAAATAAAAACACAAATTATAAAACAATAAATAAAAAACCAACGAAACGAAATGACTTGAAAGAAGGAACAAAATTACTCTAAATGTCCCTTGAGACCTATTAATGGACAAGCATTTCTGAGTAATAAAATAATTTCTTAAATATGTTTTTCACTAAATCAATGGTGAGTATTATTTATAATTATTAAACTATTTGTTTTTATGTGTATTCTATTATATGTTGAAAGAAAAATAGGAAAAATTTCCTTTAAGATAATATAAAGCCCATTTCATCGGATTATACGCCCATTTCATTTCAGCCGCCTATTTCTCCAATGTCGAAAATGAAAGAGAAAATTCGTTACAAGCCTTTCCAACTTTGGGTAAACCGTCTAGAACAAAATTTTTCTGACGGCATGATTTATTTCACTTTATTTGTTTCCTCGAAATACAATGATCTGAGAGGTTAAATTGAAACTTGACATACGTTATTGTGACACATGTGTCAACAAAAGTAAATCTAATTGATATCAACGTCATTCTGTATTAGTCCGAAAAATGTTCACTTTGTCCTTATATATAAACCCAAGGGTACTTGTCCGCAATGAGAGTATTCATGCAACATATGTTCCGAGAAGGACAAAAATTTCTGTACTACAATAACGTCGAAAATGCTCGATTAAGTCATTATATACTTTATTTGATGGGTATGTAGTTGTATCTTATATTCACGTCCTAAGAATATCAAGTAAAGAAAAGAAATACTGAAGAAATTTGTCTTCAAATAATATTAATGCTAATCGGAAACATTGTATAATTTCTCTAAAACACAACTATCTGTGGGATCTTCACTCGAATGAAAACCTTAGCTTCAAACGATCTCAGTTTAGAATGATAAATATAAATAGAGTTATAATTAATTTCTGGATTAATGATTTACTTTACAGTGTGATATTTACCATTTAGACGGTTACGTTTGAATCAGGCAAAACACAACGAAGAATTTTACTCAAAGCTTTTTCTCATTCGATAGTTATACATAGAGAAGTAAGTATAATATGATGTTAAGGGGTCGACTGCTGGGATTGATGAATAATTTATCGAATAATGTACAAAACACCTCAAGAATGATTCCTTAAGGTTTCTAAGTTCAATGTTCAAAAAGGTACGAATCAATTTGTTATAAAAAAGATATATTTTCTTAAACAGGGTTAAAATTTCTGATATACAAATAATGTAATGCATTAGCAGCTTGAATATCACAATCCTTATATTTTAGATACTTCTGCTCAGTCGCTGGATATAAATCCCTTTGAGCATATGTAGGATCAAATCTTGAAAAACGTACACGAGTAGTCAAAACAAATGTTTAAAAGAACAGGTTTATATATAGTCCAAAGAAACAAAGTAATATTTACAATGTCAAATGAATTGCAATTAGTCATTAAGCAAAAAGCGTATCGTTTCTCAGTAATTTTGATTTATCTATGAATACTTTTTTTTCATGTAAATGCATCAATATAGATAGTCGTTAACGGTCGAGAAACGTTTTCGGTATTTTTTTAATTTCATACCTGGTTATATTATATGATAAATATAACATATCACTTGGTAGGTCTTTGTTCGTAAAACAATTTTTAGATATTTTTACAATATGGGCTACACCCATTTTAAAAGTATTGAAATAATTTTATCCACGCTGGTTTTTTGTCTAGTTTCCTCCCGATCCGTAGCTTTAAGAGCATCCTCAAATTTCTTTATATCCCATTAACCCACTTACATACACACATGGACATAGATGTGTATATGTGTATATATATATATATATATATATATATACATATATATATATATATATATATATATATATATATATATATGTAAATGAAAGAAAAATGTATATTTCCTGTTTTTTGAACAAGCAGTGGGCTGGATTCGTTTAACCTTCATGACATGTGTCGCATTTGTTGACATTATATTGTGATAATATTCTGAGTGACCTCATTACGCTGTTAACTAATGTGCATAGCCCTAAATATTTATACGAATAAGGTAAAATGAAATAATACGATTTAAAATTTAAGTAATTTTAAAATTTTACTAATGTACTCATTGTGTCCACTCGTATCACGTCCGTGTACCTAACGTGTATATGATTAAAAGTTTAATGGAGAAATTTGCACGAGTTATAAACTCGTATAAACATTTCGTTAATGTTCTAGAATCTCTTCATCACCTACATATCCATTTGTTCACAAAACAATATGATTTATTTCATTTTGTTATGTTACATATGGATTTCAAATCATGTAAGTTGAGTTTTTCTCAATTATCTAAAGGCTATTCAGCTTTCACCGTTTAAAACATCATTAATATTTATTTAATGGAGTTATCTTCTTTTCAATTTTTGTGGGTATCTATGCAATATATGCAGTTGTGCAAACTATGCAGTTGTAAATAAATATTAATGTAAAAAGTTTAATTGCTTTTTTTAATAAAACACTAAATATTTCAGAATGAAAAATTAAAGTAATAAAAGTAGACTCATGTGATAATTTTTTATTCTGAATTTCGACATTATGAATTATATATTCGATTACTTGTATTTTATTATTTAGCTTTGGAAACATTGAATATGATATTAAGTTTATATTATTATATTTCCACTATTTATAATGTATTAAAATAATTAAAATATATTAATTATTTAAAAATTGTCTCACCTCTTTTTACATTCAATTATCAGTCGGGTAATGAAATTTAAGTGAGTTTCTATATAGCAATAATATTGAATACAGTATAACTATACAATATTGAATAATTTCGTTCAAGTCTTTTGGACCTACCGACTTAGCAGAGCCGCGTTGCCGACTAAAGTTTAAAACTTGTTTATCGGAATATTATTTTTTTCAGCTATTCTGTTTTTGTAAATAAACCATCGATGAATAAATTCGAACATTCTGCATTCCTGGGGTCTTGTATAAAATAGCATATATAAATCTTAACCACAATTTTAATTTATCCAATCGTTTTCATAATATTTTCTTACTCACATTTGCATAACACTTTGTTCGTTCTGACACTATTTCTTCATAAAATGATTTCAGTATGAAATTTAAAGTTTGGAAAGACATGGATATAAACAACTTATTTTGAGAAGAAACATACGTGTGCGTGTGTGTGCGTGTACATGTATGCATGCATGTGTGTGTGTGTGTGTATGCGTGTGCGCGTGTGTGTGCGAACGCGCGCGCGCGCGTGTGTGTGTATGAAAAATACCAATACGCATGTGGTAAATTTAGCATGTAATCAGCCCGCGGACAAGTGCCATTTTTTGTTATGTGCGTTAGAATCTTTTTAAATTTTTATTATGCTTTATTACATCTTATTACATCTTATTATTTTATCAATATATTAAGATACTCTGTGGTTAGATTATCTCAAGTCAAAGAAAATAACAGTCGAAATGTGAGCTAATTTTATCCATGCATTTAAATGGAAAATAAATACCTTAACAAGTTAACAATTTATTTGGGTAAAATCTTTCAAAATTAATATCGTATGTACAGCCTGAGATACCTTACAATGAATTTTAATTAATTCCTGAAATATTAGGCGAGTAGGGCGGAAGTGGGAAGCCCCACCTTATCTCGGGTTTCGAAGCAAATTTTCCTTAAGTAAATTTAATGTCATTTTGTTACGTATATTTTTATTGATATTTTCGTTGAATTTTTTCATCCAAGAATATCATTTATTTTTCCGTATGTATATGAAGTTACTTAAATATGCGGTGTAAAAATCCTATTAACTTATTTACGGAAATATTAAGCGATATTTTTACGGATACAGTGCGAATTAGTTTTTAATATTTTTTATACTTAATTTCAAATGAATCAATATTTTCATTACACATAACATGGTTATTATTAATTACAACGAAGCCGACTTGCGTTTTGCTCCATCTGTCGAGCGCTTTACACCCTGAAAATGAGCCAAGATTTTATCGATAAATATGAAAAAATTAATTTCAAATAAATATTTAATGTAACATATTAATAAAAATACCGTTATTTTTATTTATATCTACCACACAGGATATACATTTATAGACACTAACCGTGTCAGAATGTGTCTTACGTTCCCAAAACCATTAAACAAACTTTAATAAAAATGAGTAGAACTTGAAGTACAAGGCTTTCGTATACATTTAGATGTATAAGAATATATAAGTGTAGCCAGTATTTCAATGAAATTATATAATAGTTTAATATTAATTATTCCTTTTCACCCTTTAAATATTTTGCCTAGCAAGTCTTCACAGGCGTGTACATTTCGTCAGTTTCTTAAAAACTATAAAAGACTTAATCATTACTCTCCCAGTATTATTTTCTATTACTTTCGTAATATTAATTTTATTAGGTTATAAGATGAATCGGGTGGAGGGGAAAATATTTCTTAAGATATTTTCGGCCATATTGCTAGAATATAAAATTGGGACTGTAATTTATGTTATTTTTTCCATATTTAAATAAAAGTTACATGGATAAATATCAAGGTGATGATGAAAAGACGGAAGCATCCTCAGATAATGTTGAGGACAATAAAAAATATTTTTGCTTGATGAACATAAGTTAATGTCGATATCTAAGAAATGTATTGAATTAAAAAGAAATATGCTGAAATATAAAAACAATTTTACTTTCGTTTCTCAGCCGCGGACAACATATGCGCAAGTGCACGGATAAAATAAATTATCTTGCA
The DNA here is from genome assembly GCA_039881145.1 of Druceiella hillmani. Classification (NCBI taxonomy): domain Eukaryota; kingdom Metazoa; phylum Arthropoda; class Insecta; order Lepidoptera; family Hepialidae; genus Druceiella; species Druceiella hillmani. Next base: position 19,524,092 of record JAYKKI010000012.1, read on the forward strand.
ATATATTACAAAATATTACCCTTATAAAGGTAAACCAATAATCAATTTAAAAATAATTTATTTTGCAAAATAAAAGTTTGAGCTATATTTTTAAGATTCCGTAACTAAGTTGTAATAACGGAACCTTTATAAATTCTTCCCGTCGATCTGTTTGTATGTCTGTGTATATGTAAGTCACAGGCATTTCACTCGAAGACTATTTACACGATTGAGTTTAAGACAATATGTATTTTCTATGAACCACTATTCAATGAAATAATGATATTATAAAAAAATAATGTTAATGGGGTCTAAAGGACTCCCTATATGAAATTGAGCGATGAAAAAAAATCAGTCCACAAAAGCGTATGGGGTATCGTTAGGTAGGTCGTAAAAATGATATAGAGATTCTAAAATAACTTAAATGTGTGACTAAATAGTTGATGATATATGCGCTTCTAAAGACTTGAAAGGTATACTTTTAAACTAAAGTGTGTTTTAAACTAAAATTTGTGAAGAAAATTAAGATACCAGAACATAAGATAAAATTTAGATGAAAATTGGTTTGAATATGATATACTAGGTAGCAATAACTTTGTTTTTCACCTTTGAAATAAACGATAATTTTAGATGTAAACTTATTTTTGTTACCAATCAAATAAATATAGTACATGTCTATTTAATTCTACTCTAAATCTAAAATATTTATAAGTAAAATTCTATCTAATTATATATGCAATAAAACTTTATATAGCAATATTATAATTTTAATAAAGTGACTAACATATTAATTTCTATTATATATGTATATTTATAAATAAATAAATATATATATATATATATATATATATATATATATATATATATATATATATATATATGTATAATTTTAGTGCCTACATTAGCTTTCGGAGATTTTAATAAGGGTTTTCTTAATGATAATCGCAAACTTATATTTGTACAGAATGCCGGATACACATATTTACTACAAATTACGCGAGAACATATCATGATAATATTTTTGGAAATTTTATTTGTGAAGTTGGAATATTTTATTGTTTATTCAGCTATCACATACTTATATGAGCACGCATATAATTAAATAATACGAGAATACATATTATTTAAGTAAGGCATATTTCATGTATTTTGAGTTTGAAAAATTATGTTCTACTTTAAATAAAGGATTATAAATTATAATTAAATATACGAACTTTAATTATTATTACTTTATTTAAATTAAAAGGTGATAAGATTATGTGATATGTACTTTCAAAGTCGGTGTCTCTCAACTATTCTAAATTAAATGGTGATAAGATTATGTGATATGTACTTTCAAAGTCGGTGTCTCTCAACTATTCTAAATTAAATGGTGATAAGATTATGTGATATGTACTTTCAAAGTCGGTGTCTCTCAACTATTCTAAATTAAATGGTGATAAGATTATGTGATATGTACTTTCAAAGTCGGTGTCTCTCAACTATTCTAAATTAAATGGTGATAACATTATGTGATATGTACTTTCAAAGTCGGTGTCTCTCAACTATTCTAAATTAAATGGTGATAAGATTATGTGATAAGTACTTTCAATGTCGGTGTCTCTCAACTATTCTAAATTTACAACTATATCTACAAAAGCCAAAATAAACCTTATCGAATACGAAATGAGCTGAATATTTTTTGAGGCTACGGAACGTTTTGTGCGCGAATTCGACTTGCACTTGGTCAGGTTTTCTATTTTTTTAAATTTAGTATATTATTAAACAAACATTTTGCCAGGAAACTAGAGTATACACATATATACATAGAGTTCATACGTTCTAGTTTTCTCCTTTTTATTCATTTACTTACTGAAAACTCATTTGTCGTTATTCTTGGAATCCCTTGAGTTTTCTGGTGCACATTCCAGTTTTTTGGTTTCATTCGCTTTATTTATTTCAATAAAGTTGGTGGTTATGATTCTATGTCGTTTTGTCCTACTTAAATTAAAACTTGCATCAAATTACGCTAGACACCAAAATTAAAGAGGATCGTTATGAATTATATTTATACAAATTCAATGCTATTTTTCTTCTTTTTCACTTCTCTGCAACCATATTTTTTCAATTTATTCATCTTTATAAACCTGTGGTTATCTTCCAACATTTCAGCTAAAACGTTTATGTTTCTCTCAGTTTCTTTATATACAAATATATATATATATATATATATATATATATATATATATATATATATATATATATATATATATATATATATATACACGTATATATACGTAGTTGATAATTTTTCGTACATGCTTCGTAACTATGTATTCAAGACATCTTAATCTTTCACATTACTAATGTTGTGTATATTTGGCGTTAATTTCGTAAAAATTTACTATTCACAATTCAAATAAACCACATGAAATAGCATTATTCCTACTTTATTTAAATTCTTTACTTTAGGTTTCGTTGTATTACAACATCTTCAAGTGGGGAATTAGCAAACATCTTTGCTAGCAAAGATCTTCAGGTAGGCAATTAGCAAAGATATTTGGATTAGCAAAGACCTTTGCTAGAAAAGATCTTCAGGTGGGAAATTAGCAAAGATCTCCAGGTTAGCAAAGATCTTTGCTAGCAAAGATCTTCATGTGGGTAATTTGCAAGACTCTTTGATTATTAAATGTTTTCATTTATAAGAATTGTAGAACTGACGTGTCCGTGCGGGGTCCGAACACGGCTAGAACGTATTGAAAGAAAGATTTTGTACAAGTTTTGATCATCAGGCTGTATCGTGACTACGACAAATATTAGAGCTAACTTTCTTCACATTGTATGTAGACATATATGCATTGTGAAAGATCCTGGCATTATACAACACGAAGCCAAGCCCACTGTAGGATTTTTTCCCAACAATCGCCAAATGACCAAAACAATTAGGCTCGAGTCGAATTTAACTCCGACATCGATTATTTTAATATATCGACATAGTCAAAGTAGGGGTATACAGCCAATATTGTACTCATATTTGAGAAGAGCGCGCATTCTATCCAAGCTCTAAGCTTCTATCCAAGCTTTGAACCACCTACTTTTAATATGCTATAACTCTAATGACTGAAAAATAATATTTTTATCATTATATAGTAAGAAGTGTGCAGTTTTAACGCATTACTGTCATTATTTATCAAGGAAGACCTCAGATTTAAAACCTGATGGACTCCTGGTCGCGTAAAATAAGAATTAGATACAAAATTACCCATCCCAAAACGTAATAGCTAAAGAAAGAAACTTGCTCTTTCAATGCGGTTTGATAGGATGCCATTATTCATAGTATCAAAAGATGTCTGGTAGCGAAAACATGCTCAATAATCTTGCAAGTTGGGATCATAGGAGACATAGTCGATGAAATATGTGACATCCGTAACTATTGGATTTACGAAAAGAACCCTAAATGAATAATATTCAAGAGCCAATTATACTAAGGTTAACAATTGTTATACAAAATATCAAATATTATCGAAGTGATAATATATTGGATTTATTTCTATAAACTCATTTAGCCATTTTGCAAAAGGTTTACGTATGTAAAATACGTAAAATTGTTTTGAAAAACCTTTCTATCTTAACCGTGTTAAACAGTGGAATCAACTGGATTAAATTTTCCATATATATTCCAAGAGTAGCCTGAAAATGTCTTTCTTCTCAGAATTGCTGATTGCGGTAAACACCGGTTGCATTATGATCGTGACACTTTTCCACTCATTATTTTCAGTGAAAGGATAAGTTGTGATCCCGCTTCATACCCGTTTATAAACCGGCTCTTTACCCAACGACATACTTCAAGAAAAGAGCAAAAAGACTCCTTTCATCCATTTTCACGGCAATTACTTTAGAATTTTAAGCAAGTTATGCATGCTCGGAACGCTGAAAATTACTTTTTCCAAAAGTTGAAATTTGACATCGGTATCTTTCTACCCCATAAGTTTCAAATCTAAGGGAAGTTAGTAAATGTAGGAAATACGACAATAAATATTTTAACCTAAAATATTTATTTTATCAATAAGTTCGTATATGTCTATGTCAATAGGTTAATAAGATTATTTGAAAAACGTACATAAAATTTAAATTTATTTAAGCAATGTGTTTTTTTAATAAATTTTTGGTAACCTCCTTGATAATGTAGTATTTCATAAACTCATAAAAGTTGCAGAGAATATGGGGATAATATTTGAAATTCGACATATTTTGCCACGTTTTAAATTTTCAACCAAATAACGAATAATACAAAACTATGTGATCCAATTCTAAATATTGTATGAAAATTTGTTAAGAAAAATAATGACTTGTGACGTTTTCAATGAAAGTGAATGCAACTGAAAATAAAGTTTCATCCGAAAAAAATAAAGACGAAATAATTATTAAAAACCCACTTAAAACATGTACAAAATTGCTTTTACTTTTACTCCCTTATATCCTAAAATATTAGTTATTAATTTGATTGCAAGTATATAATGAGATCGTAGTAGTAATATAAGATTGACAATAGAAACCTATTAAAATTCGCCACATGTCAAATATAATTTAATAGTTGAGTATGAAATTATAATGGAAATATTGATGACAGCAAAGATATAATTATTGACGTGAGTTTCTGACCGTAAAATACTTGAAATATAGTCCAACTGTTTTCACTTATTGTATTTATTTATCAAAATATTACAATTGAAATAACATGATTTGTTTAAAAGCAATAGAAAAGGTGCGTGTATATTATATGTGTCTGTTTTGTACTTCATATTGTATAAGGGTGCTTGAGATAATTGAATACTCCCAGTTTCAGTAATATTAAAATCTATCTTTGAATACTTTGTAAGAGAAAATCCATTGGCCAACATTTTACTCGCAGTTGACCTATTTATTTTTATTTTTATTTTTATTTTTATTTTTATTTTTATTTTTATTTTTATTTTTATTTTTATTTATTACCTTCAGTAAATTTCACGAAAAATCACATTATATATTAGTGTTATCGACAATTACATTTAAATAAGTTTCTAATATTAAAAATTAGTTACCAAAACAAATTGACATCATGTAAATTCTCAAATTGAAGAGTAGATATTTCATTTGACTTGAAATACATTTTTAATAAATTCTACTTCTTACTAAGTAATAATACTTTTCTTTTATTTTTATTTTGATAATACTAACTAAGACTAATAATATAATACCTAAAGCATACTTCTGTAAAACACACAGTCATTTTTCTTGGGACAAAGTCACATCATGAAGTAAATAATGATTTTTTTCAATTCAAATCAACATATTTATTTGAAACATCTCATATTAACAATATGAGATATTTATCATATTAACAATATGAGAATGAAATATCTCATATTAACATTATAGAATGAAAAGCAGCAACGTATGCTAAATTTTAGTATTTAGTAATAAGAGTTTAATATACTCTTATGATATTATATATTCCCAACTGGAAATATATGCGGCACTTAGCGTTCTTTATGTCCATATTTCTTATATTGTGTTAATTGCTAATAATCCATTAAAATGGTGAATTTAAGTAGAAAACATTTATAGTTATTCGTCTCATCAACACAATACGGTATCAGACAATAAAGTTACAAGTGTAAATTTTGGAGCAAGGAGGTTGGGGACGTCGATCTTTATGGTTGTCTTCAGCATTTAGTCTTTCAGTAGTCTCTCGACTCTTGCGGGTATGAGTCGTGTTGCGATAATGTTCACGATTTTGTAAAACACAATCGCGCAAATGGTCGTTAGGAGATTTCGCTAAATGTGGTATAACTGATGATATATTTAACTACAAACTGTGAGATGCACTAGAGCCTATAAATAAATATAATTAACACACACACATATATATATATATATATATATATATATATATATATATATATATATATATACTGATATTGTGACATTATTTAAAATAATTAAAAAATTGGTACCACTGTATATTTACAAAGTTCATCTTTTAAATTTTTGATGTAAATAAATACGAGTCATTTTTAAGAATGAAACATTTTTACCTATTACTAAAAACAGAAATATGTGCTGTCGTTTTTATATAGGAAGTGGGTTTAGATGACACCGTAAATATATATAATATTTTTATTAATGTTATGAATTTTTTCTTACACTAAGTACTTGCCTGGCAGAAAATATATTTTACGATTTTTCTTTGACTTCGTAATGAATAACATTAATACATAACAGTAGAATTTACATGCCACTATATATTAACTTGAATAAAAATAGTTGAATTTAGAATACCGTGATGTGTAATATTTTATAGTAATATCGCATGTGTGTGTAATATTTTATAGTAATATTTAATATATTACCCATATTAATAAAAAAAGAAAAATATTTACACTGTCTCTAATTATATTTGTTAATAAGGATATTAAATACCAATAAACAGTTCAAGTGTATGGTGATAGATTACATGCATCTCCATAAAGTACTGCACTCAATGGAGTTTGGAAGAGAGAATGATTTAGTTAAAAAGTTATTAAATTATCCCATGAGAATATTAATATTTAATCCCATGAGAAATATGTTCTCCGTTTTAAAGTGCCGAAACCTAATAAAGATATTATATAATTAGAAGAATAAACCTGTTGAAAATTACTTTTAACTATTTAAAAGAAATAATCATCGATATGGTGAACAATTGTAAAGTGAAATTTGATTAAATGGTAGAGTGTAATTAGGTTTTTCAAGAATCGTCAGAAAACATGTGGCAGAAGAAAAGCAGCAGAGAATGCCAGAAATGTGAAACGACTTGCACTTTTTCATATGTAGAGGAAATGCTTCATCATCATCATCAGTGGCTCGATAGGCCTCGGTGGACCCTGCCTGGCCTTCTCAAGCAGACTGTTCTACGCCCTCCTACTGGGCGCCACGGTTTTCCAGTTTGTTATGTTTAGAGCATCGAAAACACTTTGCAGGCAGTCTGTCTGTTTTAATTTGGGTCTTCCACTTCCTCTTGAGCTAGTTGGTTTGGCTAGAAAATTTTGTATTTTTGTTCTATCTTTCTTCATTCTAATTTCATGGCCGGCTCACTTCATATATTGATTTTTTGTAAATTTTGTTATATCTGGTTCTTTAAATAAGCGATAAAGTTATTAGTTCGACATTAGTTCTCCTTCTCCAAAACCCATTATCAAAGAATCCATCAAAATTGGACGTGAGGATTTTTCGTTCTGAAATTGCAAGGGTTTTTTCAACAGTTTGGGGCAATGTCAACGTATCAGATACATATGTAGATACTGATCTCATTAAGCTTTAATATAACAGTGTTTTATATCTCTCCCGATATTATTGGACTTCAGAATTCTTCTAGAATCATCGGTTGGCTGCAGTTGTTCGTCTTCTCAGTTCTGGAGCCAAATCTTTGCCGGTATTGATTTCAGATCCAAGGTAGATGAAGGAATTCACCCTTTCAAATTTGTAATCACCGATTTTAAAATGCGTGGAGGAGAAATTACATGTATTTGGTTTTGGTTTGGTTTATTGAGAGGTATATTTTTTATCTTCTCTTTCTTGTATGCAATAATTTGTACAAATTTAGAGAAGATCGTGCCTCTCGTTCTGATTTTTGAATCTCTAATAAGCTTCTCGAGAGCAATGTTGAAAAGAAGACACGCTGATGCATCGCCCTGTCTAACAAGGTTTGCAATTTCGACCGAGTCAGAGAGGCTTCCTTCAATTTTAACTCTCATTTTCGTGTCAGTTAGAGTGAGAGAAATCTACTTAACCACTTTACCAAGAATGTTGAATTCATTCAGAGCCTCGATTAGGCGTTCTCTATTGATACAGTCATAGGCCGTTTTGAAATCGATAAAGAGGTGATAAGTATTAATTAAAATTCTCTTATTTTCTCTAAGATATGCCGAAGGTTTACAATTTGCTAAGTTGTGGATCTATTTCTTCTGAATCCGTACTGGTAATTACTAATGACATTTTCGGCATTAGAAGAAAGTCTATTGATGAGTATGTTTGAAAGCATTTTGTACGCAGAAGACCTATTCCTCGGTAGTTGGAGTAGTCGAGGACATCTCCTATATATGGGGCAGACTGTACTGAGCTTCCAATTCAGGGGAAGTGCCCAGAAAAAATTGTAAGCCGTGAACTAATATATATAACGACCTCTAATTTTCTATTTTTTTATTTTTATAAAGTATTTAACAATGTATACCCAGTAAATAATTTTAATTTCATACCTGTTATTTTATAAGTATTTTGTTTTAAGACTAAATTTTCGATGTAAGGGTATATTAACTAAGATATTAAATTCTAATTGACATGAGAAACTTAGTGTAATCCGTTAATCGATCGATAGACGATGGTCAAATAATCCATATATAAGCCAATTTGCCACCGAGTGAATTTGAATTTTTGATGAAAACAAATTTTAATATTTTACTATATGATGGACACATACACACCAAAAATCGAAATATAAAAAGGAATTAAATTGTGAGTCGTATGAAAACAGTTTGTAGTAAAATTAAGCGACCTTTCAAATAAATAAATATTAATCATACTTTCTATATATATATATATATATATATATATATATATATATATATATACATATATATATATATATATATATATATATATATATATATATAAATATATATATATATATATAATTTTTCTCTCTCCATGCGTAAATTCCTTAAGGATTCGACGAGCTAACTTGCATATATAAGAGTTCACCGGAAATGAAACAGTTCAGTGAAATTCATCGGAACGAACGATCGCTTCGAACCCTTGGTTCTTTATTTATGATTATCGCTGCGTTATGCAAATGTGAAGTCATTTTCATAAGACGTACGAGAAGAGCGTTTAGAATCACCGTTGAAAGCATAAATATCGAGTATATATAAATATTTTTTTTTACTTTTTCAATGTGGCGGATAAATTTCTTTCTGATACTAATATGATATTAGATAATTTAATTTTGTCTTAAAACTGCCGCACTAAAACATATATTTTTAATACAATTTTTATTTTTTTTCAATTTCGCCATTCCGTCTTCATAAAAATTGTTGTTGATCTCCTAATATTTTTGTCTTATTCTACATTTTAATTAAACATTAATAATCTATAATATATAAATATATATAATACACTATACATCACCCTTTGAAGAAGTATATTATTGACCCGATTAGCATTAAATTTTTATTATAAACACTGTTATATTAATATTTAATTTTTTTAGTTTCAATTTTCACACATGAGTTGTAGTGACCAGGGAAGTAAGCAACCCTGCAAGTTCAGGTCATGTGTAATGTAACTGTATCAAATACGCACATGCAGACTATGTTATTGTAAAAAACAGAAAAAGAGCAGAAATACTAATGACCACAGAATACTTGAGAAATTATAAATTTATTGTAGCTCCTAATACTGACCTGCATAATGTGAATAGCTGGATAGTATAACTACTATATATGATCTTTTATATCTAGCAGCCATTTAGAGCACTTACATATTTAAATAATATATAATCATATAAATGGTAAATAAAAGAGATGAGCACTTTACGAAAATTTAATAGCGTAAATTGAGAAATAACGTTCAGAGGAAATAATTTAGTTGGAATATAAAATGGAAGTCAATGAACTGAAAAGAAAACCTTAGGATAGAGCAAAATGTCATTCAACTTTACGGTTACCTTGTCAAAATAAAGAAATGACACAAATATAATTTTAATGATACGCTCAGAGTTTTGTTACAGAATTTTCTTTTGCTTCTAGCGTAAACGCAAGACAACAAAAATGTTTAAATATTTTCGTGAGAGCAGAGATTTAAAATTCAATAAGGAGGCAGATTATGATATCGGATAATTCTCGCAAAATAAATGATGAAGTCGATAAAGAAGCGATGAAATTTTTTAAGTTATTCACTGCGTAAATTTATTGGGGTTCAACATGTTTTGAGAAAGTTTACTTATAGATTAAATAAATTTATTGCAGCCAATCTTAGACAGATTTGGTTGAACTAAATAGATTTAAATTATTCTCTTAGTTAATTATATTTCTAATTAAAAATTAATTTGTTATTCTTGCCACATTGTAATCTTTTACGATCCTGAGAACGTTATGTAAAATGAGATTGTATTCATAAATTTTGGAAATATGTTATTTTGTATTATACATAATATCATTTACTTTACGGTAGCTTTATATTAAATCGTTGAATCAGAAATATACATAGAAAAGATATGAGAAAAAATCGTAGTAATTAATTAGCTTTGTAGTAATAGGTAATATTTTATTTTCAAACGTCCTCTCCCAATGAAGATCCAATAAAAAATATAGTATTTTTCAGGACCAAAGACGTTTAAGGGTCATAAACGTATTAAAAACAATATTGACCTATTTTACAAAAGAAGGCTCAATATTTTGTACGAATATTGGTAGAGCTATTACTAAGGTATTAAATTAATGACCTAAAAAGATAAAAAATCTGATGGATGACTGGGCGACGAAACTGAAAAAAAATGCAAACATAATTGAATTTGTAATCTTTTCGCTTTTAAGTTTTATTTTTAACAAAGCTAAGATTAATATAGCATATACTAATGTAGCTAAGACGTTTCAGTGTTTAATCACTAGATATGGTGAATGTATTTTTGTGAAATGCTTAATCTGATATGGAAATTTTATTCACATACATAATATTTACGTATTATGTAAACAGGACTTAAATGTTAATGTCGCGACTCTAAAGATAAGCATTGATTTTTTTTATTTAACGGATCTCTTTTCAAGTAAAATTCTTTCTATATGTGAAATACGTTGTCCTCGAATATAATGCCTAATTTGCTTTGTGCGTAAATATAAACTCGCAAAAAGTTTTTGTTATTCAGAATAAAATAGATACAGCGTATTTGTCGGCCATTCAACAACACATAAATAAATATCGTTTCTATTATCAACTATACGATTATGCTACCTAGAATTCGTGTTTCGAATTATGCTATCTACTAACAATCGAAAAAGTTTTGATTTAAATATTTACCTTACGCGATCAGTTATTAATGAATCAAATTATATTAATCCACTGATTTTACTAAGTTTCTAAAAAATCTTGTTCATCAGTAATATCATATTTTTGCATTAATATGTGGTATTTGAAACTAAATATACATTTTTCAACTAGAAAGTACTCCATGGATATCCACCACACAATAGGTGTGCCGCAAATAAAAAAAAATTAACGGTGGCATTTAACCAACCAAAAGTAAACCAAGTTGCTATTTTACTGGGTGCTATTATCTGCTCGTGCGATCATTATTTGTGTTAGTATTGTATCTAACGAGACTGCGAATAATCCCAACTTTCTTCACAAAGCGGCGAACAATACATTTGCAAGGATCTTTGTAATAAAAGTTTGAAAACGGTCATATTTCATAGAAATTATTAGTCTCGTTTGGACATAATTATTCCAGATAACTTGCTCGTACTATCAGAGCCAGAGCAGAAGTTTGTTGTTCTTTGTTGAATCTGCGTATGTTTCGAGAAATTCTAGATTAGAGTTTACCTAGACTTGATTACTTATAGCTTGTATAACTTTGGCGGAAATTTCGGTAATGGGTCATTTATATGTTTAAACAGATATTTTCTGATTGACTTTGTTACACATGTGCGTTAAAGCAAGTCTGTTATTATTTGTTGATCAAATCACCTAACTATATAAGTTAGGTGATTTGATCAACAAATAATAACATTGAATAAATAGTAGTTGCTTTGTTTATATCTATCTATGTAATTCAATAATAATTGTTTAATTAACAAAGACTCTTTGTGATCAAATCAAGTGGACCCTTTTTAAAGTTGGTAGATATTGTAATTTTTTTCTAACTGGTTTGAAAAAATCTTTTTTACCCCAGAAAGTAGGAATTGTTATAAAATAACTTAAATTATTATATGTTTTTTTATGGGCGAATTTGAAATACAGCTCCATTCTTTACAACTATGAAAAAAAAGGAAATCAAGGTCTGGAACCAGTTTTTTAAACAAATATTTAAAGTAATCTGGAACTGTACTACAGGTGTATTTTTTGTTGCTAAATTAAGTTAAGTGAAACTAGTTAATGCATGAAGAGTGGAAAAATCGAGAAAGTAGGAATATGGGACGCTATACCACTTCAATCCTCTCTGGGTTGTTCAGATTTCAATTAATGTAGCATTGCATTAGACAAGGTTAACAAAATTTGTGGGCTTGGTGTATAGATTTTTACGTGAATATTTTGTTAACATAATATAACCAGTAATTCATTTTTAATTGAAATAATATTAAAATTTAAACTGCTTATCAGAACTGACAGTTTATGATGATTTTATGAACTGATATTCATACGAAATATTGTTTTTTACTTACACATTTATTAAGTTTTACATTCGTTATTAATTAAAGAGTTATGTCATGCAAAACATATTTTTAAATTTTAAAAATATTTATTGGATTTTACCTTCATGAAGCGAGTTATGACAAAATTAAGATTGAAATTTTACGAATGTGACAAAAATTTTAATGAATGAAGTTGCACACTATGCAACAAAAATGTATGTGAATCCGACACCATGAAGTTGCTCACTACACATTTACTTTCATAGTTTATTTGATAGACGAGTTGTCCATCAATTTATTTTTCTGCTGGCTTTCTATTGTAAGTCAATCATCTGCCAAAACATTTTCAATTGGGTACGTATTTATTTGCATTATAAATGATTGCTTTATGATTTATTAAATGCTTAAAATTAATCAATTACAATAAATTTTCAGCACATTCATTAATTTTTATTGTCATTATAGCAATAATATATTAAATGATAATTTTGCAATTTTAGGTAAAAAGTTCAAATTTTTTACTACTCTGTATGAGAAAATAATAAAGTTGAAGCGCAATAATTTGGAAACGGTCTGGCAAATAATTACCTTATAATGGAATGTCAGCAGAAAAATAAAATAGTGGTTCACCCATTTGACTAGTTTCAATTTTAAAAATTTCGTCACTTTATTGAATTCAGATTTACCAACCGTATTTTTAACCATTATTCAGTTATTTTATTATTTTATTTTCATTAATTATTTGCGTGCAAAATAAATATTTTTCTTGTGTTATGCAAAAGAACACACCATTTTTTGGCAGAAATAGATCTCTCAACACATTAAAATTTTTAGTAACAATTTTTCATATTTCTAATCTTACATAATTTAACATATATTTTAAAAATAAGAAAATAGACAAAATTAAAAACATATGTTCTGGAACCCTTAGATCCCATTGACAATTTAATTTTGAGTTATATGTTTTTGCATTTAAATAATTTTGTCAAACATTATATTTAAATAATTTTATCAAACAATATATCGGACATAAAATAATAAGAATTCCAGTAAGAAATATTTTTGTACTTAACTAATATTTAAAACGTAACAAAAAATTAGACATAACACTGTATTTACATACGGATATAAAAAAATAAAAATATCGACCGAATTATCTGAGATCAAAGGTTTTTTTGTTTATTCATACTTACAATGCTCGAGATAATAATATCAATGAAAAATTGGACTCTTAACAAACACGTGTCACAAACACGTGTTCAACGACTCTTAGGTTTACAGGCGAGACATATTATTTAAACAAATTTGGGTCCCTTTAAATAATGGTAAATTAGTAGCATCGTTTGACACATATCATTATGGCCTTACCATTTTATAAATACGATTGATATTTTATTAATATATTTGACTTCCTTTCACGTCTCAGTTACTAAACAGATCTTTATGAAATTTTGCATGTGTTGTGGAAGTGAACGTACGATAATTAGATAGAAACAAAACATACGCTATCTATCTCAAAATATAAATTATTTAATAATTTTATTCTATTAAATTATTACCCCTTACATATAAGAACGAGAACATAAGCAATAGCGCGAACATTAGTACGTAATAACAAATCATGCAACAGATCAGCCTGCGGAACAGAGGCTTTTTTTACGCCAACTCTCTGCTTCGATACATCTCAAACTACATAGCCAATGCCAAATCTAAAATACAATATTTTCACGAGAATATTATTTTTATACTTAATTACCCTGTCATTTTCTTCCTTTTCCACGCAAGCGTAGATGCGGTTCAAGGCTAATTATATAATGAGCGCAAAGTTATTAAATTGCAACTATCTAAACCTCGTTAGTATAAATTGTAATTATCTAAACCTCATAAGTAGGTAGTTACAGAAATATTTAAAAAAGAAGAGCATAATATACAAATAAGGTAACTATAATCCATCTACAAGGTAGCCTAATGCCGATAACCAATTGCTATGGGGCAATTTCTCGACGTTTGTTTAGTATTCATTAAATTAGATTATTTCATTGTAGTCATTTTATGTTTATAATATTAATAATGCCTTCTTTTTATAAAAAGTAAAAGTTATAGTTAAGTAAATGAACTTTACTTATAAAAAAATATATATTTATATATGAGAACACTTTCTATTTTTTAAAGGGGTCATTTTCATGCCTTGCCTCTATACTTACCCGTACATTGTATCTTATATGCGGAAATGTATTCCATCACTATATGAGATTTTTTACGTAATTAGTTAGTAATTCATATTTAACATAGGTTTATTTAAGCACCATCCGATGATATTAACATTTTAGCGATATTTTATACTCATCCTTGAATTATAGCGTCTTTTTATTAATTATTAAGCGCGATAAATTACTATTTTTGTGGTTAGTTCGACATTTTTTCTATTCTCTAATTTAAAAATACTATATCTGTAGATATGGTATTTTTAAGAACGAAATAAATAAATTAAAATTTTTATTCAGATACGAAACATTTTTCATGCGCGTCATTAATATTTTTTTTAGTTTTCTTAAAAAAATATTTAAATATTAATTCGTGTTTCTTATATTCTATAAAAGTCTAAATCAATCTATTGATGTTCCAACAATACCAAATAGTAATCTCTATTACGCAGATATAAAGTCTTGTTCAATGTTGAAAAACAGCCGCTGTAAAAAATACACATGTACGCAGTCTCGTCAAGGGTAACCTGGAAAATATATTAACCGGAAAACATATTATGCAAGTAAAATATCTAGATAGGCATCTAGCGAATAACTTTCCAACTGAAGACGAATCCTTAAGAAACAACATCGTGTTATACAAATTAAATTATGTTAACTTAACCATTTGTGGCAAAACACTCTGCTGATAAAGGAATATGGGACAAATTATCCCGGATTCGCTGCAAAGTTTCAGCGCAGTGTTTCCTTTATTCCTTGGCTCGTTAGCATTCTGTTATCCTGAAAACTATCTGCATATAATGTAAATCTTCCTCCCATTCGTGACAGCGGGGCCACACGAGTTTCTGCTAGTTTACAGCGGTTACACCAGCTTTTGAAATTAAGCATATAAATTGTGTGATAACTTATCATTAATTAACATATATTTCCAAAGTTAATTTAAAAAATAGATATAATTTACTTAGATGTAATATTATTTATTAAGAATATACAGCTTTCATAGAGGAAGCGTAACAAAATTGTTTCAAGATTTACAAGATATCGGCTCGCGTAATATTTCGTTAGCCTATTCATTATTTTAAAACATCACATCAATATATATATATATATATATATATATATATATATATATATATATATATATATATATATATAAGAATTTAATGAGTCTGACTAGATGATGAATAATGCATTAAAATTAAGAAAAGAAATTAAAGTACGATAATAACCAAAAATAATAAAACAAAAATGCCCATAAATTTAAATTAAATATGAACTAATTATAAATCGTAAACTATCAAACAACTCCATAATAATCTTACCTAAAGCGGTCAACATAGTAGCAAATAATATCAAGATAGGACACCTTCATAACATTGTATTAATCGAGGTAAGGGAATGAAATTAATCTTTTGGAAAGCAATCATATATTTTTTTAATGTCTTAAGACATCACAATTTAAGTTGTCAGATTTTGTCTTCTCTCGTTTTATAAACACGAAAAATGTAGTACATCTTTACATTAGTCAAAACATTATATGACGATGAAATCTAACGCTAATATTCAGTATATGTTATTTAAAACTGTATTATTTACGTTGCAAATGCATAACGATATATATCCTTAAGTAAACATATCAATTAATATTAAACTGGTATGACACTTAGAAAGACACGTCATAGGGTTTAACGATAAGTATTAATTATGGCATTAAAGAAATAACGGTTATTACATATCATGGTAGGACAGTATTAGTTTAACGAATAACTAATATACTTTATTTTGTTAAATATTGTTGAATTGTATCGTTTTGTTTTTAAGAGTTTATTTTGCATTACTTGTCGTTTCAAGTGTATAATTATGAATATAAGGAATATTCGTGCCTTTATAAAGTACACATGCATGAAAAAACTATTCAACGTGAAATTTCACTTGAGAAAAACGTACACTTAATTTAAAAGTGTTACTTGCTTATTGGAAAGCTAAATTCAAATGGGGAAAACTGAGTGGCTAATACATAGAAAAACCTGAAAGTTAGAACCCGAAATCGTCACAGCACGTGTCTAGACATGTTTTTTGGTAAAAAAGCATCGAAATTATGAGATGCCAAGTAAAATTGTCATTAGGGCCAACACAATATTTTAATCAACAAACAACTCCCACTTAATTATAAACACTTTCCCACATAAAAATGGTATATAGCACACTTATTAGTTTCAGTACTGGCTTCGGCATACTAAAAAAATGGAAAATATCACTTCAATTACATAGTCTACGGAGCAGAACACATTTGTCTTGGGGAAATGAATTTTCGCAATAATAAATTATTAAAATAAACAACAATTGGAAAAAATAAATAATTCACTGAAATAACTTGATTTGTAAATTATAAAACATGTATTTATAAAATGAATAAGTAGATATTTTTAATATGTTTTTAGTTTGTTTACTTTGTAAGACACGTAATTTGTTAACGACCGTATAGTTCATCATTATGACATAGTTATTGCATGTGTGTAGTGTGCAATGTACTCGGAAAAATACTTGAAATAGTTTCAGTCTGAATACAGCCGTAAGCTATGGAATAATAGCTTGCTTTTACACTACAAATCGACAAGTTGAAATGACATAATCAACTTATATTTCTTAGGAGCTGTACTTTAAACATACGATCGCTTGATGGTTTCAATTTAATTAAATTAATCTGACGATGCTTGATAAATAAAATTACTCGTATTATTTCCTACGCGGTGCAATTATTGTAGATCAAATTGATAAATTTTATGGTTGTAAGCAAATTAAAGTAAATATTCAGTGCTTATTTAAGAACGTATTATCTCTGTGCAAATATTGAAAATCAAGTTAAGAAAAATGCAAATAAAATTGGTAAAGAGTTGTTAAAAGCGTCAACGGATTTTTAAAAATTTCGATTTCCACTAAAATAGCAAAATAACAATAATATTGATATATAATCCGATTCCGAGAAAGCTCATCCTTGAAACAACACTTTTGATTTTATTTCTTTATTATACAAATTATATATTACATCACGATATTACTCCTGACACACACACACACACTCTCTCACACACACACACACACACACACACACACACACACACATATATATATATATATATATGTATATATCAGCCTTGTTTATATGGATATTAATTATAATTTAATATAATTTATGTCTCAAAAGGTAGCATCCGCATGCAATAGCGTCCCTTATTTGACTATTGAATATAACCCGCGAAGAACATCAGTGTGTGTTTATGATGCCATTTAATAATACAAAGCTATGCAAATTTGAGGGAAAAATTAAATCTTCTATTTATAATATATATTTAAGGCGATTCGCTTGTAAAACTTTTCTCCGCTCCACCATGCTGAATGGTGTATTCTAAAAACCTCTTTTCCTATGATTCAAAATACCCTTATTCAACCTTTATCCGTTTCATTCAACGCTAACTTAATACGAAGTACTAATTTAGGTAACTAAAAATAACCTGATTCTGGTTATTTTCTATAAGAATAATGAGACATTACGAAGACAAATTGTAAGAGATTAGAAGAAAAAGAACTGATCGGAAAGATCGGGGAATATCACAAACTTGTGTCAAACTTCTCAGTATTTTCAATTAACTGTAATAGCCGGAACGTAACGCGTGGGATGATTAATATTGGATATTCTTATGGAAGCGCCGAAGCAAGGGCTGTGAAAACTTTAATGGGGAATAGGTAAGTTTTGCATATTCTATGGGCATCTAGCCAGTACTGAATATCTCTGAACGAGGTTGGTCGCATGCCTCTGTGAATTTCAGCAATAAGACTTCTAATAAATAAATTCCTGTAAGGTTTTCTTTTAATTAATAGAGTATTTATTAAACGAATATTACTTTTGATACGAATAGGCTACATGATTACTCTTAGAGCTCATTTGTTGCTCAATGTATGCACTGATCCTGCAATAACGTAAATGTATCAAAGAAAAGAAGTAAGTAAAATTGTACTGAAGCTTTTTTAATTTGTTCACTTCTAAGTTGCTATTGGAAGCTCTATATTGCAAAAGTTGGGCTAGAAAATATATATTTGACCTAAATATAGTATAAAATGCACGTATTGAATATATTTGGCGTTAATTTTGCAGAAATTCATTATTCACAATTAAATGAAACTACTAAACGTAGTATTATTTCTACTTTCTTTAAGTTCTCTACCACGATCTAGGTTCGTCCTTTTATATTTATTTTTAGAGTAGTTATACTTTTAAGGAAAAATCTAAATAAATTTAGTTTTTAGGAGGTTTAAATCTGTTTTCTATAGATTTACTTATTAGGATGGACAGGCATTTATTACATATTAGAAATAATTGGTACTTAGTTTTTGTTGTAGTTTTTGCTACCCTTGCCTTTGTTTGATGTAAAGATTATTAAGAAGTTCGAGAATGTGGTCAAATCAAAAAGAAAGACGTAGAGAAATGGCGACTGGAATGTTTCAAGAAATCAAAGAAATTTACTTAGTGGAATATCACCAAAGACGATGACGATAAGTGAAACTCTATGATGGTGATAAGTTAATTTTTGTTGGATATTGATCCCTATAGTGACAGAAATGACGGAAAATTAAGTTTTTCGCAGAGTTAATCCATGTATATATTTTGTACTCCTTCTTCTAGTTCAATGTAGATGAATTCAAAGAACTGGAGAACTAAATTTATTATCATTTTTAATAACAAAAATAATTTATCTCTAAATTTATCCTACGCAGTTTGTGGTCACAGACCAAGTAGAAATTAAACTTTTTGTGTTACACTTTTAAATCTCGGTAAGGTTCTAGATATGTTACTACAAACTGATAAACGGAAACTAAAAAAAAATTATTTTTATGCAATTGCAGGATTAATAATTTATAATCCAATTAGCCTGAAAATACATTATTGTTTTTTCTTTTGGCGTACTTTTAAAAGTTACTCTGTCGGTAATTCAAATGCAGGGAAAATTAAGAGAGGAATGATCATTTGAAGATTATAAGCCGTGCTGGCTTCTACAATATTACAAGTGGCTTATCATTTATGGGTAGAATATCGATATTGACAACCCCTTCTAGGCAATTCGATCGATTATTTAGGATACAAACAATTAATTGTTTTAAGAAAATTAAAACATATTTTTTATATTATATACAAGGCTTTTAAGAGTTTGTCTTTTTTTGCTGTGGTGTTTTCAAATAACACACTCAATTAGTGTTTGTTTATTCACACCATGATTTGTGTATAAGTAAGTATCTTGGATAAAGTATTATATGCTATTTTAATATAAAATATTGCAAATACTTGTATTCATTTTGATGTAATATTAACGTTTTAGGCGATTAGCGGCTTCTCCGTTATACTACATTTTGTAATTAAGTAATTCCATACGCTCTTGGTTTATTGTCAACTGAGGAGCAACATATTTGAAAATTTTGGAAGTTGCTGAATGTGTGTTATAATGTTCACAAAATAATGACTGTGTCATTATTTATAAGTTATTTTATTCACTAAATTTATAAATAGGTAGGTATACATTTGCCATCTTATTTAAATTCTAAGTTAAATCTAGTAAATTTATGTTCCTTTACGTACATGTTTTATTATAACCATAACCAGTGTACGGCTGTATTAAAAAAATTACAGAATAGGTATTTTCGTGGTTTTTGTGTATCATAGAGTAATAAATAAATAAAGTATATAATTTAAGTCGTCAAACTTTAACAGTATTGTCCAATGGCAAGCAAACTACATAGCCTAATTTCAAGATGACGTTAACATTTCATTTTACAAAATTTTCAAATTCCTTTTCTAAAGATTTCTTCAGTGGGAATTGAAACTTCTTCGTAGGTAAACATAAATTAACAGGGACCATAACTGAAACAACTGTCTAGAACTGACAGAAAGAATATTTATAAGTTACACAACCTCTAGATTCAATATTACGTAAAATACACCTTATTATTTTTCAATATTATTGGAAAAGAATGTAATATGGTTTGTATAAAGAACGGCATATTGCTTTCAGAAAAACAATCTCCGTAATAGAAAAGAGTTAAGGTCAAACTCTCTGAAATTTTACGGAAGTAAAAAATTAAATATCTAACTATTCAAAGTTTGAATAGTGAGTAGCAAAGACAGTGGCTTGGTTTTTATGTTATATAAAGGTGAAATCTCTTATAGGCATGCCGCGGCTGACGCGCCACTGATCTGCGTGCTATTTGTTTTTTAATATTCATTCATATATTCTTTTATTTCGTTGCTACAATTAAATGTCATCGCGCCAGAAAATCGAATGATTATCTGTGCCACGAGTCTTCGCACTTAGGCGCCAATTCTAAAGTTGCTTCGTCCATTTTTCACCTTCACTTCCGGCGATATGTTCTACATAACGTCAATTTATTTATGCAACTCTTTTGGTGATATTAGTTGGTTTACTTTTATTTGAGCTATCAAAATTCTTCCATCTAAATTATTTATTTCATAATTTGTAAGTCAAAACGATAAGTATATGAAAGCCAGAGTACCATGGAGCGAACGCGTGCCTGTTGCTCCATGACACTATGGCTTACATTAAGCTTGTTAGCGATTTTTGGGTTAAAGTTTGGTTCTCAATTCCACACGTCATGACCAGTAAACACGGACCCCGCATACTTTTGATTTTCAGGTTTAATTTGGTTTTGTTTTTTAATAAGCGGGTAACTTTAAAAAAGCAGAATAAATGAGGCCAATTGTTCTGCGTACTACTTCCGTTTGTATTGTTTCCATTGGAACTATTCGTTGACTTGTAGTCTATTAGGATACTCCCTGGCCTTGCTTGCAGAGATAAGTCGAAATAAGTTGTTTAATCTTAAAATGTCCCAACAGCCTCATTATAAGACGTTGAAAATACACTAAGTGTCGTTATAATACGAATTCAGAAAGAACTCAGGCTTCTGATTGATTTATCAAGTGTTCGTCGAAGGGTCCATTTTCCACACGTATATATGTATGCAAACATATCCTTTAAATCTTTAAGTATCTTCCTTGGTTTACTATTCTTTGTTAGCAATACTAGCAGAATATAATTTTTTATTGGTTAGACGATTCACTTTTTTAAAAATGTTTATACTATCCCATGCAACTGATTTATTGCGGAATCCATTAAATCCACACGAGGCAATTAATTTTTTTGATGCGGATCCGAGAAACTGGTGATATTTTCAATTTGGTCGTATTAAGAAAGTCCGATAAAACCAGATTGAGGTCTTTTAAATCATTTTCTTCTAAATTTAAAACTTCAAAAGGATCCTGATGACAAGATTCACGTATTATTTTTTTCTACACCTTTAGGCTCAAAGCATTTAAATACTTTCTCTTTTTCTGTTAAAGCAAACTCCTGACCACAAGACATGAAATAGTGACCACTAATTGAGTATTCATAATAAACGTAATTGGCCACTAAATAAATCAAAGCTAAAGAGACAATGTGTTCTTGTTTTAACCAATACAGTTATCGTTCAAAATTATAACCTCCTTTTTCAAAGTTTTAGCAGATATTACTACCTCTTCTTGTATATTATTAATTTCAGAGGCATAAAAGTTGTTGATTGGCAGCGATATGAACACATAGATTGTAGCACGAGAGTTACCAGCCCTAGAACACCTGACTGTGTGTCAGTTTAGGTACGAAAATAATATGTTGCATGTCCATAGTCATCACTAGAAATACATCAATAGAATTTTAGTCTCCGGTATTACTGGCTGCAGACTGAAATTCTTCCGATATATTTTTAATCGCTTTTTGTGCCTTTTCTACTTTATGGTGATTTAGTTTCTAGATCCGTGGCATATTTATTTTTATCTCTTTCTTTAAAGTCTTTTGATATTTGTCTGCGAAAAACTTCAAATTACGAAACGGAACTTTAAATCACGAAAGGGTTTTTAAAAAGATATTACGTTAATAGCTCTAGTTGACAGAAAAATCTGAATATGTTTCTTTAAACGTCATAAATATGCGGTTAATATCAAATATTAACCGCAAGGACGCACGTAAGATCAATAGCGAAAGGTGCTGTATTGTAAATAGCTATATCATAGTTCCTGTTTTCGAATTTGTTATGATAATTAATACGACTCGAACAAATACTAGTAAACTATTTATTACAGCGCGAGAAAAGTAAATTAAAATACTGTACACAAACTTACCTTGTTTAATATTTTTTTTGCGATGGTTACATTTTTTGACGTTATGTACTCCATATCATCGACGTTACTTTTGTTGAGTCATTTTATTTGCCTTCGTTTGTTTTATGCTTTTATCAAATGACGTAACGTCCATTTCTAGCCCTTTATTCATCCGACTAAATAAATAATCAAAAATATTCCATCCACCAATCTCACTCACATCCGCGTCACCCCGCTCATCCGCTCATCCATTCACAGTCTGTTTCAAAGCGCAAATACATTGTAACTTAGACCATTTTTACTTATTTTATCTCTGTATGTGTAGAAATGAAAAGAAAATTAGCACTAATAATATTCAAATGAATCGACCATTTGGAAATTGTTAGCTTTGGTACAAAGATTATATTTTGGTAAACTTATTGATTTTATAATTGTTGGCAGGTAGATCGTTTAGATTCACAACCTTTCAATTTAAGTGTAACGCCATGATTTATTAGAAATTTTCTCAATGAGAGTGCGCATAATGTACATGTGGTATTTGGCACTATAAGCGCTTCCATAAACAACTCGTTCCTTCAGTTGATAAAGGTTAAATTTGCTTGGTAATATTATTATATATCTGTCAAGAAATGAAAGAAGTCAACAAAGATCTCCGCTCATTAAGCCTGGTTTAAATTTGTGAAAAGCGGCGAAGGTTATTATTTTTGCTGCCATCCTAATCTCATAAATAGTTCTACATATTACATTATCTTGTTTAGTTCCTCACTATTGGCTCGGCTTAGATAGGAAAATTTTCAGATGTATGGATTTTTCCGACTTATTCCGCATTTATCACCACAGATCGACCAATTTACAAAAGAACCAACATCAATTGTATATATACCTTTGCCCTAGTATTATGTATCCACGTCCGGATCATTTGTCTGACATAATGACGTAATAAATGTTTCTATCGGATTGTTGCGTAGAGCTTGAACGTTAGATCAAAACATGACTGATGCAGATAAAATAACGTAAAGATTATTAAATGTTAACTAAAAAATTTAGTGAAATATATTATGATACAAATTACAAAATATTTATTTCAAGAGAATTAACAATCAAAAGACCTGTTTTCGCAGACAAACCTAAAATATATATTTATATACAACATTAATGTTTCCGTAGTACTAGGTACAAAAAACGTATTATAGGTACGTATTATATTTTAATGTTACATATGAGAGACAGAAAACATTGAACGCTGAGATCAATTCCAACTACATTTAAAATCTGGCCTTTGATAATCTAACGATTTACGCAGCCCGTACCAATCAAGTCCCAGCTCATACCAGATTTACGCAGCCAATACCTGTAATTTATTTATAGTCATTCCAAATGCTAGCCGTTAAAAAAAATTAGAAACAACACTGTCATTCGAAACTAAGCTTTCAGATATCGTGATTTTTTCCGACTCAACAATTTTTATCATAGACAATTTTTATCGGGCAAATTACACAAAAGCTTCATTAATTTATACATCTAAATTTTTCTCGTGAATCTCTCTTTCTACTGTTAAAAACTGTGTATTATGACTGAATTTCCTAATTTAACGCAGCACTTGCTAGACGTGTTGATGGGTTTACAGTATGTTTAATATTTGACCCTTTCGACTTTTCCTCTTTGATTAAACTCTAGTGTTGATAAAGCTACTGACCTTAATTAATGTGGGTACTGGTGGTATTTCTTGCAGTTTTTGGATCATCACTCTTGTTGAAAGGCTTCTTCGTCCGTAGCTATTTATCTACCAGGACCGAACCGCTGCCTAATGCTAAGAGCAGAATCGTCCGTTGTAGAGTATACTCAGTTACCTTGTAGGATGCTTAGCCAGGGTTTATGCGACTATGTAGTAGATTATTTTACAATTTTGGTTTAGCTAAAAATTCAACCACAGCAGCATACAATAGTAATTCCCCTCGGGAGGCATTTTGGAAGAGTTAGTGAAAAAGTAAATAATTGTTTAGTAAATTTCGTCGATAAAATATTATATACCGCGTAACACAATGGACAACGCATTACATCATATTAAATTGTTAATTGATATTGAACACACTGTTCGTAATATTTTTGCCTTTTATGTAGTAATTTTGGATTGATATAATAAATATATTAACAATATGTACAAAGCAAATTAAGTAATTTCTGCTATTCAAAAAATTCGAAGATATAATATGTTCATATCTTTATCTAATAAATTACTTCAAACTTGGTTAATTGTGGGAAAAATTAGAATTTTGACAACGGCTATTTCAATAAAAAGTAAGTTAACAATAAACTATGATTGTAAATGCTGGTTATATTTATACCATATTTCAAAGTTTTATGCAGAATATTTAATAGTTTAAATAATTCAGATGTACGTAGCTTTGCGGATGAATGGAAATATAATTTATATGCTGAAAATAACTGAAGGTTTTATTTAAATTTTTATTGAACATCTTAATAAATTTATTAATGATTTCGAGATAGAAACATTATCATTTGGACATGAATGTAATATCATAGAGCAATATTTTCAGCTAAAGAAACTCTAGACATGGTTTAGTTTAATGCGCTAAAAATATGTGAAAATAACTACTAATGTTTTGACTAATCCAAAAGTAAATAAATAATAGTTTTGTCACCGAAAAATATGGTTTGTCCAACTGAAAATACCCACGATCAGAGTACACTCCCAGTTTTCCGCATTTAAAGTCCTAACGTCGTCTCTTTCCCAGACAAAAAGCGTCTAATCGCATTCATCTTCATTAGCTGATATTAGAAGGGTTACATGACCAGTATTTACGGAGCCTACTTTTTTTCAGGTACAATATATATATCTAAAGAACGCACATCTTTCTTAATTATTTTTAGAAATTTACAGCCGAGGGATTGACCTATGAGAAAAAAATTGCGTGTACATAATTCAATTCACAGACTATGTGGTAAAATATTGTTATCTATAACTACTCGTATTTTTAAAGTGAATATTGTGTATACAAAGTAATAGAGTTTCTAATATCAGTATATATTAGAAATATATTAGAAATATATATATTAGAAAGTAAGTTCGTTTCTAAGCAAAAGTACGAAATTTGATACTGAAGGATTTTAGTGAATATACACTGTAATTAGGAACTTGAATTTTTAGGCAAGGAGGTTGTTTTTCGAATTTTGAAACTAGCGGTATTGGCAAAAATATTCATTTTCCCAGTTTCAACATTGGTGAAACCATAACATCACACTGAGGATGATAATGTTGTTGTTGGAGTTTCGCTACAAATTAAAATATTAAAATTTTCGTATGATGATACGAATTGTGCGTGATATGCAATTTTCAAAATTTCAAAACCAAAGTACTGTTACATAAAATATATTGGGGAAATTGCGCCACACCGAGGGGGAGCATACTGTATTAGAGTTTCGCCACGAATTAGAATCTTTAACAAATCTTATCTTCTTGAATTATGCAATTTTTAACATTTTAAAAGTAAGTACCCTTATTTAAAAAAATATCGGTGAAACTGTGACATCACACTCAGGAGGATTACGCTGTATTGTTAGAGTTTCGCTTAAAATTTAAAATCTTAAAATGTTTGTATCATTGTGAATAGTTTAATTTTTAAAATTTAAAATCTCAGATATTTTAAAATATATTGGTAAAACTACGATATGAGACTGAAGAGGATGATGCTGTGTTGTTAGAGTTTGGCCAGAAATTAAAATCTGAAAAAAATCGTATCTTTGTGAGGTATGCAATTTTTAAAAATTTATAGCAACGTACTTTTATCGAAAGATGAATAAAAGTAATGCAAGTTTCTCGTTATAATAAAATTACACACATCTAAAAGAAAATTAGGCATTTATTTCAAAGTTAAAAATTGTATAAAGTATGAAAATGAAAACTTTGAAATTATTTCCTTAATGTAAGTAACCAGTACCAACTTGTTTACTTAGATGATTACTATTTTTGAAAATTTGATATAAATATTATTAAAGAGCAATTCGATTATAAAATATGTTTAACGTATGAATGTTACTATATAAAAATGATTAATATTATCAAGTATACCACCAGTATTAGACTATGTCACGCAATCATAATTTCATCAGTACATTAGCTAGACTGATACGAAAGCATTCTTTGTCTATAGTAAAATTTTGCCGCTCTAATAATCTAAATGATATATTTTCAACACTAAAGACTCGTATAATACTGACAAAGTATGCGCAAACCGTTTAATGATAGAATAGCGATGGCATTTTTTATAGATCTTACGCTATGGTTTAGTATGATTAATTTTCAAATATTACTAAAATATAGCACCTCTGACATTTTTTATATTTTTTCCGAGTTAATTTGTTTAAGACATTTATATCAAGCCATTTTTTAATTATTAAAGAACATTATTAATAAATGTAAAGTAGTCATAAATATTTTCATAAAAGTGGACATAATCAAATTATTAATGTGTAAAAGTCCATCAATCATATCACACGAATTAGATTTTGTTCCCTTTTTCTCTATCTACACAGTCATTACTTGAATATATTTGATTTTCTTTGTATTTACACAACATTTGTAATTTTAAAACGAAATGAGATTATTTTAACTATAATAAAATTAAAGTCTGTCTACATATTTATTTGAGCGGGTAACACGGATTTCCATAGAATTAAGTATGGTAGTAGTATGTACCCAGGATCAATATATAAGAGACAAAAAACAAAATTGTCTTTCCTAATTACACGCAAACAAAGTACTAGGCTCAGTTAGTGTATGATGAATTAGAGGACGTAAAGTAATATTATATATATTTCCTTTCTTACCTACAAAAGAAAAAATGAATTACTTTCGTAAGAAAACTTTGAAAGCTACAATTACCTGTAGTTATATACCTTCAAAAGAAGCACATTTTATTTATGAAGGTTACATGTAAAATCAAATAGAATTATTCAAAGAACTCCATACAGCATTGAAATCGTAATATTACTTAACACGGTCTCCTTTATTTTCACGGTTTCTTAAATAACCGCCATTTAAACATTCTTCAATTTTGTCGTACAAAATTTTGGTTCAATCTACAAGTTAATTTTAGAGTTAGGTTACATTACAAATATTGAATATCACCTCCTCGTCATCCTTTCTACTTGCACATTCTTCATCAAGGTCTAAATAAAAAATGTCAGGTATTAGTTAGAATCCGTGACGTATATTTCCTTACACATTCGACCCCATAGTCGATATTATCAAACTTTGCGTATGATCTCGGGAAGATGGACATGCTTTGCTGTCGATGAATCTGACGTATTTTTAAAAGTTATAAATCAAGTAAACATTTAAGTTTTGTTAATTTATGAAATATTTGAGTATATTGATTCTTACATTTTATTTTTATGAATAATTCCTTTGGAAACAGTCGGGTTCCACATACTTCAAATTAAGTATATTTTCCTCTCACCTTAATGTCGCTAACCGAGCATTGAAAATTAATCACACAACCTTTTAGAGAACTTGTACTACAATTTTTCATTTTTTGAACCACTTCGTTCTAAGTACGTTGTTATTTTTGCTTTGCGTTAACGTAGCTATGTATGAAACAATGAAACTTCTAGCTCTTTATGTGTCTGTCGCTAGTGTTAAGTCACGAGTGTAAATTTCATAATTTTCTAGTAGTTTTGTACAATTCACCAGTTAGCCCGAGTTTTCTAATGCAAGTCAATAAAACTCGTTAGTTTATTATTATGTTCGGTTAACTCCGATGATATTATTTGCTATGTATTACGCGAGTATTTTAATCGTTTATTTCAAATCTTATCTTGAATTGTTATTGATTTCAGGTTTTAAATTTATGACATGATTATTTTGCTCAGTCAATATTACCACATAATATTTTAGAGGATTCGCTTTGTACACTGAGTGTTTTAGAAATGTATCAGAAAACTTATGTGAGATCGAGTAGAATTCAGTACTTTACTGAAATATATTAGGTGCTAAATACAATCCGACAAAATATATAATGTTAATCAATATGTGTTTCTGTTTATTTAGATATATAGTGGATTCAAACATTTCATTTAAACTTAAATAAATATTAAATATAAATAATGAATTTTACAAAACAATAATTAGATGGAGTGTGGGTATAAAAACTAAAACCGACAATATAACAAGAAAAAATAAAATATATTAAAAAGCATATTTGGATATTGGAAGAATATAATCGTGATTCGTGTTATGTGGCTAGAACCACTGTTGACTAGAAATATTTTTTGCCTTCATTTTAGTAAATATTTATACACGAACGCGCAATTTCACTTTTAACTACAATAGGTAGTATATTTATTTAAATTATTAACTGTGTAATGTGATTAACTCTGTAATCGAAATGGGAATCTTCTTTAACCAAACCTTTTTTTAGTCCTTTCTTAATCTTTACAATCGAAATGTTTGGAACAAATTCGACTATGACGGGAAGTTTTTCAATATTTTTTGTATTGCCGACGCATGCCAATAATTACAGTGTAAAAAAACACTTTATTATAACGGAATATACATTTTGATGGGTATTTTCGAAAAATAAGGAAATGATAAGAGAAGATCACACACTATGAGACTAAAAGAATAAAATGTATAACGGAAACAGAGGCTAACGATACTCATGTCTGGAAAAAAATAATGGGTATGTTCATTAATAACAATTGACGGCGTGATAATGGAATCATCATCGTATTTAGATGAATATATTATAATATTCTTTACAATATTTACAATTTCCTATTATATTTGCTTCCTTATTCATTTCTACCATAAAGTCAAAAGAAAAGTTTAAGAAAGAAAAGGAGACAAAATACTTACCTACGTATTACCATGGACGTTTATACACGTTTATAAATCTTATTCACTTCAACACCTTCATGGAAAAGTGTACAAATCTACGTTGTTTTAGGAAAATCCAGATAAGCTCGATATAAAAGCATCGCGTGCATTAAGTTAAATATTAGGTCGGGGGCTTCATGGTTATTAAAAAAATTGAGCGTAATCCGTATTATGCAACAATGGTTCTCATCTTTCTAATATATGTATACACATGGCACACAAAAATTATATTAATTTGTATCAGTCACTAAATTTTTAACATTAATTTTCTTTTTTACGTGTTTTTGTCGGTAATCATCGAACCAGCAAAAATAAACGACAAACACTAACATTATTATTAATAAAATTTCTTCAGAGGTCTCTTATAGGCAAATCTACAAGTTATGTACTATTTATTTAGAGTTTTTTCACATTTATTTTTCATTAATGATGAAACCAAAGGACGCCTTTATATAAGTTTTAAAATTAAAATGAACAGCACAATTTATCAGGGAATATGTAAACGAAAGTATTATTAAACTTTTCGCAGTTTACTAATATTTATCGCACGTATTTGTATAGTTCATTTTACTCTACGTTTTGTTATTAAAGTAATGAGGGGTACAGTAATTGAGGTTTGAATTAAGATATAAGATACTTTTTAAGACTATGTTTGAATACATACGGTTATTAGGGTAGTCGTATAATGAAGGTTGTAAAATAAGTTGATTAGATGATATCCCGAATTGATGGAGTCTAATATATAATTGAATCCTCGAATTTCAAACCTATTCATCAAATTATTAAGCAAATATTATGTAGTTATATGTAATAAAAGTTGACTTTGATCAAATTGATAAATTAATATATGTAGTTTATTGATGAATCAGAATGCATTGTAACATATTATTGTGTAATATGTATTATTTATTGTAAATTTTGGTTTCTGCACAAAATATACGGTTTGTTATCGCGAATGCCAATGCAAAACAAGGTGCAGTGAACGTAATATGAGCTACGCTGACCTTGTGTTAATTTTTTATTTATTTTTTCCTAATTAACTCCCTGCCCACCTTACAAATTTTCCCAAAGCGTTGGACATGTGGAAGTATCATAATAACATATAGTTATAAAACGTAGTAATATAACGAATAAAAGAAAAAGTACGCGACAATGCAAACAAACAAGACTCTAATTATCAATAAATCGGGATCCACTAAACCACTCCATAATTCGTATCCTTAAGTGGTTAGTGGAGCAGAAAACAGTTTCAAGACTAAGCTAATCTTGTAATATTATGATAGACAATATGAATGTACAAAAGCAACTGAACTAGTTACATTTACGGCAGTATTTTGACCAAGTCTTTTTGATCCCAAATCTTGCTAGATTTCTAAGTTTAGGAATAATTATGGAAAATTAGTTACCTTATAATGTGAACCGCAATAAGTTTGAAAAAAGAAGTCCTTGAAGTTTTTCAAAACTTGATCAAGTTAGTTTGGAAAAACACCAAAAGTTCCTTCGATTTCTTCTTTTGACATTTTGATGCTTTTGTTGCACCTCAACACCTGCAAACCTTTAGAAAGTTAGTGCTAATTTTCTCCCTTCGGAGTGTCATTAATATTCTTACTAAATTTATAACCAAGTAACCACTTTGCTAATTCTTGCCAATTTTTGCACTTGTACACGCAGAATTTCTAACTATTATACAGGTAATATTATCCTGAAATATTGAGATGTTTCGTCGAAAATAATCAAATATGTTTTTATCGCGTTGGTAGTGATGCTATGTGCCTAAACACTTGGTTATGCTGTTGAACTCCCGTAGATATTTTGGTAATGTGAAGTAATGTTTCTGGACAATAATATTTATACTCAAAAATACGTTTGACTGAGATAAAAAAACTTGTCAGCTTGGACGTTAAGCTAAATGAATCACCCAGTTGTAACTCTGTGAGCGCAAATAACTTTGTTTCAAACCTCCTAATTTTATATGGTCTTACACGCTTCATGTATTGATAATTTTGTATGTGATTTGGTCTATGTTAATTCATTTCAATGTTTAATTTAAATAAATAATAATTTACTTCATAATTTTAGGTATGATTCGATATAATTTTCGCAAGTGCGAATGGAGTTGCACTCTCATCCGAAACGTTAGTTACATAGGCAATACATAACAGTAAGTGTTAATTATATCGTAAACTATTGTACGCATGCGCAAACAATTTACTATCTTTTACGCCGCTTGCTCGTAACAATATCCGGTTGCAATCCAAAGTAATCTACATTTTTAATTTCCCTTACTTAATATTTGAAGTAATACTATATTTTGATTGCTTTTTTATTCTATTTATGATTTTAAGATAAAGATTATGGGCTATTTGGATGTTTTATGGCT
This sequence comes from Druceiella hillmani, assembly GCA_039881145.1. Lineage (NCBI taxonomy): Eukaryota > Metazoa > Arthropoda > Insecta > Lepidoptera > Hepialidae > Druceiella > Druceiella hillmani. The sequence continues at coordinate 19,556,154 of JAYKKI010000012.1, forward strand.
TATTCACTACCTTTATTTACATTCTATTTACATTGTATTGTACAAAGCAAGTTAAGGACTTTTGTAATTGGAAAGTTGACTATCAAAAAATGCTTAATTTTTGTTGGTCAAGATTTGGGGCCCACTTTCCATAGACTCAGCACCGCCGACTAAACATTCCCTACCTCCATCAGCGGTTACTCAGTTTTATGTTATTACCGCTGTATCTTCTTATATTATAACACTGGATCGGCAAAGTTGACCAAAATTTTTCCTAGGATATGTGGATGCCATATATTAGATTTTCTTCGAGTATTGTCGATCACCTAACTTTCGCTGATTTGTGTTTTTACAGAAAATTGAGCCGTATTTTGCGCCTGGAGTTTTGGATACTAAGGTGATAATAAGACAGTATAACCTTACACTAAGTTTTGTAAAGTCTCATCCAACAGTCTTTTATGAATGATTTGTTTTTTTCTTTGATGGCAACAAGCATACAAATACACCTTTGCTGGTATTTACATTCCATACGAGCAAAGCTGCAGTTATATGACAATGGAAATTTCAATTGACGTATGGAATAAAATCCCACACTACCTGCAGAAAATCTACGAGTATATATTAAAAATGGAAATTAAAAACAGAAATTCAATCATTATAATATCAAAGGAGCATTATATTTTTGTGAAAGATAAAAAAATGTTTTATTAATTAAAATACTCGTTAATAAGTATTGCATAAAAGTGTTTATAATTGTTTTACAGTCGTGAAGCAAATATACGTGAATGGAGCACAAGAAGAATAATGTGAAACTTTTCAAAACAAAGCCATTGCTATGTAGACTTAAGAGAAGAATAAATCAGAGTCACATTTAAATACTCCAGCCTTAAAATTAAATTTAGCAAGGACAGTGACAAATTAATTTAAGCAAGGAAAGCCAAAATTAAGCAAGAATATGCTGTAGAAGAATAAATACAAATTATAATAAAATGAAACTTAGGAGATTTAAAATACTTTAAGGCATTTCTGTGTGGTTATGAATGCACGAAGTCCTTTTATGTGACAGGGTCTCTCAATACACAATTATATTTAGCTACGTTGATATTGAGAGAATACTTGTATAAGGTACTTCATTTGCAAATAAGACGGTTAACTGTATTATCAGAATATAGACTCTAGTCGTGGGCGTGAAATTCTTTAAGTCTTAAATTGAAGTATTACGGAGTAGAGAAACTCTCAAGCGGAATGTTCAAGTGGAGGCAAAGCGTGTCGGCTGAAAGGTTTTTCAGTTATTTTGAAGTTACCATCGTAATTCTATTATATAGATAACAGGAGTTATTATATATAGTGACGACAAATATTACTTTGAAAGAATTGTTTTATCAAGAAGTAGATAATTAATACTAACAATTTCGCAAAAAATATTGACAATTCCGAAAAATAGATTATAAGAATTAATAATCGTCTGAAAAGCATAAAAAACTAAAGTTTTTGTTAAACCTTAGTAAAAATTTTATGACTATATTAAAGAACTAACAGTATTATAGCCATTTGATCATAGAAAGCATTTGGTTAGATGATATATGGTATGATAGGAATGAATTTTGATTTAAAATTTTATAGCTTTAATATACACGTATCCAAATTTGTTTAAATAATTATACGTTGCTATTGCCGGATCGTGACCTTGAAAATTGATTACCGTCAATTTATAAATTTATATGAAGTTCATTATTTACCATTAAACAAGTTTTGTAATAATCAATCATGAGTCAATAATAGGTCGTCTTGTAAAATAATTGTAAAATGTGATGCATTACTAGAAATCCAATTACATATCGGAATGGTTGTTTCATAAGTTATGTTATCGGTCCCGATTTTAAATGGACAAAAGGGAATATTACGGTTTTTGTTTCACACGCTTTTTTATGCAATACTTATTTAAAGTAAGCAATTTTCCGAAAACGCTAAAATAGTTGGTAGAAAGAGAATCTACTTGAGAGTCCAATACCACAAATGTTTGTCCCTAAGTTTATTTTTTTCGAAATTCCTTTACCACTTTTCATCTACTTTCTTAAATGTTTAAGGATTTCCTTTAGTAGTGTATCTTTAATGATTCTCTGAAAGTCAAGAAAAATATACATGTTATTTTTAGAATTTCTAGGGTCTATAGTTTGGAAAATGTTAAGACGTCATCGTCGAAACTAGTATTCGAATTTTGTAAATAGATGAAAACCAGTTAAAATAAAGTTCCAGTGTATTATAACGTAGTTTACTTTTTATATGGTAATATCTAGTTCTCTATTCTAAATTCGGCCAACTATGAAGTTAATCGTTTTTCTCATAAATTAACTCTGAAAAAAAAATCAACACTGGTGCGTTGTTTTAAATTGAATTGTTTCTTCAAATGAACAGATTTATAACTTCGACATTAATTTAAAACGTATAAGTGATGAAACTACTACATTAAAATCATCAACATCTGTGGTTTACACAAAGAAGACTCAATATTATTTAGTTTTCTCCATGTCAATTTGGTTTTTTAAAATTGTATTTTCCATGTTTAAGTAAATGGCAGACGAAAATTCCTGTATTTATATAATAATAGTTTTAAAACGTTTGATTATCATTTTTATCTCAATTTGCCTAGCCTTTTCCCATTTCATTTTGCAGTCGGCTCTCCTCGATATTTTTCGTCAAATGTATCTATTCTAGTTCGTCGAGTCATCTATAGGTTATTTTGGTTCTGGTCGTTATTGATAGCGAATATTTAAGTTAGGGGTAGTTTTCCTAATTTCTCCGTACCGATTATATTTAGATCCGTTTGAGTCATGCACTAAAGCATCCTCATTTCGATTTTGTGTATTTTTTGAAGGTATTTTTTTCAGGGGCTAGCATTCGGTCCCATTAGCGTAGGACAGAAGGCGTTAAGAAAATGTTGATGCGCCTTTTATCTCAGGCATATCAACATTTTCTTAACGCATGTCATACCCGAAAAATCTCGTTATTTCATCCAACCGGTTTCATTCGATGTGGCATATAAGCATTGATCGTGCTTTTTCTAAATTCTTAAAATATAATAGACTCTAAATTCTTAAAACATTCGATTTCCTTTAGTTAAGGTTCTGTGGCATATAACCGTGCTTGTTGGTTGGAATCCGAGAGTGCGAGAGTATATTCCACCTTTGTCTGCTGATTTTCAATCCAGCGGTCTCCAACGCAGTCTCCTAACTTCAAGACGTTGTTCCAGGTCTCTAGAATGGTCTCTGATGAGTACAATGTAGTCCGGGTAAAAAAGATACCAACGTGGTTCTTTTTACGTTCATGATAAGGTCAAAAGTAGTGGACTGTGAACCGATCCTTAGTACACTTCTACTCCAAAATTCCTTATTTCGCTGGACTAGTAACTTTAGAGCTGACTTTTTTGTAAATACAAGTAGTATTTACTACTTTGATGTAGGTTTAGTTTAAGTATGTTTTTCTACCTTAATGATTGCTAGGTTAGGTGTCGTTGTACTTGGTCGAATTCCTTTCCAGGGTCTATAAAATTTATATTAGCGACATTCTTCATCTCTTTATGTTTTTTTTGTAAAGTCCTTAAAGTATGTAGCGCGTCAATTTAACACCTTCCTACTACAAGATTTATTGATTTTTGGTAATAAATGTTAGTTGGGAAAGTTTTTAGATTACGAATATTCCCTTATCTTAATTGAATATTAAATGAGTTTAATTATATGGTATTTTTAACACTGCGTGACATCACCTTTATTTTTGAGGACAACTTTTCTTCCCTTTCGTTAAGTATATCATCCCGAAGGATTTTGTTGAAGAAATGCGTCAGAAATTAAATATTATGTGCTACTTCTAGAGTTTTGCCTTCCATCTAGATCGGTAAACTTTCAGTTGGCAATATTCATAACCACCAAATTTATTTTTAAAAGAATGTTCTCCTGGATAGAGTTTTCAGAGGGCTTTTTAAAGGCTGGTTTTTCTTGCCCTTTATAAGTATAGAATTATAAAACAGTTAAATATGAGTTAGCTCAATGCTGAGGTATTGGAAATAATATGTGAATATTAAGGACAATAACTAATACAAAATTCATATTTATCATATATATATATATATATATATATATATATATATATATATATATACATATATATATATATATATATATAAATATCTGTTCCTTGCCATGTTGTCAACTTGTTACTATTTATCAGTATTTGATTACATGACTTTTCAATGTAATGAAATATATTTAATTAGGTGTTTGACATACTAGGTACTAAATAAAAATATATTATTTATTTATAACAATATGTAAATACTTTATTATTTTCATGTGTAAATTCATTATAAAATATTTAATTTCATGCAAATTTTACGTTGTGAAGTTCAATGTTTCACTGGTATGAACTGGAACTTTCGGTTCTCAAACCGTAAATGGTTATGGAGGAAGTTTCTGGTAGTCTTTTCCCCATTGCATTTATATTTACGTTTGAAATCATCAGCTGGTCTAATGGTCAATACAATTAAATAGTTGTTATGCCTTTGCTTTCCAATTTTTAAAATTTATCTATTATTGTTGACTGCTTCCAGTCTGCTATGGAATTATTCGCCGTTCTGTACCCTGGCGATAGTTCTTACGATTGTCATCATTTCCACTTAATTTATAAGTCTTAAAGATACTCTTCTTAGTTTTTAATTTTTGAATTCCGATTGCCATAAGTGTTCCTTGATTCCTTGATCTTAAGCAGCAGTCTTTTCGAAACTTTAAAAAATTTAGATTTTTGGACACGATACTCTTTACACTCGTTCTACAAAATATTGGGTTTGAAATTGTCTATTTGTAAGTCGTCTTTAAGGTTAGGCTTGATATTTTTGACTAGATGATCTCTCTTTGCAATATAAAATGTCGTAACTTGCACTAAAACTTTTGGGATGTTTCTTTATGAACTTTTATGATCTAAGGTGTCGATACTCTGAGGTGCAAGAATCTCAGAGTACATAATCTGACAGTCTCTGAAATTATGTAATTTGGCTGGTTTGCTAGTATGTAATCGATCTAAGCCACTTTTGCCAAGCCACTTTTGTGCATTATCGTGAGTTTGTATAGTTTTAACAACGGCCTTGTCGTGGGTTTTTGCGGAATTCGGTACATCAATGTCGTGGGATTATGTAATCTCTGATCTTGTCTATGCCAGAAATTTGTTACTATTACTGATTGCAGAATATAGCCTTTCTAACGTCGTATTTAAGGTTCCATGTAATGTATATGGACTCAACAATTGGAATTATAGGACTTAGACCTATATTAATTACATGTGTGAATGTTCATTTCTATGCATCCATTGCGAACATTATAAGCAAGATGCGGTTGCTAATATGCTTGACTTCTACTATTCGTACCTGTCGGTTGCTATCAGTTACAATACCACCTTGCTTTGTATTTGCACCATTATATGTGAGTTTATATTTGTTTGCGATATTTCTAACCTATGACCATTTCCCTTTTGTTTTCTGTATGAAAATACGTTGTTAACTTTACGTCTAAGTGAGACTTTGCTTAGGTGTACGCTGCGTCTAGAAACAGAATCCACGTTCAAGGTTTTGATGTACATTTTTAGGTTATATAGGTGTGGGTTCATGACTTGTCCGTCGCTTCGGGGTTAAGCCTCAGCATTTTTATTGTCCTTGCTTCCTTCGTCACTTGAGGAGTACACCCTAGTATTAGGTTTTAATTATCTCCTTTCATACTGGGAGATAAGGTGCATTGGCTTTTAGTTTTGCGGACGGAGACCTGATGCCAAGTCAGTGACACTCATGTCAATTAAAAGGCTGCAATTAGCTTGTACTTCTTCGCTTCCGTCTTCTAGACAACACCCTATACTGTGTTTCTACCCTCCCGCTTTATCGCCTTATCGCGGTTATTTTTTGCAATTCTTTTTTTTTTTAATATTTATTATTACTTTTGTTAAAAACCTCCACTGCAAGTATGAATTATTTACAATGATCTTCAAGTATACATAAATACTGGTCATACTAATATTTTTAAGACATTCTTAACTTGAGCACAAATCCTAATCTGAGTGTTCAATGGGCTCGTAATATGAGTCTTCAGGTCAGTCGTACCAAGTTCAAGTTATTATCATCGGTAATAAGAAACTCGACCCTAGGATCAGTACACTTGATCTATTGTAACATTACTAATTGGTGCAGTTACCTCATTCTCTTCTATACTAAGGGATTTGGGTTTGGTGGTCGATCAATTTTTCAATTGGCAACACCGATTAATGACATTAACCGCCGAGTCTTCAGCGGAATACATTCATTTAAATGTCTTCAATATTTCTTTTCCCACTCACTAAAATTGACCTGTGTCAAACAGAGCTACTGCCTATATTAGACCACGGAGACCTGCGCTATCATGATCTTTCAGAACGATCGCTTAACAAACATCAGTCCTTTATATTCATTTGTTCAGTATGTTTACAGCCTCAGAAAATCTAATCACGTCTCTGAATTCGGGACCAGACTCGGATGAATGGAGATACGTAACTGGAGTAATTTCACATATTTTCACAGCTTTAAAATATCTTAAATGGTCCTTCTATTTCCTCTTAATTTCTTGCAAAATTCACAGCATTTTCTGTAAATTGTTTAGGTCTACGATGTGAGAAACATCTCTGGCTTGTTGGACCTGTCACAGTATCTCTTCTCATTAGTTTCAATTTACTGGTCATGGTATCAAGTTATGGAAAAAACTCAATCTTGGTACCTGAAGTTCATCGTTTATTCAAGCATTCAAAAGATGCCTGAAAAAATCACATTTTTCCTTAGTTTACATTACATATTCTATTTTCTTTCATACCCCTCTCCCTCAATCCTACTCATTTTTTTTCCTAACCATGAATTCTGATGCAAAACCCTTCCTAATATGTCAGATCAGATTATTTTCTTATTTTTTTCTCAAATTATCCATCTGGAGAATCATTTCATAAACACAGTCTAATAGTGGGCACACCATGTTTTTCTTTTATTTCTATTTTTTTATTATTGAATATCTCTTCCCTTGTATTCATATGCGCAAGTAAGGTATTTTATAGCAGCTAAAACAACTTTAAATTAGTTAAGCATAACTAATATCAAGGTAAAAAATCATAATGCGGGAAATCAATACATATTTTTAATGAAATCTGTAAGCGAAGAATTTGGGCTATACAATAATAAAATATATTAAAATACATTGAATAACGAACATACGAATGTAATTGGAGAGGATTTGAATCCAATAAATGTATTGTCTTAAATCGATCAGCGTCGCTTAACGTCGCCTGAGTGAATTTGACTTGACACTGAATTGAAACTGTAAATTATGTGAAAATAAAATGCAGCAACCAGGTAATGTATTGAAGAAATGAAATCATAATAGAACTTTAAATGACTGGAAAAAACTTATTTAACTCTTTCCAGTCTTACAAGTTAACCCATAATGGATTAGTTTGTAATTGGATTAGTTTAAATTTAGATAAGTTTTAAGTGATATGTAAAAAGACAAATTCAGGAAAAAATATTCTGTGTTACACAGAAAGGGATAAACTATAATATGGAAATAGTGAAAAAATGAGGGAAGCGTTACGAGTAAAGTTACTTCTTACTAAAAATGTACTTAAAACTATATTAACCTAGATTTACTTTGCACTAAAATCAGAATATTGCATTAGTTATAGGATATATTTAGTTACTTGCATAGTCACGCCAAAAATATTCTACTTTAAATAAGGAAACTGAAATTTGTATTTAAGAATATCAAAGTATAATTGGCCTAATTGCTCTAATTAATGGCTTAATTAGTATTTCGGAAGAATAATTATTATCATCGAAAGACCAACTACTATTCTATATATTTTGATGTTACACTTATCTCCATTATTAATTATTGCACCAGTTTTTTCTTGGTTTTCTCTTTGGACGAGTTAGGTTCGGCGTACCAAATACGTTGTTTGTTCGACAACCGTCAGATATTTTACACATACTCTGCATAATTTTATCTTTACTTATCTTCAAGTGTTTTCAAAATCATAACTTTGTCAGGAGTGATTTGAAGGAAATATAATTATATTGAGCGCATTGATTAGTAAATTGGAAATTAATTAAAAGAAAGATAAAGAAAGGAAAAGCTTTTAACTAAAATTTGGTAAGTATAATATAACATTTTTCTCGCGGTGATACAAATAAAAGAAATGAATTAACTTCATTCCTTTCATCTCATAATGAAATGCTATTATATAAAGATACAATGAAACTATGTTATCAATCAAAATATGAAATTATTAGATGAAAACCATATGAATAAACGACTGTTATTGAAAGTCACATAAGACCTTGTTTGTTTAGCATTACCTCGAGACGTTTTCCTATTCAGGAATTTCTATAAAGAAAGGTCCATCCATAAACAGCTGAGATCGATCGATGCCACTTTCATGGACGAAGGTCTGTTGATACAGATAATACATATGTGTTTCTCCTATATACTTACGAAATGAGTCATTAAAATCACATAGGAACTCATTATTATGCTATCGTTTGGTTCATAAATTTCTTCGTCTGTATCTCATTACGTCATTATTATAATCTGACGTCACAACAAGAGTTGTTAATGTGCCTCGTTAAGTTGATGGTGTTCTGCTCCTTACGTAACGTTAATGACACTTCTGTAATAAATTATGTGTCATTAATATACAATCTCGATGTCAAGTGATCTCTTAACCTTTTGATCCGTTCGAAATTACTTAAAATTTGTTGGAATTAAAAGTTAGGTAATTTCTTGCACTTTTTCCACATTTTTATAAGTTTAATCATATGTGTGTATACATATTTATGTATAAATATATATATATATATATATATATATATATATATATATATATATATATATATATATATATATATATATATGTATACGTCGCAGAAGTTGCATCATACAATTACTCGACTACCTAATTCCGGTTGCGTTAGAATGTAATATGTTTATCATAAGTGGAAATAAACTTATTGAGCTAATTCATCACTATGCGTCGTAAAATTTATTTTATTGTCTTGTTATCGTTATTGAAGCAAATAAGAAGCAAAATTAAATTTTTTAATGGATTTCTGGCGTTCATAATTATAATAATAGGTTCTTACTTTCTTTTAGTCGGGGGTTTGCAAAAATGTTATTTACTCGTATTTCAATTAAAACTACATTCTTCTTGAGTTTTTTTCAATATTTTTAATTTTGGTTTTTATTTTATGCTTTTTGTTTGCAAAATGTTGCAGGGCCCTCTGGTAAGCTGACACCCATCTAAAATCCATTGACGATTAGTCCTTTTAAAAATTTTAGTCAGGAAAGTAACCGAATGAGACTAAACTTCAGACAAAAATTAGAAGTTGAATTTCCATTAAAAGACGTACTTAAACTTTATAATATAATAACTAGTAATGTGTTTTATATATTTATTTTTTCTAAAGTTGCAACAGGATTTAGGCATACAGAAGTAGTTAATACTAATTTGTAAATCTTTTCGTTTTTAGATGTTTATATAAAACAATCAAAATTGGTTATTCTTATTTCCTGTTTATTGTGCTTAAGATAATCGAAATTCTCTTTTAGTATATTAAAAATTCTATACATTCGTATAAATTTACCAACTTATATATCATCAACACTATATGTTTACTGAAGATACGTTTCTAATTCGGTACGATGTCAATTACTATTTTGGATGGTAGGAATGAAAATTTAAACAAAGCGATAGTAGATCTTATTAATCATTGAATGATAATCACTGCAGTAGAACTAATAAATAGTCATAAAAGGCAACCTAGTTTGTAAAGAAACGGTGAATTAATTGCGAATTTTTGGTGAAGAACAAAAATGCCCAAGATTGTTTATAAACGTAGGCGCCCTTTATTAGCTAAAACAGGTCATATTCTTCAAACTTAGGGTATATTCCGAGGTTTTTTTGTATGAGTTGGGTTCTTATGGACCCCTTGAGTGGCTCTGGGACTACTTCGTTGGTGGCATGAGAATAGTGGCTCTTCAAACTCTTTCAAATTTATTAATTTGGCAACAGTGAAATCAAATCATAATAATGTTACATCTAAAAGTGGTCATCGTTTTATATTCAAACTAAGTATATCGAGTTATATGTAGGCTGAGGTCATTATATATTCACACTTTCAGGTTAATATAATCATTCTACTAAAAATATGTTTAATAATTGTTTTAGTTTTAATGTAAAATTTAAGATTGTTTTAGTGTTAATCTAAATTTTTTTTTAAATAAATCTAAACCAATTATTTTCGGTAGTTTACTTGCAAAACCATAACGTATTACTTCACCTTCTATTGATTTCTACCAATACTACGTTATTATATTGCTTTTTTCCTGTCAAATTCATATAATTCGAGGTCCATGAAGCGAACTTACCTAACTTAAAGCTGAATAAGCTTGGCTTTTCGTCAAATCATTTTTATCCTAAATATGATGGCAGTGTCAACAGTTTCAGCTTTACGTAGTTAAACTTTGCTGGAAACATAATTTTGTGTTTTAATCTTTTTAAATTTATTGAAAGTTGATTGGCCATATTTTTTCCATTAATATTTAATAAATAATCATTCATCTCAAAGATTCACTTAAGAAGGAAAGTTTTCTATAGAACAGGATGTGCCTACGGTACTAGAGCATAACATTCGTGACGTCTCTAGTTTAGCCACTTTAATGCCTTATAGTCCTTACTGTGTTATCAGCCTTGACTTGGTTATTGTACTGTTCAGCGCATATGACTTTTGCCGCTCTAGTATCATTCATCCCTCGGCGCGTGGTGTACCGTGTGCGTTTTCTTGTGTGGTGTACCGATAAAAACGTGTAATTATTAGCCGTCCTAGTACCACAAAGTCCTCGACTGGTTCTCGGCCTTGACTTAAGTAGAGTACAATAAATATGTTCATCAAAACAAAACAATGAGCTGGAGCTTGCTAGGTCTTTTCATTTCCTTCGTTCGATTATATCGATGATTATCTGCTCATCAAATCAAAACCCAACTCGATGTGTGTACTATAAACCGCTGAGGAATGCTACTACCCACCTTTAAAATTATCACCAATGAGAATATACAAGATGAAATAATTTTATAAAAGTAATTGTGTATTATTATATAGACCATGCAGTAATTGTGTATTATTATATAGGCCATGTAGTAATTGTGTATTATTATATAGACCATGTAGTAATTGTGTATTATTATATAGACATTGTGAAACTTAAGGTTAATCTGGTAATGAGAAGTGAGTGATAAATTCATCAAAATAATTTATTGTTAATTAAGCTGGTATGAAACGTAATTAAATTGTTTGATAATAAACGTTACGCAAAATGTAATGTAACGAACACTTTAATGTGCTTTTGAATTTGATCTTAAAATATATTTAAATCATGCATGCACATGTATTCGCAGGAACAGGTGCAAGTGTACACATACACACGCCCTTGCATAAAAATGATTTAAATTTACATATATATATATACATGTATGTTTATATATGTATATATATATATATATATATATATATATATATATATATATATACAAATATATAATTTAAATCTGATATTATATTTATTCGGTGAACTATATCCTTACGTTGACTATTTCATTTTATTTATATTAACATATTAACATAATAACATAATTATTCATATTAACATAATTATTTATATTAACAAAAATGAATACGCAGAATGTTTTCATTTTTAAATTCCAATAAATTAAATAAGAGTAACTAGTGTAATGTATAATGTATAGTGTAGTAGTGCTTGTAGCGTAAAATGTCAAACTGTGTATAGCGGTAGAAAATATTATCTTGAAATACATATAAAATACTGTGTATTAACAAAAAATAAGTCATGGAACCGTCAACTAATGTAAACGTGAATTAAATAGGAATTCTTTTATAATTTAGTGTACTGACATCTAGGTGTTCCACACATTTAATTTAGTATAATGTTAAACAGAAAAATGTACATGAATAAATTATTTTTGTAAGAAAATAGTTTTATACATAGACAAAGTAAATTAGCTGCGCTTTTCCATCATGTATCATATAACTAGCAAAGTGAAATCGAAAGATATCTAAATAAAATCAAATTTATTATAGACTACATAAATTTAAAAAAGATAACACTTTTTTTGTATTAAACCACAAATCAATAATATGAATTAGGTATTAATGGAAACCCTTGACCTTCCAGGTACAATTTTTTATTCCTCGATGCCATTCCCTTTATTTATTATAATAAACCCTCTCACAAAATATTACTATTTTTGGCGTCATTTTATTCTAGTTAAGCCGACACGTGTATCATATTACGTGACCAAAATTAAAATAGAGATTTCATTAATTAAATTTATTTCAACTTAATACCGTTTCTATTCGTAGCATAGTAACCAGTAACGATGGACGGCGTACATCTTATACAAATTCAGTTGTATATTTTTAAAATTTATACAAATTTTAGACTACCTAAATACATTTTTTCTTACTAACTGTTACTTACATGAACCTGATAAGACAAATTTTGGATAGTTGTGAAAATGTAGGGAAAGAAGGTAAACCAGAGATTTATTAGACTAACTGGTTTATTTGAAAAAAAAACATGCAAGAAAACTGAGTTATCCTATTAGTTGATTAATTTATTTTGAATTGTCATAAAGCTCAACAGTAGGTAGTGCACAAAATGTCATGTATTACGAATATATAAAATATAACGAAAATCTTACATTGAATCATTTTTATAAAATACTGGATTGGGGTCTAAAAAATTCTATTCATTTTTTCTACGAGAAACCGTTTATCCAAAATATTTGTGCACACCGATATTCAGCGGAAATATTTGGATATAGTTTTCCATACATTTTCTCAAAGGGCGGTTAAAAGAATCTCACCTGTCAGAAATGCTGAACATACAGGTCGAATGGGACTCGTGAAGTTTTTCGCTCATTTTTTTTACGAAAGGATTAGTAGTGTTAAGTTAAATGAATCCTTGTATCCATTTTCAAGACAATTGCTTTAGGTAGATAAATTATTTTAAGAAGCTTTAAGAAGCAGATAGTCGAAACACTAAAGATAACGTTCTACAAAGGTTAAAGTTTGATATCCCTACCCTGTAACTGTGAACGTAGTTAATAAAAAATCCAGGTAATATGATAATACAAATTTTAACATAACATGTTTATTTTATCAATTATTTTACTCCACGATATTAATAATAAGGAAGTAAGAAATTATTTCAATAAGGCTTTTATGATTGTTACAGAAGTTGTTAAAAATATTGAAATTCTTGTTAATAGGTGGTTTATTTTGTTTTTATTTACATAATTCCAAGAATAGAAATATTGAATAAATTAGGTTATTTTACGAAATTATTATTTCAAACATCTCGTTTTCATAGGTATATACCTTTTATTTCCAAGTAAAATTTCGACAATCCTTGATTACATTTTATGATGATCATAGAAATACAAGTGTTTGAATATGATTTCACTATATTATTTAGAACAAGGTTCCCAAAACACGACCTTCAACTAGATTCAATTCAAAAAGTAATGGATAGATGAATTAAAATATATGTTATAAAAATGGCTATAATAATTTTTGTCTTGTTCATTATTTTCTTCTGGTTTTTCTTGTTTAATCATAGAAATAAAAGTAGAGTAGAGTAGAGTAGAGTTGTAGTGTGTTTAATCATTACAATCAAGAAAATGACTTCAATATCGTTACATAAATTGAATTTATATGTTGTGTTTCTCCCGGAAACTAAGGTGAAAAGCAAATATCTCAACTATTATGACTGTCTCCCTTCCATATCATTCAATCTGTTTCTTTTACGGTGTTCTATAATCGGAATTTTCCAATTTAGAAAATCGAAACCTTGCACATATAAAGATTATTGATCCAAAGTCATTCCGAGAAAAATTCCAATATTTCATTTTACAAATAACGAATTTGCCTGTTCGTAACCGTATGAGCGTGATCTACTTCGTTCGATTTATTTCAGGAGAAAGATATATCTGCAATCAATAGTTAGGTTTCACATTATCTTTGGTAATCTGGCGTTTTCCTTCATTTGTATTTTTTTACTTTCTGACGCTATCTTAAGGTAGAGAAAAAAAAATTATATAAATAATTTATATATATATATATATATATATATATATATATATATATAAATATATATATATATAATTTATATTTTTCTTAGTTTAATATGTCCAAACCCTAATTTTGAATAAATAATAAAATTTTAAAAATTTAAATTTGTTTTTATACAGAGTACTAAAAATTTTGATATTTTTATTTAGAATTACAATAATTATTATTTTATAATTAAATTAATCATGAAAAATAAATAAACGTGATGAAAATTTATTGTAATTTCTTTGAATTTTATGTATATAATATATGATAAAGTAATAATTTATAATGCAAATAAATACATATCGAAACTTAACCTCATTTACGAGAAATTAACTTAAAATATCTTTTCAAAAGCTTATAAGCACAATTTCTATGGCGAGTATTCAAAAGAAATAAATGTTTTTGGGCTACCATAAATTTCAATTATTAAAAAAATATTATTTAAAAGCGCAGATGAAACTCAGACTTGTATGAAAATAAACAAAATAAACACACGTTGTGTATTTATAAATACCTCAATAACTATAATGAATTCACCTTCTATCAATCACTACATGCATGTTTAGTAAGCAACTTCATCCTGTCGATTTTTGTTGCATCGTGTGCGCGTATCATAAAATTATACTCGCATAATTTTTTCCTAACGTCTCTAAAGAAATATAAAGTCAAAAGTAAAAGAACATAGACAATAATATTCCGTTGTGGTCTATTTCTCCCGAAATAATCGATGCCAATTTACTGAAAAAACCTTAGTTTGAACTTATAATAATACACTAAACACGTATATTTTTTAGTGTTTTCGAGACGAAGAATGAATTAGTGTAAGGACACACATAATACAATCAATTTAAACTTATCTCTCAAATGGGGCTTAAAAATAAAAACAATAAATGACATTGTTTTTTTTAAGCCCCGTTTGCAAAATAAGCTTTCATCTTTGCTAATATGTTATAATCAACTGAAGATGTTGTAATCAACAGCAACGAAAATTAGGTCGTGGTAAAGAATTTAAAGAAAGTACAAATAATACTACATCACATACATAGTTTCATTTAATTGTGAGACATATAACCAAATATTTCATTCGGTAGTTTTAGGTAAGAGATAAAAATTTCAAAAACATATATTCTGTTCTATATCTTATTTATAGCTCCTAAGCTCATTTTATATAAATCGTTGCATATTTTTTTAACACTAAAATTAATTAAAACGAAAGGCCGATTAAAAGGTTGGTTATAGCAGAAAAGTTATGGTTTAACATTCATGTATGTTTCATATTACAATGTTTCAAAATAGTTTCAATGGATTAAATACTCAAAAAAATAAATTAAAATTCCATATATAGTGTTCAGTTACCGATTTAAGAGCTAGGGTTATAAGGATTCAGTAGTATATTTTTTATATAGGATTCAGTAGTATATATTAATTGCTGGTATCCTCAGACATAAACCGAATGTATTTAAAAAAATGTTTCTCCGCTTATATCCAAAAATTTTCTTACTTAAGGTAATAAGAAACCTACGCTAAAGTTGTAGGAGAAACGGACCGATAATTCGTATTGAGAAATTCAAAATAATTTTATGTCCGTAACATTAAAATAGCAATAGTTTTTGTCAATACCTTTAATTTGACATTGTACTGGTTTAAGAGAAAACTATACCTAAATAACTTTTCAGAAACAAGAAGTTCATAACTACGTTCTTTTTAAATTATTTAACAAATATAAATAATTTTACAATTTTTTTCTCGAATTTTATTCTGAAACTAAGAAATTTGGCATTATTTTTATAATTATCATAATAATATTCAGATAAATCGCAGCACAAAACACATGATGATGTTTCAACGTAAATCGACATATCTAATTGTGTCACACATTTATTATTGCGAAATTGACTGCAGTGCCTGATATTTAATTTATCGTGTATAATTTAGAAATAAATTTAGTTAGCTAATAGGATATTTCACCTTTTTATATTGTGCAATAGATGTGATAGATGTTGTGTTATTTGCTAATAAACTTATAAAAATCAGAATCATTATCGTGGTCCACTTATAGTAGAGAATCGATAATAATTATCCACATCGACACAATATGTTGTTAGCTACCAAAGTTACGAGTGTAAACTGTAGAGCGGGGAGGCTGGGCCGCTGATCTTTACGATTGTCGTCGGCGGATCGTCTTTCAGTAGTCCCTCCGCTTTCGTCGAGAGGAGTCGCGTTTTGGTAATGTTTTCTATTTTCTTAAACTCTCTCGAGAAAGTAATCGTAGGAGAATTTCGTTGAGTACGGAATAGGTGTAGATATGTTTAATTGCAAAGTGTAAGGTGCACAAAACCGAATAACAGTCAAATAAATACACGAAAAATAATAACTATTATATTTTGATAATACTTAAACGTATTTAACAATTCTTGATAAATATTCACCCAGTACAATTTTTCTTTTTGGAAATAAAGAAATTTGAGAATTTTTTAAGAATGTAAATATATAAAATGATGAAAATTTAAATCTGTGTTATTGATTTCATTTGTCAAGTGGATTTTAGATGGTTTCATAAATATGGATATTTTGAAGTTGATTTATATTATGGTTACGATGCTATACCAATATTCTATCGGTAAGTATGTTTTTTGTTCAAATTATATATTTAATTTTACCCCTCTCTTTCTTTTGACTTTACTCTTAAATTTTCTTGTCGCATCATTAAATATTAACAAAAATGTAAAATTTATAATATTGTTGAAGATGCTTAATGTGTTTACCTTAAATTACCTCTAAGACTGAGTAAGTCATATACAACACAATAACGAAACAGACAAATTTATATGGTCTTGTACTTTGTTTCTTACTGAGGATATTGTCAAATAAATTACAATTCCGTTAATTGCCTGCTTTACATATTGATTACATAAGCTTTCGTGAGAAACATTATTAATTACTCTTAATTAATGCTGCCGTACAAGAAGTGAAATGTTTAAGTTTAATATAATCGTATATTTCCTTATATTATCAATTGAATGAAAAATTAATTAGAAAGTTAATTTTTATATGAAATCAGTTTTGATTTTATATTTTCTGTTGCAAAAAGTTTCAAGATAAAAAAGTAAGTCCTATATTCGATTATTGAATATATTTTGCGTAAATTTTGGGTTGGTAATTATCGAAGATATAATCTTTGCTAATTGCCCACCTGAAGATGTTGTAATACAACGAAACCTAGGTCGTGGTAAAGAACTTAAAGAAAATAGAAATAATACTACATCGCGTAGTTTCATTTAATTTATATATTCGACTTATAGGCTTTTTCTTTTTTCTTCTTGTATGCGTATTATTTTAAATCACATCTATTGAAATCGGTTTAAATTTTGCTTATTGTGGAAAATCTAATAACGCTTTATTCAAATAAGTCAAGATGATTGCATGAGAAGGTAATCAAATATCAATGGTTTGGGTGCACAATAAACACTAACGTAATTTTTCTTTGAAAATCGAAACTAAATTTATCTATTTGCACCATTTCAAAGTTACGAAATGGGTAAAAAAAATTAAAATGTTAAAAGTGTATTAAATGCTAAGGAGGTTGATTTTTTTATAATTTGTTACTTTAAATTGTCCAAAAATATTTGCTTAATTGTTTATTACTCTTCTTTTACTAGAAATTTAGAACAAAAATAGTTCCCATTAATAATGAATATTACTGTTACTATATATAAGGTGTAATTAAGTTCTACAATGATATGAATATTTTAATTATTATTTTTGAATAAATAATTTGAGAGGTCAAGCAAAAAAATTTTGCGGTTTTAAAGTATCTTTTTTTTATAATATAGAAAAAGGAACAAAGAAGCTTCATAACACAAGTGACATTTTATCTGGAGTGATCGTATCTCTCGTGACGTTTTGATATGTTACCTTCATGATTAACCTACGAGCAATGGCTTTTGTTTCTAGAGCAGAACTGGTTACGGTATTTGCAGAATTATTTAAATTACTCCTCTTATTTCTTATTAAGCACTGGTCATATTTCCAACTTTTGCCGTATATAAAAGTTCGCCCCTTACCCAGTCTTTTATCAAGTTAGTTTCGTTAAGTTATTATAAGGTTATATTTTATTAACGTTATATGTTCTTTTCCAAATGTGGTATATATATATATATATATATATATATATATATATATATATATATATATATAAATATATACATACATATATATATAAAAACATTTTTATTAACTAATTAAAATGTTTTTATATATTTAAATTAAAAATTAAAATTAAATCAATTTAAATTTAATTTAATTTATACACATGGCGGACTTATTGCTACAAGAGCAATCTCTTACAGCCATCCATAACACCAGTCCAGCCTCGTTCGACGAACGGTCCGGAATCGTACCCGGGTCGTCAACCCAACACACAACGGTGTGATCAACCCAACACACAACGGCGACGACTGGTATGTTGGGTTGATCACAAGGCATACGACTTATATATATATATATGTGTGTGTGTATATATATATATATATATATATATATTCATATTTTTTAACAATTTTGTTTTTCGACTATTGGTAAAGCCATAAGGGTAGTAGAATTAAAACCGGTGTGATTACAGCTGAGGTGGCAAGATTAAATTAATTGATAATACACGTGTATAATTCCTCCCATTGTAATTTATGTAGATAAATATTTTTTATGGGAAATTAGTTTTTAGATAAAAGCCAAAATTATCTATGCACCAAATCTTTGATCAAATGTTCAATGATTTTATAGTGTTTTAGGACTGTTTTAAAAAAATATGCAAACTTTTTTGTAATTTCTATCGCTGTATTTTGAATAAATGTAATAAAATAAGGAGGTTCCACCTACATAACGATATACGTACATTCCGTCGATTGAATCGAAGTTTGCAAAATAATTATTTAGAAATCGTCATTTCGTCTCGAATGATCGTACCGCTCGTGATGTTTTGATAAGGCACCTTTAGATCTTACGAGCAATGGCGTTAATTTCTACAGTACATCGATAAACAAACTTCCGTATTTACTTTCGTAAGGATGCCGTTAAAATAAGCACTACAGATGATTTTTATAATATATGTAAGTTTGAACATAAATATTTAAAGATTTGGTTATCGTAATAAAAGTTAGCGTTATTGTTTATGCTGACATTTACCACGAAAATATATGAAAATAAAATTCATTGCTACTTAAACAATATCGTGAAAGATTAGTTATATTAACGATATTATAACAGAAGAGTTTAACGATATAATTATAGAAGAATTTAACGTTTACAAGTTATTTTGTCATTCAATTGGTTTTATGAATGCTTAAATGTTCTGAAAGCATAATTTAGTTTCATTTAGGACAACTATTAACCGTTGACGGCACCAAAATATAACTACGCTTTTTTTTAAATTAAGCATTAACATTACATCTAGCTTTCATTTTATAATCGAAGTTGCTGGTTCTTTAAACGAATTAGTAATATGTACATATTATTGTTTCATTGCCAAGTAAGGATCAAAACAATCAGTTAATATATATATATATATATATATACCTTTATACACATACATATATACATATAAAAAAAAATAAATAAAATATATATATATATATATATATATATATATATATATATATATATATATATTTATGTATATATATAAGCGCAGTAATTTGAAGATAAAATTACAGATACATTGGCTTATATGTAACACGTAGACTTGACCGTTCGACTTTAATACTTAGTCAGTATTATTTGTCAGAAGTACTTTAAAATAGTGAAATATGCAATTATACCAAGAATAAAATGAAAATTTTTCAAG
The DNA here is from genome assembly GCA_039881145.1 of Druceiella hillmani. NCBI lineage: Eukaryota > Metazoa > Arthropoda > Insecta > Lepidoptera > Hepialidae > Druceiella > Druceiella hillmani. The sequence goes on from JAYKKI010000012.1 coordinate 19,576,214, forward strand.
CAAATTAGTATTTTTCTGTAAACAAAACGTAAACACCATGTGCAATGTTTTCGTTACTGACTTTTGCTCGGCGCTCGGTTGCGGTTGAATCCAACAAAAATAGGAGTAATAAAGTTACACATTCACAATTCGAATAACTAAATCGAAATACGCTTTTAGCTTTCACATACCGTATTATGATTCTTACTCCTACCGTATTATGATTCTTACTTGTACCGTAATATGATTCTTACTCGTACCGTATTACGATTCTTACTCGTACCGTATTATGATTCTTACTCGTACCGTATTACGATTCTTACTCGTACCGTATTACGATTCTTACTCGTACCGTATTGTGATTCATACTCGTACCGTATTATGATTCTTACTCGTACCGTATTATGATTCTTACTCCTACCGTATTATGTTTCTTACTCGTACCGTATTGTGATTCTTATGACACAGGCGTAGGAATCATTTTACCATCTGCTTATGATTAGGAAATAAAATAACTTTATGCGAAGGTGTCGATGTGGCAAGGGATATTGGCGTAGCGAATTCTTGATGAAAATACATATTGTTTTTAATTACATACCACTTAAAATTATTCCTGTGTCTTAACTGCTGAATTTTGTTATTTGATTTTTGGTGTATGGTTGAGAAACACTCTTTGGTGTATAAGGATTCATTTAATATCGAATAGTCAAATCCACATGAATATTTGTGTCTATATATATATATATATATATATATATATTTATATATATGTATATACATACATATATATATATATATGTGTGTGTGTGTGTGTATAAGACAATGTATCTTAGTAGAGATAGTCTCAAAATACCAGAAAAGAGTACCTTTATAATTATTGGAATTATGTATAAATCCTCCTATATTAAGTTCTCATTTGGGTATTTTAATATATATTAGCAACATATGATATGTAAATACGTACAAAATAAGACAACCAATTTAATAACACATTAATGATCCTCTCTACGAATCATTTGGAAAATAAATATTTGGAAACATTTTTACTTTATTTTCGATTCTTATCACTCAGTCTGTGAAACATAAAGAACAAGTTTAAAAAGTGTAGATCATTTTCGATATTACGATATTGAATACACAGACGTACGTAAAGTTTAACATGGTAAGAAGTTAAAAAAACGCATAAAACTGAAGACGAAAAGAGTTAATTTGTACATAGTTTAATAGGATACTATGTATACTTTTATTTTTACAAGTGCTTAAATATGCGTGTATTGGAGGTTCTACTGATGTTTCACAATTTTTAACTTCCTAAGTTTTAAATGGCTGGAGGCGAATAAGGAAACAAAACTGAAGCTATGTCTTTAATATTATAATCACGACATATATGATAAAACTGAAGCTATATCTTTAATGTTATAATCACGACAGCCATATACAACATAGGAAGTGAAAAGTTGTGAAACGTGAGTAGAACTCCCAATACGCACACATTTAGGCATTTGTAAAAAGAAAAGTACACATAGTATTTCTAATAAAATATGTACAAATTTTAATTTTTCACCACCTAAATATATTGCTTATTGAATTTTTACAGGTATAAAACACAGTGAATTTTTAAAAAAAAATCTAAATTAAGTTTTATAGTTTCCCTGTAATATTCTAGTCAGATTTTTCCAACGTTATTTTTTTCATAATCGTTGGCTTAGTATTTTTTCACCACATAAATATATTGCTTACTTTATCTTTTACAGGCATAAAACACAGTGCATTTTTTAAAAAAAAATTAATTAATCTTTATAGTTTCCCTGTAATATTCTAGTCACATTTTTTTCAATTTTTTTCCTAATCCTTGGTTCAGTATTTTTGGAAATGAGAAAAAAGTTATTTTTTCTCTTTTAACAAGTCCTTTTAAATCATATTCATTAAAATAAAAAAGACCTCTATTTGCTCACTTTTTAATACAAATATTAATATTATTAAAAAAGTTAATTAAGACAAAATGTGTAGGTTAATAATATGCATAACTGTGCCAAATATAAAATTTCTAGGTCTTACGATTTTTGAAAAGATCGTGAATATAGAAAAACATAAACATATTGCTTTCTATAAATTTATTTGGCGTAAAAACGTGGTGCAAATTGAAAATAATTGATATCTAGCATCATCTTTATAGTATCCCTCCAAACCTTGCGTAGGTTTCCAAAAATAAATATTTTTTCATAAAATTATGAAAAGGTTAATATATATTTTTGCATATTTTTCAGTGTACCTGTGAATATATAATACCAAGTTTATTTTTGAGAATTTAAAACTAACTTTCAAACAACATCCCACGCTATTAAGGGAATTAAAAAAAACAATTGTATCTAAATTTTCCCAACAAATGTTTTCATGTTTTAACTACTAATATACCTGTGGGTAAAAAGTTTTTTTTAAATTTCAAGTTTTTGCATAAAGCTCTTTCTAATAAAAACAGCTGAAACCAACAGGTACATGTGTGATCCTTAAAGGACTTTGTTTCTTTTTCTTTTGAAGTATGGAACCCTATATATTATTTAATGTTAGTAGAACTATAGGGTTTAGTAACGAGCCAATTGATAATAATTCTTTGCAGTGTTTGAATCATGAAATTGATCGCTGAGTATTTTTTTTAAGGGTCTTATACCTATCCCTTGAAGTACTCATATGAGTTTACAAGTAAATATTTGCCATATATATATATATATATCTATACATATATATATATATATATATATATATATATATGTATATATATATATATATATATATGTAAACAAACAAATGTACAATTTATGAAAGGAATGTAGGTCTCAAAATAGCCAACAGAAAAGTCCGCGACAGCGTATACTTAACTTTCGTGAGTAAGCCACAGTAGTTTTTTAAATTAACAAAAAACATTTTTACCCTCAGCTTTCATGATTTTCACTTCAAAAACAATAAAAAACTTGTTTGTGTTTTATATCATTTTCTTAATCCTTATTAAAATAAATGACGAAGAGGGGAAACTGGTACACTTTCGGCTTTATTAGGGAATATCGCAGCCTCATGTCGCGGCGGTACGCAATGTAATCGATTGTCCTTTGTTTCGTTAATGATTTGCTGCTTAAGGTGTATATAATTTACCTAGGTTCTTTTATTTAAGTGAATCGGGGCTTGTTACTATAGCTTTCTTATTTCTATATTTCTGAAGGTTCACATATTTATTTCATTTCTATGATATTTCTTTGTTGATAGTTGGTAGTATTTAATTTATATGACGTTTCTTTGTTGATGTATTGTTTGGGTTGTTTGATAACTGAAAATTGTTATCAATCAATTTTGTATCAAATAATAAAACTGTTTTTCTAGGCTTTCTTCATATTTAATGATTTTTATACTCACGATTACATGAAACTACGTGATTTAGTGTAGATTCACGCAGTTAGATTTAGTTGTGAATAATTAATTTGTACATAATTAAGGCTGAATCTATTCTGTTTTTATATTCTTTTATTGCAGAAATGTATATATAAATATCACAAATATTTCAAGCTTAATTAGATTAGACATATTTAGACCGAAGAAAGCTTTATCATTTTATAAGTTTTAAATATTTTACTGTCAGATAGATAAACTGTATTTTATTTTTACTTAAATTTATTATTTTACTAGTTTTTAATTTGTATGTGAAGATTTTCTAGGTCAAATAATAATTACTTTTTATATAAATAAATGAGACTCTAATTTAAAATAAACATTTTGGTATTATCGTTATATTATTCTCAGAAAAAATTTAAAATATAAACTATATATTTTATTGAAGACTGTACACAGATTAGAAAACTGAACTCGTCTTGAGCCAGTTTTGAGAAGAAAATCATTACATCTACAACTAAAGAAATGTACATATTTCTTTAAGGTTCCGTATCTCCGCACATACTGTGTTGCTTTGTCAATATTAGAAACTGCCTAAATGTGGCTCATAAATTAGTTTACTCTTTATTTGTATCATTTATTAAATTTGAAATAATATAAAACGAATTAAATAAAAATAAAACATTCATAATATGCAAAATTATTAAGGATAATTACAATTTTACTTTTACTCAAAACAACTAAAAAAATTGTACGAGATATAATATTTGCTGTCGCATGTTAAGAGCTATAAAGTGAACCAAAAACTTAAAAGAACTGGGGTATAGAAAAAAATTCTTAAAATTACAGAAGAAAACTTATATATAACATTTTTAGTTTCATTTTTTGAGATTTATCTCAAAATGATCTTTTTCTGAAAATGATTTTTACGACACAATTTCCCAGGAAGGTTTAAAAATATTTCAGTTTGTATTTCTGATATTTTTCTTTTCATGGAATTAAAATATCCTTAAGATAAAGGATGCATCATAAACGAGCAGTAAGAATTTCAATTGTTTATTTCTAATGGGAATAAATGTGAAATATATTTATATGTCCCATATACGAAATATACCAAAAGAACTTATATTACATATCAAAACCTTTCGACAATATTGTGATTTTGGTTTGACAAGACAGAGAGTATTATTATAAATTTCTTTGGGTGTATAATTTCTCACTTATTCTTGTTATTCTGAATGATATTGTCTGGATCGTCCAAACAAACATCCTTTAAACTGTTGATTATATGTGATTTCAAATTCGAGTTTCGAAATTGTCTAGTTTCGAGTCTTGAAAGACCGCCTATTTGATTTCTACCAACGGTACAAGATAAAGCTTATTGTAGTTCAGCTGCTATTAGTCGATACATATTATATATTCCAATATCTACTTATCATGGCTAATGAATTATCAACCAGGCAATATTGACGATCTTACAGTGAATATTGCTTATTTGATGTGGAGTACATTCTGGTGTAAATGTGGTAAATAACAGTTTACCTTATCAGTGATATTTCGTTAATATTATGTGCAACTTTGAAAAACAAAATTAATAAATATTATGCAAGTTATATTTTATGGATATTTTACTCCCATTGCTGCTAGTAAAAAATTAATAATGGTAATATTTTAGACACAAAAAATCAAATCAAATATTTATGAAACCCATTTTACTGGGTACGATTATCTGCTCATGCGATCATTATTTATTTAAGCAATATCTCTAACAAAAACTGCGAACAGTCCCAACTTTCTCTTTAACAATGGCAAACAATACATTCGCAATGATTTATAATAAAAGTTTGAAAAGAGCAATATTTCATTCGAATTAGAGCGAGCAGTCATGCCTGGACATATACTTACCAGATAACTTAGTCGGACCGTGCGAGCCGAGTTTATTGTTCTTTACCGAATCCTTGTGTACTTCGAGAAATGTGAGAGTTAAGTTAGTCGTGGACTTGATTACTTTCAACCCGTGTGACCTTTATGAAACTTTCCGGCTCTTGGTCAGTTTATTTGTTTAAACAGAGGGCTGAGTTTAACTTGACGGTTTTGTTTTTTCCCTGATCGACTTCGTTGAAGGAGTTTTATAAAAGTTTTGACTTTCAGAAGATTTTGTCATTGACAGGTGCTTTAAAGTGAGTTTGTTAATATTTATCAAAGTCCTTAGGTTAGATCTCCAGATAAATTTAAAAGATGCAAGTTCATTTTTTTATTTTATTTAAACTAATTATTCCTACAAAAACAAATTACAGGTGGGAAATGATGAACAATTATTTATCACAAAAAAGTTAGTTTAAAAGTGATATGTTTAAATAATGATAATTTTTACATTTTCTTTCATGAACTAGTTTCATCTATAGCTACGTTAAGAGATAAAATCTACATAGAAACTGGAATACTTTTTAAAATTATTCATTGGAATTTTAACAAATTCTAGTCAAGTTCGGGAGCTAGTTATTGGTATATAACTTTTTACAGGTTATTGGAATTTGTGTTATAAAAATATTTGATGATATTTGTTGCAAAACTTAGCAAACTTTAACCTCTTTCCGCTTGGAGAGGGGCATAAAATAATGGTGTAATTTCACGGGACGTTCAATAATGTTTGATAGGATTACCCAGTAGTAGTAGAAACTGTACGATGTTATATGTTGCTTTTAAATACGTGGGAAATTTCACAATATTGGATATACAATCTTTGTGAAACGATAGCTGTGTTCATTTCTGCGTCCTTTCAGTGGCAACTAAAATAGCAATGAAGTAGGCATGAATAAAATAATAGGTTGTTTGTGCGGTACAATAACTTCTAAAGTTTAAAGCGCTCTCTGTAATTTTTGCGTTTTTCCAAGGTAAAAACTATTCTATGCTTTAATTTTTATATACTTTCCATTGTTATTATATACACACATGTATATTACATTTGATAATTATCAGTTGAGTATTTGAGGTGTGAAAGCGAGGCAAAAAAGTTCACAAACTCTCTTTCTTATTTATAATATTATAGTAAATAAAATACTCTTCTTGGTTGAGAACTCTAAAAATATATGTATTGGTAACTAAAATTTTATACGAAATGAGATTTATTACTAAGTCCACGTAACAATATAATCGAATAAGAGATGTATAAAGTATATTATTATTACATTTCCACGTGTTAACGGTTAAAATAAACATATTAAATTGTTCTATATAAAGGAATAATTACATTTACGCATATAGGATATATTTTATTAAGCTATTTACAAATACTAATGTTATATTTAACTATGTAAATATATAATTCAGTGTACTGTTCCTAAGTATAAAAATGTTTTGAATATACCAAAAGTAAAAAAGTTTGAATCATCGCCCAATGCCATGTTAACATTTTGATAAATTTCTATTAATTCTATTGTTTTTCATTATTACTTTAACATTTTCAAAAGATATATAGAGAAAAACAAAATTTTTTGTGTACATTTTTAATAATACTACATATAATAATTTGTGTACATTGTCTATGAACATTATCTTTTCCAGGTAATAATTAAACCTGCTATATTATCAGACCATATAATCTTTGGTAACTACTTTATTATCTAAGTTACAAATATTACATATACCGCAGATTGGCGACGTCTCGAATCTTTTACTCGCACATGTGCATCTGTACTCGTACTTATATAAATATTTTTATGTGGAATTAAACTTAAATAATAATGGAATATATGATAAAATTATTTACCATGGCTTCATTTCATATTCTATTTTTATTTTTAGTTATAGTATTTTTCGTATTTTAATTTTAAAATATAATAAATTATAAAATGTATTTTGACAAGAGCTATTGAGATGTATCAACAGCGTTTCGGTACCGATCTGCATATATACTTTCGATTTTATGTAATAAAAATTGAGGCTTTTTTTCTTTAACCTTCTTGACTTTTAAAGTTTACAAGCCTTTCCCAATATTTATTTTCTATCTTAGCAGTAAATTCCTGTCTCTTGTCACTTTCAAGTACTTTCTAGTTCTTAGACACTTATTAATTATTTATATGTGCCGAATCTTATAAATGTCACTGTTTGTTTGTTTGTTTTTTACTAACCGATAGTACCAATTTTATTTGTTTTGTAAATTATATAAAATTATATTTACTGTTTTACAAGGAATAAATATTTTCCGGGTGAGTTAAATATTTTCTTTGTAATCTAATTAAATATACCTAATTGTGTAATTTTTTTTATTTGGATGTTTCCAAACAACATAGCATGCTTATGTTTTGAGCACTGTAAATAAGCGTAACACTAAAATCAAATGCTTAACACTTTGTGTGTGAGTGACTAGAACTTGATTGATCAATTCGTATATTTTACTTATTTTCTAATAGCACATAATAATTAAGAAAATTAATCTAAATAGGACATAATAATTAAGAACAATTTATTTTGAAACCTGTGGATAAAAAACTCCGTTTACATAACATAAAAATGTTCTGTTACCTCTCTATAATGGCTTATTCTATTTGGAAAAAGGGATATTGCGCAGCATACACTTGCACGTAGTCTCGGGTAGCCTAGAAAATATATTAAACGGTAAACGTATAAAACAAGCAAAATATCCATCTCGCGAATAAATCCCCTACTGATAGTAAATCCTTAAGAGATGTATTCGTGTTATTTAAATGAAATTATGTTAACTCACCCACTTGCGGAAAAATACGCCACTGATAAAGGAAGATGCCGCAAAGTTTCAGCGCAGTATTTACTATATCCCATTGCCTGTTAACTTTCTGTTATCCTGAAGGTTATCTGCATATTATGTAAAGCTTCTCACCATTAGTGATAACGGGACCTTGTGAGGTTTTATTAGTTTCTAGCGCTTGCGTCTACTTGTAAAACTAAGCAAGTAAATTACTTTGTGGGACGGGGTACGCTATATTTCAAGATACCGGGTAATATTTAGTTTCAAGTTCATATTTCAAGATTTAATTACGTTTTATTAAACACAAAGGGGGTTCCAGAGTTTTTCTGAAAATTAAATAATTGTTAAGGAATAATTAAACATATATCCTATGTAGAACGAAGAATTAGGATGCTCAATATTTTTTTTAGATTTACTTTGTTTTCTAACATGCCGTCTTGTCAGCAATATTGAATGTAATGATGCTAATGTTACAAGGAATAATTCGCAGTTTATCTATAATGCTCATAACCGACGAGAGTGCTACTTTTTTGGGTACGGTGAAACTTTCTTTTTAAAATGGCTATAGGAAGCAATAATTTCTTCTTCTAAACATATTAAAATTTTCTGAAGGACACTCCTATTTTCCAAATTTTGCAGACGTAACATTTACGAGGTCTAACTCTTTTATTTTCCTGAAAAGTTTAATTTATTTATTAATCAGTATATTTTGCAACAAAAAAAAATGATTTCGTACAAATATTTAATAGGAATAGTTAAAAATTGTATTATATAAGACGATATAGATGTTTAATTTTAAGTGATATTTTTGATCCAAACTATTTTCATGAAAAATAAGACGAATAGTGAAAATTATTATCATGGATTCATACGGAACCACAGCTTAGACATACGTCTTCTTGGAAGTCTCGCGTAATTTATGTCAAAATGTGAACACCTACGTGGACTACCGTGAACTGAAAAACTCAGGTAACATTTTGGGCTTGATTAATTTATTATAAAGACAAAACAAAACAGCAATTTTATGAAATTATTCAGTATATAAATTTTACTTAAAGCCAATTAATATTTTTAACCAAAAATTGTACCTTAATAAATAAGATGATATTAAAATTGCATGCCATATATTACGCATCAGGATTAGTTATTATTTTCTCATTATTTACATCAAAATTCAATCATGCACATCTCATCGTCATCACGAATATCACTCTCACAATCATCTCCACGAAGTAAAGCAATTTTACCCAAAATTTTAAGTAATTTTTCAAGTCTAGCTTAATATCAATATGCGTGATAAACAAGGGTATATTTCCTGCTTGGTGTGAATAGTGAAGAGAAAAATTGGTAAAATTTGCAAATGGACGTAAGTTAAATGTTATATGTAAATCATAAGGTCGATCACGAAGACTATTATTTTATTATCTACTGGTATTGGTACGCAAAGTACAGAAAAATCTTTACTGTGTAAGTTGAAGAGTTTTCCATACTTATTTTTTTAAAATATTTTATACGTAAGGAGGTAGAAAAATAAGAGAAGAGTGATATATTAAATGTCACTTTGAATATTTTATATATGTTAGCGAACAGTGTTTAAACATTGAAAATATTTAATGAAACGGCAATTGACTCTGAAAAGGTCTATACAATTTATATTTTCCACTCGATGTGGTGAAGAAAAAATAGTTCCACCAACTTTGTATGTATGAGGAGCCACATAATTTTTATTAATATTATGCTACAAATAAACAGAAGAACACAAATCCCTAAATGAAATACCCATATATACCAAAAAATCCTTCGTTTCACTAAGAAACCAAGTTTCACTAAGAAAACGTGTTGAGAATGGAAATGTACATTCGTAATTTCGTCCATACGTATCTCTGCACTATAATGAACCATTGTTGAATTCTACTGCGGATTTAAATAATAATATCTGTCAATGTGGAAAATGTAGTATTTATATATACATATATATATATATATATATATATATATATATATATATATATATATATACACACACTTATATATTTGAAATTATTTTTCTCAAAATTTAGGTAAGAAAGATTTATTGCGATATCACCACCTTATCGTCCTGACTGCTTAACAAACCCGGGCTTCTATATTTCAAAATATTATATATATATATATTCGACTTTGTAAAAGCTTACCTGGTCAAAAATAAAATAACCTAACTCGTGTTATATTCTGTGAGAGTAGAGAGAAAGGATAAAGAAAAAAATCCAGCGATTAGAAGAAAAAACTTCCAAGAAGATGGAGGAAATCCACAAACTTACCTCAACTTGACGGTATTTTCAATTAATTGTATGAGCCGGAAAGTAAGGCGTAGGAGGATTAATATTGGACATTCTTACGGAGGTGTAGAGGAAAAGTCTAGGAAAAGCTTTAATAAGGAGGGTAAGATTGGAACATTCTGTTGATCGGGCGTACTGAACACCCTCGGGTGGTGTTGTACGCGTGTTCATACCTGTGAATTTCGGCAATTGGGCGTCTAATAAGTAAATTCCTGAAACATTTTGTTCCATAAAGAGAGTGTTAGTTACTAAATACTTTGCTAAGAAATAATTAGATTTTCGCTATAAGGATACGAAAAAGCTTCCTGAAAACTTTTATGTTATCATTTTTTTTAATAGTGTCACTGATAAATTTAAAAAAATAAAACATTTTTAAAATCAGTCTCAGAGCAGATTATATTTTATATTGTTATTTTATGACAAATATATCTAATAAATGATATCCTTTAACCCTCATAAAATAACAACATTTTTAAGTTCTTTTTAGTTCTTTAAATAAAATATTATTGAGAATTATATTATGGAAACATATCATTGACTCCAATACGTATATAGAACGTACGATTAATTGATCTAAAGCTGCAAGTTTACATTACACGTGTATAGTTCTTAGTACATTCTGAACAATACACGATAATATGAAATTGGTGTTTTATAAAGTGTGTTTGCATAAGTCTTTATCGAGATAATGCTTTCGCTGCTACGGTTAGTAAAAAATATTTAAAAATAATACATTCTTTCTGGTAGAAATAGTAACGGAAAAATAGAAAACGTTTAAAAAGTTTTTTGAAAAAAACTAATTCTCACACAAAGTAGCAGTGAAACTTTCTTACCATGGAAGGTAATTATCGTATGTTTAATTAATGCTCTTCTTATCTTTGTACAGATTAGTATCTTTATTTTTATTCCTATGTTATGAAGAAATAATTTTTTATATTAGTACCTTTTTATATCTCTTAAAGATAATTTAAAAATAAAAAAATTAGAACCAATCAATTCACAGGATCAAAGTATAATGAAAATTATTAGTAGTTCTAGCTTTTACCATAATACGAGCTGCCACTTTTCAATAGACGGAACGAAGGTAATCGTCATCACAGCAATTTATTTCTAGAGAGCTTGACTAATTTTGTAAAGTTCGGCAAGCTGAAATTGTTTATGGTCACTGAAATTTTGAAAATATGTTTTTTTTTCGTATATACTGGGGCCTCTTGAACTAATAGTTCCATGCGCTTCTCCGTTACTGATACATAGGGAACAATTTGTTGTTTTTATGGAACTGTGCAAAATACGTCTTTACTAAACGATATTATTATTTTTAATTTATTTTACTCACTAAATTTGGAATTATCGTTAAGGCAAAAAATGTACAGCCAGCATTTTATTCTTTATTGATATTATTTTACTATTGAATATTTTTTTGCTCATACTTCAGAGAGTATTTGTAAAAAGTTATTTATAAAAGTTAAACTACTTGTAAAATCATAATAAAAATTAATAGGTTTCTATTCTTATAGTCTACTATTCTACTATTGCTAAAAAAATCACAAAATCGGTCAACAATTACGATATGCCTAGCATGTCTTCGCACTAACACAAGTACATACGTACAGACAAATGAATGCAGAAGCATGTCATTTTTCAAAAGTCATAATAAATATTTTAAAAATCGGTAAGTGAAACCTGTGCTTGCATAATTAGTGTTCCGTGACATCAATCCATCCCCTACCCTCTCCCCGACTTAAATATTAATAGCAATGCAGGTTATGTGCTTAAAAAGTTCCCACTGACCCAATTTAAAATTTTGAAAAACCTGTAAAGACAAAAGTTCTTTCTAACAACGTAGGAATTTTTTTTCTTTCGAACGTATATTTCAGCAGTCATAAGGAAATATCAGATTAATTGTTTATAGCAATTAATCACGGTAACAATTTTTCATTCCTTATACTTTTCGTTCAATCTATAAATAATTCTCAAAGTTTGTCATTTCTTTCAGATTTTTCTGAGCTATATTTTTAGTGATAAGGGTGGAAGATACCAATTATGGAGCGTCTTTTTCCGGAAAATGTTGCATCGGTTAGTCATAAATTTTTTGTAACAATAACCTGGAAAGAAATTTTTTAATTTCTCAATTTACCCCCTTAGGTTATCCTCCACCTTAAACCCTAAACCTCTTGTACTTCGTGTCTATAATCAAGCCATAAAACTTTTTCTCTTTGCTAAATGTAAACGGATGTATGGACCAACGAACAAGGAAGTGATTCGATCAAACTTCTTAAAAAAAATTATTTAGTAGAAAAACTATTTTCTTTGGAAAAACTAAATTAAAAGGTGATTACTTCTAAAACTTAAATCATCAAAATTCGTGGTTAGCGCTCTAGTCGGTAATTAAACACACATCCATTGAGTGTGCTTTTTTGCTTTACTTAAGAGTTTAATCCAATTAATATATCACTAAATATGCAGTAAATATAGCATACATGTTTGTGATAAGCATAAAAGGTTGAGATATAGGATGGCACCTTTCATAAACATAGTTTCAGCCATCAGAAATTCATAGATTATTTAGGCACATTCTGACTCCAAGTTTCGTTTGCTTCATTTCAGGAAAATACCCAAAATTCAATATATATTTGTTACAATTTTCTTTTTAAAAATTTTCCTTGTTCAATCCCAAAATTCAAACAAATTTGCTGTTTACAAAAAAATGTTCACATTATTCATAAAAAGTTTATTGAACGACATTTATCATAAATATATATAGGTACTTCCAAGAAAGAATTTTTGTGAGCACCAAAAATTTTCAAGTTACAAAATTTTCACATTTCTTTATATGTTTTTTTTATAATAAAAAATTCCAACAGCTGTAAATATTAAACAGTCTCATAGGAATAGAACTGAGTAACAAAAATATAACTGTACCTCAAAACCATAAAAAAAGGTGTTTACAAGATACTTCCTTGGAGTGTAGACATAATAGTACAATGATTGACATATTTCATTGATATTTAATTTAACTATTCACTATTTTCCCATTAATCTGCCCTCAAAACATGAATCTAGTGGCGTTTATTCGTATCGAACCAGGTCTTCTTTTCGTTATCGACCGCTTGATAAACGGTCAGTTTTCCATGTTTTTTATTTCTTTCTGAAATTATCATCCTATTTGACTACCTTTTCAGGTTAAAGAATGAGAAAAAAAAATCTAGCGATAATGATGTTTTAGCTCATTAGCCAAGATGTATCAATATTTTGCAATAAAAAATTACAAATGGGACGAATTTTGTATCCAGATACAGATAAATGTCTCTAAATCTGAAAATGAAACGATAAAAATGTTAAGTAAAATAACTATTTAGAATCGACGTACTTATATGAAAGTCAAGTTCGTACGTAGTGCTGTTTGCGCATATCCAAGGACATATCAGTAGACTTATGTAAATGGCCCGTTATCCAATTTCAATCCTGTTGATTAAAAATGTAGCATTGTTCGGGTAGAAAACGGTATATTGGATTCAAGAAAAGCTATCTCTGAAAGAGAGAAAAAATGAAATTCAATCTTCTTCAATAGTCTCTGAGATAACGAGCAGCAGAGAAAACAGCTTAGTTTTCTATTACATATACAAATGTGAAATCTTCTATTACGAAATATTCTGAAAATAAACATTTTTGTGTTTTCTTTATATTACAGCAGCAATGGCACCGAATAAGTTTACAGTGTGATTAAAGTAATACAAAAATAAAAAAGTATATTAGTTAATCATTTTCACTTTCGTAGTTTACAATATTCATTGTAGTAATGGCCATTTTTTGGTAATTTTTGATATGTAAAACAAAAAAATTATATTTTGAATATATATCCAAAATATATATATATATATATATATATATATATATATATATATATATATATATATATATATATATATAACCAAATGTAATTTGAACTAATCAAATACTTTCTATCCAAATAGTTAGGAGACAAAATATTTCTGGTATATTTAACTGAGTGATTATTATTTGACATTTGGTTCATCAAAAGGAACGGTAGTATGGTGTAAGGCGAGACAAACTTTCATCAAAATGAAGCTATGCTTTAATCCACGAATATAAGTATTACGTAGTCATAATTAATTTTAAATTAACTAACCTTATGTCATCCTACAAACGTGTTTGTATGAATTCGCATCAATAATTGGAGACTTATCCGAATCATAGCCGGAAATAATAATTTCTTGGAACTGAGCTGTCAAAAACGTAACTATTCGTACAGTATCTGGTCTTACTGCGACAATCATATCCTCCTCTACACGCAAGCCTCCTGCCAGTAACTATCTAGTGTAAGGAAACAATTCAAATATCTGCCTTTACCTCCGAAAATAATTTTATTATTATATCTGAAAACAATAGGTATCCTCTACCCACCAATAAGAATGTAGTCGTTTTTTAGATAGTTTTTCTTTAAATTTTGTAGGAGATTGCTTTAAATTTTGTCGAGACATAACTTGAGGAACGAGACGAGGAGGACCGGATGTCCGAGCTTAAGAACGGATGTCCGAGCTTGTGAACTAAGCGTCTTGCACGTTATTCTGAGTATTATCAAGTAAGAAAACTGTTTTATCAATTGAATTTGTAAGCCTTTGAAATAACATATATATATATATATATATATATATATATATATATATATATATATATATATATATATATATATATATATCCATACTTGCGTAGATGCGGAGAATGTGTCATTATTCGCGCTTATCGACTTATATTTCATTTGAAAACACTTTCCTTCCTTAATTAACCCCCTCGTGAATGCTTAAGCAGAGTAAGAATCTGTCTTACACGGCTGTCCATATATGAATATAAATAAGTTAGTGTTAAGCTTACCTAATGGGTATTTTAGTATATTTTTTGAATTATATTTTCACAAATTGATATATTATAAAAATAATGACTGTATATGGGCTATACAATTTATTCAGAGTAAAATCGTTATGTTGCGGCAATAAAACTTGTGTAAGAATCATTATCTATATCTGACGATAATGTTTTATTGACAAAGAATGGTATAAATTTACGTCATCTATGCATAGAAATGTGTCGAATATATTCGGAGATATTTACATAAATCTAAATACTGATAAGTGTTAAAGATAACCTTTGAAAATAGTAATGCCCACGACCATTAAACTTATCATTAAAAGCGTTTTCAATCATTTACTTAAATGGATTTTGTCCAATGAAATTAAAAAACAAAATAAATATCCGTATATCAATATAAATAAGTCAGTGTTAAACAAAAATCGATATTACTTGACTAGTATGTCGGAATGTCGATACTACTTGACTAGATTAATGACTATTTTAAATTTTTTCATATAATATGGAATATTTCATTTATCAATATCTTATCATTAATTGAATTCATTGACGAACGGATGTAATACGTTTTTATAAAGTAACTCCAGAAGTTTTCCTTATTTTTAGTTGAATACGTAAGTGATTACAGTAATTAGAAAACATTATCGCTTACTTGTCCGCGATTCATGAAAATTGTAAGAATCAGTATTTCTACATAAGTTAGATATAATTTGACAAGATGTTCAGTCCCCAAAAGTTGTAGTTAAATTTACTGTACTTAAATGTATGTAAAACTACTACTAATATTTTGACGGTTTTCAAAGAACATAAACAACGGTACTATGTTCAAATGTAAAGTATCACGTTTGCAATGCCCCATTCCGCTGAGCCTCACGTTTCGGCTTGAGGCGTCACGTTGTCCTTGTCCTCAGAGACGGGCCGATCTAATCACATTCATCTCTATTAGCCAAGTTTAGGAAACTTTACAACTTAATCGTAAGGGCGTACTTTCGCTTAGTATGTATACGACAATGGAAAGCTCTCTGGAAAACCAAATTCCTTCGGTCTCCTTTTTAGAAAAATAGGACTAAATGGCGAAGTTTTTAAATAAAAAGTAACATACATTAACTTAGCCCTCTAGGTTCATTAACTAGATGACACAGTAACGTTACCCATAACCATAATTTGTTTTGAAATGAGTACTATATATGTAGGATAATATAGGGATAGAAATGTAGTACTTAAAATATTTTGAATATTAGCATACAATTTTAACACACGAAATGGCTCTATGAAATGTCAGTACTTGCTTATTTTATTAAATGTTGATCCCCTTGTTTTTTTGAATATCGTTTCTGCCGTGAGTTAAAAAAATTACTCCTATTGATATTCTAAATTCATAGGTTTCTTTACGTAGATATATGTTTGGATGTATGTTACATTATAACTCTGTAATTTGAGGACACATCTATATCAAATTTTGATGTCGATTAAAGCCTGGCTTAATATTTTTAAATTATTTCCAAAAATGCACGCAACTAAATCTTAAACTAAGACTTGTAAAAGCCGCGTGAGAAGTGGGGACTAAAGCTTGTAGAACTTATATAAATCAGTTGATGATTGGTTTAGTGAATATACTGAATTCGAAAATTTTCATGAAAACAGTGAACTTTGAAATATTATTTTGGCTATAGTTGCGGGAAAAAATATTTATTAAATTTATGTAAATATTGCTAGTTTAGTATAAGTAATTATTACTCTAAATATAAGAAATTTTCTTACGTAATACCTAGCATGCATCATGATACGTGAAGTTCATTCTACCACGATAAAGCCAAAAAATAAACTTTTGTAAATCAGTCCGTTTTAGTAGGTATATCTTAATGAAAATAATTTTCTAGTTTACACTCATTCCAAAATTGTTTTCTAAAAAATCCATGAAATTTTAAAAAAAATATTTCATTCTAGTATACAAATATGTGAAAGATCCAAGATTGTAATTCAGCCTAGGGCATTACTTTACTTTTTGGCCCCGATTCTGTATTACCACACATACGGAAAACTATTGCAGTCATAGATAGATAAGTAGTATTTTCACAGTTTAGTACCCGAAGGGTCTGCTCGGAACCTTACTGATGTATTAATGTTGCCTTTGCGTTTGTCTGTTTGTCTGTAACGGATTCTTATTTCTAAACGAAACACTATAGGGACTTGAATTTCATCATTGAAGTGTAGTTCCTTATGCAAAATCTGGAATATCTAAATTTGAAACATCTAAATGTTAAATTTAGACAGGGCTTTAAAACATATTAAAGGAGAGTGGAAAGTAATTTTTCTACGCAGGTGCGAAGGTATAATTGCACAGTTCTTTTTAAGCAGAGTGGAAATTTGTTCTTTAGTTTTTTTATTGGAAAACTTCAATTTTATGAACCTTAACATTTGATATTTTCAGACCCAATATATTACCATTGCTATTTCAAAAAGACCATTACGTAGGGAGCTCAAATACAGATCCGATATTTCGTTTGTTCTGTATTTAAACAATAAATAATGAAGAGAGCTTTATGTCAAAGGGTAAAAATATAACCAGTGATAAAAGCAAATGTTTTGAGAAATGCACGACGCTCTTTTGCCCGAGAAAGACATGTTAGGTAATATATTCACATAGTAAAAAATAAAAAGAATTTTTCCGAACATTTTGCGATCGTAAATATTTCAAATTTTACTAATAAATAAATATAAACAGAACCCTCGTAGTCGAGTTCTAGTCGTATTTAGAAGATATAATTTTAATTATCACTTGTAATATATACGTGTTAGTTTGCTGTCATAAAGATATTATTAAACTAAGCATAACAAAGCCTTACATTTAAATATTTTAGGACGGATCCCCAGTGTTCATATATATGTATTTTGTAATACAATAAATATCGTAATATTAATCAAAATTTAATAAACTTTGGTTAAAACATTTATTTGGAAATTCTTCAAGTAAAATCGGAGGAAAATTCGCCATCTCGATTAACCATTTTCAAAAAAGGAAAAGATATGTTTGAAAAATATTCAATGTGGCACTAAAACTTTGACTAGACGGTATTAAATAAAAGACAAAAGCAGGAGTAGAATGGTATTAAAGAATAAATTATGAATATATACATTGGATTTTTAAAAATTTGGCCCTGTACTCGGAAAACATTTTGGAAATTAATTATTTTTAAACGTTGAATGTAGCAATAGATAAAAAGTAGGTATTGAAACTTTAGAAATGTAATCAAAAAACAAGATTTTTCAAGAGTACACTATAAGCATGCTTTCTCTGGCCATATTGGGAAAAAAATTTGCAATACCCTGGGAAACAGGTTTGGAAAAAATTAAAAATAGGTATTGAAACTTGGCAAACACATACATAAAATTAGATTTTTTATTGAAATGTCTTTATACCATTTAGATTATTTCATTAAGACGTTCTTATTTTTTTAGATGTTCCATTATTCAAGTCATCAGTCTGTCTCCGTCCATTGCTGGATATAGGTTTCTTCAATACGTGTATTATTGGAGATTACGCCTATAATCGCCACGCTGAGCAGGCGGCTTGGTAATCACAAAGCACAGCGTCTCACATTAGTGTGGCACTACTGTTCGTCATTGATATATGGCATTTTAGCTACGCGATTTTAAACACGATTCCAGCTTCGGTCGGAGAGCCAATGGGAATAGAACCCGTGCCCACGTAAGCCTTGTGGTCTACTCTAAACATCACAGCGACGACCATTATAATAACTCACATAATTGCTATTAAACGAGCGATCGAAATCTCATTGCGATGCAACACTAGTTTAATACTGGTATTCAATTAAATACTCGGAAGTTTGACTTGCGATAATTCACTACATAAGGCTGTGCTGCAAATTGGTTTGGTATTATAACGGAAAAACTTTTTGCTTTCTTTTATTTAGGTTAAGAAAATAAGCAGCAATTTTTATTTTAAATAGTGTAAGTATTTATGTTTTATTTTTTATTTCTTACCCATTTATAACGTAATTTTTTATGATATTGGGAAATCAGAAGCAAAATTTCGTATATTTTTGACCGTGTGAACAATTTATTTTTATATACTTAGCACCTAATGTTGACAATGATTTTCTATTATTTAAATGCCGTTTTTCGAGCCTAATATAAAATAAACCTAGATTATTTTTTTATAGTCTTTATGTTTCTCCTGTCAATATATCGATAATTTTACTTTATATTCGTATTTAGATCATTTTTAATTTAAGAAAAAGCCTTAAAGAAACAAAAACCTAACCATTAACTCAAGCTAGCATCAAGCACGCCGCACGGCTGGAAAACACCTGCGACAGCTTCGTCGACATGTCTAAATCCATTTGAGATTCAATTCTGTACCCGTGATGTCATGTACCTTCGTTTCCCAAGGTGAAACATAAGGTATCGTATTTTTGCGAAGAGATTTAACGGGAAACGTGATTTGTATTTTTGGCGGAGAAATCGACGCGAGTATTTTTACATCTCTAAAGATGTAAACCATGTATGGAGTCTAGATTTAAAGCAATTGTGTTGTGTGATAAGTGAATTGTTGTTTATGAGTGGATAATAATATTTTGAGCACTTCATTTAAGATAAGAATTAAACTAAATGTGTACGTATTTATGAAGGAACGATTTTAATTTGCACTTTTAGTTATTCGTTTTAAATGTTTTTTTATATTATTAGGTTATTTCTATTTGTTGATACAATATAAGAAAAAATTTGAATTGGATGCTGTCAAACGTAAAAGTTAAATACTCAAATATGACTTTTTAAAACCTAAGTTGTTTTCAATGCTATAGACAATTTCATAACTTTGCCACCGACTCTTAATTATTATAAGTTCCTTTTTCGAATTTTCAGTGGTTTTTTTAAAGGGTTATAAAAAAAAATAAAATTTTGTAAATTATAAAAATTAATATTTTCTGTGATCCATATAGATTATAAAAAATTTAATTCAATTTTTTGAATTCGTTTCTGTATCATATTTACATATCGAAAAATAAATTTTGATGAAATGTATAAGACGTGCGAAAAAAATCTTCTAACTTAGCAGCGAAGCCACCAAGGAGCGATTTTTTTTCGGGTTATAAAACAGGTATGGTCTTTTTCAAATAGAGATTGGTGCCTAATTTTCCGCTTTCCATTTGTAAGCTGCCTTTACTAAATATTAAGCTTGAAAGTGACGTGGAATGTTTTCCTCTTCCGCTTCTAAGTGATTATAGTAATTAGAAAACGTTATCGCTTACTTGCCCAAAATTCATGAAAAATGTAAGAATGAATATTTCTACATAAATTAGATATGATTTGGCATGATGTTCAGTCCCGAAAGTTGTAGATTTTGTTAAATTGACTGTACCCAAATGTATGTAGAACTAACTACTAACATTTTGACTGTTCTCAAAGTACATAAACAACGGTAATATGTTGAAATGTAAAGTACCACGTCAGCAATCCCCCGTTGTCGGTCTCCACAGACACGGGCCGATCTAATCGCATTCATCTCTATTAGCCAAGTTTAGGAGACTTTACAACTCAATTGCATGGGCGTAATTTCTCTTAGTATGTATACTATAATGGAAAGCTCTCTGTTAAATAAAATTCCTTTGGTCTCCTTTTTAGAAAAATAGGCCTAAATGGCGGAGTTTCTAAGTAAAAAGTAACGTACATTAACTTAGCCCTCTAGGTTCATTAACTAGATGACACAGTAACGTTACCCATAACCATAATTTGTTTTGAAATGAGTACTATGTAGGTATATATGTAGGTATATGCATATGTAGGTATATATGGGAATAGAAATGTAGGACTTTAAAATATTTTGAATATTAGCATACAATTTTAATACATGAAATGGTTCTATGGAATGTCAGCACTCGGTTACTTTATTTAATGTTTATCCATCTTGTTTTTTTGTACATCTTTTCTACTGTGTGTTAGTACTTACGCTGACTTAAAAACTTAAAAGCTTACCCTGATTATTTTATAAATTGATAGATTAATTTTGGTGAATTGATTTTTGGATGGATACTTGGTTGGTACACTAAATCTCTGTAATTTTCGGACAGATATATAACAAATTTGGGGATGGATTAAATCTTGGATGATATGATGGCATTAGATCAGAGCAAATATTGGGGTCTTAACCGAAAATGTACGCAACTAAATCTTAGCAGCGTGAGAAATGGAGGCTAAAGTTTGTAAAACTTGTATAAATTAGTTGATGATTGGGTTAGTGAATATACTGAATGCGAAAATTTTCATGAAAACAGTGAACTTCGTAATATTATTTTGACTGTTATTGCGGGAAGAATATTTATTAAATTTAGGTAATAATTTCTAGTTTCATATAAGTAATTATTGCTATAAATATACATAATTTTTTTAGATAATACCTTGCATTCATCATGATATGTAAAGTTCGTCCCATTACGAAAAAATTAAATCTTATAAATCAGCCCGCTTTAGTAGATATATCTTATGAAAATAATTTTCTGGTTTACATTAATTCCAAAATCGTTTTCAATAAAACCCATGAAATTCCAAAGAAAACATTTCATTTTAGCATAGGACTATTTGAAAGATCCAGGATTGTACTTAAGCTTAGAGCTTTAATTGACTGTTTGGCTCTGATTCTATACACATACGAAAAAGTATTATAGTCCTTGATAGATACGTCGTATTTTCACAGTTAAGTACCCGAAGGTTCTGGTCGGAACTTTACTGATTGTGATAATGTTGTCTATGCGTTGTGTATAGTTCCTTATTCCAAAGCTTTCCAAAGCTATTTCAAAGTATTTGAAACATCTAAAAGTTAAATTTAAACAGGGCTTGAAAGCGTATAAAAGGAGACTGGAAAGTAATTTTTACTACGTAGGCGTGAAGGCATTGCAAAGTTATGATTCATCCGAACAACAGAGAAGAACATCTGATGAAGAGAGCTTTATGTAAAAGTGTAAAAATATAACCATTGGCAACACCAAAGGGTTTTTGGGAAATGCGTGATGCTGTTTTGCCCGAGAAATGCATGATGCTGTTTTGCCCGAGAAAGGCATTTTAGGTAATATATTGACATAGTGAAAAATAAAAAGAATATTTACCAACATTTTCCAAATTTAAATATGTTAATTTTGACTCATAAATAAATATAAACATAACCCTTGTAGTGCGAGTATTTGAAATTATATTTTGTTATTTAGAAGGTATATTTTTTTATTTTCACTTTTATTATATACATGTGCGCTTGCTGTCGTAAATCATATTATTAGACTAAGCACAACAAAGTCTTACATTTCAATTATTTAGGACTGATCGCCAGTGTTCATGTGTACATGTGTTTGGAATATTACAAATACCGTAATATTCAACACAATTTAATAAAGTTTGGCTAGAACATTTATTATAATTTTTTTTAATTAAAATTTGACAAAAATCCGCAAACTCGATTCACCATTTTCAAAATGAAGGAAAAATATGTTTGAAAATATTCAGTGTGGCACTAAAATGTAGACTAGATAGTATTAAATAAAAGATAAAAGTAAGAGTAAAATGATATTATAGAATACATTATAAATATAGACATTGCATTAATGAAAATTTTGCGTTGTATTGGGAAAACGTTTTAGAAAATTAATTGTTTTTAAACGTTGAATGCAGCAACAGATTAAAAGTAGGTATTAAAACTAGAAATTTAATAAAAAAAACATGATTTTTTCAAGAGTACACTATAAGCATGCTTTTTCTGGCCGTATTGGAAGAAAACAAATTGTAAATATTATTTTTTGTACGCTAAAAAAAAGATTTGGAAAAAAATTAAAAATAAGTATTGAAACTTTAAAAATACCAATATAAAACAAGATTTTTTATTGAAATGTCTCTAAGGAATTAAGATTATTTCATTAAGACGTTCTGATTTTTTAGATGTTCCATTATTAAAGTCATCGGCCTGTCTCCGTCCATTGCTGGATACAGGTTTCTCTAATACGTGTATTATTGTAGATTACGGCTCGGCGCCTCGCGTAGTAGACGGCTTGTTAATAACAGTGTGTAGCGTCTCGCATTAGAATGACGCTACTGTTCGTCACTGGTATATTGTATTTTAGCTACGCTATTTTAAATACGATTCCAGCCCCGCTCGGAGAGCCAAGGGGAATTGAACTCGAGCCCACGTAAGCCTTGTGATCTACCCTAAACGTCACAGCGACGACCATTATTATAACTCACATAATTGCTATTATACGAGCCATCGAAATCTCATTGCAATGCAACACTAGTTTAATACTGGTATTCAATTAAATACTCGGAAGTTTGACTTACGTTAATTCACTACATTAGGGTGTGCTACTCATTGGTTTGGTATTATAACGGAAAAATGTTATTGCTTTCATTTTTTTAAGTTAAGAAAATTATTAGCAATTTTTATTTTCTAGTAGTATAGTCTGTTTTAAATAGCGATATTTAATTGTGAGATTTATGTTTTATTTTTTATTCCTTACCAATTCACAACGCAAATTTTTTATTATATTGGGAAAGCGGAAGCAAAATTTCGTATATTTTCGACCGCGTGAACAATTTATTTTTATGTACTTTAGCACCTAATGTTTTCTATTATTTAAATGCCGTTTTTGGAGGCTTACATAAAATTAACTTAGGTTATTTTTTATAGTCTTTATGTTTCTCCTGTCAATATATCAATAATTTTACTTTATATATTATGTTCGTATTTAGATTATTTTTAATTTAAGCAAAAGCCTTAAAGAAACAAAAAAGCAACCCTTCACTCAAGCTGGCATCAAGCAAGCCGCGCGGCTGGAAAACATCTGCGACAGTTGCGTCGACATGTCTTAATCCATTTGAGATTCAATTCTGTACCAGTGATGTCATGTACCTTCGTTTCCCAAGGTGAAACATACGGTATCGTATCTTTGGAGAGAGACTTAACGGGAAACGTGATTTGTATTTTTACATCTCTAAAGATGTAAAGCAGGTATGGAATCTAGATTTAAAAGCCAATATGTTTAACGTTTCAAGTTAGGTAAATTGCTATTTATGAGTGAATAATAATATTTTGAAAAAGGAAAAAAGAATTAAAATAAGATTTTATTTGCGCTTTTAGTTATTCGTTTCAAATGTTTTCATATTATTAGGTTATTTTTATTTGTTGGTACAATATAAAAAAAAGTTTGAATTGGATGCTGTCAAACGTAAAAGTTAAATACTTAAATATGACTTTTTAAAACTTAAGTTGTTTCAATGCTATAGACAATTTCATAACTTTGCCACCAACTCAAATTATTATTAGTTCCTTTTTCGACTTTTCAATGGTTTTTTTTTAAGAATTATAAAAAGACCAAAATTTTGTAAAATATAGAAATTAATATTTTATGTAATCGATATTGATTAAAAGAAATTAATATTTTATGTAATCGATATTGATTATTAAGTAAATGTTTAAAAAAAATTTGTTTCTTTGTCATAATCACATAACGAAAAAGAAATTTTGTTAAAATTAATAAGATGTGTGAAAAAATCTTCTAACTTAGCAGCGAAACCACTAAATTGATTATGTAAATTCGATATAAATTTTGTTATCTCATAAAATTGTAAAAATATATCTTTACCTACTAAAAAGTACCTTCTTGTATATGCAGAGGGAGCAATTTGTTTTTCATAGGTTATAAAACCGGTATGGTCTTTTTAAACAGAGATTGGCGCTTAATTTTCCGCTTTCCATTTGTAAGCTGCCTTTACAAAATACTAAGCTTGAAAGTGACATGCAATTTTTCCTTCTTCCGCTTCTGCTTTTCCGACTACGAGTTTAAAAAATATGAAAAAATGGTATAAAGCATTTAATTAGAATATTAAAATGAATTTATTTTGATGAAACTGTGTCAAAAATTTAACCAAAATATTTAAAGATAAAGTTTTAAAGTTTTTTTACGTTTAATTTGACGACATCACTACGTTTATTTTTTTATTTAAAGGGGAATTTAAACATTTTATAAAAATGATAATGCAAAATTTTAAATCAAACCGTATTTTTTCATGCCGTTATAATGACGTTTTCATCATATGTAGTTTTCGCTCTTTTTTCAATACCTCACGCTCTTTCATTCCTGGAATCATACATTCAATAAAAACAGAGGATAATATAAGTTTTAACGGTGCTCTAAAGACGCCATCCTATGTGACAAATGTAGTTAATTATATTGACTATCACAGAAATAATCTCATATTTTAAGTATTGTGTATGAAACGCGACGGTGGATTTTGGAATAACTTCCGTAGAGTCATTCTACCGTTTTAATGAGTTTATTAGTTGTGATTATTACCTTCGTTATATCAATCTTATGAACGGTATAAATAATCTCAGAATAAGAATAGTATAATACAAACGCGTTCAAAAATACGCAGCAAGCCTCTGTGATTTCTTGCGTGAACCAAATGAATGAATTAAAAATTATCATCCTATTTAACTCTACCTTTTCAGGTTAACAAACGAAAATAATAACATATTGCGATAATGATATTTTTAGCTCATTGACCAAGATGTGTCAATATCTTTCCATAAAAAAATTACAAATGGAACGAATTTTGTATCCAGAATACAAATAAAATGTGTTTGTGCATATCCAAGGACCCACCAGTAAACTTATGTAAATGGCACGTTATCCCATTTCAATTCTGTTGATTAAAAATGTGGCATTGTTCGGGTAGAAAACGGTATATTGGTATCAAGAAAAGCAATCTCTGAAAGAGAGAAAAAATGAAATTCAATCTTCTTCAATAGTCTCTGAGATAACGAGCAGCCGAGAAAACAGCTTAGTATTTTCTATTACATACATAAATGTGAAATCTACTATTGTGAAATTTTCCGAAAATAAAAATCGTTGTGATTTCTTTAGATTACAACAGCAATGGCACCGAATAAATTTATAGTGTGATAAATGCAATACAAAAATTAAAAAGTGTATTAGATAATCATTTTCACTTTCATAGTTTAATATATTCATTGTACTAATGGCTGTTTTTTTTTGTAATTTTGGATATGTAAAATAAAAAAAAATTACATATTGGATTTGTATAACCAAATATAATTAAAAAACTAACCAAATATTTTCTATCCAAATGTTTAAAGAGAAAAAATGTATATTTAACTGAGTGATTATTATTTGACATTTGGTTGGTCAAACTAAACGGCAGTATGGTATAAGGCGAGACAGACTTTAATCAAAATGAAACTATGCGTTAATCCACGAATAAAGGTATCATAATTGATTTTAAATTAACTAACATTGTTTCTTGCTATAAACATGGTTGTATGAATTCGTATAAACAATTGTAGACTTATCCGAATTATAGCAGGAAATAATAATCTCTTGGAATTGAGCTGTCAAAAACGTAACTACTCGTGCAGTATCTGATCTTATCACGACAGTCATATATTTCCTCTACTACACGGAAGCATCCTGCCAGTAACTATCTAGTGTAAGGAAACTATTCAGATGTCTGCCTTTACCTCCGAAAATAATTTTATGATTATATCTGAAACCAATAGGTATCCTGTACCTACAAATACAAATGTGGTCGTTGTTCAAATAGTTTTTTGTTAAATTTTGTAGGACATAGTTGTGAATTTTGCCGAGGTATAACGTGAGAGAGGAAGGGATGGCCGAGCTTGGAAACAGCATTTTGCACGTTATTTTGAACACTGTTAATTAAGAAAAGTGCTTAAAAAATTTACTTTGTAAGCCTTTGAAATTACATATATATCCGTACGTGCGTACATGCGGAGACTCATATTTCCTTTGAAAACACCTTTCTTCCCGTATTTTTATTAGCTTCCCCTTTAATGTTTATGCAGAGTACGAATCTGTCATGCACAGCTATCGGTATGTCAATATAAATAAGTTAGTGTGAAACAAAAATCAGGAATGTCGATTCTACTTGACTATTTCAATGACTTTTTTTAGTTTTTCATATAATATAGAACATTTCATATTTCAATATCTTACTATTAATTGGATTCATTCATGAACGGATGTAGTATGTTTTCTGAAAATAACTTAAGGAGTTTTCCTTATTCCAATTGAATACGTAAGTGATTAAAGTAATTAGAAAACGTTATCGCTTACTTGTCCAAAATTCATGAAAAATGTAGGGATCAGTATTTTCACATAAATTAGATATCATTTGGCAAGATGTTCAGTCCAGATTTCGTTAAATTTACTGTATTCAAATGTATGTAAAATTAACTACTAATGTTTTGACTGTTTTCAAAGGACATAAACAACGCTACTATGTTGAAATGTAAAGTACCACGTCCGCAATCCTGAGCCTAACGTTTCGACTTGAGGCGTTACCGTCGTCGGTCTCCATAGAGACGCGCCTATCTAATCGCATTCGTCTCCATTACCCAAGTTTAGGAGACTTTATAACTCAATTGTAAGGGCGTACTTTCTCTTAGTGCGTATACTATAATGGAAAGCTCTCAGGAAAACCTCAATCACCTCAATTCCTTCGGTCTTCTTTTTAAATAAATAGAACTAAGTGGCGCAGTTTCTAAATAAAAAGTAACGTACATTAACTTAGCCCTCTAAATTCATGAACAATATGATAACATTATCCATAACTACAATTTGTCTTGAAATGAGTACTACCTATAAAAATATTTTGAAAAATAGCTTACAATTTTAATACCCGAAATGGTTCCATGGAATATTAGCACTTTCTTATTCTATTTAATATTTATCCCTCTTGTTTTTTTTGTATAGCGTTTCTGCCATGTGTTAGAACTTACCCTGACTTAGAAATTTAAAAGCTTACCCGAATTGTTGTTTAGATGAATTTCTTGTTACACTAAATCTCTGTAATTTCAGGACAGATTTATATCAAATTTGGATATATATTATATCCTGAATTCACATTTTTATTCCGAAATTCGAAGTTAATTACGAAGGATACAATACATATTTTCCCGTGTTGATTAGGGTCCTACTAGATCATATAGTAATATAAATTGAGATGATATGATAGCATTATATCAGATACAAATACCAGGGTCTTAACCAAAAATGGACATAACTAAATCTTAAGCTAAGACTTGTAAAAGTCACGTGCAAAATGGGGGCTAAAGCTTGTAAAACTTATGTAAGTCAGTTCGTTAGTGAATATTCTGAATGCAAAAATTTTCATGAAAACAAGAACTTTGTAATATTATTTTGACTGTTATTACGGGAAAAAATATTTAATAAATTTATGTAAACATTGCTAGTTTAGTATAAGTAATTATTAATTTAAATATGTAGAATAGATAATACCTTGTATGCATTATGCTATTTGAAGTTCGTTCTATTAGGATAAAGCCAAAAATTAACTCTTACAAATCAGCCCGCTTTAGTAGATATATCTTATGAAAATATTTTTCTAGTTTACATTCATTCGAAAATTGTTTTCTATAAAATCCATGAAATTCCAAAAAAATATTTCATTCTAGCGTACAATTATTTCAAAGATCCAGGATTCTACTTTAGCTTAGGGCTTTAGTTGACTATTTAGCCCCGATTCTGTATTACCACACATACGAAAAACTATTGCAGTCGTTGATAGATACATTGTATTTTCACAGTTAAGTACCCGAAGGGTTTGATCGGAACATTACTGTAGTGTCTATGTTGCCTATGCGTTTGTCTGTAGCGGATTTTAATTTCCAAATTGAACACTATAGGGACTTGAACTTCACCATGAAGTCTATTTCTTTTTCCCAAAGCTGGAACTGCTACTTGAAACGTCTAAAATTTAAACTTATACAGGGCTTCAAAACGTATAAAAGGAAGCTGAAAAGTATTTTTTCAACGTAAGCGTAAAAGTATTATTGCAAAATTGTCGTCGAATATAGGGGAATTTGTTTTTTTTATTTTTTTTGTTGGAAAACTACAATTTTATGTACCTTAACATTTATCGTTTTCAGACCCATTTTGTTGCCATGGTTATCTCAAAAACACCATTACGTAGGGAGCTTCAATACGGATACGATATTTCACATATTTAGTATTTAACCAAAAACTGACAAAGACAGCTTTATGTAAAAGAGTAATAATACAACCATTGACAAAGCCAATGCACGACGCTGTTTTGCCCGATGAAGACATGTTAGGTAATATATTAACATAGTGAAAAATAAAAAGAATATTTGCACATTTTGCAACCTAAACAATTTTAATTTTTACTTGTGAATACATGTAAACATAACCTTCCTAGTGTAAGTTCTAGTCATATTTAGAAAGTACATTTCTGATCATTCCTCGTATTATATATGTGTTAACTTGCTGTCGTAACGGATATTATTAAACTAAGCATAACAAAGTCTTACATTTGAATAGTTTAGGGCCGATTATTAGTGTTTACGTGTATTTGTGTCTGTAATACTACAAATACCGTAGTATTCAACAGAGTTTAATAAAGTTTGGCTAGAACATTTATTTGGAAATTCCAGATTAAAATTTGAAGAAAATTCGCCACTTCGATTTACCATTTTCAAAACAAAGGAAAAATATGTTTGAAAAATATTCAATGTGGCACTAAAATGTAGACTTAACAGTATTAAATAAAATATAAAAGCAAGAGTAAAATGGTATTAAAGATTAAATTATGAATATATACATTGAATTCTTAAAAATTTGCCGCTGTATTCGGAAAACATTTTAAAAAATAATTATTTTTAAACATTGAGTGTAGCAATAGTTTAAAAGTAGGTATTGAAACCTTCGAAATTTAATAAAAATAGAAGATTTTTCAAGAGTACACTATAAGCATGCTTTTTCTGGCCATATTGGGAAAAAAAATTACAAATATTTTTTTTTTACGCTCTCAACGTACAAAAAACAATGAACAGTTTTGGAAAAAATAAGTATTGAAACTTTACAAATACGAATATAAAACTAAATATTTTATTGAAATGTCTCTAAACAATTTAGGTTATTTCCTTAAGACGCTCTCATTTTTTAGATGTTCCATTATTCAAGTCATCAGCCCGTCTCCGTCCATTGCTGGATATAGGTTTCTTCAATATGTGTGTTATTGGAGATAGATTACGCCTATAATCTCCACGCTGAACAGGCGGCTTGGTAATCACAGTGCATAGCGTCTTGCATTAGTGTATTTTAGCTACGCAATTTTAAACACGATTTCAGCCCCGTTTGGGGAGCCAACTAGATTTGAATGCAGGTCCACGTAAGCCTTGTGATCTACCCGAAACATCACAGTGATGACCATTATTATAACTCACATAATTCCCATTAAACGAGCTATCGAAATCTCACTTTAAGAAAATTGTCAGCAATTTTTATTTTCAAGATAATCTGTTTTAAATATTGCAAGGATTTATAACGCAAATTTTTTATGATGTTGGGAAACTAGGAGCAAAATTTTGTATATTTTTGACTGTGTGGACAATTTATTTTTATATACTTTAGCACCTAATGTTTTTTATGGTTTTCTATTATTTAAATGCCGTTTTTCGAGGCTAACATAAAATAAACTTAGATTATTTTTTATAGTCTTTATGTTTCTACTGTCAATATAGTAATTCTATATCAATATGTTTCCACTATATATTATATTTGTATTTAGACTATTTTTAATTTGAGCAAAAGTCTTAAAAATCAAACAAGCAACCCTTCACTCAAGCTGGCATCAAGCAAGCCGCGCGGCTGGAAAACACTTGCGACAGCTTCGTCGACATGTCTAAATCTACTTGAGATTCAATTCTGTACCCGTAATGTCATTTACCTTCGTTTCCCAAGGTGAAACATACGGTATCGTATCTTTGGGAAGTGATTTAACGGGAAACGTGATTTGTATTTTTTCGCGGAGAAATCGACACGAATATTTTTACATCTCTAAAGACGTAAAGCATGTATGGAGTCTAGATTTAAAGCCGATATGTTTAACATTTCAAATTAGGTGAATTGTTGTTTATTTAATATATATATATATAATAATATAATAATATTTTGATCACTTCATTTAAGATAAGAATTAAACTAAATGTGTACATATTTATGAAGGAACGATTTTAATTTGCGCTTTTAGTTATTCGTTTTAAATGTTTTTATATTATTAGGTTAGTATTAGATTAGATATTATTAGATTGTAAATATGACTTTTGAAAACCGAAGTTGTTTTCAATGTCATATACAATTTCATAACTTTGCCACCGACTCAAATTATTATAAGTCGTTTTTCCACTTTTCAGTGTTTTTTTAAAGAATTATAAAAAACCATAATTTTGTAAATTATCGAAAATAATATTTTATGTGATCGATATTAATTAAAAAAATGTATTAAATTTTTTTTTTTAATTTATTTCTTTGTCATATTTACATAACGAAAAAAAATTTTGGTGAAATAAATAAAACGTGTGAAAAAAATCTTCGATCTTAGCAGCGAAAACACTAAATTGATTGTGTAAATTCGATATAAATTTTGTTTTCTCATAAAATTGTAAAAAAATACCTTTACCCACTAAAAAGTACCTTTGTACATGCAAAGAGGGAGCGATTTATTTTTCACAGGTTATAAAACTGGTATGGTCTTTTTAAATAGAGATTGGTGCCTTATTTTCCGCTTTCCATTTGTAAGCTGCCTTTACTAAATATTAAGCTTGAAAGTGACGTGCAATTTTTCCTTCTTTCGCTTCTGCTTTTCCGACAACGGGTTTAAAAAATATGAAAAAATGGTGTAAAGCATTTAATTAGAATAATAAAATGAAATTATTTCTATGAAATTGTGTCAAAAACTTAACCAGAAAATTTAAGTTTTTTATGTTTAATTTGACGACATTACTACGTTTGTTTCTTTATTTAAAGGGGAATTTTAAGATTTTTTCAAAATCATAATACGAAATTTTAAGTTAAACCTTATTTTTTCCTGCAGTTATAATGACTTGTTCATACGTAGCTTATGCTCCTTTTTCAATACGTCACGCTCTTTCATTCCTGGAATCATACATTCAATAAAAACAGACCAGAGAATAATGTAAATTTCAACGATGCTCTAAAGACGCCATTAGATGTGACAAATGTAGTTAATTGTTTTGACAATCACGGAAATAACCTCACATTTAACGTGATTGTATATGAAAAGCGACGGTGGATTTTGGAATAACTTCGGAAGAGTCATTCTGTCATTTTAATGAGTTTATTAGTAGTGATTAATACCTTCATTATACCCATCTTATGAACAGTATAAGGGTTCTCAGAATAAGAATAGTATAATTCAAATACATTCGAAAATACGCAGCAAGCCTCAATGGTTTCTTGCGCGAACCAATTTAATTAAAGACCTCAATAAAATAGATGAAAGAAGGCTTCAATATTATATCGCATATATGTCGGCATTATGCCTTATTATTATTTTGTATATCTTTGACACAAATCACGATAATATTAAAAAAATAAATTACTATGAAATATAGAAAATAATACAAATTAATGAAAAAAATAATGGACAAGATATAATTCGTTTAATATCATATATTACACAATATTTTTTTACGTTTTTTTATTAATGATAAAGGTAGAAACTTTTACCATTAATTGTTGATTCTCAATAGAAAAACCTTGTTCCATACTTAACTTACTTTTTATTACGTATTTTTTTAATTTTTGTTTGTCTAATATACTGTATATAATTTTATTTGTAAAATCTCTTACTGTCTCTGTAATCTCTTACAGTTGACTGGAAAAAATTGCTCATGTAGCAATATGTCCGTTATAAATACTATACATAATAGTTAATATATAGATATATAAATATATCAGTTTTTCAAATAACATCAGTGAGATACATCGTTCGAAAATTTTCTTTTTCATACAATACATAATTAGATATACATTATTAGATTTTTTCAAAATTTATCATTTTATATTAATCGTTATTTGTTTATACTGTTTTGATGAAGTTATCATGCGCAGTTCATATGTTTTTTCAGCATCTCATGTTTTTTCATAATTGGAGAAGAGACAAAAATTCAACAAGAATCGGCAGATAAAGAATGGAAAGTTCAAAAATAATATAAATTTTAAAGATAACTTAAAGACGTTATGTGATGTTACAGATGTAATTTGTATCCACAATTATAGACAAAATTTCATAATTAGCGTGTTTGTCCATGAAACGTGACCCTACTAACCACTTTAGATTTTTGAATAAACCTCGAAACAATTATTCTATTGTTTTACAAATTTATTAATAGTTAATAATACCTGTGTTATACTGATATTATGAACGTTATAAGTATTCTTAACATAAGCTTAGTATAATTTAAGTTCACTCCTTTTTTAATAGTACCAATGTAAACGCATTATCAACACTTGTTAAATGATATATTAAAATAAATCATAAGAAATATTTAAATCATCGAGAGTTGGAAAATAAAAGGCCAAGAAAACAAACAAACTGATACACGAGTCGTCAGATAATTTTTGAATATATTATTGAACTTAAGTTATTGCAGCTGAGATTCAGTTAATTCATACATTTTGTAGCTTGAACTTTGAAGACGGTGTTTCTGTGAGCAAATTTTAAGAGCGTAACTCAGGGCATTAAATAGGTGGCTTTGATAACTTAAATGGTAATAATCTAATTTTAAAAAAAGTATTAAACGTTGTCGATGACTTACTACATATGTCTAACAAATATCAAATGTTTTATCAAACAACGAAATTGATTGCAAATGCATTTTTTTTTCGAAAGAAAATCTTTGTCAAGAATAGATTAGTATTTCACTATATTTAGCGAACAAAAATTAAAAAGGTAAATTCTTATTAAAATGGTTACACATACGGACAGAAAAACTTTTTCTACCTTATTTTACCACACAAATATATAATACATAAGTACATACATAATATGTTACTGACGGTTGTTAAAATATAATCGATAGATCATATATTAATTAAAATAAACTTAAACTCTTGTTTAAACTAGCTGCGCATAACAAACTCAGATTAAAACAAACACTCGTTAAATTTACAAAACCAAATTAATAATGACGATATTACAATATTACATCGGTTACGTACAATGTTGTAAATTTATTTTGCAAAACCATTATCACGACAGGATAATACACGTCAATATTGATTCCAATCACAAATTACGTCCGCAAATCAGCAAACTCGAATGAAAATAACAGCAATAACCGTTCATCAATAATTAAAATTACAGAGTACACAATAAATGGCGGCGGTAGAGCACGCGGAGGCGGAGATAAAATCAGCTTGGCGAGTAATATTTTAAAGTCACTTTGGTGAATCGCTGGCGGATTAGCACGCAGCTGCCACGTGTTTTGGCAACTTGGAAACGGAGCGCGTTTGCATGTTAACGACCGCGTCGATGCGGGCAAGCTGTCTGTAGAAATAGGGTTATCAAAAACAATACGCTGTGTATTTCGTGCCCATTTGTTTATATTTTTACGTCATTTACAGCAAATCTCTTTTTATTCCACTTTTATAATCAGGTAATTAAAGACTTATTAAATAGAGCTATTATTGCCCGACTTATTACCATCGTTAGATTGTATCATACAAATATTTTAAACAGTATCAAATGGATAGGTTATTCTTTGGTTTATAATATATTTCTATAATTTTCGACGATAACCGTTTTTTCATTAAATAATAAGGATTAAAAGGAATCGATGCTATTTTGATTTTACTAGAATATATCAATTTTTTGAAACTTGTCTTTTTTGGGAATAAAATTTAGAAAAGACTTGTTTAAATAAATACGATATTTAATTACTAAAAAAATGATTTTTTACTAATTATTGCAATGATTTTTTAACTATTGCAATGAGTTCATTTCTATCTTTTTTTCCAAGTAGATAGAACTGATTTTTCTGTATTAAAATTCATTGCCTGAATTTTTCATTCTTTAGAGTTTTAATTATTCTCGAAAAAATATATTTTAGTACGGTGGAATTTTTTTGTCGTAATAAGTAACCTAATTCACTAAAACATTTTTTTTTAAATATCAAATCCTAATAAAATAAGTTATCCTGTCATAAAACTACCGCCTGTTGTGTAGCTAAAAATATAATTACTGTATAGAAAATGAAATATAAAAATAGCAAAACATCTGTGTATATTAACTAAAAAGAAAACAAGTATTTTATAAATTGTTTAAACCGATTTCAAACGGTAAATATACTTAATTTCAATTTATAATAACATTATCATATTACATTAAATATTCTTGTTTGCAACATCGAGTAATTAACTTTCTTCACTAGGCACTGTTACTTATCTCTATAATGGTCGAAAACTATTGTTATCAAGTAGTAAAAATGGTAGACAACCCCTTCCATATTGGATTTTAAGTAAAGCCACATACCTTGTAATACTAAGCTAATTTCATCAAAACCTGATGTAACATGATTAATCCAGCGACTTAAACTCTAATAAAAGGAATAATGAAGAATGAAACGTATTCGTACATATACATATCTAGATAGTGTTAAATGAATGTACCAGATAAAAATTTATTGGGACAATGTTGGAATCGAAAAAATTTTAATAGTCATGCTGTAATTAAATGGCGAGGGGCAGTGTTTATCATAAAACAAAACTAAAAGAAATTTTTATATAAGTGGTGAGGGGGCGCCACCTTTTCACTGAAATTACTAAAACTGCTATTATGAAAAAAAGCAAGGTTTGCCTAAGTTACTAAAAGTTTACCTGACGTTGACTGGAAAATAATACCGATAATTTTACATTTCATAGATTTTTACGATACTTACGCGCATGTATATATAACATTATTTTTTTTACTACAAACCTATTGGAAGTAGTATATACCCTTGTATTATATACCACTTCTAATAAAATAACCTCTATTTTAGTGGTGGGTGATTGGGAATAATTTCCATAATCGAATGATTGATAACAGTAATTACTAAATTTAAAAAAATTAGTCGAAATATCACTCAACGAAATCATATTCATTCAACTGTTTAACATTTGACCCAAGGTCGTAAACTGATATTTATTCGCTTGCGCATGAATGAAATAAAACAGAATTTGTTTTTATCCTACGCATCTATTGTTTAGTAGTTTACTTACGTCAATAACATGATTTATGTTAAACGATCGCTGTCATTCGATCGTTAATGTTACTAAACCAATTTCGATTAAACATGGCAAAAACTTTGTTGATAACATATTCATCCAAATAAAGACGACAAAATCTGAAAATCCATTGCTTATATACATGTGAAGGTATACAGAGAATAGACAAATACACACAGTAAAGCGTATTCGTCAAACTTTTAATGAAATATTAAAAGTTTTGTGTCGGGGAGTAAAAGTAAACTGAGAAGCAGCCTTGTTAGATAGCTGCACAAAATAGTGTAGTACGTTTAGAATTCATGTGTGTCTGTGAAGTTTTATTCAATCGTATAGACTGAACGAAAGAAGAGATTTTATTGAACTAGCCATCGACAATAAAGTCTTTTGTAACGTTTCGTTTTGTGTGCTGTTTTCTTTTTCTCTTTCTCGAGTATTTCAGCATGTTGAATTTCAGCTATAGCTAGTCGCGTCGTGCACTTATTATAAAATATCGACTCATTGGTTATAAAGATAAACTTTTTCCAATGGCTTACTAAATCTTACATAATATTTGGTCTGCCTCTAGTAATGTGCTCAGTACTGCCTAGCATAGCGTGTAGTACACATGACTCATGTCTTGGGACGTAAACTGTGTGTCCATATGGTAATTATCCTATTGGTACATAGCACCCTCACTAATGTCTAAAACTCAATTTTTTTCTCGTTAGAAAAGTTCATAGTAGATAAGCATTTTTACCCTCACACATATCTACTTTTATAAAATACGAAATGACAAAACTCTGTTCAATGAACCCAAGTAGTTTTTAGATGTTACGGACCAAATCGTATAAATTGGTCAAGTTTTCGATTACATGCATAAACGAGATCCGTTTTGCAAAGTAAATTTTTGGTTTTTAAAGTACAATTTCTTTAATAGTATAAATGTAAAATGTGGCAAGTAACAAAAAAATTGATGGGTGGAAAGAAAATAACATAGTACCGAGTTGCAAAAAGGAATTAGAGCCATCTGTGTCATGGAAACCTACTACGCAGGCTTGATAATGGATAGGTACGTAAAGGTTAACTTTGTGCTTCTAAACTTTCGGAATTCGCTGGGACTTAGTTGCAGGGGTGTTAAAATAGTTGCAAAGCGCTTCGTCTACAGAGTGTAATGTTTAGTAATGAGACTCGGTATTTTGTGGTCTACTACCGTGCAACCAGATGCGCATTTATTTTCAGTTTATTTATTTTCTGAATGATTTATGAACTTTTTAAATTGTTCAATATTTAAGCATTTATTTAATTATTTAGAGTCTTCATTTAAAATAATTTAGAATGTTTGTAAAATTTTTAATTAAAAATTTTCTGTGTTTTTATGGTGTATTCACATAAATAATAAAAAAGTCTGTTCGGAAATATATGAATTTTTGTGTTTCATTTATTTACGAGTATGTTACTTAAATGTTAATGCAACATTTAGCTTAATCAATAAATATAGAGGTACAGATTAAAAATGAATGAATAATATTTGTCCCAGAGGACAGTAAAAATTTAAAGATTTTTTTTGTCTGCGACAAATTTCCTCAAAGAGACAAGATAATGGAATGATATAATTGGAATGTGTAAGTAATATTATTAATATTAAAGCACCATTGGCTTTGTCTTTCATCTTTACGTTTACTTCTCTTACAACCACTTTCAATAGAGTTTAACAGTTCAGTTTTATATTTTCTTATAAAAGGAAAAGAACTGAAAGTTTTAGTAAAATTGAACGCGCTAGTTCTGAAATAACAAATTAACAAACATACAGGGGAAAGAAAATACTACCTAAAGCATTATTTTTCTTTAATATTTTATCAATAAATGCGTTAAGTGAAGGCGTTCTTTCGGTGAAACTTATAAAGCTAAGAAATTTCTCGCTGTATTTTCATTATATATATTATAAAGATTAGATATACATAACATTTATTATTACAAAGAAATAAAAATATTTTGATAATTTTATATAAATTCTGAGTAAATAATTTCACGGAGTTTTGTTCTATACGTAATTTCTTTCTTGTACCATACTTGAAAATAAGTTTATTTTCCTTTTGCCTCAATACCACAAATCGCGCATCGAAATTTCATACCGCAAGCTTTTAGAGAGTTTCACACTGTAGCTTTTGCAGCTTTTGACCGACTTCGCTCGAAGTTTGCTGTTATTTTCGCTCCGCCGTAACGGATATGGCTGTGTATAAAATAATGAAACTTCTATCTCTTAGTTTGTATTTCTCCGGCGAAGACAAGGCGTTTGGCTTAAAGTTTGTATTTCATAGTTTTTCGTTGTTTCTATTCAATGGGATATCAATTGATAGAGATATAAGGATTCGAAAATGATTATGGAATTTTTTTTACGATATGATATTAACAACAATTCTCATTTTTCTTGAGGAAATTATTAGCATTACAAAACAATTTTTAGGGTTCTTTGTAAGATAATTATATAAATATATAATGAATATGTCAAGAAAATATAAGTAGAGAGGGGGACTCTGTCTCATCTCTACAAAGGTCTTTATTATGGAAAAAAACAGCTAAGTTTACCTAAGTTATTAGAAGTTTATCTGAAGTTTATCAGAAAATAGTATCGATAATTTTAAATTTAGTATATTCAGAGATATTTGTTTTTTGTGGCTATTTCATTTCGGTGACAGTGACTGAACGCGTTCACCGATTTGACACATGCTGGAGAAATATTTTCTTTGAATTACTAGCGGAATAATAGAGAGTGTAAATAAAATTTGTGAAAAAGTGTAAGTGACCTTTGAAAATATGGAAAAACAATTTCTTTAATCATTTACATACTTTAAAACGTTAATAACTCGCCGATTAAATGAAATAATATGTCAAATCACAAATTAAAAAAATACGGTTTGATCATAACAAATTTATTATAAAAAATACAATTATACAATATAAATATCTTCATTTTTATATTTCTGAAGAATTTTTTACTATTAATATTTATAAATTATAGCTACATACTACGCATTTAACTAATATATAAACAGAAATGTTAAAAATTTAAGTTTAATAGGAGAGAATAACAATTTATAGAATGTTACAAAGATTATATCTATTTCAATTAACCTCAACACTCAGTTCTAAAAAATAATGTTTCTATATGTACATATATATATTAATTACGTTTATATATATGTATATATATATATATATATATATTTATATACATGTATATAATTTATCATCATCATCATATCCAATAAATCTCTCCAGAATATTATTGTACATATCCATACAAATTTATAATAATTTACGACAAAATTAACCAAGCAGTACAATTATCGATAACCTTTCAGGAACGATTTAGGATGCATCCCTATAAGCAAAGTGACGCAAATTTTAGTAAAGCATATTTTCTTACGTATTTTAAAGTAGATACTCTTACAGTTTAAATACTTATTTCACAAAGAAAATTCCATATTTTTTCCACCTTCTTTGTACTGTAATTTTAACCCACAATTTGACTATGTAATGTACCACAATGTCGCATTTACATTTACAACTAGCTGTGCCTGCGATTTCGTTCGCATGAAATTCACTGATGATTATTTTTTAGAATAACCGTCATACGTATAATATTAGCAATGGATGGAAGATGGATGGATAAATGGTGACGAGACACAGATTTTCCTAAAAAATCAAGACATATACTTCATTTTCTACGACATATAATATTGTGAATCAAAAACCAACTTAAAAAAGTTTAATATTTGTAGATAACATTAGCGTAGTAATCATTATTATAAACCATAGAAAGAAAAACATTATCTGCCAGTGGGAATTCTATCCGCGTCTTCGACATACGGTGCCAACGCGCTAACCATTACGCCACGACTGATTCAACTGAATTATTATGATTATTATTGTTACTATCATCACTATTATTCTGTCGTTTTATTTTTTCTTTCTTTTTGCAACGTTTATGAGCATAAATTTTATTAAAAACGTTAATAGATGTCACCAACAGTAACATATGCTAAAATATCTATGAGTATAACATTTTCTAAAAATGCTAATAGATGACGTGGCAATACCAATATCATACTATTCATCAAGGAGGCTTTATAAATCTAACATCCAGATAAAAGTATCCTATATTTTACTCAAAGGTGCAAATTATGAATATATGAAATTTTATCAAAATCCGTCCAGCAGATTATTTTTGCTATATCTATGAGCATCAATTTACGAAAAACATTAATTTGTTGCGTTGACAGTACCATATCGTCATATATCTACGAGCATAAAGTTAACTAAAGATGCTTATAGATGACGTTGGCAGTACCAATATCATACTGTTCACCAAGTAAGAGGTTTTTTTTTATCTGCAATATCCAGATGAAAAGTATTTTATATGTTGCTTGATCGTGTAAACTTAAACGGAACCAATTTTCATCAAAATCCGTTTAGCAGATTTTGTGTGATTGATAAAATAAATTAACACAGAAAGAGAGAGGCAAAGGTTCTAAAAACAGAAATATTCTTGCTGCTATTACCATAATATATACTAAATCAATCACTTTTTTTTAAATGCTTTCATATACAAAATTTTCTTTGTTACAATTTTATTATCTTTATAGATTTCGAGCATCAATGTACGATTCCACGGTCAAATAAAAAATAAGCGTTCAAAAATAGCAAAGTGATAAAAGTGCCGTGTAACAAAAGTTCTC
Organism: Druceiella hillmani; assembly: GCA_039881145.1. NCBI lineage: Eukaryota > Metazoa > Arthropoda > Insecta > Lepidoptera > Hepialidae > Druceiella > Druceiella hillmani. Next base: position 19,617,375 of record JAYKKI010000012.1, read on the forward strand.
CTTGGTAATAAATAAGTATATTGAAATAATTTGACTCATCAGAATGAATTGCTTAATGATTGATTGCTTGTTATGTTGTCGTGTGTCACGTATGCTTAACGTAAGAATGATTGGCGTGAGAGCGACAATTTACGTTTTACTGTAAAATATGTGGTTTCTTGCCGCGAGCGCCAAGTTATGAGCGATCACAAAATTCCATGGATGTAAGATGCAGGTACACATACTCTCACTAAATATTACGATATATAGATACGAGCATATGTAGAAGAGCTTTTACTACATGTCAGTAAAAACATTTGAGAAAAAATGGCGTGTGAATTTTTTTTGAAGTGAATTTTTTTTTATACAACAATTTAAAAGAAAAAACTGATTTGGCTATTATAACGGTCATGTAATCTATTTACCCACCTTTCTCATCTTTTTCATTTAGAGCTTATTTCGATACATTTTTTGCCCGAGAGAAAGAAATTGCACCTAGTGCTGCATTTATTTATAGTTGCCTATTTTGATTTGTCCTGTTGTTCTACTTATGACTACTTATATCAGGATAGTGGAATATTTGAGTATTCAACATTTCACTTATTACTCCTAATTATATTCAGTACTAGATTTATTTGATTTCTCTTATCATTTCTGTTTGATGTCTATTACTGTCTTTTGTTCTAAGTATTAGCTTTTTACCCTTACTTGTTTAACATATTAGTTACAAACTGCTGGCAAATATTTTTTGAAAGAAATAAGTATAGAAAAAATAGGACTGCATATAAAAATTAAAAAAAATACATTAGAAAATCGTGTATTAAAATTGGAAATTTTAGTTGTTCCACCATACGCTGGACCAAAGAAAATTGAAAGTTACAAAAAATGTAGTTAAAAAAACTACTAGATAATGCTTATTAAAAAATTAAGCATAAAAAAGTTTTTTATTTGTTTATCTTTAACCGCATGACTGAAAAAAAATTAAATCTTAGAATTCTGGAATGTAATTCTATTTCTTACCGTTACTTTAAAAAAAGAGAGAATAAAAATTAAATTTAATAAAAGCGCATAAAATTACTGTGAGTTTCATCGTAGAGTTTTAGTTCCTACTTAAATAAATATTTATGGAATAAATTTAAAACTCGGATTATATCTATACCGCTATAAATAAATATGACAAGACACTGTTACTTTGAATGTTATTGTTTTTCTTTTAATTAAATTTTATTTTTGTCTTATGACAAACTTTTTTAACGTTAATAACAACTTTAACTAGTACTCGTACGTAATATTTTGAATATCGATAAGATTCTCTTTAGCGTCTTTACAATTTTTATTAAACATTTATTCCCTATTGTATTATTATAGATAATTATTTGTAAATTTGTTTGAAAATTTATAAGATTTAAGAGAAAAGTACTTCCACACAAAGCTGAGAGGAAAAATTAGTACAATAACGAAATCAATAGGCATTTTAATTCTAACAATAACAAGAAAATATTAAAGTAGCATTTGCAGGCATTTTTAATTATTATATTTATTTTTAATTGACATAGGTTTTTTAATTATTTTTTTCTGAATATCCGTTATGTCCAAATTTTACATCGTTTTTTAGGTTTTCACATTTCAGAAGGAAGAAAAAGGTAACACCTATCAGATCATTCAAGTTTGTCTGTCTATCGGTCACAAATATTTATATGAGAAACCCTTTGATATAGGTATATTAAATTAAGTATAGCATTAAAGCATACTAACCCACTTATATCTCCATACTTTATGAAATTTTTGAAAATTTGGTACGAACCACTTACTGTTCCATTATTTTATATCCAGCATTGTACTCGTATATGACCAATTTAAAGAGCTCCATACGAAGGTTCCAAGTTATTAATTATACAATTATAGGAAAAAATAGTTTCTAAATAATAAAAAAACAAAGTTAATACATGCTTATTGAGCATTTAAAGAAATGACCCTAAATTAAATTTTTTTGGAAATGTTTACAATATTTTTAGGCTTTTGAAAACACATTGGGTTAAATATTTACAAATAATGAATGATCTTAATTTTTTTAATAAAAAACAGTTACCCTCGAAAATTTATATAAATGTCAGATGTGCTAAATTCTTGTAGGGTGGATGACAAATTTATTGTGTTGACGATAAAAATCTGAAAAACATGAAAAGATACATTGTTTTTTATCCCTGCAAATCTATTCACAAACAATAAAACAGTATTACATCTGTTATTGTATTCGATTAATTTCACAAAAAATTAAATAAAAGAGTGTTTGATGTGAGACAGTAAAATAGTAGTGGAATATTCGCTTATTTATTCAGATGATGATCTGAGTAAATAACTGACTGACTTAGGTGGGTTTAACGTGACTGAGGTAGATTTTATATAAAATACATTTTAAAAAGGCTCGAATGTTACTTGGCGAGAGTATACAAAGATTTTTCACGTGTGTTTTCCGTATACACCGTTGAACACAAAAAAGGCTTGTATATTTTTAGAGTAGTTTGTTCGATTAAGGTCGTTAAGCGGTCACGGTTACCGGAAAGGACGAGGGTTGACCTGAATTTACCCCGTATAGCCTTGTTAATGATTTTGCGTTGATGAATGCTAGGGTGAATTCATCCAAATTAGAATCGCTGTGAAGGCAATTAAGTCTTATTAAGGTAAAGCTATTTAACTCGATTGTTACAAGAAATAGCTGTGCGAATAAAATCTGGGTAACATGAGTTTAGATTACATTGGCGATACTACAGTTAGATTAGTTTATTTGGGACATTAAATGTTATTGGAAAAAGTATTTCACTCAGGAAAATAAGAGACTCAAATATTTTCTCAAATTTGTTGATATTTTCTCATTATTTGGACTATTTTCCGTGCTTTTAAATTCGATAACTACTTATAAAAGTTCATATTTACCATATAGTTTGAATCGGAACGATACGTTTCACATTTTTCTTTTTCTCATATTAATATCTTTTGATTACAAAAGGTTTTTCTTATATTTATACGAATGTCCAAATAATGGAATGAGTTCACGTTAGTCAATTATATCTCATAATCAGGAAAAAAGTATATAAATAAAAACATAATCATAAACCCTACTGGGTAATATACCTAATTAGATAGGTAAAAATTTAAAGCTAAGGGTCAAGCAGTTCTGAAAAAATAAAACAAAAGCCCAGAACAGTCGTCGAGAAAGAAAATGTAAGTTTTTATAACAAATTGTTTACATAAATAATATATTTGTCAAATCATTGTAAAAAACAATAAACTTTGATTCTGATGGTTAACTAACAAGAGTTGCCCTGAAATTTACGATCTCTAGCATGTTCCCATTGATCCATACCTGTAAAGTACAGACCAACCGACGGAGCTGCATATTATATTCAAAAGGCAAATTTAGATTACAACGCAGCTTTAAAAAAGGTGATTTTTTTAAGAAGAAGCTTTATTTAAAGATAATTACTTGAAAAATTAGTCGAGTTACTCTTTCCAAAAAGCTTTATTTAAAGATAATTACTTGAAAAATTATTCGAGTTCTAATTATTCCCATCGTTCAAACATGAGACTGGCGCGCCAATCAGTAATGTAGTACGGTATAAGCGAGTTGTCCAATTTGATAAAATGGGGTAATATATTTTATAGTGACTAGTTTTGTATTTAAAAATGAGGAAATTGGCAATATTTTGTTACGGTAAAATGTCCGCCTTTCTATAGTACATACTTATTTCATTAACCGCTGTGCTGTATCAATAAGTGAATTAGATCTAAAGACGATATAGAATTGGTCAGATGTTAAAAATTTAATTTTTATCTATTTTTGGAAAGACAAAATACCGTTAAGGAGAGTGCGATATTAATATCTTACAACGTAACGAAAGGTTAGTACAAAAGGAATAGGTCTAAATGTTGTACGATTAATGTTATTATGTAGCAAAGAAATATTTTTGCAATAGTTTTAATAGAAGCTGGTCAAGATGGCGTGTAGTAATGACTAGTTAATGTTGATTGCTTTATTTCAATTTCTTTACGTATGCAGACATAGTTAAAAATGGTAAAATTGGCATCTTTTCGGAATATATAATTGTTCATGTAATCTGAATAAAAAAGGTATTTTGATGAGTTTCTGGTTCCTTGTTTATTTTATTTTTACATGCCTCTCCTCTCGTCGCCCTATACTTTTATCTGAGTCTGCGTAAATTAATTGTTAGATTAATTTTTAAAAAGAATTATAATATTTAAAATAAAATTAGTGCTAAATCACGATGTTCAAAGTGTTACTTTAAATTTTTCTGGTAAATTATACATCCGGTTCATTTCAAGGATAGGAGTGATATAAAATTACCCATCTGGTATATATACGCATTGTTAATTTATTTTTAAAACATTTTATTTTGTACTCCGACAAATTATAAAAACGTACGCATATAGAATAGAATTAACACATGCTCATTTTTCTTCATCTTGACGCTCAGAACATAATGAAAATGTCAAAGTTTTAGATTATTTAGAAATGTTTGTATATTAAACGTAACAAAAGGTCATATTTTTTTATTTTGATCCTTAGAAGATATTGAAACAGTCAAATATTTGATGAGTACGGTGATTTTATTAATCCTCATGTCAGTTGAACATAAGAAAGTAATGTAAAGAAATAAAAATTTCACATGATCGATTGGCTTCAATAGCTAATTTATATTAAGTTCCAGTATACGTACATATGTACTATTGAATAAAACTTAGCTTCATTTGGAATGTAAATATCTTTATCCTATGCCATGATCGCGCATCTGATACCGATTTCATATACAATTCGATGGCTATATGCGTCTACTAATTGTTTAAGTTTAGCTGATAATTTTTGGGTTTATTTTTTCGTATACATTTGGTATTGTTACGAGTTTGTAGTTATTTGTTTAGGATTTATTCAAATCAGTTATGTAATTTCGACTATTCTTCTTACAATATAAAAATTATTTTAGTTAGTATTCTTTTACTTAAAAGTATGTACCTTAAATAAGATTAATTTTTTTTTAAATTAATGTATTATTTTAATGAATGTATTTTTTCCCAAGTTTATAATCATAGATTTAAATGAATGTAGTATTTTAAATGCTAATTTTCAAGTTTATAATCATAGATTCAAAAACTCTTTTCAAATAATATAATTTGTTTAGTTCCATGAAGTGAATCAAGTTAAGTGTCTCGTTTAGATAGGTTTTGTTCATTTATTTTTCTTAGATATATTTAAAAGTATCGTGTTGTCTATACATTAAATTGAAACTTATTTTATATTTCTACAGGAAAGAAATTAAGATTCTCCAAACTTGTACTTCCACGAATGCACTAATGATTTCCATTGCGTAAATTGCACTGGTCTATGGAACATTGTGTCGAAATTTAAAACAACATAGCATTCGATCACCTATCGGTGATAAGTCGACGTTTCTCCCCTCTCTCATTTACATGCACAACCCCACATACAAAGAGATGTGTGTCACATTTTACTCGACACGAACTCCAAAAACTTTTAGCGATATTTTCAAAGTTTATTAATGTTCGGAAATGATAGGTGCCGCCAATTTCCAACTCGTGTTTCCATTATTTTTTATTCTAAATGCGTTTCGGGTTCCATGGTTATCGGAAAGTGGATAAATGTTTAGAAAAAAATTATTTTGTTTTTTCGATTTTAATGCCCATGATATCTTCTGTTACTTCCGGTGACAACAATATCATTTATTGAACATACTATTTATTGAAATCGGAGCAGAGGTTGGCGACATTTAAAAAGCCTAAATATATTCATAGATATCTACACACATACATATATATATATATATATATATATATATATATATATATATATATATATAAATATATAAATATGGACATATAAATGACATTCCTTCTTTTGTCTTCAGCAGTCAATATTTTAAGCCTCTGTGTAGTTGGACATACTATATAATCTGTCTACTAATATCCCATTTGCTATATATCTTTGTTTATATCTATATATATACCTACCTACCTTCCTAAGTACTAATGTTTAGCAAATTCATTCATTTACTTATACCTGTATTTATTTAATTATCCATCTACCTACTAAACTGTAACCATAATAACTTAAAAACAGCCAATACTCAAATCTCAGGGTTTAAGCAGGGTATGCTCTTACGGCGTCAAGACGTAGGAGTTGAAAATATGAGTTCAATGGCAGAGTCTCGGCTTGAGGTCCAACATACTAATTTAAAAGCACCAGATCTTTAAGTCTCACGATTTATGTAGGTTACATACAAAACATACATGTCAAAGTTTTAAATTATCGTGATGTTTTATTATTTATATATAATAGTCGTGCAAAGTTTCGTGAGAAGCGATTAAGTGGAACTCGATGAAAAATTTATCGCAAGATTTCAATCTTCAACAATATGAAGTGAACTGAATTAAACTAGTTAACACGTGGCTTCGTGTCTATGTGCATATCGGTATAATATTTACCTATCTATTTATTTTTTTACATTATTGCCACCCCAAGTCCAGTCACGATAACCTAATTTTGCTAAAGGGCCAATTTATGCTGCTCTTAATCGTGTTTTATTAGATTATTATTAAACCTCTACCATATTAACTAGATCAAGGCACCTGGTCTGTTTAATGTTGAGGAATTATATTGTGTATCTCCAATTTCCATGATCAGATTCTAACCAATTTTTTTTGGAACCATACTGGGTCTATACCTTTTCAAATGAAATCCATGGAATAAAATGAACGACAAAGTGATATGCAAAAAAAGAAGCAATGCAGACTAATTGAATCTTTTTTCTTTTATGAAGTCTATTAAAAAGTTTCCTTATGATGATACATGATTGTCTGCCCGCCTGTGTTTACTGTTATTTTGATCTGAATCTACATATGCTATCGACGTGAAAATTAGTATAGCCACTCGAATATAAGTACTTTGGAAGTTAAAGGGTCAAACATATTTTTACTTAAATACATAATCCTATAAGTGTTACACGAAAAAGTCTATATGTGTGAATTATTATTGACGACCAGCAAAACAAGTTAGTTATTTATATACTTATAGCACTGAACATACGGTGGGTATGTCAGATTTTACTCTTATCAAATTTATTTGGAAAAACCTTAGCATTACTTTTAAGGTACTAAAACACCTACTAGTAACGATACAATTACTTTATGATAAGCACAATGTGGAATTAAACGAGGTCGACTATTATTCGTAAATACAAAAAAAAATAAAAAAAATTGTAAATAAAATAAAATAATGGTCTGTACTCTGTAAATCACAAAGCAGGATTAAAACTTCCTCCTCTATAGTTTCATTTTGATTCATTTAACTTTGTTAATATGTTGAAAATTGTACAAATCACTCTTATTTAAGGTGCTTATATACGGTTCAATTTTATGGTCAATTATAGATTTCATTATTTGAAAATATTAATACTTAGATAAATTGATTGATGCGTAACGTTAGTATAGCGTTGGCATAGAATCATATTACGGTGAAATTATACGTTCAACGTTTCACTTATCGATACAAAAATAATTTATCTTAAAAAATAACATTAAAAATAATTGAAATTAAAAAATTATATTGAATATATTTGGCGTTAAATTTGTAGAAATTCATTATTCACAATTAAATGAAACTACGTGATGTAATATTATTTCTACTTTCTTTAAGTTCTTTACGACGACCTAGGTTTTGTTGTATCACATCATTTTCAGGTGGGCAATTAGCAAAAATCTTTGCTAATTGCCCACCTGAAAATGTTATAATACAGCGAAACCTATGTCGTGATAAAGAATTTAAATAAATTAGAAATAATATTGCATCACTTAGTTTCATTTAATTGTGGCTAGTATTATATTTAGCTATTTTTACTAACTCTAGTTTCATTAAAAGATACGGGGAATACTAGAGTCATAAAATAGCTTCCTACATAATTAAGTATTTGAGCTAGTTTGATGATCTACAAAATTCGGTTTTTCAGAAAAGTCTCAGTAAAAAGCAGATTTGGCAGAGGTTTGGCAAAGGTTCCCCCACCTTTATTTTACATTTTATGGGCGCATCATCGAAATAAAATGTTAAACATTTTAAATACAATTTCCAATGTTAAGCCACAAAACCAAATATAATACGTGAATTACAAGTTCCTGCCTTATTTCGTCCAGACAATCAAAGGCAGATAGATGACGTGGCCAGAAATATAGAGTTTCGTTGGTATACGGAATTCCATAAAATGTGCAAACATAGATCAGGTTAATATATCAAATCCTGTAGAAATTATGTTACTATATATATTTGCGTAACACTAAAGCATTGAAGTCTTCAATTGTTATTGTTATATAATGGGCAATATATTAAGTACAAAGTTAAATGTGTGTTAATTAATAACAGCTTATGAATATGCGTTTCGTTACATGTAATACGTTCATAAAGTAATTGTTGGGGTATTTTGTGCTATTGTATGTTTCAAAGGATTTTCTAGGTCTATTTTATTTTATGATCAATTTATGCATCTCACTCGTTTTGTAGCACTAATGTTATTAGCTTGACCGCATTACTTGAAATTCCCTAACAAAAAATTACCTCAGATCATTTTTAGTTCTCGTTCAAGGAACTTTTCATTATCTTGTGTGTTTAAATTACTTCAAGTTTCGAAAATAACGAGATAATAAAAATATCCTGGAACGAGAACTAAAAATGATCTGATCTAATTTTTTTTCAGGGGATATCAAGTTATTGAATATTTTTTAATTTTTTGCAGACATTAAATAAAAATAAATATTCTAAATATATGTGAATATTGAAAATAATGGTTATATTTGCAATATCAATTGAATGCACATTGAAAAACTATTATGATTTTCTAATATTGTATATTTTACTTTTCAACTTAAAATACACGTTTTCATTGCAAGGAATTAATAAGTCATTAAATCGCACTGGACGAGTATCCAATTCCGGCTAATTTGCGTTAACTCTACTAACCTAATATAGTAAAATAAAGGTATATAAATCGTCTCTTAGTAACCGAGATGAACGCATTTCCGGTTACAAAGTTAATTATACTCACACTACGGATATGAGCAGTCTTGGATCACGTCATACGCTCAAATTTTATGATTTTCCGGAACCCATTCGAAACATGTTACATTTGTCCGTATGGTGGCTCTGTTTATTATTAATATGCAGATGTTGCCCGTGCTCTCAATGCCAACATTGTACATTTTCCTATGAAATAATTAAGATGCTATTTACAAATGAAAATCGCAAACTTCAGTGAATTATGACAGGAATTAAATTTAATTGCTTTTTAAGAGATATTTCTGGGCCAACAGTACACAGATGCGAATATACAAATGGTTGCGTAAAATATTTTGTTACAAACAAATTAAGAGTCAATAAATACGGATAAAATACACAATTATTTTTAACAAGGTAGGAACAAAACGTATTTTTTAATGAATAAGACAAATAGGTTCAGAAATAAAAGAAGCGGATTTATGTATTAGCGCTGAGTACGTATGTTACGTCTGTGTTAAAAAAAAGTACCTAAAATTATAGCGAAGAACATTCGTATTAAAAAAAAAGTTGATATATTGTTTGGAGTGTAGGCAGGTATTTAAATTACGCCCATCTTTTCTTTCTCTGGCAGAACAGAAATAATAGTTTAAGGAGTTAGTAAAATAATTTTGTTACTTATATATTAATATTTTAAAGCGTTATAAAAAAGCGGCAGGGGTATATAAAGTTCTTCAGACTAAAGGTCATAAAGTATCCTTGTGAATGCATTTTTTTTCCTAATTACGAATCTTTGTATTATTCAACTGTTTCATGTTTAATGCGTAACACTTAAACCATTTTAGAAATTAAGATTAAAAAAAACATTGCACATATTAAGACTAGTTATGGAACTGCAAATCGAATAAAATTAATTGAACGTTTAATAAATTAGTCAATATTAGCACAAGTCGACAGAAACACTCCAGTTTAAAAAAATATCTTCTCTTAATTTAGCACATAGAATTTTCTTGTCAAATTTCGAATTGATATTTGAACTGTACAAAAAAAAATTAAAAATCTATAGCGCTTGTGAATAATCTTCACAAATTTTGTCAAATAATATCACGCAATTAAAAAAAATAATAAGTTTTCCTTTAGGAAGTTTGTAGTTTTAAGTTTATTTTTGAGAGTCAATCAAATAGTTTTGAGTTTATTGCTTCTTTATTGAAAGTCATACTTTCATATACATCGTTAAAATTATTTCAATAATTATATATTGAGAAAATATTAAAGGAATAAAATCTAAGCCTAGAAATACTGTCTGATATCTTTCGTAAAAATTTGTAGACACTATGTTAGTTGAAGAAAATGGAAGAACTCAATTCTGAATACTTTCTTTTATAAATGTAAAAGTCTTAGAAAAGCCCTTCTTATTTAGGTGACAAGTATTTAAGTTGATTTTATATTTAAGTCAGATAAAAGGAATTATTATATAGGTTGGAACACCATTGTAAATTGAGATATCGTTATAAACAATACGTAGCATTTCTCAAATTTGTAAACGTATTGGCAGTTCAATTATGTGCGAGTGATTTCACTTAAACCATTTCTGGAACTAAGTCCACGTAAACAATAAAATGCAGAAATAGCCTTGTATACAGAGCTCTAATTACTGCTTTTATTTTTCAAGCAAAATATCTTCTAGTATCTATTTATGAAGATTAGAAAACGGCTGAATCTGTATACGATAAATTTAGAGCATATTTTCTATTTTGCATTACGGCTGACTGATTTTAAATTGTATTGTAAATTATCGTATAACAGAAAGCTGCTTTAAGCTGCTGTTGATAATTTCAGTTTGAATATTGCAACTGGTAGTAATCAATACAATCACAGTAATAACAAAAATGACGCAGTAAAAGTTTCAGTGTAAAATAAAAATATTAATTAAAATATTTATACCTATGAACCTAATTCAAGGATACGTTAACTGAAAAACTGACATATATTTACAGAATCAAGTATTTTTGGACATCAGCACAATAATATTGGTGGTTAAAACACAATGTGGTAAATATTGTCTATTAAAAATGATGTCATCATAAGGAAAAATATTCGCGACGATTTGATTATTTATATAAAACCTATGAAATGTATAAATAATTTTATTATACTAATATTGTAATATATAAATATTACAATATTAGTATAATAAAATATTTTGAATTTTTCAGGTTCCCTACCATAAAAATAAAAATTTATTCTACACGAATCTGCTATCTAGGTCATGTTATTAATAATCAGTCGTTTATGTAAATTAGGGAAAAACCAAATAATGTTAATTGAATTTTATAAGACTGTATAAATATGTAATAAATAACTCATGTATGAACAGACAAAAGGCCAGTTTACTAAATATATGCGTAAGTCTGCAGTTCGTAATTGGTGATAGTCTTTCAAGTCTAAATTTAATTGCTTTATTTTTAATTTTTTTTTTAAAAATGAATAACATTAATTAAGACAGAATATATTTTTATTTTCTCGCATGTATTATGTTCACTTTGTAACACCTTTTTAAAATATGGCTAACCGTGGCCACCATAATATCAAATGCCGAACGTTGACAATTTAATTAAATGTCGGTCAGCCGTTTTATAAAATACGTTGTTTTGCAAAGTACTAGCACTGCGAAACCATGTATATTATAATCTGGATGCTATGCATATTTGTTGTAGGGATGTGATAAACAGGAGGATTTGATTAAATATGTAAAAGAGTTGATCAATTTGGGGAGGATGTTAAAATGACTACTCGACACGGTTATTTCCCTAGATAAGAAAAAACAAAGTTAGAAATAAAAAAAAACAAAGTAATTTGATCAAATCTCTGAACAGATTTAGTGAAATGACAAAGTAAACACGACGTCACTATTTGTACGCACTTGTCACCGCGCCACTTTATCTCACTCATGCTGCCTAGCTGAAGCGCACAGAATAACACGAAAAAATGTCTTCAGAAATGTTACGTTCATTTTTATAGTCTTCTGCGCAATTTCTACGTTCGCCAACTGTACGTACATCAATAAATCAACCAACAAACCAGCAGTACTATTACGGAAAAAAAATACAATATGATGGGTATTAAAAGTCTTTGATTTTTAAGATAAATTCTGACACTGACATGTACATGTAAAAACAGTGAGGCCGACATGTGGAAATAATGCTATACTTCCTGAAACCCAACAGTCAACTAGTCACCGCGGCATAGATAAAATGCTGTATAATTTGAAATGCAGATACTTAATCCCTACATCCATTGTAATGGTTTTTTTCCAAATTTTGCACAGTATCTCATTCTAAAAAGAAATTTACGAGGAAGGGAATCATCCTTTGGATGAGTGATCATTTGCAGTTATCACCAAGTATATTCCCAAATGCTCTTGTTTGAAAATTAAAGCTAATGCTAGACAGAAAAAACCAAATTTTGTATATATGTAATAGTTCCAGCAACGTTTAGCCGTATAATGGCCACTCGATCGTTTTAGCCCCAGACATAATAAGCATATTAAACACTCATGTAATCTCGACATTTTTTATTAACTGTAAAGCTTATTAACTGCAAGTCTAATGGCTAAATTCCTAAGAGGAAAACGAAAAGTAACCGTGTAAACAAACAATGGTACACTCATTAATATCCCACATGAAAAAAGCAAAATACACACACACACACTCTCACGCATACACAAACGACACACACACACACACACGTGTATATGCCCAGTTGTGGTCACATAAATAAGAACGGTTAATTAAGAATATTTATTTTAATAAGCTACAATAATACTATAATTATAAATAAAACAAATTAAACCAATGTCTACACTACTCACAATAGTATCGATTATTATTTTTTAAGATGGCCCTTGATTGCAAAAACTGCCTTGCACCGACAGGCCATGGAATTTATTAAATTTTGACGTTTGAGTAGAAATAATGTTCCAAGATTCTATAACATGCGTTCAGATTGTTTGTCCGTTTAGCGGCTATACTTTTCTTAACTTCGCCCCAAAGATTTTCTATAGCATTAAAATTTAGTCTACTAGCGGGCAAATCTAATACAGTGATTTTTAGTTCGGTTAGGGTCGTTATCAAGCTAAAATTTCCATATAACTGACAACGCCTCTCAGCATAAGGAAACATAATATTCTTCTAACAAGCTTTCAGTTTTTTTTTACTGGTGCAACATTATACCAGAAGAAACATCCCCGAACTTAAATATTTCGACCTCCATGCTTCACTTCTTTTTTTTTGTGTAGCTAGGATTCAGTGCTTGGCTAGCAGGTTGACGGACGCATTGTTTTTCATTTGAACCTAATCTATTTATTTTCGTTTTGACCAAAACTAAGATATTTTTCCACTGCCTTTCTTGTCCAATTGCCATACGTACTCACAAAATTTAAACGGGTTTTCTGATTTGAGTTATAAAAAAATTGGAATATAAATGTTTTGGAAAACCGAAATATTAGCCATACGCTTTTATGGGTCTTGGGTTGGTATCAAGTGATGTACACAAAATGCCTTTCATATGTTCATATACGATTACACACCGAATTAGAACAAAATGTATAAAGTTATTTTAATGCAGAGCGATGTCTTCTATTTTTCCATATCGATAAATCATATACGTATATTTTTTTTAGCAAAAGGTAAATATTGGAAGTGTTTATGAGAAAATGTTTTTTTAATTCAAAAAGCAAAAAAATAGTAATAAAATAGTTATAAGTAGATTTTACGTGATTAGGTTTGGACGGCAGATTGAAAAATAGTTATTCATAGGCACACATATTTGTCTATACACGGACACATAAAATATGAGCCCAGGTATGTAAACATGCGCAAGCATGCCCACACATGCACGCACATGCACACATATGCACGCACATGCAAGCGCACCCACGACCAGATTCGGAATTCTACAATAAATTTGTTTCGGAAGTATTTATGGGAAGCAGTATTTTTAAGCAATTTGCATGTGTTCTTTTGTACTATCGTACTTTGAATGTAAAAATATTTTTACTTTAAAGTTATTACAGAAATAAAATGAAAAATAGTTTTTTGTATGCTAAATTAAAAAAAAAAGATAATAAATAAACATTAAACGACGAACACTTACACAATTCAAAGAGCATTGCTAAGCAACAATGTTAACATACTTTTCATGTTTTCTATTCTGTAAGTAATTACTGAGGCAGTTACCAAGGAATATTTAGTTTTGTTAAACTAATCTGAAATAGCAAAACACGGTACATATATTTAAAAAAAATTTCCATATTGTCATTTAAAATAACTCAATCCAATATTGAAGCTCTCCAAAAATCAACTGGTTTCTAATTACAGTAAGGTATATTTTCGTGTCAATTAACATAACTGGAAAAGCGAAACACTAATTGAATCAACTTGACAATATCAACTTGTTAATGCTTATTTCTTTAGTTAATGATAGAGATTGTTAATTTTTGAGGTAATTTTATTTAGTGATGGTCTATAGTAATTGGAAAAGTAACTTCAGCATAAGAATTAAGACACGACATTTTTAATATTCTGTCCTGTGTATTTTTCAATGACATCTTAAAATAAAAAATTTTTTTTTCATCAAACATTGTCTTAATATTCACATTGAATATTTTTATCTACTCTTAAATTAAATCACAAGCAAAATTGAGGATTACATAGTTTTATGTCGTATAGCCCATAATGAATGCAAATTGCGACGACACGTATATGCAATGTAATTCAATTATTACATGGAACAATTGGCATTTGAATCATCTCCTCTCGCACATTGATTAAGTTTGACTGTTTTTTAAAGCTATTTATTATAAAATGACTAAATAAGAGCCAAAATGAAAAATTTATTATTACTTGTTTTACGATAATAATAATAAAAAAAGCTAATTATACCTTAAAAATATCGTAATAATTTTTTTCAATATCAAAATAATGCATGAATTTAAAAGATTGAATAAAGTTATATTTATATCATAATGACTGTTGTTTTCACTGTCTTTATAAAATGCAGATTTTCTTCAGATATTAGTTCTATTATATTATTTCTTGAAATTAATATTTTCAAAAGCCTCCGCGCCTTTCATTTTGAACCTAATTTTACTTACAAAACGGACGAGATATTTTTAATGAAACCTTTATCTTTGCTGAGTTTTCATCTTTTTTTTTCGTTCCTTCTCCAACGGACGGAACGAAGTCTGGACTAATTACACTCTCAAATAATTCAAAAAAAATGTAGAGGTAAAAATGTTTAAAGGATGAGACAAACTTAATGAACAATTTTAGCCTTACTTAGCGATATATTTTTAGATTATTTGTCACAAAATCTATAAAATTTCGGTAAATAAAAAAGTATTAATTTGCCTTTATCTGCCGATCCGATGATACGTACGTTACGTAATTTCTTTCTAGAAATATTGCGTACTGAGTAATAAATTACCCTCAAAAAGGAAGAGATTACCATTACGATGCGTAGCTATTTTTTAAATTAATGTTTTAGAGAGATTGGTTGATCGATTTTCATGATTCTTTTTTTGTTGAAAAGAAGTGGTTTCAAATAGGTTCCATGAAACAATGGTCAAGATCTCCTATGAATTGTTAGATGAACAACGAATAAATCTTAAAGAGCTCATCAAAAGGTAAAACTACAAGACCAAGAAATTCGATACCGAATTTGAACGCATTGGCTGTAAATTTATAAATACTTTAATCAAAGATAGTAGATAGACCTGGGTCTGATGGGTGTGATTATGAAAGGTAGTGATAGAACTCCTCAATGATGAAGGGGAAATAATAGAATTTGGGCTTATTTGACTTATCTTGACAAATAATTTCGATCCGGTGATAACTTAAATGTGATCCTTGTGATATGGGAAATGGTGATATGGGAAAACCTTAAGAAAAACAAAAGAGACGTTGACTTATGAGTGGCATCGATACATAAAATCTCTGACGATAACCGAATTTGACATCTTTATTTTTATTTGTAACTAATATTGTACTGGAAAAGTTCAAATTAGGTACTTTTATTTCCATAATTTTGTATATTTCATTGCGTTTTTTATTCAGTTGTTATTTGAAGTTGGTTATTTTTTTTACTTTATAATGCTAGTGAAAAAACAACATTGAATCAAAGGTGCAAAATTTTATGGAAGAAAAGACAAATTATTTAAGTTTTAATATTTTGAAAAGGTCCTATGAATTCATATTGTAAACATATATTTGAGTTTCCCTCTGCTTCCAGAAATTAGGCATTATTGTAATTAGGCGCTATCATTTATTAAGCGAGCATGTTAATTTTCCGCGCAGTCGTAATACGATTACTACGGCTGCCTTCAAAACGATTTTTAAGTACTGAAACTTATGAAAATAATCTCACTTTACCGAAATTGGAAAATTATTATTTTATCCAAGAATAATGGAAAATATGGAAAATTATATTTGGTATTCGGAACTATGGTTTTAATAGTACGATAATAGACTCTTAGTTTTGTTTCATATACTTATGCGGTATCATAAATGTATCGATAAAACTAAGCTGCAAAATACTTGTCATTAAGTAATGTCTGTTTTTATGAAGAATTGACAAAGAAGTAGTTTAATTCAAAATTTTGTAAAGCAGCCCATCTTGAAAAAAGACCAAAAAGGTCCAAATAGGACAACAAGTTCAATATAATTTTAATTTTTCTTCTATTGAAACCGTAGCACGGAGTGAACTTTTATTTATGAAAGATATTTTGAAAAATCGACGTAAAACATTATCTAAAAAAACGTATAAAGAAAAGACAATACACACAATATATTTATCTACTTTAATGTATCTAATTGATACATATGGCGGACTTATTGCTACGAGAGCAATTTCTTACAGCCAATCACAACACCAGTCCAGCCCCGTTCGAAGAACGGCCTGGAATCGAACCTGGGTCCCCGCGGTACGCTGCATCCTCAAAGGCCCCACGCTTTGTGATCAACAGAACACACCACGGCGACGATAATATATATATGTTATTTAAATGATAAAATTAAATTTTCCCCATATCAACTAGAGGACACTGTATTTTCTTTCTATTTTTGTATGTTTTGAAATTTTACTGGCAAATTCAAGTACTAATTCAAGGGAGCAGAGCAATTAACTGCAAGATATTTGTTCCTCTATCACTGTTTTGCACTGTTAATTTTGTTATTAAAAATATAAAGAATATGTAAAAAAATAGGTAATCAATAGTTTTACCTAATTCATAGCTCCGAATTTATTTTATTTTTAACCTAATTAAAACGAATAATTTCCTCATGACGCCAGTATAAATTTAGCTCTCATTAAAATATTCATCTACGTCTATTTTATTCATGAAGAGAAATATAATTTCCCGTAGACAGGTTTATTATTCTTGTCGTGAAATAATGCAATAAAATATATTTACATTCAGACATACATAAATACACTATGAGACATAAAAACATTATTTATTCACTGCCAAATCCTATATTGTAATTTCAATGTGAACGTTCTGTCTATTCTTGGCTGACTTAAAAATATTACCTGATTTCCAATAATCTGAGTAAATATGAATACGTCGAAACCTGAATAAAAAATAAATAAATAAGAAGGAAATTAAATGTTTCTTGCAAAAAACAAACCGTTAAATGGAATCGAAGATTCATTTTATGAGAATTGTTCCATCATATTCCATTTAACAATTGCAAACTTTCCAAAATAAAAGCGCCCCATAGAATAGTCAATGACCCATAATATTTTCGAGACAGTGACCTATATCGTGATCACAACCGATTTCCAAAAACTAAAAAATGAAAATAATACTCTTCTATATCGAAAAATCTCTAAATTATAGATAAATATGTATCTAAAATAGGCTAGTATCTATATACCTATCTACAATCTCTATTTATGAAGTAGGTGCCAAATAATAAGTTATTTTAAAATTGGTTATTGCATTTGTTTTGTGTAGGTGTAGATAGTCTATATTATTTTCTGTAATAGAATAATGTGTTAGTAAGCATTTCGGATCAATTATAGTTAACCCAGTTTGTTAAGCATCGACTTAAAAAATAATGTCCAATTTCAAAACCAGTAGGATATAGATAGGTAAATAAGTACTAACATATTTATATCTCAGTTTAATCTATCATTCAGAAGAAGTATTTACAATCTAAGCAAGTATTCTTTTTTCTTTTACTTGTATTTGAAGTTGTATTTTTTCGTTAAAACTTATTTTATTTAATGCTTTTCACCATGTTTCCTATTCAGCGTTATTTGAAATTTGTTTAGTTTTATTGTTAAAAATGTTATTTTTCCATTTTCTGTTAAAATATCGAAAATACGAAAATTATAAAAAATATAACGAACTCGCGATAAAAATTAAACTGGCCGTTGGGATGTTAAATAAACATGAATACATTCATACATACCTATATGAATACATGCATGAATACATGTATTTACACATACTTACGGATAGGTTAATAACGTTATCCTATTTGGATACACCGTCATTGATGCTTAATGCCCCTGTGTCTTATGGCAAGACAAGTGAAACTAGTCAAAACTTGTTGAGTTTGCTCCTCACCATTGCGGAGTTCTTATGATAATCTTTCGCTTCAGTCATTAGATCCTGGCTACCAAATTTGACTAAAAGACTTGTCAAGATAAGTCAAACTGGCTCAAACTTTATGAATCTATTTCTCGCAATTGAGGAGTTCTGTTACAACCTTCTTTCTGGTTCCATCATCAGACTCTGACAGTCATCTGTGAATAACGTATTTATAGAATATAGCAAACGAATTCAAACATGATATCATATTTTCCAAAGGAATTTTGCATTCGCGTTGGGGAGTTTCTCAGGATATCTCCGTATTTTATCATCAACTGACCATAAACGGGACTATATAGAGTTTAACTTTAAAAAAAATCAGACGAACTATTAAAAAGTTACACACTATCATACATACATATATATATATATATATATATATATATATACATATACATATACATATATATATACATATACATATACATATATATATATATATATATATATATATATATATATATATATATATATATATATATATATATATTTGGACAAACAGAGAACTCCTTTTTTTGAAGTCGGTTAAAAATTTACTATTCGTTTAAGTCTAAAATTGTTGAAAGTGTGAATCTGTATTGGATGGACGGGCGAAAGGACCTAACGAAATTATAAGGGTCATTGGGTCACTTCTGAAACCCTAGAAATGAAGAAAAATTTCATTGCAAAATTGACTTCTTCTTTTGACAGATTAAACATTTTCCATAATGAATATTCAACAAGTATTATTTAACTAAGGGTTACATATGTATACACAGGTCATACGTACTAACATCGATTAGGGTTACTTCTCAGATATCTAAATAACAGTCAATTTTCTGCAACAAGTAATCGATGGGAGGACTTATCGTTTTTTGAGTTCATAACTCATGTTGGCATTTGCTTATGCGTTTAGAATATTTCAATATAAAATAAAATTAAGTGTTCGTAATATGTTAGTCTGAAAGCAATTAAGTAAGATTAAATTATCCTTATCCTATATGTGAACAATTTTGTAACGTTTAAGGCGGTACAGACCGCTTTCTCCGGTTTATGGAAATTAGAGTTTTACATGTACATTGCGGATTAATTTGCAAAATCCGTTATAGCAGTAATAATTTTTGTCAAATTATACCTATTTTTTTAAACATTAATTTATTGGGAATGAAATATATGTAACTTTAACACAGGAAGTATTAAACTACATGTCATTTCCTTTTTTCCTCCCCGTTTTTATTTTTTACTTTTAAGTTTCCGTAGTCTATTTGTAGCTGTAATAAAATATAGTCAAAAATTTATTTTGTAAACACTTCCTATAATACAATCCGAAAGAGAAGAATCAAAGACTATACGAAACTCGTCAGCATTTTTTACTATGTTAAATATATCTGAAGTTCAAATGACCTTAATTTACCGAAAGTGTCATTTCTTGAATTCGTATTTTAGGGCGAAGTGTGGAAAGTTTAAAAACATTTCTTCCAATTTTCTTTAATGAAATATCCAAGAGAAATGATAGCACTGTAATACGAGATGTCGTTCAATGGACGATGCGTCTCGCATTTATCTTCATTTCTCACTTATTTCCTTGCTTTGCAAAATTTAGGACAATTTCTTAAAATTTTTTTAATAAAATTTCAGTCGCTTACTCAGTCCAAGATTTGTGTTGGAGTAGGTACTAACTTAACGAGTTGATTATTCAATTACACATAATATTATTCCAATGAAGTTGCCAAATTTAAATGTGATGCTATTTTAACTAGTTATCTTCACATTTACCTAGAAATTAGCAAAGTTAGTAACTAGGTTTCGTAACTGATGACGAGTAAAACCAAGGAATGTTAGAATATTAGTTTGCCCCACTTCAATCTCAAGTTTTAAACCTACTTGCCCATTTGTATGTTAGTTAAGGTAACTTGACTAATGAAACGAAATTATTTCAATTAGAATTCAGTTTTTTGATATGGACATTGAATCAACTGTCAAGGTTTTGTTTAAAATTTATAATATATGTCATTCATCTATTAAGTAGCTATTTATATTCTTAAAAATTAACTAACCCTATAAGTTACATGTTGATATATAGAAAAGATTTTTCTTTTTATTAAAAAAAAGCAATTTTTAATTTTTTTTCTAATGAAGTAAAAGTGGAGAGGCAATACAATTTTGTAACATATTAACATACCTATATTAAAAATCCCTGTAAATTAATTGTTCACTTTAAATGTTATATGTCTATTATATTAATTCATTTTAAATAATTTTTTAAAATTCCATGTGAATTCTAGGTATACTTCATATACTTTTTAATATTTATTTTAAAAAGGTATATATATTACGAAATCACACGAGATTAAAAAAAATTTTAAATGTTTAATAACTAATTGAGATAATGGATTACTTACTTATTTTTATTGGACGACAACACTTATATAGAAAAAATGCCCATTTTTTTATATTTATACAAAATATAAAATATCTATATAACATCGCTAAATATTTAGTATGCCTCACTTCAATCTCAAATTGGAAAGTGCAAAAGATATAATTTGAAAAGGGATAAATATATATCACACAATTGTATCATAGGTAGTGTAGTTTAGTGTATGGTATTATGGACGCAAGATGAATTCAGAAATACTGGTTTAAATCTAAACAAACATAAGTATGGCAGTATTTTATAATAGAATTTATAATAATAAATTCCATTATAAAATACTACCATACATTATATATAAAATAAATTCTCATATTTTAAAATTTATCTTATAATAATTACAGGAAATGAGACGTTTTATTTTAAATTTCTCTCACTGTCAGAAACTGAAAACTTCTCCCAAACCATATTTATTTTTCAGAATACTGATATTTTAAGAAATATTTTTAAAGTCTATATTTGACGATAAAGGAATTAAAATTATGTTGTACGTAAATTTTGAGTTCAAATTTCAATGTACATACTTCAGATTTATAAAAGACTGTAATTTAAACTTTTGAAAAAATTATCAAAATGGTATTCCGAATAAATTTTTACGGAATAAAATTTAAATCTGTGATTAAGATCATTTAGTTTTGCAAAAATAAAAAAAAACATACAGTAGATATTTGATTCCAAAAGAATATATAGAATCGGAATATATAGATATTTTATATATATATATATATATATATATATACATATATGTGTATATATATATATATATATATATATATATATACATATATATATATATATATAGATATTTGCCAAAGGAATACATAGAATAGTAAACAGTAGAAAAAAGTAAATAGGAAATATATAGAAAAGGAAGCAGCAGAAAACAGTAAATTTTTCACAACCGTAATTTTCATAGAAATAAGTGTGTTTCACTTAATCATCTAATATTTGAGGTCGTAAAAGATTTCTTATTAAATTTTGTAAATTTAAATTATTGATATTGTATTCAGTTTCCGTCTGATTTTCTTCTTACGTCATTTAATATCACAATGTGTAAAACAAATATCCATCAATAAAATGCTACGCTTAAATAGTATTATTTTTTATTTTCAGGCGTAGATGGCCTACGAGCGACAGAACTTCGAATTATACCTCAAATAGTGGAGCGAAGTAAGGACGTAACCCTAATCTGTCTGTACAATCTGCATAGTGACCCGCTTTATTCCGTTAAATGGTACAGGGGACAGCACGAATTCTACAGATACTCGCCCACAGAAGAACCGCAGACCAAAATATTTCCCTTTTTTGGCATTAATGTCGACGTGAGTATTCTTTTAAACAGTAATTTCACTTTGTTTTGAAACAGTTTCACAAAATGTTAATTTATTACTTATCCATTAATTAAGTGTAAAGTTTATGAAAAAAAACAAAGAATGCCATTCATGACCTACACCTTGAAATCCATTTATCCCGTACGGTATGAAGCTAAGTGTAAAATGTGCCTTAGTTGTAATTTAATCTGGATGCGTAGTTACTTATATTTAAGCTGATCTAGAACATGATATATGATTATATATAATTCTGTGTTAATCTTGACATTTATTTACAAAATAAAGCATTTATATGTATATATATATATATATATATATATATATATATATATATATATGTATATATATATATATATATTGTATATATGTATGTATGTATGTACATGTATATTTAATTAGTCATAAAGCATCGTGTATTCTTATTTAAAAATGAGAAATGTTTTTTAAAATGAGGAATATTTCCCATTTTTACGTTTTTTTCAAATGTATGGCGGTACAGAAATGGGAAATCGGCCCCCAATATGAAGTGCCGTATATACCTATATTATATTTTGTTTTTGTTTTTAATATTTTGTTTTTTTTTGCGTTAAATAATATTAAACATTATGAAAACCAATTGGAAACATATATATCTTAGTTTATTTTTTTTTTTATTTCTCCGTTAATTTTTAATTTAATTCAAACAATAGTTTATTACATTATTTTGTCACTTCTTTATCTACAAGTTAGTATAATTATATGTAATAACATTTGGTCTGTTGATTTCCTTTAAATATTTTTATAGATTCCTATGAAGACTATTTTATATTTTTTTCAATTATAAATATATGTAATATTCTAATATATTAACTGCCATTCAATAACCTACTAATTTTGGAAAAAGTTTAAAAAATATTTTTAGCCTAGTTTTGTCCTAACGTTTATTCAAACGGTATTTTATGAAAAACATTTTGTCTATTATCTCTATATCTTATCTCTTCTTTTTGTATATACGAGTATAAAATTGTGGAGTATAAAATTGTATTAGAGAATACATTTTCTATATGAAAAATATTATTAAAATAATGACCCTTTACCTCAAAGATTGGGTATAGAAGCCCGAAAAACTGTTTTAGAATTTTTGCCTGTCCATATGTATGTTAATTCGTTCGTCAATTACGCAAAATCTACTAGACGGGTTTTAGTAAAATTTGGTATAGTAATAGTTTATTCACGAGAGCAATGTATGAAAAAATATTCTAATAACTTTTCTCCTTTCGAATATCATGCGAACCAAGTCTTAGGCACGGCTAGTATAATATATTAGCGCAAATTTATAGTCTTGAATGCAGGTGCGATGATACGAAACGAATATGTAATACACGAAAGTTAATTTAATCATATTTCATGCTGGACAGTGTACACAATTACATGTGCATACACTATTTCATCTATATCTATATATGTATGTATATCTTTTGGGAAGTTAAACAACAAGCATGCCTAGCAAGTTAAGTCATTATATCAAGTTGGATCGTTAAACTTGTGTTTTGCATAATATGACGAAATAGTCTCCAGGCAGTGGTAGTTATGTATCTTTCATGACTTTAACTGGTCATCAACTCAAGAGTGTCTAATAAGATTTAACGATTGTATGAGACTGCTTTTTTTCAACGTCTCTTAAAAAACATACTTTCGGCCATTTTTATATATATTTTCATAAATGCTCTTTTTTATGGCTGAGAATTATTTTTGTTAGTTTCATAAAAGTAATTTGGTAAACGCTATTATTATAATCATTTTGTTTAATCTTCAATGTATCCATCTGTCTGTCTATAATAGAGTTGTATATTTTGTATAGATGTTATGTATTGGTATGACATGTAAAGTCAAGTTCATCTTTGGGAGCTTATTATTTTTTTGATTGTTTTGTTTTCAAGCCAGAATTTCTTAATTGACATCGGTAAAATCTGGCATATAGGTAGTTCTTATCATGGAGATCGATGTAGATTTTTTTTTCGAAACATAATTCATTTTCTCTTAATTAAATTTACATCGCGTTAGGAACAAGATTGTAGGTATATATTATGTTCATATCGTACTACTTAGCTTTTTTCTATACTAAGATTAAATATTTTTATAAATATATAATTTCTAAATTATACCACCATTTTTTTTCATTTACCGAAGCTATGGATTAAAGCTGATGTGAAAATAAATTTTAGAAATAAAATGAGAGTAAACTAAAATGTAATTATATATACACGGAAATTTAAATAGCGTATTTGATTAATTGTGGATTTTCATAAAAAAAGGGTAGGAAAAACGGATCAAAGATAGGAAAAATGGATCATTCACATATCTGTATATCACATCGGTTATTCTCAAAAATCACTTGATATAGAAACTTCAAATATTATTAAAACATACTAAACTACACATTACTCAGCAGACAACCCTTAAATGTGCTAGTAGGGAAATTTTAGTTGGTGGACAAATTATATAGTAAGAATATTTTTATTAAAGAAAAATTATTAAAATATTTTATCGTAAATAATATTTTATTAAAATATTTTATTATATAGTAATGACTAATAACAATTTTACTTCTGACGAGTAAAAGAAAACTCCACGCGCGAGCCAGACTCGCATTTGGCATAACCTGCTTATATTTATAAAAAAAAACATTTGTTTACATCAACGATACAAAATAATAACGACCATTCGCTTCAGTTATCATATTCGTTTTCTCTGTGATAGTTTCATAGTTGGTCTGATAACTTGAGTTTATAATTTGTTTTAGAACTTTCCAGGGATTTATTGAATCAACTTATAATGTACAAAATTTTATCGGTAATTCATTTTATGATGAGATGTCAGATAAAATGATAAGAAAACTTTCAATGACGAAACAAATTTTAAATACGTGGAACTATACATATGTTACGGAAAATGAATTAATTACCTGACATTTGATGTATAAAATTTTCATAAATAATTATTTATGTAAATTTGTATTTGGCATTAGAAAGTTTTCATAAAATTTGAATAAACTTCTTCAACCTGAGTTGAACTCGTACTACGAGGTTTTCGTATATATTTAGGTGTTTATAAACATTTAATGGTACATAATATCTCCATTAAAATATTACAGAATGTTAATTTTTTAAAACATAAATACACTACCTACCATATCTTTTACAGATACATATTTCAAAAAATTTATAATTTCATATAGTATAAGAAATCATTGATTTTTGGAATTTCCCCTTTAGTCGTATTACAAGACTTCTTTTTATATTGAAATACACTATAGATTGTGATGACCATTTAACAAAAATACGCTTCAAAATCTATCAAATATCTTTTTGAACTTGAAAAAAAAACCTTTCAATTTTTGCAGCGATGTGAAGCCATAGGTCTCAGCATATGATATTTAACTAGATGTTTTAAGACGTTTCTATTAATTTCAACCAAATATCTCAAGTCTTTTTTGAAAAAAGAGCTTTGACAATAGACAGACAGATAAACGGACAACAGAGTGATCCTTTGAGAATCCCGTCCTATTAATTTTGAGTAACGGAACTGTAAAAAGGCAAGAGAATGTAAGGACTGGAAAATGTCGAATTTTTCATACTAACTTCGAGTCCTTTTATTGAGAATGAATTCCTAGTATAATCAGGCACTAATTTTCAATAAAATCTTAGATGGTTATAAAGTTTTCCACTTTAAGCTCTACTTGGAATTTTTTAGTGAAATATAGAGGACCGTTTTCCGGACGTAACTCAAGGTCATATGTAAAGAAATCTAAAACTGTTGGTGAAATAGTTTGAAGTGGATAGAATATTTAAAATATAAAAGATTTGTCGTTCGAAGGGTATCGTTTGTTCAAAGCTCGATCTTATTTTCTGCGACTAATGGTGTGTTTTTAGCATGATATTTAGGCCTAGATCTTAACGTTTTAAGTATAGCCATTGATTTCTTCTTTTTTATTTCTTCCATAGTTAATGCACGTACCGTTTGCAATCAAAGAATTGCGATGCTTTGTGCGATTAAGCTTCATATGAAGCTAACTAATTTTGTTCTTGTACGTGCGTATAGTATTTGGGTAGACGGATGACTTCTAAAGTAATATTCGTCATCACTTATTAGAACAGAAGAGTCATTCCATTTCCAAGAATCTAAGGAAAATGTTGATTATGTTCATGTTAAATAAACGCCTACTAAAAAAAATTAGAATACTTCACTTTTTTTAAAATTTGGATTAATTTATTAATATTAACTACTTAGTCAATAATACTTACTTTTCATATAACAGTATATTTGTATTGAAAATGAGCCAACGATCTATTACATTTTGTCAGTTATCTTTAATACACTTTCTATGTACAGAGTATGGATCGGCTTATTTAACCGCTCGGTACAGCGATGCGATTACGCAGTCAGTTTTTAGCATAAATTTCTATATATTGCAAGCTTTTGAAGTAAATTCGGGCCCGTGTTTTTAATTTTTCACTCATATATATGGGACCATAAAAACAAAATTTAGTATTCAAGATGTGTCTTATTATTTTTTTCCTCTAAAGTAATTCTCTTCTGGTTAAGGTGATGCAAATACCTTAGCTTGGTCTGTACCGCCACTGCTGGACGACGAATTTTATAATCTTGAACTTGAACATGAGTCAAAGTACACTGTATGCTCTGGGTTTAGCCTGATTGAAACGTGTAGCCGTTTTCCATTTAGGCAGAACGTATATATACTTAGATTGTGATGTAAGAAAGAATTGTTTGTAACATCCTTCACAACAATACACTTGTTTGAAACATTTTTCTTCAGTTCTTTGATTTCTTTATTAATATAGTTAGTAATTTTGCAGTATATTTTAACATGACTTTCCACAGACCTTTCTTCTTGACTCGTTATTATCTTGTCGGCTTATTGTTTTACATAGGCGTTAAAGAAGTGTTCATATGAACTCGTGTTAAAAGAGTATCTTATTTTCACAATATAACGCGTAAGAATTGTTACTTGTTAAACCGATAGTGAGGAACAAGGCAGTCAAAATTATAACTAGTAGCTCAAAGAATAACCGAACCTACTGTAGATAAAACAAGGTTTACACACAGCAATATACGGTTGCATTCAAAACAAGCTTACCAATAATTATAAGACTAAAAAATTATAGTTGCCAAAATTTTAAAATAGAGCAGAGATTTAAATTGACTCCTTCCGTTATAATTTCTTTTTCGATTTGCCCTTTTGTTCACATAAGTAATGAGTGCATACATATATTTTAAATACGTTTAAATTATTTGCCAACTAAAATTTGGCTACTTTGCTCCCGTTTTCCTGCGGCCAAACATATGCGTGTTTGACGTTTGTGATAACAGGCGCGACTAAATTAGTCATACTCAATACAGGTATAATAAAACGTGTATCTAATAAATAAATTATGTGCCTCAAACTGAATAGAAAATGTTGAACATTTGAGAAATTCATTATATTTTACCAACGTTTTTGAAAAAAATTATGTCCATATTACGATCCCAACAAAAACAATTTAATTATTTTACACAAACAGAATACGTGAACAAGATAATATTCATTACTTTGGTTCTGTTTAAAATAAAAATGAAAATCATTAACAAAATATTTAAATTAAATGGAACTACGTGATGTAGTATTATTTCTACTTTCTTTAATTTCTTTACCACGACCTAGGTTTCGTTGTATTACAACATCTTCAGGTAGGATATTAGCAAAGATTCTTTGCTGATATCCCACCTGAGATATCAAAAATAACCAGTAACATAAGTCAATAATCAATAACAATAATTAGTAATCAATAACAGGAAATTTAGGTAAAACAACGTATTTTCCTGTAATACGAATTAAAATTACGTTTCATACTTTTCCTAATTTCCATAAAAACATTACTAGAAAACTGTCAGTAAAAATAAGATATATGTAAACGATAGAAATAATTTTTACTCTTCTCACCATTACTACTTGCTCAAATATACATACAAAAAACATATTCTAATCCAAAACGTTTTAATTACAATATGGTTTTTCCCTTAAAACGAAAAAAAAGACGGAACCCTTTTAGTATCACTTATCCGCTCAGTACGCCTATATATCATATCCTTTATCCTCACAAATGGCTTGAGATATCAAATTGAAATTATTATTGTATATTGAGGCTAAAACTTTGGATTACTGTAAAAATTCCAAGTTTTTGGTTTACACAACAAAAATTTATAACCCTTAAATATAGTTTTATCTATTTATACGGTCATCGAAATTTATAGAGTACTTCCGGTCAACCTACACTCTTGAAGGTCGGCAAAATAAAATCAATGATTACTAATTCTAAGTGGGATTATATATATTCATCTAATATGCACCTTTGAAAGACATAGAAGGCAATATATTAGATTCTAAAAAAAATAAAATTTTGTTAATAGTTTAATAGAGATATTATGAACTATTAAATATTTATAAATACCAAAATATGCATCCAATCCTCTTAGTGCGAGTTTTATTCTTCTTTCACAGATTTTTTAGTTTAATCATCGAGATTTGATAAAAAATTACCCAACACTAATTTACGTAAATAATTATTTTGAAAGTTTTCTCTCTCAAACTTCACGTAATTAATTGGTTTCCCATAACAAATTTGAAGTTCCACGTATTAAAAGTTTGTTTCGTCATTAAAACTTTTCTTATTATTTCATCTGACCTCTCCTCATCAAATTTATTACCAATAAAGTTTGTAAATAATAAATTGATTCAATAAATTCCTGGAAAGTTCTAAAACAAATTGAAAACTCAAGTTATCAGACCAACTATGAAACTTCTATCACAGAGAAAACGAATAATATAAATGAAGCGAACGGTCGTTATTATTTTGTATCGCTGGTATAACCGTTTCTTGGCCGCTTTTACTGCTTGTTGTTCGCAGACTTGTGAGCAAACAAGCCATTTACGTACAAGGATAGGGGAGAGCTGGGTAAATTGAGAAGTTTGGGTGAGCTTCTAAAAGATCGATAGACAAATAAAATATTAAAATTATAGTTACTTTTTTTGGAGCATTTGCGTATAACGAGCATTTTCTGAGTCTTTTACAAACAAAGAAATTTCGTTATGTACAATTAATTTTATTAGTTATTGTCAACTTGATATTATTATTTTTTTATATTTATATTTTAAGTCAATAAAAGTTCTTAATATTTGATTTAATGCATGGTTGAATATTGCATAAAACACTCAATTTATTTTTTCAGTTTGTCGTGTATTTATATTAAATAGTAATTTCTTTCAACCAAATATTTAAAAAGGTATTATTTTGAATGTTTCCTTGTCACTTGTTCTTTAGATCTTATTCTCAACTTAATAGCGTCATTGTTTTATTCTAAATATCAATAAAAGTTATTGATCATAGTTTAGAATAATTGAATGTATGGCAGAATGGTACCTTAAAACAATGAATTTAGTTTTATTATTTTGTGGCGTATCCTATGTGTGGGCCTTTTCTTACGTTTTGGGTTGTGTCAAAATATTTTCATCCACAGTTACTTTCGTTATATTTCAAGACGTATATTATAAAAAGTGCATTAATATTATAAGCACTTAGGGACATGAAAATTATAAAACACGTTGAAAAACTTCAAATACAAAAAAGCACAGGTTTGTAAAAATTGTAGTTAGGAAGATATATTTAGGTGGCATTCGTTTCAGAAATACTCCTTTTGCAAAGATCTGAACTACTCTAAATTACGGTGATCTTAACGTATGTCTACCGATTTTTATGCGTTAAGATGAAAATCAGTACAGAGGTAACTAATTTTCAAATCTATATTAAGATTGCAAATGGAATAAACCTAGACAGTAACTTTGAAAATGGCAGAAATTGAAAAGTTTTAAAATTCAGCAGACATTTTTCTTGCAATAAATCTACTAGAAATACGGTGCGGCCAATAAGGTAAACAATATTTCCATCATATATTGAAAAAAATTAAGTTTCACTAAACTTCAGAATGTTCCCATCAAAATTAACAAATTTATAGAAATAAAACTTAAAAAGCTTTCAATTTCATAGTAATTTACTTTTTGATTAGGGAAAAACCATAAATGTGATAAAACTTTTGGTAAAAAATGTAACCGACTTCAAATAATCATTTAATAAGATTGGTTAGAACATTTGCAGCATAATATTTTTTTTGAACAAAAATAAATTGGTAAAATTCTGCTATCGTTAGAACTTTAAGAAATTGGTGCCAAGTCGTCATAGCTTCTCTTTCTTTCTCTCTCTCTCTGATGTGCATGAATACCGACACACATACACTTCTTTCTCCTAGCCATGGGCCCATATCTCATTTGGGGTCAGCCCACCATGTACATTTTACCCCAACAGTCTATCGAGTGTTGTCATTGAGTTCAAATTCATAATTTTAAGATTTTTATCTATAGTGCTTTTCCAGGTGGCAGGGGATCGACCTCGGCATTTCTTTCCTTCTTCTATTTTTAATACTGATTTAGACTTATGGTCTTCGGCCCTTCCAACGCTAGCGATTTCCTCTCATCTTTCCCTCAATGTGATTATGACTTTAAACGTTCCTCTAATGTATTCATTTTTGATTCTGTCCAGTCTTGTAACTCCCCCGGCCCAACGCAGCATTCTCATTTCTGTGACATGCATCTTTTGGCCATCCACCTTTCTCATCGGCCAGCATTCCGATCCGTACATCAACGCTGGTCGTACTGCTTGCTTGTAAACTCGACCTTTGAGTTTGATAGACATTCTAGTGTCTCATAACACTCCGGTTAATGATAGTAGTGATTCGATAGTGACATAAACTCACACACCATACACACATATACACATGAATTCTAATTCAACTTAGCATTGAGATGGAAGAAAAATATTATTTAAAAAAACGTAAGTCCTCCTTGAAAGTAATCTGCATGAAATTTCTGTTAACTAAAATAATGTAAATAAATGGTCCAAAATAAATGCTATTTACCATGTTATTAATTTATATTTATAACAAGTATTTAACTTGTATTAATGATTTATGTTTCGGGAGATTACATCTTAGAATCATTATATGTTTCCATAATGTAAAATATTGGTGTAATAAATGTAATATTTTTATTCTAAATATTGTGCACCTTTCAAAAATTAATTCTCTTGGTCGACTTTTGTAACTGGTCGAATTTTTTTTTTCTCTTGGTCGAATTTTGAATTGAAAATAACATATATATTGTCTCCGAAATAGACGAAAAACTTTTCACACAAACAGAATTTTTCCGCTAACTTTTTCCAAATATGAAGTCGATAAAAATGATATGAAAATATTAATTACTAAATAATAATTGGATTGAAATGAGATTCTTTATGGCGTATCAAGAATATACGTTACAAAAAGTTTTCGCAAATTAATTCATCAGCTCAGTATTCACATCAGTGTTTCTGTAAAAGTATTATAATATAAATTTAGAAGTAAACAAATAGATAAATAGGTCCCATTTATTACTACTTTATCGTAATAGTTGTTTTGCGAAATCGTCCTATTTTAAAGAGAATAGGAAGTCTAAATAGGGTAGAGTGAACAGAATGAGATGTTCATTAATAATAGATGAAACGATATCAACCTACTCTATTTTCCTTGCCTTCCCCTATCTGCGAAAGATCTCCACGTTAATGACAGTCGCTGGTGCTTAACTGAGAAGTCGGCCTAGACGGTCTTTATTTTTCGTCTGTGAAACGTGACTTCAATAATAATCATTTTTCTATTGTCCCCTTATACTTTCCTTCTTTCTTTTATTTTCGTGTAGTGACTATAAATCACAGTTGTCGAGACAATCCACATTCAAGGGTTTGTTTTGCACTGTAACTGTAAGCGATGTCAGCTTTTGTTCTTGTAGGTTTAGGTCGCTAAAAATTGATTAATGTTAAGCTCGCTATAATTCTTTTGTTACACTAACTTGAGTATTTATTTTTATATACCAAAATTAGGCTAACGTTTATACTACAGCGAATAGTTAATATTTCTCTCTATTTTACACAGAAATAAAAAAGGACATTGTGTTTTATTGTCATTGTATATTTATTATAAATTCTCAGTATATGAAATCGACTATTTTAACGTGAATGAAAGTATGTTTAACTCTTAGAGGAATGTACCGAAAACTTAAATGAAAATTGAAAAAGAGGTACAATAAACAATAAATAAAATGAAAGTAAAGATTAGAATTGAAGATGGTGATTTTTCTCCGAAATAGTGCAGCAGGATTTTAACTAAGGTTGGAAAGTTGGTAGCTGTTCGTGTAGTTAATTTTTAACTTATATGTATTTTTTCACTATTCGCAAAAAAAATTGAACCGACTTGAATGAAAGTTTCACTGGAATATTTCCTTTAGGTACAAGTTAAAGCTTTATTTATCTTTCCAACCCCTATAATTCAAGGACTTTTGAGATACAAGCGTTGTGCAAGCTAAGATACTAGTTTGCATTGGATTTAGAAACGTGCTATCTAAATTAGGGGAAAAGGGGTGGGAAAATTGTAGGTGTTGTCCCCCTGTCCCTGTTTACTTGGTGGAAATTCATAGTTTTTGAGAGAATAAATTTAGCAAATTTCCATACCGCATTCGCTAATATTTTCGAAAGCATTTTGGGACCTGATAGGAATTGAAATAAATAGGGTCAATGACGAAAGGTACATCCTTATCATACATCGTGTCAGAAAATTGTTTTTGTTCTATGAAATAATTCTGTGTAAAGATAGGTGAGGTTAAGTTATGTTGTAGATTGAGTTAGTTTATGCCAGGTTGAGGTAGGTTGGTTTAAATTAGGCTAGTTTGGGTAGTGGTAACATATTGGATTAGGTTGTGTACGTTTAGGTAATGTTCAGTTAAGTTGATTTCTGACGGGTTAGGTTAGATTGAGTTAAGTTGGGTCTTGTTAGGTTACGTTTGGTTAAACAAAGTTATACTTTACCATATGTTAATAGCATCGTCGAGCTGTACTGCTATCGAGTATATCATTTTCATTGGGCACAACGTAGAAAGTAAAAAAAATAATTTTTCTGGAACGTACATATTTCCGCGATTAAGAATTCTTTTGATGGGAAAATCTGTTCATCCTCTTCCTCTCCTCCACTCTACCAAGGAATTGGGATACACTTTTTGAATTGGATTGGAAATTAGGATACTTTATGCAAGTAGCTTTGAGGTGAAAACATTCCAACAAATCGGAAAAAAATTCTACGGTAAAATTAAAAAATAATATAACCCTATAATGTTAAGATAGGTTTAGTGTTAATATAAACATAGTTTTGATGTTTTTCAGCGCGCATACGTAAATACTAATATATTATTATTTTTTATTTTACGCTTTTACTCAGTGTAAATTAACCTCTGTATTCTACTTTTCACTTCAATATCACAGAATTTTTCTCTTCATCTTCTTATCACTATCAAATTTAAAATACATCTATCTCATACATATCTTGTAAATGTGTACATAAAGTTTTCAAAAATATTCGTACGAAAGTTGTATTTTATTTATTTGACTATCCAGGTTGGAATTTTGGAAGAAAACAGTTATAAAGCCCATCTGTACCAACAATATTGCTGTTAAGACTCTGAACCACAAAAGGACTGGAACTCTGTTTTTTTGTTTAATTTTTAATTTAATTGTTCGATTGTGTGTTTTTGTAAAAAAAGTTGTCATCTCTAATATGTATGTATTCCTTATTAAAGAAAATATTCTTAATTCCACGTATTTAGTTTATTTTGAAATTAATTTGCAATATTTGGAACTACGGTAAAATTGAATAATCACATTCAGTAACAATTAAGATTTTAAAACAAACACATTGAACGATTCATATTTGAAAACAACCTAAAACGAACGTTGTGTAATTAAAAATGACGTAAAAGTGTATATACAGTTTTAGTATTGTGCAATTGTATTATACTTATGGTGTAATGCTTCAGCAAACAAAAACTGGAAACATTTTTATGCTTCTTTTAAAAATTTAATTATATATTTCAATGTCGTAAAATCTGATTTTACTGTTGAAACAATCGTTTTGTATTTTTAGAAAAATATTATTTGGAGACAAAAAAGAACACTTTCTATTGCACTTTCTGTCAGTTTAAAATTATGTATCTCAACCTTAATGATTTTAGATATTATGAAGTCGTAATTATGCATTTTAATATAAGTTATAACATAATTTCTTACTACTTCTACTTTCTAACATTATACCCTAGCTAGCTCGATCGAACGAGAGTCAGGTCGTACTCGTACGAGTGGGTTTTCTGTTATCGGGCAACTTCAGCTGCGAGGTTACAGCTGATGCCCCTTCGTTCTCCACCTCGGTCGTGTCCAGCTACTTGGAAGTGATCGGTGAGACTTCTCCTAACCTTTTGCGATAATATTTATTATTATGATTATACTAAAATTTAAACGTCAAAAGATGTATTCGACGTATAAACTGTAACATCTGTATGTTTTTTTTAAACACTGTAGCTACAATAACACCAACTTCTTTGGAATCGAATTTTTTTTATGAAATAAACCAGCTATTTTGGATTTCGCATGTATTATTATGTACTAAACAAATTCCACATTACTATTTTTATTAGTATAATAATATGACTGAATTCAAGACCTTCTAAGAGTGATAATTTATGAGTAATTTTTGACATTTTAAACATTTTTGCCGGGCGTTTTAAAAATTACAAAGGATTCAATAAAATATGTTGCTTGCTTTTTAAACCAAGGTCGTAAAAATAATCAATGAAGTGAATATATAATTACCATATGTGCAAGTTCACTACTAAATACAGACTAGATACAGATTTGACATATCTGTGGACTATGATGTTATGCGATACACTCACATAAACATTACATTAAAAAAAATTTTCCTACATGGTGTTACACAAGAACAGCGGTGGAAATGAGAAATAATCTACGAAATCAGGTGTAAAAAACAAGTAGTCATATTGAACTTAAAACAAATTACTTAATGTTTCGAAGAGTTTTATAGCATTAAGGATATGTTTATATAATATGACGGCATTGGTTATTGGTATTTATAAAATGAATGGGTAAATCAGATGATAATTTTTCAATAAATTAATTAACAGAATGCTATGTTTAGAAAGACATAATACAATTTAAAATAATAAGATTGACGAAGTCAAACTATGAGCTGAATTTTTGTTATTGACATAAATATATATCCCTTTATCGTAAAAGACGACTTCCATCATAACATTTAATTTCTGTGTCATATTGATAATATTTTTTTTTTCATTTCTCGATGTGTCTAAATTCTTAAATAGTGTAGTGTCTGTTTAATTACTGCAATGTTTAATTATAATATTCCTTTCACTCAATCGAAGATATATAAAAAAATATTCACAATTAAATGAAATTACGTGATGTAGTATTATTTCTACTTTCTTTAAGTTCTTTACCACGACCTAGGTTTCGTTGTATTACAACATCTTTAGGTGGGCTATTGTTGTAATACAACGAAACCTAGGTCGCGGTAAAGAACTTAAAGAAAGTAGAGATAATACTACATCACGTAGTTTCATTTAATTGTGAAATAGGAATTTCTACAAAATTAACGCCAAATATATTCAATATAAAAAAATATAATAAAACTATGAACAACTTAAAGGTGTACCTCAATGGCCGCCCAAGATGTCCAGCGAATATGAAAATTACGCACCCGGCGACGTGCTGCGCGCCAACTGTACCGCAGCACCATCGAGGCCGCCAGCTAGCCTCTTGTTCTACATTAATGATAGACCTGTGAGTAAAACAAGATTAAAATTGAACGTTAATGCGATGGGAGAAGAAAAATAAAAATTATATTAAGTTAATTTTTTTTATTGTATATTGCGAATAGCCAACAATTCTAAATTAGCTTATTTAATTTGTTTTAAATATTATGCACATATATCTATAAGTCATATAAACAATTTTAGAAATTATGTGTTTTTTCTCTACGGATGTTTTTCCTATCTCTCATTCTTTTTTTTCTTCGCATACTAAATTTTTTTCCTTTCTGTCTTTTTAATTATAGGTGGAATAAGATATTACTTTTTCTGCCCTATCACATCCATTCCGTTCTCATCATAATTTCAAATATTCTTATTTTATATTAATTAAATAAATTGAAATAAACAATAAATACAAAACAGCAACATAATTAATTCAATAAATACACAAATGCATCAGAAACCTTGGTCAGTAATCATGACATTTTTATGAATAAAATTATCTAGCTAGTACTAATCATGACATTTTTATAAATAAAATTATCATTTATAAATTAGCTAGCTTATTTTTATGTATAAAAGCCTTAGACAGCCGTCGTTAGCCCTTCATCTGCTATTAAATAAGACATGAGATTTATTACCTGTTACATGAATTTTGTCAGCCTAAATATCGTGGATATTTTATCATTTAACTCTTAATGTAAACATTGAAAAAGGACAGTGGAAAGAATTATTCTTATTTAACGGGTTATTGATTTTCATTAAATTTTGATATTTGTATATGATTTCTTTATAGGTTAAAATGGTAATATTTCTGAATAATGATTTTTTTTCTAGTTCAAGTGTTAAATCTCTTAAACTGAAACGTTACTGCCTGTATCATTTATTTGACGATTTTAAACCATTTCTATGATTGTAAACCATTTAATCTTTTCTTTTTATTCTCAAAATACGATATATTCAAGTCCTTTAAATGATTACTTACAAAATTTGCGAAATAATAGCTTATTA
Source organism: Druceiella hillmani (assembly GCA_039881145.1). Taxonomy (NCBI): domain Eukaryota; kingdom Metazoa; phylum Arthropoda; class Insecta; order Lepidoptera; family Hepialidae; genus Druceiella; species Druceiella hillmani. The sequence goes on from JAYKKI010000012.1 coordinate 19,654,626, forward strand.
ATTATATTCTCCTCTAGTAAAATATAAAAATACATATAATTAGATTCTAGAATAATACTAATACAAAGAATTCATATAACATAACTAAATTATAAAATACTTGTGAAATAAAATGACCAAATATTGTAATGTTATAAGAAGACAGCTAGAATAGTTAAGTTTAAAAAAAAGTTGATAGATTTTTTTTAAGTCATAATTAAGAAGAAATGCACAAGTGAATTGCAAATTATAGCGCAAAACATGAAAAAAATGTAATTATCAGATAAGAACGAGTAGATCTCAAACAATGCCAGCCGGGGCTGGTCTTCATTGGAGTCATCTCACACTCAGTCTGCAGCTTCTGCCTGCACATTACGATCATGGACCACCACTCTTGCGTTGCGAGGCGAGTGTTGCAGACGTCTATCGACAAAGTAGTGAAATGGTCCTTTATTTGCCCAATGCTGGACCTAAGAATGAACGGGGTGAGTTGTTTTAGTTTCATTTATTTATTTCTCTCTATTATATATACACACACATATACATATATATATATATATATATATATATATATATATATATATATATATATATATATATGTACATATATATATATATATATATATATACATATATATATATATTTATATATATATATATATCTAAATAAGTATATATATATGTGTGTGTGTGTGTGTGCGCGCGCGCGTGTGTACGTGTGCGCGCGCGTGTGTATGTGTGTGAGTGTATATTGATATGCTTGAACTAAAACTCATAGTGATGTTGGAAAACAAATAATATAAATGTTCACTGCATGTACCCCATACATTTCATCCTGGTAACCACATCTAACGGAATACTAAAATTGAAATGGTGCCAACGTTTCCTTTGTTTACTATCCTCACTTTGTCAGCACTACAGCCCGTGCAGTCCAAGGCTTTCCCAATCTGCTCCTTCCAGGTAGTATGACTTGATGCAAGGTGAAACCTTGTTGACCACTTGTTGACTCTCAACATTTTTAAGTCATTCTCTACACTGTCCAATATATAGTAGGTGGTCTTCCTCTTCTCCTTGTACCTTCAATCATCGCGAATGTCAGTTTTTTAACTGTGTCCAGATCTTTCCGCCGAAAGATGTGTCCCAACCATCTAATTCTGTAGAACTTGATTACTCTCAAAACGTTTGCTTGCCCATATTTAGTAAAAATTTCATTGTTGTATTCAGTTTCTCCAGATATTATTTTGATTTGATTTGCCTTTTTAGACCATAGTAACATCTGTTTGCCATCAAAAGTCGGTTCTCAATTTCAACTTTTATCTCATTTTTACTGATAATGAATGTGCCCAGATATTTAATCTGAGTGACCTATTCAAAGGTATAATTTCCAATTTGTAGCGACTGCACATCATGCGGTCTGGAGGCTCCTACCAAAAATGTTTTTTTCTTCGTTGGTTTACCATGATTTAATATACTTCAATCGTAAATGTTTAAGATTATATGGGATGAAATCCATTTCTTGATTCATAATTTTCAGTCATAATTGTCACATAATAAAAGAAAAACACTTCAAAACTGACATCAAAAACGAAATTGAAGCCTAAATTAAAAAGAAATATCTTACTTTAAATTGATTTAATAGCATACCATTATTATATTTTTGTCTTGCAGTTACGTCTCTGGGAACATCAAGAGGACCTCATAATGATCTCGTAATATTTTTGACTTTACTTTATCTTTTTCCACCCGCCTGATTTTTTTTAAATATGTACATCGATATAAAATGAAATGTATATGTATTTATTATTATTACTAAAGTATTAAAAGTTATTTTAAAAATATTTTGTTTTTCTTTTTACTTGTTTGGAAATGGTGATATCCAGTAATGTTGATGATGAAACGAATTAAACAGTATGCTCAATAAGAATATCTAAATAATATGCAAAAAGGAAATTGCATTGCCTGTATATACGAAAGTACAATATGAAATGGTATTTAAAAATAAAACTACGCGTATTATATTTCGTTCAATCGAGTCTTAAATTGACAAATTAATTTTAATTAAAAAAAATAAGTTATGTTAATTTTCAATATAATTGTAAAATACGTATGAAATGTTGAAAAGTTTTCATGTTAAAATAACGAGTTTCTTAACAGATATATTTATTTTGCCGCAAAATTTAAATTACCTTTAAATTTTTTGTCTTAAATATAGTATTTGTTAAATATTTAATATGCTGAGATTTAAAATAGCAAATTATATTAATAAAGTTTTAACAATTAGAAAACGCGCTATTACTAATACTTCAATATTAACAATTATTTAACTGGATATTAAACAGTAACACTTAGTTAACTACATATTAAATGTTTGGAAATATATACCATTCTGATTATAAGCCACTAGTTATAATCACAAAGAGGGGCTTTTCACAGGAGTAAAAATATTGTATCGGTTAAATAAGAATTCCAATAAAGTGATTATCTCAATAGGGCACAAATATTATGGTCACGTGTAATAACCATTATAGTAAAATTAAAAAAAATACTACATGAAAAAACATTAAATTTCTAAGCACTATATAATGAGCTTTTCTTCATTTGGATAACACATATTTTTTGAAGACTGATTCAGAAAATAGAATATTTATTGGGTAAGTACCTTTGTACTAACTATCTGAAATAAATTAACTAAATACAAGCAAGTCCTACATAAATAAATATAATTTCTGCCTTCATATAAAATTAAAGAAAGAAATCGCCATCGTCTATCCCACTTATTAAGATATAAAATATTTTTTATTAAGATTAATAAATGCCCGCATTAATAAAAACCAACAAGAATAATAAAAGCACAGCCCATTAATTACATTATTTTGTGCAGTTTTTAGGAAATTATTAATATATAAGGAATTTATCCCAATTATTTTTAATTAAAATAACCAATCCTTAATGCTAATATAACATTATGAGTATAAAAATATTTAATGCTTACTTCAAATTTGACTGCTTGTCGATTTAATTAATTAAAAACATTGGGATTGTTTTCCTTTGAAAAATAATAATTTGCGTAATATAATCATAAATCTTGATCAAACATGGATTTCGCACAAACGAAATTAATTGATGTCTTTACAAGATCTGATTATTTTAATTCAACAGTAAAAGACGTTAATAATATCTCTTCCGACAATTATAAACAAGTACTTTATAAAACCGTCCCGGCAAAGGGAAGAAACAAAGATAAGTTACCTGGAACAATTAAAATTTCTCAAGACAACTAAAAGCAAATGATAATAAAAAAATTAAAGTTAAATTATCTTCAATGAAATATAAGAAATGGTCCATAGTAATTTTCCAAAGAAGTCGTCTATTTTGAATTTTTCATTATTTATTTAAAGTTGAAGACATGAGACGAAGCTTTTCTCATCTTGCCAAATATCAGCACCAGATGCCTAATTTTCCGGCGTACCGACGCTTGTAAGCGATTTATTTCTCTCTGATAAACATGAGACTTAGCTACGTGTTTAAGGAGAGTGGTTTAATAATATATTTGTTAAAGTTATGATGAGTGAGCACGTTCAACGGTTTTACCAAGATATTAGCATGTAGCCTATGTTTTAACAGGTTTCGTTACTTTTAAGTATTATTTTTATGAGTATTAAGAAAGAAAATTATTTTTCTTTACTAACTAAGGCATTTTATTAGGCCAAAATGTAAAAAAAACATAAAAATGTTTGGTATTTAAACTGTTTTTTTTTAAATTGGCAAGCTGCGCTATACTTCTTAATTGCAATTGCAATGTTAACTGAGTGTTAAAAAGACAAGAAAATTATATTAAACTAGTGAAAGTGTAATGTAACGAAACAATGTTTACACTAATAACGTTAGTCCATATATTATGAAGTAATACTTTTCCATTCGTAACTCAGCCAATATATAAAGTAGATGATTTCTTGGAACAGTTATTTTATGAGTAATAATAAATACATTAATAAAACCTTTTTACCATAATCTTCTGTAAAAGACCTAACCTCACCTTTGCAGAAATTCTTGTTACACTCCTGATGATTAGCTGCAATGAAGCTTGATGAATAAAAATAATATTCCTCTAATTACCTCAAACATACTAAATCAAAAACTCACTTTGACACTGAAAGGCAAAATGTTCTATTATTATTCATCATATAATTCATCAAACTAAAATTCATTATTGACCAATTTAATTATTTGAAAGTCATCATTACAAAAATATTACTTTAAACCGTAGATTTCAATTCCACTGCTTTCAAAATTATTGGCCTGAACCTGGCTTTACATATGCTTACTACAAGTAAAGCCAGATTTACTGAAACTCAAGGGAATAGCAGAAGCTTTGAAACTACAATGTGGCAATTTAATATTCCCCGTATTCCTAAAGTAAATAGTAGAGTTACACTTCTTGAGTAATTCTTTACAAAGTAATAATCCCATTTTTAATGTTGTCGTTGATGCTTTTCAGATACGATTATTGTTCAGTATTAGATTTGAAGTACTTTTTTCAGATGTGTCACTTTAAAATATGTACTAGTTAATTTACTTGCGTAATAAAATATAATTTTAATATATTTCCTGTATTTAAAAGAAACAATATGTAACCTTCAACGTTTATATTTTTGTAGGTTTCTAATCGTGTGCATAATAATTGTAGTACGAGTTTTACTTTTTCTTAAAATGATTTGTAATTCATATTAGTTCTCCTCAATTGTTCAAAAAAGACTAAATTTAATATGATAAAGAAGAGAAACATAAAAAATCTTGTTTACGATATATTAACTAAACTTTATTTCATCCCGCCAAGTCACCTCTTACATCAAATATCTCGTTGAATCATATAAAGTATGCATTCAAAATACCTTTTTGATGTTTTTATAAAATTCTTTTTTGTAATATTCTCTAATTATTACCTCGATATTCTCTAAATTACTGCTAAGAAAGTTTAAAGGCTAAAACTCATGTTTCTTTTAAAACGTCACGTCAAAATAGGTATACTTTGTTTGCTTTAAATTTTACCTGTTATTGCTAACACTTCATCAAGAAGACCTTGAGATAAATCAATAAAAAACGTAGCTTTAAAAAAAAAGCCAGCCATGTTCGAGTGGGAACGCAGTCGTTATTCAAGCCGAGGTGAAAATCTTTGTTCCGTGGTGGAAAATGTTTTTGATGACTCTTGCGCTTTATTGTTAAGGGCTTTTGTGTATTTTAGGCCAAATCGGAATGCAAATTGAGCGGAGCCTTCATTACATGCGGAGAAGTTCATCTTCGAATTTTACCACAGAAATTCAGATCCTCATCTTTGTGTGTAAATTGGCTTAAAAGTCGCAAGAATTAATGACTATCAAATTTGTTTGTGGATTATTTTCTGAGTTAGTATACACTGGGCTGTAGGAATAAATAGATTTATTGCTATGTATTTGTATGAAATAACACAACACAAACACACTTCGTCTTTATTTTTTCTCTTTACTTAATTTTTTTTCTTAATTCTTATTTTTATTTTTAAATTTATTATTTTTTTAAATTTTAACAAAATATGAGACATATTAAATTTTTAACAGTAATTTTATTTGAATACGAAAAGACCTAAAATATAACTTCTGTAATTTTATGTTATAAGATATAGCACGAATAGTGAAAACTTACACTTTAGTTTAACGTACTTTGAAATTATAATATAAAAGTTTGATCAGAGGTTGAATGCAAAAATTTAATTTTAAATAACTTTTGTAATGTTGGTAACCTTGCTAAATAGTGACATTGGCTTACGTTAAAATAAATATTTGAAATTTCATATGCACTAAAATATCAAATCCATTCAGGTTTTCTCAATTAGTAAAATTTATGGCAAGTTACACATTATTCTATTTTGTAATAATATAATTTGACATGCATCTTTGCATATATTAAGTAGTGGATGTATTAGGCTTAAACTTTAAACTAACTTATTTTGTTCCTTAAACTGTAATTTAATTATATATCTCAATTATTTTCCACGTTTCGAAACTTAGGCTTAGTTTGTACTAAATGTCTATACATTATACGTTCCTGGACGCATATTTTCTGGACGAATTTACAGCATCGTAATACTTTTCATCAGAACAATAACAATATTTATATTAGATGCTATAAATTTTATAAAAATTATTTAAGTAATATTGAATATATTTGGCGTTAATTTTGTAGAAATCCATTATTCACAATTAAATGAAACTACGTGATGTAGTATTATTTCTACTATCTTTAATTTCTTTACTACGACCTAGGTTTCGTTGTACTACAACATCTTCAGGTGGGATATTAGCAAAGATTAATTGAATCTTTGCTAATATCCCACCTGAAGATGTTGTAGTACAACGAAACCTAGGTCGTGGTAAAGAAATTAAAGATAGTAGAAATAATACTACATCACGTAGTTTCATTTAATTGTATTTAAGTAATTTTAAAATAAAGAAACAGGCAATATCTTCTGATTGACAAAGTATAAAGTTATATATATCCCATTATTTTAAATATTAAGTTTCTTAAGGTTTATTTCTTTGTTTCCTTTATCTTATCTTCGTTTAATTGTCCTAGTGTTTGGTATTCATGTGATCAAGTAAACAATCAAACAAAACATCAGATCTATTTCAAAAATACTGAATAAAAATTGTTTGCCTCCTCAACTTCACTGGCATATATACCATCCTACATACGAAAGCCATAAAACGTTACTACTCTTTATTGGTACGAGAAAACTCTTGGAATTCTTATTTTTAATTTTCATTTATTTTATATGTGCAGCTGGGACCAAAGTCACTGTTCTTGAAAATAAAAAGTATATATTTTCTTAGAAATTTGCAGCAGTGTAACACAATTTTTTGAAATAGGGACGAATTTATGTTTCGTCGAATACATTGTTTCCTTAATCAACTTAGATGACAAATTAGAACGCCTTCAAAATTTATTCATCCAGCACATCTTCGGGCTATGAAAATATGATCATATTTCTTAATACATGTCCCGTCTCAAATGGTTGAAGAACCACGAGCTCTACCAAATTCATATAATTAGTATTCTGTTTAATGTTTAGTGTATTAAAACATATTTAAAGTCGAAATTTTCTTACTGGCAAGATTTGAAGATTTGTGTGTTCTGAAATCATAACCATGCCACCTATTATCAAATATACCTCTACTTCTAATGAAATATCCTTCACTATCGGAAGTTCTAAACTTTGGAATTACATCACCCCATGAACCAGAGAAATAACTAAAATAAATGTTTTCTCCGATCGTGTGTTACTATTAAGGGTCAACTAATTGTTTTAAACCTCTTGTTATAGCAGACGGGTTTAATAACATTCAAAGTGATAAATAAATAAATATTTTAATAATTTAATACATAGTTCAGTTGTACCTTAAACATTTAGATATATCTTATATAAAATCTTGTCAACGACATAAAATATAGATTACCGTTGCTACTTTGGAATTATCACAACCGTATGTTGCACACTTCCATGACGATAGTCACAAAGTAATTTTCAAATATTATTCAAGTACTTTGGTATTGCTTGAGTGTACTTTAGTACATTATAGGCCATCTTCTTTATATAGTACATTTTTGATATTAAAATCGAGAAACATATTGGAGTAATAACGTAAGCGAGCTATAATTGGCACTGCAAAGAGGTTGTTTACTTCACCACAAATAAAACAGGGTTTCTATTTGAATATTGTGTGCTATGTACAAAGTTCAAAATATTGCTTTCATGATCTAACTATAATCATCGTGAAATGATAGGTTGCGTAATATACAACATATATACCACGTACAATAGATTATACCAGTACATAAACAGAAAAAAGTTTATTCAAACATTGCATTGAATTTTTATTCTAACTGAAGAGTACTACAAACGACGTGATAAATGCTGAAGAGCCTACATTTGGCTAAAGTCACACAGAAAATATATTAGTCCCAAAGGTTATCGAGACCGCTAATCCGTCTTTAGCAACTTTCGTTCCATAATATAAGGAATTAAAATTTGCTCACATAGTAGCTTTACGTTGCAACTCTTACAATTTTATCAACATTTTCCTCTCAAAATTTTACATAATTGTGCAATATAAAAACGTATCTACGTGTTTTCGAAATTGATCATTAGGATTTTCATTTCCGGTGCATGTTCGGTCACGAAACCAGTTGCGTCATAAATCAGCAGGCACGCCTGCCTTAATAGGACCACTTCTGATTACATATGCAGATAACATTCTCCCCCGAATTCTGCTTAAGTTTTGGTCACGAATTGTCTCGTTTAATTTAGGTTGGCTTTTCCTTATACTCGCAAGCATGTATATCCACAATGAGGCGATTTAAATCTACTAGTGTAAGAATGTTTCTATTTCCCGTAGGTTTACATTTAAAATTTTCTATAGCTTAAATGTACAGATTCAAACACTTAAAAAGTAGTAGAAGAGTAAATGCACAACTAAAAATTCTACTACTTATTGTATTGAGGGTTTAAATTTTATTCAAAACTAAGTTTTGAATAACAATTAAGTCATAATGAATTTCTACAAAATTAACACCAAATATATTCAATGTTTTGATAGTCATCCCCTCTAAAATTGTTGTGAAAATATTTTTGAGTTTTTTTTGAGATATATGAAAAGATAAGTACTTTTCACTATATCAAATTTTATATCAAACACTTTCAAATAATTTCTGAGAAAAAAACCGCTACGACGGAAACGTGAGTTACAATTTACCATCATTTTCTTATTTATTAAAACCTGAATATTAAAGGCAACCCGGAATTACAACTGGAAGGAGACGAAGCTTTTGCATATTACTTAAATGAAGAAGTATTTGATTGGCGTCCAGGTGGAAATCAATGAAGGTAAGGAAAAAGGGTTTCAAAGGCATGTATAAGCACGTGTGGATAAGCACGTATATATATATATATATATATATATATATATATATATATATATATATATATATATATATATATATATATATATATATATATATATATATATATATATATATATACATCAGTATGTATATAGGTAACATTAGCTAGTACAAGGTTTATAAAATAGGAAAGGAGAGTTCGATTTATTAATTTTTTTTATTGTGTAATGAATGAATAACTCTATCATTTCCAAGCTTGGAAATCCGTTCCTTCTTTGAGTTATACCACCAGATAATTTAGAACAAAGAACCTGAAGTTTGAAACTATGTTCCGCAATAACTAAAGGTAAATGAATTTAGTCAAAACCATAAAAGTGACAGGCTATCCATATTGGTATACAGATTTTACCTATCGTTTTTAGTTATAACTAAAAATATGTTTTCAGAAGTAAAATTAAAAATTTAAATATTTTTGTTACTGTAGGAAGTTTTTAAAGAACTAAAAACGTACGGTACAGATATAACGTACATACAATACAGAAAATAACTACCAGCAGTTGAATGGAAATTAAGACCTTTATTATAATTACGTTGTTTAGTTTAGATTTTAGAAGTTGTTATTCTCCTTGTAACTCGGATAAGTCTGCTACTTTTGGTTGAAAATTTTCCAAACACGTTTGTTCCGTGGCTTGATATTAGTTGATTCCGTAACTATTAAATTGTGACCATATGATATTTTTATTAAGTAAGTTAAGATTCAGACATCTCTTATTTTCATAAAAATTTGGTTTTGTCTTTTAGGTTTAGTCTGCTACTATCGATGCGTGTTTCTCCAATCATATTTGTGACGTATTATGAGATGGGTTGACTTAGTATTTATCACACTATTATTAATTTGAGTAACACATAGTCTCATTTTATTGAATATTTTGGTTCATGTCTAATACTTTGTTACTCTTGATGTGAAATTCCCCAACCAAGTTAGTGACGTAACATTAGATTCGTTGATTTAGTATTAAATGATGAATGTTCCACATTTCTGTTAGTGTGATTCACACATTGACTTCCTTTGATGAAAATATTCTTTAATAGAATTTTCGCCAGACCGCCCGTTGTTCAATTATTGAAGGATTTTCCGCATATTAAGTTGAGTCAATATGTTCGCATAAATGATAATGAGCATAAGTCGATTTTAGTTTGTTATTTCTAACACCCGAGTAGATAAACAACGAAATTATTCAAATAGAAAGTTAGAAATAAACATCAGTTTATACAATAAATGACATTGTTAACAAACTATTATGAGAACATGGAAAAAACGATTTTAAAAAAATCGAAAGTCCCACTGTGTATGCGAGCATTATGTCTAGCACGCTTACAATTATTTACTGGTAAGGACGTTGGAAACTAACAAAGATGATAGTGAGTGTAATTGTTGCAAGATTGTTCTTAAGCAACTGGGAAAATATGCTAGGTAAAAGGAAGAGAAAATTTTATAATATTAAACAAGGCGGAAAACGGCGCACTTGCCAGAGCCAAAAAGTATTGTTATATGGCCGGTATCATATAAGACTAGCGTCTCTTTTCGACTTTGTGCGGGTGCTATTAAATCGTTTGATTAAAATTTATTCTCTGTTTAACCTAGAAGTGTGCTTCATTTTACTTAAACTAAAATATAATAATATACTGCGACATGATAATGAACTTAGACCTGCGTTTCATTTTAATTCATAAACATAAAATACTTATCATGACATTATTTGTTTTTGAGATTTTTCCACCACGGATCGTTTATCCTTTCCCCTCCATTCCTCATATTTCTTACAAGACATAGGTGGATCTGTAAAAATTTTGCCAGCGTTCGGCACCGAAATGCTCAAATGAGCGATTTTTTCAGGCTATGTTGATTTTATTAATTATATCTGATAGTTGACGGCAATCTGGAAACCATAGTCTATCATATATACTGCGAAAGTTGTATCACTAAAATCAAACAAACAAACAAATAAACTTTTCCTCTTTATTATATTCGTGTTATCCGTACTTATAATCAAGGAATATTGCATGGCCATAGGATACAGAAGATTTACATGAAGAGATAAAGGAAGTTTTTGAAAGACAACGAACTCGAAAAAATTTTAAATATCCTGATATTTATTTCACTTACATTATCGATGTATAAAGTCTCTTTCATTTGTTTTTATTCGTTGAAAGAAATAGTAATGATAGTTGAAAGAAATTGTTATCAAAAATATTTCAAATTAGATATTAAGAATTCAAAACATAACAAAATAAAATTGGTCGGGTAAATTTCATCTTAATTACAAAAACTATTCAAAAATATGTATATATAAAAGCCAAATATAGCTCACCGCTTGACTCATCACGAATTGTTCGAAACTATAAACCCACCAAACATGAATTTGGTGTTTTTTTTGGCTTCGATGTGCTTGATATTAAAGAATTTTTTGAAATCTAAACTTCACAGGTAGGAAAATTGAGTATAAAAATGGGGCTGGAGACTGTTTGGGAACAACAGAACATCTAATAATAAAGATTTGAAAATTTATATTTAAACTCAGGAAGAAATAAAGAAAAGTCACAGACGTAAATAAAATTATATTAAAAAGCAAGTAAAATAAAAACCACTCATGGTCTCTTTTTGTCCGCTGTGGCCGGGACAGGCAACTAATAACAAATGAAAGGTTCTCACTAATATAATACCGATATGCGTGTAAAGGAAATTTAAACAGAAATTATTTTGGTATAATCATCATTTCAATTTGATTATCTTCCTGAGTCCCTTTTTATTGTGACACATGATTCGATTTTTTAGGTTAAACTCTAGTTTTCAAACAAAGGAAACTTTGTTTTGTTCATGTTGAAAAAAAACATCATTGAAACGAACAAACAAACGGGTATTAATTATGTGAAAGTATACTTTTTTGACTCCCAAATAATTAATTTCACATAGTCTTTTAAAAATATATCAAAATGTAACAGACAAACTGAGTTACAATTTCATATAAGTTCAAGCATTTTTAATTACCTGAAGTGAAAGCGTAGGCGTTAAAAAGTTTTTCGAGCTGGAGGAGGAAAACACGAATTCAATATTCTTTTGGAGATGTTGACGGAAAATTCGTAAATTAACTTTAACTCGGATATCTTTTACGACAAACAATGGAACGTCCAGTTTTGTTTTGCTTTTTATTTACTCTAGACCTACCTTTTCAAATATAAATTAAATGCAAATATTTAAAGAAGGCCGTAATTTTATTCCACATTAAACACTATGTAAAAATATTTGTTATTTAATGTTAAGGGTTTCGTATTTTTTATTATAAAAAACTTTTTTTGAGCTTTTATGGTATTTCCTATTAATAGGTGTACTCGTAATTAAAACACTGCTCATTTAAAGCGTAAACATGTATCTAAAATTGCAATGTGTTCTATGAAGATTGGATATTTTTTTGAAGGTATTTGATGTTCTCTGTTCTTAGTCACGTCAGTGTAATGAAATAAGTGTATTATATTATATAAATCCGACTACATTTATTAATGGAGTGTATGAAATTCGATATTCTCAATAAATATAAATAGAAACATTATAACCGCGTAAAAGAGTATTATGATTATAATTGCTTTCCGTAGGTAAAGTACATCACATTAAGTGGCATCTCTAATAAATTTGGTCAAGTTTATTTAATATTGTACTCTTATATTAATATACTGACATGACTAAGATCAGAGAACATCAAGACATAGCGACTCGATTTGTCAACGAGAGTGGCAATGAAGAGTATTTTCTTGAGCAAATTCAATCCTTTGAATTCAAAGATTTATGTATAGATTAAAGAAATATCGAAATTAGTTTCTACCGATATTTAGATACATCATCTTGTTTATACAGACTATTTATTTATTCGTCGATGTATCTTTTATTTTTTTTTATTAAAATACGTTCTTTGGGATTCGTGGTTCTTAAGATTATATAGCTTAATTCTGCTGTCATCCCATTTATTTGATCTGACAGTTTTATGTAATATTCAAAATTTATGAAACCCATTTCTATATCTAATCACATAAAAGAAAAAAATCTTGATTCACTTATCGTCACCTCGCCAAAACCATTGAACTTTGACCTAAAGAAATTTGGTGACTTGTTAGTAAAAATTTAGTTACTATTTCAACAGACATTTCATAGCAATATTTAATGCATACATTTAAAGATATTTTGTTATTCTCACTAAATAATGTTACGACAAATGTTACATACAATATTTTTGCTATCCTGATCCGTACTTTATACTTTACATGTACGGAAACCAGTAATTATGGCGTTCAGAGGTAATAGTGTAAAAATCAATACTCGTGTTTCCCGCGTGTATGTAATTACCTAAACCTTTTGGTTACTATGCGAGATTGATAGTAATACGCACTGGGCTTTTAGCTATATTGGAAAAGATAAATAAGCGCACGTCTAAACTGTTATAGTATTACATAATTAGTAAAGATTTTTGCTAATTGCCCACCTGAGGTTGTTGTAATACAACGAAACCTCACATCACGTAGTTTCATTTAGTTGCAAATAACGAATTTCTATAAAATTAATAAAAAATATATTTAATAACTAAAAAATGATGATGCGTTGTTTGTGAAGCACTAGTCTAAATAGTGATCCAAAAAATTGAAATAAGATGCTTTACGTCAGGCTAGAGTTAATGAGTCATTATAACTTTTTGTCGAGGGAATATGCAGTAATGCGTTATTAATAATATTAGACAAAAATAATTAATATATGTTCTCACTGAATGTATCTGGTATATTTCATCCTAGTAATCACATGTAATTGAATACTTAAATTTATTTTGTGCCAAAGTTCCCTCTGTTTACTGTTACCGCGATTTAACACATTTTAATCGTAACTGTTGTATTATGTATATATATATATATATATATATATATATATATATATACATATATATATATATATATATTTATATATACATATATATATATATATATATTTATATATATATATATATATATATATATATATATATATATATATATATATATTATAAACATTGCTTGACTATATTTTTTCAGTCACAATTGTAGTAAAATTATAGAGAAACACTTGTAAAAAAACAATCAAAAATTAAATTTAAGAATAAATAAAAATAGCATAGCATTATTATATTAAAATCATAGCATTATTATATTTTTGCCTTTCTGTTACATCCCTAGGAACATCAAGAGCACGTCACAATGATCTATTTATCTTATCTTTTACACAAATGTATAATCGATGTAAAGTGAAATGTGTATGTATTTATTATTATTACTAAAGTATTAAAATTTATTATAAATATATCTTGTTTTTCTTTTTACATGTTTAAAATGGTATTATCATCCAGTAATTTTGATGACGAAACGAATAAACCCAATACAAATGTATAAATTGGGCACCAATACGGAAATTTCATTGTTTATGTTTTTAAAAATATAAAAGGAAATGATATTAAAAATAAAAACTACGCGTATTATCTTTGGTATGATCAAGTCTTAAATTGATAGTTTAATTGTAATTAAGAAAACATTAATTATATTTAATTTTCTATATAATTTTGAAATACGTATAAAATATTGCGCAGTTTTATTATTTAAGCAACGAGATTTTAAAAAAAATAATTTATTTTCGCATAAAATTTAAATTACTTTTGAAATTGTTGTCTTATATATTTTATTTGTTAGATATTTAATTATGGGACGATTATAATCCTTAATTATATTTACAAAGTTTAAACAAGCAGAATCTGCACTAAATATGAAGAAATAATATAATCAACGTGGAGCGCACAGTAAAGTTTGATGTACATACGTGTAGTTTTTATTTTATTTGGAAAATTAATTTTAACTTCTGTGAACATAATATCAACTTGGTATTGTAAGAAGAAGTGCTTACGTTGAGCATTTTAATTTCTAAGCACTATATGATGAGGTATTCTTCATTTGCATAACACATATTTTATGAAGATTTTTTGCAGTCTAAATCAGAAAATCGTATATCATTGAGGTAAGTACCTTTATTCTAACTATATGAAATACATTAACTAAATACAAATAAATAGTACGTAAATAAATAGCATGTCTGCCGTTATTTAAAATTATACAGAGAAATCACCATCGTTCATTCCACTTTTTAAGATGAAATATATTATTTAATTAGATCAATAAATAACAACATTAATAAGAACCAAGAGGAATCGTAAAAGCACAGACCCATTAAATATAGATATTTTTTTAGGAAATTATTAAAATCTATTGAATTTAGCCAATTATTTTCCGTTAAAATGCCAACTTTTGAAGGTAATATACTATTGTGAGTACAAAAATATTAAATGATTTTTTGAAATTTGACTCGCTTTTCTAACTTATTAATTAAAAATAATCGTAATCGTTGTAATATAGTAACTTGGGTAATTTATTAGTTTGTTTTAATTCAACAGTAACAAATTATATTAATATCTCTGCTTACACTTATAAACCAATATTTTATAAAACGGTCTCAGCTGAAGGAGGGAGACAAAAAGAAATTAACCAGGAACAATTAAAATTTCCCAAGACATCTATAAGCAAATAATTATCAAAGAGCGGAAGTGAAATATAAGAAATGGTCAAAAATGATTTTCCAACGAAGTCGTCTATTGCGACTATTTTATTATTTTCTTAAAGTTGGAGAGACGAGACGAAGCTTTCCTTATCTTGCCAAGTATTAGCACAAGATGGTTAATTTTCCAGCGCACCGACGCTTCTAAGCGGTTTATTTCTCTCTGATGAACACAAGACTTAGTTACATAATTCAGGAGGGCGGTGTAATAATATACTTGACAAAATTATGATGAGTGAGCCTGTTCGAGGGTTGTACCAAGCCATCCGCATGTATTCCATATTTAAACAGGTTTCCTAATCAGTAGTATTTAAGATAGAAAATTACTTTATTTTATTCATTGTGGTGTTTTAATAAGCCCTAATATTGAAGGAAAATCGTAACGATGATTTTGTTTAAGTTACTTTTTTAAACTGGCAAACTGTGCCATGCTTCGCATTTGCAATTACAATGTTAACTGAGTATTAAAGTGACAAGGAAATTATAATAAACTTACGGAAGTGCAATGTTGCGAAGCATAGTGTTTAGACGTATATTGATAAAGGTCCATACATTACGTAGTATAATTTTTCCTTTCGTAACTCATTAAAAATTTAAACTGGAGATTCCCAGAAACAGTAATTTTATGTTGAATAATAAATACATTAATAAAAACTTTTTAACATAAACTTCTATAAAATCTGAATATCACGTTTGAAGAAATCTTTTTTCTCTTCTGATGATTAGTGACAATAAAGCTCGGTAAATAAAAATAACCTACTTCTAATTATCTCAAAGAAACTAAACCAAAAACTCATTTTTACACGAAAAGGCAATGTATCCTATTATTTTTCATTCTGTAATTCATCAAATTAAAATTCGTTATTGAGAAATTTAATTGTTTCAAAATTATTGATTTAAGCCTGGCTTTACTTCTAGTGAGCCATTAACTGAAACTTAAGAGCATAGAATCTTTGACTACCTTGCGGCAATTAGATTTTCTCTGCGTTTCTAAAGTAAATAGCAGAATTTTACTTCTTGAATAGAGTTTTACATGGTAATAATCCCATTTAAATTGTTTAATATAGAGTAAAACGTAAAGATTGAGTAGATGTTGTGGGGAATGCACATTATACAGATATTAAAAAACCTGCAATGCAACTGTGAATACGATTTCATACGTAGTTTTTGCAGGTGCGGATTTAAAAAAACATTTCGTTAATTTTTTTAGAAATAGAGACATTAACAAAGAAAGAAATTTGGTCTCATATTTTTAAAACTGCATAATTATTTGAGCTGAAGATTGATGTATTTATAAAAAATTACACTTCAATTCTCAAGTCATAAAGCATCTTTGTCTACGTTTTTTCTCGGAAGTGGTAGAAAATCTTTATCATTTAAAAAAATATAAAAAAAATTATGTTTGCATGGCCACACGTAAGCCGAAGAAAGACGATAAACTAAGTTTAGGAAAACGGAACTAGGAAAATCACTTTTATGATTTTAATAAAGTTTGGACTGTATTCCGAACTTTATTAATATAAGACTGAATCCCCAAATTGAGTATGGCTATTTAAGTATTAACGAATTTTTTAAAATATTTCTTTACATTGAGGGAAAATCAACATACTTTATATGAACTAAATGTCTATTTTCTTTTACGTAACATATTTTGGGACTAGTTTTAAAATAAATCTTGGCAAATATTTTAATACCTATTTTTTTGGATTTTGATAATATTTCGTTCATTTGGTAGTAAATAGTATTTTCTTGATGTATATTGTATATTAATCGTTATTAATATAAATAATTCTGAGTAGCTACGCAAATAATTTGGATCTTGCCTCAATGATTTAGTGTTATACAAATATATACAGTAAAATAATTTTTACAGGACTTTATATATTAACCTGATCCATGTAAGCGCGTTTTTTGGAATTCCGTATTCCAACGGAACCTTATAGTTAAGACCATGTTATCTATCTGCCTGTGACTGTCTGAACGAAATAAGGCAGGAACTTATAATTCACGTATTATATTTAGTTTTGTGGCTTAACATTGGAAATGGTATTTAAAATATTTAACATTTTATTTCGACGACGCTCCCATAAAATGTAAAAGGAACAAAAATATAACCTTTAGAGCGAATGCCAAATCTGCTTTATATTTATACTTTTTCCGGAAAACAGAATTTGTGGGTTATAAAACTGGCTATTTTTAACCCGTTTTGTAACTAAGTCTATCTCAAATACTCAATTATATAGGAAGCTATTTTACGACTCTAGTATTCCCCGTATCTTTTTTTGAAACTTGTGTTATGAAAAATAGCTAAATGTAATACTAGCTACAATTATGTGAAATTACGTGATGCACTATTATTTCTACTTTATTTAAATTCTTTACCACGACCTAGGTTTCGTTGCATTACAACATTTTCAGGTGGGCAATCAGCAAAGATTTTTGCTAATTACCCACCTGAAAATTATGTAATACAACAAAACCTAGGACGTGGTAAAGAATTTAAATAAACTAGAAATAATACCACATTACGTAGTTTTATTTAATTGTGAGTAATGAAATTCTACAAATTTAGTCCCAAATATATTCAATAAAATAATAACAAGATGTAAAAATGGTAAAAACGTAATAAAATTCAATTCTCATTTGAGGAATTCAATATTTTTTTGACGCTTTAAAGGATATACTGTGTGATATATCTCCATAATGAGAATTTATTTTATCATTTTTCAATATGTAACCTTAAACGTCAATATTTTTATATACAGGGATAGGAAGTATTTTCGTGGATATTTTTAAAAGCATTTGCCGAAATATCTTACATAAAATTCCGAAAAAATCCTTTTGATATACATTTGTGTATTAATATAAATTATTATGCTGCCTAAGGAAGGGTTCGCTTTATTTGCTTGAAGTATCAATATATTTACAGTTTACACGACCTTTAATTTACAAAACACACCGATAACACTTGTTTGACCTTAATTATGATTTTAAATTTTATTTATTTAATAAATCATGGATTTCAATGAAAAAAACATAATGATTATTAGAATATATACATTCTAAGAATATTTACACTATTAAAATACTTGTCGAGTCTCGACCTCATTCCATCAATACATGTTTACCTCATTTTTAAAATAATTATCCTAACATAGCTTGTTCTTGTGAAAAGTATGTCTCTAAGCTATCACACCAGTAATTTTAGGGTCTCTAAAGTGATCCGTAAATATTCACCTCTTGCCACACAATTATGCAAGAACTTTCAAAGGTCTTAAGTAGTGTCTGGTACTTATCGTTAAGCACTTCCACCTAGAGAGTTTAATAGTGTACCTGCTCAACGACCATTTAACCCCCTCATGTAATGCTTCAAACATCGGTCCACTCTCACCCAAGTTGTAGTGAATAAAGATACCATATGGGTTTTAGTGAATTTACTCTACTACGTTCTTGACGCATACTCTTTTCACTAAATTATACGCGTATCGTGGTGTTCACTGCAGTGGGATAACACGATGTACATATCTGGCGTCTTGAAACCATAGGCTGCTATACTGGACTGTCTTCCAGTATAAAACGATGTAAAGTCTCGTGGAATACACCACGCCCCTCAAAAACTGTGAAGTGTAGTAATAACTACTGAACCAGGTCTTATTCAGCCACTCAGATACATCTGGGAAAAATAATCTTATGAATTCACCTCTAGAATCGGGGACGTCCAAGTGTACTGCCAGTAGACAAAGAGAACATACTATCTAAAATACATCTCATTTTGACCAAAAGGAATTCTTCCACTAAAAACTCGGAGCGCATGTTACCCGTATCAAATCTCTTACACTGTGCCAAGAGGAAATTAGCCGCGCGTTCGAAGATCACAAGATGGGTAAGTAGAAGATTCACCAAAACAAGTAACGTATTCGCCGAATATGTTCTGTAATATTTGGTCAAGCGCGTACGGCTCACAGTTCAGTGTGCGCTTCGCATCTCGACAAACTCTTTTTAACCTGTTGGAACCCAACACAACACGGAGTCCACACTGACCAGTATACACCTCGGTATTGTTGCACACATCTATTTGACACGGTGAGTTGAAAATGTATATTGTATACTTCTTTTTTCATGCGTCTATTTAAAACGGTGAGTTGTAAACTCTACTGTCCTAGTAATGTTCGATTTTCCATGTGATTTAAAATTTTCATAGGGATTTTGTAAAAAAAATCGAACTATAGGGATTGTGTCCCTGCAGGCTTAATAATTGGAATGAGAAAGGATTTCGGATATTACTCAGTGACATTATTTCCAGAAGCCTATAATGGAAATATATAAGTAAAATTTTAAATGTGGAATAAAAGTGTTCGATATTTAAAATTTAGAACCGAGTTCTTATTCAGAAGATGAAAACAATTTACATCATAAAATCTATTCATAGATTCACAGGTAAATAAAATGTTTCAAGTTTCAAACTTTTAAATTATAAATTTGCACCGAAAAGAGAATTATAGTTTAATAAAAATAAAAATACGCTTATGCAGCGATATGGGCTTAAATAAATATAATTTTCAAATATGAATAATTTAATTTGGTCAGGAACGACAGGATGTATCAAAGCTCGGCGTGAATCAAATTTTGTTAATAAATGAAAAAATTTAATAGTGATTTAAAAAAAAGAAATTAAAAAACATTTGGCTACTTTTTAAGAAAATGTAACTCAGGAGCATCCCACGCTTTTTTCCTTCTAATAACTAATTTTTTGTCAATCACATAATTCGTTTCATAGTTTACTAGCTAGGGTACTCGGCTTCGCTCAGGGAATTGATATGAGATTGTGTGGTAGTTGGCATAAAAGGATAAACTTTATAATATTAGATATAATTTTTTTTTCTTGAAAACATATTCTAGTTATTTACAATACTTGTTCATATACAACATTTTTCATCTTGTTATGCGGGGTAATGTGTATGTACAAATTCTTCGAATTTCCTTCTCGAGAGCAATCTAGGTATAGTTAGCTGAGGAAAAGCAGGATTCTTTGAAGTTGATGCCAAAATGTTTTAAAGTTTGTCTTTGCGCTTTGTTAATTGTAAAAATATAGGCTAATTTGATTGGAAATTACAATCTTTTAAATTAGAATGGCAGTTCCGTAGAGAACAGTAATATTCTGGGGATAAATATTATGTTTCCTTTCTCCATTTCAGTCATATAAGTTCGGCTTCGATGATGTTATTCGATAGCTGTTTGACGGTCATCCTTGTTCCATTACATGGTGTTGGTGAATCGATATTACTAGGTAGTATGATCAGAGATCCATTTTTCAGCCAAATGCAGATGTAATGGTATTCCTAGCACTTACAAAGATTTAAAAATTCTGTAGGGAAATTCAAACTTTTCTCAACGTTTACTATCGTGTAGATCGATTTGTATATTCTGTTTTAATTGGAAATTTGCTTTTGAATATTAAAGTTGATATAGTCGAGAATGCTATCCTTAGTTGCCAGGATTGCCCGCTGAAGTAGCCACTCCGGTTTATCATGGTGGTGAACAATGTTTGGTTAAATTTGGTCGATGAGTTCGTTCTCAGTAGTGGCTATGTTGCAGCAATCTCCTGAGAGTAAATCTCCTGAGAGTATGAGTAGAACTCCTTCCATCATTTTAGAGTTTCCTCGCAAATCTTGTAATGTTGTGTCTATGGATTCGTGCGATTTTTCATGTGACGTTGTGCATTCGTCGCAGAAGAAAATTTTAGCTTGTTTTAGAAATTCACCCCGTTGAAATGCTGTTGAGATTTTACACACTGTGAATTGTTATTCGGCTATATTCAACGGTAGTTGTAGGGCGGAATAGGCAGTTCGTCTTCCTTCTATTAGCGTAGCGGTAATGCCGGACGAAGCCATCTTTTTTTGGGTGATGGTCTCAGCTCCGGATTTTCTTGTGGATTGGAAAATTCAGTTAGATGATTTTGTCTATATCCGTGGGATGAATTCTGTCATATAGCCATATGAGATTGTGTGAGTGAGGCAGTTCTCGTTTTTGCCATTCGATGACATCCAGCATCTAATGATTCCAAAAGTGTGGTATTTTGTTATGACTTCAGAAAATCTCATTTGGTTTTGTGAAAAAAAATATAACCCACTACTTTCCAAAATGTGTCAAAGCACACATAAACGTAGAATACTGCAATTCAGTGAAATCCACTAAATATATCTCTAGGTATGTGAACAAAGAAAATGAAATAGCAGTAGATCATATAGCCAAAGCCAGCGAAACATTTGAGTATAGACCTACAGGTATACTTGTCTGCGTGTATGAAAGAAGCAAATACAAAAATAATTTAATTTCGGTGACAACTGACGCGTTTATTACAATTGGCGATCCCTAATTGAGCATACCCGGTAAAGATGGTTGTTTGGAAGTATAATGATATCGCTCGAAGTGAAAATATTTTATTAAATTTATGTATATTGTAATTTAATGTATAAATTAAAAATAAAATTATGAGAAAAATAAATTAAAATGAAATTTTTCTTGGCGTTTTCAAAAACAAAAATTAGGATTGCTAGTTCGAAAGAAAAATATCATAATAAATACAATAAATATAAAAATGAATTTATAATATAGGTTAATTTTATTTCGATTAACAAATGCAATAATTAGCCTAATTACGAATGCAGGAACTTATCTTTATTGGCTCACTTTGAAATAACGATATTTTGTAACATTGAATTCCCTTGCTATTTACACGCTTCATACTCGTATTTCGTCATTTTTTTGTATATGATTATCCTGATCACACAATTCCGGATGTCCGAATTATTTTAAATTCTACACACGTATCAAGAACTGATAACATAACAACTTCGTACCTAAGAATTTAGAAAATAAAATTATAATTTAAGAATAATAAAAATACGCTGTGTTCAAATATAAATACATACATTGTGTTTATGGTATATGTTAGGGTATATTCGCTTAACCCATATGTTTACAATGTAGTTGATCTATATCATCTGATCTGATTGATCTATATCATCTGAGCTGATTTGTATCATCCGTATGTTCAGCCACACGTAACAAAAACATGGCTCATTCAGTTTAAGAATACTTGCCAAACAATTTTAAGGTAAGAAGTACTTAAAATGGCAAAATAGAAATAAAATAGTAGCTAAATAGAATAAGTAGCCAATACAAATAAAGAAATAACGTTTATAAATTTTTCTTTGAAACAACTATGGAACTCGGGGATAATTGGTTATCCTCATAAGTAAATAAAAAAATTTAATATATTTCCGATATTCTAGAGAAAATTCGTTAATAAGTTTTGGTCACATAAGCCATGACTTTATAACTTTTTACAAAAACTTGATTTGTATAGGTGTAAAATGTTACTACACTTGAAATATTTTTTTTAAATAATTTGAAATTAGCTGAGTGTCTAGAAAAATTTTTTACTGTCACGAAAACGACAATCTGTATAGTAAATTGACGAAGACTTATAACAAAGATGATATAATCTGTTCACCCATTACTGAGAAATATTTAATGAATGTCTATACACGTACACGTAGATGTCTTCTTGTAAATGAAAATACATATATTTAATTTAATTTTGAGGAACCACGAAAAAGTGATGAATGCTATTTTTACTGGGTACACAGATTTCTCTAAACTCATATCTCATCGTTCAGAGAACGATATTGAAGGGAAGTTTTCGGAAATATAAATAATGGGATCATAAGTACGTGTCGGACGTTATTCTTTAGATAAATTGAAAAGTAAAAAGATAAGTTGAAAAGAAAGAAACTGAAACTAGAAAATAAATTGAAGAAACAATACTTAAATTAGTATTGAATATATTTGGCGTTAATTTTGTAGAAATTCATTATTCACAATTAACTGAAACTACATGATGTAGTATTATTTCTACTTTCTTTAAATTCTTTACAACTACTGAGGTTTCGTTGTATCACAACGTCTTCAGGTGGGCTATTAGCAAAGATATCTTTGCTAATAGGCCACCTGAAGATGTTGTAATGCAACAAAACCTAGGTCGTGGTAAAGAAAATAAAGAAAGTAGAAACAATACTACATCGCGTAGTTTCATTTAATTGTGGACTTAAATTAGTGCTAAGTGGGGTAAGGAGTTATAGAGTAATTACCAAGCGTATAAGATGTTATACCTGGTATAGTTGGGTAGAACTGGCATAGAAACAAGAACACAAGCAGACCATAAGCAGATCTTGCAGTGCTGGTACGAATAATTAGGTATTTATAAAACTAAATTGTCATTTTAACTTCTTAACGGAATTGAAAAAGTTTCCAATACCGCTATTAATTAATTTAGGGAATACATTTCTAAAATCAATTAGGTTTTTGAAACATGAATTTCTGTTTCTACTACCGTCATATCTAATTGCCAATTTATGCACAGATCTACAGCCTTCTAGCAATATTACATTTCATGTGTCCTGCTGTTAGTAACGTTACCTTAAGATTATGAATTACTTCATAAAATATAATCGGACAAATTTATAACTTTTTTACTCGTATCTTTGAAAATTAATTGAGTTCCACAATTACTTACGTATATATGGATATATATATATATATATATATATATATATATATATATATATATATAAATATGTATATATATATATATATATATATGTATATATATATATATATATACATATATATATATACATCCCTCAGCAAAATTAAAGATTGCTGGAGACTTTAAAAAATGTTGGGACACTTTAAAATAGTTGTAGAAAGAGTTTGGAGTTTTGAGTTAGTTATGAATTACATAAACATTTTTTGGAGATATATGTGTACGGGTGCGTGTGTGTGTATTTATATATACAAACACATGATGTAGTCTTCATTCCGTAGCAAACGTATTTAAGATTCTATTGTTTCCTCGAAAATTTGGATTAGGCTTCTACTTCTGTCTCATCTTTATATCTGTTACGCAAAACCCCAACAACAACGGGCGCACACCCATACATTGAACAACCAACGGACTTGCAGTATCTATGCAGCACTACAAGCCACGTACCGACATAATTCGATTTATTACCTAAAATGTTACTTCATTATTACCTAAAATGTCAATTAAATAATAATGACATATTTAATTAAAGAAAGATGGAATACTAATTAATTTTTGTCTACATAACATTAATATTATATTTCAATATTAATATGATTTATTAACAATCAAATATTGGTAATTCAAATTGGCATGTGGATCTGTAAGACTGTTCGGAAAATTTGTGTCTCAGTGCTAAACGCGGATATAACACCAGTAAGAAATGTTTACATCACCTACGATATGTAAAGTATAATATATATATATATATATATATATATATATATATATATATATATAAGTTATACGACGATATTTTAATATTTATATAATTTTGATTTACCTATTTGCTAAAAAAAACGGATGAAAATATAAATTAGATGAAAGGAAACAAAAGAAGGTTGCTATGGGCAACCCCTTTTGAGGTACGGGTGCACCAGATAAACAGTAGAGAGATAACCGGGCATTTTAGGGCGGATTAAATCTGCCCCAACAGAACCATATGATGAATATGACCGCTCTTTTAAGAGCGTCACGATAGAGAAGAAGCAACGAAATGATGAAATAGAAACACTAAAGCAAATCATACTAATTAAAGAAAGGACTGAAATAAATCTGTGACGTTCGACCGCATTCGTTTCATTAAAATTAACTGGTTCCTTATTAGTTCAACACGCAAAAGTAACACTCATGATACATTGTAACCATGATGATGCATTGTAACCATCATGATGCATTGTATTTTAACCAACGCACCAATCAAAGACCATAATGAGCAAAACCTTTACAATATCCATAACTTCAAAAAATAAAGTTCACAAAATATAATAATTAACAATTTTACACTCCAAATGCAAAATTTCCGACGAAGATATGTTTACCTAACCTATTAAAATATAACATGAAATTCAAAATGAATGGATCTTTTTTTTCAGGAAAATGGCATTTAAAAAAACGTAAAAAGTTTAAAAATTAGATATTGATATTAATATGAGGAGAATAAGGGTTAAAATATAATTGTTTTCAAAAGTGCCATTGGTAAATCAAATTTTTAATACATGCAGCACTTATGAATAACATATATCGTCAAATTTTCATAATGTAGAATGTCGAGTTTATTATCAATAATATGTCACAGAAAATAGGCAACTTTCCCACAAGTTTAATATCTCCGTTTACACATCGTAATATTTATATATTTAAAATGTTATTTTTATAAATAAACGGAAAATAAAGTGACCGATAAAATAATGTATTTTTATAATTTAATCGGCATAAGGCGGGGCGGTCTCTCACATTATTTTTTACGTATGTAAATTTTATGTGTTTTAATTAAGCCTATATTAACTCTGTTGTGAATCGGGTTATCGTAAATCTAGCGTATTAATTTTTCTTTATTACACGTAAATAATTCAGCCAAATAAGATTTAGGCAAAAATAAATTATAAATGAGACAGTTTAGTCATAGTGTGATATCCAATTTGTATTTAATATTCGCTAACAAATATATATCTTATTTGCCCGTTAAATGTAATAGTTCTGTTTTAAGATAGGGTCAAGAAGTTTTTGAGCTTGAAAACATTAAGCCAGAAAATCATATAAATAATAAGTCTAGAAGATAAATATAAAAGTAGATATTAAGATTAGAATAAGAATGTTCTATCTAAAGTGTTTGAAAAAAACTAGTTTTCCTTAGGGAAGTAAATGTTTCAGCTTAGTTTTTCCAGGTATTAATAATTATGTTTCCCCTACCACTTTGTATCCCAAAATTAATCATATGTAATCTGTATCAGTTTAATGACAGTTGTGTTATTTTAATGGACAATTGTTTTCCTATACTGATAAGTTTTCCTATACTGATAAGTTTTCCTATACTGATAAGTTTTCCTATACTGATAAATTTTCCTATACTGATAAGTTTTTAATTTATTATTTAGTTTTACAAAACTCTTATTATTCTAATTATTCACTTATTTGGTAAGGAATATCTTCGCGTGATGATCAATTTGTATTTATAAATACTGATTTTAGGAAATTTCAACGAAATTCTCTCCACGTTTATATCACTAGTGTAGTTTTGTAGTTGTAGTTTTGTTATTACTGAGTTGACCGTTACAATTAATAAATGCCGTATATTTGTCAAGACCTGAAGAGAAAAGCAAATATTCGTATTAAGTTAATATTATTCAGAGAAAACTAAATAATTAGCATTAAGTTAATGTTATTCAGAGAAAACTAAAAGACAAATTTTGTTTTCTGTGTTACTTGGGAACATGAGAAAATTGTAAAATAATTGAACATAAACATTTTCTAAACTATGATTTTTAAAGGAAATTGTAATTTATATTTCAGTAATTATATTTAAAATTGATATTAAAAGTAACAATTTAAATACTACTAAAGTTAATTTCATTGTATGCTCAATAACTTATGATTATATTTTCTTAATACCCTGGTCAATAATCGAATTGTATAGAAGATTTTTAATTATCACGGTATTTAAGATCTGAATTATTTAATATTATTAACATAAAAATAAAATTCGTTCCGGCGAATGAAGATAATATGGTGAAAAAGTTTTCACATTAGAGTTATAATATGTTCATAAAATTTTAAAAGTAACCACATATTAAATAAATTGCAATTATTACTATATTTAACGTAATAGTTTTATGAAATGTGTATCTTTTTATAGAGATACACAATTCACAAAACTAGCTATTACATTAGATATAGTAATAACTCGAAAACTAAATTGAGTAGAGAGAGTAGAATGAAATATTCATTAACAATAGATAAAAGAATATTAACCTACTTGATTTATCCTGCTTTTCCGTATCTATGAAATATCTCCACGTTAATGACAGTCTTTGGTTCTTTACTGAAAAGTCGGCATAGATGGTCTTTATTTTTCGTCTGTGAGACGTGACTTCAATAATAATCATTTTACTGTTGTCCCCTTGTACTTTCCTTTTTTGTTTTATTTTCGGGTGGTGACTATAAATCACAGTTGTCGAGACAATCCACATTCAAAAGTTTGTTTTGCAGTAAAATTTATTAATGTTAAGCTCACTGTCATTCTTTTTTACACTAACACGAGTATTACTTTATGCAGTCCAAAATTAAGCTAACTTTGATACTAGACCGAATAGTATTATTCTCCATTTTATACAGAGATAAAAAAACATTGTTACATTTATCATAACTTCTCAGTTGATAAACACCAATAACGACACAAGTGTAGAGAAAGTTATTTATTTTATTGCCATTGTATAATCACATTATAGTTTGATTTAAGATTAAAATTGTACCCTGACACGGCACTATTTTGCAACATTCCCATTGTTTGCTATGAAATTGAAGTAAATAATATGTAAATAGTATGACCTACTTTGTACTTATTTCAAATGTTCTATTTTTGTTGTTCCTATAATCAGATTTAAGTTCATTAAAAATATTTAGAGAAGTAGTTACGCGCATATTCGCAGCCCTGGTCATGTAAATAATATGTATAATGATAAGCTTATGGGGAATAAATAACTTCAGAAATTATTTGGACTTTGAATGAAATATGATGAACACTACTTTTACAAACTAATGAAAATAAATATTTCTAGTAAAACACGTTTTATCGCAATAGACTGTCTTTTATTTTAGCAAATTGTCATAGACAGACAAACAGTTTCTACAAAACGATAAGAGATGGCGCTACTATTCACTAATTACATATTTTGATACAACATTATCACACCCCCACTTATCAAAATAAACAACAATTTTATTTAAGTATTGGGCATTGCCCAATTTACACATAAACTTATAATGCTTAATAGTACACAGTCCTTTGGTAAGTAAATCGGCAGGCATTTATTCACTACACAAGTACATAACTTTTTTTTTAACAACATCTCTTACATAATGGAATCTCACATCCATGTGTTTTGATCTGTTGTGGCTTTGGTTACTTAATGACAACTTTAAAGCACTCTGATTGTCACAATAGATCTGTATTACAGATGAGTTACCAGTTATTTCATGTAACAGGTTTCTCAAATACACTCCTTCGCGAGCTGCCTCAGACAAAGGAGTATATTCTGCCTCTGTACTAGAGAGCGATACGGACTTTTGCTTTCTGCTTTGCCATGAAATGGCAGATCCCGACATAGTAAAGCAAAAGCCCGTGTAGGACTTCCTATCTATGGCATCGCTGGCCCAATCGCTATCTACAAAGCCCTCTAACTTGCTACCGCCCTTAAAATATTTTAAACAGTAAGTTTTTGTACATTGCAAATATTTAAGAATGCGTTTAGCATAATGCCAATGTGTAAGATCATAGCAACTGTTAAATTGGCTCAAATAGCTAACAGAATAGGAAATGTCAGGCCTGGTTAATATTGCCAAATACATTAATGATCCAATTAACCTCTGATATGGAACATCAGGTACACATTTATCAGATTTCTCTAAATTTAATTTACACTCTATTGGTGTTTTATACATTTTACAATCCAACATATTGAACCTAGTTAATAGCTGATCAATATACTGCTGCTGATCTACAGTAATTACATTTTTACTAACATTTATTCTCATGCCTGGGTATTGCCTTACAGGTCCTAAATCTTTTAGCTTAAATTCTGATCCTAAAGTATCTTTTAATTTTTTACTTTCAACAGGACAATTCGAAAAAATTAAAAAGTAATCCACATATAAGGCCACAATAATTTTAGCTTCACCTTTAGTTTTTGTGAACAAACAAGGCTCATACTGACTGTTTTTAAAATTTAATTTGCATAGTAAATCTTTAACTCTGTCATACCACGCAAGGGAAGACTGTTTTAACCCATAGATTGCTCTTTTCAAATTTTAAAACCTTTCCCCCAATTTTGTTCATAAAACCTTCAGGTAATGACATGTAAATAGTTTCTCTCAAAAAACCGTTTAGAAATGCTGTAGTATCATTCAAATGATCAATGCTCATATTCATCTTAACACTGAGAGCAAACAATAATCTGAGCGTTGAATGTCTAACCACGGGAGAGAACGTGTCCGTATAGTCAATTCCAGGTTTCTGCGAGAAACCTTTTGCCACCAATCTAGCCCGAAACCGCACATTATTGTCCATATCAAACTTTTTGTTAAGCACCCACCTGCACTTCACAATTGTCACATCACCGGGGTTGTCAACGAGCTCCCATGCATCGCTGTCCTCAAAAGACTGCAGCCCGTCGGCCATGGCATCCTTCCACTGTTCACTCTCAGGCCCTGCAAGAGCCTCTGAGAACACTATCTCCTCTAATGCTGAAACAGCGTTGGAAAGACATGTAAAACCATATCGTTCAGTTGCTTTCCTGGAACGCTTTTCAGGTAATTCTGGTGTCTGTTCTGGGGTTGATGTCGTCTGGACTTCTGTGTCTAATATTTCTGTGGTTGGAGATGAAGTTTCCGTTATTGTTTCATTACTCTCCTCATACACTGAAGAATAATCTGATGGGCAGTCTTCTGTCTCTGGAATATGAGACGATTTATCCCCCACTGAAACTGTGCTCTCTTTTTCTATGTTATCTGCAAGTGTCTCTTCGTTAGGAATCCAGATAGCTGACTTGTTGCCTGTTTCTTTGAGCTCTGATTCATTTTCCATCACGATGACATCTCTACTTATAACAAGACTCTTCTTCGAAGGATTATACAGCCGGTAACCCTTGACCTCTTCACTATATCCCACTAAAATATGCTCCATGGCTTTCTTATCCCATTTCAAACGACGTTCCTTGGGGATATGCACCATGACTTTACTTCCAAATAAACGGATGTGACTGAGATCTGGTTTCTTCACATACCACAATTCGTACGGAGTTGTCTGAAGTCTTGAAGCAACGGATCTATTCTTCAAATAGACAGCAGTGTTAGCTGCCTCTGCCCAAAATCGTTTATCCAGCTTTGCATCATACAATTGACATCTAGCCTTCTCCACAACTGTACGGTTGGCTCGCTCACATAAACCGTTCTGTTCAGGCGGGTAATTATTTGATTTTTGATGAATTATACCCTTTTGTTTCAAATAATTATCAAACTCCTTATTGCAAAATTCGAGTCCATTATCTGAACGTATTATCTTTATTTTCTTATTCAACTGATTCTCAACCAGTGTTTGGAAGTCTTTGAATTTGCTGAGCGCCTCACTTTTATTCTTGATAAAGTATATAAAAGTCATCCGACTGAAGTCGTCTACAAACAGTATGAAATATCGAGCACCATTCAATGACGTGGTTTCCATTGGTCCACAAATATCTGTGTGAACTCTTTGTAATAATTCTGTGCTTCTCTCACCAACATGCGAAAAGGGTAATCTTGTTTGCTTTCCCTCGCAACAAGTTGTACAATGATATTTGGTTATGTCAAAATTTTGTTCATATGACAAACCATTCACAATATTTCTCATCTTGTTCATGTCTTGACTATTTAGGTGTGCTAATCTTCTGTGCCACAGATTTCCACTAACTGCTGGTGCGGCCAACATACAAGTCTGTGTTTCTAACTTCAACTTGTAAACACCATCTGACAGGTCGGCAGTAGCAATCAAAACATCATTCTTGTCTCGAATGTAGCAGTGTTTTTCATAAAATATCATATTATTTCCGTTTTTAATCAGTTCACTCACGGATAATAAATTTGTTGTCAAACTGGGAACGCACAGCACATCCTTCACTGTAATTTCAAATTTCAGTTCTGAAACAATGTCGACGTCTCCGGAACAAACTACTGGCACTGTAGATTCATTTGCAACCACTATTTCTGGTAAACACGGTGATCGGTTCATGTTTTTTACCCAAGATTTGTTCACCGTCATATGAGCGCTGGCGCCTGAATCCACGTACCATTCAGTTTTATTGAACTTTCCATTCAGGAAAACGACATTAAAAACATATTTACTATTGTTTTTCTTCAATAAAGGGCACTGATTTCGATAATGACCATTTTCTTTACATTTGTAGCATGTAATTATTTTCGATGAATCTGTCATTGCTGCTGTCATTTTCTTGTTTGATACCGACGTTGAAGGACCGGGACTGCCTTTCTTTGACTTATTGAACGAATGATTATTTCGCGCGGCAAATGCAGCACCTGCGTCATTGTCTCTGGTCACTTCCATGTCGAGCAATTTTGACTTTATGACATCTGCAGTTATCGAAATGCTCAATTGCCATTATCATGGGAAAATAACGATCTGACAAACCTGCTAATAATAATGAACCCACCCATTCATCGGTGATTGTAAAACCTGTGCTGTTCAACCGTTGAGCTGTCTCGACCATTTGAGTCACATATGTAGCCATTGAATCAAAATTATCTAGCCGAATAGAAATCAAATGTCGCAGCAATGTTATTTTGCGTGAGAAACCGGAGTCATCAAACATGGTCTTCAATGTAGTCCATAATTCTGCTGCGCTCTTGGTATTCTTAATATGCACATACAACGATGGGTCCACAGTCAATATTAGCTTTGCCTTCGTTTTTGCGTCGTCTGCTGGCTTAACTTCAAAACTTGCCGTTGGCTTGATGTACTTGTCCATTCCTTCAAGAACCAACAAATTTTCAGCCGTGAACCTCCACTCATCATAATTTTCTCTTCCTTTTAGTTTAGGAACACTGGCAATATAGTCCGTAGTCATGTTTCCGCGATATAACTTTCACAAATTATCTATTTTCACGAAAATAACTAATAATTTAGCACAGAGTACGCCCATAACCTCTAGTGAAACACGTTTTATCGCAATAGATTGTCTTTTATTTTAGCAAATTGTCATAGACAGACAAACAGTTTCTACAAAACGATAAGATATGGCGCTACTATTCACTAATTACATATTTTGATACAACATTATCACAATATTGAAATCTACTACTTCACCATAGATGAAGACACACATGATTCTTATAAAAATGTACCGAAAATTTTGCTTCAAAATTCAATTCGAGATACAATAAACAGAAAATAAAACGAAACTAATGACTAAAATTGGGGACGATGATTGTTCTTCGAATTAGTTCAGCAGGATTTCAGCTATGGTTGGAAAGTTGGTAACAGTTAATTTTTACATATGTATCACCAATCACAATAAACACAAAAATTACTGAAGAGACTTGAATGAAAGTTTCACTAGAATACTACGTTTGAATACAAGTTACGGTTTTATTGACCTATTGACCTTCTAAAATTCAAGGTTTTTTGAGAATTACTTTCGAGATGCAAGCTAAGATACTAGCTTGAAATGGATTTAAAAACGTACCATTTAAAATTAGATGAAGAGGAATGAGAAAAGTGTAGGTGATTTTTTCTTTGTCCCAACCGATCATATTTCCTTGAGAACCAATTCAGCAAATTTCCATACTGCATTCACTAATAACTTCTAAAGCATTTTGGGACCTGATGGAAAGTGAAAGTAATAGGGTAAATGGCAGAAGGTATATCCTTATCATACATTGCGTCGAAAAAATTTTTTTTGTTCAATGAAATAACTCTAAGGTTAGGTAGGGCGACGTTAGGTTATGTATTAGATTGAATTAGGTTGTGTCAGGTTGAGTCAGGTAGTTTAAATTAAACTAGTTTTGTTAGTTGCATCGTATTGAATTAGGTTAGGTTTGTTTGTTTTATCTCGAGTTAGATTCATACATGTCGGGTTAGGTTAAATTGAGCTTAATTGGGTAATGCTAGATTAAATTTGGTTAAATAAGTTTATACAATAAGTTTGTATTGTTGTCGAGCATAATATTGTTATCGAGCATATCAGTTTCATTGGGTACAATATAGAAAGAAAAAAAATTATTTTTCCAGAACGTACACATCTCCGCGGTTAAGAATTAATTTCAGAGGAAATCTATTCATTCCCGTCTTCTCCCTCACTCTACCAAGGAACTGGGTTATATTTATAGTTACCTTCACAGGTAGTATTTTTTTGGATTTTGTATTTATTTTTAGTCTTTATGCAAGGTAGCTTTAAGGTGAAAACATTATTACTGAAGAAAAACTTCACGTAAAAATTAAAAGAAGAAATGCATGAAAGAAGCCCCGGACATAAGCTAATGAATGATATAACCCTATACTATTTAGGTAGATTTGGTATTAATATAAAAATAGTTTTGGTGCTTCTCAGCATGCATACGTCAATTTTGTTTTATTATTACTTTTCGTATTACACTTTTATTCAGCTTAAATTTACCTTGGTAGTCTGCTCTTCACTTGAATATAAAATTTTTCTCCCCATTTTCTTATCTCTGTCAAATTTAAAATACATTTATCTCATGCATATCTTGTTGTTAAGTGTACATTCATAACATTTTCAAAAATGTTCGTATGAAAGTTGTCTTATACTTATTTGACAATCCAGGATGAACCATATTAGAAATAAACTGTGATAAAGCGCATCTGTACCCAAAATATTGTGAAATGTCTCTATCTATCTGTTACATTTTCTGTTAGTTAAAAATTATGGATCTCAACCTTAGTGGTTTAAGATATTATTAAGTTGTAATTATCCTACTTAATATACCTTTAACTTTATTTCTCAGTACTTCTTCTTTCTTACTTTCTACACCAGCTACTTTACTTCTCACTACTTGCAACTTCAGCTGCGATGTTACGACTCACGCCCCATAGTTCCCACCTCGGTCATATCCAGCTACTTAAAAGTAGATGGAGAAATTTTTTCTAAGCTTTTGCATGAATCTTTGTTATGATTGTATTAAAATGTACAACATATTGAAGTTTTTAGTATTAAAGTTTAAAAAATATATTAGACGTACATTCTGTAAGTTTGCTACAATAACTACAAATGTGGTACCCAATATTTCCCTCAAAGAATGAACCAGCTGTTTGGTAAGAAATATAATTAGATTTCGCAAGTATCACTACGTACTAATCAAATTCCACAATACTTATTAGATTAGCAATATTGAATACCTTCTGAAAATTATCATTTATTGGCGATTTTTGACATTAGTATTTTTTGCCATATTTTTATTAATCGCAAAGGGTTGAATAAAGTATGTTGCTTTCATTTTAACCCGAAATCACCAATAATAATTTAAGAATTGAATATATAATTAATTTGTGCGTAAGTGCTCTAAATATAGACTAAGCACAAATTTTACATAGCTGTGGACTATAATATGATTTTTTATAGATACATTACACCCACATAAATGGAATAAAAAGATTTGGCCTGAAATGGTGTTTTGCAAGAACTAAGACGAAAGTGAGAAATAATCCGCGAAATCCGGTATAAAAAACGAGTAGTCGTATTGAAATTAAAAATAAATTACTTAATTTTTTAAAACATATTAGAGCGTTAACATACCCTGTTTATATAATAT
This sequence comes from Druceiella hillmani, assembly GCA_039881145.1. Classification (NCBI taxonomy): domain Eukaryota; kingdom Metazoa; phylum Arthropoda; class Insecta; order Lepidoptera; family Hepialidae; genus Druceiella; species Druceiella hillmani. The sequence continues at coordinate 19,689,674 of JAYKKI010000012.1, forward strand.
GACGCCAATGATTGCTTGTTCTTAGAAAGAAAATGGATAAAATCAAACAACCATTTTCGAATAAATAATTAACATAATGCAGTGTTTATAAAGACATAATAAAACTCAAAATAATAAGACTGACGCAGCAGAAATTTAAGTTGGATATAACGATTTGCAGTATTGACATAAATATACATCTGTTTATTATAAAAGACGATTTCCTTCAAAACATTACCATTCTTTGCCTGTTTGTCTTTTTTTTAATTTCCTGACGTGTCCAAATTTTTAAACAGTGTAGTGTGTTTTTAATTACGCAATGTTGAAGTGTGCTATTCCTATAATACAATTATAGATATAATGTGAAAGAAAATAATAAAATTATATACCTCTTAAAGCTCTACCTCAATGGCCGCCCTCGATGTCCAGCGAATATGAATATTACGCACCAGGCGTCGTGCTGCACGCCAACTGTACCGCAGTGCCCTCAAGGTCACCTCTAGCTAGTCTCTTGTTGTATATTAATGGTAGTAAAATAAGATTAGAGTTTAACATTAATGCAAGGGGAGAAGACAATAAGAAAATTAGGTTGAATTTTTTTAGGGTTTAACAGATAAGAACGAGTAAATCTCAAACAATGCCAGCTGGGGCTGGTCTTCACTGGAGTCATCTCACACCCTTCTGCCCACATATTACGATCGTGGACCACCACACTTGCGATGCGAGGCGAGTTTTGCTGACGTCTATCGTCAAATTAGTGAAATGGTCAATTTGTCCAATGCTGGACCTAAGAATGAACGCGTGAAAATTAGAAAGTTGTCTTGTTTAAATAACAAAAATTCGCGCTTATACTGATGTAACACTTGTTAAATATAAATATTAAATCTTTGGAAAAAATTGTGAAGGTCTTTAACTCTTACTTGTGGGTTATATTCACAACAACATTTGACATTTGAAAAAGGGGTGTATTATGGGATTAAAAATATTGTCTCAGATAAATAAGATTTTCAATAAAGTGATTATCTCAATACGGCACAAGTATTATGATCATGTACAATAAATATTATAATAAAATAAAATAATGCACCAACAGTATGAAGAAATAATATAATAAACGCGCTGTGCGCAGTGTAGTGTATATATGTGTAGTCCTTGCTCGATTTTCAAAGTTAATGTTAACTCCTATGAACATAATGGCAAATTGGTGTTGTAGGAAGAAGTGTTTAATTTGAACATTTTAATTTCTTAGCACTACATAATGAATTTTTTTTCATTTAGATAACACATATTTTATGAATTTTTTTTGCAGTCCAAGTCAGAAAATCGTATATCATTGAGGTGAGTACCTTTATTCTCACTATATTATATATATTAACTAAATACAAACACGTAGTTCATGAACAAATAGTATGCCTGCCTTTTTATAAAATTAAACAGAGAAATCACCATTGTCTATTCCACTTCTTAAAATGAAATATATTTTTATTTAGATTAATAAATGCCAGCATTAATGCGAACCAAGAAAATCGTAAAAGCACGGGGCTATTAATTACAAAAGTTATTTAGTATACGTTTCAGGAAATAATTAAAATCTGTGAAATTTAGCCAATTATTTTTAATTAAAATGCCTACTTTTAAGGCAATATACTGTTATGAGTACAAAAATATTGAATGCTTTTTTGAAATTTGACTCGTTTTTCTATTAAATTAATTAAAAACATCGTAAGGGTTGAAAGAGGGTAATTTGTGTAATATAAATATTTATTAAACACAGATTTTGTACACAGATGATGAAAAAAGACGTTATTAATATCTAGACAATTATAAAAAAGTACTTTATAAAACGGCCCCAGCTAAGGGAAGGAGACAAAGAGAAGTTAACCTGAAATAATTAAAATGTCCCAAGACAACTAAAAGAAAATAATTACGAAAGAGCGGAAGTTAAATTATTTCCTGTGAAATATAAGAAATGATCCAAAATAAATTTCCAACGAAGTCGTATATTGCGAATGTTTCATTTTTTACTTAAAGTTGAAGAGACGAGACGAAGCTTTCCTTATCTTGTCAAATATTAACACAAGATAGTTAATTCTCCGGTGCACCGACGCTTCTAAGCGCTTTGTTCTTTCTGGTAAACATGAGACTTAATTATGTAATTCAAAAACATTGATTTAATTTTACAAAACTGCACCCCGAGCTTATTAAAAATAAATTACATTATTGTAAATTGATTTTGTACTGAAATTTGTAAATTTATCCCAGAAAGCCGTATTTTTGATGTATTTTATATTTAATTGCATAAACAATAGAATGAACAAATTTATTTGTACATTAAGTGCCTTATTTAGAATTTGGTTAGTTGGCAGCTAAATCTTTTTCCAAATTGTTATATGGTCATATTATTTAATTTCTTCTTTTCATATAAAATATCTTTATAATATATTTCTTCCTTAAATTCGTTTTCTTCAATTTTCCTTAAGTTTATATTATATTGTGCACAAATTATTTCAATTATGACTTCTGGAACTTAACGCATTATTAATTAAATTACCGAGCGTTAAGGAAGTTTAAAGGTTCATATTTACGAGTGAAATCTCAAGGCGAAATGTTTGCTAAACAACGTCGCTTTAAAATCAAAACAGGTAAACTTTGCTTGCTTCAATTTGCATTTTATCACAAAGAGTTCATCATAAAGATCTGGAGATAAATCAATAAAAAAAGACAGCTTTCAAATAAAAGCCATTCATGATCGAGGGGGAAAGCTCTCGTGCAGTTAACATTCAAGCCGAGGTAAAAATCTGTGTTCCGTGGCGGAAAATATTTTTGATGACACTTGAGCTTTATCATTCAGGGCTTTTGTGTATTTTAGATCAAATCGGAATGCAAATTGAATGGAGCCGTTATTATATTCGAAGAAGTTCGCTTTCGAATTTGACCGCAAAAGTTTAGATCAATATCCTTGTGTCTTAATTTGCTTAAAAGTCGCGAGAATTAAAGAGTATTCAGAGGGTAAATGAATTTGCAAAATGTGATGACGATGCACTGAATGTAGAAACACTAGATATATTTTAATTTAAAGCAATGTAATTTGGAGGAAATAATCATCCTACACGCTTCACCTCGTATTACATCATACAATTAATTTCTTCTATCTATAGTAAGCAATTAATCAAAGCATTACGGTTTTATATTTATAATCTATTACCCCAATTTTGATTAGTCATTATTTTTGGTTTATTAGTAAAGTTACAAAAATATAATGAAGGCTAATAAAATTTTAATAGTTACGAAAATAAAATGTAAAATGTTATATTATTAGAAATATAACAGATTTGAAATTATAATTAGCCTATAATTTTATATTACCAGGTATAGCATCAATAGTGAAAGCACGCTCCCAATACATATTTGATACGTTTTAAAATTGTATTAGAAAAAATTTTAACATTTATTTCTTTGTTTCTCTATCTTGTATCTTTTCGTTAACCTCGTTTTTTGGTATTAAAATGATCATGAAAATAAGCAGACAAACAAATGAGCATATATATAACAAATCAGCATGTATTTTTTATGTATGTATATAAACAAAATACTGCAGAAAGATATTTTGCCTTCTCAACCTTATGAACAAAAAAATAGCCCATAATAATTTATCATTAAATTTGTAAACATATTAGATACATCTTTATTCCCGGTATAGGTACCACCCCTATATACGAAAGCCATAAAACGTTATACTGCTTGTACTTCGTGCAAAGAAGTAATCTTCGAATTTGTGTCTTTAATTTTCATTTATTTTCCAAGTGCAGCTGGGACCGAAGTCACCGTCGTTGAACATAAACAATTCGTTATTGTCTCAGTGTCTTGCTGCATAATAATAGCAACTTCTTTGAAATATAAATTAATTTATGTACAATGGTATCTTAAAATATTAACGTTTTAATAAATATATAACCATTTTTAATTAAAGATGACGTTAAAATATTTTTCACTTCGAAAGTACATACGAATTTTTTCTTCTTCTATAATGAAAAAGTTTGTATTCGTATTTGGTTTTTATGACAAGTCTGGCATTTCTTGTTATATTTTAAATTGTTAAAAGTTCATTATCTTTCGTTTGTCTGAAATATATACATACAAATGTTTATGTATTTTTCATATACGCAGAATTTTTAATCAGTTTAGTTCAAAACTGTATGAGGTAGTCAATTTTTGTAAATCTCTAAAGTGTATCAATTAATTTAAGATATATATATATATATATATATATATATATATATATATATATGTATGTATATATATATATATATATATATATGTATGTGTATATATATATATATATATATATATATATAAAAGTTATCTTTATTTCGTTTTCTTATTAATATCTTCTATATCAAATTTTCAAACAATTCAAAAATAAATATGTACCATATCCAATATAACCGTTTTTATTTAAAGTAGTAAAAGCTATATTTATAAATTATTATAAAATATTAAAAGCGTATTTTTATAAATTATTATAAAATATTATAATAATTTATAAAAATACTGCATTTTAAATTACGGCAAATCTAAAAATAATTTACTTGTTTATGTTAAGTAACATTAAAAATCTGATAATTGCAAATGACATAATGCTTTTGAATTTTTTTCAACATTTCAATATTAAAAGTAGAAGAATAACGCGCCATCTGTAGACAGACAGGGAGTCGGAAGTCTTTTAGAGGTCATAAAATATCTACTTCTCAAATATAATTTACTGCAAAAAATTATGTTATTTTACTAGTTACAGTTAGTAAAGAAAAAAAACTTTGTTTAGAATATGGATTAAATCAAATGGTAAACATTTAACCAGGTAATCCATTTGAAATAAATCAAATGACGCGAGTATTCGTGATACTATAAGATTCCTATTAAAACATACTACAAATATTACAGCTAGCTCTATAACTAATGGTAGACATACCGTGAAATTTCTGCAATTATTAATTATATGCCATAATTATTTCGCATCGTTACGCATTTGTGTTATAAATTTTATGTCATAATCATTACATATTTGTTATTTTCAAACGACTTCGTAGAGGAAAGTTGTGAAATCGACTTGTATAGTTTTATTCACCTATGTATAGACGTGATTTGGAGATGTCATAACTGATTTTCATTAATCGTTTTTTTTTTTAATTGTTTTTGGATAGATTCTGTATAAATATAGTTATGATTAGACGAGGAACCCTAAAAATATTGTAGAAAACTCTTTAATTAATTAGGGTGTAAGATCCCTTCGAAAAATTCCTTTGCCTTGTATTTTTAAGTACTTTTGTTACAGATGGTACCAAAATGAGGTAATATAACTACTTCAGGGTGAGAAGTAGATTGTAAATTGTTTTGACTAGTGTTTTGGTCTTAATTAGTGGCCAAGGTCTGATGATGGACTTGGATGATAACTACAGAAATATTTAATTGACGAAAAGTGGATTCATAATACCCGGAGAGCATATATCGATAAAGCCTCGAAGTAGGGAAAGGAACGTCTCACTTGTGAGGAGTCGATTTACCAAGTTTGGGTTCGTTTAACTTGTTTCAATAAGCTGCTTTGTCATAAGAATGGAGCTGGAAAATGGAAACAGGAATTTCTCTGTAAGGAGCAGTAGGTTCATCGTTTTTGGATTCGTTTGGCTCATAAGATGAGTCTGTTGATCACTAGTGGTGACCATGGTCTTATAACAGAGTCGAAACATGATGACAGAGACTCTTCAGTGATGAGAAATAAACTCATCAAGTTCGAATAGAAAGAGAGAGAGAGAGGGAGAAAGAGAGAGAATTTGACTTATGTTGATATAAGCAAGAAGGTAATATAAGTATGTGAAAATACACGTAACGAATAAAGAAAATAGGTTATCAGGAGATAGGCCAGCATGTAATTATATACGTGAAAAGTCTTGAAACAACTGTGATATGTGTAGGCACATAGATAATGCATGTGGAAAATCATGGAAAATAAGTTGTCCAGTTTAGAAAATATATTGTACTGCAAAGTTCCAATTAAATACTTTAATTTTTAACCGACTTCAAAAAGGAAAGAGGGTCTCAATTCAACTGCATTTTTTATGTATATTGTCACATTATTCTGGCATTTCACCCAGTACGGTTCCATGAAAAATTGGATAGAATTTGAACATGGATATTAAATATTCACCCTTGAATTCTTCAATATGGAACAGCACAAGTGCCATGGTCAAATTTTGATTATTTAACTCTAATGATAATCTAACGAGATACAACTAAGGACCGTATAAATTTGCTATTTAACAAAATCAGGCAGCAACGTGAGTTAGAAAGGTAGTAACACATTTCTTCATTGACGAGGAGTAAATACAACCACTTTGACTAGTTTGACTTTTTTTAACGTGGTAAAAAAGATATATGGTAAATTGGTCGGTATGTATATACGGGTAATGTATTTTCATGTCCTATGCATTTTAAACCTTTGAACCATAAATCTTAATGCTGCTGGGGTACTGGCTCCCTAAGCCGTGAAACATGAAGATCTAATGTTTCCGAATTAATATTTTAGGTCTCAAGCAGAGACTCACTAATCTACTACTACCCATCTAATCTGTTAGGCTTGAAGATCCGCTGTTTTGAAAATAGTTTTGCGAGTCTCAAGCAGAGACTGTTACTAAGTTCCGGATTGAAACTCCTCAATCCTGATGTTGTTGGAGTCTTGACTGCCTAAAAAATAAAAGTTATAGATCTACGCTTTTTTAATTAGTATTGCGGCTCTGAAGCAGAAATTTTGACATTAATTTTTGAGTATCAAATCCTCACTCTTAACGCTGCGACAGTGATGCCTGCCTAAATCATTCAATTTGAGGATCTGCTAGTCTTAAGTCAGAATTGTAGGTTTTAAAGGCTTCGTCATTGTATTCCCGGCTTCAACTTTTTAGTTCTGTTACAGCAGATACTGCCCACGTCCACTGTGAGACTTAAAAATCTATTGTTTTTAAAATAGTATTGTTTGCCTCAAACATTGTCTTTGTCACTAAACTACGGATTCAAATTCCTCAGTCCTGATGCTGTAAAAGTGCTGCCTGCGTAAACCGTGAAACTTGAGAATCTGCTATTTTTAAATTATTATTTTAATTGTCGAGCGGATATTTTGCTATTAATGTAAGCCTTAACCCGAGATTCTATCCTTTAATCCTGGTTTCCAACTCCTCATTTCTGATGATATAGGGTTTGCCTAAACTGTAAGACTTGAGTATCTGCTGTTTTTAAATGGTATTTTTAGGTTCCAAGAAAATACTTTGGACTCCAGGTTGCAACTTCTCAGTTCTGGCTTTGAATGAGTACTGTCTGCCTTAATCGTGAGACTTGTGCATTTGCTATTTCCAAATTAGTATTATGTGTCTCAACCGGATTCCGCAGTCTTGACGTCATGGTATTGTATTGCCTGCTTAAAGCATGAGACTTGAGAATAAGATAATTTGAAATTAGTATAGTGGGTCTCAAACAAAAATTCGGAAATGAGAGAAGCATTGATTTGGCATCGCAGAATCTTCTCAGTAGCAATCAATCTTTTCCAGTAGCAGAATTCTGCAACTTTATTTATGTTTGGAAACTAGATTATACCGCAAAAGTTTCAAGTGTAGTACCCGTATTTTCATAAATTAAACTTTTTCCGTGTTTACCTTAATTAATTTATGGCAAAACTGTTTTATTATAATTTCATAGATTTCAGGGCGTTCCTTTTTCATTCGTTATTTAGAGTTTTTATTTATATTGCTACAACGTTAAAGGTACTATAAATTTATTATAATCCTAAGAAATAATAGTAAGAAAAGTGTACTATAACGCCCGATATTTACATTTATGTAAGACTATATCTCTATCACCGTTCTATTATATACGTTATTTTCTTGTTTATTTTACTGAATACGCCTAATTTATATGATTGAATATAAGTTGTGTTTAAATATAACTTTAATAATAAATGACAAACATATGCAATTTTAACATTTGTGTTCATCTAACATTCCACCATGTGTTCAAACTCAAAATATTTCATCTATCATCCCTATTTCATCTACTCAATATTAATATACGTAGCCATGATTAAGTTAATCTGTTTTTGTTTTTATTGTTTCTAGAATATTTGCTAATATGTTTGTAATGTCTTCATCCAAACCAAAATTTAATTATATAAATCAAAATTTAAACTTAAACTACAGGGCTTGGAGAAAGCTTGATTCACAACTGTCATTAAAAGTCAAGAGGACATTATATCATAGCATTTGGAAGCTGTGTATATTAATTTAAAATTTTAATCAAGAATTTTGGAGTATGTAAACAAAAATGTTTTTTTTGTATTATGTAATTAAAATGCAACCTCATACAAAAATATTTACCATGTCATCGAAGATTTTCCCGTCTATTTTTTTCGATTAAATATGAGGCGGTATATATATATTTTATATACACGCGTGTGTATAAATATATATACGTGTTTATACATATATATATAGATATATATATATATATATATATATATATATATATATATATATATATATATATATATATACATTGTGTGCATGCGTGCTTGTAATCGTGCATATATTTAATAGATAAATTAACAAAAGTATATAAGAAGACAATAGAAGAATGGCAGAAAACTATAAGCATACACAAAATAAAATGGTGGAGAAAGCAATTCAGGATCGCGATAGCTGCATCAATTTTAATAATTTAAGAACTTCTTTACATATTCTCGATATTTTTCAGTTTGTGACTCAAAACCTTTGCTGTAGTTTCATAAAAACACGAATTTAAGGGGAATAAATAATAATAGGGAACCATATACACATCAGTCATATCTTCCATGTTATTTCCCTTTGATCTTATAACTTTCAATTACCTTACTTATAGATAAATTTCATAGTTTTCTGGTATCTTTAGTGTTAATAATTGGTTACTTGAAAGGTATCGCTGAATGTATCAATTAAAAGAATCAACATGGCAATACTTTACTTCTATTGAAACACACATTAATAATTTGTATATATTGCTATACGCTATACTTCTTCAATGAAGTGTACCATTACATTTTCACGTGTATCATTTTTCAACGGACTATTTGTCATACTAGATGAAGAATTCCTGGATGTGATCCAATAATGTGGATAGACGTTTGAAGTAGTATGTGACAATTTTTTTCCAGTCACTTCGTTATATGCTGTATGCTTTTTGTGTGTAACAAATCATGTGTCTAATCCACTTGACTATGATATAACAAAAGGGTATCATTATACTTTCTAAGACTTTTTATTTTTGCCAGCAGTAATTTATTATAGAGATGAATATTGGTTCACCACCCCATCGCTTTACGAGACAGCGTTGTCTCTATACGGAGACACATACCGGTCATGTCTTTTTAATCTAACGTTAGATATGTTGTATAGATATAGATTACCATAGAAAATTAAAAAATGAGATAATAAAATTTATGTTCATATTTCTACTCGTATATAAACATTAAAAATATCTTAATTAATATTTCGTTTATTAAATGCAATATAAGCAGTGTTTACTCAACATCTGTATTTGCGATGGCACAATTCGACTTGAAACGACCTCGTTATCATAATTAAGGCTCTTGTCATATACCCGATGAGTGAATATTCGTAAAAGAATACCTAATCGTTGCTTACCTTTGTCAAAATCTACTTATTTTGACGTTACTTTTAAAAAGAAGGAAAAGTATTTGTGAGAATATTATATCAAGGTTCCTTTGAATTTTTTTTGTATTGAATAATAGGTATGTATATCCAAATACATACTTATTATTCAATACAAAAAAATTATATCCAAAAAGTATTATTAAAACAATATTACCCTCATGAATTAAAATTTATTACTTTTATTTAATGTTAGAATACAACTTACAACATGTCCAAACTTTTCCAAATTTATAATTTTATCAAAATTTAGTTGTGATCGGACTTTTCTCATTTGGACATAATAAATTTCCTTTTGTTAGTCGTAATAAGTGTGGCCTGACAATTTTAAGAAGCTAAAGGTAACGACACTTTAAAGCTCCTATTGAAGACTTTGTCTATTAGTTCTATTTAGAAATTCATTTCTTGCCTAGAGAAACTGAATAGGTATTTTTTTGAACACTCGTGATATAAAATTAAATTGGTTATTTCTACATAGGTAAAAAAATTTTATAATATTTATTTATATATAATTTTTAAAATAATTATTATTGTTTTTAAATAAAAAATTCTATCGTTTTCTCTTAGTCTGCTGACCAACACAAAGTTCTGAAAATCATCAACAGAATGTGTATATATATATATATATATATATATATATATATATATATATATAAATACATATATATTCTCATTTATGTTCACATTAAAACAACACTGAAATATTGTCACAATATTTATCACAGTAATTTTGTAATGTATGGTGGGGAAATAAACAAAAAAAAATTGTTAATATAGTTGTATTTTTTTATTTTCACTATAGATATATATTTCACCACAATATTAACAAAATACTTTTTTCTTTTTGTAAGCAGTAACTTAGTATATTATGAGGGTGAATTTCGATACATCTTCCCATGACTTCACGAGGGCACATTGTCTTAATATGAAAATACTTACCTGTTATGCCTTTTAACCTATACTTATATTAGTTACATTAAACGTAAGTAATTTAATTAAATGTTTGGTATAATTTTTGGAGCCTGCAATTGATACAGTAACCTATGTTTCCACTTCAGATTTTCGTGGTATTTGAAATAAATGTAATAAATTATTGTCACAGCATTTATTTTTTGTTTAATTAAAAACCATTCAATGGAATTAAAGTCACATATACTATATGGTCAATTGTGGAAAATAGTCTTTATCAAATGATTGCATCATTTGCGATTACAATACTACTAAATTACCAATATTTAACTATAGAGATGTGTACTATCCAGACCTTAATGAAGAATATTTAGACAAGTTAGAACGCTTTAAAAACTTATGAATCCAACACATCATAAAAATTAAGAAAGTATTTGAGTGGCATCCAGGAGTATGTCAATGAAGGTAAGGAAAGAATGTTTTTTTCCTAGACAACGATAGTGGATAAGCACATGCGTATATAAGTACGTATAAAGGTACCATTAGCTAGTACAAAGCTTATAAAATAGGAAGGCAGATTTTGATTTAATAATTTTATTTATTGTGTCATGGAGAATGAATAACTCAATCATTGATATTGAATATATTTGGCGTTAATTTTGTTGAAATTCATTATTAACAATTAAATGAAACTACGTGATGTATTATTTCTACTTTCTTTACTTTATTTACCACAACCTATGTTTCGTTGTGTCACAATATTTCAGGTGGGCTATTAGCAAATAAATCTTTGATAATAGCCCATTTGAAGATGTTGTGATACAACGAAACCTAGGTAGTGGTAAAGAACTTGAAGAAAGTAGAAATAATACTACATCACGTAGTTTCATTTAATTGTGAAATAAATCATTTTCAAGCTCAGAAATCCGTTCTGCTTTGAATTGTACCATGAGATAATTTGAACCGACGAAAAAGACAAAAACCTAAAGTTCCAAAACTATACTCTACAAAAACTAAAGAAAAACGAATTTAGTCAAAATCATAAAAGTTGCAGGCTAATTATATTGGTATACAAATTATACCTATCGTTTTTGGTCGTAACTAAGAATGTTTTTTCCGGAAGTAAATTAAAAATTTAATTTTTTTTCTTGCTGTAGAAACGAACAGTTGAATGAAAATTAAGTTATTTTAATTACGTTGTTTGATAGTGTACATTTTAGAAGTTGTATTTTCCTTATAGCTCGGATAAGCTTGCTACTTTTGGTTGAACATTTTTCCAAACATGTTTGTTACGTAATTTGAGATTAGTTGATTATGATATTTCTAATAAGTTGATTCACACATTTTCTCTTTTTGATGAAAATTTTGGTTTTATCTTTTATTTTTAGTCTTCTACTCTTGATGCGAGATCCTTCAGTCATATTTATAAATAGATATGAGAGCGGTTCATTTAGTGTTACATGTGACTATCACACTATTATTAGTATGAGCCACACATAGTCTTATTTTATTGAATATTTTGGTTCATATCTTCCACTTCGTTTGTTACTTTTGATGTGAAATTGCCCAACCATGTTAGACGTAACATTAGATATGTTGATTTAGCATTAAATTATGAATGCTCCACATTTTTATTAGTGTGATTTACACATTGATTTTTTGATGAAAATATTATTTTTGGAATTTTTGCCAGACCGCCAGTTATTCAATTATTGAAGGATTTTCCGCATAATATGTTGAGCCAGTGCGTTGGTGAAGCTGATAATGAGTATTAGTCGATTTTAGTTTTTTATTTCTGACACCTGAATGGATAAATAACAAAATTTATTTAAATATAAAGTTAGAACATCAGTTTACGGAATTAATGACGTTCTGAATAGAACGTAGGTGTTGAAGGTGTTGTCACACAACGAAATCCAGGTCGTGTTAAAGAATTTAAATAAAGTAGAAATAATACTACACTATATTACGTAGTTTCATTTAGTTGGGAATAGTAATTTTTTATAAAATTAATGTAAAATATATTTAATATCTAAAGTAGTAACTAAAAATGTATTGTTTGTTAAATAAAATAATGCACTAATAGTATGAAGAAATAATATAATAAACGTGGAGGGAGCAGTAAAGTATTATGTACATACGTGTAGTTGCAAAATCGCTGTTCGATTTTGAAAAATAATATTAACTTCTATGAACATAATGGCAACTTGGTATTGTAGTACTTACGTTGAGCATTTTAATTTCTAAGCACAATATATTGAAATTTTGTTCATTTGGCTAACACATATTTTATGAAGATTTTTTACAGACTAAATCAGAAAATGGTTTATCATTCAGATAAGTACCTTTATTCTAACTATGTGAAATACATTAACTAAATACAAATAAGTAGTACATAAAGTAATAGCATTCCTTATATAAAATTAATTAGAGAAATCATCATTAATCCAATTATTAAAATCTCAATTTAACACGGAATGGCAATATGTCTTATTATTTTTCATCCTGTAATTCATCAAATTAAAATTCGTTATTGAAAAATTTATTTGTTTCAAAATTATTGACTTAAACCTGGCTTTACTTGTCGTGAGTCATTAATTGAAACTTAAGATAATAGAATCTTTGACTACCTTGCGGCAATTAAATTTTTTCTGCGTTTCTAAAGTAAATAGCAGAATTTTTTTAAATTATTTAATATAGAGTAGAATGTAAGGATTGAGTAGATGTTGTGGGGAATGCACATTATATAGATATTAACAAACCTACAATGCAACTACGAATACAATTTCATTTTACGGATTTAAAAAAAAAAATTCATTAATTTTTTTTAGAAATAGAGACATTAATAAAGAAAGAAATTCGGTCTCATATTTTTAAAACTGCATAATTATTTGAGCTGAAGATTTATGTATTTATAATAAAATTACACTTCAATTCTCAAGTCATAAAGCATCTTTGTCTACGTTTTTTCTCGAAAGTGGTAGAAAATCCGTATCATTTAAAAAAATAAAAAAACAAATTATATTTGCATGACCACACGTAAGCTGAAGGAAGACGATAAACTAAGTTTAGAAAAACGGCACTAGGAAAATTGCTTCTAATAAAGTTTTGACTGTACTCTGAACTTTATTAATATAAGACTGAATCCTCAGATTGAGTACGACTATTTAAATATTAACGAATTTTTAAAATATTTCTTCATATTGAGGGAAAATCAACATACTTTATATGAACTAATGGTCTAATTTCTTTTTCGTAACATATTTTGGGACTAGTTTTAAAATAAATATTGGCAAATATTTTAATACCTATTTTTTGGAGATTAGTAATATTTCGTTCATTTGGTAGTGACTAATAATTTCTTGACGTATTTTGTATGTTAATCATTATTGATATAAATAATTCTGAGTAGCTACGCAAATAATTTGGATTTTGGTTTACCTTTTAATTAATTTTTTTTTAATATTTCAGGCTAACATTTTTCATGTCAGGTAATGTAACGATCACAAGCAACAATTAAGGTTCATTCACACGGCATAATTAAGTAGCTTACGCGAATCTTGGACATAAAGTCTTGATCATAATTAAAAAAGTAACTTTTCCGTTGAACTTATCTTTACGCGAAACCTTCGTGCTCTCTTTTATGGAGTTTGTAATATCAACTTTTTTCATTGTTAACACACATTTAACTTTGTACTTAACATATTGCCCATTATACAACATTAACAATTGAAGACTTCAATGGTTTAGTGTTACGTAAATATATACAGTAATATAATTTCTACAGCATTTGATATATTAACCTTATCTATGTTTGCACGTTTTTAGACATTCCGCATCCCAATGGAACCCTATATTTCTGGCCACGTCATCTGTCTGCCTGTGACTGTCTGGACGAAATAAGGCAGGAACTTGTAATTCACGTGTTATATTTAGCTTTGTGTTGTTGTATGTTGAGCATATTGGAGATGGTATCTAAAATCTTTAACATTTTATTTCGATGATGCTCCCGTAAAATGTAAAAAGAGGGTGGGATAAGTTTTAGAGTTTACTCTATTATATAGGAAGCTACTTTACGACTCTGGAATTCCCCGTATCTTTTATTTAAACTAGAGTTATTAAAAATAGCAAAATAATATATAATACTAGACACAATTAAATGAAACTACGTGATGCACTATTGTTTCTACTTTATTTAAATTCTTTAGCACGACCTAGGTTTCCTTGTATTACATTTTTAGTTGGGCAATTAGCAAAGATTTTTACTAATAACCCATCTGAAAATGATGTAATACAACGAAACCTAGATCGCGGTAAAGAATTTAAATAAAGTAGAAATAATACTACGTCACGTAGTTTCATTTAACTATAAATAATGAAATTCTACAAAATTAGCGCCAAATATATTCAATAAAATACTTTCAAGATATATAAATGGTAAAAATATTATGAGTAATAAAACTCAATTTTTATTTGAGAAATTCAATATTTTTTGACCCTTTAAAGGATGTACTGTGTGATATATTTACATCATGAGAAATAATTTTATTGTTTTTCAATATGTAACTTTAAAATTGTCAATTTAAAAATTGCATTGTGAGTTTTACTTTCACTTAAAATTATTTATGATCCATATAAGTTCTTATTAATTCTTCAAAAAAGGCTAAATAGACGTGATAAAGTAGAGTAATTTAAAAAAGACTTGTAATTTATTAACAAAATTTTATTTCCTCCCGACCAGTCACTTCTTACATCAAATTTCCCGTTGAATCATGTAAGGTCTTATAATAATACATACAAAATACCTTTCTGGCGTTTTTATGAAACCCTCGTTGGTAATTTTTCTTTTAATTTTTAATTGTAACTGTCAAGCTGAAAGTCTATAAATTACTACTATTATTTAGAGTCCTCTGTCGCTATTCTCATATTGAGAAGACATTGAATTACATTTCAAAAAACTACACCTTTCTAACAGCTTATTAGAAATAAATTACATTATTGTAAATTTATTTCGTACCTAGATTAGTAAATAAATCACGGAAAGCCGTATTTTCTATATATTTTATATTTAATTGCATAAATAATAGAAATATTAAATACCTAATTTGGAATTTTGTTATTGGGCAGCTAAAAATTATCTGAAATGTTTATATGATATGATTATTTCATAATCTTTCCTTCTGGGAATTTATAGAATTCATAATTCAATTACCGAGCATTAAGAAAGTTTGAAGGTTCATATTTACGAATAATAGCTCTAGGCAATCTCTACTAAGCCACGTCGCTTTTAAATTTAACTTCAAAACAGGTAAACTTTGTTTGCTTTCAAATATTACGTGTTATCGTAAATACTTCATCACAAAGACCTTGAGATAAATCAGTAAAAAAACGTAGATTTTAAATAAAAGCCAGTCACGATCGGATGGGATCGCTCTCGTGTAGTCAATATTTAAGCCTAGGTTAGAATCTTTTTTCCGTAGCGGAAAATATGTTTTTATGACGCTTGCTGGGAGGAAGGGTTTTTGTGTATTTGCACTAAATCGGAATGCAAATTGAATGGAGCTATTTTTATATTCGAAGAAGTTAACCTTCGAATTTAACCGCAAAAATTAGATCTATATCTTTGTGTGTAAATGTGCTTAAAAGTGGCAAGAACTAATGATTATCCAGAGCGTCAATGAATTGACGAAAATTCTTTGTGGATTATGTACTGAGATTATTATGTCCTGAGTAGCGCGGTAGGTATAAATAGATTTAATGCAATGTAATTTGTAGGAAGTTATCAGCTTACACACCACGTCTCGTATTATATCTTTGAATTAATTTCTTTTGTTTATATTACTTAATTAATGAAGGAATTGTTATTTACATATTTATAATCTGTTAACTTCAGGAATTACTAATATTTATTTTCAGTCTATTTTTTATATTTGTTATCTATTAAAGTTATTAAAAATATTATGAAGGGTATTACATTTTTAATAGTTACGAAATAATATATAAATTGTCATTTTATTAGCATAGGAATAGGTACTATAATTATAATTTGTATGTAAATTTATATTAACAGATATAACATAAATATAGCAAATACATTCCCAACCCTTATTCCTTCAGTATACTGTACTTTGACATTACACTCTAAAAGTTTGATTGGAAGTTGAATGCAAAATAAAAGTTACGATTGATTACAAATTAGTATATTCCATTGTAGTTTGATCTACTTCTTTTCATAAATGGAGTAGAATCTAAAAATTATACACCAAGCTTAAACTTACGGGTGTTAATTATTTTGTTTCTTAAACTCACTTTCAATCGTAGATCTTAGTTATTTTCAACGTTTCTAAAATTATATTGACATTTCACACCATGTACAAATGTAGGACGTGCATTTTCTGAACAAATGTAGAGAAAGTAAACAAAAATTATTGCCATAATTTTTGTTTACTTTTGTGAAGGAACAACAACAATCTTTACATTAGATGCAATAATTTTTATCAAAATTACTGAATTAATTTCAAAGCTACAGATAATAAGTATTTAAAAATTAAAGGAACAGCCAACTTTCTGCCGGTGACAAAGTGTAAAGTTGTACTTATTTGTAAACACCGCTATTCTAAATATTAAGCTACTAAACATTTATTTCTTTGTTTCCTTCGTCTTGTATTTGTTTCATTGACCTCGTGTCAGAAATTCATGTGATCATGAAAATAAGCAGGCAAACTAATCAATTACATACAAAAATACCAAAGAGAAAAGTTTGGCCTTCTCAAATTTTTTATAATAATTTTGCATTTAATTTGTAAACATAGTAGGTTCATTTTTATTCCCCGTAGAGATACCACCTTACGTACGACAGGCATAAAACGTTGCTACTAATATTTCGTAAAAGAAATAATCTTCGCACACGAACCATTAATTTTCATTTATTTCCCATGTGCAGTTGAGACCGAAGTCACTGTCGTTGAACATAAATATATCGTCGTTTTCTTAGAGTTTTACTGCAGTGAAAAAGTAATTTTCTTTCTAATATGGACGAATTTACATTCCGTCTTAAAGATAGTTTCCTTTATCTTGACCATATCAAAATATGATTTAAGTTAAATTATACGATGTCGGAAAGTTTTTTGTGGCACGGAATATTTAGTGTTACTAGTATATATTACTTTTATGGTGTGAAATAATTGAAATATGTGCTTAAATATTTTACATTTTTAATTAATGGTGCCATTAAAATATTTTCCACGAAAAAAGATCGTAACGAGAATTTCTTCATCTTCATATGAAACATACTTATATAAATTTTATTTTTGTCAGAATAAGTCTAGACTGGTTGCATCTAGCATTACAGCGTTGAGTAAATGTAAGTACACAAAATGCAGGCGAATGCTGTATAATATTCGTGAGCGCTCTAGGCAGGTAACATACACAATGACATCGCCCCCTCAAGTAGCAGCCAGGAGCATAAAAGCCACTAAATCAAGGATCGAGGGGTTATGAACATAATGATTCAATAATTTAAAAGAATGCATGATCGAAAGCAATTTCCTTCGTAGTTGAAGAGAATTATATCCGACCATGCCAATAAATGACAATGACCATGAAATCTAAAGGAAATAAGCAAGGGTAATATATATAAATTTTATAATAAACAAATCTATTAAACTTTTTTAACATTTTCTTCAGCATGGGGATATAAGTATACTACGAACTAAATAATTCAATAATATAATGATACATTCGGTATCTTGAAAATCGTGGGAATTCCGTATGAATCCTAGTAAGGTACTAGGTAGTAGATAAGCTTTCTGATAGGTTTCTACAATATAACTGTGCAATGTAATATGATTGTCCATACCTACACCAAGATCAGGCTAGCTCATAACTACGCACAAGTGGGATACGTAAGCGGCAACATGTTATCTTAACACAATTGCTTACGTTAAAATGCACGTTAAAATGTAGCCTGAGCAACAAACTACTTGGTGCTCAGGCTCCATTGGAATATTTAGTCGATATCATGTTGGAACAGATCATTGCCGTATTGATTATTAACACCTAAGAAGAGTTTTAAATTATCGGCAAATAGAAAGCAACGAGCAGTGACGACAACTGTGGCGACAACAGTCGTTTATCATAATCAGAAACAGAAGTGGGCCTAAATTATCACCTTAACTAATATTACTTGACACTGGATCGAGTAACGTAAGACCGAGATTCGAAATTTCCAAGTCGGACGTATTGTTTACGAACCCGAAAATAATTGGCCAAAAATTTTATTAGAGCAGGAGATATACCTGCTTCCAATAATTTCACTAGTAGAATATCATTGTCGACTCAGGCAAAGGCCTTTTTGATATCAAAAGAGGGTATATCAATTTAATGAACTTGATCTAATTCTCCAGCCCCATAATTCATAAAATTAGTGAGTTAAGTGATGGTGGAACGCTTTGAACAGAAACCGGACTGGCAATCCGTTAACCGGGATTGAATATACATATAAATACGATGATGCAAAACAGTTTCAAATATTTTGGCGAACGAAGATTGAAAACTGGAGTTACACGAGAAGTCTTCTACAAAGATGGATAAATTTTAGAATATAATGAAAGATTTAGTATAAATGTAAGTGATTTGATGAACATGTCAGAACAGGCCTTGATAACGTCTGGAGGTAAACCATCATTACCGGTAATATGATTAGATTGGAGCTGTTCCAACGCGAGTCCGACTTCCGCTACATTCACCCCACTAACATGCAACATTTTTGAGCCCTTGTTAACAGCGGCTCGTGCTGTTATTGCAAAGTCAAAATAATTACGAATTGTTTGTGCCAAAATTATTACGTATTTCTTCAAACGACTTCGTAGAGAAAGGTTCTGAAATCGACTCGTATAGTTTTTTTCACCTATATTTTTTTCACCTATACCTAGTTTTTTCACCTATATAGCTAGACTCCGAGACGCAATAATCGATTTTCATTATGTTTGCTTTTTTTTAAAAGAAAGTCATTTTGGATAAATTCTACATAAATATAATTATAACTTTATGATGAATTTGAAGACATTTTAAAAAACTCCTTAACTAATTCAGGTGTAGGATCCCTTTGAGAAAATATTTTTAATTTCATTTTTAAGAACTTTTGTTACAGGTGGCGGTCAGGTGGTGTCAAAAGAAGGTTATTACCTTCTTTTGGCTTTTGACTCCACCAGAGTGAGGAGTGGATTCTGACTTGTCTTGACGAGTGTTTTGGTTCTAAATGGTGACCAATTCCCAATGATGGATTTGAAAGTTAATGACAGAAATATTTCAATGACCAAAAGTAAATTCGTAGTATCCGGACATGTTCTAATGATAAAGCTACGAAGTAATAAGAGAAACATCTCACTGGTGAAGAGTAAATTTTCTGTGTTTGGACTCGTTCAACTTGTCTCAATAAGTCGTTTGATCACAAGTAGCAGTCATGGTCTAATAATGTTGTTGGAAAATGGAAACGGGAACTTCTCTACAAGAAGCAGTAGGTTCATTGATTGTAGACTGTTTTGGGTCATATGACGATCTTTGATCACTAGTGATGATCGGAATGGGTCAAGCAACTGGGTTATTAAGTTTGTAAAGAAATATTAAGTAAATATCTAATGAAGACGGTTACCAGACAAGTAATTGTATACGGATAAGCACACGCTCATAGATATTTGGGGTATATGCCAACTTGAAAATGGTGCTTATGTGTGTGCGCGTGTGCATGTACGTAAGGGATAAATAAGGAGTAAGATAAAGAAAGAGCAAGAGAAGGAGCGAGAGAAGGAGATATTGATACTCGTCACCTATTTGTAAAACTTCTTAACATTAATTTGCAATTTTTTTTTTCGGTTCACGAAAGGTATTATACGCCAATGTTCCAATTAAATACTTTAATTTTTAACCGACTTCAAAAAAGAAAAAGGGACTCGATTCGACTGCGTTCTTTATGCCTGCTATCTCATATTTCTTGCGGTTCTCAAGCAATTTGGATGATTTTTTTTACTTAAAATAAAACTGTGTGCGGTTTCACAAAAATTTGGATAGAATTTAAACATGGATAATGAATATTCGTCCTTGAATTCTTTAATAATTATAAACACATGTGCCATGATTGAATTTTGATTATTTATATTTAATGATAATCTAACAAAACATAACTAAGGACGAAATAAATCTTTTCTTTAGCAAAATCAGGCAGCAACTATGAAATAGAAAGATAGTAACAGAAATTCTTCGGTGATAAGCAGAAAACTCATCGACTTTGGACTCACGTCAACACAAGACGTGGTAAAAATATATATGGCAAAGTGGTAGGTAAGTATATACAGGAATGTATTTTCTTTTCAAAAATATTTTTATCTTTGAACCATAAATCCTAACATTGCAGGGGTACTACCTCCCAAAACGGTGTAATATGATGATCTGCTCTTTCTGAATTATTTAGTATTTTAGATCTCAAGCAGAGAATATGTCAGTGAATACTGGTTTCCTACTACTAATTTCTGATGCTGCAGTTGTACTGTTCGTATAATCTGTTAAACTTGAAGATCCGCTGTTTTGAAAATATTATTATGAGTCTAAAGCAGAAGTTGTTCAGTCCAGATGCTGCAGAAGTCTAGACTGCCTAAAAAATAAAACTTAGAGGTCCACTGTTTTTAAATTAGTATTGCAGCTCTCAGGAATAAATTTTGAAAAATCTTCGAATATTAAATCTTCACTCTTAACGCTGCGGGGTTGTTGCCTTCTTAAATCGTTAAGCTTGAGGATCTGCTATTTTTAAGATAGAATTGTGGGTTGTAAAAACTCCGTCATTGAATTCCGGGCTTCAATTATTTAGTTCTATTACTGCAGGTGTACTGCCCATGTCAACTGGAGACTTAAAGATATGTTTCAAGAATAGCACTGTTGGCCTCAAACAGGTACTTTCTAACTAAACTCCGGATTCCTTTTCCTCAGTCCCGATATTGCAAAAGTGCTACGGGCGTAAACCATGACACTTGAGAATCTGTGGTTATTAAATTATTATTTTGATTGCGAAGGAGATATTTTGCTTTTAATGTGGGCCTTAAGTAGAGATTCAAACCTTTAATTCCAGTTTCCAACTCCTCAGTTCTGATGATATAGGGTCTGCATGAACCGTAAGACTTGAGGATATGCTCTTTTTAAAGAAATATTTTGAGTTTTAAGAAAATATTCTGTCATTGAACTCCAAGTGGCAACTTCTCAGTCCTGGTACTGTAGGAGTACTGGCTGCCTAAATTGAGAGAATTAAGAATTTGCTATTTCCAAATTTGTGTTATGTGTCTCAACCAGAGACTATTTCACTAAATTGCTGGTACCGACTCCTCAGTCTTTACGTCATGGGGTATTGCCTGATTAAAGCGTGAGACTTTAGAACAGGGTAATTTTAAATTGGTATCGGGGGTCTTAAACAAAAATTAAAAGACGAGAAAAGCGTCGATTTTCAAATGTATTTATGTTTTGGAAACTAGATTCCACCAAGTTGTAAAAGTTTCAAGTGAGGACTCATATTATCATTATTTTAGACTTTTTCTGCTTTCCTTATTCGGTGGTAATTTGAAGTCGATAAAATTTTTTGTGAAACTGTTTTATTATAATTTTATAATTTTAGGACGTTTCTTGTTCAGTGATTATTTACAGTTTTCAAATATATTTTATAGATAAACTGAAAAAAAAAATAGAAGAAAATAATACTCTGAGTATACACAAAATAAAATGTTGGAGAAAACAATTCAGAATCGTGATACCTGCATCAATTTTAAATTTTGAAGAACTTCTTTGTATGTTCTCAATATTTTGTAGATTGCTATCTTAAACCATTTCGGAAGTTTTATGCAAACAGGAATTTATGAGAAATGAAAATTAGTAGGGAACCACATACATATCAGTCATATCTTCCATATTATTTTCCTTTGATGTTATAACTTTTAATAATCTTGCTTATAGATAAATTTCATAGTTTTTTGATCTCATTATTGTAAATAACTGGTTACTTAAAATATGTCGTTGAATGTGTCTATTAAAGGAATCAACATGGTAATATTTTACTTCTATTGAAATTCATCTTTACAGTTTGTACATTTTGCGATACGTTGTATTTCTTCAATGTAGTGTCGTATTACATTTCCACGTGTATCATTTTTCGAAGTACTTTTTATCATACTAGATGATATATCTTCGTACTATATCAAACGCCTAACCACATTACTGGATGTGATCCAATAATTTGGTTCGGCGTTTGATGTAGTACGTGATCATTTTTTCCAGTCACTTCGCTTATATGCTGTATGCTTTTTGTGTGTAACCAATCATTTGTTTACTCCACTTGGCTATAATATAACAAAAAAGTATCTTTATTCTTTCTATGACTTTTTATTTTTTGCCAGCAACGATTTATTATAGAGATGAATATCGGTTCACTACCCCACCACCTTACGACACAGCGTTATCTCTATATGGAGACACAAATCCGTCATGTCTTTTAATCTAACGTTAGATATGTTATATTAAATGTAAATAATTTTCCTAAAACTTTATTTACTGCAGCAGTGATTGCAGAGAATTATGATATCGTCACTACATTTCTTTTGAAACAAAAATTGTAAAGGTTTCGATCATTGCTCATATACCTCTTATATTTCTCTAGAATTAAATTTCTTTTGTTACCTACATTTTACTGTATTTTTACACCCCCGCGGGAGCGGAAGCGGGAGCGGAAGCGGGAGCGGAAGCGGGAGCGGGAGCGGGAGCGGAAGCGGGAGCGGGAGCGGGAGTGGTAGCGGGAGCGGGAGCGGAAGCGGAAGGGGAATGGGAGAATTATAAAAACTTTTCTAATTATTTTAGTTTTTATCAAAATTTTTATATTAAACTTAAAAATTAAAATTTCAAATTTTTGGAGGTTTCACTTCTACCACGTGTGAATTGCACGCACGATTTTTTTGTAATATTTATTTCAAATATTACAAAAATCTGAAACGGAAACATAGGTTACTGCATCAGTTGCAGGCTCCAAAAAATTATATAAAGCATTTACCTAAATTACTTACTTTAAATGCAATAATCTAAGGGTAGATTAAAAGGCGTAACCGGTAAGTATCTTCATATGAAGCTCTCTCATATATGCTCTCTCGTGAAGTCATGGAATGGTGTATCGAAATTCACCCTCATGCTAAGACATACACACACACACATACATATATACACACACACACACACACACACATGTGTGTGTTTGTGTGTGCGCGTGCGTGTGTGTGTGTGTGTGTGCGTGTGTGTGTATGTATTTGTGTGTGTGTGCGTGTATCTAATCTATACATTATTCTCATTTATATTCATATTAAAACAATACTGAAACATTGCCACTATATTTATAACAGAGTTTTTTCAAATTTATGGTGGGGAAATATATAATTTTTTTTAAACGTAATTATATTATTTATTTTAACCATAGATGTATATTTCACCGCAAAATTAACAAAATATTTTTTTTCTTTTTTCTAAGCAGTAATTTAGCATGAGGGTGAATTTCGATACACCATCCCATGACTTCACGAGAGAGCATATATGAGAGAGCTTCATATGAAGATACTTACCGATTACGCCTTTTAATCTACCCTTAGATTATTGCATTTAAAGTAAGTAATTTAGGTAAATACTTTATATAATTTTATGAAGTCTGCAACTGATGCAGTAACCTATGTTTCCGTTTCAGATTTTTGTAATATTTCAAATAAATGTTAAATAAGTAATGTGCAATAAATTATTGTCACAGTATTTATTTCTGTTGAAATAAAAGGCTATTCAATGGAATTAAACACACATGCTCTGCATGGTCAATTGTGGAAAAGAGCCTTTATCTAGGATTTGATTTGGGATTATATTTGGGATTACAATAATACCAAATAACCAATATTTAACTGTACGGATGTGTACTATCCAAATCTTAATGAAGAATATTTAGAAAAAATTTATGCATCCAACACATCTTCGCACTGCGAAACTATGATCATATTTCTGAGTACATATCAAATGGTTGATCGGTCCCAAATTCATGTTATTAGGTTTCTACTTAGTATAACAAAACATCTTGAGAGTCCAAAATTCTCTTATTGGCAATATTTAAAGATTTGTGTGGTCGTGGCTTCGGATTCTGAAAACTTATTCATTCCACTTATACTCAAATATACCTCATTTTCTTTTATTATATCCTTCACTATCGGATTATACCATATCCACGTACCAGAAAAATAACTAAAATTAATGTTTTCTACGATCGAGTGTTACCATAAAATATTAACAGATTTTTGTAAACTTCTTGTTATGGTAGCTTGGAAGAAATCGTTCCTGTAGCAATAAGTCCGCTATTAGTTAGTAATATTGAAAGTGATGAATGAATAAATATTTATATAATTTTTCAAGTAGTTCAGTGCTACCTTAAAGATTTAGTTAGTACCTTATATAAAATCTCGTCAACGACATAAATAGTGGTTTACCGTTACTACATTCGATCTATTATAACAATATACCGAATACGTCCATGCCGATAGTCTTAAAATACTTTTGTATTCTTTGAGTTTACTTTAGTATGTTATAAGCCATCTTCATAAACATTTTTGATATAGGTGTTGAGCAACCATTATACGATATACAAATCACAGTTTTGGAATAATAATGCGAGCGAGCTTTCGTTGGAACTACGAAGAGATTGTTTATTTCACCACAAAGAGAAGAACGTTTCCACTTGGATATTGTTTGCTACATGTCTTATATAACATTTCGTCAACGACAGAAATAGTGGATTACCGTTGCTACATTTGATCTATTATAATAATATGTCATGTACTTCCAAGATTATAGTCTTAAAATAATTTTCTAATTTTTCAATCACCTTTGTATTGTTTGAATACACTTTAGTATGTTATAGACCATCTTTCTAAATATTTTCGATATGTGTGTTGGGCAAAATTGTATGATATGCAAATTATGGTTTTAGAATAATAATGGTAGCGAACTTTCATTGGAATTACAAAGAAACTGCTTATTTCACCGCAAATAAAACACTGCTTCTGTTTGGATACTGTTTGCTATATACAAAGTTCAAAATATTACTTTCTATAGTCACCTTGAAAAGATAGATGTAGCAGCATTTTGGGTAATATATATTGTATGTAATATATACCACATACATTAAATTATATAAAGCACTTAAATAAAAAGAAGTGTATTCAAACATTGCAATGAGATTTTGTTGTACCTAAGAAGTATTTACTTCCAACAAGGTAATCATTTCTGAAAAGCCTACGTTTGGCTGAAAAACCACTTGCCACAAAAACTATATCGTTCCCGAATATTCCTAGAGTTGCTAATCCATCCGTATCTTGCCACATTATTTCAATAATATGAATAATTAAATGTACACCAGTAAGTTTACATTGCGACTTACACTTTATCAACATTTTCCATCCAAAATTTCACATAATTGTTCAATAGTAAAACGTATCTATGTATTTCGAAATTGTATCTTAAGATTTTCGTTTCCGGTGCATGTTCGCTTACGAAACCCGTTGTGTCATAAATCAGCACGTACGCCTGCCATAATAGGACCACTTCTGATTACATATGCAGATAAGATTCTTCCCCAAATTCTGTTCAAGTTTTGGTCACGAATTATCTCGTTTAATTTAGGTTGACTTTCAACTTGCAAGCATGTATATTCACTATGAGGCGATTTAGATCTGCTCGTGTAGGAATGTTTCCATTTCACTTAGGTTTACTATTTTACATTTTTTTATAGCTTAACATTAGGAGGCCGAAAGTTATTACCTCCCCTGGACCGCCACCGTGATAATTTTTTCCCATTATATTTATTGCAACTTTAATTAGTATAAAGTATGAACATTATTATTAAAACTATTTGTGGGATACTTGAAATATGTTTATTTTACTTTAAATAGATTTTTAATCCTTTAAAAAAAGAAACGTAAAAAATTATAAATTGAAATGGTGACTATTTTCGTTTCTTATTCCAACTAACATAGTAATTCTAGCTGTACTAAATTACGAAAAATCTATAAACTAATTAGATTACTTGAATAGCAAATAACAGCAAATAATATTCTTTACTGATGCATTCATTGCAGACAGTTTTTATACAAAGGTGGCACTTCACAAATTATTTATTACTTGTGCATTTTGATTTGACCTGACACCTTTGTACGTTTTTCTTGTCTTTCTGGTATGTTTTCTGGATTTTCTATGGGTATGGTTGTTTTTCTATAATTCATCTACTGTCTCTCCAATTCTTCTCCAAGTTGCAATAAAAAGTCCCTGTGTTTAATTTTGCTGTTCTTGAATATTTTGTATAATGCCCATGCGTTTAAAGTTACCAAATCTAACAAATTATAAAATGTATGAACTGGCCAACGTCTAGAAGGCATCTTTTCTGTATATTTTGCAATGCACCAAATCTATAACCTTTACTCCATATTTTTTGCCGTTGTAGAATAATACTCCGTAAGGTTTTTTTTTTCTTTGAACTTTAGAACATTTTTATTATATTTAGCCTGATAAAAAATCAAAGTCGTATCAACTGTTTTCAGAATAGATGTACTGTGTAATCCCTCTTTTGCGGTCTTCACGGAAACTTCACAGAAACAGGTATTTCTTATTATTAACTGTAGCCACAATATTAGTGTTTTTAGACTTCAAATATTCCGCTAGTGAATACCGGAATACCGCTAGTGAAAGTGAAGTAAAAAAGTTCATCAATTGTTTTGCCACCCTGTCATAAGGTCACTCGTCATAAGGTTTAATATCATCTTTTGCAAGGTAAAGGAACACATTTGTATAAAAATTTTCATCTTCGTAAACAGTCATCCAAAATGTTTAACCATATTTGTTGGGTTTAGAACTCATAAACTGAATAAATCGGCATTGGCCCTTAGATGAGAAAAGTTGTTCGTCAATCGTCCACACATTACTGATAAATTCACACCAAATTCCCGAAATTATAGCAAACTTATCTCCATTTAATCATTGGCGTCTCCTAGATTTGTGATCGAATCGTGAACATTATCTGATGAAAACGATCACTAGACATTGTTGCTTTTATTATAGGATTACTTCATTTCATTAAACCATAATGAATCCAGATCTAATTTATACGCACCGATTGCACCACATATGTAACGTACAGCAATAAATGCTTCAAATTTTTTCATCACGAGTACCCTGAGTGTTGACCTTAGAATACTAACAGGATAAAGACGACACGCGGCAGATTTGGTAAATCTACTTGATCTTCACATATTCTTATTTTTTTAAATTAAAAACTTGAATTTAATTAAATTTCAAAAACTTTCACGGATCTAAGGGAAAAATAAAAAAGTTAGAGATGATCAAACTTGCTGGTGGAACAAAACCGAGACGGTGTCGCATCTAGTGTTAAATGTACAGATTCAAACTTCTAAAAAACTAAGTAGTGGAGTAATTACACATGCAATATTATGAAAAAGCCTAAAATAAAGTTTTCTTCTAATATTACATATGTAAATACACAACTACTCATTGTTTTAAGGGTTTTATTTTTATTCAAACTAAATTTTGAATAAAATTTAAATGATAATGAATTTCTACAAAATTACCGTCACATATGTTCAAGGTTTTGAGAGTCTTTAAGTGGTTGGAGCACTTTCTTTCAATTGGTACCTTATACAATATATGAAATTAAAGAAAAATCCAAAAATTTATTCATCCCTTCTAAAATTATTGTGTAAATATTTTTAAGTCTTTTTCGAGATGTATGCAAAAATAAGTCCTTTTTCATTTTGTTTAACTGTATAACATTTTCCAATAATTTCTGAGAAAAAAAACAGCTACGACGGACATGTGAGTGATCATTTTCCATCATTTTATTGTTTATTAATATTTGAATATAAGAAGCGAACTTCGACCTACTTGCGAAGACGCGACTATCCTTCATTATTTTATATAATTTGTATTTTCAGCAAAATGAAAAATTTAATGGTGTCCTGAAGGAAGTCAATAAATGTAAGGAGAGAAGGGCTTTTCAAAGGCAATGTTAGTGGGAATCACATATATATATTAATATTTATGTACGTACATTAGCTTGTACAGGACTTATAAAATCGGAAGGTAGCGTACTATTTACCATTTTTTGTAGCATTCAGCAGAATAAAATAAACAATAATTTCCTAGCTATAAAATCCATTCCGCCCTTGAAATATACCACCAAAAGTTTAAACCTACGAAAAAATAAAACCTTAAGTAAAAAACTATATTCTACGAAAATTAAAAAACGTATTTAATCGCAACAATAGAATTGGCAGGCTATTTATATTGGTATACAGATGGTACTTATAGTTTTAAGTTGTAACCATAAAAAAAATTCCGTAAATAAAATTAATAAATTGAATTTTTTCCTCACTCTAGAAAGCTGTAAACAAACTACAGTAAAGTGCAAACATACAGTACAGAATGATAACTACGAGTAGTTATGAATGTGAAAATGAAGACCATTATTATACACAACTAAATGAAACTACGTGACGTAGTATTAATTCTATTTTATTTAAATTATTTATCGTGAGCTAGGTTTCCTTGTATAAGAACATCTTCAGGTGGGCAATTATGAAAAATAGCATTTTTGCAAATCGGTCACCTGAAGATGTTATAATACAACGAAACCTAGGTCGTGGTAAAGAATTTAAATAAAGTAGAAATAATACTACACCACGTAGTTTCATTTCATTTCTACAAAATTAACGCCAAATATATTCAATACCGTTATTATAGTTATGTTGTCTGACAGTCTACATTTTAGAAGTTATCATTTTATTTGTAATTCGGATAAGTATTGAGAATTTATTTTAAGATTGGTTAATTTAGTCTTAAATTGTGACTATATGATATTTTTATTAAAATGATTCAGACATTCTCTCCTTTTAATGTAAATTTGCTTTCATCTTTTATTTTAGTCTGCTACTTTTATGCGAGGTTGTTCAATCATATTTGTGATGTGTTATGAGATAGATTAAATTAGCGTTATATGTGACAACTCTCTGTCACTAATAATAGTGCGATACACAAATCGAACTGTGTATGAAAGAATTATGCACGCGTACCACCAATCCGGCACGCGTAACACTAATAACTGGTAGGGGAGTTGGAAATTAACGAAGATGATAGTGTGTGTAATTGTAGCGAAATAATTCGTAAGCGATTGAGAAAATATGTTAGGTAAAAGAAAGAAAAATATTTCCTAACATAAAACAAAGATAAAGTGGGCGTATTTGCCAGTGCCCAGAACTATTTACAGTATTTTGTAGGTATTATTTTAAAACTAACGCCTCTGTCTGACTTAGTAGGGATGCTATGAAATTTTTGACATGAATTTTTTTGTTTTTAACATAGAGCAGCGCTTTATTTCATTATAGTAAAAATATAATAATATACTGCGACACGATCCGCTTGCAATAACCTCGCGCCAACGTATCTAAATTCATTCTCTTCATCAATTCTTCAAACAATAAAAAGAGAAATATTTAGACGTAATCGTCTTACTCGGTTTCGGGCGAATGGGTAAATTGTTTAGTTAAATTTTTTTTTATATTTTTCTTTAACAAAATTAGTCCTGGGTTTGATTTTAATAAATACAATAATTTATCACTATACTTTTGCACCATGGGTGATCGTTTCTACTCGTTCTTCTGTTCCTTAATATCATGAGGAAATTTATCTCACCGAAATTCATCAAACCTATATCAACTCTTTTTTAGTTTCGAAAATTGGTAATTTTGTTTAATCTACTATATTAAATTGATAATTTTCCTTAAACTACTAATCCAAAGTTCAAGGTGTGAAGCGGCTATTTATTTATCAAACATTTTTAAATTGGCTAAGATGTTAAATTTAATGAGTGCAAATATTTTGACGCAAACTTTGATTTTAATACCTACAAATCTTCCATATATAGTATTAGTGTATGTGTTATAGCTTTGCCAGCGTTCGTCACCAAAACGCCCGAATGTTCAATTTTTTTCTCAGGCTACATGGAGTTCATTAATTATATCTGAAAAATTGTACAAAACATATACATACTTTATGGTATGGAAACTAATATCTACCTTATCTCAAAGGGTGTATTTCAATTAGATTATTAATTTTGCATGAATCGCCAAATATAAACAAAAAAACTTGCCCTCTTTATAATATTTGTGTTTTAGCCCTACTTATATTAATTAAAAAACGCACATTGCACGGAAGATTTACATGAAGAGATAAAGGAAGTTTTTAAGACAATCAACTCGAAAATTTAATTTTTTCATATATTTATTTCGCCTCCTAATTAGGCGGATAAACAGTATCATTCTTTTTTATTTCGTTGAAAGTTATAGTGATGTGGTGATTTTATTTTTCCTTATATAGGGTAAAAATGGTTATCTTAAATATTTCTAATTAACAAAACAAAGAATACAAAAAATGACAAAATAAAATTAGTCGAATAAATTTTATCTTGATTACATGAACTATTTAACAAAGCGTTTACATAAAAGCCAAATATTGCTTACTTATTGAATCATCATGAATTATTCAAAAATATAAAGCCTACTAACTTGACTTTAGTATTAGCAAAGATCTTTGCTAATAGCCCACCTGAAGATGTTGTAATACAACGAAACCTAGGTCGTGATAAAGAACTTAAAGAAAGGAGAAATAATAATATATCACGTAGTTTTATTTAATTATGAACAATGAATTTCTACAAAATTGATGCCAAATATATTCATATTCTATAATCTATGATCGTAAATTTCATTTCTTTTCAAAAATGAGAAAGAAAACATAATATCAATAAAGGCAGATTAAAAATTCCACAAAAGTAAAATAATTCATACAAATATATATATTATGCTGTTAACATTCAGACTAACCACTTTTTCGGGATTACCAAAATTTGGGAATATTTTATGAAGTAAAAAGTTGTGAAATATTCCATTATTTTGTGTGACAAAAACGATTTGAGGTGCATTTTTGTAAACTACTTATTTAAATATAAAGGTATTGATGAAATAAGTATTTAATATAATTAAATAAATAAAGACATAACGGTAAAATAAATAAATAAATTTTTAAATTTAAATAATTATCATAAATGTGCCGCTACAAAATTTTAGTGTACTTTGTACACAAAAATAAAGAAACATTGCATATTAAATCATCATCAAACAGGAAGTGAATTTCAAAGTATAAAAATTAAGAGTCTTAAGTGAAATAATCGACATCAATTATATAAATATTCCATTAGAGAAAATATTTTTATTCCTCATTTTATTCTCATTGATGAAAAAAAGATTATTAATAAATAATAAAAGAGGTAACATTATTTAATGTTCAAATAAAAATTATGTTCATAAAAGAAAGGAAAGTTTAACATGCCAATTAATGATATTATTCCGAGTTCAAATGAGAAATAAAAAGACAGTAAAAAGTAGAATTTAGAGAAACATAATGTAAACTGAATAATAGTACATTGGAAACCTTAAAGTCTAGTGATGAAATAAAATGCATAGGTTGTAGAAAAATCCTATGCAATTAAATTGAACATTTAAACGTAATTTTAATATTAGGAGAAGAAACTTTATAATGGAAGAAAAATTGTAGTCAATGCCAATAAAAATTAGAAAATGTTAGGCTTCTCAAAAATATGAATGGATCGGTCTCATAAGTGACTGAATTAAAAATTAAAAACAGGATTTATGGAGAAGAATGTTTATAAAGAAATGCTGACAGAAATTCCAGCCAAAAGTTACGTACTAAAATTTATATAAGTCTGAGTTTTTAGCTAAACTGTAATGCTTAATTGAAAAACACGTAATTTCAATAACAATTTCATAGAATTTTAAATAATGAATATTTTGATGAAAATTTAGTAAGAGAATTTAGCAATAGAATTTCTCTTCTTTTTTCAAAACTAAATAAAAATTAACTAAAAGTTTGTTTAGTATTGTATATTTTCATTATTTGGGATGTTTATATACGACGACTTTGGAATGTTCGTTTTGTGACGTATAATATTGGTATTGAAATTTATTCCTCCTCTTTAAGTTCATTCTTTAATTAAATACGGTATATAAAATGGAACTGGTTTAAATTTAACCAATAATAAGAAACGTAAGGTTAACCTATCCACAAACAATTTATTCAAGAAACTTATTCGCAATTACGGTTATGAGAAAAATTCAAAAAAAAATTGAATTAGAAATGTGAAGTTCAAGAAGATATTTTTATAGGAGTAAAAAATATTTTGGTTGGTTGTAGTGGGAATTTTTAAAATCGTTCTTAAATATTTATTAGCTGTGAATATTTTTATATCATTTGTTTCTGGGAGTATTTGAAGATAATGTGCCTCCTTTTGGATGAAAGAAATAAAGGAATTTCGCAATTTTAATAACACTGTGAATTCCTGTTAACAAGAAATATAAGATGATAGGCTCAGTTCTAAATGAAGTGGGTTGTCGATTTTGAAAACATAAGTCTTTGATTTTGAATGATTAAATTTTTGACACAAATTAAATTGGTATCCAATTAAAACGTATAGGCGTTTTACAAAAAATTACAGATTTTTTCCCCCTTGCGAGAACTAAATATCAGGTATGCACATTAATATGTTTTTAAAATTTTACGATGAATAAAAAACAATTTTTTTCGTCATTTCAGATAAAATTACTTACTAAACTTTTGTCATATTTTCTATATTTTTTTCATATATGCCTTATACATAAAATAATTACGCTTATAATTAAGATTTTAATTTGTTGCTTGTAGTTAGTTTGAGTTTTTACAAATTTCTCATATGGACCAAAACAACAATCCCTAATGTAAATTGACCAAGGTTTGTAACTATATATATATATATATATATATATATATATATATATATACATATATATATATAAATATATATATATATATATATATGTATATATGTATTTATATATATATATATATATATACATATATATATATATGTATATATATATATATATATATACACATATATATATATATATATATGTATATATATATACATATATATACCGCGAAAAATGGTATAAATTTTATTTTTACTGTACTTCATTTTCAGAAAAGAATACTTAAACTCTTGCTAAGTAAAGTAAGGGCTCATTGAGCTAATAAACGTTCTTGATTGTAGGCCAGGTCTTGAAATACAGGTATAAATAATTAAATTTAGATATTCTTTTAAGTACATTTAAAAAATGTCGGCTTCGGTGTGTGCTTCGTAAAGCTATATTTTGTGCCTCTATGTTAAACGCGGATATCACTTCAATAACAAATTTTAACATCATCTATGAAATGCAAAGTAGAATATTGGATTCAAACAATTACAAAATCACCTTTATTTACTTTGAAATAGGCTTCAAAAAATTACATACTGAATATAAAATATATTGTATAACACAAGCTATTTCCAGCAATTTCATTCACGAAATTTATTGTTACTTATAAGTTCATGATGATATATTTAAATTATGCTACTATATTTTAACATTTATGAAATTTTGATTGACCTATTTGCTAAGAAAAACAGATGAATAATGTAAAAATATAAGTTAGATTAAAGGAAAACAAAAGAAGTTTGTTGTGGGCAGCCCTTTTGAGGTACGGGTGCACCAGATAAATTGTAAAAAGATTGTGAGGCATTTGGCGTAGATTACGTCAGCCCCAGCAGAACCACATGATGAACACGACCTCTATATTATGACCATAATGCCGGAGAAGAAGCAACGAACTGATGAAATAGAAAAACTAAAGCAAATCATACCTAGTTATAGAAAGGAATGAAATAAATATGTGACGTTCGACTGCATTTGTTTCATTATTAGTTCCTTATTAGTTTCTTATCCTTATTAGTTCAACGCGATAAAATTAATAATCATGAGCCATTGTAATTTGTGAACCCACGCGACAATCACATACCATGATGAGCAAAACCTTGACAATATTCCTAACTAACGTAAAGAAAATATAACTTAATGATATTTAACGTAATTAAGATGTAGTTTCCTAACCATATATATATATATATATATATATATATATGTGTGTGTGTATATATACAAATATATATATATATATACAGCAAAGTAATTTACTTTGTAAGTCATGATTTGTAATAGTTTTTGCAGTCGATTTCTTCATGCAAAAGTAGCCACAATCAAATGTATGGTCATAAAATACTAAAAATGACCTAAGCGGATGTAATAAAGCTTTTCACTTTCGTGAAATATATGTGAAATTTATATATTTGTAAAGAATGTAGGCTTTATTATCATTAATATGTCACAGAAGTTAAGTAACTTTCCTGAAAGCTTAATATCTCCGTTTACACATCGTAATGTTTACATATTTAAAAAGTTATTTTAATCGATAAACGAAAAATAGACTGACCAATGCAAAAATATATTCATTATAATTTATACGGCATAAGGCGGGCGATTTTCATATAACTTTGTATGTATGTAAATTTGATTTGTTTTTATTAAACCTCTTATTATATTACGCTGTTGTGGATCGGGTGATCGTAAAACTAGTAGGTTTATTTTTTGTGACACGTAAGTGATTCAGCTTTAGGTAAAAATATATTATAAGTGATACAGTTCGATCATAGTGTGATATCCAATATGTATTTAATATTCGCTAACAAATATGTTTCCTATTTCCCCTTCGAATATAATAATTATATTTTATGATAGGGTCAATAAGTTTTGGTGCTTGAAAATGTTAAGCCAGAAAATCACACAAAAAATAAGTTTAGAAGATAAATATGAAAATAGATATTAAGGTGAGAATAAGAATGTTATATCTAGAGTGTTTGAAAAAAATGAATTTTCCATAGGTAAGTAACAGTTTCAGATTAATTTTTTTCATGTATGTAAAATTATATTTCCCCTACAGCTTTGCCTCAATTTCGAAAATAGCAACTCACGTCATAGTCTATAATTAATCCTGTGAAGTCGGTATCAGTTTAATAAAGCTAATGTTATTTCAAGGGACAATAGTTTTCCTTCACTGGTTTGTTATTATCTCAAATATTCACTTATTTGGTAAGGAATATCATCACGTGATGGTTAATTTGTATTTATAAATACTGATTTTATTTTAGGAAACTGCGACGAAATTCTCTCCAGGTTTATATTACTAGTGAAGAGTTTTATTGATGCTAAGGTGACCTCTATATTATAATTAATAAATGCCATATATTTACCAATGACCTGAAGAGACTAAAATTTTATTTATTAGAAAATAATATAAATTTTAAGGTCGTATATAATTTGAGAAAATTGTAAAATAATTTATCAAAAACTTTTCTTAAACTATAACTTTTAAAGGAAATTACTAGTTATATTTCAGTAATTACATTTAAAAGTGATATTAAACGTAATAATTTCCATTGTTACTAAAATTTATTTCATCGTGTGCCAATAACTTTTGATTATATTTTCATAACACCACGTTCAGTAATATTTCAATCAAGTAAATTTTCAATTTTCACTGTATTTAAGATCGGAATTATTTAAAAATAATTGCACCAAAGTAAAATTCCTTATAGCCAAAGAAAATAACATGTTGAAAAGGTTTTCGCTACTTAATTCGTATGTTTAGTAGGTTTCACATTAGAATTTTTGTAATGATTTGTTGATAGAAATTTAAAACTAAGCACTTAACAAATAAATTCCATTTATTACTATATTTAACGTAATAGATAGTTTTGCGGAATGTGTATTTTATCTTAAAGAGACCTCGAAACCTAAATAAAGTAGAGAGAATAGAATTAAATGTTTATTAATAATAAACGAAAGAATATCAACCTACTTTATTTTCCTTGCCTTCCTCTATCTGTGAAAGATCTCCACATTAATGACAGTCGCTGGTGCTTAATTGAGAAATCGGCGTAGACGGTCTTTATTTTTCGTCTGTGAGAAGCGACTTCATTTATAATAATTTTCTATTGTCCCCTTGTACTTTCCACTTTTATTTTCGTGTAGTGGCTATAAATTACAGTTGTCGAGACGATCCAAAGTCAAGGGTTTGTTTTCCACTGTAACTATAAGTGATGTCGGCTTTTTTTCTTGTAGTTTTAGGTCACTAAAAATTTATTAATAACATTAATCAGCTCCCTGTAATTCTATGTTACACTAACATGAGAATTTCTTTTCATAGTATAAAATTGGGCTAACTTTTATACTAGAGTTAATATTTAATACTCCTCTCTGTTTTATGCAGAGACAAAAAAAACATTTTATTATATTTTCTTTCTACATTTGTCATAACTTCTCAGTTGATAAATATCAATAGTAGTACAAGTGTAGAAAAAGTTTTTTTTATTTTGTTGCCTTTGTATAATCACATTTTCTTACGATTTTAGGTTGAAATTTTATTTTCATACCGCACCATTTTACACTATTTACATTGTGTGCTATGGATCTGAAATAAATAATTCGTAAATAACACAACCTACTTTGTATTTCATTTCAATATACCATTTTTTTCTTCTAATGTTCAGATTAAAGTTCATTCAAAATATTTAGAAAATTAGTTACGCGTATATTCTATTTGCAACCCTAAGCCATACAAATACTATGTAAAATGATAAGCCTGAAGGGATTAAACGGCTTCATAAATTGTTTGAACTTTATATGAAATAATATAAATAATATTTTTCCAAACTAAAGAAAATAAATATTAAAGTCTCCTACTTCGAAATATATAAAGATGCAAAGAATTATTTTAAAAATGTTTATTTAAAAATTGTTTATTTTAAAATTTTGAGTAAACATCCAAATAGAGATACAATAAACAGAAAATAAAACGAAACTAATTATTACAACTGGAGACGATGATTTTTCTTCGAAAGAGTGCAGCAGGATTTTAACTAGAGTTGCAAAGTATGTGACAGTTAATTTTTACTTATGTATATTTCCCTCACCAATCACAACAAACATAAAAATTACTGAAACGACATGAATTAATGTTTCACTGGAATACTACTTTTCAGTAGAAGTTAAAGTTTTATTTACCTTTTGATCCTCTATAATTCGAGGTCTTTTGACAATTACTTTCGAGGTGCAAGCGTTGTGCAAGCTAAGATACTAGTTTGTATTGGATTTAGAAACACGCTGTTTAAAATAAGGGAAAGAGGGAGAGGTGAGAAAAGTGTGGGTGTTTTCTCTTTTATCTCAACGGATCATATTCTCTCGGCGGAAATGCATAGTTTTTGAGAGAATAAATTTAACATAATTCCATTCTGCATTCATTAATAACCTTGAAAGCAATTTAAGGCCTGATGGGAAGTAAAAGTATTGGGGTAAATGGCAAGAGGTACATCCTTATCATACATCCCGGCGGAAAATAAGGTAGCTTTGAGATGAAAACATTATTGCTGGAGAAAAACTTAACGGCAAAATTAAAAAAAATATGCATAAAATAAGTCGCGCTCAAAAGCTGACGAAAAATATAACCCCATAATATTTAAATAGATCTGGGGTTAATATGAAAATATTTTTTATTATTCTCAGCACGCATACGTAAATCTTATTTTATTATTATTTTTAAATGTTACACTTTTATTGAGCTTCAATTATTCTCTGTATTCCGCTTTTCCCTTCAATATCGCCATTTTCGCATCTCTGTCAAATTTTAAATACATCTATTTCATAAATGTATATCTTGTTGTTAATGTACGCAATTAGTTTCCAAAAATGTTCATAGGAAAGTTTTATTATATTTATTTTACAATCCAGGGTGAACCATATTGGAAGAAGTAACCTTACTTTTTTTACACGACTGCTCAAAACGCAGTATAAGGTCTTTGTGTATTTAGGATTTGTCTGTGACGAATATGATATGTTTTGTTATAAATTTAGAGCAGTCTGCTGTTAAGACTCTGAATCACAAGAGAACTGGAACTGTTGTTTTTTTACGTTTCAGTTTAATTTTGCAGTTGTGTTTTTAATTGTTGGATTGCATGTTATCGTAAAAGTCAATTTTCATTCGTATTACGTTTTTACTCAATATGCACGAAAGTTATCTTAATTCAACCTATTTAGTTTATGTCGAAATTCGTTTCCAATGTTTGCAACTGTTACAAAACTGTATATTGACATTCAGTTCCATTTAAGATTTTGAAATAAAAAGTGTAAGATTCTTTTAAAATTATCGTAATATAATTCATAAGTTCAACGTTGTAAAACTTATTTCGACTGATTTAATAGTCCCTTTCTATATTTAAGGGACTTTCTGTTGCATTTTCTCTTAGTTTAAATGGATCGGATACGGATCTCAATCTTAGTTGTTTAAGATATTATTAATTTGTAATAATCCTATTTAATATATCTTTAGCATTATTTCTTACTACTTACGCTTTCTTATATTCTACCCTAGCTAGTTCGAACGAGAGTCAGGTCGTATTCGTACGAGTGGGTTTCCTGCTATCGGGCAACTTTAGCTGCGAGGTTACGACTGACGCCCCATAGTTCTCCACCTTGGTCGTATCCAGCTATATAGAAGTAGTTGGAGTTATTTTTTCTAAGCTTTTGTATAAATATATATTATTATGATTGTATTAAAATGTAAATGTCCAAAAAAGTACTTCACGTAAAAGTTGTAGATTTACTACATTAACTACAACTGTTTTGGTATCTAATATTTTCCTTATAAAATAATCCAGCTATTTTGTAAGAAATCAAATAGGATTTTGCATGTATCACTACGTACTAAACAAATTCCTTGATATGCAATATAACTGGATTGAAGACCTTCTGAGAATTATTATTTATAAGTGATTTTTGACATTTTAAGTATTTTTTGCGGTATTTTTTATAAATTACAAAGATTAAATAAAGCATGTTTTCTGCATTTTAACCCGAAATCTTCAATAATAATTTAAGAATCAAATATATAATTAATTCATGTGCAAGTGTAGTACCAAATATAGACAAAGCACAAATTTTATGTAGTTGTATGCTATAATATTATTTTTTATAGATGCGTTACACCCACATAAGCGGAACAAAAAATTTGGCCCAAAATGGTGTTTCGTAAGAACTACGACGAAAGTGAAAAATAATCCGCGAAATCCGGTATAAAAAACGGTTAGTCGTATTGAAATTAAAAGCAAATTACTTAATTTTTTGAAACATATTGGAGTATTAAGGGTATGTTTATATAATATGACGTCAATGTTTGTTGGTTCTTACAAAGTAAAAGGATAAAATCAAACGACGATTTTTAAATAATTTACTTAACATAATGCAGTGTTTATAAAGACATAATAAAATTCAAAATAACAAGACTGACACAGTAGAACTTTAAGTTGAACATAAGGATTTGCGTTATTGACATAAATGTACATCTTTTTATAATAACAGACGATTTTCTTCAAATCATTTCAATTCTCTTGAATCAAAACATTTCATTTTCTTGATATCTCCAAATTCTTAAACAGTGTAGTGTGTCTTTAATTACGCAATGTTGAAGTATGCCATATAACACAATTACAAGATAAAATGTAAAAGAAAATAATAAAATTATGTACATCTTAAAGATCTACCTCAATGGCCGCCCAAAATGTCCAGCGAATGTGAAAATTAAGCACCCAGTGACATGCTGCGCGCCAACTGTACCGCAGAGTCATCAAGGTCACCACCTAGTCTCTTGTTCTACATTAATGACAGTAAAATGAGATTAGAGTTTAACATTAACGCATGGAGAGAAGATAATAAAAAAATTCTGTTAAATTCTTTTTAGTATTTATTGCGAATTATCAGTAATTCTAAATGCTCTTTAAGTTTATATAAATCGATATTCTTTAAGGTTACACACATATCTCTATAAGTTTTACAAAATGTAAAATGTGTGATTTTCTTAACAACATTTTTTTTTATTACTTCTCCGCATGCTATTTTTTTCGGTCTTTTTGATTTTAGGTGAAATAAGAGATCACTTTTTCTATTTTATCACATCTATTTCATCCTTAACATAACTTCAAAGCTTTTACTTACTTTATATTAAGCCAATATCGTGAATATCCAAATGCATCAGAATCCTTGATCACAAATCATGACATTTTTATAAATATAAATTTGCTTACTTAAGTTTATCTACATTCGTAGAATGCATATAAATATGAAACGTAGCCAACCGTCGTTAAAGCTTCATTTGCGTATATTATCACGAGATTTATTTATTACCTGTTTCATAAATTTTGAAGTTATAATCTTGTGCATATTTTTTACCCTTAACTTTTAATGTAAACATAAAAAAGGAATGGTGGAATTAATTAATCGTATTCATATAACATTTTATAAAATTTATCTTTTTTCCCCGAAATACGATGTATTCAAAACATTTAAATGAATAATTATAAAATTTGCGAGATAATAGTTAATTATTTATATTCTAGATAAAGAATTTATATATATATACATATATATATATATATATATATACATATATATATATATATATATATATATATATATATATATATATATATACATATTACTAAATTGTATAGTACTTTAAAATACAATAAAAAAATAAAAAGACAGGTAGCACTAATCAGTTGAAGATTCAAGAAATGCACAAGTGA
Organism: Druceiella hillmani; assembly: GCA_039881145.1. NCBI lineage: Eukaryota > Metazoa > Arthropoda > Insecta > Lepidoptera > Hepialidae > Druceiella > Druceiella hillmani. The sequence goes on from JAYKKI010000012.1 coordinate 19,731,041, forward strand.
ATTGCAAATTATAGTGAACCGTATAAAAAAAAATTAATTATCAGGTAAGAACGAGTAGATCTCGAACAATGCCAGCTGGAGCTGGTTTTTACTGGAGTCATCTCATGCTCAGTCTACAGCTTCTGCCCGTACACTATGATCGTGGACCACCACCCTTGCGTTGCGAGGGGAGACGTCAATCGACAAAGTAGTGAAATGGTCAATTTGCCCATTGTCTTGTTTAATGACAAGACAAGACAACGAAGTTGTCTTGTTTAAGAAACGAATTTCCAAAAAAATTAATTTATTTCATCATAAAAATTAAATTACTTTTTAAACTATTTTCTTATACGTCGTGTTTGATACATTGACGATTATAATCGTTAATTATGTTAATAAAGTTGAAACAAGTAGAATTCGCGCTTATACTGAAGTAACACTTGTTAAACATAAATATTAAATTTTTGGAAAAAATGTTGAAGGTCTTCAACACTTATAAGTGGTTTATAATCACAAAGACATTTGACGTTTGTAAAAGGGGTTTGTTCTGGGATTAAAAATATGATCTTAGCTAAATAATATTTTCAATAAAGTGATTATCTCAATACGTCACAAATATTATGTTTATTTACAATAAATATTATAGTAAAATAATATAATGCACTAGCAGTACCCAGAAATAATACAATAAACGCGCCGTGCGCATTAGAGTATGGTGTATCTGCAAAATCCTTACTCTATTTTGAAAATTAATATTAACTTCTATGATTCATTTGAACATAATGGCAATTGGGTATTGTAGGAAGAAGTACTTATTTTGAATACTTTAATTTCTTAGCACTACATAATGAAATTTTATTCAATTGGATAACATATATTTTACGAAGATTTTGTGCAGCCTAAATCAGAAAATCGTATATTATTTAGGTAAGTACCTTTATTCTCACTATATGATATATATTAACTAAATACAAACACGTAGTTCATAAACAAATAGTATTTTTGCCTTTTTATACAATTAAATAGAGAAATCATTTTTGTCTATTCCACTTCTTAAGAAGAAATATATTTTTTTATTTAAAATGATAAATGCCAGCATTAATACGAATCAAAAAATCGTAAAAGTAGAATAGCCATTAATTCCAGAGGTTATTTTGTATAGGTTTCAGAAAACTATTAAAATCTGTAAAATTTAGCCAATTATTTTTCATTAAAATGCCAACTTTTAACGACAATATACTATTACAGATACAAAAATATTGAATGTTTTTTTGAAATTTGACTCGCGTCTCTATTAAATTAATTATAAACATTGTAGTCGTCGAAAGAGAGTAATTTGTAAAATACAGATTTCGTACAAATGAAGATAATTAATGATGAAAAAAGACGTTGTTAATATCTCTTCGGACAATTACAAACAAGTATTTTATAAAACGGCCCCAGCTAAGGAAGAGAGACAAAAAGGTGTTAACCTGAAACAAATAAAATTTTCCCAAACAACTTAAAGCAAATAATTATCCAAGAGCGTAAGTTAAATTATTTCCTGCGAAATATAAGAAATGGTCCAAAATAATTTTCCAACGAAGTCGTTTATTTCCAATATTTCATTATTTGCTTAAAATTGAAGAGACGAGACGAAGCTTTCCACATCTTGTCAAGTATTAGAACAAGATGCTTATTTTCCGGCGCACCGACGCTTCTAAGCACTTTGTTCTTTCTGATGAACATGAGACTTAGGTATGTAATTCAGGAGGGCGGTGTAACAATACGTTTGCCAAAATTGTGATGAACTTGAACGGGCTCACCGTTTAAGGTTAGTAGTCTAGTTATAATAAGACATTATATTGAAAACACCGCACCAATGATTTGTTTATATTTTGTTAATTTTTTTAAAGTGGCAAACTATGCCGTGTTTCGCATTTCAGTTACAATGTTAACTAAGTATTTAATTGACAAGAAAATTACGATAAACTTTGGGAAGTGTAATATAGCGAAGCATGGTGTTTAAGACGTTAGTCCATATATTAGGAGGTATTATTTTTCGATTCATAACTCATTGAAAATATAAACTAGAAATTTCTAGAAACAGTACATTTAATAAACTTCAATAAAATTTCGAACCTCACCTTTGAAGAAGTTTCTATTTTCCTGATGATTAATTGCAATAAAACACGGTAGATAAATATTATTTTCTTCTAATTATCTCAAACAAAGTAAACCAAAACTCAATTTGACACAGAATTGCAAAATTTCCTATTATTTTTCATCCTGTAATTCAAGAAACTAAATTTCATTATTGGATAATTTATTTACTTGAAAATTATTATCACAAAAATGTTGACCTAAAACCATAGATCCCGAATACACTACCTTCAAAACTATGGACTTAAACCTGGCTATACTTTTATTGAGCCATTTACTGCAATTTAAAGGAATAGAAGAAGCTTTGACTATATTGCAGAAATTTAATTTTCTCTGCATTTCTAAATTAAGTAGCCAACTTTTACTTTTTGACTTGTACTTCATATCGTAATAATCCCATTTATATTGTTGTCGCTAATGCTTTTAAGATACGATTATTTTGGAGTTTTAGATTTAAAATATTTTTTTTAGATGTGATTTTCTTTGCATGAAGCATTTTTTTCTTTGCATGAAGCGGTTTTTACTTATTTACGATTTAGGAAATACTCCCACGACATATTACCCACAATTAAACTTAATAATATAGAGTAAAATGTAAGGATTTAGTAGTTGTTGTTGGGATTGCACATTGTATAGACATTAACAAATTTACAATGCAAATATGAATACGATTTCATAGCTGTTTTTTGCAGGTTCCGATGTTAAAACATTTTCTATATTTTTTTTAGAATCGGAGACATTAACAAAGAAAGTATATCAGTCTCATTTTTTAAAAACTGTTTAATTATTTGAGTTGGCAAGTGACGTATTTATAAAAAATGACACTTCAATTTTAAAGTCATAAAACTCGATGTTTGTCTACGTTTTTTCTCGGAAATGGTACGTAACTGAATGGGAATCGTTGTGATGTAAAAAATACAAAAAAGTTCATAATTGCACAATCATGCATAAGCCTATTAACTAAGACTATAAACTAAGTTTAGGAAAACCACTCTAGCGAAATCACGTTTTTGATTTTAACGAAATATTGTCCGTATTCCGGACTTTGTAAGTATAAGACTGAAGTCTCAAATTGAGAATGGCTATTTGAATATTAAGGAATATTTATACGTATTTCTTCGTATTAAGGAAAAATCAGCATACTTTATGTGAACGAAATGTGTAGCTTCTATTCGTAACATGTTTTGGGGGTAGTATTAAAATAAATTTTGCCAAATATTTTAAAAACCCTTTTTTAAATCTAATAATATTTTGTTTATTTGGTAGTGACTAGTATTTTCTTCATGTCTTTTATATATTAACCATTGTTTATTTAAATAAGTTTGATTAATTACACAAATATTTTGGATTATAGTTTACTTTTTATAGTTTACTTTTTTCATGTCAGTGCGAAAACTTTGAATTTTATTTTACAAAACTATATCTTTCTAACAGCTTATTAAAAATAAATTACAGTTTTTAAATTTATTTTGTACTTAAGTTAGTAAATGGATCACGGAAATTCGTATCTTTGATTTATTTAGTATTTAATTGCATAAAGAATAAAATGAACCAAGACACATTAAGTGCCTAATTTTGTTTGGTTGGCAGCTAAAAATTATCTGAAATTTTTACAAGACAATATTATTTCAGTTTTTCTTTTGCCAACGTAGATATAAAGTATGTTAAAAATGTGTTTCTTCCTTGAATTCATTGTTTTGAATTTTGCTCAAACAAACAAGTTATTAAAATTTTAATTTCGATATGTTTCCTTGCGGAATTGAAGGCATTAAGAATTAAATTTAAGAAAGTTTAAATGCTCATATTTATGAGTAAAATCTCAACGTTAATTCTTAAAATTAACATCAAAACAGGTAAACTTTGCTTTCAAATTTTATTTTTCAAAGTTATTACAAAATCAGCAAAAAAACGCATTTTTCAAATAAAAGCCATCCACGAGTTGGGAAGCTCTCGTGCACTCAATATTCAAGCGGAGGTGAAAATTTCTGTAACGTGGTGGAAAATGTTTTTGCGCTTTATCATTCAGGGCTTTTGTGTATTTCATATTAAACTAGAATGCAAAGTGAATGGAGCAGTTATTATATTCGGAGAAGATCGTCTTCGAATTTTACCGCAAAAGTTTAGATCATTATCCTTGTGTTTAAGACACAAGAATTAAGGAGTATCTAGAGAGCCAATACATTTGCCAAATTTATTTGTGGATGATGAAATGAGATAGTCTACACTCCACGGTAGGAATACTTAGATTTGTTGCAATATAATTTGAAGAAAATAATAATTTTAAATACTTCACCTCGTATTATATTGCAATTAATTTCTTGCATTTATATCAAGAAAATAATATTGATATTACTATTTTCATATTCATAATCTATTACGTCAATGTTTACTAGTCATTATTGTTTATTTATTTTTAATATTTCTTATTTACTAAAGTTATACAAAATATTATGAGTGCGAATAAAACTTTATTTATTACGAAAATATTATGTAAAATGTCATTTTATTAGAATAAGAACACATTTCAAATTATAATTTACATATAATTTTATATTACCAGGTATGGCATAATAGTGAAAACATGCTCTCAATCCATATTTGACACGCTGTAAAATTATATTAAAAAAAATGTGAATATTTATTATATTGAGTATTTCTTTTATTCACCTCATAGTTCACGTTATCATTCACGTGACAAAAAGATCAGCAGACCTACATACAAAAATACTGAACAAACATTTTTTGCACCTTCAATTTTGTGAACAAAAAATTTACCATAATAATTTATCATTAATTTCTAAACATATTAGATACATCTTTATTCCCCGTATAGGTTCCACCCTATATACGAAAGTCATCAAACGTTATTTTGCTCGTATTTCGTGCAAGAAGTGATCTTCGAATTCGTATCTCTAATTTTCATTTATTTTCCATGTGCAGCTGGGACCGAAGTCACTGTCGTTGAACAAAAATGTATTGTCATAGTCTCAGTGTCTTGCTGCAGAATAAAAGCAATTTCTTAGAAATACAAACGATTTTATGTTCCGTCTTGTAGCTTTTTTCCTTGATCGTGATCAAATAAAAATGTGACTTAAGTTAAATTATACGATGACGGAACGTTTTTTGCGGCATGGAATATTTGGTATTATTAGATACCATATTTTTACGGTGTGAGATATTATAATGGTGACCTAAAATATTAATGTTTTAATAAATATTAATCATTTTTAATTAACGATGACATTAAAATAAATTTCACGTAAAAAGAACATACGAAAATTGTCTTGATGTGCAAAATAATACTATAATGAAAAAGTTTGAAAAAGTGTACGTACTGTGTTTTTATGAGTCTGGCACTTTTAATTATATTTTAAATTGTTAAAAGTCCATTAACTTCTATTTGTATGAAATTTATGTAAAGAAATGTATATCAAAAAATAGCCAACTTTTTTAAATCTCTAAAGAGTAGCAATTAATTGATTAAGATATATGTAGGTTTTCTTTGTTTCATTTTCTTATTAATATCGTCTATACCATAACCTCAAAATATTCAAAAATAAATGTGTACCACAACTAATATAACTGATTGTAATTAATGGTGTAAAAGCTATATTATAGTAATTAATTAAAATAGTATTTTATAAATTATATTTTATTTGAAAATATCTAACTTTATTATAATAAATGACATTAGAAATTTCATAATTGCAAATGACAAGGTTCTACAGAATGCTTTCAAGATTTCAATATAATAAGTAGAAAATTAACTAGCCGTATGAAGACAGATAGTGAGTTATAGTTCTTTTAGAGATTATAAAATATCTTCTTCTCAAAAATAATTTAGTGCAAACAAATTTGATATTTAACTAGTTACAGTTAGTAATGAACTGAATGCAAAAAAAACTTTGATTTGAATGTGCATTAGTATATACAATGAATGAAATGGTAAACATTTAACGACGCAATCGATTTGAAACAAACTATAACAGCCTCATTAAACCGTTTGCGAATTTAAGCCACAAGTATTATAGCTACCTCTACAAGAAATGGTAGAAAATAACATTAATTTTCTACTATTACAATTTATAATAAATTATGCCATATTATTACTTCTACGTATTTCTATCGTTATCAAATTTATGCCATAATTATTTCGTATTATTACGTAGGTGTAATATTAATTTTATGTCATAATCATTACATATTTATTCTTTTCAAAGGACTTCGTAAAGGAAGGTTATGAAACCGACTCGTATAGTTTTACTCACCTATGAACAGACGTGAATCGGACATGCCATAACCGATTTTAATTATCCTTTTTTTTTGAACGGCAACAACTATGAAATTGAAATGTAGTTATACAGTTCTTCAGTGACGAGAAGTGAACTCACCTACTTTGGACTAGTTTGACTTGTAATATGTTTTCATGTCTAATGTATTTTCAACCTTCAAACCAGAAACCTTTATGCTTCAGGGTTACTGCCTCCCTACAACTTGAAATATGAAGATCTGCTGTTTTTAAATTATTATTTTAGGTCTCAAGCAGATATCGTGTTATTGAATTCTCAAGCAGATATTGTGTCATCTAATATGTTAGACTTGAAGATCCGCTATTTTGAAAGTAGTTTCATGAGTCTCAAGCAGAGACTGTAAGTAAATTCTGAATTTCAACTTCTCATTCCTGATATTGCAAGAGTCCTGACAGTCTTAAAATAAAAGTTAGAGGTATACTATTTTTGTAAATTAGTATTGTGGCTCTTAAGCAGAAATTTTGACACTAATCTTCGAATATTAAATCCTCACTCTTAAAGCTGCAACAGTGATGCTGAGTTATGATGATCCTAAATGGTTAAAGTTGAGGATCTGCTGGTTTTATGTTAGAATTGTGGATTTAAAAGGCTCCGTCATTGAATTCTGGGCTTCAACTGTTTAGTTCTGTTACTGCAGGTATTGCACGCGTCAACTGTGAGACTTGAAGATCTACTGTTTCTGCAGTAGTATTGTTTGCTTCAAACAGGTTCTTTGTCACTAAACTACGAATTCAAATTCCTCAGTCCTGATGCTGTAAAAGTGCTGCCTTCGTAAACCGTGAAACTTCTCAAGTTCATCTGCTGTTTTTAAATTATTATTATTATTGTCAAGCAGATACTTTGATACTAATGTGGGTTTAAGCAGAGATTCTAGCCTTTAATTTTGGTTTCCTCCTCTTCAGTTCTGTTGATATAGGATCTACGTTAACTTTAAGACTTGAGGATCTGATGTTTTTAAAATAGCATTTTGCGTTTCAAGAAAAGTCTCTGACTCTGTCATTGAACTCCAGGTTGCAACTTCTCAGTCTTGACGTTGTACGAGTATAGGCTGCCTAAATTATGGGACTTGAGGATTCCCTATTTCCAAATTAGTGTTATGTGCCTCTAGTACCAACTTCTCAGTATTGCTGTCATGGTATATTACCCGCTTGATGCGTGAGTCTTGAGAATAAGGTAATGTTAAAATAGTATCTTGGGTCTTAAACAAACATTCAGAATTAAGAGAAGTGTCAGTTTTCAAAAATCTTAGGTAGGAGCAGTATTTTGCAAACTTATTTATGTTTGAAAACTAGATTATACCGCAAAAGCTTTAAGTGAGTTCTCGTATTTTCGTTATTTTAGATTTTTCCGTGCTTTCCTTATTCGGTGATAATTTGAAGTCGATTAATTTTTTGTAAAACTATTTATTACAATTTCATTGTTTTCAGATCATTTCCTTTTCAGTGACAATTTAAAGTTTTCAATTTTTTCATCAGGTGCTGTAAATTTATAATAACGCTAAGAAATAATATAAGAAACACGTACTATAACGCCAAATTTTTATATTTATATAAGCCCATATCAATCTCCCCGTGTGGTTATTTACGTTATTTTCCTATTTATTTTATGGAATAGGCCAAATTTATATAATTTTATATAGATTATCTGTAACTATAACCTTTATAATTAATGACAAATGTGTGCAATTTTTTTAATATATATATATATATATATATATATATATATATATATATAACTCAATGTGTGCAAGCGTGTGCGTCACCGCGTATATATTTAATATATAAATTGAAAAAATTATAAGAGAAAATAATAGAATGTCAGGGAACTATAAGTATACACAAAATAAAACAATGGAGAACGTAATGCAGGATCAGGATTCAAGATTCAGGGTCATTTTAAATATTTAAGAACTTATTTATATATTGTCGATATTTTGAAATTTCTGTAGTTTCATCAAACACGAATTTACGAAAAATAAAAATTAGTAGGGGATATCAGTCATATCTTCCATGTTATTTCCTTTTGATCTTATAACTTTTAATCATCTTACCTATAGACAAATTTCAAAGTTTTCTGGTTTCTTCATTTCTAATAATTGGGGATTTAAAATGTATCGCTGAATGTGTCTATTAAAAGAATCAACATGGCAATACTTCACTTCTATTGAAATACACATTAATAATTTGTATATATTGCTATATGCCATATTTCTTCAATGTAAATAGCATTACATTTCCACATGATCGTTTTTCGACGGACTATTTGTCATACTAGGTGAAGAATTCCCGGATGTGATCCAATAATATGGTTAGACGTTTGATGTAGTATGTGATCATTTTTTGCCAGTCACCTCGCTTATATGCTGTATGCTTTTTGTGTGTAACCAATCATCTGTCTACTCCACTTGACTATGATATAAAAAAGGGTATCTTGGTTCTTTCTGAGACTTTTTATATTTTGGCAGGAGTAATTTATTATAGAGATTAATATTGTTTCATCATCCCTTCACTTAACGCAATAGCGTTATCTTCATATGCAAACACTTACCCGTCATGTCTTTTAATCTAATGTTAGATATGTTATATTAAACGTAAATTATTTTCATAAAATTTATATCTGCTTCAATAGTGGTTGCAGAAAATTATGATTTCGTCGTTATATTTCTTTAACAAAAATTGTAGAGATTTCTATCATGGCTCATGTACCTTTTATATTTCTCTTGTTTTCAAATTCTTTTATTACCTACATTTTATTTTATTTTTACCGAAAGTTTTGCTGAATCGGAAACGTATTTTACTCAAAATATGTCAATTTAGATTATTGCTTTAAATAATATTTCATTTACGCATTCAATAAATAACTTAATTAGTGTAAAAATCATTCGATTTTTCGTGTGTGGCTCATTAGTGAAATAATGCAGCTTCTAGCATGAACATGAGCAGACATATAAGAATAGTGAGAGAATTTTTTGTTTTACTTCCACTGAGATAGACCTAAATAACTTAATAAATATAATTATTTTAGGCTGTAAGAAATAATTAAAAAGAAACAAACAATTATCACTAAATTTTTTGGCATATTACGAATGTACATTTATTTAAATCAGTAATCTGAAATTAAATTAATCCAAAACGATCAATAATAGAAAACTAGCGTGACCCGTGCGAAGTCTTCGCATTATTTATTCCATTATGAAGCTCAGATGACAGATCAAACAAATATTTTACTAAAATTGACATATAGAGGCGCAAGTATCAAAAGCATTGAGCTAAAGCGCCACTTTATTTATACGTGAGTGGATTTGAAATTAAACAAAAATTTTACCGACCGTCAATCATATTGACGTTGAGCCGTTAGATGGCAGCATTGCTGTTTTGTGTATATAATTTTAATAAATAATTAATTTGCAAAAACAATAGCAATAATAAATTTTTTAGTTGTGGATGCCGGTAGAGCAAGCAATTATCTATAAAATGATATATAATTTATGTGGATTAGTTGTGAGGTTTTTTCTAAAAAGGGAGTGTAACATCTTAACCTTAGCGTATTAATATATATGATGATGATGATGATGATAATCACTGTCAATTAATTTTTTATTCAAAGGCGTTTATACAGCGAGTCGTAAAGTAGACACTTACATTTATGGGTTTACTATCTTTAAAATAAACAATGGAATAGTTTTTAATAAGTTTTTTTATTAATTTTTTGCCACCAGAACCAATGATATTAACTTCATAAATATGGTACGAATCTTAAATGTTTTTAAAATACGAATTTAAGTAAAAATAATAATCTCCTATATATTTAATAAAAAAGCCAAGCAAAATTCGTAAGCACAAATCGGAATTTTTATCTGATAAACTGGTAATTTCATATCGAATGAAAGTACGGTTTTAAAATAATATTATTAACTAAATTTCAAGGTGTATTGAACATAAAAATTAATATTTTATTTCTTCTCTTTCTAATATCTATTCAAATGTTTTTCAGATTATTCAAGTAGTTTAAAATTAATGTAGGTATATCAATTTGAAATAAATATTTATTCATTTGTCGTAGATTTTGAGATGAGGTAAACGTTATATTTTTCTCAGCCATTGACATACATATATTACTTTTTAAACTACTTGTATGAAACTACAAACTTATGTTTCCTTTTATATATGTATGTTTCCTTTTCAGAATAATATTTCAATTATTACATTATTTTCTGCCTAGTACACTACGCCGCTCATAACGCGTTTTCTTTTTGTAAGACTTTTAAAAGAAATGAAAACGAATCACTGCGAATGCACTATAATATATATATATATATATATATATATATATATATATATATATATATATATATATATATATATAAATATAATCAAGGCTATATTTCCTGGTACTAGCGTAGGGTAATTCAGTATGATATGGCCTGTTAGACCATATGACACTGAATTACCTATTTACTGTCTGCTTTAGATGTCGCGAGCTAAGATTGATGGGCGTATTGATGGGATAAGATTGCTACTCGCACGTGTACGTTGCTGTGTACGTTTTTTATTAAAGAAAAAAAACTAAAAAGTAAGTATTTTTAAACTTCAAAAGTTCGATTTATCTCGGATTTTTTTAATACGTTGATATTTGTTGTTATATGTTAATGATTTTAGAACTTAATATGTTTTTAGTGTTTTTTCGTTGAATACAATGACCTGTCGATAACCAAACCTCAAATCGAAAAACAAATTCATTAATGGCGCTAAATGTATACTCTAGAGTATACTTTCCAGGTTACGCTTACATATCTGATAATCTTGAAAATGACAGTATTGAAGAAATTTCAATGATGGTTGAGAATCGTACATCTGAACGGTTTCAACAATGCCTTCAATATCAAGATCTTATAACGATGCTCACAAGCAGACACCGCAAAAAGACACGACTTCAAAGTACCTGACTGACACGTGCTTAGTTGTAGAACTGTTTACTAATGTTCGGAAAGAATGCTAGCATCGAGCAAAGACAACATCTCTGGATTACATTAGTGAAAAAAAGGAAATGAAAAGTGAAAATGACAAGATTATGGAGCAAAAAAATCAATTTTAAAAAGCAAAAAATTAAATTATATTGAAGTTCTAGGGAAGCAAAAAGTTAGAATTAGCCAATAAAAAATCCGGTCCCAAAGATAGTATATGTGATTGCGCGGGATACAGCAAAAATTGCTACGAGACTGAAAAAATTGAAAATTAGCTCCAATGTACTTTTCGTAAATTATGGCTGCATGTAATTTGCACTTCGTTCAACAGTTCTTGCAATCCTTGTAGCAAGAAAATGAAGAAACAAGAAACGAAAAATAAAAACTTACACGAGAAAAAAGAAAAAAGTAACGAAAAAGCAAAGGAAGAAAAAACATAACCCAAAAATTAAATGGCCATCTCACCCTTACTTCAACAGCCAATTTTTAAGGGATTATTGAAGTTTTTTGTTTTTGAAAACAGTATGTCTAATATTCAGAATATTCTTCAAAAATATACATGGAAATAAGAGTAAAAGCTATATTTAATTTATAATTTTTACAAAAAAAAAATATCCTAAAATACGTACATAATTCGTAGGCTACACTGGAAAATATTGTAATACCAACACTTATTAGAAAAGAAAATAACATGTCACAATGTTTATAAAATTATTTATACGCCAAGTATAACATAAGTTTTTCTGCATATGATGCCATTAAATCTAAAAGTATAACAGCGTAAGCCGACACATTGTCGCTTTGTCACTTTAACGAATAGCACATATACTCTAGGCTTTTTCAGCGTCAAAATTTTGATCATTTTTTGCGTTGTCCATTTTTACCGTGTGAAATTTCATAATTTGTATCAGTAAAATAATGGTGTGTTACTTGTATCATAACACTTTTTATAGCGAGACTCTCTGAAATTAATGTTTTGACTATGTATATTGTTTTGTAATATCTGGGTATAATACAATTAATTTTATAAATATTTGCCAGTTGATCGAATATTATATTTGTGCCAACCATATTTTAACTGTCAAATTTGATTATTTATAAACACACTATCTTGAAATTGAATGGACTATGGTTCCATTGAAATTTTTGAATTGAATAACAGATATGTAATATTCAAATAGTATTTTTACAACAATATTCCCCATCACCTCATGAAATAAAATTTGTTACATTATGGCTCTTATTATATATTAAATTCATGTTATTGGCTTTCTATGTAGTATGATAAAACATATTAAGAATTCCAAATTTTCTTATTGGCAAAATTTTAAGATTTGTGTGCTCATGGCTTCGGGATCTGAAACCTTATTCATTCTACTTATTCTAAATATACCTCTACTTCTTATGAAATATCCTTAATTATCGGAGCAGCAAAACTTTAGTAGAATAATATATTTCCGTACCAGGAAAATAACTAAAATGAATGTTGTCTACCATCAAGTGTCTCCATTAAATATCAACAGATTTTTCTAAACTTCTTGTTGTATTCGACTGAAAGTGATTACTCCTATACCAATAAGTCCACTATATGTCAGTTACATTGAAAATGATAAATAAATAAATATTTAAATAATTTTTAAGTAGTTCTATGGTATCTTCAAGGTTTAGGTAGTACCTTGTATAAAATCTCCTCAACGACATAAATAGTTGAATACCGTTACTACAATTGACCTATTATAACATTATGCCGTATATTTCCATGACGACAGTCTTGAAATAATTTTCAAATATTCAATTACCTTTGTATTGTTTTAGTATATGATAGGGCATATTCATAAATATTTTTGATATTTGTGTTGGGAAACAATTATACAATATACAAATAATATAAAAAAACATAGTTTTGGAATAATAATGCGATTAAACTTTCATCAGAACTACAAAGAGATTATTTATTTCACCACAAACACAACAGCGTTTTTATTGGGATATTGTTTGCTACACCAAAGTTCAAAATATTACTTTCATGCTTTATCTATAGTCACCTTGAAAATATAGCTGTAGTAGTACTTTGCGTAATGTACATTATATAATATATACCACATATATTAAATTATATAAAGCAGTTAAAAAAGAAGAGTATTCAAATAGAAAACCAAGAAGTCACAAAATCTCAATACGCATTTTGTGACTCCTTGGTTACAACTACTCCTTAGTTGTTTTATTTACTTCCAACGAAGTAATCATTTCTGAAGAGCCTACGTTTTGCTGAACAACCAACTGCAACACAACTATATCGTTTCCGAATATTCCTGGGGCTGCTAGTCCGACCTTATTCCGCCAATTTCTTTTAATAACATGAGGAATTAAAAGTTTATCAGTAAGTTGACATTGTGACTTAAAATTTATCAAAATTTTCCACCCAAAATTTCACACAATTGAGCAATAGTAAAACGTATCTCCATATTTCGAAATTGTTCCTAAAGATTTTCATTTCCGGTGGATGTTGGCTCACGAAACCAGTTGCGTCGTAAATCAGCACGCACGTCACTTAATAGGACTACTTCTGATTATGTATGCAGATAAGATTCTTCTCCAAATTCTATTTAAGTTTTGGTCACGAATTATCTCGTTCAATTTAGGTTGGCTTTCCTTGTACTTGCGAGCATGCATATCCACGATGAGAAGATTTAAAACTGCCCGTCTAAGAATGTTTCCATTTCTCGTAGGTTTAGTATTTTAAATTGATTTATAGCTTAAATATAGAGATTCAATCTCTTAAAAAAACTAAATAGTAGAGTAATTACACAGGCAATATTATGAAAAACCCAAAAATAAAGTTTTGCAGGCTCAATTTCAAAACCGAGTTTTTAATCAAAATTAAGTGATAATTATATTTCTACAGAATTAAAGTCATATATATTTAATGTTTTGAGAGTATTTAAATGGTTGGAGCACTTTCTTTCAATAAATTCCTTATCGATTTCGAGATAAATGCAAAGATAAGTGCTTTTTCACTTTGTTAAACTTTGTATTTAATACTTTCAAATTATTCTTGACAAAGAAGCAGCTATGACGGATATATGAGTGATCATATTTTATCATTTTATTATTATTAAAACTTGTATATGAGACCCGAAATTCGAAGTACTTGCGAGGACGCGACTTTAACACATTACTTTATATAATTTGTATTTTCATCGAAATGAAGAATGTATTTTATTGGCGTCTAGGAGAAAGTCGATAAAAGTAAGGAAAAAAGAGGGTTTTTCAAAGGAAAATTTAGTGGGAAATCACGTACGTATGTATATACGTATGTACGTACATTAGCTTGTACAGGAATTATAAAATCGGAAGGTAGCAAACGATTTACTAAATTTTTTTTCAGGGGAATGAAAATAACGATAATTTTTAAGCTAGAAAATCTGTTCCGCTTTTGAGTAATATCACCAAAAATTTAAACCAACAAAAAAAAAACAAAAGTTTAAAACGATATCCTCTAAAACTTAAAGAAAAACGTATTTACTCGGAACAGCAGAACTTGCAGGCTATTCATATTAGTATACAGATGGTATCTATCGTTTTTAGTTGCAATGAAATATATATATCCGGAAGTAAAATTAAGAAGCACAATTTTTTCATTACTCTAGAAAGTTGTAAAAAAACAGCGAACGCGCAACACAGAAAGATAACTACGAGTAGTTAAATGAAAATTAAGAGATTATTATACATATCTAAATGAAACTACGTGATGTAGTATTATTTCTACTTTATTTAAATTTTTTACCACGGCGTAGATTTCGTTGTATGCTAACAATTTCAGGTGGGCAATTAGCAAAGATGATTTTGTTGCTAATTGCCCACCTGAAGATGCTTTCTTTTATAATTGCCCACCTGAAAATGTTATCGTACTTTATTTAAATTTTTTACCACGACGTAGATTTCGTTGTATGCTAACAATTTCAGGTGGGCAATTAGCAAAGATGATTTTGTTGCTAATTGCCCACCTGAAGATGCTTTCTTTTATAATTGCCCACCTGAAAATGTTATCATACAATGAAATCTAAGCCGTGGTAAAAAATTAAAATAAAGTAGAAATAATACTACATCGAATAGTAGAATAATAATACACGTAGTATCATTTAGTAGTGAAAAAGAATTTCTACAACATTAACGCCAAATATATTCAATATTTGAAAACAGCCGATTTGGGTATATTCGCGATATTGTACCGTCGACCCAAATTACATTTCGAAAGACATTTGGTCCAACAAAACGTGCACAAACTTTAACCTTACACCAATTCAAGTGAAAATCAATACAAGTGGAACAACTTAAAGCAGATACTTGTTTATGAACAATTTTTTTCATTTTGTTATCTGGTTCCGACTCACCCTCTTTTTCTGGAGTACCAAAAACTTGGAATATTGTACGAAGTAAAAAGTTTAAAAAATGTATTGTCATTTTGTGGGAGAAAAAGATTTGGGGTACATTTATGTAAACTTTGTAGTAAAATATAAAGTTATTAATAAAATAAGTATTTAATATAATTAAATAAACGAAGGTATGAGGTAAAACAAATATACTTGTTTTAAATTAAAATAATTGTAATAACAGTGTAAATATAAAATTTTAGTGTATTTTGTATACTAAAAAAAAGAAACATCGCATATTACATGATAAAAATAAACAATCATGAAAAAGGAAGTGACGTGTACAAAATAAAGAGTCTTAAGTGAAATAATCGATGTCAATTATATAAATATTGCATTAGGGAAAATAATTTGTACATTTTACTCTCCATTATGAAAAAAATTATTCATAAATAATAAAATAGATAACATTATTTTAATGTTCAAATAAAAATTATGGCGGTATAAAGGAAGGGAAAGTTTAACATGCAATTTAATTTTATTAACATTATGTTTTCATATAATCATAATTTTATATTATGTTTTCATATAATGATATGAAAACATAATGTAAACTGAATGAGAGTGCATTGGAAACCTTAAAGTCCAGTGTTGAAAAAAATGTGTGAGTTTCAGAAGATTCCTATACAATTAAATCGAATACTTAAACGTTATTTTAATATTATGAGAATAAACTTTCTAAAGGAAGAAAAATTGTGGAAAATGCCAAAAATATTAAAAATTAGAAAATTTTAGGTGCTTCAGAAAAATATGAAACGATCGGTTTCATAAGTGACTGAATTAAAAAAATATACGCAGCACTTATGGAAAAGAATGCTCATAAAGAAATGCTGCCAGATATTACAGCCAAAAGTTATGTAATAAAATTTATATGAGTCTGAGTTTATAGCTAAACTGTAATGTTTAATTATTAAAGAAGTAATTTCAATGATAATTTCATAGAATATTAAATAATAAATATTTTGAAGGAAATTTAGTAATAGCATTTCTGTTCTGTCTTCAAAAGTATATGCGAGCTAGTTAAAAGTTTGTTAAGTATTATATATTTTCATTATACGAGACGTTTATATACAATGGCTTTGGAAAAATCAGTAAAACATTTCATGCTTAGCCCAGGCATTAAGCAATGCTGTCGTAGGATCGTTATTGAATCTGCAATGGGAATGTTCGCTTTGTAACCTATTATGAAATTTATACCTTCTCTCTAAATTTCATATTGTTTTACTGTAAACGGTATGTAAGATGGAATTGGTTTTATTTTAACCAGTAATTAACAACGTAAGGTAAACCAGTAATTAACAACGTTAGGTAATTAACAACGTAAGGACTTATTCTACAAACTTATTCACAGTGACGGTTAAGATAAAAATCTAAAAAAATAGACTTAGAAATGTGGTGCCCAAGAAGACATCGTTTCTTTACGAGCAAAAAAAATATTTTGGATGGTTCTAATGGGAATTATGAAAATCGTTCTTAAATATTTATTCGCTTATAATATTGTAATAACACTTGTTTCTGGCAGTATTTAAAAATAATATGCCTCCTTTTAGACGAAGTTTAATAATACTAATATTCACATGCTATGAATTCCTGATAACGACAAACATAAGATGATATGTTTAGTTTTAAATATGGTTTTAAAAATAAAGAATCTAGTTGAAAATGAAGTGGATGGTCGATTTTGAAATCATAAGTCTTTGATTTTGTATTACGACGGACTAAATATTAGACACAAGTTAAATTGGTATCCTATTAAAATGTATAGGTGTTTTATACAAAATTACAGATTGTTCACTTCTTACGAGAACTAATCATCCGGTCTAACTATTTTAGGCACATTAAATTTTTTTTTAAATTTTACAATAGATAAATAACAATTTTTTTCGTTAGTTCAAATTAAATTACTTATTAAATTTTATTATATATTCTGTAGCCTTACACGATTTCACAAAAATTTTATTTGTATTATTGTAAAGTAGTTACGCTTATAATTATGATTTTATTTTGTTGTTTGTGATTAGCTTGAGTTTTTTTACAATATTTCTCATTAGGACCAAAACGACTATCTCTAATACAAATTGACAAAGGCTTGTAACGAATATAATATAATCTAACCATGAATAATACACGGATTACTGAGAAATACCCATTGAATGTTTATATATTTACGTATATATATATATATATATATATATATATATATATATATATATATATAATAGTTTCTTTTTTAAGGAACCGCGAAAAATGGGATAAATATTATTTTTACTGTGATCCCGTATGTCTACGTTAAGATAACGATATTGGAGAGATTTTTTCCAAATTATAAATAATGGAATCACAAACACATGCCGAACGTCATTCTTAAGATAAATTGGATAGTAAGATAAGAGGTTGAAAGAAAAGAAATACTAATACTGGGAAATCGGTTTAAGAAGAAATAATTAAACTTTTACTAAGTAAGGTAAGGGATCATTGCTAGAAAACGTTTAATTACGATTAGTTAATGAAAATGTTCTTGTTTGTACGCCAGGTCTTGAAATGCAAGTACAAATAATTCGATTTAGATATTCATTTAACTAAATTTACATTTATTCTTGGAAATGTAGCTTGAAAAGTTTCCAATAATACTATTAATTTAGGGAATGAATATCGGAAATCGGTAATGTAATTGGGAAACATGACTTCATGTATTTGGTACCAGCCTATGACATTGAAAGTTTATACATACATTTACGGCCTTCTATCAATATTATATGCATATTTAATACTATTAATAATGTTAACCTAATCTTTATTATGAATTTGTGCATGAGATATAAGCGGGACAATTATCAGCGTTTTAATTGATTTCTTTAAAGTAGGAGGATGTTCCACAATATATATATATATATATATATATATATATATATATATATATATATATATATATATATATGTACATATATATATATATATATATATATATATATATATATATATATATATATATATATATATATATATATATGTACGTATACATCCCTCAGCAAAATTAAAACACTGTTGAAGATTAAAAAAAATTGGGACAGATATAGTTGCAAAAATACGCTTTTTTGGTTGACACAGTCATTCAGTTAATTTTAAAATATTTATGAAATATATAAATAATTTTTGGAGTAACGTTTGACGTAAAGTTTCATTGTATGTAAACCTCAAACTTCCCAAACGACATTATATATACACTAGCTGTGCCGAATCAAATTTGATTGCGTGAAATTAGGTTTAAAAAAATACATGCAATATCCAGATAACAAGTATCCTTTATGTTGCTCGAGGGTGTAAACTATTGTCATATTAAACATAAACTGTTATGTAATATAAACTATTATAAAATTAAAATCCGTGCAATAGATTTCATGTGATTGAAGAACAAAGACAGACAGGAATGTAAAAATTAAAAAAAACAGATTTTCAAGCTTATAATATTATTCTATACGTTAAATCAATAACCGTTTTTAAAATATTTTCCATGTACAGAATTAACTATATTATAATTTTATGATACGTATATATATTTTATGATATGTATCTATAGATATATCTACAGCTACTTGAAAAATATTAATTTTTCACAGTTAAGTTAATGCTTCAGCTAAGTTTTTCGACATATGAAAAATTATGTTTCCCCTGCCGCTTTCCCATAATTTCGAAAATAATTACTTACGTCATAGTCTATAATTAATCATGTGAAATGGGTATCAGTTTAATAAAGCTGGTATTATATTAATGGACAATTACATTCCTCTACTGGTAAGTTTTTAATTTAATATTTAGTTTTAAGAAACCCTTATTGTCCTAAATATTCACATATTTGTTAAAGAATATCGATTAATTTGTATTCATAAATACTGATTTTATTTTAGACGATTGCAACAAAATTCTTTCCATGCTTATATCCCTAGTTAAGAGTTTTGTTATTACTAAAGTGACCTGTTTATTACAATTAATAAATGTAGTATATTCATCAATGACCTGACGAGACTCAAATTTTATTCATTGACAAATAATATAACTTTTTAAGGTCATGCATATTATTCAGGGGGAACTAAAAGGTAAATTGTGTTTTCTGTATTACTCAAAAATTTGAGAAAATTGTGAAATAATTAACCAAAAACATTTTTTAAACTATGTTTTGAAAGAAAATTACAAGTTATATTTAGGTAATTATATTTAAAATTGATATTTAAAGTAATAATTTAAAGGTTTACTGAAATTAATTTCATTTTATGCCCAATAACTTTTGAGTATATTTTCATAACACCACGGTCACTCATAGAATTGTGTCGAAAACTTGTTCTCACTATGTATAAGAACCGAATTATTTACCAATAATTGAATAAAAATAATATGTTGAAAAAGTTTTCGATGATTAATTCGTATACTTAGTAGTTTTTCACATTACGGTTTCCGTAATAATACCTTCATATAAATTTAAAGGTAGGCACATAAAAAAAAATTTCAGTTATAACCATATTTAACATAATAGCTAGTTTTGTGAAATGTGTATCGTTTTATAAAGAGACATCGAAACCTAAACAGAGTGGGGAGAATAGAATGAAATGTTCATTAACAATAGACGAAAGAATATTAACTTACCCTATTTTCCCTGCCTTTCTCTATCTGTGAAAGAGCTCCACGTTAATGACAGTTTTTGGTGCTTAACTGAGAAGTCGACGCAGGCTGGTTTTTATTTTTGTTCTGTGAGACGTGACTTCAAAAATAATAATTTTTCTATCGACCGATTGTATTTTCCTCTTTTATTTTCGTGAAGTGACTATAAATTACAGTTGTCAAGACGATTACATTCAAGGGTTTGTTTTGAACTGTAAGTGATGTCAGCTTTTATTCTTGTAGGTTTAGATCGCTAAAAATGTTTAAGTAATTCTTTGTTACAATAACATGAGCATGTCTTTTTATAGTCCATATATTATACAAAGATATAATGAACATTTTATATTATTTTCTTTGTACATTTATCATGACTTCTCAGTTGATAAACACCAATAACGACACAAGTGTAGAGAAAGTTATTTATTTTATTGCCATTATAAAACCACATTATAGTTTGATTTTAGGTTAAAATGTTATCTTGATACCGCATCATTTACACTATTCACATTATTTGTTATGAAACTCAAATAAATAATAAGCAAATAGCATGACCTACTTTGTACTTCTTACAATGTATTATTTTTGTTTTTCTGATATTTAGAATGAAGTTCGATAAAAATATTTAGATAAATAGTTACGCGCATATTCTATTTGCAGCCCTGAGTCCATGTAATTAATATGTATAATGATAATTTTAAATGGATTAAATAACTTCATTAATTACTTGAACTTTGAATTAAAATATAATATAATAATATAATAAACACTATTTTTGCAAACTAATAAATTCAACACAGATGGAGATGCACATGATTTTAAAAAAATTTCCGACAATTTTGAGTAAATATCCAAATAGAGATACATTTAACAAAAAATAAAACAAAACTGTTGATTAAAATTGGAGACGGTGATTTTTCTTCGAAAGAGATCAGCGGGATTTTAACTATAGTTGAAAGTCGGTAACAGTTAATTTTTACTTGTGTATATTTCCTTCACCAGTCACAACAAACACAAAAATTACTGTACCGACTTGAATGAAAGTTTCACTGGCATTCTACCTTTGAATACAAGTTAAAGTTTTATTTTCCTTTTGACCCTCTATAATTCAAGGTCTTTTGAGAATTACTTTCGAGAAGCAAGTGTTGTGCAAGTTAAGATACTAATTTGCATTCGATTTAAAAATATGTTATTTAAAATTAGGGGAAGAGGCGTGAGAAAAGTGTAGGTGTTTTTCCTTTATCCCAACGGATCGTATTTCCTCGGTA
Organism: Druceiella hillmani; assembly: GCA_039881145.1. Taxonomy (NCBI): domain Eukaryota; kingdom Metazoa; phylum Arthropoda; class Insecta; order Lepidoptera; family Hepialidae; genus Druceiella; species Druceiella hillmani. The sequence continues at coordinate 19,752,786 of JAYKKI010000012.1, forward strand.
GAAAGTTTTGGAAAGAACAAATTTAGCAAGTTTCCATACTACATTCACTAATAACTTCGAAACCATCCTGACTTCTAAGGGACTTGACGGTAAATGAAAGTAATAGGGTAAATGGCAAGAAGTACATTATTATCATACATAGCGTCGGAGAATTGTTTTTGTTCAACGAAATAACTCTAAGGTTAGGTAGGGAGACGTTAGGTTATGTATTAGGTTGACTTAGGTAGGTTTAAATTAGGCTAATTTAGGTAGTTGTATCATATTCAATTAGATTATATTAGTTTAAGCTTATTTGGGTCAGATTGAGATTAGTTGGGTCATGTTAGATTAAGTTTGGTTAAATAAGTTTGTACATTAAATTTATATTGTCGTCGAGTATAGTTTAAGCTTCTTTGGGTTAGATTGAGATTAGTTGGGTCATGTTAGATTAAGTTTGCTTAAATAAGTTAATACATGCATTTTATATTGTCGTCGAGTATAGTATTGTTACCAAGCATATAATTTTCATTGGGTACAACATAGAAAATAAAAAAAAATAGATTTTCCAGAATGTATATATATCCGTGATTATGAAATTGATTGATGAATTGAAATCTATTCATCCTACTCCTATGCTCCACTCTACCAAGGAACTGGGTTATATTTATAGTTACCTTCACAGGTAGCATTTATCTGCTACCTGTGAAGTATAATGTGAGTATAATTTTGCCTTTAGTCTTTATGCAAAGTAGCTTTGAGGTAAAAACATTATTACTGGAGGAACATTTCACGGCAAAATTAAAAATAATATGCATGAAAGAAGCCACGTATAAAAGCTAAAGAATACTATAACCCAATACTATTAAGATAGATTTAGTATTTATATAAAGATAGTTTTGGTGCTTCTCAGCATGCATACATAAATCTTATTTTATTATTAATTTTTATATTACACTTTTATTCAGCTTAAATTAATTTCTATAATCTGCTTTTCACTTCGATATCACAGAATTATTCTCCCTATTTTTCTATACCCGTCAAATTTAAAATATATCTATCTCAGGTATAGCTTGTTGTTAATGTACAAATTAAGTTTTCCAAAATGTTCGCAAGAAAGTGTATTATATTTATTTGTTGGATTAACCTTATTGGAAGAAAACTGTAATAAAGCTCGTTTGTACTGAAAATATTATGAATGAGAAGTAACCTTATTTTTTTGTTACATAACTACTTAAAAAGCAGCATCAGGTCTTAATGTTGTAAATTGAAAGCAATTTGCTGTTAAGATTCTTAATCATAAAAGATCTTCGATAGTATATTACTGTGAAAACAAATTTTCAACGATATTACGTTTTTACTCAATATTTACGAAAATTATCTTAATTCATATTTATTTCGAAATCCATTTGCAATGTTTTCGTAAAACTGTGTATTCGCCGTCAATTACGATTAGAATATTAAAACAAAAATTTAAAAGAATTGAAACGAACGATGTATAATTAAATATGACAGAAAAATGAATGCTTTAGCAAAACACAAGAATTGTAAGCTTCTTTTAAAAATATCGCAATATATTTCATAAATTCAACATTGTAAAATCTGTTTCGACTGATAAAATAATCGCTTTGTTCTTACTGACTGAAATGTATGTTTTAGAAAAACACAAGAATTGTAAGCTTCTTTTAAAAATATCTTAATATATTTCATAAGTTCAACGTTATAAAATCTGTTTCGACTGATAAAATAATCGCTTTGTTCTTACTGACTGAAATGTATGTTTTAGAAAAACACAAGAATTGTAAGCTTCTTTTAAAAATATCGTAATATATTTCATAAGTTTAACGTTGTAAAATTTGTTTCGAATGATAAAATAATCGCTTTGTTTTTAAGAGAAAATTATCTTGAAACGAAAAAAGAAACTTTCTATTGCATTTTATGTCAGTTTAAATTGATGGATCTAAACCTTAGTGGTTTTAGATATTATTAAGTTGTTGTTATCCCATTTAGTATATATTTAATATTATCACTTACTACTTCCACATTTTTACATTCTACCCTAGCTAACTAGATCGAACGAGAGTTAAGAGATTTTTCTAACCTTTTGCGTGAATCTCTGTTATTATGATTGTATAAAAATGTAAACGCCAAAAAATGTATTCGACGTACAAGCTGTAAGTTTGCTATAATAACTACAACTGTTTTGGTACCGAATATTTTCTTATGAAATAAACCATCTAGAATAGAATATGAGAAATAGAATTGAATTTCGCATGCATCACTATGTACTAAACAAATTCCACATTACTTTTTAGATTAGAAACATGACTGAATATGAAACTTTCTGATAATTGTCTCATATTATTGATTTTTGATATTTTAAGTTTTTTGCCGGGTTTTTAAAAACTACAAGAGATTAAATAGATTGTGTTTCTTGTATTTTAATTAATTAATTTATGACTATATACTAAATGTAGACTAAACACAAAATTTTATATAGTTGTGTGCTATAATATTATTAAGTTTAAATACGTTACACCCAACAAGTAAAACAAAAATATTTGGCCCAAAACATAAGAAGTACGACAAAAGCGAGAAATTATCTGCGAAATCCGGCTTAAAAAAACAAGTAGTCGTATTGAAATTGAAGGCAAATTACTTAATTTTTTGAAACATTTTAGAGGATGAATTACATGTTTATATAATATGATGCAAATGGTTGTTTGTTCTTAGAAAATTAATGAATAAAATCAAGCGATGATTTTTTTATTAATTAATTAACATAATACAGCTTCTAGAGAGACACAATAAAATTCAAAATAACAAGATTGACGAAGTGGAACTTTGAGTTGAATATAACGATTTGTTATTTACATAGATATGCATCTTTATTATAAAATACATTTTCCTTCAAATCATTTCATTTCATTGCCATAATATTTTTTTTTTAACTTCTTGATATATCCAAATTCTTAAACATTGTCATGTGTGTTTATTTATGCAATGTTGAATTATACTATTCCGATAACACAATGTTAGATGCAATGTAAAAAAGTACAATAAAATTATGTACATCTTAACGTCTACCTCAATGGCCCAAGATGTCCACCGAATATGAAAATTAAGACCCAGTGACGTGCTGTGTGCCAACTGTACCGCAGCTAACAGCTAGTCTCTTATTCTATATTAATGATAGACCTATCAAACAAATAAGATTAGAATTTCATATTAATGCAATGGGAGAATATAACAAGAATTATTTTTAATGAATGCTCATTAAGCTAACCTAAATCAATATTATTTAATGTAATACACATAAATCTAAAAGTTTAATAAATAATTTTATAAACTATGTGTTTTTTCTCAACGAAAATTTTCTCTTTTTCACTCCTTCTTCTTCTCCGCATATTTAATTTTTTACTGATGGAATAAGAGATTACTATCTTGGGCATATTTTTATCTTTCACTTTTAATTTAAACATAGAAAAGAGATGGTGGAATAAATCGACCCTATTCAACATCTTATTGATTTCCATGGAATTTTGATTCTTATCGGTTAAAAAAACCTTAATGTTTCTGAACAATGCTTTTTTCTAATTATTGATAAAACATTACATGTCTTAAACTAAAAAGTTACGTTTGATAACCATTCAAATGATTATAAAACATTTCATTAAACTTATGACATATTAAATTTCTTTATATTCATGTGTCTTACTTATGATGTATTCATTGATTCAAGTGATTAATTATAAAATTTGCGAAATAATAGCTAACAACTTAAATTCTAGTTAAAAAAGTTATATATGTATATATATATATATATATATATATATATATATATATATATATATATATATATATATATATATATATGTGTGTGTGTGTGTGTGTGTGTGTGTGTGTGCATGCATGAAATAAAAATAATAAAGATATTAGGCGAAAAAAATAAATATTAGTGTTCACAGAATGTACCTGGTATATTTCATCCTCGTAATCAGATGTAATTGAATATTTAAGATTAATGTGAAACAAAGTTCTCACTGTTTACTATTACATCGATTTAACGCATTTTAATCGTAAATGTCATATTATATCAGATGAAAAACATTTCTTGATTTCAGTCATAATTTTAACAAAAGGAAAGAAAAACACAGACAAACAAAAACAGTAACGAATTTCCAAAAAAATCATTTATTTCATCGTAAAACTTTTGTCTCATACATCGTATTTATTAGATATTTAATACATTGACGATTATAATCTTTAATTATATTAATAAAGTTTAAGTTAGTTGAATTCGCGCTTATACTGAACTAACACTTGTTAATATAAATATTAAATCTTTGCAAAAAATATTGAAGATCTTCAACACTTACTACTGGTTCATAATTACGAAGATATTTGACGTTTGAAAAAGGGGCTTGTTAGAGGATTAAAAATATTGTCTCAATTAAATAAGATTTTCGATGAACTGATTATCTCAATACGGCACAAGTATTATGGTCATCTACAATAAATCTTATAGTTAAAGAATATAATGCACCAACAGTATGAAGAAACAATATAATAAACGCTCTGTGCTCAGCAAAGTATGGTGTATATACGTAATATCCTTGTATTACTTATATCATAATCCTTGCTCGATTTTGAAAATTAGCATTAACTTCTATGAACATAATGACAACTTGGTATTGTAAGACGAAGTACTTGCTTTCAGCGTTTTAATTTCTATGCACTATATAATGACATTTTCTTCATTCGGATAGCAATATTTTAATAAAAAAACGTGTAACATTGAGGTAAATACTTTTATTATTTATTCCAACGATATAAAATACATTAACTAAATACAAATAAGTTGTGATTAAATAAATAGAATTTCTGTCGTTATATAAAATTGAACAGAGAAATTACCATCGTCCATTCCACTTCTTACGATGAAATATAGTTTTTATTTAGATTAATAAATGCCAACATTAATACGAACTAAGAAAATTATAAAAGTATAGACACATTCATTACAGACGGTATTTTGTGTAGGTTCCAAGAAAATATTGAAATCTGTGGAATTTAGAAAATTATTTTCCATTAAAATACCAATTATTAACGGTAATATAATATTGTGAATACAAAAATATTGAATGCTTCTTTGAAATTTGACTCGCTTTTCTAATAAATTAAATAAAAACATCGTAATCGTTTAAAGAGATTAATTTGCGAAATATAAATATTTATCAGACACAGATTTCGTAAAAATAAAGTTATTTGGTGATGAAAAAAGACGTTTTTAATATCTCTTCCGACAATTATAAATAAGTACTTTATAAAACGGTATAGGCTAAGGGATGGAGTCAAAGAGAAGTTAACCTGAAAAAATTAAAATTTTCTAAGACAACAAAAAGCAAATAATTATCAAAGGGCGGAAGTGAAATTATTTCCTGTGAAATATAAGAAATGGTCCAAAATAATTTTTCAACGAAGTCGTCTATTGCGAATATTTCATTATTTCGTTAAAATTGAAGAGACGAGACGAAGTTTTCCTCATCTGGCCAAGTATAAGCACGAGATGGCTAATTTTCCAGCGCGCCGACGCTTCTAAGCGGTTTGTTCTCTCTCATGAGCATGAGACCTAGTTACGTAAGTCAGGTGGGCAGTTCAACAATATATTTTCCAAAATTATGATTAGTGAGCCCATTGAAGGTTTGTACCAAGACATTCCCATATATTTTACATTTTAATAGGTTTTCTAATCTTTAAATATAATTTAAATGTGTATTGAGGGTATAAATTTACTTTATTTTATGAACTGTGGTAATTTAATAAATTTAAATTATATGTGAATGTTAACTGAGTATTAAAATGACAAGAAAATTACAATAAATTTATCTAAGTGTAATGTTGCGAAGCAGTGTTTACATTTATAACATCAGTCCATACATTAAGAGGTATTATTTTCCCATTGAAAAATTAATACTTAATAAAACATTTTATCATAAACATCTGAACTTCAAGTTTGAATAAACCTTTTTACTCTCCTGATGGTTAGTTACAGTGAATCTCGGTAAATAAAAATAATCATCTTTTAATTAATTAAAAAAAACTGAACCAAAATCTCAATTTGACACCAAAAAGCAAAGTTATCTATTATTTTTCATCCTGTAATTCATCAAACTAAATTTCATTATTGGAAAATTCAATTACTTCAAAATTAGTTTTACAAAAATAATACGCTAAAACAGCGGACCCCGAATTCACTACGTTCAAAATTATTGACCTAAACCTGGCTTGACTTGATTTTGATTGACTTAGAATTGAAGTACTTTTTTCAGATGAGGATTTCTTTGAATTACTTATTTTTTGCTTTTATTTTTTCTTATTTAGGTTTTAGAAAATTCTCCGGCGAGATATTATCGGCACTCTAACATAGATTAAAATGTAAGGATTTAGTAGTTGTTGTTTTGATTGCAGATTATGTAAACACTAATAAACTTATAATGCAAATATGAATACGATTTCATACCTGTTTTTTGTAGGTGCAGATGTTAAAATTTTTTCTATATTTCTTTTTAAACGTAGACATTAACAAAGAAAGCACATCCGTAGAATTTTTTGAAAACTGCTTAATTATTTAAGATTAAGACTGATGTATTTATAAAGAATGAAGCTTCAATTTTAAATTCATAAAACTTCTAGGTTTGTCTATGTTTTTCTTGAAAGTGGTACGTAAGTGAATGGAAATCGTAATGATTTAAAAAATACCAAAAAAAATTTATAACTCCACAATCACACATGAGTCTAAGACGATAAATTAAGTTTAGGAATACAGCTCTAGCCAAATCACTTTTTTTATTTTAACGAAATTTCATTTGTATTCCGAACTTTGTAAGTTTAAGACTAAATCTTGAAGATGGCTGTTTAAATACTAAATATTGTTTTTGCATATTTCGTTATATTAAGAAAATATCAAAATATTTTAAGTGAACGAAATGTAACTTCTTTGTCACTCTTTTTTTTTTAATGTATTAATATTTCTTTTTTTTGATAGTGACTAGTATTTTTTTGATGTATTTCATATTTTAACCATTATTTATTCAAATAATTCTGATTAATCACACAAATAATTTGGATTATAGTTTGCTGCTTAATTTACAATTTTGAAATATTTCAAGCTAAGATTTTTCACATCAGTGCGATAATATTGAATATCATTTTACAGAACTGCACCTTTCTAACAGCTTATTAAAAATAAATTACATTATTTTATATTTATTTTTTACTAGGTTAGTAAACAGATCAATTAAAGCCGTATCATTGATTTATATTATATTTAAATGCATAAATAATAGAATGAACAAAGAAACATTAAGTGACTAATTTAGAATTTTGTTGGATGGGCAGCTAAAAATTATCTAAAATTTTTGTAACACAATATTATTTCAATTTTTCTTTTGTAAACGTAAATATGAAATATCTTCAGAATACACTTCTTCCTGGAATTCGTTTTCTTGAATTTTGCTCAATCTTATATTGCAAACAGAGTAATAACATTTAAATTTCAATATGTTTTTTCGCTGAATTGAAGGTATTAATAATTATATCACCTAGCGTTAAGAAAGTTTAAAGTCTCATATTTATGAATAAAACCTCAAGGAAATTTTTTTGCTAAACCACGTCACTTTTAAAATTAACCTCAAAACAGGTAAACTTTGTTTATTTCCAAATTTTATTTTTCAAAGTTATCACAAATAGTTCATCACGAAGACCTTGAGTTAAGTAAGTGAAAAAAAGCAGATTTCAAGTAAAAACCTCCCACAATCAAGTAGGGATGCTCTCATGCAATTAATATTCAAGCCAAGGTAAAAATCTGCGTTCCATGGCGGAAAATGTTTTCGATGACACTTGAGCTTTATCATTCAGGTCATTCAGCTTTTGTGTATTTTAGATTAAATCGGAATGCAAATTGAATCGAGCCGTTATTATATTTTTACCGTAAAAGTTTAAATCACTCTCCTTGTGTCTAAATTTGCTTAAAAGTCGCAAGAATTAAAGAGTATTCAGAGAGTCAATAAATTTGCCAAATTTATCTGTAGACGATGCACTAAGATAGACTATACTGCGGGGTAGAAATATTTAGATTTGTTGCAATATAATTTGGAGAAAATAATAATCTTACACACTTCGCCTCGTATTATATCATGCAATTAATTTCTTGCATTTATGTCAAGCAAATAAAAAAAACGTTACTATTTTTATATTCATAATCTATTATTTAAATTTTGACTTGTCATTATTCTTTATTCATTTTCAATATTTATTATTTACTAAAGTTGTAAATATAATATGAGAGCTAATAAAATTTTATTTGTTACGAAAATAATATGTAAAATGTCATTTTATTAGAATGAGAACAGATTTAAAATTATAATTTTATAATAACAGGCATAGCATAAATAGTGAAAGCACCCTCCCAATCCATATTTGACACACTTTAAAATTATATTTAAAAAATTTAAACATTTCTTTCTTTGGTTCTTTATCTAGTATTTTTTTCATTGACCTCGTGAGTCACGTCATCATGAAAATAATAGACAAAGAAATCAGCAGACCTTCATACAAAAATACTGAACAAAAATTTTTGCCTTCTCAACTTCTTATGTTCATAATGAACAAAAAAATTTCCCATAATAATTTCTCAACATTATGAACAAAACAATTTCCCATAATAAATCTTTATTCCCGGCATAGGTACCACCCTAAATACGAAAGCCATAAAACTTTATACTGCTCGTATTTCGTACGAGAAGTAATCTTCGAATTTGTATCTTTAATTTTCATTTATTTTCCATGTGCAGCTGGGACCGAAGTCACTGTCGTTGAACATAAATATATAGTCATTGTCTCAGTCTTGCTGCAGAATAAAAGCATTTTTTTTTAAATATGAACGAATTTATATTCCGTCTTGTAGATTGTTTCCTTTATCGTGACCATATCAAAAGGTAACCTAAATTAAATTATACGATTATGGAAAGTTTTTGTGGCATGGAATATTTGGTGTTATCATGGTGATACCATTTTTCTTTTTATGGTGTGAGATAATATAATTGTGTACTAAAATATCAATGTTTCAATAAATATTAATTATTTTTAATTAACGGTACATTAAAATATTTTTATCGAAAAAAGAATATACGAAATTTTTCTTCATGTGCAACATGTGTTATGTTGATAATGAAAAAGTTTGGAAAATGTAAGCGTATTTTGGTTTTATGACAAATCTGACATTTTTCGTTATATTTTAAATTGTTAAAAGTTCATTATCTCCTGTTTTTTTGATATTTATGTATATGAATGTATATGTATTGCATTTGAGCAGAGTCTTTAATGCGGTTTATTGCAATGTTGCCAACTTTTGTTTTGTATATGAAGTTGCCAACTTTTTGTAAATCTGTCGATTAAATTATTTTATATGTGGGTTTACTTTGTTTCATTTTCTTATTAATACCTTCTATACCATACCCTCAAAAAATTCAAAAACAAATGGATACCACAACTAATATGACCGATTGTAAATAAAGCATAAAAGCTATATTATAATAATTTATTAAAATAGTACATTTTAAATTATGTTATGTTTAACTTTTTTATCAAACGACAAGATTCTATAGAATTTTTTTCAAGATTTCGATGTAACAAGTAAAAAATTAACTCACCCTCTATAGACAGACAACGAGTTATAGTTCTTTTAGGGATTATAAAATATCTCCTTCTCGAAAGTATTGATATTTAACTAGTTACAGTTATTAATGAACTGAATGCAAAAAAAAAATTGATTTTAATATGGATTACAGTATATACATTAAATCAAATGGTAAACATTTATGAGGCAATCGATTTGAAACAAATCAAATAATGCAAGTATCCTTGATATTATAACAGCCTCATTAAACCGTTTTCGAATTTAAGCCTCAAGTATTATAGCTAGCTCTATCACGAATGGTAGAAAACGCCATGAACTTTCTTATTACCTTCTACGTATTTCTTTGGTTATCAATTTTATGCCCTAATTATTTGGTATTATTTCGTAATTGCAATATTAATTTTATGGCACAATCATAACATTTTTTTTTCAAAGGACTTCGTAGAGGAAGGTTATGAAATCGACTCTTATAATTTTACTCACCTATGTACAGACGTGATTCGCAGATGCTATAACTGATTTTAATTATCCTTTTTTTGGATTGATTTTATCTAAATATAGTTGTGATTAGATAATGAACTCTAACGATATATTAGAAAACTCCTTAACTAATTAGGGTGTAAGATCTTTCTGAAAAATTCCTTTGAATTCTATTTTAAGTACTTTCGTTACAGATGGCGGTCAGATGGTACCGAAAGGAAGTAATATGACTCCTCCAGGGCAAGGACTAGATTCTGAATAGTCTTGACGAGTGATTTGGTCGTAAATGAGCGCCATTGTCTGGTGACCAATTTGGAAGACAATGATAGAAATATTTCAATGACGAAAAGTAGATTGGTAGTACGCGGACAGAATATAATGATATAGTTGCGAAGTAATGAGAGAAACATCTCACTGGTGAGGGATCGATTTACCAAGTTTGGGCTTATTTCATTTGTCTCAATAAGCCGTTTGGCCACAAGTAGTACCCAGGGTCTAATAATGGAGCTGAAAAATGGAAAGAGGAACTTGTCCGTAAGGAGCAATAGGTTCATAGATTTGATCCTTTGCTCACTAGTGGTGACCATGGTCTGATAACAGAGTCAAAACATGATGACAGAAATTCTTCAGTAATGAGAAATAAACTCATGGAGTTCGGAAAAAAAGAAAGAAAGAGATAATTTGGCTTATTTTGATATAAGCAAGAAAGTAATAGCGCCAATACGTAAATAAGTATGTAAAATACACGCAAAAATCGAAGAAATTAGGTTATCAGGAGATAGGTGAATATATAAATATTTACAAAGTCGTGAAGCAACTGTCGTATGCGCAAGCAAATAGACAAGTATGTAAAGGCATGTGGACAATCATGGAACAACTAATGTACTAGTAAAGAAATAAGTATGTATCAGTGTATAGAAAGGCATCAAGCAATTGGGTTATTAAGAGAACTTAATTCAGTATTCTGATACCTGAATTATTTTAAATATTTAAAAACTTCTTTATATATTCTCGATATTTTGTAATTTGTGACCTTAAACCATTTATGTAGTTTCATGCAAATACGAATTTACGAAAAAATTAATGTTAGTAGGGGATGTCAGTTTTATCTTCCATGTTAATTCTTTTTGATCTTATAACTTTTAATCATATTGCTAAAAATAAATTTCATAGTTTTCTGGTCTCTTTAATCCTAATAATTGGTGACTTAAAATGAATCGCGGAATGTGTATATTAAAAAAATCAATATGGCGATACTTTACTTCTGTTGAAACACACATTAATAATTTGTATATTTTGCTATACGCTATATTTCTTCAATGTAGTGTCGCATTAAATTTCCCCGTGTATCGTTTTTCGACGTACTATTTGTCATACTAGATGAAGAATTCCTGGATATGATCCAATAATGTGGTTAGACGTTTGATGTAGTACGTGATCATTTTTTGCCAGTCACTTCGCTTATATGCTGTATGCTTTTTTTGTAACCAATCATCAAAGGGGTATCTTTATTCTTTCTGAGACTTTTTATATTTTGCCAGCAGTAATTTATTACAGAGATGAATATTGGTTCGCCCCCCCCCCCATTACTTAACGAAACAGCGTTATCTTCATAAGGAAACACATAATCGTCATGTCTTTTAATCTAACGTTATATATGTTATATTAATGTCTGCTTCAATAGTGGTTGCAGAGAATTATGATTTCGTCGTTATATTTCTTTATTAACAAAAATTTAAGAGATTTCTATCATGACTCATGTACCTCTTATATTTCTCTTGTTTTTAAATTCTTTTACTATCTACATTTTATTTTATTTTTACCGAAAATTTTGTTGAATTGGAAACGTATTTTACTTGAAATAGGTCAATTTGAATGATTGCTTGCACCAATATTTCATTTACCCGTTCAATAAATAAATTAATAAAATTGTTAGATTTTCCGCGTGTGGCTCATTAGTGAAATAGTGCAGCTGACATGAGCAGACATATAAGAATAGTGTAATAATTTTTCATTTTACTTCCACCGATGCGGACCTAAATAACTTAATAAACATAATTATTTTAGGCTGTAAGGAACAATTAAAAAGAAACAAATAATTATCAATACATTTTTTGGCATATTACGAATGTACATTTATTTAAATCGGTAATCTGAAATTAAATTAATCCAAAATGATCAATAATAGAAAATCATCACTGTCAATTAATTTTTCATTCAAAGGCGGCTAATAATTGGTGACGTAAGAATAATACAGCGAGTCGTAAAGTAGACGCTTGCATTTATAGGTTTACTATCTTTAAAATTAACTATGCAATACTTTTTATTAATTTTTTGCCACCAGAACCAATGATATTAACTTCATATATATGGTACGAATCTTTAAATATTATTAAAAGATGAATTTCAATAAGAATAATACTCTTCCAAATGTATAATACTGCCAAGCAAAATTCGTAAGCACAGATCGGAATTTTCATCTGACAAACTGGTAATTTCATGTCGAATATAAGTACTGTTTTAAAATAATATTATTAAATAAGTCTCAAGGTGTATTGACAATAAAATTAATATTTTATTTCTTCTCTTTCTAATATCTATTCAAATGTTTTTCAGATTATTCAAGTAGTTCAAAAATTAATATAAATATATCAATTTGAAATAAATATTTATTTATTTGTCGTAGATATTGAGATGAGGTAAACGTTATATTTTCCTCAGCAATTAACATACATATATTACTTTTTAAACTACTTGTATGAAATTACAAACGTATGTTTCCTTTTATATATGTATGTTTTCTTTTCAGAATAATATTTCAATTATTACATTATTTTCTGTTTTGTTACACTATGCCGCACATAACGCGCTTTCTTTTTTAAGACTGTTAAAATAAATCAAAACGAATCACTGCGAATGCACTATAATATATATATATAAATACAATCAAGGCTATATTTCCGGGTATTAGTGTAGGGTAATTCAGTATGATATGGTCGAACAGGCCTGTTCGACCATATCATACTGAATTACCTTTTTACTGTCTGATTTAGATGTTGTGAGCTAAGATTAGTGTGCGATTGCTACGTTGCGATTTTTTTTTTGACGTGCGATTACTACGTTTTTTTATTAAAGAAAAAAACTAAAAAGTAAGTATTTTTAAACTTAAAAACTTCAATTTATCTCAATTTTTTTTAATATATTAGTGAAAAAAAGAAAGTCAGAAGTGAAACTGACTGGATTATGGAGCAAAAAATGAATATTGAAAAGCAAAAAATTAAATTATATTGAAGTTCTGGGGAAGAAAAAAGTTAGAATTAGTCAATAAAAAATCCGGTCTCGAACATAATATGTGTAGTTGTGTGGGATACAGCAAAAATTGCTTCGAGACTGAAAAAATAGAAAATTAGCTGCAATGTGTTTTTCATAAATTATGGCTGCATGTAATTTGCACTTCGTTCAATAGTTCTTACAATCCTTGTAGCAAGAAAATGAAGAAACAAAAAGCGAAAAAAAACATACGAGAAAAAAAGAAAAAAGTAACAATAAAGGCAAAGGGAGCACAAAAATAACCCAGAAATTAAATGGCCATCTTATACTTACGTCAGCAGCCAATTTTTAAGGGATTATTAAAGTCTTTCTAATGTTTTTGAAAATAGTATGTCTAGTATTCAGAATATTCTTTGAAAATATACATGGAAATAAGAGAAAAAGCTCAGTTTTTATAAAAATATTATCCTAAAGCACGTACATAATTCGTAGGCTACACTGGAAATATTGTAATACCAACACTTATTTGAAAAGAAAATAACATGTCACAATGTTTATAAAATTATTCATACACCAAGTATAACATAAGTTTTTCTGCATATGATGACATCAAATCTAGAAATATAGCAGCAGAAGTCGACTCATTGTCGCTTTCTCACTTTAACCAACAGCACATATACTCTAGATTTTTTCAGCGTCAAAATTTCGATTATTCACGAACTGTTTGAAACGCTTGCTAATTTCGCCAAAAAAATGGAGCATTGTCCACTTTTACCGTGTGAAATTTCATATTTTATATCAGTAAAATAATGGTGTGATACTTGTATTATAACACTTTTTATAGTAAAACTTTCTGAAATTAATGTTTTGACTATGTGCATAGTTTTGTAATATCTGGGTATAATATAATAAATTTTATAAATATTTGTCAGCTGATCGAATATTATATTTGTGCAACCATATTTTAACTGTCAAATTCGATTTTTTATAAACATAATATCTTGAAAATTAATGGACTACAGGTTCCGTTGAAATTTTTGAATTGATATTCAAAAAGTATTTTTAAAACAATATTCACTATCACCTCATGAAAAAAAAATATATTACATTATGTCTCTTATTATATATTAAATTCAGGTTATTGGCTTTTTATTTAGTATAATAAAACATATTAATAGTTAAAAACTTTCTTATTGGCAAAGTTCGAAGATTTGTGTGTTCGTGGCTTCGGGTTTTGAAACCTTATTCATTGTGCTTATTCTCAAATATATCACTACTTCTTATAAAATATCCTTCACTGTCGGAGCAGCGAAATTATATTATTTTAATATCTTTCCGTATCAGGAAAATAACTAAAATAAATGTTTTTTACCATCGAGTGTTTCAATTAAATATCAACAGATTTTTCTAAACTTCTTGCTATATTAGACTGAAAGAGATTACTCCTATAGCAATATGTCCGCTATATGTCAGTAACATTAAAAGTGATAAATAAATAAATATTTAAATAATTTTTAAGTAGTTCAATGGTATCTTCAAGGTTTAGGTAGTACCTTGTATAAAATCTCGTCAACGACATAAATAGTTGAATACCGTTACTACAATTGACCTATTATAACATTTTTCCGTATATTTCAATGACGACTGTCTTAAAATAATTTTCATATATTCAATTACCTTTGTCATGTTTCAGTATATTATAGGCCATCTTCATAAATATTTTTGATATTTGTGTTGGGCAACAATAATACAATATACAAATAATATAAAAAAACATAGTTTTGGAATAACAATGCGACTAAACTTTCATCAGAACTACAAAGAGATTATTTATTTCACCACAAAAACAACAGCGTTTTTATTGGGATATTGCTTGCTACACCAAAGTTCAAAATATTACTTTCATGCTTTATCTATAGTCACCTTGAAAATATAGCTGTAGTAGTACTTTGCGTAATATACATTATATAATATATACCGCAGATATTAAATTATATAAAGCATTTTAAAAAAAGAAGAGTTTTCAAACAGAAAACCAAGGAGTCACAAAATTTCAATAAAGTTTTTGTGACTCCTTGGTTACAACTACTCTTTAGTTGTTTTATTTACTTCCAACAAAGTTGACAACACAAATGATATCTGAAGAGCCTACGTTTGGCTAAACAACCAACTGCAACAAAACTATATCGTTTCCGAATGTCCCTGGGGTTGCTAGTCCATCCTTGTCCCGCCAATTTCTCTCAATAACATGTGGAATTAAAAGTATACCAGTAAGATTACATTGTGACTCTTACAATTTATCAAAATTTTCCACCTAAAATTTCACACAATAGAGCAATAGTAAAACGTATCTCCATATTTCGAAATTGTTCCTAAGATTTTCATTTCCGGTGCATGTTTGCTCACAAAACCAGTTGCGTCGTAAATCAGCTCGCACGCCACTTAATAGGACTACTTCTGATTATGTATGCAGATAAGATTCTTCCCCAATTCGGTTTAAGTTTGGGTCACGAATTATCTCGTTCAATTTAGGTTGGCTTTTCCTTATACTTGCGAGCATGCATATCCACGATGAGAATATTTAAAACTGCCCGTCTAAGAATCTTTCCATTTCTCTTAGGTTTAATATTTTACATTTATTTATGGCTTAAATTTATGGAGTCCAACTCTTAAAAAACTATATATATATATATATATATATATATATATATATATATATATATATATATATATATATATATATAGTATGAAAAAAACGGCTGTGATGGACATATGAGTGATAATTTAACATCATATTATTATTTATTAAAACTTGTGTATAAGACGCGAACTTCGAAGTACTGGCGAAAATGCGACTTTAATACATTACTTTATATAATTTGTATTTTCATCAAAATGAAGAATGTATTTGATTGACGTCTATGACGAAGTTGATAAAGTTAAGGAAAAAAGGGATTTTTTCATAGGCAACATTAGTGAGCAGTCACGTACGTATGTAAATATGTATGTACGTACATTAGCTTGTACAGGGTTTATAAAATCGGAAGGTAGCATATGATTTACCAAATTTTTTTGTAGCATTCAGGAGAATGGATAAAACAATAATTTTCAAGCTAAAAAATCTGTTCCGCTTTTGAATAATACCACCAAAAAATTTTAAACCGACAAGAAAGGAAAAAAAACAAAAGTTTAAAATTACATTCTATAAAAGTTAAAGAAAAACGTATTTAGTCGGAACAATGGAACTTGCAGGCTATTCATATTGGTATACAGATGGTACCTATCGTTTTTAGTGACAATGAAAAATATGTTTCCGGAAGTAAAATTAAAAACTTGAATTTTTTTACTTACTGCAGAAAGTTGTAAACAAACAGCGAACCTACGGTACAGAAACATAATTACAAGTAGTTAATTGAAAATTAAGAGATACGCATCTAAATGAAACTAAGTGATGTAGTATTATTTCTACTTTATTTAAATTTTTCACCACAATCCAGGTTTTGTTGGATGACAAAATTTTCAGATGGGCAAGTGGAAAAAATAGCATCTTCAGATGGGCAATTAGCAACGATATCATCTTTGCTAATTACTCACCTGAAAATGTTGTCATACAACAAAACTTAGGCCGTGGTAAACAATTAAAATAAACTAGAAATAATACTACATCATGTAGTTTCATTTAGTTGTGAAAAAGAATTTTTACAAAATTAACGCCAAATATATTCAATATTTGAAAATAGCCGATTTGGTTACATTGGGGTATTGTACTGTTGACCCGAATTAAATTTCGGAAGAAGGTACAAAGCATTTGATCTAACAAGACATGCATAAAATTTAAACTAGTGAAAATCAATACAAGACTAAATTTTAGACACAAGTTAAATTGGTATCCTATTAAAACGTATAGGTGTTTTACACAAAACTAATTATGCGGTCTAACTGTTTTATGCACATTAATATTTTTATAAATTTAGATAGATAAAAAATAATTTTTTTTCGTTATTTGGGATTAAATTACTTACTAATCTTTTGCTATATATTATATAGTAAAAGTTTAGTAAATAATTTAATCCGAAATTACTGTTGTATAGTATAATAAGGGTAAGGTAAATAATTACGGTAATAGGTAAATAAAAATATAAGGTAATAGGTAAATAATTACGCTCATAATTAAGATTTTATTTTTTTGCTTGTAATTAGCTTGAGTTTTTTACAAAATTTTTCACAAGAACCAAAACGGCAATCCCTTATTTAAATTAACAAAGGCTTGTAACGAATATACTATAATCTGACAATCCTTTACCGAGAAATACCTATTGAATGTTTATATATATATATATATATATATATATATATATATATATATATATATATGTATGTGTCTGTGTGTGTGTGTGTACACAAATTTCTGTGAACTCGTATGTCAACATGTCAACATTAAGATAACGATATTGGAGAGATATTTTCCTAATAAAAATAATGGAATCACAAATACATGCCGAACGTCGTTCCTAAGAAAAATTAGATAGTAAGGAAAGAGGTTGAAAGAAAAGAAATACTGAAACTGGTTAATCGGTTGTAGAAGAAATAATTAAACTCTTACTAAGTAAGGTAAGGTCTCATTGCTAAAAAACGTTTAATTACGATGCGTTGATGAAAATGTAATTGTTTGTACGCCAGGTTGTGAAATGCAGGTACAAACAATTAAATGTAGATATTCATTCAACTAAATTTACGTTCATGCTTAGCAACGTAGCTTGGAAATGTTCCAATAATACTATTAATTTATTTAGGGTATGAATTTCCCAATTACATTACCCATGTAATGTAATTGGGAAACATGACTTCCTGTTACTGATACCAGCTTGTGCAATTACGAGTTTATATATACAGTTACAGCCTTCTAGCTATATTGTATGCATATGTAATCCTGTAAATAACGTTAACTTAATTTTTATGATGAATTTGTGCATGAAATATAGTCGAGACAATTTTCGGCGTTTTAATTGAATTCCTTAAAGAGGGACGAAGTTCCAGAATTATATATATATATATATATATATATATATATATAATATATATATATATATATATATATATATTTATATATATATATACATATATATATATATATATACATATATATATATATATATATATATATATATACATACATATCTATATTCCCATACAGTGCTTGAAAAAAAAATTTTTTCATAGGTAAGTAAATGTTTCAGCTTAGTTTTTCCACATATGAAAAATTACGTTTCCCTTGCCGCTTTGCCATAATTTCGAAAATAATATGTTACGTCATAGTTTATAATTAATCATGTGAAATCGGTATCACTTTAATAAAGCTAGTTTTATTTGAAGGGACAATTATTTTCCCATACTGATAAGTTTCTAATTTAATATTTAGTTTTACAAAACCCTTAATATCCTAATTATTCACTTGTTTGGTAAGGAATATCATCGCGTGATGGTTATTTTGTATTTATAAATACTGATTTTATTTAAATTCTTTCCACCCTTATATCACTAGTTAAGAGTTTTGTTATTACTAAGGTGACCGTCTTTATTACAGTTAATAAATGGAGTATATTCATCAATGACCTGAAAAGACTAAAATTTTATCTATCAGCAAATAATATAACTTTTTAAGGTCACGCATATAATCCAGAGAAAACTAAAAGGCAATTTTTGTTTTACTTGATAATTTGAGGAAATTGTAAAATAATTAACCAAAAACATATTTAAACTATGTTTTGAAAGAAAATTACAAGTTATATTTCGGTAATTATGTTAAAAATTGATATATAAAGTAATAATTTAAATTTTTATATAAATTAAATAGCATTTTATGCCCACTAGTTTCAGATTATATTTTCATAACACCAAGATGAGTAATCGAATCTTGTCGAAATCTTTCGGTTTTCACTATATATTAGAGCTGAATTATTTAACAATAATTTCAATATAATAAAGTTTCTTATGGCGAATGACAATAAAATTAAATCGTAGGTTTAGTAAGTTTTTACATTAGGGTTTCTGTAATAATATGTTCATATAAATTTAAAAGTTAGCACATAGAAAAGAAATTTCAGTTAATACTATATTTAATGTAATAGCTAGTTTTGAGAAATGTGTATCGTATTATAAACAGAGCTCGAAACCTATACGGAGTAGAGAGAATAGAATGAAATGTTCATTAACAAAAGATGAAAGAATATTAACTAAGTCTATTTACCCTGCCTTCCCCTATCTGTGAAAGATTTCCACGTTAATGACAGTTTTTGATGCTTAACTGAGAAGTCGGCGTAGACGGTCTTTATTTTTCGTCTTTGAGACGTGACTTCAATGAAAATAATTTTTCTATTGTTCCCTTGTATTTTCCACTTTTATTCTCGTGTAGTGACTATAAATCACAGTTGTCGAGACAATCCACATCCAAGGGATTGTTTTGCACTGTAACTGTAGGCGACGTCAGCTTTTGTTCTAGTAGGTTTAGGTTGCTAAAAAATTATTAATGTTAAGCTCGATGTATCTCTTTGTTACACAAACTAGAGTATTTATTTTTATATTCCAAAATCTCTAATACTAGAGCAAATAGTTAATATTCCTTTCTGTTTTATACAGAGATAAAAAGAATGTTTTATTTCATTTTTTTTTGTACATTTGTCATAACTTCTCAATTTATAAACACCAATAACGACACAAGTGTAGAGAAGGTTATTTATTTTATTGCCATTATATAATCACATTATAGTTTGAGTTTAGGTTAAAATTGTATCTTGATATCGCACCATTCTACACTGCTCACATTGTTTACTATGGTACTGAATACAATACAGATTATACGCAAATAGTATGACCTACTTTGCAATTCATGCCAATGTACCGTGTTTGTTGTTCCTATATTCAGATGGAAGTTAATTCAAAATATTTAGAGAAGTAGTTATGCACATATTTTATTTGCAGCCCTGAGTAATGTAAATAATGATTACATTTGGAGACGGTGTTTTTTCTTCAAAATATTTCAGCAGGATTTTGACTATGGTTGGAAAGTCGGTAAAAGTTATTTTTTACTTATGTACACTTCCCTCACCAATCACACAAACACAAAAATTACTGAACCAACTTGAAGGAAGGTTTCAATAGAATGCTACTTCTGAATACCAGTTAGAGTTTTATTTACCTTTTGACCCCCAAGAATTCAACGTTTTTTGAGAATTACTTTCGAGATGCAAGCGTTGTGCCAGCTAAGATACCAGTTTGCATTCCATGAGAATTAAAGAATTAAAGTAAGAGAGAAAGTGGTGAGAAAAGTGTGGGTGTTTTTAAGTTATCCAGTACGTACACATATCCGTGGGTAAGAATTGATTTTCGAAGAAAATCTATTCATCCTCCTCCTCTAAGACTACCTTAACAAGGTAAAACTACCTTCACAAGGAAAAAACTACCTTCGCAAGAGTTTTTTCCTGAGTTTTGCCATAGTTTTTAGTCTTTGTGCAAGGTAGCTTCGAGGTGAAAACATTATTACTGGAGAAAACTTCACGGCAAAAAGCTAATTAATAATATAACCTTATGATATTAAGATATATTTGGTGTTAGTTAAAAAATATAGTTTTGATATTTCTCAGCACGCATATGTAAATCTTAATTTATTTTTATTTTTTAAATTACACTTTTATTCAGCTTAAATTAATCTCTGTATTCTGCTTTTCACTTCAACATAACAGAATTTTTCTCTCCACCTTATCACTGTCAAATTTAAAATACATCATCTCATGCATATCTTGTTGTAAATGTACAAAAATTGTTGTAAATGTAACATTTTCAAAAATATTCGTACGAAAGTACCACCCAGGTCGAGCCACATTGGAATAAAACTATAATATTATATGTACCGAAAATATTGTGAAATGAGAAGTAACCTTACTGCGTTTTATCCAGCTGCTCAAAAAGCAGTATCACGTCTCCCTGTATTTAGGATTTATCTGTGACGAGTGAGATATGTTTTGTTGAAAGTTGAGAGTAGTCTGATATTGAGACTCTGAATTACAAGAGGACTAGAACTTTTTGTTTTTCTTTGCTTTTTAGTTTAAGTTTGCATTTATGTTTTTAATTTTTGCTTGTATTTTATGTGAAAATAAATTTTCATCCGTATTTGGTTTTTACTCAATATTCAAGAATATTTTCTTAATTCAACGTATTAAGTTTATTTTGAAATTCGTTTGTAATGTTCGAAATTATCGCAAAACTGTGTATTCACATTCACTAATTATTAAGATCTCAAAAAAAAAGTTTAAAAAGAACTGAAATGTACGTTGTGAAATTAAATGTGAAGTACATAGTACATAGTTCCAATTTAGTGCAATTATATTATATTTGGGTGTAATGCTTTAAGAAACACAAGAATTGTAAGCTACTTTTAAAAATTTTGTTATATGTTTCATAAGTTCAACGTCGCGAAATATGTTTCTACTTATAAAATAATCGCTTTGTATATTCACGAGAAAATTATTTGGAAACAAAAATGGATCAACACCATAGTGGTTTTCAATAAAATTAAGTTGTTATTATCCTATTTAATATATTTTTAACATCATTTCTTACTACTTATACTTTCTTACATTCTACCCTAGTTAGCTTGATCGCACGAGAGTGAGGTAGTACTCGTACGAGTTTGGTTTTCTGCTATCGGGCAATTTCTGCTGCGATGTTACCCCTGACGCCCCACCGTTCTCCACCTCGGTCGTGTCCAGCCACTTGGAAATAATCTAACCTCTAACCTTTTGGGTGTATCTCTATTATTATGATTGTATTAAAATGTAAATGACAAAAAAATTATTCCACGTAAATGCTGTAGGTTCACTACAATAACTGCAACTGTTTTGGTACGGAATATTTTCCTTATAAAGTAAATAAAGTATTTTGCAAGAAATATAATTGTAATTTTGCATACACCATTATGTACTAATAAAATAGATTAATAATATGACTGAATTAAAATCTTCTGAGAATTATGCTTTATTAGTTATTTTTTGGCATTTTAAGTATTTTTTGCCCTGTTTTTAAAAAAATTAGAAGGGATTAAATAAAGCCAGCATTTTAACCCAAGATTGCTAAAAATAATTGAAGAAATAAATATATAACTAATTTACATGCAAGTGTAGTACTAAATATAGACTAGACATTTTATATACTTGTGTTCTACAGTATTACCCTTTATAAATACGTTACACCCTTATTAGCGGAACAAAAAGATTTGGCCCGAAACGGTGTTACGACACAAGAACTATAATGAAAGTGAGAAATAGTCCGCAAAATTTGATATGAAAAACAGGTAGTCGTATTAAAATTGAAGGCAAATTATTCAATTTTTGAAAAATTTTAGAGAATTAATTACATAGTTATATAATAGGACGCCAATGGTTGTTGGTACTTAGAAAATGAATGGATAAAATCAAACGACGATTTTTTAATAAATGAATTAACAAAATGCAGTGTTTAAAAAGACATAATAAAATTCAAACTATCAAGATTGACGAAGTGGAACTTTGAGTTGAATATAACGATTTGCGTTATTGACATAAATTTTACTATAAAAGACAATTTCCTTCAAATCATTTCATTTCTTCGCCTATTCTATAATTTTTTTTTAATTTCTTGATGTGTCCATTTCTCATGATGTGTCCATGTGTCCAATTCTTAAACAGTGTAGTATGAGTTACCTAATGTTCAGTCGTAGATGTAATATAAAAAAGTATAATAAAATTATGTATGTTTTAAAAGTATACCTCAATGGCCGCCCAAGATGTCCAGCGAATATGAAAATTACGCACCCGGTGACGTATTACGCCCCAACTGTACCGCAATGACCTATGGTCACGACCTAGTCTCTTCTTCTACATTAGTGATAGACCGGTGACTAAATAAAAATAAAATACAATAATCATAAATGTTCATTAAGCTTACCTAAATCGAAGTTATTTATTCTTATATATATATTTAACTACAAGTTTTATAGATACTTTTATAAACTATGTGTTTTTCTTCAACGAAAATTTTCTCTTTATCTCTCCTTCTTCTTCTCCGCGTAGATAATTTGTTTTCTGTCTTTTTAGTTATAGGCAGAATGAGGGATTATTTTTTCTATCCCATTACACCTATTTCATTCTTAACGTTTTCCAAATTTAAACATTTTACTTATTTTTTATTTATTAAATAAATATATCAATGGCGTGAATACCTAAATGCATCACAATCCTTTATAAAAAATCATGACATTTTTATAAATATAAATTTGCTTGCTTAAATTTCCGTAATTGTATATTGTAATCCGTAAATTGTATCTAGACATGAGGCATAGCCAACTGTCGTTAAAGCTTCATTTACGTAAATTGATATGGAAATTATTACCTGTTTCATAAATGTTGACACTACAACCTTGTGCATATTTTACCTTTAACTTTTAATATCAACATAGAAAAGGGATGGTGGAATAAATTAATCCTATTTAACATCTTATTGATTTCCATGAAATTTTGATTTGTGTCGGTAAAAAAAAATCTTGATTTTCCCGAATAATGATTTTTCTAACTGAAGTATTATATCTCTTAAATTTAAATCTGTATCACTTAATTCACGTTTGTCAACCATTTATATGATTATAAACCATTTCATAAAACTTTTCTTTTCATCCTTGAAATACGATATATTCAAGTCCTACCAATAAATATTAATGAAATTTTCGAAATAATAGCTAATTATATTCTAGTTAAAGAATTTATACACAATAATAATGTATACAGTATTATATATACTAAATTACCTAGTAATTTAAAATGCCACGAAAAAATAAAAAATTAAAGGACAAATAAAACTGCTAAGTCTCAAAAACCAAATAAAATTGATAGATTTTTTCTAAAAGTCAAGATTAAGAAGAATTGCAAATTATAGAGTACCTACAAACAGATTAGATTATCTGATAAAAACGGGTAGATCTCGAACAATGCCAGCCGGAGCTAGTCTTTACTGGAATCATCTCACACTCAGTCTGCAGCTTCTGTCTGCACACTGTTATGGTGGACCACCTGCGTTGCGAGGCAAGTGTTGCTGACGTCTATCCACAAAGTAGTGAGTCCCTAATTTGTTTATTTATTTCTCTATCCCTCTGTCTCTCTCTCTCTATCCCTCTCTCTCTCTCTCTCTCTCTCTCTCTATATATATATATATATATATATATATATATATATATATATATATATATATATATATATATATATATCAGTGTGTGTGTGTGTGTGCCTCTGCGTGCATGCGTGCGTAAGTGGATGCTTGCATGCGTGCTTGCGTGCGTGTGTGTATACAGATATACATAAAATAAAAATCATAATGACATAAGACGAAAAAAAATTAATACAAGTGTTCATTGAATATACTTGGTACATTTCATCCCGATAATCACCTGTAACTGAATACTTAAGTTTAATTGGAGCCAAAGTTCTTTCTGTTAACTTTTACCGGAATGTAACACATTTTAATCGTAAATGTTATATTATATATGATGAACACCATTTCTGATGAAGAAAAACACTTGTAAAACTGTGTAAACAAAAATCGAAGATGAAATTTTAGGAAAAACTAAATAATATATAATTTTGAATCGGTTTTAAAGCATACCGTTATTATACTTTTGCCTTGCAGTTACATATAAAAGGGGGACATCAAGAGGACCTCACAATGATTTCGTAATATTTTTTTTATATTACTTTATCTTTTCCATCCGCCTGATTTTTGACTAAATATGTCCATCGATTATTGAATATATGTGGCGTTAATTTTGTAGAAACTTATTATTCACAAATAAATGAAACTACGTGATGTAGTATTATTTCTACTGTCTTCAAGTTCTTTACCACGACCTAGGTTTCGTTGTATTACAACTTCTTGAGGTGGGCTATTAGCAAAGATTTCGTTCATCGATATAAAGTTAAATGTATATGTATTTATTATTATTACTAAGGTATTAAAATTTAGTTTAAACATATTTTGTTTTTCTTTTTACTTGTTTGGAAATGGTATTATCATCCGATAATTCTGATGATGAAACGAATTACACAGTATGCTCGATACGAATATCTGGATTGTGCACAAATATGGATTGCTTATATATTCAAGAGCGTAAAAGGATATGGTATTAAAAAAAGTACGCGTATTACAACTCGTTCCATCAAGTATTAAATTGATAGTTTAATTAAAATTTTTAAAAAACGTTAATAAAGTTTCATTTTCTATATAATTATGGAATACGTATTATACTTAAATATTATGGTCTTTCTTCTTTAAGTAACAAGTATCCAAGAAAATTATTTGTTAGTTAGTATATCGTATTTATTAGATATTTAATATATTGACGATTATAATCGTTAATTACATTAATAAAGTTTAAACAAGTAGAATTGAGCTATTACTTATAACGAAGTAACACTTAGTTAACATAAATGTTAAATGTTTGGAAAAAATATTGAGTCTTTAACCCTTACTCGTGGTTTACATTTTACAAAGAGAGTTGTTGTTTGAAAAAAGGGCTTGTTATAGGATTACAAATATTGTCTCAGCTAAATAAGATTTTCAATAAAGTGATTATCTTAATAGGGCACAAATGTTATGGTCATGAACAAAAAATATTATGCAACTTACTCTCTTTTCACGATTACAATGATTTTAATTCATTTCATAGAAAAACGAGTCAAATTTAAAAGAAGTATTCAATATTTTTATACTCAGAATATTAAATTGCCGTAAAAAATTGGCATGTAATGGAAAATAAGTGGCAGAAATGCTATTTACTTTTGTACTTCTTTTTATTTAGTTAATGTATTTCATATAGTTAGAATAAAGGTACTTACCTTAATGATATACGATTTTTGAGAAAATCCCAAAATTAAGGAAATCACATTATATAGTGTTTAGAAATTAAAATGTTCAAAGTAAGTACTTCTTCCTTCTTTGTATTGTTTCTTTCTTCTTTGTATAGAACTAAACAGAGAAATCGCCATCATCTATTCCACTTCTTAAGACGAAATATATTTTTTATTTAGATTAATAAATGCCAGCATTCATACGAAACAAGAGAATCGTAAAAGCACAGACCCATTAATTAGAGATGTTATTTTGTACAGTTTTCAGGAAATTATTAAAATATAAAAAATTTAGCCACTTATTTTCCATTACAATGCCAATTTTTAACGGCAATATAATATTCTGAGTATAAAAATATTGAATACTTCTTTGAAATTTGACTCGTTTTTCTATGAAATGAATTAAAATCATTGTAATTGTGGAAAGACAGTAAGTTGCATAATATAACTATTTATCAAACACAGATTTCGTACAAAGAAAATTAATTGATGATGAAAAAACATGTTATTCATATCTCTGCTTAAATTTGAAGGGACGAGACGAAGCTCTCCTCATATTGTCAAGATGGCTTAGTATAAGATGGATTAGTATAAGATGGCTAATTTTCCGGCGCCCCGGCGCTTCTAAGCGGTTTATTTCTCTCTGATGAACATGATACTTAGTTACGTAATTCAGGTGGGCGGTTTAAAAATATAAACTCTTTTCCAAAAAAAACGGGCATTTATAGGAATAAACCATATCATAGTTATTTCATTATTATTTGATGCATTTTATATGTCGATATGGTGAGAATATTCGTATTTATTATTGAGATGTCGATTTTACCTACTTGATTCTTTAAAAATGCAAATAAACAAAAAAAATTTCAAATTTTATGTTAAATTAAAAAAAAATTTTGAATATTTTTTATTAATTTAACATAAGATTTGAAAATTTAGTAACGAGGACGAGGACGATCACAATTTTTAAGGGCCTGTTAAAGCGGATTGGGCATGAGGAGTAAGAACCTCTGTTATGTACGTTTGCGCATTAAGTGTGCCATCTTTAATAAAAACTAAGTCGGTAAGGTCATCTGCGTTAATACCAGCACAAAATATTACGGTGCCTCCACCGTAAGGGGTGATTTCCTCAAAGCGCATTTCTGCGAAGCGTTCTCCAGGTCTTCGTAAGACTCGCCGATGTCGATCCTCACCACTAATCGATATACGGGCTTCATCGGAGAATAAAACACTATTCCAGTCTTGTTGAGCCCATGACGACAAATTTTGAGCAAATCTCAATCTGGCAACTCCATGCTCACGGAGCAATGTAGGGTCCCAAGCTGGGCGACATCTACGTATATTGAGGGCCTAATGTCTCCTTCTGACTGTCCATAGGCTTACCCGTGTGCCTCTGACGTCCTCGAGGTTCTGTTTGAGATCCACGTACGTAACTTGACGATTTCGTTACGCTTGTTTGACTAGGAAGCAGTCGTCCCGTGGCTCAGTGCACCGTTTTCTTCCAGAACCGGGCCTTCTACTGACGAAGCCCTTTTCTTGGCATCGTTGTCAGGTCCTTTGGACGGTGGAACGGCTCACATTATACTGCTGAGACATATAACACTGGCTACAGCCTTCTTCAATACAACAATAAAATACATAACAAATGAAAAAGAACTTAATAAGAAATGGATTTCATTTACAGTAAAAAAATACGTTTTTGTCAGTGAAAGGGAATTTTTATTCAAAAAGAATAAATTTCAAATTTAGAACGTTCGTTTTTATGTGCCAGAATATACTATACTTGGCAGTATTAATTACAATTAATGCAACCTCTTAATAAATAATATTCTGTTAATATAACAAAATAAAAAGCGTCGGTTTTTTTGTGCAAAAGAGTATATTTTCTATAACAATGATGAGTCCGTTCAAGATTTGTACTCAAGTTATAATAAGCCATTATTTTGCGTATCATTCGTTATTTTTTTTAAACTGGCAAACTATGCCATGTTTCGCATGTGCAATTACAATGTTAACTGAGTAGAAATTACAATAAACTTTTGGAAGTGAAATGTAGCGAAGTATAGTGTTTATGACGTTAGTCAATATATTAAGAGGTATTATTTTTCCATTCATAACTAATTAAAAATATAAACTAGAGATTTGTGGAAACAGTATCTTTTGTTGAAAAATAACTACATTAAAAAACCTTTTTACCGTAAACTTCTATAAAATTCTGAACCTTGCCTTTGAAGAAGTCTTTGTTATTCTTTTGACGATTAGTTGCAATAACATATGATAAATAAAAATTATTTTCTTCTAATTATCTCAAACAAACTAAACCAAAAACTCAATTTGACGCCGAATTGCAAAATTTCCTATTATTTTTCATCCTGTAATTCATCCAACTAAATTTCATTATTGGATAATTTATTTACTTGAAACCTTCAAAACTATGGACCTAAACCTGGCTTTACTTTTATTGAGCTATTTACTGAAATTTAAAGGAATAGAAGGAGCTTTGACTATATTGCAGCAATTTAATTTTCTGTGCATATCTAAATTAAGTAGCCGGATTTTACTTCTTGAATAGTACTTTATATCATAATAATCCCTTTTATATTGTTGTCGCTATTGTTTTGAAGATTCGATTATTTTGGAGTTTTATATTTGAAGTACTTTTTTCATATGTGAATTTCTTTTTATTACGCATTTTTTTTATTATTTTTAATTATATAAGATTTAGGAAATACTCCTACGAGATATTACCCGTAATTAAACTTAATAATATAGAGTAAAATGTAAGTATTTAGTAGTTGTCCTTGAGATTGCGTATTGTGTAGACATTAACAAACTCACAATGCAAATACGAATACAATTTCATACCTGTTTTTTGCAGGTGCAGATGTTAAAATATTTTTCTATAAACGGAGACATTAACAAAGAAAATATATACGTCTCATTTTTTTAAAATGGTTGAAGTATTTGAGCTGGCAAGTGACGTATTTATAAAAAATGACACTTTAATTTTAAAGCCACAAACTCTATGTTTGTCTACGTTTTTTTCTCGGAAGTGGTACGTAACTGAATCAAAATCGTTGTAATTTAAAAAATACAAAAAAGTTCATAATTGCACGATCATACATAAGCCTAATAACTAAGACTATAAAATGAGTTTTGGAAGGCTTGAACAGCTCACAGAAATCACTTTTTTGATTTTAACGAAATATTGTCTGTATTCCGAACTTTGTAAGTATAAGACTCAATTCTCATATTAAGAATGGCTATTTGAATATTAAGGAATATTTATACATATTTATTTACCATGCTATACAGAAATTGAGAGAACTATCCAACTCAACACTTTAATTGTGGGAGATTTTAACAGTCAGTCACCGAGATGGGGCTACACACAACTGTCGCCTGTTGGAAGGCTTACTCAAGATTGGATAGATAACAGTCATAGATACCCCACCGACATTCCTATCATACGCCGGACAACTGTCAAGACCGGGTCTAGTACTAGCCCATTCGAACATCGCTGACAGAACCAATGCAAAACTTCTCGAAAATGCTGGGAGTTGCGGACATAGAGCTATCCTCATAACTGTACGGACAAACAAAACCAAATTTATAAATACCAGAGCCCCCCGGTGGAATTTTAAAAAGGCAGACTGGAACAAATATCGAAGGCTTACAGATGAGGCCGTGGGTAGTAAAGTGCTCCCAGAAATACCCGAGAAAGCCACAGACCTTCTAAATCAAATTATCTTAGATTGCGCTTACAAATGCGTTCCTAGAGGAAAAGTAAAGATGTTTAAACCCTACTGGAGTGCAACACTTACCTTGCTGAAGAAGAAACGCAATCGATCAAGTAAAATAGCAGAAAGATCAGGGACCCAGAAAGACCTGATATGCCTCAGAAAACACCAGGCCGAATTACATAGAGAAGTAAAAACCTCCAAACAGCCTTTAGCCTTCAAGTCTTTCATCACTGACCTGGACTATCGGAGAGATGGCTTAAAAGCACATAGTTTTATCTCCCGGCTAAATAACCATGCCTCTAAAAAAATGCAAAACCCTATTCTGTACTCAAACAGACCAGTCACTGACCCTTACGATGCTGCAAATGCACTGTGCAAACATTATGCCAAGATCAGCAGAACGAGAGGGGATAGGGTTATTGAAAAGACCTTATGTAAAGGCCCAGTGCCAACTTGCATTAATAAAAAGACACACGAACTCTTCACTTCGCCTTTTACAGGAAAGGAACGTCAAAGACGGTTACCAAAGAAAGAAGTCCACTCTGGCGGTTTCGGTGGATCTCAAGGCCGCCTATGACACCGTATGGAGGCCAATGCTCATACACAAATTAGCAACAAACGGCATATCTATCAATTGTTCACGCTCTCCACCAAAATACCCAGCATCTCATTGTCCTGCAAAAACACAGCATTGGAGGAAAGCAACCTCTCTAAGTACCTCGGTGTTATACTTGATAAACGTTTAACATGGCGCCCTTACATCGAACAATGTGCGGAAAGAGCAGCTAAAAGAATCGGGATATTAACAAGATTAACAGCCACAACCTGGGGTGCAAGCCAGGATGTGTTGATTACCACCTACAAGACATATATCAGACCCGTCCTTGATTACGGGAGCGAAATGACCACCACAAGTAACCGTACCACCCTCAGTAAATTGGATACCGTGCAGAACACAGCGCTTAGGATAATAACGGGAGCGCCTAAATCCACACCCATTGCTGCTATGGAGGCACAAACCAAATGTAGTTCAATGGAAAGCCATGGAGAGAAATTAGTCCTCCGTTTTTGGCAGAGACACAGAAGTGTTTACACGCAATGGACGAACTACAGACAGGCCACTGCCCGACTGAAAACCCAAATATCCCCATTGGCCTCCTATAAGAAGCTGGCTACAAAGTATGGAATTGCCCTGGAGGAGCCAGCACCACTTACAAAATACTGCGAATTTTTCTACAATCTACCGAAGGCTAATTACAGCTTAAAAAACCACAATCAGACGAAATCAGCATCCTTGGACATCGAGCTGAAACAGGCTGCCCTGCCAATCAGCGAAGAATACCCACAACCTGATTAGTTACATGTATACACAGACGGGTCATCGATTCCTGAAACAGGGCCAACCGGAGCTGCCTACTACACTTCTAATTTTGAAGGATACTTAGCGGTGGGAGCCCCTCAGAGCAACTACGATGGAGAAATAGCAGCTGAACTAAACAAAATAACCCCAACACCTAAAGCAGTCTTCTTCGTCGACTCACAAGCGGCTATCCAAAACCTGTCCCGCAATACGGAAACAGAAAAGACCAGAAAAGCCCTAGAACTTCTGGCAAATAGGGGATGGCACCTCATATTGCAATGGATCCCTAGCCATGTCGACATCTTTGGAAACGAGAGGGCAGACATCTTGGCCAAAAGGGGCGCGTCCATGGCTCAACCTGCCTGTATGCCCTCGCTACAGAGCATGAGGGCCATCATCAACAGGGCTATTGACCGGACAGGCAGGCAACACCTCACACAGCTTTCCGTAGGGAAAAAATGGGAAAGTCTGGTCACCATCGGACCCATTGACCACAAACTACCACGAGCTGTGAGCGTAGCCAGGTTCAGAATGCAGACTGGCCATGACTACCTCGCAGCACACCTACACCTCATCGGTGTTCTCCCAACCTCTGAATGTCCCTTGTGCGGACACGATTTAATGAATGCGGATCATCTGCCGGATTGCAGTGGAATCAACCGCCAGGGGGACGATGATGACCCATTCAAAGATGTTCATCTATACTGGTTGGCGCGCCACCAAATGGCTCAAAAGCCAAGGGTGGGCGTTGGCTAGTAGTAGTAATATTTATTCGTATTAAGGAAAAATCAACATACTTTATGTGAACGAACGTTCTTTTAATAACATATTTTGGGGGTAGTATTAGAATAAATCTTGCCAAATATTTGAAAAACCCTTTTTTTAAATCTAATAATATTTTGTTTATTTGGTAGTTACTAGTATTTTCTTGATGTCTTTTATATATTAACCATTGTTTATTTAAATAAATTTGATTAACTACACAAATATTTTGGATTATAGTTTACTTTTTTCATGTCAGTGCGAAAACTTTGAATTTCATTTTACCAAAACTATATCTTTCGAATAGCTTATTAAAAATAAACTACAGTTTTTAAATTTATTTTGTAATTAAGTTAGTAAATGGATCACGGAAATTCGTAAGTTTGATTTATTTTATATTTAATTGCATAAATAATAGAATGAACTAAAAACATTAAGTGCCTAATTTTGAATTTTGTTTGATTCTCAGTTAAAAATTATCTGAAATTTTTACAAGACAATATTTTTTAGTTTTTCTTTTGCCAACGTAGATATAAAGTATCTTAAAAATATGCTTCTTCCTTGAATTCATTGTTTTGAATTTTGCTCAAACAAGTTATTAAAATTTTAATTTCGATATGTTTCCTTGCGGAATTGAAGCCATTAAGAATTAAAATTAAGAAAGTTTAAATGCTCATATTTATGAGTAAAATCGCAACGTTATTTCTCCCCTAAACCACGTCGCTTTTAAAATTAACATCAAAACAGGTAAACTTTGTTTGCTTTCAAATTTTATTTTTCAAAGTTATTATAAAATCAGCAAAAAAACGCATTTTTCAAATAAAAGCCATCCACGAGTTGGGAAGCTCTCGTGCATTCAATATTCAAGCGGAGGTGAAAATTTCTGTAACTTGGTGGAAAATGTTTTTGCGCTTTGTCATTCAGGGCTTTTGTGTATTTCATATTAAACTAGAATGCAAAGTGAATGGAGCAGTAATTATATTCGGAGAAGATCGTCTTCGAATTTTACCGCAAAAGTTAAGATCATTATCCTTGTGTCTTAAGTCACAAGAATTAAGGAGTATCCAGAGAGTCAATAAATTTGCTAAATTTATTTGTGGATGATGCAATGAGATAGTCTACACTCCGCGGTAGGAGTTCTTAGATTTTTTGCAATATAATTTGGAGAAAATAATAATTTTAAATACTTCACCTCGTATTATATTGCAATTAATTTCTTGCATTTATATCAAGAAAATAATATTAACATTACTATTTTCATATTCATAATCTATTACGTCAATGTTTACTAGTCATTATTTTTTATTTATTTTTAATATTTCTTATTTACTAAAGTTATACAAAATATTATGAGTGCGAATAAAACTTTATTTATTACGAAAATATTATGTAGAATGTCATTTTATTAGAATAAGAGCACATTTCAAATTATAATTTACATATAATTTTATATTACCAGGTATAGCATATTAGTGAAAACATGCTCTCAATCCATATTTGACACGCTTTAAAATTATATTTAAAAAAATGTGAATATTTATTTCTTTGGTTCTCTATCGTGTATTTCTTTTTATTGACCTCATAGTTCACGTTATCATTCACGTGACAAAAAGATCAGCAGACCTACATACAAAAATACTGAACAAACATTTTTTGCGCCTTCAATTTTGTGAACAAAAAGTTTACCATAATAATTTATCATTAATTTCTAAACATATTAGATACATCTTTATTCCCCGTATAGGTTCCACCCTATATACGAAAGTCATCAAACGTTATTTTGCTCGTATTTCGTGCAAGAAGTAATCTTCGAGTTCGTATCTCTAATTTTCATTTATTTTCCATGTGCAGCTGGGACCGAAGTCACTGTCGTTGAACATAAACATATTGTCATAGTCTCAGTGTCTTGCTGCAGAATAAAAGCAATTTTTTTGAAATATAAACGATTTTATGTTCCGTCTTGTATCTTTTTTCCTTGATCGTGATCAAATAAAAATGTGACTTAAGTTAAATTATACGATGACGGAACGTTTTTTGCGGCATGGAATATTTGGTGTTATTAGATACCATATTTTTACGGTGTGAGATATTATAATGGTGACCTAAAATATTAATGTTTTAATAAATATTAATCATTTTTTATTAACGATGACATTAAAATAATTTTCACGTAAAAAGAACATACGAAAATTTTCTTGATGTGCTAAATAATACTATAATGAAACAGTTTGAAAAGTGTAAATACTGTGTTTTTATGAGTCTGGCACTTTTAATTATATTTTAAATTGTTAAAAGTCCATTAACTTCCATTTGCGTGAAATTTATGTAAAGAAATGTGTACCAAAAAATAGCCAACTTTTTTAAATTTCTAATGAGTAGCAATTAATTTAAGATATTTGTAGGTTTTCTTTATTTCATTTTCTTATTAATATCGTCCATACCATACCCTCAAAATATTCAAAAATAAATGTGTACCACAACTAATATAACTGATTGTAATTAATGGTGTAAACGCTATATTATAGTAATTTACTAAAATAGTACTTTATAAATTATATTTTATTTGAAAATATCTAACTTTATTATAATAAATGACATTAGAAATTTCATAATTGATGACATCAAGATTTCAATATAATAAGTGGAAAATTAACTAGCCGTGTGAAGACAGATAGTGAGTTATAGTTCTTTTAGAGATTATAAAATATCTTCTTCTCAAAAATAATTTACTGCAAAAAATTTTGATATTTAACAATTTACAGTTAGTAACACTGAATACAAAAAAAACTTTGATTTGAATGTGCATTAGTATATACAATAAATGAAATGGTAAACATTTAACGAGGCAATCGATTTGAAACAAACTATAACAGCCTCATTAAACCGTTTGCGAATTTAAGCCACAAGAATATTACTATTATCATTTATTATAAATTATTATTACTTCTACATATTTCTATCGTTATCAAATTTATGCCATAATTATTTCGTATTATTACGTATGTGTAATATTAATTTTATGCCATAATCATTACATATTTATTATTTTCAAATGACTTCGTAAAGGAAGGTTATGAATCCGACTCGTATAGTTTTACTCACCTATGAACAGACGTGATTCAGACATGCTATAACCGATTTTAATTATCCTTTTTTTTTAAAGAACGGCAACAACTATGAAATTGAAACGTAGTTATACAGATCTTCAGTGACGAGGAGTGAACTCACCGACTTTGAACTCGTTTGACTTGTAATATATTTTCATGTCTAATGTATTTTCAACCTTCAAACCATAAACTTTTATGCTGCAGGGTTATTGCCTCCCTACAACTTGAAATATGAAGATCTGCTGTTTTTAAATTATTATTTTAGGTCTCAAGCAGATATCGTTTCATTGAATTCTCAAGCAGATATTGTGTCATCTAATATGTTAGACTTGAAGATCCGCTGCTTTGAAAGTAGTTTCATGAGTCTCAAGCAAAGACTGTAAGTAAATTCTGAATTTCAACTTCTCATTCCTGATATTGCAAGAGTCCTAACAGCCTTATAATAAAACTTAGAGGTATACTCTTTTTTAAATTAGTATTGTGGCTCTTAAGCAGAAATTTTGACACTAATCTTCGAATATTAAATCCTCACTCTTAAAGCTGCAACAGTGATGCTGAATGATGATGATCCTAAATGGTTAACGTTGGGGATCTGCTGGTTTTAAGTTAGAATTGTGGATTTAAAAGGCTCCGTCATTGAATTCTGGGCTTCAACTCTTTAGTTCTGTTACTGCAGGTATTGCCTGCGTCAACTGTGAGACTTGAAGATCTACTGTTTCTGCAATAGTATTGTTTGCTTCAAACAGGTTCTTTGTCACTAAACTACGGATTCAAATTCCTCAGTCCTGATGCTGTAAAAGTGCTACCTTCGTAAACCGTGAAACATCTCAAGTTCATCTGCTGTTTTTAAATTATTATTATTATTGCCAAGCAGATACTATGCTACTAATGTGCGTTTAAGCAGAGATTCTAGCCTTTAATTTTGGTTTCCTCCTCTTCAGTTCTGTTGATATAGGGTCTACGTTAACTGTAAGACTTGAGGATCTGATGTTTTTAAAATAGCATTTTGCGTTTCAAGAAAAGTCTCTGACTCTGTCATTGAACTCCAGGTTGCAACTTCTCAGTCTTGACGTTGTACGAGTATAGGCTGCCTAAATTATGGGACTTGAGGATTCCTTATTTCCAAATTAGTGTTATGTGCCTCTAGTACCAACTTCTCAGTATTGCTGTCATGGTATATTACCCGCTTGATGCGTGAGTCTTGAGAATAAGGTAATGTTAAAATAGTACCTTGGGTCTTAAACAAACATTCAGAATTAAGAGAAGCGTCAGTTTTCAAAAATCTTAGGTAGGAGCAGTATTTTGCAAACTTATTTATGTTTGAAAACTAGATTATACCGCAAAAGCTTTAAGTGAGTACTCGCATTTTCGTTATTTTAGACTTTTCCGTGCTTTCCTTATTCGGTGATAATTTGAAGTCGATTAATTTTTTGTAAAACTATTTATTACAATTTCATTGTTTTCAGATCATTTCCTTTTCAGTGACAATTTAAAGTTTTCAATTTTTTCATTACAAAGTTGAAGGTGCTGTAAATTTATAATAACGCTAAGAAATAATATAAGAAACATGTACTATAACGCCAAATTTATATAATTTTATATAGATTATCTGTAACTATAACCTTTATAATTAATGACAAATGTGTGCAATTTTTTTAATATATATATATATATATATATATATATATATATATATATATATATATATATATATAAACACAATGTGTGCAAGCGTGTGCGTCACCGCGCATATATTTAATATATAAATTGAAAAAATTATAAGACAAAATAATAGAATGTCAGGGAACTATAAGTATACACAAAATAAAACAATGGAGAACGTAATTCAGGATTCAAGATTCAGGGTCATTTTAAATATTTAAGAACTTATTTATATATTCTCGATATTTTGAAATTTCTGTAGTTTCATCAAACACGAATTTACGAAAAATAAAAATTAGTAGGGGATATCAGTCATATCTTCCATGTTATTTCCTTTTGATCTTATAACTTTTAATCATCTTACCTATAGACAAATTTCAAAGTTTTCTGGTTTCTTCATTTCTAATAATTGGGGATTTAAAATGTATCGCTGAATGTGTCTATTAAAAGAATCAACATGGCAATACTTCACTTCTATTGAAATACACATTAATAATTTGTATATATTGCTATATGCCATATTTCTTCAATGTAAATAGCATTACATTTCCACATGATCGTTTTTCGACGGACTATTTGTCATACTAGATGAAGAATTCCTGGATGTGATCCAATAATATGGTTAGACGTTTGATGTAGTATGTGATCATTTTTTGCCAGTCACCTCGCTTATATGCTGTATGCCTTTTGTGTGTAACCAATCATCTGTCTACTCCACTTGACTATGATATAAAAAAGGGTATCTTTGTTCTTTCTGAGACTTTTTATATTTTGGCAGGAGTAATTTATTATAGAGATTAATATTGTTTCACCATCCCTTCACTTAACGCAATAGCGTTATCTTCATATGCAAACACTTACCCGTCATGTCTTTTAATCTAATGTTATATATGTTATATTAAACGTAAATTATTTTCATAAAATTTATATCTGCTTCAATAGTGGTTGCAGAAAATTATGATTTCGTCATTATATTTCTTTAACAAAAATTGTAGATTTCTATTATGGCTCATGTACCTCTTATATTTCTCTTGTTTTCAAATTCTTTTGTAACCTACATTTTATTTTATTTTTACCGAAAGTTTTGCTGAATCGGAAACGTATTTTACTCAAAATATGTCAATTTGGATTATTGCTTTAAATAATATTTCATTTACGCATTCAATAAATAACTTAATTAGTGTAAAAATCATTCGATTTTTCGTGTGTGGCTCATTAGTGAAATAATGCAGCTTCTAGCATGAACATGAGCAGACATATAAGAATAGTGAGATAATTTTTCGTTTTACTTCCACTGAGATAGACCTAAATAACTTAATAAATATAATTATTTTAGGCTGTAAGAAATAATTAAAAAGAAACAAACAATTATCACTAAATTTTTTGGCATATTACGAATGTACATTTATTTAAATCAGTAATCTGAAATTAAATTAATCCAAAACGATCAATAATAGAAAACTAGCGTGACCCGTGCGAAGTCTTCGCATTATTTATTCCATTATGAAGCTCAGATGACAGATCAAACAAATATTTTACTAAAATTGACATATAGAGGCGCAAGTATCAAAAGCATTGAGCTAAAGCGCCACTTTATTTATACGTGAGTGGATTTGAAATTAAACAAAAATTTTACCGACCGTCAATCATATTGACGTTGAGCCGTTAGATGGCAGCATTGCTGTTTTGTGTATATAATTTTAATAAATAATTAATTTGCAAAAACAATAGCAATAATAATTTTTTTAGTTGTGGATGCCGGTAGAGCAAGCAATTATCTATAAAATGATATATAATTTATGTGGATTAGTTGTGAGGTTTTTTCTAAAAAGGGAGTGTAACATCTTAACCTTAGCGTATTAATATATATGATGATGATGATGATGATAATCACTGTCAATTAATTTTTTATTCAAAGGCGTTTATACAGCGAGTCGTAAAGTAGACACTTACATTTATGGGTTTACTATCTTTAAAATAAACAATGGAATAGTTTTTAATAAGTTTTTTTATTAATTTTTTGCCACCAGAACCAATGATATTAACTTCATAAATATGGTACGAATCTTAAATGTTTTTAAAATACGAATTTAAGTAAAAATAATAATCTCCTATATATTTAATAAAAAAGCCAAGCAAAATTCGTAAGCACAAATCGGAATTTTTATCTGATAAACTGGTAATTTCATATCGAATGAAAGTACGGTTTTAAAATAATATTATTAACTAAATTTCAAGGTGTATTGAACATAAAAATTAATATTTTATTTCTTCTCTTTCTAATATCTATTCAAATGTTTTTCAGATTATTCAAGTAGTTTAAAATTAATGTAGGTATATCAATTTGAAATAAATATTTATTCATTTGTCGTAGATTTTGAGATGAGGTAAACGTTATATTTTTCTCAGCCATTGACATACATATATTACTTTTTAAACTACTTGTATGAAACTACAAACTTATGTTTCCTTTTATATATGTATGTTTCCTTTTCAGAATAATATTTCAATTATTACATTATTTTCTGCCTAGTACACTACGCCGCTCATAACGCGTTTTCTTTTTGTAAGACTTTTAAAAGAAATGAAAACGAATCACTGCGAATGCACTATAATATATATATATATATATATATATATATATATATATATATATATATATATATATATATATAAATATAATCAAGGCTATATTTCCTGGTACTAGCGTAGGGTAATTCAGTATGATATGGCCTGTTAGACCATATGACACTGAATTACCTATTTACTGTCTGCTTTAGATGTCGCGAGCTAAGATTGATGGGCGTATTGATGGGATAAGATTGCTACTCGCACGTGTACGTTGCTGTGTACGTTTTTTATTAAAGAAAAAAAACTAAAAAGTAAGTATTTTTAAACTTCAAAAGTTCGATTTATCTCGGATTTTTTTAATACGTTGATATTTGTTGTTATATGTTAATGATTTTAGAACTTAATATGTTTTTAGTGTTTTTTCGTTGAATACAATGACCTGTCGATAACCAAACCTCAAATCGAAAAACAAATTCATTAATGGCGCTAAATGTATACTCTAGAGTATACTTTCCAGGTTACGCTTACATATCTGATAATCTTGAAAATGACAGTATTGAAGAAATTTCAATGATGGTTGAGAATCGTACATCTGAACGGTTTCAACAATGCCTTCAATATCAAGATCTTATAACGATGCTCACAAGCAGACACCGCAAAAAGACACGACTTCAAAGTACCTGACTGACACGTGCTTAGTTGTAGAACTGTTTACTAATGTTCGGAAAGAATGCTAGCATCGAGCAAAGACAACATCTCTGGATTACATTAGTGAAAAAAAGGAAATGAAAAGTGAAAATGACAAGATTATGGAGCAAAAAAATCAATTTTAAAAAGCAAAAAATTAAATTATATTGAAGTTCTAGGGAAGCAAAAAGTTAGAATTAGCCAATAAAAAATCCGGTCCCAAAGATAGTATATGTGATTGCGCGGGATACAGCAAAAATTGCTACGAGACTGAAAAAATTGAAAATTAGCTCCAATGTACTTTTCGTAAATTATGGCTGCATGTAATTTGCACTTCGTTCAACAGTTCTTGCAATCCTTGTAGCAAGAAAATGAAGAAACAAGAAACGAAAAATAAAAACTTACACGAGAAAAAAGAAAAAAGTAACGAAAAAGCAAAGGAAGAAAAAACATAACCCAAAAATTAAATGGCCATCTCACCCTTACTTCAACAGCCAATTTTTAAGGGATTATTGAAGTTTTTTGTTTTTGAAAACAGTATGTCTAATATTCAGAATATTCTTCAAAAATATACATGGAAATAAGAGTAAAAGCTATATTTAATTTATAATTTTTATAAAAAAAAAATATCCTAAAATACGTACATAATTCGTAGGCTACACTGGAAAATATTGTAATACCAACACTTATTAGAAAAGAAAATAACATGTCACAATGTTTATAAAATTATTTATACGCCAAGTATAACATAAGTTTTTCTGCATATGATGCCATTAAATCTAAAAGTATAACAGCGTAAGCCGACACATTGTCGCTTTCTCACTTTAACGAATAGCACATATACTCTAGGCTTTTTCAGCGTCAAAATTTTGATCATTTTTTGCGTTGTCCATTTTTACCGTGTGAAATTTCATAATTTGTATCAGTAAACTAATGGTGTGTTACTTGTATCATAACACTTTTTATAGCGAGACTCTCTGAAATTAATGTTTTGACTATGTATATTGTTTTGTAATATCTGGGTATAATACAATTAATTTTATAAATATTTGCCAGTTGATCGAATATTATATTTGTGCCAACCATATTTTAACTGTCAAATTTGATTATTTATAAACACACTATCTTGAAATTGAATGGACTATGGTTCCATTGAAATTTTTGAATTGAATAACAGATATGTAATATTCAAATAGTATTTTTACAACAATATTCCCCATCACCTCATGAAATAAAATTTGTTACATTATGGCTCTTATTATATATTAAATTCATGTTATTGGCTTTCTATGTAGTATGATAAAACATATTAAGAATTCCAAATTTTCTTATTGGCAAAATTTTAAGATTTGTGTGCTCATGGCTTCGGGATCTGAAACCTTATTCATTCTACTTATTCTAAATATACCTCTACTTCTTATGAAATATCCTTAATTATCGGAGCAGCAAAACTTTAGTATAATAATATATTTCCGTACCAGGAAAATAACTAAAATGAATGTTGTCTACCATCGAGTGTCTCCATTAAATATCAACAGATTTTTCTAAACTTCTTGTTGTATTCGACTGAAAGTGATTACTCCTATACCAATAAGTCCACTATATGTCAGTTACATTGAAAATGATAAATAAATAAATATTTAAATAATTTTTAAGTAGTTCTATGGTATATTCAAGGTTTAGGTAGTACCTTGTATAAAATCTCCTCAACGACATAAATAGTTGAATACCGTTACTACAATTGACCTATTATAACATTATGCCGTATATTTCCATGACGACAGTCTTGAAATAATTTTCAAATATTCAATTACCTTTGTATTGTTTTAGTATATGATAGGGCATATTCATAAATATTTTTGATATTTGTGTTGGGAAACAATTATACAATATACAAATAATATAAAAAAACATAGTTTTGGAATAATAATGCGATTAAACTTTCATCAGAACTACAAAGAGATTATTTATTTCACCACAAACACAACAGCGTTTTTATTGGGATATTGTTTACTACACCAAAGTTCAAAATATTACTTTCATGCTTTATCTATAGTCACCTTGAAAATATAGCTGTAGTAGTATTTTGCGTAATATACATTATATAATATATTCCACATATAT
Source organism: Druceiella hillmani (assembly GCA_039881145.1). Taxonomy (NCBI): domain Eukaryota; kingdom Metazoa; phylum Arthropoda; class Insecta; order Lepidoptera; family Hepialidae; genus Druceiella; species Druceiella hillmani. The sequence continues at coordinate 19,795,154 of JAYKKI010000012.1, forward strand.
TAAATTATATAAAGCAGTTAAAAAAGAAGAGTATTCAAATAGAAAACCAAGAAGTCACAAAATCTCAATACGCATTTTGTGACTCCTTGGTTACAACTACTCCTTAGTTGTTTTATTTACTTCCAACAAAGTAATCATTTCTGAAGAGCCTACGTTTTGCTGAACAACCAACTGCAACACAACTATATCGTTTCCGAATATTCCTGGGGCTGCTAGTCCGACCTTATTCCGCCAATTTCTTTTAATAACATGAGGAATTAAAAGTTTATCAGTAAGTTGACATTGTGACTTAAAATTTATCAAAATTTTCCACCCAAAATTTCACACAATTGAGCAATAGTAAAACGTATCTCCATATTTCGAAATTGTTCCTAAAGATTTTCATTTCCGGTGGATCACGAAACCAGTTGCGTCGTAAATCAGCACGCACGTCACTTAATAGGACTACTTCTGATTATGTATGCAGATAAGATTCTTCTCCAAATTCTATTTAAGTTTTGGTCACGAATTATCTCGTTCAATTTAGGTTGGCTTTCCTTGTACTTGCGAGCATGCATATCCACGATGAGAAGATTTAAAACTGCCCGTCTAAGAATGTTTCCATTTCTCGAAGGTTTAGTATTTTAAATTGATTTATAGCTTAAATATAGAGATTCAATCTCTTAAAAAAACTCAATAGTAGAGTAATTACACAGGCAATATTATGAAAAACCCAAAAATAAAGTTTTGCAGGCTCAATTTCAAAACCGAGTTTTTAATCAAAATTAAGTGATAATTATATTTCTACAGAATTAAAGTCATATATATTTAATGTTTTGAGAGTATTTAAATGGTTGGAGCACTTTCTTTCAATAAATTCCTTATCGATTTCGAGATAAATGCAAAGATAAGTGCTTTTTCACTTTGTTAAACTTTGTATTTAATACTTTCAAATTATTCTTGACAAAGAAGCAGCTATGACGGATATATGAGTGATCATATTTTATCATTTTATTATTATTAAAACTTGTATATGAGACCCGAAATTCGAAGTACTTGCGAGGACGCGACTTTAACACATTACTTTATATAATTTGTATTTTCATCGAAATGAAGAATGTATTTTATTGGCGTCTAGGAGAAAGTCGATAAAAGTAAGGAAAAAAGAGGGTTTTTCAAAGGAAAATTTAGTGGGAAATCACGTACGTATGTATATATGTATGTACGTACATTAGCTTGTACAGGGATTATAAAATCGGAAGGTAGCAAACGATTTACTAAATTTTTTTTCAGGGGAATGAAAATAACGATAATTTTTAAGCTAGAAAATCTGTTCCGCTTTTGAGTAATATCACCAAAAATTTAAACCAACAAAAAAAAAACAAAAGTTTAAAACGATATCCTCTAAAACTTAAAGAAAAACGTATTTACTCGGAACAGCAGAACTTGCAGGCTATTCATATTAGTATACAGATGGTATCTATCGTTTTTAGTTGCAATGAAATATATATATCCGGAAGTAAAATTAAGAAGCACAATTTTTTCATTACTCTAGAAAGTTGTAAAAAAACAGCGAACGCGCAACACAGAAAGATAACTACGAGTAGTTAAATGAAAATTAAGAGATTATTATACATATCTAAATGAAACTACGTGATGTAGTATTATTTCTACTTTATTTAAATTTTTTACCACGGCGTAGATTTCGTTGTATGCTAACAATTTCAGGTGGGCAATTAGCAAAGATGATTTTGTTGCTAATTGCCCACCTGAAGATGCTTTCTTTTATAATTGCCCACCTGAAAATGTTATCGTACTTTATTTAAATTTTTTACCACGACGTAGATTTCGTTGTATGCTAACAATTTCAGGTGGGCAATTAGCAAAGATGATTTTGTTGCTAATTGCCCACCTGAAGTTGCTTTCTTTTATAATTGCCCACCTGAAAATGTTATCATACAATGAAATCTAAGCCGTGGTAAAAAATTAAAATAAAGTAGAAATAATACTACATCGAATAGTAGAATAATAATACACGTAGTATCATTTAGTAGTGAAAAAGAATTTCTACAACATTAACGCCAAATATATTCAATATTTGAAAACAGCCGATTTGGGTATATTCGCGATATTGTACCGTCGACCCAAATTACATTTCGAAAGACATTTGGTCCAACAAAACGTGCACAAACTTTAACCTTACACCAATTCAAGTGAAAATCAATACAAGTGGAACAACTTAAAGCAGATACTTGTTTATGAACAATTTTTTTCATTTTGTTATCTGGTTCCGACTCACCCTCTTTTTCTGGAGTACCAAAAACTTGGAATATTGTACGAAGTAAAAAGTTTAAAAAATGTATTGTCATTTTGTGGGAGAAAAAGATTTGGGGTACATTTATGTAAACTTTGTAGTAAAATATAAAGTTATTAATAAAATAAGTATTTAATATAATTAAATAAACGAAGGTATGAGGTAAAACAAATATACTTGTTTTAAATTAAAATAATTGTAATAACAGTGTAAATATAAAATTTTAGTGTATTTTGTATACTAAAAAAAAGAAACATCGCATATTACATGATAAAAATAAACAATCACGAAAAAGGAAGTGACGTGTACAAAATAAAGAGTCTTAAGTGAAATAATCGATGTCAATTATATAAATATTGCATTAGGGAAAATAATTTGTACATTTTACTCTCCATTATGAAAAAGATTATTCATAAATAATAAAATAGATAACATTATTTTAATGTTCAAATAAAAATTATGGCGGTATAAAGGAAGGGAAAGTTTAACATGCAATTTAATTTTATTAACATTATGTTTTCATATAATCATAATTTTATATTATGTTTTCATATAATGATATGAAAACATAATGTAAACTGAATGAGAGTGCATTGGAAACCTTAAAGTCCAGTGTTGAAAAAAAAGTGTGAGTTTCAGAAGATTCCTATACAATTAAATCGAATACTTAAACGTTATTTTAATATTATGAGAATAAACTTTCTAAAGGAAGAAAAATTGTGGAAAATGCCAAAAATATTAAAAATTAGAAAATTTTAGGTGCTTCAGAAAAATATGAAACGATCGGTTTCATAAGTGACTGAATTAAAAAAATATACGCAGCACTTATGGAAAAGAATGCTCATAAAGAAATGCTGCCAGATATTACAGCCAAAAGTTATGTAATAAAATTTATATGAGTCTGAGTTTATAGCTAAACTGTAATGTTTAATTATTAAAGAAGTAATTTCAATGATAATTTCATAGAATATTAAATAATAAATATTTTGAAGGAAATTTAGTAATAGCATTTCTGTTCTGTCTTCAAAAGTATATGCGAGCTAGTTAAAAGTTTGTTAAGTATTATATATTTTCATTATACGAGACGTTTATATACAATGGCTTTGGAAAAATCAGTAAAACATTTCATGCTTAGCCCAGGCATTAAGCAATGCTGTCGTAGGATCGTTATTGAATCTGCAATGGGAATGTTCGCTTTGTAACCTATTATGAAATTTATACCTTCTCTCTAAATTTCATATTGTTTTACTGTAAACGGTATGTAAGATGGAATTGGTTTTATTTTAACCAGTAATTAACAACGTAAGGTAAACCAGTAATTAACAACGTTAGGTAATTAACAACGTAAGGACTTATTCTACAAACTTATTCACAGTGACGGTTAAGATAAAAATCTAAAAAAATAGACTTAGAAATGTGGTGCCCAAGAAGACATCGTTTCTTTACGAGCAAAAAAAATATTTTGGATGGTTCTAATGGGAATTATGAAAATCGTTCTTAAATATTTATTCGCTTATAATATTGTAATAACACTTGTTTCTGGCAGTATTTAAAAATAATATGCCTCCTTTTAGACGAAGTTTAATAATACTAATATTCACATGCTATGAATTCCTGATAACGACAAACATAAGATGATATGTTTAGTTTTAAATATGGTTTTAAAAATAAAGAATCTAGTTGAAAATGAAGTGGATGGTCGATTTTGAAATCATAAGTCTTTGATTTTGTATTACGACGGACTAAATATTAGACACAAGTTAAATTGGTATCCTATTAAAATGTATAGGTGTTTTATACAAAATTACAGATTGTTCACTTCTTACGAGAACTAATCATCCGGTCTAACTATTTTAGGCACATTAAATTTTTTTTTAAATTTTACAATAGATAAATAACAATTTTTTTCGTTAGTTCAAATTAAATTACTTATTAAATTTTATTATATATTCTGTAGCCTTACACGATTTCACAAAAATTTTATTTGTATTATTGTAAAGTAGTTACGCTTATAATTATGATTTTATTTTGTTGTTTGTGATTAGCTTGAGTTTTTTTACAATATTTCTCATTAGGACCAAAACGACAATCTCTAATACAAATTGACAAAGGCTTGTAACGAATATAATATAATCTAACCATGAATAATACACGGATTACTGAGAAATACCCATTGAATGTTTATATATTTACGTATATATATATATATATATATATATATATATATATATATATATATATATATATATATATATAATAGTTTCTTTTTTAAGGAACCGCGAAAAATGGGATAAATATTATTTTTACTGTGATCCCGTATGTCTACGTTAAGATAACGATATTGGAGAGATTTTTTCCAAATTATAAATAATGGAATTACAAACACATGCCGAACGTCATTCTTAAGATAAATTGGATAGTAAGATAAGAGGTTGAAAGAAAAGAAATACTAATACTGGGAAATCGGTTTAAGAAGAAATAATTAAACTGTTACTAAGTAAAGTAAGGGATCATTGCTAGAAAACGTTTAATTACGATTAGTTAATGAAAATGTTCTTGTTTGTACGCCAGGTCTTGAAATGCAAGTACAAATAATTCGATTTAGATATTCATTTAACTAAATTTACATTTATTCTTGGAACTGTAGCTTGAAAAGTTTCCAATAATACTATTAATTTAGGGAATGAATATCGGAAATCGGTAATGTAATTGGGAAACATGACTTCATGTATTTGGTACGAGCCTATGACATTGAAAGTTTATACATACATTTACGGCTTTCTAGCAATATTATATGCATATTTAATACTGTTAATAATGTTAACCTAATCTTTATTATGAATTTGTGCATGAGATATAAGCGGGACAATTTTCAACGTTTTAATTGATTTCCTTAAAGAAGGAGGATGTTCCACAATTATATATATATATATGTACGTATACATCCCTCAGCAAAATTAAAACACTGTTGAAGATTAAAAAAAAATTGGGACAGATATAGTTGCAAAAAATACGCTTTTTTGGTTGACACAGTCATTCAGTTAATTTTAAAATATTTATGAAATATATAAATAATTTTTGGAGTTACGTTTGACGTAAAGTTAAATTGTATGTAAACCTCAAACTTCCCAAACGACATTATATATACACTAGCTGTGCCGAATCAAATTTGATTGCGTGAAATTTAGTTTAAAAAAATACATGCAATATCCAGATAACAAGTATCCTTTATGTTGCTCGAGGGTATAAACTATTATCATATTAAACATAAACTATTATAAAATTAAAATCCGTGCAATAGATTTCATGTGATTGAAGAACAAAGACAGACAGGAATGTAAAAATTAAAAAAACAGATTTTCAAGATTATAATATTATTCTATACGTTAAATCAATAACCCTTTTTAAAATATTTTCCATATACAGAATTAACTATATTATAATTTTATAATACGTATATATATTTTATGATATGTATCTATAGATATATCTACAGCTACTTGAAAAATATTAATTTTTCACAGGTAAGTTAATGCTTCAGCTTAGTTTTTCGACATATGAAAAATTATGTTTCCCCTGCCGCTTTCCCATAATTTCGAAAATAATTACTTACGTCATAGTCTATAATTAATCATGTGAAATGGGTATCAGTTTAATAAAGCTGGTATTATATTAATGGACAATTACATTCCTCTACTGGTAAGTTTTTAATTTAATATTTAGTTTTAAGAAACCCTTATTGTCCTAAATATTCACATATTTGTTAAAGAATATCGATTAATTTGTATTCATAAATACTGATTTTATTTTAGACGACTGCAACAAAATTCTTTCCATGCTTATATCCCTAGTTAAGAGTTTTGTTATTACTAAAGTGACCTGTTTATTACAATTAATAAATGTAGTATATTCATCAATGACCTGAAGAGACTCAAATTTTATTCATTGACCAATAATATAACTTTTTAAGGTCATGTATATTATTCAGAGGCAACTAAAAGGTAAATTGTGTTTTCTGTATTACTCAAAAATTTGAGAAAATTGTGAAATAATTAACCAAAAACATTTTTTAAACTATGTTTTGAAAGAAAATTACAAGTTATATTTAGGTAATTATATTTAAAATTGATATTTAAAGTAATAATTTAAAGGTTTACTGAAATTAATTTCATTTTATGCCCAATAACTTTTGAGTATATTTTCATAACACCACGGTCACTCATAGAATTGTGTCGAAAACTTGTTCTCACTATGTATAAGAACCGAATTATTTACCAATAATTGAATAAAAATAATATGTTGAAAAAGTTTTCGATGATTAATTCGTATATTTAGTAGTTTTTCACATTACGGTTTCCGTAATAATACCTTCATATAAATATAAAGGTAAGCACATAAAACAAAAATTTCAGTTATTACCATATTTAACATAATAGCTAGTTTTGTGAAATGTGTATCGTTTTATAAAGAGACATCGAAACCTAAACAGAGTAGAGAGAATAGAATGAAATGTTCATTAACAATAGACGAAAGAATATAAACTTACCCTATTTTCCCTGCCTTTCTCTATCTGTGAAAGAGCTCCACGTTAATGACAGTTTTTGGTGCTTAACTGAGAAGTCGACGCAGGCTGGTTTTTATTTTTGTTCTGTGAGACGTGACTTCAAAAATAATAATTTTTCTATCGACCGATTGTATTTTCCTCTTTTATTTTCGTGAAGTGACTATAAATTACAGTTGTCAAGACGATTACATTCAAGGGTTTGTTTTGAACTGTAAGTGATGTCAGCTTTTATTCTTGTAAATTTAGATCGCTAAAAAATTTTAAGTAATTCTTTGTTACAATAACATGATCATGTCTTTTTATAGTCCATATATTATACAGAGATAAAATGAACATTTTATATTATTTTCTTTGTACACTTATCATGACTTCTCAGTTGATAAACACCAATAAAGACACAAGTGTAGAGAAAGTTATTTATTTTATTGCCATTATAAAACCACATTATAGTTTGATTTTAGGTTAAAATTTTATCTTGATACCGCATCATTTACACTATTCACATTATTTGCTATGAAACTCAAATAAATAATAAGCAAATAGCATGACTTTGTACTTCATTACAATGTACTATTTTTGTTTTTCCGATATTTAGAATGAAGTTCGTTAAAAATATTTAGATAAATAGTTACGCGCATATTCTATTTGCAGCCCTGAGTCCATGTAATTAATATGTATAATGATAATTTTAAATGGATTAAATAACTTCGTTAATTACTTGAACTTTGAATTAAAATATAATATAATAATATAATAAACACTATTTTTGCAAACTAATAAATTCACAACAGATGGAGATGCACATGATTCTCAAAAAATTTCCGACAATTTTGAGTAAATATCCAAATAGAGATACATTAAACAAAAAATAAAACAAAACTGATGATTAAAATTGGAGACGGTGATTTTTCTTCGAAAGAGATCAGCGGGATTTTAACTATAGTTGAAAGTCGGTAATAATTAATTTTTACTTGTGCATATTTCCTTCACCAGTCACAACAAACACAAAAATTACTGTACCGACTTGAATGAAAGTTTCACTGGCATTCTACCTTTGAATACAAGCTAAAGTTTTATTTTCCTTTTGACCCTCTATAATTTAAGGTCTTTTGAGAATTACTTTCGAGAAGCAAGCGTTGTGCAAGTTAAGATACTAATTTGCATTCGATTTAAAAATGTGTTATTTAAAATTAGGGGAAGAGGCGTGAGAAAAGTGTAGGTGTTTTTCCTTTATCCCAACGGATCATATTTCCTCGGTAGAAAGTTTTGGAAAGAACAAATTTAGCAAGTTTCCATACTACATTCACTAATAACTTCGAAACCATCCTGACTTCTAAGGACTTGACGGTAAATGAAAGTAATAGGGTAAATGGCAAGAAGTACATTATTATCATACATAGCGTCGGAGAATTGTTTTTGTTCAACGAAATAACTCTAAGGTTAGGTAGGGAGACGTTAGGTTATGTATTAGGTTGACTTAGGTAGGTTTAAATTAGGCTAATTTAGGTAGTTGTATCATATTCAATTAGATTATATTAGTTTAAGCTTATTTGGGTCAGATTGAGATTAGTTGGGTCATGTTAGATTAAGTTTGGTTAAATAAGTTTGTACATTAAATTTATATTGTCGTCGAGTATAGTTTAAGCTTCTTTGGGTTAGATTGAGATTAGTTGGGTCATGTTAGATTAAGTTTGCTTAAATAAGTTAATACATGCATTTTATATTGTCGTCGAGTATAGTATTTTTACCAAGCATATAATTTTCATTGGGTACAATATAGAAAATAAAAAAAATAGATTTTCCAGAATGTATATATATCCGTGATTATGAAATTGATTAATGAATTGAAATCTATTTATCCTACTCCTATGCTCCACTCTACCAAGGAACTGGGTTATATTTATAGTTACCTTCACAGGTAGCATTTATCTGCTACCTGTAAAGTATAATGTGAGTATAATTTTGCCTTTAGTCTTTATGCAAGGTAGCTTTGAGGTAAAAACATTATTACTGGAGGAACATTTCACGCCAAAATTAGAAATAATATGCATGAAAGAAGCCACGTATAAAAGCTAAAGAATAGTATAACCCAATACTATTAAGATAGATTTAGTATTAATATAAAGATAGTTTTGGTGCTTCTCAGCATGCATACGTAAATCTTATTTTATTATTAATTTTTATATTACACTTTTATTCAGCTTAAATTAATTTCTATAATCTGCTTTTCACTTCGATATCACAGAATTCTTCTCCCTATTTTTCTATACCCGTCAAATTTAAAATATATCTATCTCAGGTATAGCTTGTTGTTAATGTACAAATTAAGTTTTCAAAAATGTTCGCAAGAAAGTGTATTATATTTATTTGTTGGATTAACCTTATTGGAAGAAAACTGTAATAAAGCTCGTTTGTACTGAAAATATTATGAGTGAGAAGTAACCTTATTTTTTTGTTACATAACTACTTAAAAAGCAGCATCAGGTCTTAATGTTGTAAATTGAAAGCAATTTGCTGTTAAAATTCTTAATTACAAAAGATCTTCGATAGTATATTACTGTGAAAACAAATTTTCAACGATATTACGTTTTTACTCAATATTTACGAAAATTATCTTAATTCATATTTATTTCGAAATCCATTTGCAATGTTTTCGTAAAACTGTGTATTCGCCTTCAATTACGATTAGAATATTAAAACAAAAATTCAAAAGAATTGAAACGAACGATGTATAATTTAATATGACGGAAAAATGAATGCTTTAGCAAAACACAAGAATTGTAAGCTTCTTTTAAAAATATCGTAATATATTTCATAAATTCAACATTGTAAAATCTGTTTCGACTGATAAAATAATCGCTTTGTTCTTACTGACTGAAATGTATGTTTTAGAAAAACACAAGAATTGTAAGCTTCTTTTAAAAATATCTTAATATATTTCATAAGTTCAACGTTATAAAATCTGTTTCGAATGATAAAATAATCGCTTTGTTCTTACTGACTGAAATGTATGTTTTAGAAAAACACAAGAATTGTAAGCTTCTTTTAAAAATATCGTAATATATTTCATAAGTTCAACGTTATAAAATCTGTTTCGACTGATAAAATAATCGCTTTGTTCTTACTGACTGAAATGTATGTTTTAGAAAAACACAAGAATTGTAAGCTTCTTTTAAAAATATCGTAATATATTTCATAAGTTTAACGTTATAAAATCTGTTTCGACTGATAAAATAATCGCTTTGTTCTTACTGACTGAAATGTATGTTTTAGAAAAACACAAGAATTGTAAGCTTCTTTTAAAAATATCGTAATATATTTCATAAGTTTAACGTTGTAAAATTTGTTTCGAATGATAAAATAATCGCTTTGTTTTTAAGAGAAAATTATATTGAAACGAAAAAAGAAACTTTCTATTGCATTTTATGTCAGTTTAAATTGATGGATGTAAACCTTAGTGGTTTTTGATATTATTAAGTTGTTGTTATCCCATTTAGTATATATTTAATATTATCACTTACTACTTCCACATTTTTACATTCTACCCTAGCTAACTAGATCGAACGAGAGTTAAGAGATTTTTCTAACCTTTTGCGTGAATCTCTGTTATTATGATTGTATAAAAATGTAAACGCCAAAAAATGTATTCGACGTACAAGCTGTAAGTTTGCTATAATAACTATAACTGTTTTGGTACCGAATATTTTCTTATGAAATAAACCATCTAGAATAGAATATGAGAAATAGAATTGAATTTCGCATGCATCACTATGTACTAAACAAATTCCACATTACTTTTTAGATTAGAAACATGACTGAATATGAGACTTTCTGATAATTGTCTCATATTAGTGATTTTTGATATTTTAAGTTTTTTGCCGGGTTTTTAAAAACTACAAGAGATTAAATAGATTGTGTTTCTTGTATTTTAATTAATTAATTTATGACTTTATACTAAATGTAGACTAAACACAAATTTTATATAGTTGTGTGCTATAATATTATTATGTTTAAATACGTTACACCCAACAAGTAAAACAAAAATATTTGGCCCAAAACATAAGAAGTACGACAAAAGCGAGAAATTATCTGCAAAATCCGGCTTAAAAAACAAGTAGTCGTATTGAAATTGAAGGCAAATTACTTAATTTTTTGAAACATTTTAGAGGATGAATTACATGTTTATATAATATGATGCAAATGGTTGTTTGTTCTTAGAAAATTAATGAATAAAATCAAGCGATGATTTTTTTATTAATTAATTAACATAATACAGCTTCTAGAGAGACACAATAAAATTCAAAATAACAAGATTGACGAAGTGGAACTTTCAGTTGAATATAACGATTTGTTATTTACATAGATATACATCTTTATTATAAAATACATTTTCCTTCAAATCATTTCATTTCTTTGCCTATCCGATAATATATTTTTTTAAATTTTTTGATATGTTCAAATTCTTAAACATTGTAGTGTGTGTTTAATTTTGCGATGTTGAATTATACTATTCCTATAACACAATGTTAGATGCAATGTAAAAAAGTGCAATAAAATTATGTACATCTTAACGTCTACCTCAATGGCCCAAGATGTCCACCCAATATGAAAATTAAGACCCAATGACGTGCTGCGTGCCAACTGTACCGCAGATAACAGCTAGTCTCTTGTTCTATATTAATGATAGACCTATCAAACAAATAAGATTAGAATTTCATATTAATGCAATGGGAGAATATAACAAGAATTATTATTAATGAATGTTCATTAAGCTAACCTAAATCAATATTATTTAATGTAATACACATAAATCTAAAAGTTTAATAAATAATTTTATAAACCATGTGTTTTTTCTCAACGAAAATTTTCTCTTTTTCACTCCTTCTTCTTCTCCGCATATTTAATTTTTTACTGATGGAATAAGAGATTACTATCTTGTGCATATTTTTATCTTTCACTTTTAATTTAAACATAGAAAAGAGATGGTGGAATAAATCGACCCTATTTAAAATCTTATTGATTTCCATGGAATTTTGATTTATCGGTTAAAAAAACCTTAATGTTTCTGAACAATGCTTTTTTCTAATTATTGATAAAACATTACATATCTTAAACTGAAAAGTTACATTTGACAACCATTCAAATGATTATAAAACATTTCATTAAACTTATGATATATTAAATTTCTCTATATTCATGTGTCTTACTTATGATGTATTCATTGCTTCAAGTGATTAATTATAAAATTTGCGAAATAATAGCTAAAAACTTAAATTCTAGTTAAAAAAGTTATGTATGTATGTGTGTGTGTGTGTGTGTGTGTGTGTGTGTGTGTGTGTGTGTGTGTGTGTGTGCGTGCATGAAATAAAAATAATAAAGATATTAGGCGAAAAAAAAAATATTAGTGTTCACTGAATGTACCTGGTATATTTCATCCTCGTAATCAGATGTAATTGAATATTTAAGTTTAATGTGAAACAAAGTTCTCACTGTTTACTATTACATCGATTTAACGCATTTTAATCGTAAATGTCATATTATATCAGATGAAAAACATTTCTTGATTTCAGTCACAATTTTAACAAAAGGAAAGAAAAACACAGACAAACAAAAACTGTAACGAATTTCCAAAAAAATCATTTATTTAATCATAAAACTTTTATCTCATACATCGTATTTATTAGATATTTAATACATTGACGATTATAATCTTTTATTATATTAATAAAGTTTAAGTAAGTTGAATTCGCGCTTAAACTGAACTAACACTTGTTAATATAAATATTAAATCTTTGCAAAAAATATTGAAGGTCTTCAACACTTACTACTGGTTCATAATTACGAAGATATTTGACGTTTGAAAAAGGGGCTAGTTAGAGGATTAAACAAATTGTCTCAATTAAATAGGATTTTCGATGAACTGATTATCTCAATACGGCACAAGTATTATGGTCATCTACAATAAATCTTATAGTAAAAGAATATAATGCACCAACAGTATGAAGAAACAATATAATAAACGCTCTGTGCTCAGCAAAGTATGGTGTATATACGTGTAGTTGCAAAACCCTTGCTCGATTTTGAAAATTAGCATTAACTTCTATGAACATAATGACAACTTGGTATTGTAAGATGAAGTACTTGCTTTAAGCGATTTAATTTCTAAGCACTATATAATGACATTTTCTTCATTCGGATAGCAAATATTTCATGAAGATTTTTTGCAGTCTAAATAAAAAAACGTGTAACATTGAAGTAAATACTTTTATTATTTATTCTAACGATATAAAATACATTAACTAAATACAGATAAATTGTGCATAAATAAATAGAATTTCTGTCGTTATATAAAATTGAACAGAGAAATTACCATCGTCCATTCCACTTCTTACGATGAAATATAGTTTTTATTTAGATTAATAAATGCCAACATTAATACGAACTAAGAAAATTATAAAAGCATAGACACATTAATTACAGACGGTATTTTGTATAAGTTCCAAGAAAATATTGAAATCTGTGGAATTCAGAAAATTATTTTCCATTAAAATACCAATTATTAACGGTAATATAATATTGTGAATACAAAAATATTGAATGCTTCTTTGAAATTTGACTCGCTTTTCTAATAAATTAAATAAAAACATCGTAATCGTTTAAAGAGATTAATTTGCGAAATATAAATATTTATCAGACACAGATTTCGTAAAAATGAAGTTAATTGCTGATGAAAAAAGACGTTTTTAATATCTCTGCCGACAATTATAAACAAGTACTTTATAAAACGATATCGGCTAAGGGATGGAGTCAAAGAGAAGTTAACCTGAAAAAATTAAAATTTACTAAGACAACAAAAAGCAAATAATTATCAAAGGGCGGAAGTGAAATTATTTCCTGTGAAATATAAGAAATGGTCCAAAATAATTTTCCAACGAAGTCGTCTATTGCGAATATTTCATTATTTCCTTAAAATTTAAGACGAGACGAAGTTTTTCTCATCTGGCCAAGTATAAGCACGAGATGGCTAATTTTCCAGCGCACCGACGCTTCTAAGCGGTTTGTTCTCTCTCATGAACATGAGACTTAGTTACGTAAGTCAGGTGGGCAGTTTAACAATATATTTTCCAAAATTATGATTAGTGAGCCCATTGAAGGTTTGTACCAAGACATTCCCAAATATTTTACATTTTAATAGGTTTTCTAATCTTTAAATACAATTTAAATGTGTATTTAGGGTATAAATTTACTTTATTTTATGAACTGTGGTAATTTAATAAATTTAAATTATATGTGAATGTTAACTGAGTATTAAAATGACAAGAAAATTACAATAAATTTATCTAAATGTAATGTTGCGAAGCAGTGTTTACATTTATAACATCAGTCCATACATTAAGAGGTATTATTTTCCCATTGAAAAATTAATACTTAATAAAACATTTTATCATAAACATCTGAACTTCAAATTTGAATAAACCTTTTTACTCTCCTGATGGTTAGTTACAGTGAATCTCGGTAAATAAAAATAATCATCTTTTAATTAATTAAAAAAAACTGAACCAAAATCTCAATTTGACACCAAAAAGCAAAGTTATCTATTATTTTTCATCCTGTAATTCATCAAACTAAATTTCATTATTGGAAAATTCAATTACTTCAAAATTAGTTTTACAAAAATAATACGCTAAAACAGTAGACCCCCAATTCACTACGTTCAAAATTATTGACCTAAACCTGGCTTGACTTGATTTTGATTGACTTAGAATTGAAGTACTTTTTTCAGATGAGGATTTCTTTGAATTACTTATTTTTTGCTTTTATTTTTTCTTATTTAGGTTTTAGAAAATTCTCCGGCGAGATATTATCGGCAATTTAACTTAATAACATAGATTAAAATGTAAGGATTTAGTAGTTGTTGTTTTGATTGCAGATTATGTAGACACTAATAAACTTATAATGCAAATATGAATACGATTTCATACCTGTTTTTTGTAGGTGCAGATGTTAAAATTTTTTCTATATTTTTTTTTAAACGTAGACATTAACAAAGAAAGCACATCCGTAATTTTTTTTGAAAACTGCTTAATTATTTAAGATGAAGACTGATGTATTTATACAGAATGAAGCTTCAATTTTAAATTCATAAAACCTCTAGGTTTGTCTATGTTTTTCTTGGAAGTGGTACGTAAGTGAATGGAAATCGTAATGATTTAAAAAATACCAAAAAAAATTTATAATTCCACAATCACACATAAGTCTAAGACGATAAATTAAGTTTAGGAATACAGCTCTAGCCAAATCACTTTTTTGATTTTAACGAAATTTCATTTGTATTCCGAACTTAGTAAGTTTAAGACTGAATCTTCAAGATGGCTGTTTAAATACTAAAGATTGTTTTTGCATATTTCGTTATATTAAGAAAATATCAAAATATTTTAAGTGAACGAAATGTAACTTCTTTTTCACTCTTTTTTTTTAATGTATTAATATTTCTTTTTTTTTGATAGGGACTAGTATTTTTTTGATGTATTTCATATTTTAACCATTATTTATTCAAATAATTCTGATTAATCACACAAATAATTTGGATTATAGTTTGCTGCTTAATTTACAATTTTGAAATATTTCAAGCTAAGATTTTTCACATCAGTGCGATAATATTGAATATCATTTTACAGAACTGCACCTTTCTAACAGCTTATTAAAAATAAATTACATTATTTTATATTTATTTTTTACTAGGTTAGTAAACAGATCAATTAAAGCCGTATCTTTGATTCATATTATATTTAAATGCATAAATAATATAATGAACAAAGAAACATTAAGTGACTAATTTAGAATTTTGTTGGATGGGCAGCTAAAAATTATCTAAAATTTTTGTAACACAATATTATTTCAATTTTTCTTTTGTAAACGTAAATATAAAATATCTTCAGAATACACTTCTTCCTGGAATTCGTTTTCTTGAATTTTGCTCAAGCTTATATTGCAAACAGAGTAATAACATTTAAATTTCAATATGTTTTTTCGCTGAATTGAAGGTATTAATAATTATATCACCTAGCGTTAAGAAAGTTTAAAGTCTCATATTTATGAATAAAACCTCAAGGAAATTTTTTTGCTAAACCACGTCACTTTTAAAATTAACCTCAAAACAGGTAAACTTTGTTTATTTCCAAATTGTATTTTTCAAAGTTATCACAAATAGTTCATCACAAAGACCTTGAGTTAAGTAAGTGAAAAAAAGCAGATTTCAAGTAAAAGCCTCCCACAATCAAGTAGGGATGCTCTCATGCAATTAATATTCAAGCCAAGGTAAAAATCTGCGTTCCATGGCGGAAAATGTTTTCGATGACACTTGAGCTTTATCATTCAGGTCATTCAGCTTTTGTGTATTTTAGATTAAATCGGAATGCAAATTGAATCGAGCCGTTATTATATTCGAGGAACTTCGTCATCAAATTTTACCGTAAAAGTTTAAATCACTCTCCTTGTGTCTAAATTTGCTTAAAAGTCGCAAGAATTAAAGAGTATTCAGAGAGTCAATAAATTTGCCAAATTTATCTGTAGACGATGCACTAAGATAGACTATACTGCGGGGTAGAAATATTTAGATTTGTTGCAATATAATTTCTAGAAAATAATAATCTTACACACTTCGCCTCGTATTATATCATGCAATTAATTTCTTGCATTTATGTCAAGCAAATAAAAAAAAAGTTACTATTTTTATATTCATAATCTATTATTTCAATTTTGACTAGTCATTATTCTTTATTCATTTTCAATATTCATTATTTACTAAAGTTGTAAATATAATATGAGAGCTAATAAAATTTTATTTGTTACGAAAATAATATGTAAAATGTCATTTTATTAGAATGAGAACAGATTTAAAATTATAATTTTATAATAACAGGCATAGCATAAATAGTGAAAGCACCCTCCCAATCCATATTTGACACACTTTAAAATTATATTAAAAAAATTTAAACATTTCTTTCTTTGGTTCTTTATCTAGTATTTTTTTCATTGACCTCGTGATTCATGTCATCATGAAAATAATAGACAAAGAAATCAGCAGACCTTCATACAAAAATACTGAACAATAATTTTTGCCTTCTCAACTTCTTATGTTCATAATGAACAAAAAAATTTCCCATAATAATTTCTCAACATTATGAACAAAAAAAATTCCCATAATAAATCTTTATTCCCGGCATAGGTACCACCCTAAATACGAAAGCCATAAAACTTTATACTGCTCGTATTTCGTACGAGAAGTAATCTTCGAATTTGTATCTTTAATTTTCATTTATTTTCCATGTGCAGCTGGGACCGAAGTCACTGTCGTTGAACATAAATATATAGTCATTGTCTCAGTCTTGCTGCAGAATAAAAGCATTTTTTTTAAAATATGAACGAATTTATATTCCGTCTTGTAGTTTGTTTCCTTTATCGTGACCTAAATGAAATTATACGATTATGGAACGTTTTTGTAGCATGGAATATTTGGTGTTATCATGGTGGTACCATTTTTCTTTTTATGGTGTGAGATAATATAATGGTGTACTAAAATATCAATGTTTCAATAAATATGTTTCAATAGTTATGTTGATAATGAAAAAGTTTGGAAAATGTAAGCGTATTTTGGTTTTATGACACATCTGACATTTTTCGTTATATTTTAAATTGTTAAAAGTTTATTATCTCCTGTTTGTTTGATATTTATGTATATGAATGTATATGTATTGCATTTGCGCAGAGTCTTTAATGCGGTTTATTGCAAAATTGTATGAAGTTGCCAACTTTTTGTAAATCTGTCGATTAAATTATTATATATGTGGGTTTACTTTGTTTCATTTTCTTATTAATACCTTCTATACCATACCCTCAAAAAATTCAAAAACAAATGGATACCACAACTAATATGACCGATTGTAAATAAAGCATAAAAGCTATATTATAATAATTTATTAAAATAGTACATTTTAAATTATGTTATGTTTAACTTTTTTATATTAAATAACGTTAAAAATTGTATAATTACAAACGACAAGATTCTATAGAATTTTTTTCAAGATTTCGATGTAACAAGTAAAAAATTAACTCACCCTCTATAGACAGACAACGAGTTATAGTTCTTTTAGGGATTATATAATATCTTCTTCTCGAAAGTATTGATATTTAACTAGTTACAGTTATTAATGAACTGAATGCAAAAAAAAAATTGACTTTAATGTGGATTAGTATATACATTAAATCAAATGGTAAACATTTATGAGGCAATTAAACCGTTTTCGAATTTAAGCCCCAAGTATTATAGCTAGCTCTATCACGAATGGTAGAAAACGCCATGAACTTTCTTATTACCTTCTACGTATTTCTTTGGTTATCAATTTTATGCCCTAATTATTTGGTATTATTACGTAATTGCAATATTAATTTTATGGCACAATCATAACATTTTTTTTTCAAAGGACTTCGTAGAGGAAGGTTATGAAATCGACTCTTATAATTTTTCTCATCTATGTACAGACGTGATTCGCAGATGCTATAACTGATTTTAATTATCCTTTTTTTGGATTAATTTTATCTAAATATAGTTGTGATTAGATAATGAACTCTAACAATATATTAGAAAACTCCTTAACTAATTAGGGTGTAAGATCTTTCTGAAAAATTCCTTTGAATTCTATTTTAAGTACTTTCGTTACAGATGGCGGTCAGATGGTGCAGAAAGGAAGTAATATGACTCCTCCAGGGCAAGTACTAGATTCTGAATAGTCTTGACGAGTGATTTGGTCGTAAATGGGCGCCAATGTCTGGTGACCAATTTGGAAGACAATGATAGAAATATTTCAATGACGAAAAGTAGATTGGTAGTACGCGGACAGAATATAATGATATAGTTGCGAAGTAATGAGAGAAACATCTCACTGGTGAGGGATCGATTTACCAAGTTTGGGCTTATTTCATTTGTCTCAATAAGCCGTTTGGCCACAAGTAGTACCCAGGGTCTAATAATGGAGCTGAAAAATGGAAAGAGGAACTTGTCCGTAAGGAGCAATAGGTTCATAGATTTGGCCCTTTGCTCACTAGTGGTGACCATGGTCTGATAACAGAGTCAAAACATGATGACAGAAATTCTTCAGTAATGAGAAATAAACTCATGGAGTTCGGAAAAAAAGAAAGAAAGAGATAATTTGGCTTATTTTGATATAAGCAAGAAAGTAATAGCGCCAATACGTAAATAAGTATGTAAAATACACGCAAAAATTGAAGAAATTAGGTTATCAGGAGATAGGTGAATATATAAATATTTACGTACAAAGTCGTGAAGCAACTGTCGTGTGCCCAAGCAAATAGACAAGTATGTAAAGGCATGTGGACAATCATGGAACAACTAATGTACTAGTAAAGAAATAAGTATGTATCAGTGTATAGAAAGGCATCAAGCAATTGGGTTATTAAGAGAACTTAATTCAGTATTCTGATACCTGAATTATTTTAAATATTTAAAAACTTCTTTATATATTCTCGATATTTTGTAATTTGTGACCTTAAACCATTTATGTAGTTTCATGCAAATACGAATTTACGAAAAAATTAATGTTAGTAGGGGATGTCAGTTTTATCTTCCATGTTAATTCTTTTTGATCTTATAACTTTTAATCATATTGCTAAAAATAAATTTCATAGTTTTCTGGTCTCTTTAATCCTAATAATTGGTGACTTAAAATGAATCGCGGAATGTGTATATTAAAAAAATCAATATGGCGATACTTTACTTCTGTTGAAACACACATTAATAATTTGTATATTTTGCTATACGCTATATTTCTTCAATGTAGTGTCGCATTAAATTTCCCCGTGTATCGTTTTTCGACGTACTATTTGTCATACTAGATGAAGAATTCCTGGATATGATCCAATAATGTGGTTAGACGTTTGATGTAGTACGTGATCATTTTTTGCCAGTCACTTCGCTTATATGCTGTATGCTTTTTTTGTAACCAATCATCAAAGGGGTATCTTTATTCTTTCTGAGACTTTTTATATTTTGCCAGCAGTAATTTATTACAGAGATGAATATTGGTTCGCCCCCCCCCCCCATTACTTAACGAAACAGCGTTATCTTCATAAGGAAACACATAATCGTCATGTCTTTTAATCTAACGTTATATATGTTATATTAATGTCTGCTTCAATAGTGGTTGCAGAGAATTATGATTTCGTCGTTATATTTCTTTATTAACAAAAATTTAAGAGATTTCTATCATGACTCATGTACCTCTTATATTTCTCTTGTTTTTAAATTCTTTTATTATCTACATTTTATTTTATTTTTAACGAAAGTTTTGTTGAATTTGAAACGTATTTTACTTGAAATAGGTTAATTTGAATGATTGCTTGCACCAATATTTCATTTACCCGTTCAATAAATAACTTAATTAGTGTAAAAATCGTTAGATTTTCCGCGTGTAGCTCATTAGTAAAATAATGCAGCTGACATGAGCAGACATATAAGAATAGTGTAATAATTTTTCATTTTACTTCCACCGCTGCGGACCTAAATAACTTAATAAATATAATGATTTTAGGCTGTAAGGAACGATTAAAAAGAAACAAATAATTATCAATAAATTTTTTTACATATTACGAATGTACATTTATTTAAATCGGTAATCTGAAATTAAATTAATCCAAAATGATCAATAATAGAAAATAATCACTGTCAATTAATTTTTCATTCAAAGGCGGCTAATAATTGGTGACGTAAGAATAATACAGCGAGTCGTAAAGTGGACGCTTGCATTTATAGGTTTACTATAACATGTCACAATGTTTATAAAATTATTTATACACCAAGTATAACATAAGTTTTTCTGTATATGATGCCATCAAATCTAGAAATATAGCAGCGGAAGCCGACACATTGTCGCTTTCTCACTTTAACGAACAGCACATATACTCTAGATTTTTTCAGCGTCAAAATTACGATTATTCACGAAATGTTTGAAACGCTTGCTAATTTCGCCAAAAAAATGGAGCGTTGTCCACTTTTACCGTGTGAAATTTCATATTTTATATCAGTAAAATAATGGTGTGATACTTGTATTATAAAACTTTTCATAGTGAAACTTTCTGAAATTAATATTTTGACTATGTGCATAGTTTTGTAATATCTGGGTATAATATAATAAATTTTATAAATAGTTGTCAGCTGATTGAATATTATATTAGTGCCAACCATATTTTAACTGTCAAATTCGATTTTTCATAAACACAATATCTTGAAAATTAATAGACTATAGGTTCCGTTGAAATTTTTGAATTGATATTCAAAAAGTATTTTTAAAACAATATTCACTATCACCTCATGAAAAAAAAAATGTATTACATTATGTCTCTTATTATATATTAAATTCAGGTTATTGGCTTTTTATTTAGTATAATAAAAGATATTAATAGTTTAAAATTTTCTTATTGGCATAGTTTGAAGATTTGTGTGTTCGTGGCTTCGGGTTCTGAAACCTTATTCATTCTGCTTATTCTCAAATATATCTCTACTTCTTATAAAATATCCTTCACTATCGGAGCAGCGAAATTTTATTATTTTAATATCTTTCCGTATCAGGAAAATAACTAAAATAAATGTTGTCTACCATCGAGTGTTTCAATTAAATATCAACAGATTTTTCTAAACTTCTTGCTATATTAGACTGAAAGTGATTACTCCTATAGCAATATGTCCGCTATATGTCAGTAATATTGAAAGTGATAAATAAATAAATATTTAAATAATTTTTAAGTAGTTCAATGGTATCTTCAAGGTTTAGGTAGTACCGTATATAAAATCTCGTCAACGACATAAATAGTTGAATACCGTTAATACAATTGACCTATTATAACATTATGCCGTATATTTCCATGACGACTGTCTTAAAATAATTTTCATATATTCAATTACCTTTGTCATGTTTCAGTATATTATAGGCCATCTTCATAAATATTTTTGATATTTGTGTTGGGCAACAATTATACAATATACAAAATAATATAAAAAAAACATAATTTTGGAATAATAATGCGACTAAACTTTCATCAGAACTACAAAGAGATTATTTATTTCACCACAAACACAACAGCTTTTCTATCGGGATATTGTTTGCTACACACAAAGTTCAAAATATTAATTTCATGGTTTATCTATAGTCACATTGAAAAGATAGCTGTAGTAGTACTTTGCGTAGTATACATTATATAATATATACCGCATATATTAAATTATATAAAGCATTTTAAAAAAAGAAGAGTTTTCAAACAGAAAACCAAGGAGTCACAAAATTTCAATACAGTTTTTGTGACTCCTTGGTTACAACTACTCTTTAGTTGTTTTATTTACTTCCAACAAAGTTGACAACACAAATGATATCTGAAGAGCCTACGTTTGGCTGAACAACCAACTGCAACAAAACTATATCGTTTCCGAATGTCCCTGGGGTTGCTAGTCCATCCTTGTCCCGTCAATTTCTTTCAAAAACATGTGGAATTAAAAGTATACCAGTAAGTTTACATTGTGACTCTTACAATTTATCAAGATTTTCCACCTAAAATTTCACACAATAGAGCAATAGTAAAACGTATCTCCATATTTCGAAATTGTTCCTTAAGATTTTCATTTCCGGTGCATGTTCGCTCACGAAACCAGTTGCGTCGTAAATCAGCTCGCACGCCACTTAATAGGACTACTTCTGATTATGTATGCAGATAAGATTCTTCCCCAATTCGGTTTAAGTTTTGGTTCCGAATTATCTCGTTCAATTTAGGTTGGCTTTTCCTTATACTTGCGAGCATGCATATCCACGATGAGAATATTTAAAACTCCCCGTCTAAGAATCTTTCCATTTCTCCTAGGTTTAATATTTTACATTTATTCATGGCTTAAATTTATGGAGTCCAACTCTTAAAAAACTATATATATATTTATACATATATATATATATATATATATATATATATATATATATATATATATACGTATATATATATATGTATAGAGTATGAAAAAAAACGGCTGTGATGGACATATGAGTGATAATTTAACATCATATTATTATTTATTAAAACTTGTGTATAAGACGCGAACTTCGAAGTACTGGCGAAAATGCGACTTTAATACATTACTTTATTTAATTTGTATTTTCATCAAAATGAAGAATGTATTTGATTGACGTCTATGATGAAGTTGATAAAGTTAAGGAAAAAAGGGATTTTTTCATAGGCAACATTAGTGAGCAGTCACGTACGTATGTAAATATGTATGTGCGTACGTTAGCTTGTACAAGGCTTATAAAATCGGAAGGTAGCATATGATTTACCATATTTTTTTCTAGCATTCAGGAGAATGGATGAAACAATAATATTCAAACTAAAAAATCTGTTCCGCTTTTGAATAATACCACCAAAAAATTTTAAACCAACAAGAAAGGAAAAAAAAGAAAGTTTAAAATTACTTTCTATAAAAGTTAAAGAAAAACGTATTTAGTCGGAACAATAAACTTGCAGGCTATTCATATTGGTATATGGATCTATCGTTTTTAGTGACAATGAAAAATATGTTTCCGGAAGTAAAATTAAAAACTTGAATTTTTTTACTTACTCTAGAAAGTTGTAAACAAACAGCGAACCTACGGTACAGAAATATAATTACAAGTATTTAAATGAAAATTAAGAGATACGCATCTAAATGAAACTACGTGATGTAGTATTATTTTTACTTTATTTAAATTCTTCACCACAACCTAGGTTTTATTGTATGACAAAATTTTTAGATGGGCAAGTGGAAAAACTTGCATCTTCAGATGGGTAATTAGCAACGATATCATCTTTGCTAATTACTCACCTGAAAATGTTGTCATACAACGAAACTTAGGCCGTGGTAAACAATTAAAATAAAATAGAAATAATACTACATCATGTAGTTTCATTTAGTTGTGAAATAGAATTTTTACAAAATTAACGCCAAATATATTCAATATTTGAAAATAGCCGATTTGGTTACATTGGGATGTTGTACTGTTGACCCGAATTAAATTTCGGAACAAAGCATTTGGTTTAACAAGACATGCATAAAATTTAAACTAGTGAAAATCAATACAAGACTAAATTTTAGACATAAGTTAAATTGGTATCCTATTAAAACGTATAGGTGTTTTACACAAAACTAATCATGCGGTCTAACTGTTTTATGCACATTAATATTTTTATAAATTTAGATAGATAGATAAAAAATAATTTTTTTTCGTTATTTCGGATTAAATTACTTACTAATCTTTTGCTATATATTATATAGTAAAAGTTACTGTTGCATAGTATAATATATAATTATTATAATTGTATAGTATATATAATATAAATTACTGTTGTATAGTATAATAAGGGTAAGGTAAATAATTACGGTAATAGGTAAATAATTACGCTCATAATTAAGATTTTATTTTATTGCTTGTAATTAGCTTGAGTTTTTTACAAAATTTCTCACAAGAACCAAAACGGCAATCCCTTATTTAAATTAACAAAGGCTTGTAACGAATATACTATAATCTGACAATCCTTTACCGAGAAATACCTATTGAATGTTTATATATATATATATATATATATATATATATACATATATATATATATCTATATGTATATATATATATATATATATATATATATATATATATACATATAGATATACATATATATACATATATATATATATATATATATATATATATATATATATATATATATACATATATGTGTCTGTGTGTGTGTGTGTGTGTGTGTACACAAATTTCTGTGAACTCGTATGTCAACATGTCAACATTAAGATAACGATATTGGAGAGATATTTTCCCAATAAGAATAATGGAACCACAAATACATGCCAAACGTCGTTCCTAAGAAAAATTAGATAGTAAGAAAAGAGGTTGAAAGAAAAGAAATACTGAAACTGGTTAATCGGTTGTTGAAGAAATAATTAAACTGTTACTAAGGTAAGGGATCATTGCTAAAAAACGTTTAATTACGATGCGTTGATGAAAATGTAATTGTTTGTACGCCAGGTTTTGAAATGCAGGTACAAACAATTAAATTTAGATATTCATTCAACTAAATTTACGTTCATGCTTAGCAACGTAGCTTGGAAATGTTCCAATAATACTATTAATTTATTTAGGGTATAAATATCTGAAATGGGTAATGTAATTGGGAAAAATGACTTCCTGTTACTGATACCAGCTTGTGCAATTACGAGTTTATATATACAGTTACAGCCTTCTAGCTATATTGTATGCATATGTAATCCTGTAAATAACGTTAACTTAATCTTTATGATGAATTTGTGCATGAAATATAATCGAGACAATTTTCGGCGTTTTAATTGAATTCCTTAAAGAGGGACAAAGTTCCAGAATTATATATATATATATATATATATATATATATATATATATATATATATATATATATATACACACACACACACACACACATATATATATATATATATATTCCCATACAGTGCTTGAAAAAAAAAATTTTTTCATAGGTAAGTAAATGTTTCAGCTTAGTTTTTCCACATATGAAAAATTACGTTTCCCTTGCCGCTTTGCCATAATTTCGAAAATAATATGTTACGTCATAGTCTATAATTAATCATGTGAAATCGGTATCAGTTTAATAAAGCTAGTGTTATTTGAATGGACAATTGTTTTCCCATACTGATAAGTTTCTAATTTAATATTTAGTTTTACAAAACCCTTAATATCCTAATTATTCACTTGTTTGGTAAGGAATATCATCGCGTGATGGTTATTTTGTATTTATAAATACTGATTTTATTTTAAAATACTGCAACTAAATTCTTTCCACGCTTATATCACTAGTTAAGAGTTTTGTTATTACTAAGGTGACCGTCTTTATTACAATTAATAAATGCAGTATATTCATCAATGACCTGAAGAGACTAAAATTTTATCTATCAGCAAATAATATAACTTTTTAAGGTCACGCATATTATCCAGAGAAAACTGAAAGTCAAATTTTGTTTTTTGTTTTACTTGATAATTTGAGGAAATTGTAAAATAATTAACCAAAAACATATTTAAACTATGTTTTGAAAGAAAATTACAAGTTATATTTCGGTAATTATGTTAAAAATTGATATATAAAGTAATAATTTCAATTATTATATAATTTAAATAGCATTTTATGCCCAATAGTTTCAGATTATATTTTCATAACACCAAGATCAGTAATCGAATTTTGTCGAAAACTTTCGGTTTTCACTATATATTAGAGCTGAATTATTTAACAATAATTTCAATAAAATAAAGTTTCTTATGGCGAATGACAATACAATTAAATCGTAGGTTTAGTAAGTTTTTACATTAGGGTTTCTGTAATAATATGTTCATATAAATTTATAAGTTCGCACATAGAAAAGAAATTTCAGTTAATACTATATTTAACGTAATAGCTAGTTTTGAGAAATGTGTATCGTATTATAAACAGAGCTCGAAACCTATACGGAGTAGAGAGAATAGAATGAAATGTTCATTAACAAAAGATGAAAGAATATTAACTAAGTCTATTTACCCTGCCTTCCCCTATCTGTGAAAGATTTCCACGTTAATGACAGTTTTTGATGCTTAACTGAGAAGTCGGCGTAGATGCTCTTTATTTTTCGTCTGTGAGACGTGACTTCAATGAAAATAATTTTTCTATTGTTCCCTTGTATTTTCCACTTTTATTCTCGTGTAGTGACTATAAATCACAGTTGTCGAGACAATCCACATCCAAGGGATTGTTTTGCACTGTAACTGTAGGCGACGTCAGCTTTTGTTCTAGTAGGTTTAGGTTGCTAAAAAATTATTAATGTTAAGCTCGATGTATCTCTTTGTTACACAAACTAGAGTATTTATTTTTATATTCCAAAATATCTAATACTAGAGCAAATAGTTAATATTCCTTTCTGTTTTATACAGAGATAAAAAGAATGTTTTATTTCATTTTTTTTTGTACATTTGTCATAACTTCTCAATTTATAAACACCAATAACGACACAAGTGTAGAGAAGGTTATTTATTTTATTGCCATTATATAATCACATTATAGTTTGAGTTTAGGTTAAAATTGTATCTTGATATCGCACCATTCTACACTGCTCACATTGTTTACTATGGTACTGAATACAATACAGATTATACGCAAATAGTATGACCTACTTTGCAATTCATTCCAATGTACCGTGTTTGTTGTTCACATATTCAAATGGAAGTTAATTCAAAATATTTAGAGAAGTAGTTATGCGCATATTCTATTTGCAGCCCTGAGTCATGTAAATAATAATTAAATTTGGAGACGATGTTTTTTTTTCAAAATATTTCAGCAGGATTTTAACTATGGTTGGAAAGTCGGTAAAAGTTAATTTTTACTTATGTATGAAGTATACACCTCACCAATCACACAAACACGAAAATTACTGAACCGACTTGATGAAAGGTTTCACTAGAATACTACTTCTGAATACCAGTTAAAGTTTTATTTATCTTTTGACCCCCAAGAATTCAAGGTCTTTGAGAATTACTTTCGAGAAGCAAGCGTTGTGCCAGCTAAGATACTAGTTTGCATTCCATGAGAATTAAAGAATTAAAGTAAGAGAGAAAGTGGTGAGAAAAGTGTAGGTGTTTTTAAGTTATCCAGTACATACACATATCCGTGGGTAAGAATTGATTTTCGAAGAAAATCTATTCATCCTCCTCCTCTAAGACTACCTTAACAAGGTAAAACTACCTTCACAAGGAAAAAACTACCTTCGCAAGTAGTTTTTTCCTGAGTTTTGCCATAGTTTTTAGTCTTTGTGCAAGGTAGCTTCGAGGTGAAAACATTATTACTGGAGAAAACTTCACGGCAAAAAGCTAATTAATAATATAACCTTATGATATTAAGATATATTTGGTGTTAGTTAAAAAATATAGTTTTGATATTTCTCAGCACGCATATGTAAATCTTAATTTATTTTTATTTTTTAAATTACACTTTTATTCAGCTTAAATTAATCTCTGTATTCTGCTTTTCACTTCAACATAACAGAATTTTTCTCTCCACCTTATCACTGTCAAATTTAAAATACATCATCTCATGCATATCTTGTTGTAAATGTACAAAAATTGTTGTAAATGTAACATTTTCAAAAATATTCGTACGAAAGTACCACCCAGGTCGAGCCACATTGGAATAAAACTATAATAAAGATCCTTTGTACCGAAAATATTGTGAAATAAGAAGTAACCTTACTGCGTTTTATCCAGCTGCTCAAAAAGCAGTATCACGTCTCCATGTATTTAGGATTTATCTGTGACGAGTGAGATATGTTTTGTTGAAAGTTGAGAGTAGTCTGATATTGAGACTCTGAATTACAAGAGGACTAGAACTTTTTGTTTTTCTTTGCTTTTTAGTTTAAGTTTGCATTTATGTTTTTAATTTTTGCTTGTATTTTATGTGAAAATAAATTTTCATCCGCATTTGGTTTTTACTCAATATTCAAGAATATTTTCTTAATTCAACGTATTAAGTTTATTTTGAAATTCGTTTGTAATGTTCGAAATTATCGCAAAACTGTGTATTCACATTCACTAATTATTAAGATCTCAAAAAAAAAGTTTAAAAAGAACTGAAATGTACGTTGTGAAATTAAATGTGAAGTACATAGTACATAGTTCCAATTTAGTGCAATTATATTATATTTGGGTGTAATGCTTTAAGAAACACAAGAATTGTAAGCTACTTTTAAAAATTTTGTTATATGTTTCATAAGTTCAACGTCGCGAAATATGTTTCTACTTATAAAATAATCGCTTTGTATATTCACGAGAAAATTATTTGGAAACAAAAATGGATCAACACCATAGTGGTTTTCAATAAAATTAAGTTGTTATTATCCTATTTAATATATTTTTAACATCATTTCTTACTACTTATACTTTCTTACATTCTACCCTAGTTAGCTTGATCGCACGAGAGTGAGGTAGTACTCGTACGAGTTTGGTTTTCTGCTATCGGGCAATTTCTGCTGCGATGTTACCCCTGACGCCCCACCGTTCTCCACCTCGGTCGTGTCCAGCCACATGGAAATAATCTAACCTCTAACCTTTTGGGTGTATCTCTATTATTATGATTGTATTAAAATGTAAATGACAAAAAAATTATTCCACGTAAATGCTGTAGGTTCACTACAATAACTGCAACTGTTTTGGTACGGAATATTTTCCTTATAAAGTAAATAAAGTATTTTGCAAGAAATATAATTGTAATTTTGCATACACCATTATGTACTAATAAAATAGATTAATAATATGACTGAATTAAAATCTTCTGAGAATTATGCTTTATTAGTTATTTTTTGGCATTTTAAGTATTTTTTGCCCTGTTTTTAAAAAAATTAGAAGGGATTAAATAAAGCCAGCATTTTAACCCAAGATTGCTAAAAATAATTGAAGAAATAAATATATAACTAATTTACATGCAAGTGTAGTACTAAATATAGACTAGACATTTTATATACTTGTGTTCTACAGTATTACCCTTTATAAATACGTTACACCCTTATTAGCGGAACAAAAAGATTTGGCCCGAAACGGTGTTACGACACAAGAACTATAATGAAAGTGAGAAATAGTCCGCAAAATTTGATATGAAAAACAGGTAGTCGTATTAAAATTGAAGGCAAATTATTCAATTTTTGAAAAATTTTAGAGAATTAATTACATAGTTATATAATAGGACGCCAATGGTTGTTGGTACTTAGAAAATGAATGGATAAAATCAAACGACGATTTTTTAATAAATGAATTAACAAAATGCAGTGTTTAAAAAGACATAATAAAATTCAAACTATCAAGATTGACGAAGTGGAACTTTGAGTTGAATATAACGATTTGCGTTATTGACATAAATTTTACTATAAAAGACAATTTCCTTCAAATCATTTCATTTCTTCGCCTATTCTATAATTTTTTTTTAATTTCTTGATGTGTCCATTTCTCATGATGTGTCCATGTGTCCAATTCTTAAACAGTGTAGTATGAGTTACCTAATGTTCAGTCGTAGATGTAATATAAAAAAGTATAATAAAATTATGTATGTTTTAAAAGTATACCTCAATGGCCGCCCAAGATGTCCAGCGAATATGAAAATTACGCACCCGGTGACGTATTACGCCCCAACTGTACCGCAATGACCTATGGTCACGACCTAGTCTCTTCTTCTACATTAGTGATAGACCGGTGACTAAATAAAAATAAAATACAATAATCATAAATGTTCATTAAGCTTACCTAAATCGAAGTTATTTATTCTTATATATATATTTAACTACAAGTTTTATAGATACTTTTATAAACTATGTGTTTTTCTTCAACGAAAATTTTCTCTTTATCTCTCCTTCTTCTTCTCCGCGTAGATAATTTGTTTTCTGTCTTTTTAGTTATAGGCAGAATGAGGGATTATTTTTTCTATCCCATTACACCTATTTCATTCTTAACGTTTTCCAAATTTAAACATTTTACTTATTTTTTATTTATTAAATAAATATATCAATGGCGTGAATACCTAAATGCATCACAATCCTTTATAAAAAATCATGACATTTTTATAAATATAAATTTGCTTGCTTAAATTTCCGTAATTGTATATTGTAATCCGTAAATTGTATCTAGACATGAGGCATAGCCAACTGTCGTTAAAGCTTCATTTACGTAAATTGATATGGAAATTATTACCTGTTTCATAAATGTTGACACTACAACCTTGTGCATATTTTACCTTTAACTTTTAATATCAACATAGAAAAGGGATGGTGGAATAAATTAATCCTATTTAACATCTTATTGATTTCCATGAAATTTTGATTTGTGTCGGTAAAAAAAAATCTTGATTTTCCCGAATAATGATTTTTTCTAACTGAAGTATTATATCTCTTAAATTTAAACTTTCCTGTCTGTATCACTTAATTCATGTTTGTCAACCATTTATATGATTATAAACCATTTCATAAAACTTTTCTTTTCATCCTTGAAATACGATATATTCAAGTCCTACCAATAAATATTAATGAAATTTTCGAAATAATAGCTAATTATATTCTAGTTAAAGAATTTATACACAATAATAATGTATACAGTATTATATATACTAAATTACCTAGTAATTTAAAATGCCACGAAAAAATAAAAAATTAAAGGACAAATAAAACTGCTAAGTCTCAAAAACCAAATAAAATTGATAGATTTTTTCTAAAAGTCAAGATTAAGAAGAATTGCAAATTATAGAGTACCTACAAACAGATTAGATTATCTGATAAAAAAGGCTAGATCTCGAACAATGCCAGCCGGAGCTAGTCTTTACTGGAATCATCTCACACTCAGTCTGCAGCTTCTGTCTGCACACTGTTATGGTGGACCACCTGCGTTGCGAGGCAAGTGTTGCTGACGTCTATCCACAAAGTAGTGAGTCCCTAATTTGTTTATTTATTTCTCTATCCCTCTGTCTCTCTCTCTCTATCCCTCTCTCTCTCTCTCTCTATATATATATATATATATATATATATATTTATATATATATATATATATATATATATATATATATATATATCAGTGTGTGTGTGTGTGTGCCTCTGCGTGCATGCGTGCGTAAGTGGATGCTTGCATGCGTGCTTGCGTGCGTGTGTGTATACAGATATACATAAAATAAAAATCATAATGACATAAGACGAAAAAAAATTAATACAAGTGTTCATTGAATATACTTGGTACATTTCATCCCGATAATCACCTGTAACTGAATACTTAAGTTTAATTGGAGCCAAAGTTCTTTCTGTTAACTTTTACCGGAATGTAACACATTTTAATCGTAAATGTTATATTATAT
This sequence comes from Druceiella hillmani, assembly GCA_039881145.1. NCBI lineage: Eukaryota > Metazoa > Arthropoda > Insecta > Lepidoptera > Hepialidae > Druceiella > Druceiella hillmani. The sequence continues at coordinate 19,827,001 of JAYKKI010000012.1, forward strand.
ATGATGAACACCATTTCTGATGAAGAAAAACACTTGTAAAACTGTGTAAACAAAAATCGAAGATGAAATTTTAGGAAAAACTAAATAATATATAATTTTGAATCGGTTTTAAAGCATACCGTTATTATACTTTTGCCTTGCAGTTACATATAAAAGGGGGACATCAAGAGGACCTCACAATGATTTCGTAATATTTTTTTTATATTACTTTATCTTTTCCATCCGCCTGATTTTTGACTAAATATGTCCATCGATTATTGAATATATGTGGCGTTAATTTTGTAGAAACTTATTATTCACAAATAAATGAAACTACGTGATGTAGTATTATTTCTACTGTCTTCAAGTTCTTTACCACGACCTAGGTTTCGTTGTATTACAACTTCTTGAGGTGGGCTATTAGCAAAGATTTCGTTCATCGATATAAAGTTAAATGTATATGTATTTATTATTATTACTAAGGTATTAAAATTTAGTTTAAACATATTTTGTTTTTCTTTTTACTTGTTTGGAAATGGTATTATCATCCGATAATTCTGATGATGAAACGAATTACACAGTATGCTCGATACGAATATCTACATTGTGCACAAATATGGATTGCTTATATATTCAAGAGCGTAAAAGGATATGGTATTAAAAAAAGTACGCGTATTACAACTCGTTCCATCAAGTATTAAATTGATAGTTTAATTAAAATTTTTAAAAAACGTTAATAAAGTTTCATTTTCTATATAATTATGGAATACGTATTATACTTAAATATTATGGTCTTTCTTCTTTAAGTAACAAGTATCCAAGAAAATTATTTGTTAGTTAGTATATCGTATTTATTAGATATTTAATATATTGACGATTATAATCGTTAATTACATTAATAAAGTTTAAACAAGTAGAATTGAGCTATTACTTATAACGAAGTAACACTTAGTTAACATAAATGTTAAATGTTTGGGAAAAATATTGAGTCTTTAACCCTTACTCGTGGTTTACATTTTACAAAGAGAGTTGTTGTTTGAAAAAAGGGCTTGTTATAGGATTACAAATATTGTCTCAGCTAAATAAGATTTTCAATAAAGTGATTATCTTAATAGGGCACAAATGTTATGGTCATGAACAAAAAATATTATGCAACTTACTCTCTTTTCACGATTACAATGATTTTAATTCATTTCATAGAAAAACGAGTCAAATTTAAAAGAAGTATTCAATATTTTTATACTCAGAATATTAAATTGCCGTAAAAAATTGGCATGTAATGGAAAATAAGTGGCAGAAATGCTATTTACTTTTGTACTTCTTTTTATTTAGTTAATGTATTTCATATAGTTAGAATAAAGGTACTTACCTTAATGATATACGATTTTTGAGAAAATCCCAAAATTAAGGAAATCACATTATATAGTGTTTAGAAATTAAAATGTTCAAAGTAAGTACTTCTTCCTTCTTTGTATTGTTTCTTTCTTCTTTGTATAGAACTAAACAGAGAAATCGCCATCATCTATTCCACTTCTTAAGACGAAATATATTTTTTATTTAGATTAATAAATGCCAGCATTCATACGAAACAAGAGAATCGTAAAAGCACAGACCCATTAATTAGAGATGTTATTTTGTACAGTTTTCAGGAAATTATTAAAATATAAAAAATTTAGCCACTTATTTTCCATTACAATGCCAATTTTTAACGGCAATATAATATTCTGAGTATAAAAATATTGAATACTTCTTTGAAATTTGACTCGTTTTTCTATGAAATGAATTAAAATCATTGTAATCGTGGAAAGACAGTAAGTTGCATAATATAACTATTTATCAAACACAGATTTCGTACAAAGAAAATTAATTGATGATGAAAAAACATGTTATTCATATCTCTGCTTAAATTTGAAGGGACGAGACGAATCTCTCCTCATATTGTCAAGATGGCTTAGTATAAGATGGATTAGTATAAGATGGCTAATTTTCCGGCGCCCCGGCGCTTCTAAGCGGTTTATTTCTCTCTGATGAACATGATACTTAGTTACGTAATTCAGGTGGGCGGTTTAAAAATATAAACTCTTTTCCAAAAAAAACGGGCATTTATAGGAATAAACCATATCATAGTTATTTCATTATTATTTGATACATTTTATATGTCGATATGGTGAGAATATTCGTATTTATTATTGAGATGTCGATTTTACCTACTTGATTCTTTAAAAATGCAAATAAATAAAAAAATTTTCAAATTTTATGTTAAATTAAAAAAAAATTTTGAATATTTTTTATTAATTTAACATAAGATTTGAAAATTTAGTAACGAGTATGGCCTTCTCTAGCTAAACTCAATGCGCTTAATCTGCTAGGCGTGCTTTTGACGACGTTTTTTATCATTTCCTGAGGAATGCGTTTCCATTCAGCGACGATCACAATTTTTAAGGGCCTGTTAAAGCGGATTGGGCATGAGGAGTAAGAACCTCTGTTATGTACGTTTGCGCATTAAGTGTGCCATCTTCAATAAAAACTAAGTCGGTAAGGTCATCTACGTTAATACCAGCACAAAATATTACGGTGCCTCCACCGTAAGGGGTGATTTCCTCAAAGCGCATTTCTGCGAAGCGTTCTCCAGGTCTTCGTAAGACTCGCCGATGTCGATCCTCACCACTAATCGATATACGGGCTTCATCGGAGAATAAAACACTATTCCAGTCTTGTTGAGCCCATGACGACAAATTTTGAGCAAATCTCAATCTGGCAACTCCATGCTCACGGAGCAATGTAGGGCCCCAAGCTGGGCGACATCTACGTATATTGAGGGCCCAATGTCTCCTTCTGACTGTCCATAGGCTTACTCGTGTGCCTCTGACGTCCTCGAGGTTCTGTTTGAGATCCACGTACGTAACTTGACGATTTCGTTACGCTTGTTTGACTAGGAAGCAGTCGTCCCGTGGCTCAGTGCACCGTTTTCTTCCAGAACCGGGCCTTCTACTGACGAAGCCCTTTTCTTGGCATCGTTGTCAGGTCCTTTGGACGGTGGAACGGCTCACATTATACTGCTGAGACATATAACACTGGCTACAGCCTTCTTCAATACAACAATAAAATACATAACAAATGAAAAAGAACTTAATAAGAAATGGATTTCATTTACAGTAAAAAAATACGTTTTTGTCAGTGAAAGGGAATTTTTATTCAAAAAGAATAAATTTCAAATTTAGAACGTTCGTTTTTATGTGCCAGAATATACTATACTTGGCAGTATTAATTACAATTAATGCAACCTCTTAATAAATAATATTCTGTTAATATAACAAAATAAAAAGCGTCGGTTTTTTTGTGCAAAAGAGTATATTTTCTATAACAATGATGAGTCCGTTCAAGATTTGTACTCAAGTTATAATAAGCCATTATTTTGCGTATCATTCGTTATTTTTTTTAAACTGGCAAACTATGCCATGTTTCGCATGTGCAATTACAATGTTAACTGAGTAGAAATTACAATAAACATTTGGAAGTGAAATGTAGCGAAGTATAGTGTTTATGACGTTAGTCAATATATTAAGAGGTATTATTTTTCCATTCATAACTCATTAAAAATATAAACTAGAGATTTGTGGAAACAGTATCTTTTGTTGAAAAATAACTACATTAAAAAACCTTTTTACCGTAAACTTCTATAAAATTCTGAACCTTGCCTTTGAAGAAGTCTTTGTTATTCTTTTGACGATTAGTTGCAATAACATATGATAAATAAAAATTATTTTCTTCTAATTATCTCAAACAAACTAAACCAAAAACTCAATTTGACGCCGAATTGCAAAATTTCCTATTATTTTTCATCCTGTAATTCATCCAACTAAATTTCATTATTGGATAATTTATTTACTTGAAACCTTCAAAACTATGGACCTAAACCTGGCTTTACTTTTATTGAGCTATTTACTGAAATTTAAAGGAATAGAAGGAGCTTTGACTATATTGCAGCAATTTAATTTTCTGTGCATATCTAAATTAAGTAGCCGGATTTTACTTCTTGAATAGTACTTTATATCATAATAATCCCTTTTATATTGTTGTCGCTATTGTTTTGAAGATTCGATTATTTTGGAGTTTTATATTTGAAGTACTTTTTTCAGATGTGAATTTCTTTTTATTACGCATTTTTTTTATTATTTTTAATTATATAAGATTTAGGAAATACTCCTACGAGATATTACCCGTAATTAAACTTAATAATATAGAGTAAAATGTAAGTATTTAGTAGTTGTCCTTGAGATTGCGTATTGTGTAGACATTAACAAACTCACAATGCAAATACGAATACAATTTCATACCTGTTTTTTGCAGGTGCAGATGTTAAAATATTTTCTATAAACGGAGACATTAACAAAGAAAATATATACGTCTCATTTTTTTAAAATGGTTGAAGTATTTGAGCTGGCAAGTGACGTATTTATAAAAAATGACACTTTAATTTTAAAGCCACAAACTCTATGTTTGTCTACGTTTTTTTCTCGGAAGTGGTACGTAACTGAATCAAAATCGTTGTAATTTAAAAAATACAAAAAAGTTCATAATTGCACGATCATACATAAGCCTAATAACTAAGACTATAAAATGAGTTTTGGAAGGCTTGAACAGCTCACAGAAATCACTTTTTTGATTTTAACGAAATATTGTCTGTATTCCGAACTTTGTAAGTATAAGACTCAATTCTCATATTAAGAATGGCTATTTGAATATTAAGGAATATTTATACATATTTATTTACCATGCTATACAGAAATTGAGAGAACTATCCAACTCAACACTTTAATTGTGGGAGATTTTAACAGTCAGTCACCGAGATGGGGCTACACACAACTGTCGCCTGTTGGAAGGCTTACTCAAGATTGGATAGATAACAGTCATAGATACCCCACCGACATTCCTATCATACGCCGGACAACTGTCAAGACCGGGTCTAGTACTAGCCCATTCGAACATCGCTGACAGAACCAATGCAAAACTTCTCGAAAATGCTGGGAGTTGCGGACATAGAGCTATCCTCATAACTGTACGGACAAACAAAACCAAATTTATAAATACCAGAGCCCCCCGGTGGAATTTTAAAAAGGCAGACTGGAACAAATATCGAAGGCTTACAGATGAGGCCGTGGGTAGTAAAGTGCTCCCAGAAATACCCGAGAAAGCCACCGACCTTCTAAATCAAATTATCTTAGATTGCGCTTACAAATGCGTTCCTAGAGGAAAAGTGAAGATGTTTAAACCCTACTGGAGTGCAACACTTACCTTGCTGAAGAAGAAACGCAATCGATCACGTAAAATAGCAGAAAGATCAGGGACCCAGAAAGACCTGATATGCCTCAGAAAACACCAGGCCGAATTACATAGAGAAGTAAAAACCTCCAAACAGCCTTTAGCCTTCAAGTCTTTCATCACTGACCTGGACTATCGGAGAGATGGCTTAAAAGTACATAGTTTTATCTCCCGGCTAAATAACCATGCCTCTAAAAAAATGCAAAACCCTATTCTGTACTCAAACAGACCAGTCACTGACCCTTACGATGCTGCAAATGCACTGTGCAAACATTATGCCAAGATCAGCAGAACGAGAGGGGATAGGGTTATTGAAAAGACCTTATGTAAAGGCCCAGTGCCAACTTGCATTAATAAAAAGACACACGAACTCTTCACTTCGCCTTTTACAGGAAAGGAACGTCAAAGACGGTTACCAAAGAAAGAAGTCCACTCTGGCGGTTTCGGTGGATCTCAAGGCCGCCTATGACACCGTATGGAGGCCAATGCTCATACACAAATTAGCAACAAACGGCATATCTATCAATTGTTCACGCTCTCCACCAAAATACCCAGCATCTCATTGTCCTGCAAAAACACAGCATTGGAGGAAAGCAACCTCTCTAAGTACCTCGGTGTTATACTTGATAAACGTTTAACATGGCGCCCTTACATCGAACAATGTGCGGAAAGAGCAGCTAAAAGAATCGGGATATTAACAAGATTAACAGCCACAACCTGGGGTGCAAGCCAGGATGTGTTGATTACCACCTACAAGACATATATCAGACCCGTCCTTGATTACGGGAGCGAAATGACCACCACAAGTAACCGTACCACCCTCAGTAAATTGGATACCGTGCAGAACACAGCGCTTAGGATAATAACGGGAGCGCCTAAATCCACACCCATTGCTGCTATGGAGGCACAAACCAAATGTAGTTCAATGGAAAGCCATGGAGAGAAATTAGTCCTCCGTTTTTGGCAGAGACACAGAAGTGTTTACACGCAATGGACGAACTACAGACAGGCCACTGCCCGACTGAAAACCCAAATATCCCCATTGGCCTCCTATAAGAAGCTGGCTACAAAGTATGGAATTGCCCTGGAGGAGCCAGCACCACTTACAAAATACTGCGAATTTTTCTACAATCTACCGAAGGCTAATTACAGCTTAAAAAACCACAATCAGACGAAATCAGCATCCTTGGACATCGAGCTGAAACAGGCTGCCCTGCCAATCAGCGAAGAATACCCACAACCTGATTAGTTACATGTATACACAGACGGGTCATCGATTCCTGAAACAGGGCCAACCGGAGCTGCCTACTACACTTCTAATTTTGAAGGATACTTAGCGGTGGGAGCCCCTCAGAGCAACTACGATGGAGAAATAGCAGCTGAACTAAACAAAATAACCCCAACACCTAAAGCAGTCTTCTTCGTCGACTCACAAGCGGCTATCCAAAACCTGTCCCGCAATACGGAAACAGAAAAGACCAGAAAAGCCCTAGAACTTCTGGCAAATAGGGGATGGCACCTCATATTGCAATGGATCCCTAGCCATGTCGACATCTTTGGAAACGAGAGGGCAGACATCTTGGCCAAAAGGGGCGCGTCCATGGCTCAACCTGCCTGTATGCCCTCGCTACAGAGCATGAGGGCCATCATCAACAGGGCTATTGACCGGACAGGCAGGCAACACCTCACACAGCTTTCCGTAGGGAAAAAATGGGAAAGTCTGGTCACCATCGGACCCATTGACCACAAACTACCACGAGCTGTGAGCGTAGCCAGGTTCAGAATGCAGACTGGCCATGACTACCTCGCAGCACACCTACACCTCATCGGTGTTCTCCCAACCTCTGAATGTCCCTTGTGCGGACACGATTTAATGAATGCGGATCATCTGCCGGATTGCAGTGGAATCAACCGCCAGGGGGACGATGATGACCCATTCAAAGATGTTCATCTATACTGGTTGGCGCGCCACCAAATGGCTCAAAAGCCAAGGGTGGGCGTTGGCTAGTAGTAGTAATATTTATTCGTATTAAGGAAAAATCAACATACTTTATGTGAACGAACGTTCTTTTAATAACATATTTTGGGGGTAGTATTAGAATAAATCTTGCCAAATATTTGAAAAACCCTTTTTTTAAATCTAATAATATTTTGTTTATTTGGTAGTTACTAGTATTTTCTTGATGTCTTTTATATATTAACCATTGTTTATTTAAATAAATTTGATTAACTACACAAATATTTTGGATTATAGTTTACTTTTTTCATGTCAGTGCGAAAACTTTGAATTTCATTTTACCAAAACTATATCTTTCGAATAGCTTATTAAAAATAAACTACAGTTTTTAAATTTATTTTGTAATTAAGTTAGTAAATGGATCACGGAAATTCGTAAGTTTGATTTATTTTATATTTAATTGCATAAATAATAGAATGAACTAAAAACATTAAGTGCCTAATTTTGAATTTTGTTTGATTCTCAGTTAAAAATTATCTGAAATTTTTACAAGACAATATTATTTTAGTTTTTCTTTTGCCAACGTAGATATAAAGTATCTTAAAAATATGCTTCTTCCTTGAATTCATTGTTTTGAATTTTGCTCAAACAAGTTATTAAAATTTTAATTTCGATATGTTTCCTTGCGGAATTGAAGCCATTAAGAATTAAAATTAAGAAAGTTTAAATGCTCATATTTATGAGTAAAATCGCAACGTTATTTCTCCCCTAAACCACGTCGCTTTTAAAATTAACATCAAAACAGGTAAACTTTGTTTGCTTTCAAATTTTATTTTTCAAAGTTATTATAAAATCAGCAAAAAAACGCATTTTTCAAATAAAAGCCATCCACGAGTTGGGAAGCTCTCGTGCACTCAATATTCAAGCGGAGGTGAAAATTTCTGTAACTTGGTGGAAAATGTTTTTGCGCTTTGTCATTCAGGGCTTTTGTGTATTTCATATTAAACTAGAATGCAAAGTGAATGGAGCAGTAATTATATTCGGAGAAGATCGTCTTCGAATTTTACCGCAAAAGTTAAGATCATTATCCTTGTGTCTTAAGTCACAAGAATTAAGGAGTATCCAGAGAGTCAATAAATTTGCTAAATTTATTTGTGGATGATGCAATGAGATAGTCTACACTCCGCGGTAGGAATTCTTAGATTTTTTGCAATATAATTTGGAGAAAATAATAATTTTAAATACTTCACCTCGTATTATATTGCAATTAATTTCTTGCATTTATATCAAGAAAATAATATTAACATTACTATTTTCATATTCATAATCTATTACGTCAATGTTTACTAGTCATTATTTTTTATTTATTTTTAATATTTCTTATTTACTAAAGTTATACAAAATATTATGAGTGCGAATAAAACTTTATTTATTACGAAAATATTATGTAGAATGTCATTTTATTAGAATAAGAGCACATTTCAAATTATAATTTACATATAATTTTATATTACCAGGTATAGCATATTAGTGAAAACATGCTCTCAATCCATATTTGACACGCTTTAAAATTATATTTAAAAAAATGTGAATATTTATTTCTTTGGTTCTCTATCGTGTATTTCTTTTTATTGACCTCATAGTTCACGTTATCATTCACGTGACAAAAAGATCAGCAGACCTACATACAAAAATACTGAACAAACATTTTTTGCGCCTTCAATTTTGTGAACAAAAAGTTTACCATAATAATTTATCATTAATTTCTAAACATATTAGATACATCTTTATTCCCCGTATAGGTTCCACCCTATATACGAAAGTCATCAAACGTTATTTTGCTCGTATTTCGTGCAAGAAGTAATCTTCGAGTTCGTATCTCTAATTTTCATTTATTTTCCATGTGCAGCTGGGACCGAAGTCACTGTCGTTGAACATAAACATATTGTCATAGTCTCAGTGTCTTGCTGCAGAATAAAAGCAATTTTTTTGAAATATAAACGATTTTATGTTCCGTCTTGTATCTTTTTTCCTTGATCGTGATCAAATAAAAATGTGACTTAAGTTAAATTATACGATGACGGAACGTTTTTTGCGGCATGGAATATTTGGTGTTATTAGATACCATATTTTTACGGTGTGAGATATTATAATGGTGACCTAAAATATTAATGTTTTAATAAATATTAATCGTTTTTAATTAACGATGACATTAAAATAATTTTCACGTAAAAAGAACATACGAAAATTGTCTTGATGTGCAAAATAATACTATAATGAAAAAGTTTGAAAAAGTGTACGTACTGTGTTTTTATGAGTCTGGCACTTTTAATTATATTTTAAATTGTTAAAAGTCCATTAACTTCTATTTGTATGAAATTTATGTAAAGAAATGTATATCAAAAAATAGCCAACTTTTTTAAATCTCTAAAGAGTAGCAATTAATTGATTAAGATATATGTAGGTTTTCTTTGTTTCATTTTCTTATTAATATCGTCTATACCATAACCTCAAAATATTCAAAAATAAATGTGTACCACAACTAATATAACTGATTGTAATTAATGGTGTAAAAGCTATATTATAGTAATTAATTAAAATAGTATTTTATAAATTATATTTTATTTGAAAATATCTAACTTTATTATAATAAATGACATTAGAAATTTCATAATTGCAAATGACAAGGTTCTACAGAATGCTTTCAAGATTTCAATATAATAAGTAGAAAATTAACTAGCCGTATGAAGACAGATAGTGAGTTATAGTTCTTTTAGAGATTATAAAATATCTTCTTCTCAAAAATAATTTAGTGCAAACAAATTTGATATTTAACTAGTTACAGTTAGTAATGAACTGAATGCAAAAAAAACTTTGATTTGAATGTGCATTAGTATATACAATGAATGAAATGGTAAACATTTAACGACGCAATCGATTTGAAACAAACTATAACAGCCTCATTAAACCGTTTGCGAATTTAAGCCACAAGTATTATAGCTACCTCTACAAGAAATGGTAGAAAATAACATTAATTTTCTACTATTACAATTTATAATAAATTATGCCATATTATTACTTCTACGTATTTCTATCGTTATCAAATTTATGCCATAATTATTTCGTATTATTACGTAGGTGTAATATTAATTTTATGTCATAATCATTACATATTTATTCTTTTCAAAGGACTTCGTAAAGGAAGGTTATGAAACCGACTCGTATAGTTTTACTCACCTATGAACAGACGTGAATCGGACATGCCATAACCGATTTTAATTATCCTTTTTTTTTGAACGGCAACAACTATGAAATTGAAATGTAGTTATACAGTTCTTCAGTGACGAGAAGTGAACTCACCTACTTTGGACTAGTTTGACTTGTAATATGTTTTCATGTCTAATGTATTTTCAACCTTCAAACCAGAAACCTTTATGCTTCAGGGTTACTGCCTCCCTACAACTTGAAATATGAAGATCTGCTGTTTTTAAATTATTATTTTAGGTCTCAAGCAGATATCGTGTTATTGAATTCTCAAGCAGATATTGTGTCATCTAATATGTTAGACTTGAAGATCCGCTATTTTGAAAGTAGTTTCATGAGTCTCAAGCAGAGACTGTAAGTAAATTCTGAATTTCAACTTCTCATTCCTGATATTGCAAGAGTCCTGACAGTCTTAAAATAAAAGTTAGAGGTATACTATTTTTGTAAATTAGTATTGTGGCTCTTAAGCAGAAATTTTGACACTAATCTTCGAATATTAAATCCTCACTCTTAAAGCTGCAACAGTGATGCTGAGTTATGATGATCCTAAATGGTTAAAAATGAGGATCTGCTGGTTTTATGTTAGAATTGTGGATTTAAAAGGCTCCGTCATTGAATTCTGGGCTTCAACTGTTTAGTTCTGTTACTGCAGGTATTGCACGCGTCAACTGTGAGACTTGAAGATCTACTGTTTCTGCAGTAGTATTGTTTGCTTCAAACAGGTTCTTTGTCACTAAACTACGAATTCAAATTCCTCAGTCCTGATGCTGTAAAAGTGCTGCCTTTGTAAACCGTGAAACTTCTCTAGTTCATCTGCTGTTTTTAAATTATTATTATTATTGTCAAGCAGATACTTTGATACTAATGTGGGTTTAAGCAGAGATTCTAGCCTTTAATTTTGGTTTCCTCCTCTTCAGTTCTGTTGATATAGGATCTACGTTAACTGTAAGACTTGAGGATCTGATGTTTTTAAAATAGCATTTTGCGTTTCAAGAAAAGTCTTTGACTCTGTCATTGAACTCCAGGTTGCAACTTCTCAGTCTTGACGTTGTACGAGTATAGGCTGCCTAAATTATGGGACTTGAGGATTCCCTATTTCCAAATTAGTGTTATGTGCCTCCAGTACCAACTTCTCAGTATTGCTGTCATGGTATATTACCCGCTTGATGCGTGAGTCTTGAGAATAAGGTAATGTTAAAATAGTATCTTGGGTCTTAAACAAACATTCAGAATTAAGAGAAGCGTCAGTTTTCAAAAATCTTAGGCAGGAGCAGTATTTTGCAAACTTATTTATGTTTGAAAACTAGATTATACCGCAAAAGCTTTAAGTGAGTACTCATATTTTCGTTATTTTAGACTTTTCCATGCTTTCCTTATCCGATGATAATTTGAAGTCGATTAATTTTTTGTAAAACTATTTATTACAATTTCATTGTTTTCAGATCATTTCCTTTTCAGTGGCAATTTAAAGTTTTCAATTTTTTTATTAAAAATTTGAAGGTGCTGTAAATTTATAATAACGCTAAGAAATAATATAAGAAACACGTACTATAACGCCAAATTTTTATATTTATATAAGCCCATATCAATCTCCCCGTGTGGTTATTTACGTTATTTTCCTATTTATTTTATGGAATAGGCCAAATATATATAATTTTATATAGATTATCTGTAACTATAACCTTAATAATTAATGACAAACGTGTGCAATTTTTTTAAATATATATATATATATATATGTGTGTGTGTATATATATATATATATATATACACACACATATATATATATATATATACATATATAAACAAAGTGTGCAAGCGTACGCGTAACCGCGCACATATTTAATATATAAATTAAAAAAATTATAAAAGATAAAAATAGAATGTCAGGGAACTATAAGTATACACAAAATAAAACAATGGAGAACGTAATTGAGGATCAGGATTAAAGATTCAGGGTCATATTAAATATTTAAGAACTAATTTATGTATTATCAATATTTTGTAATTTCTGTAGTTTCATCAAACACGAATTTACGAAAAATAAAAATTATTAGGGGATATCAGTCATATCTTCCATGTTATTTCCTTTTGATGTTATAACTTTTAATCATCTTACCTATAGACAAATTTTAAAGTTTTCTGGTTTCTTCATTCCTAATAATTGGGGATTTAAAATGTATCGCTGAATGTGTCTATTAAAAGAATCAACATGGCAATACTTTACTTCTATTGAAACACACATTAATAATTTGTATGTATTGCTATATTCTTATATAGCCATATTTCTTCAATGTAGTATCGCATTACATTTCCACATGATCGTTTTTCGACGGACTATTTGTCATACTAGATGAAGAATTCCTGGATGTGATCCAATAATATGGTTAGACGTTTGATGTAGTATGTGATCATTTTTTGCCAGTCACTTCGCTTATATGCTGTATGCTTTTTGTGTGTAACCAATCATCTGTCTACTCCACTTGATTATGATATAAAAAAAGGGTATCTTGGTTCTTTCTGAGACTTTTTATATTTTGGCAGGAGTAATTTATTATAGAGATTAATATTGTTTCACCATCCCTTCACTTAACGCAACAGCGTTATCTTCATATGGAAACACTTACCCGTCATGTCTTTTAATCTAATGTTAGATATGTTATATTAAACGTAAATTATTTTCATAAAATTTATATCTGCTTCAATAGTGGTTGCAGAAAATTATGATTTCGCCGTTATATTTCTTTATTATCAAAAGTTGTAGAGATTTCTATTATGGCTCATGTACCTCTTATATTTCTCTTGTTTTCAAATTCTTTTATTACCTACATTTTATTTTACTATTAAACGAAGTTTTGCTAAATCGAAAACGTATTTTACTCGAAATATGTCAATTTGAATTACTACTTTAAAGAAGATTTCATTTACGCATTCAATAAATAACTTAATTAGTGTAAAAATCATTCGATTTTTCATGTGTGGCTCATTAATAAAATAATGCAGCTTCTAGCATGAACATGAGCAGACATATAAAAATAGTGAGAGAATTTTTCGTTTTACTTCCACTGAGATGGACCTAAATAACTTAATAAATATAATTATTTTAGCTGTAAGGGACAATTGAAAAGAAACAAACAATTATTACTAACTTTTTTGGCATATTACGAATGTACATTTATTTAAATCAGTAATCTGAAATTAAATTAATCCAAAATCATTAATAATAGAAAATAATCACTGTCAATTAATTTTTTATTCAAAGGTAAACGCCATAATACAGCGAGTCATAAAGTGGACACTTACATTTATGGGTTTACTATCTTTAAAATAAACAATGTAATAATTTTTTATAAGTTTTTTTATTAATTTTTTGCCACCAGAACCAATGATATTAACTTCATATATATGGTACGAATCTTTAAATGTTGTTAAAATATGAATTTAAATAAGAATAATACTCTTCTAAATATATAATAAAAAAGCCAAGCAAAATTCGTAAGCACAAATCGGATTTTTTTGTGATAAACTGGTAATTTCATGTCGAATGAAAGTACGGTTTTAAAATAATAATATTTTAAAATAATATCTCAAGGTGTATTGACCATATAAAATAAACTTTTATTTCTTCTCTTTCTAATATCTATTCAAGTAGTTTACAGTTAATACAGGTATATCACTTTGAAATAAATATATATTTATTTGTCGTAGATTTTGAGATGAGGTAAACGTTACATTTCTCTCAGCCTTTGACATACATTTATTACTTTTTAAACTACTTGTGTGAAATTACAAACGTATGTTTCCTTTTATGTATGTATGTTTTCTTTTCAGAATAATATTCCAATTATTATATTATTTTCTGCTTAGTACACTGTTTTCACTGCAAATGCACTATAATATATATATATATATATATATATATATATATATATATATATATATATATATATATATATAAATATATATATAAATACAATCAAGGCTATATTTCCGGGTATTAGCGTAGGGTAATTCAGTATGATATGGCTTGTTCGACTGCTTTAGATGTCGTGAGCTAAGATTGATGGGCAATTGCTACTCGAAGGTCTACGTTGCTGTGTACGTTTTTTATTAAATAAAAAACTAAAAAGTAAGTATTTTTAAACTTCAAAAGTTCAATTTATCTCGGATTTTTTAATACATTGATATTTGATGTTATATGTTAATGATTTTAAAACTTAATATGTTTTTACTGTTTTTTTTTTAATAAAATAACCTGTCGATAACAAAACCTCAAATTAAAAAACAAATTCATAAATGGCGCTAAATTTATACTCTAGATTATACTTTCTAGATTATGCCTACATATCTGATAATCTTAAAAATGACAGAGTTATTGAAGAGATTTCAAGGATGGTTGAGAATTCTACATCTGAACGGTTTCAAGAAGAATCAACAATGCCTTCAATATTAAGATCTAATAACGATGGTCACAGGAAGACACCACAAAAAGACGCGATTTCAAAGTACCTGACTGACACGTGCCTAGGTGAAGAACTGTTTACTTACGTTCGGAAAGGGTGCAAGCATCGAGCAAAAGCAACATCTCCGTATTACATTAGTGAAAAAAAAAGAAATTAAAAGTAAAAATGACAAGATTATAGAGCAAAAAAATCAATATTGAAAAGCAAAAAATTAAATTATATTGAAGTTCTGTGGAAGAAAAAAATAAGAATTAGCCAGTAAAAAATCCGGCCATCCAGCAAAAAATCAATCCAGAAAAAATTGCTGCGAGACTAAAAAAATAGAAAATTAGCTGCAATATACTTTTCGTAAATTATGGCTGCATGTAATTTAGACTTCGTTCAACAGTTCTTGTAATCATTGTAGCAAGAAAATGAAGAAACAACAAACGAAAAAGAAAAACTTACACGAAAAAAAAGAAAAAAACTAACGAAAAAGCAAAGGAAGAGAAAAAATACCCCAGAAATTAAATGGCCATTTTATATTTACTTCAGCAGCCAATTTTTAAGAGATTATTGAAGTTTTTCTAATGTTTGTAAAAATAGTATGTCTAATATTCAGAATATTCTTCGAAAATATAAATGGAAATAAGAGTAAAAGCTCAGTTTTTATAAACAAATTATCCTAAAGTATGTAAATAATTCGCAGGCTACACTGGATAATATTGTAATACCAACACTTATTTGAAAATAAAATAACATGTCACAATGTTTATAACATTATTTATACACCAAGCATAACATAAGTTTTTTCTGCATATGATGCTATCAAATCTGGAAGTATACCAGCGTAAGCCGACACATTGTCGCTTTGTCACTTTAACGAATAGCACATATACTCTAGGCTTTTTCAGCGTCAAAATTTCGATTATTTTTTGCGTTGTCCATTTTTACCGTGTGAAATTTCATAATTCGTATCAGTAAAATAATGGTGTGTTACTTGTATTATACCACTTTTTGTAGTGAGACTCTCTGAAATTAATGTTTTGACTATGTGTATAGTTTTATAATATCTGGGTATAATACAATGAATTTTATAAATAGTTGTCAGCTGATCAAATATTATATTTCTGCCAACCATATTTTAACTGTCAAATTCGAATGTTTATAAACACACTATCTTGAAACTGAATGGAATATAGGTTCCATTGAAATTTTTGAATTGAATAACAGATATGTATATTCAAAAAGAATTTTTGAAACAATATTCCCCATCACCTCATGAAAAAAAATTTATTAAGTTATATCTTTTATTATATATTAAATTCATATTATTGGCTTTCTATTTAGTATGACAAAACATATTAAGAGTTCCAAATTTTCTTATTGGCAAAATTTTAAGATTTGTGTGCTCATGGGTTCGGGATCTGAAACCTTATTCATTCTACTTATTCTCAAATATACCTCTACTTCTTATGAAATATCCTTAACTATCGGAGCAGCGAAACTTTGGTAGTATAATATGTTTCCGTACCAGCAAAATAACTAAAATATATGTTATCTACCGTCGAGTATTTCCATTAAATATCAACACATTTTTCTAAACTTCTTGTTGTATTAGACTGAAAGAGATTACTCCTATAGCAATAAGTCCGCTATATGTCAGTAACATTGAAAGTGATAAATAAATAAATAAATATTTAAATATTTTTTTTAGTAGTTCAATGGTATCTTCAAGGTTTAGGTGGTACCTTGTATATAATCTCGTCAACGACATAAATAGTTGAATACCGTTACTACAATTGCCCTATTATAACATTACGCCGTATATTTCCATGACGACAGTCTTAAAATAATTTTCAAATATTCAATTACCTTTGTATTGTTTCAGTATATGATAGGCAATCTTCATAAATATTTTTGATATTTGTGTTGGACAACAATTATACAATATACAAATAATATAAAAAACATAGTTTTGGAATAATAACGCGATTAAACTTTCATCATAACTACAAAGAGATTATTTATTTCACCACAAACACAACAGCGTTTTTATTGGGATATTGTTTGCTACACCAAAGTTCAAAATAATACTTTCATGCTTTATCTAGTCACCTTGAAAAGACAGCTATAGTAGTACTTTGCGTAATATTCGTTATATAATATATACCACATATATTAAATTATATAAAGCAATTAAAAAAAGAAGAGTATTCAAACAGAAAACCAATGAGTCATAAAATCTCAATACACATTTTGTGACTCCTTGGTTACAATTACTCCTTAGTTGTTTTATTTACTTCCAACAAAGTAATCATTTCTGAAGGGCCTACGTTTGGGTAAACAACCAACTGCAACAAAACCATATCTTTCCCTAATGTCCCTGGGGTTGCTAGTCCGTCCTTATCCCGCCAAATTCTTTCAATAATATGAGGAATTAAAAGTATACCAGTAAGTTTACATTGTGACTCTTAAAATTTATCAAAATTTTCCACCCAAAATTTCACACAATTGAGCAATATTTTCGAAATATGGAGATACGTTTTGTATCTCCATATTTCGAAATTGTTCCTTAAGATTTTCATTTCCGGTGGATGTTCGCTCACGAAACCAGTTGCGTCGTAAATCAGCACGCACGCCACTTAATAGGACCACTTCTGATTATGTATGCAGATAAGATTCTTCCCCAAATTCTGTTTAAGTTTTAGTCACGAATTATCTCGTTCAATTTAGGTTGGTTTTTCCTTATACTTGCGAGCATGCATATCCACGATGCGAAGATTTAAAACTGCCAGTCTAAGAATGTTTCCATTTCTCGTAGGTTTAATATTTGAAATTTATTTATAGCTTAAATGTACAGATTCAAACTCTTAAAAAAACTAAATAGTAGATTAATTACACAGGCAATATTATGAAAAAAACAAAAATAAGGTTTTGCAGGCTTAATTTCAAAACCGAGTTTTAAATCAAAATTACATGATTATTATATTTCTACAAAGTTAAAGTCATGTATATTTAATGTTTTGAGAGTATTTAAACGGTTGGAGCACTTTCTTTCAATTAATACCTTATACGATATATGCAATTAAAGAAAACAATAAAATGGTTTAATAAATATTTTTAAGTCGTTTTCAAGATATATGCAAAGATAAGTGCTTTTTCATTTTAATTAACTTTGTATCTAATACTTTCAAATTATTCTTGACAAAAATAAACCACTAAGACGGACATATGAGTGATTATATTTTATCATTTTATTATTTATTAAAACTTGTATATAAGACGCAAACTTCGAAGTACTCGCGAAGACGCGACTTTAATACATTACTTTATGTAATTTGTATTTTCATCAAGACGAAGGATGTTTTTGTTTTGGCGTCTAGGATGAAGTCAATAAATTTAAGGAAAATGGGGTTTTTTCAATGGCAACATTAGTGGACAATCACGTATGTATGTAAATGTGTAGGTACGTACATTAGCTTGTATAGGGCTTATAAAATCAGAAGGTAGTATACAATTTACCAATTTTTTTGTAGAATTCAGGGGAATGAATAAAACAATAATTTTCAAGCTACAAAATATGTTCCGCTTATGAGTAATACCACCAAAAAGTTTTAACCAACAAAGAAGAAAAAAACCAAAAGTTTTTAAACTTTATTCAATGAAAATTAAAGAAAAACGTATTCAGTCGGAACAATTGAATTTCCTGGCTATTCATATTAGTATATAGGTGATATCTATAGTTTTTAGTTATAATCAAAAATATATTTCCGGAAGTAAAATTAAAAAATTGAATTACTTCCTTACTCTAGAAAGTTGTGGTTTGGTTACAGCTGCGAACGTGCAATACAGAAATATAACTACGAGTAGTTAAATGAAAATTACGAGATTTTCATACGCATCTAAATGAAACTATGTGATGCAGTATTCAACTTTATTTCAATTCTTTACTACGACCTAGCTTTCGTTGTATGACATTTTCAGGTGGGAAATTAGAAAATATAGCATCTTCAGGTGGGCAAGTAGCCACGATATCATCTTTGCTAATTGCCCACCTGAAGATGTTATTTTAAGAGAAAGCTGTCGTAGAATTGTTATTGAATCAGTAATGGGAATGTTCGCTTAGTGACGTATAATATTGGGCATGAAATTTACACCTTCTCTTTAAATTTCATATTTTTTACTGAAAACGGTGTATAAGACGGAATTGGGTTTAATTTAACCAATAATTAAAAACGTAATGCCACTTATTGAAGAAACTTATTCATAGTTACGCTTAAGAGAACAATGGAAAAAAGAGAATTAGAAATATGGAGCCCAGGAAGATATCGTTTCCTTATGAGTAAAAAAAAATATTTTTAAAATCGCTCTTAAATATTTATTAGTTTGGAAAATTGTGTTATCACTTGTTTCTGGTAGCATTTAAAAATAATATGCCTCCTTTTGAACAAAGGATGTGAAGAAATTTCTCAATTTTAATAATACTAATATTATATATGAATTTCTGATAACGACAAACATAAGATGATACGTTTGGTTTTAAATATGGTTTTAGAATTAAAAAAATCAAGTTTAAAATTAAGTGAATGGTCGATTTTGAAGTCTTTGATTTTGTATTTTGAAGGACTAAATTTGAAACACAAGTTAAATTGGTATCCTATTAAAATGTATTGGTGCTTTACACAAATTTACAGATTTTTCACCCCTTACGAGAACTACTCAACCGATCTTACTATTTTATGCACATTAATATTTTTTTTTAATTAAGCAATAGATACAAAATTATTTTTTTCGTTATTTCGGATTAAATTACTTACTAAACTTTTGTTATATATTCTGTGGCCTTAAACGATTTCAGAAAAACGTTGTATTGTTGTAAAATAATTACGCTTATAATTAAGGTTTTATTTTGTTGCTTGGAATTAGCTTGACTTTTTGAGAAAAAAAGAGGTTGAAACAAAAGAAATACTGAAACCGTGCGTGGAATTGGGTTTAAAAAAATATATGCAATATCCAGATAACAAGTATCTATATGTTTGTAGAGGGTATAAACTAATATCATATTAAATATAAACTTATATATAGTATAAACTATTATATAATTAAAGTCCGTGCAATAGATTTCATGTGATTGAAGAACAACGACAAACAGGATTACGAAAATTTTAAAAACGGTTTTTCAGGCTTTCGTTATTATTCTATACGTTAAATTATATAACTCTCTTTTTAACATTTTCTATGTATATAAGAGCTATTATTGTATATAAGAGCTGAATTATTTAACAATAATTTCATTAAAATTAATAATTAAATAATTAAAATTAATTTTCATTTAAAAGGAATTTTCCTTGTGATGAATCAAAATAATATGTTGAATAAAGTTTTGGATGATTATTTCGTATATTTAGTAAGTTTTCATATTAGGGTTTCTGTAATAATATCTTCATATAAATTTAAAAGTAAGCACATAAGAAAAAAATTTCAGTTATTACCATATTTAACGTAATAGCTAGTTTTGTGAAATGTGTATCGTTTTATAAAGAGACATCGAAACCTAAACGGAGTAGAGAGAGTTGAATGAAATATTCATTAACAATAGATGGAAGAATATTAACTTACTCTAGTTTTCCTGCCTTCCCCTATCTGTCAAATATCTCCACGTTAATGATAGTCTTTGGTGCTTAACTGAGAAGTCGGCATAGACGGTCTTTATTTTTGTTCTGTGAGATGTGACTTCTAAAATATTCATTTTTCAATTGTCCCCTTGTATTTTCCTCTTTTTTTTCGCAAAGTGACTATAAATCACAGTTGTCGAGACGATCACGTTCAAGGATTTGTTTTGAACTCTAAGTGATGTCAGCTTTTATTCTTGTAGGTTTAGATCGCTAAAAACTTGTTAATGTTTATTTCGCCGTAATTCTTTGTTACAATTCTTTGTTTTAGTCTTTATATAGAGACAAAAAGAACATTGAATTTTATTCTCTTTGTACATTTATCATAACTTCTCAGTTACCAATAACGACCCGGTGTAGAAAAAGTTATTTATTTTATTGCCATCGTATAGTCACATTATAGTTTGAGTTAAGGTTAAAATTTTGTCTCGATACCGCATCATTTACACTTTTGACATTGTGTGCTATGAAACTCAAATAAATAATACGTAAATAGTATGACTTTGTACTTCATTCAAATGTACTATTTTTGTTGTTCCCATATTTAGATTGAAGTTCGTTAAAAATATTTTGAGAAGTAGTTACGGGCATATTCTATTTGCAGCCCTGAATGATGTAAACAATAACTATAATAATAAGCTTGAAGGTATTAAATAACTTCTTAAATTATTCAGACTTTGAATGAAATATTATAAACACTATTTTTGCAAACTAAAGAAATTAAATATTGAAATCTATTACTTCGCCATAGATTGAGATGAACATGATTCTTAAAAAAAGTTCCGATAAATTTGAGTCAAAATCCAAATAGAGATACAGTAAACAAAAAATAAAACAAATCTAATAATTAAAATTGGAGACGGTGTATCTTCTTCGAAATAGTTTAGTGGGATTATAATTGTAGTTGGAAAGTTGGTAACAGTTAATTTTTACTTATGTATATTTCCTTCACGAATCACAACAACACAAAAATTACTGAACCGACTTGAATGATGGTTTCACTGAAATTCTACTTTTGAGTATAAGTTAAAATTTTATTTACATTTTGACCCTCCAGAATTCAAGGTCTTCTGAGAATTACTTTCGAGATGCTAGCATTGTGCAAGCTAAGATACTAATTTGCATTCGATTTAAGAACGTGCTATTTAAAATTAGAGGAAGAGGCATGCGAAAAGTGTTTTTCTTTTATCCCAACGGATAGTATTCCCTCGGCAAAAAGTTTTGGAGAGAATAAATTTTGCAAATTTCCATACTGCGTTCACTAATAGCTTCTAAAGCATTTTGGGACCTGACGGTAAATGAAAGTAATAGGGTAAATGGCAAAACGTACATTATTATCATACATAGCGTCGGATAATTCTTTATTCAACGAAATAATTCTAAGGTTAGGTAGGAGACGTTAGGCTACGTATTAGATTGAGTTAGGTTGTGTTAGATTGAGTTAGGTAGGTTTAAATTAAGTTAATTTAGGTAGTTGTATCATATTGAATTAGATAAGATTAGTTTAAGCTTATTTTGGGTTAGGTTAGTTTGAGCTTAGTTGGGTCATGTTAGATGAAGTTTGGTTAAATAAGTTTGTACTTTAAGTTTATACTGTCGTCGAGTACAGTATTGTTACCGAGCATATCATTTTCATTGGGCACAATATAGAAAGTAAAAGAATAGATTTTTCCAGAACGTACACATCTCCGCGGTTAAGAATTTGTTTTAGAGGAAAATCTATTTATCTTCCTCCTCTGTCTCACTCTACCAAGGAACTGGGTTATACTTATAGTTACATTCACATGTAGTATTTATCTGAATTTTGCCTTTATTTTCAGTCTTTATGCAAAGTAGCTTTGATGTAAAAACATTATTACTGGAGAAAGACTTCACAGCAAAATTAAAAAATATGCACGAAAAAAGGCACGGGTAAAAGCTAATGAATAGTAAAACCCTACACTATTAAGATAGATTTGGCATTAATATAAAGATAGTTTTGTTGCTTCTCAGAACGCATACGTAAATCTTATTTTATTATTATTTTTTATTTTACACTTTTATTCAGCTTAAATTAATCTCTGTAATCTGTTTTTACTTCAATATCACAGAATTTTTCTCTCCATTTTCTTATCTCTATATCATAGTTTGTTGTTAATTAACACAATTAGTTTTCAAAAAAGTTACTAATATGCGTAAGAAAGTGTATTATATTTATTTATTGGGCAACCTTATTAGAAGAAAATTGTAATAAAGCTCGTTTGTACCGAAAATATTTTGAAATGAGAAGTAACTTTACTTTTTATTACATAACTTCTCAAAAAGCAACATCACGTCTTCATGTATTTATGATTTATCTGTGACGACTACGGTGTATTTGGTTGTAAACTGAGAGCAGTCTGCTGTTAAGACTCTTAATCACAAAAGGACTAGATTTTTTTACTTTTCAGTTCAATTTTTCAATTGTGTTATTATTTGTTTGCTAGTATGTTATTGTGAAAACAAATTTTCAACCGTAT
Source organism: Druceiella hillmani (assembly GCA_039881145.1). Lineage (NCBI taxonomy): Eukaryota > Metazoa > Arthropoda > Insecta > Lepidoptera > Hepialidae > Druceiella > Druceiella hillmani. The sequence continues at coordinate 19,850,138 of JAYKKI010000012.1, forward strand.
TATGTTTTTACCTCAATATTCACGAAAATTTTCTTAATTCATGTTTATTTCGAAATTAATTTGCAATGTTTGAATCTGTCGCAAACTGTGCTTAAAACGAAAGTTATAAAATTAAATTTGACGGACAAATATATGCCTTAGCAAAACACAAGAATTGTAAGCTTCTTTTAAAAATATCGTAATGTATTTCATAAGTCCAACGTTGTAAAATCTGTTTCGATTGATAAAATAATCGCTTTGTATATTTAAAAGAAAATTATTTGGAAACAAAAAGGACATTTTCTGTTACATTTTTTGTTAGTTTAAATTTATGGATTTCAACCGTAGTGGTTTTAGATATTATAATATAGTAGTAGTAATAGTTTTAACATTATTTCTTACATATGTTTTTAACATTATTTCACATATACATTTTGCATACATATGTTTTTAACATTATTTCTTACAACTTCTATATTCTTATATTCTATCCTAGCTAGCTCGATTGAACGAGAGTCAGAAGATTTTTTCTAACTTATGCGTGAATCTTGTATTAAAATGTAAATGTCAAAACATGTATTCGACGTACAAGCTGTAGGTTTGCTACAATAACTACAACTTTTTTGGTACCAAATATTTTTCTTGTAAAATAAACCCGCTATTTTGTAAGAAACAGAATTGGATTTCGCATGCATCGCTATGTACTAAACAAATTCTAATTTATTTTTAGATCAATAATATTAGTGAATTTAAGTCTATCTGAGAATTATTTGTAATTTTTGACATTTTAAGTATTTTTGGCCGGGTTTTTAAAAACCAAAAGTAATTAAATAAAGTATGTTTCTTGCATTTTAACCCGAGATCGCCAAAAATAATTTAAGAACTGAATATATAATTAATTTATGTGCAAGTGCAGTACTAAATATAGACCAAACACAAATTTTATTTACTTGTGTGCCATAATGTTATTATATTATAGATACGTTACACCCGCATAAGCAAAACCAAAATATTTTGTCCGAAACCGTGTTACGCAAGAACCACGACGAAAGTGAGAAATAATCTGCGAAATCCGGTTTAAAAAACAAGTAGTCGTATTGAAATTGAAGGCTAATTACTTAATTTTTTGAAATATTTTAGAGGATGAATGACGTGTTTATATAATATGATGCTAATTGTTGTTTGTTCTTAGAAAATTAATGGATAAAATCAAACGATGATTTTTTGATAAATTAATTAACATAATACAATTTTTGGAAAGAACAATTCAAAATAACAAGATTGACGAAGTGAAACTTTGAGTTGAATATAAGGATTTGCGATATTGACATAAAAATACATCTCTTTATGATAAAAGACAATTTCCTTCAAATCATTTAATTTCTTTGCCTATTCGATAATATTTTTTTTAATTTCTTGATGTTTTCAAATTCTTAAACATTGTCGTGTGTGTTTAATTATGCAATTTTGAATTACAATATTCCTATAACACAATCGTAGATGTAATGTGAAAAATTGCAGTAAAATTATGTACATCTTAAAAGTCTACCTCAATGACCCAATATGTCCGGCGAATATGAAAATTAAGATCCGGTGACGTGCTGCGCGCCAATTGTACCGCAGCTAGCAGCTAGTCTCTTGTTCTACATTAATGATAGACCTGTGAGTAAAATAAGATTAGAATTTAACTTTAATGTAATGGAACAAGATAACAAGAGTCATATTTAATGAATACTCATTAAGCTAACCTAAATCGATATTATTTAATGTAATACACATATATCTAAAAGTTTTATAAATAATTTTGTAAACTATGTGTTTTTTTCAATGAACATTTTCTGTGCATCTCTCCTTCTTCTTCTCCGCATATCTAATTTTTTCTTTTCTCCCTTTTTAATTACTGATGGAATAAGATATTACTTCTTTTATCCATCACATCCATTTCACCCTTAACATAATTTTAAACCATTTTCTGATTTTCTGTAAATTCAATAGATTAAAATGTGTATTTTATATATGTTTAGGTATTTACGTAATTTGTATAAAAAGCGTGAATACCTAAATGCATCAGAATCTTTGAACAATATAAATCTTTGAAATATATTTTTATACCTATAAATTTGCTTACTTAAGTTCAATTTATTCAAATATTCAAGCCTTACTTATGGTGTATATATACATATATATATATATATATATATATATATATATATATATATATATATATATATATATATATATATATGTATACCTATATATATATATATATATATATATACATATATATATATATATATATATATATATATATATATGCACACATAAATATTACATATACGGAAAAAACGTTGAAGGCCTTCAACACTTACTAGTGGTTTATAATTACGATCACATTTGACGTTTAAAAAAGGGGCTTATTAGAGGATTACAAATATTGTCTCAGTTAAATAAGATTTTCAATAAAGTGATTATCTCAATACTGCACAAATATTATGGTCATTTACTATAAATATTCAAATAAAATAATATAATGCACTAACAGTATGAAGAAATAAACGCGCTGTGCTCAGCAAAGTATGGTGTATATACGTGTAGTTGCAAAATCCTAGCTCGATTTTGAAAATTAATATTAAGTTCTATTAACGTAATGGCAACTTGGTATTGTAAGACGAAGTGCTTACTTTGGGCGTTTTAATTTCTAAGCACTATATAATAACATTTTCTTCATTTGGATAGAAAACATTTTATGAAGATTTTTTGCAGTCTAAATAAAAAAACGTGTAAGATTGAGGTGAATACTTTTATTCTTACTATATGAAATACATTAACTAAATATAAATAAGTAGTGCATAAATAAGTAGCATTTCTGTCGTTATATAAAATTAAATAGAGAAAATACCATCGTCCATTCCACTTCTTACGATGAAATATATTTTTTAATTAGATTAATAAATGCCAGCATTAATACGAACCAAGAAAATGGTAAAAGCATACACCCATTAATTACAGAGGTTATTTTGTATTGGTTTCAGGAAAATATTAAAATCTGTGGAATTTAGCCACTTATTTTTAAATATACTATTGTGAGTACAAAAATATTGAATGCTTCTTTGAAATTTGACTCGCTTTTCTATTAAATTAAATAAAAAAATCGTAATCGTTGAAAGATATGAATTTGCGAAATGTAAATATTTATCACACACAGATTTTGTACAAATGAAGGTAATTGACGATAAAAAAGACGTTATTAATATCTCTTCCGACAATTATAAACAAGTACTTTATAAAACGGCCCTGGCTAAGGGAGGGAGACAAAGAGAAGTTAACCTGAAAAAATTTAAATTTCCCAAGCCGACTAGAAGCAAGTAATTATCAAAGAGCGGAAGTTAAATTATTTCCTGTGAAATATAAGAAATGGCCCAAAATAATTTTCCAACGAAGTCGTCTATTGCGAATGTTTCATTATTTTCTTAAAATTGAAGACACGGGAAGAAACTTTCCTCATCTTGTCAAATATTAGCACAAGATGGCTAATTTTCCGGCGCACCGACACTTCTAAGCGATTTCTTCTTTCTGGTGAATATGAGACTTAGTTACGTAATTCAGGAGGGCGGTGTAACAATGTATTTGCCAAAATTATGATGAGTGAGCCCGTTCAAGCTTTGTACCAAGACATTCGCGTGTATTTCATATTTTAACAGGTTTTCTAAACTTTAAATATTATTTATATGTGTATTTAAGGCAGAAAATTACTTTATTTTATTAACTGTGGTAATTTAATAGGCCATAATATTGAACAAATCGTAACAATGAGGTGTATAATTTGTAATTTTTTCTAAACTGGCAAACTGTGCCATGCTTCCCATTTACAATTACAAGTTAACTGAGTATTTTAATGACAAGAAAATTACAATGAACTTATGGAAGTGTTGCGAAGCATAGTGTTTACATTGATAACGTTAGTCCATATACTACTAGGTACTATTTTCTCATTCGTAACTCAATAAAAATATAAACAAGATATTTCTAGATACTGTGCTTTTATGTTGAAAAATAAATACTAATAAAACTTTTATACTAAACTTCAGAACCTCAAGTTTGAATAAATCTTTTTCCTCTCCTGATGATTAGTTACAATGAAGCTCGGTAAATAAAAGTCATTAATCAGTAATTCATTAAACTAAAATCCATTATTGGACAATTTAATTACTTCAAAAAATTATTTTTACAATAATAATACGCTAAAATCGTAGATCTCGAATTCACTACGTTCAAAATTATTGATCTAAACCTGACTTTACTTTTAGTGAGTGAGCCATTTACTGAAGTTTATGAGAATACAAGAAGCTTTGACTACATTGTGGCAATTTAATTTTCCCAGCGTTTCTAAAGTAAATATAAGGATTTTATTGCTTAAATAATACTTTACATTGTAATTCTATACACACACACACACATATATATATATATATATATATATATATATATACATACACATATATATATACATATATATATATATATATATATATATATATATATATATATATATATATATATATGTATATATATATTTATTTATTGTTGTCATTAATGCTTTTCGATTATTGTGGAGTTTCAGATTTGAAGTACATTTACAGATGAGGATTTCTTTGTATTACATATTTTTTTGCGTTTATTTTTCCTTATATAAGATTTTGGAAATTCTCCAACGAGATATTCACAGCAAATTGAACTTAATACTGTAGAGTAAAATGTAAGGACTTAGCAGATATTGTTGACATTGCAGATCAAGTAGACTAACAAATTTACAATGCAAATAAGAATACGATTTCATACCTTTTTTTTATAGGTGAGGATAATAAAATATTTTCTAAATTTTTTTTAGAAATGGAGGCATTAACAAAGAAAGTCTCGATTTCTAAAAAAAATATAGGAAATCTAAAAAATATAGAAATCGTCTCATTGCTTGAAAACTGCTTTATTATTTGAGCTGACAAGTGATGTATTTATAAACAATGACACTTAAATTTTAAAGTCATAAAACTTGTATGTTTGTCTAGGTTTTTTCTCGGAAGTGGTAGGTAAGAGAATGAAAATCGTTATGATTTAAAAAATACCAAAAAAAGTTCACAATGGCATAATCACACATAAGCCTATGGAAGACGATAAACTAAGTTTAGGAAAACAGCTATATCGAAATTGCTTTTATGAAATATTGTCTGTTTTCCGAACTTTGTAAGTATAAGACTGTATCCCCCCCGGATTGAGTTTGGCTATTTAAATATTAAGGAATGTATGTGCGTATTTCTTTATATTAAAAAAAATCAACATACTATATGGAAACAAAATGCCCAGCTTTTTTTTCGTAACATGTTTTGGGGGTTGGATCAAAATAAATCTTGGCAAATATTTTAACATCTCTTTTTAAGTCGCATCGTATTTTGTTTATTTGGTAGTGACTAGTATTTTATTGATGTGGTTTACTTTTTAATTCAATATTTTGAAATATTTCAAGCACATATTTTTCATGTTACGTAATTTAATGATCAGAAGCGGCAACGAAAGTGCATTCATACGTTATAATCAATCAACTTGGTTGGATCTTGGGCATAAAATCGTAATAATAATAAAGAAAGGAACTTTGCGCTTAAACTTATCCTTAGGAGATATCGTGTTATTTTTTATGGAATTTAAGTTATAATTTGCTGTCTCCTACTAAATAAAATATCTCATCAGATATGGTACTAGTGGTATCAACTATTTTCATTATTAACACACATTTAACTCTTCTTAACATATCGTGCGTGATACTACATTAATAATTGAAGACTTCAGTGGTTTATTGTTACGGAAATATATAGAGCAAATAATTTCTACTGGACTTTATATAGTAACCTGACTTATGCTTGAAATTTTTCTAGCATACCGTACCACAACGGAATCCTATTGTTTTGGCAACCTCATCTGTCTCCCTTTGGCAGTTTATACATCTAGCTGAAATAAGACAGGAACTTGTAATTTACATATAAAGTTTAGTTATTTTGCTCAAAATTAGAAATGTTATTTAAAATCTTTAACATTTTATTTTGATGGTGCTCCCGTACATTATAAAAGGAAAGGGGAGGGAGATAATTTTTTCATACTAAAATTGTGGAAAACTTTTGAAAATATCCTTAAGAGTAGATGCCAAATCTATTTGTCTGGTTTTTGCGAGATAGCAAAACCTGTGGGTCATCAAATTAGTAATTTTTGAAACTATTGTGTTACTAGATCTATTTCAAACTACTAATCTACTCACTAAATCTACTTTATTATTAAGGAAGCTGTTATTTGGCTTGAGTATTCCTCATATTTTTTTTCAAAAAATTGCTTAATGTAATACTAGCAAAATATGTAAATGGTTAAAATGTTATGAGAAATTCAATTTAATTAATTTTGAGAAATTCAATATTTCAGCACTTTAAAAATATAGTTTTTAAAGGGCTAAAATATTGAATTTCTCAATAAAAGCAATTTTAGTTTTACATAATGATACATAATTCTAATATTTTCCAAGCGTTTAAAAGAAACTATATGTAACCTTATGGATTTATATTTTGTATTATATTTTTATATGGTATGCATAAACATTGTAGTACGAGTTTTACTTTTACTTCAAATTATTTTTTAATTCATATTAGTTTTTTGTTTACAATATATTAACAAAACTTTATTTCCTTGCCGCAAGTCCATTTACAACAAATATCTCGTTGAATCATATAACTTATTATGCTTTCAAAATACCCTTCTGATATTTTTATGAAACCCTCGTTAGTAATTTTACAATTATTACCTCGATAGTCAATAAATTGATATTATTATTTACAGTCACCTTTCGCCATTCTCACAAATTGCGGCTTTCTAACAGCTTATTAAAAATAAATTACATTATTATAAATTCATTTTGTACCTCAATTTGTAAATTTATCACGGAAAACCGTATCTTTGATTTATTTTATATTCAATTACATAAATAACAGAATGAAGAAAGAAACATTAAGTGCCTAATTTAGAATTTTGTTGGTTGGCGGCTAAAAATTATTTAAAATATTTGTATGACAATATTATTTCACTTTTTCTTTTGCAAACTTAGATATTAAATATCTTCATAATAAATTTCTTATTTGAAATCGTTTTCTTGAATTTTCCTCAAGCTTATATTGCATACAAATTATTGAAAATATAATTTCATTAAGTTTCCTTGCGGAACTGAAGGCATTCATAAATAAATTACCGAGCGTTAAGAAAGTTTACAGGCTCATATTCATGAATAAAACGTCAATGCGAAATCTCCGTTAAACCACGTAAATTTTAAAATTAAGCTCAAAATAGGTAAACTTTGTTTGCTTTTAAATTTTACATGTTATCGCAAACATTTCATCATAAAAACCTTGAGTTTAATAAAAAAAAACCCAGATTTCAAATAAAAGCCATCCACGATCGAGTGGAGAAGCTCTCGTGCAATCAATATTCAAGCCGAGGTAAAACTCTGTGTTCTGTGGCGGAAAATGTTTTTGATGCCAATTGAGTTTTATCATTCATGGCTTTTGTGTATTTTAGATTCAATGGGAATTTAAATTGAATGGAACCATTGTTATATTCGAAGAAGTTCGTCTTCGTTTTTATCGCAAAAGTTTAGATCGTCAACTTTGCGGCTAAATTTGCCTAAAAGTCGTAAGAATTAAAGGGTTTCCAGAGAGTCAATTAATTTTCAAAATTTGTTGGTGGATGATGTACTGAGGCAGTCTACACTACGCGGTAGGAATATTTAGATTTTTAGCAATGTATTTTAGAGGAAATAATCATTTTACGCACTTCGCCTTATATCATATCATACAATTAATTTGTTCTATTTATATTATGCCATTAATCAAAGTATTACTGTTTTTATATTTATAATCTATTTCTTGAGTTTTGACTAGTCAGAACTTTTTATTTATTTTATAATATTTCCTATTAAATAAAGTCATAAAAAATATTATGAGGTCTAATAAATATTAAATTTTTGGAAAATTATTTTAAATATTATTTTATTAGAATAAGAACGAATTTAAAATTATAATTAGAACATAATTGTATATTGCCATGTATAGTATAATTAGTGAAAGCACGCTCCCAAGCCATATTTAACACACTTTAAAATTATGTTGAAAAAAATCTAAACATTTATTCTTTGGTTCTCTTTCTTATATTTTTTTTTCATTTGCCTTTTGTTTCATATTCATGTGATCATAAAAATAAGCAAACAAACAAATCCGCAAACCTACACACAAAAACACCGAAGAAACAATTTTTGCCTTGTCAACTTTATGAACATAACAATTGCCCATAGTAATTTATCATTAAATTTGTAAACATATTAGATACATCTTTATTCCCAGTATAGGTACCACCCCTATGTACGAAAGCCATAAAACGTTATACTGCTCGTATTTCGTACAAGAAGTAATCTTCGAATTTGTGTCTTTAATTTTCATTTATTTTCCATTTGCAGCTGGGACCGAAGTCACTGTCGTTGAACATAAATATGTCGTCATTGTCTCAGAGTGTTGTTGCAGAATAAAAGCAATTTTATGTGAAATAGGGACGAATTTATGTTCCGCCTAATACATTTTTTCCTTGATCGTGACCATATCAAAATGTAATTTAAGTTAAATTATACGATGACGGAAAGTTTTTGTGGCATTTTGTGGTTTTTCATGATACATGTGGCTTTTCATGATATAATATAACATAAGGGTGTCTCAAAATATTAATGCTTTAATAAATATGAATCATTTTTATGTAATGATGATATTAAAATATTTCTCACGAAAAAACCATGGGAATTTCTTCTTCGTATAGAACATAATATACTAATGAAAAAGTCGGAAAAATGCGTAAATATTTTGTTTTTATGAGAACAAGTCTGGTACTTATCACTACATTTTAAATTTTTAAAATTCCATTATTTCCTGTTTTGTTTGAAATTTATGTATAAAACGTATATATTGCATATATGCGGAGGTTTTCATACGGTTTACCGTAAAATTGTATAAGGTATCCAATTTTATGTAAATCTATAAAGTGGATCAATTAATTTTTTTAGTTAAAAAGGTTTTCTTAGTAATATCCTTTATACCAAATCCTTAAAAAATTCAGAAATAAATGTGTATCATAACTAATATATCCGACTATAATTACAAGCGTAAAAACTATATTATAATAATTTATTAAAATAGTACATTTTAAATTATGGTATATCTAAGCATAACTAACGTTTTTATATTAAATAACGTTAAAAATTTTATAATTACAAATAAAAAGATTCTGTAAATTTTTTTTAAGATTTCAATGTTAAAAATAAAAAAATTAAGTCGCTGTCTATAGACAGTCAGTGAGTTATTTTTTAGAGATTATAAAATTTCTTGCTCTCAAAAATAATTTACTGCAAACAATTTTAAATATGTGATTAGTTATAGTTACTAATGAACTGAATGCAAAAAAATTATATAAATATGCAAATATAATCGATTTTAAGTAAACTCAAATAAGGCAAGTATTCGTAATATTATAATATACTCTTTAAACAGTTTTTGAATTTAAAGCACAAGTATTATCATTAGCTCTACGACGAACGGTAGAGAATGCCATGAACTCTCTACCCTGGTTTATATTATGCCATCATTTTTACGCATTACATATTTCTACCACTATCTATTTTATGTCATAATTATTTCGTATTTTAACGTATTTGTATTATTAATTGCATAGCATATTTAGTCATTATGTATTTGTACTTTTCAAAGGATTTAGCAGAGGAAGGCTCAGAAATTGATGCATATACTTTTTATCTATCTATGGACGTGATTCGGAGATGCAATAATTGATTTTCATTACCCTTTTTTTTCTTTGAAAGAAAATCTTTTTGGATAGGTTCCGTACACACATAGTTATGATTTGATGATGACCTTTGAACATATTCCAAGAAACTCCTTAATTAGTTCGGGTGTAAGAACCATTTAAAAATTAATTTGATCTGAGAGAGACCGAGAGAGAGAGAGAGAGAGAGAGTGTGACTTATTTTGAGATAAGCAAGAAAGTAACAGGGTGAATACGTAAATAAATATGTAAAAATACACGCAAAAATGACGAATTTATGTTATCAGGAGATATGTAAGTATTTAGTGTATACGTACAAAGTTGTGCTGTAACTGTGATATGTGTAGGTAAATGGGTAAGTATATAAAGCAAATGAAAAATCACGAAACAACTAGTGAATTGGTAATAAAATAAGTACGTATCGGTTTATAGGAGGGCACCATGCAACTGGGTAATTAAATATGTAAAGAAGTATTAAATAAGTTACTAACGGAGACGGTTACCAGATAATTTCATGTGGATAAAAATGAATATTTTGCAAGATATTGCAATCCTCGGATATTTTTGGAGTCCAATGCAGTGCTTATGTTTACCCGAAGAATAAATAGAGAGAAAAAGAGTGAGAGAGAGAGGGAGAAATAAAGGAAGAGAAAGAGAGGCATTGACACTTGGCACCTATTTATAAAACTTCTAACATTAGTTTGCCAATTTATTAAATACTTTTATTTTCAACCAACTTCAAAAAAAGAGGAAGGCTCTCAATTGAAGATATAAAATATAAGATAACATACAGACTGTTTTATGTAGTCTTATATCTTCAGTATTTTTCTACCAATTTGTATGGTTTTCTTGATCGAAATTTTGAGTACATTCCGTCCAAAATAAACTCATAGGGTAGAATTTGAACAGAAATATTGCATATATACCATAGAATAAATTTGCTCTGTAGCAAAGTCAGGCTGAAGTGCTGAAACCAAAATATAGTAACAAAAATTATTCAGTGACGGATCGAGTTTGTACTCGTTTGACTTAGCTTGACGTAGTAAAAAACGAAATTGATAAGCTTACACAGGTATGTCTAATATAATACCTTTTATATATAAATCCTAATGCTACAGGGTACTACCTTTCTAAACCGTGATACTTGAAGATCGGTTGTTTCGGATTTAATATTTTACGTCTCAAGCAGAAGCTATGTCATTGAATGTGTTTTTCAACTCCTCAGCCCGATGATGCAGCAGTACTGCTCACCTACTCTGTGAGACTTGAAGATCCACTATTTTTAAAATAGTGTTTTGAGTTTTGAGCAGAAATTTTTTATTAAATTCCCGATTTCAACTCTTCAGTCTTTAAAGTTTTGATACTACAAAGGGCGATATCAATCGGCCCTTTAGAAAACTAAGGGGACAACGGTGGAGCTGAGGGTACACACAGAGTCATGGAACCACTAAGTTATTGGATGGTAAGTAGATAAATAAATAAATACAGGTTTAAACCAATGCAAGAAATAACCAAACATTATTACATAAGTAGTTAGGTAAATACGTATATACAGGTATATACAAAGACATACAACAACTAGGATATTATTGGCCGGATATAATTTCTAAAATCCGGAAGTCATGCTGTTAATGCACTGATTACGATGAAGTTAACGGAGAAATTGTGATTAATATGTATGTATACATACGTACATATATATATATATATATATATATATATATATATATATATATATATATAATATATAAAAATATATGTGTGTTTGTGTTAGAAATTTTTGAGGTTGGTGTCAACTGAAATGTAGCAACCATCTTATGTATGTGGGTTTGAATGTACTTGTGTATTTCAGAGATGAGAGAATCGTCGGTTTGGAATCGATTCCACTCTCTAGCAGTAGCAGTATTTTGTAAAATTTATTTATGTTTGGAAGCCAGCGTATACCGAAAAGTTTTTTATTCGATGGTAATTTGAATTTTTTTGAAAAATTATTTTATTATAATTTCATAGTTTTCAGGAAGTTGTAGGTATTATAAATTTATTATAACGCTAAGAAATAATAGAAGATGTACTATAATGTCAGCTATTTACATTTATATGAAAATATATCACTGTCCCCGTACTGTTATATAGGTTATTTTCCTATTTATTTTGCTTTTTATAATTACGCGTTAGTTACGTTAAAATTTGACCTTGATAATAAATGAAAAAAAATGTGAAATCTTAACATTTAGGTTCAGCTCACATTTCACTATGTTTACAAATACAAATGTTTCATGTCTATTTCATCTATTCAATATTAATATACGTAGCATGATTGCGTTAACCTGTTTTTGTTTTTATTATTTCTACATTATTTTCTAATATATTTATAATTTCTTAATCCAAACCAAAAGTTAATTATATCATTTAAATCGGGCATGGCGAAAGATTAATTCAAAATCATCATTAAAAATCAAGAGGGCATTATACCATAATATTTAGTAGTTGTATATTATCTTAAAACTTTTTTATCAAAATTTCGGAGTACATAAACAACATTTTTTTTATTTGCATTATGTTTTTAAAATGCATAATGAAATGAACTTTTCACCACACTTAATTCTATAACCTTTTGTGTTATTTTACTAATATAAATCGGAAATTTCCTTAAAAGAAACAATGTAGTTTCAAAGTAACTAAACTTAACAAAATAATAACTATGGCGAAGAAAAATATTTATTCAGGCAATACCTCATTTAACACGAATTCCATTATTATAATTTTATGAAAAGGCATGAAACAAAATTTCTTACCATGACATGTGTGCTAGTTGAGGTAGTTGACCTGGCGTCGTTAATTTCGTAAAGATAATTCACGAAGGGTATAGCAAGGAGGCACTTGAGGAGTTAATGTATTTATTAAGTTTCAGTCCCTTAATAAAATAAATTATGTTGATATGAGTTGAGTATAATCAGATTTTGCTTGAGTATATGAGCCTCCACGAGCGGAATCCTTTTTCCACCATCGACACAAGGAGGAGATGGTTTCGTAATTAATTTCCCTAAAAACACTGAAATTTGTATTACATTAATTGTGCCCAAGAATATTAATATTAAGTTTCATGTAAATCGGATCAGATATAATTTTGGCCATGAAAAGTTTTTCTTTAGAAGCATTTATAAAAAGATTCAGGTAAATATGTCCGAATTTTTTTTCGTACAAACTTTTCCTTGTTTTTGTAAAACGCTAAAATTAATATTTCATTAATTTTGTTGAAGGGTATTAATGCAACGTTTCAAATATATCTGAATTTTCTGAGTCGATTATTGTATCCTGTATTTTAGTGAGCTTCTTTATGCTGCCCTTACTTGCGTGAACATTTCAGCGACTTGTTATTAAATGATCATTAATCTTATATAAATCAAACTATTTTGCTGTTTGCCTTCAATTTCCATGGCTTAAAACTTAAGCAAATTTCCACTGAATTACACTGCAGTAAACTCTTCTTGAACACATTGTGTCAACATTGACACATTTATATTATGTTGATTAGAATAACTAAAATGCAATATGTAAATAATCCATAGTTTTCTTTAATTTCATATGAAATTTGGGGAATAGCTTAAAGGAGCTCTATATAAATACATAGTTCTGAGATATCGTTCTTCTAGAAGTTCCATGTAAAGTTGAAGTTCTAAAAAATGAATAAAAATATTCTAAAAAAATCGAAAACGTTATAAAAAGTTCTAATATTGAATATATTTGGCGTTAATTTTGTAGAAATTCATTATTCACAATTAAATGAAACTACGTGGTGTAGTATTATTTCTACTATCTTTAATTTCTTTATCACGACCTAGGTTTCGTTGTATTACAACATCTTCAGGTGGGATATTAGCAAAGAAAGAATCTTTGCTAATATCCCACCTGAAGATGTTGTAATACAACGAAACCTAGGTCGTGATAAAGAAATTAAAGATAGTAGAAATAATACTACATCACGTAGTTTCATTTAATTGTGAAAAAGTTCTAAATTATTCTTAAATGTTGTAAGTCATTTGAAATTTAATTTGATAATTTTGAAATGCTCTGGAATGTTCTAAAAAATTTGAAAACGTTCTGGGAAGTTCTAAAATATTTTCAAATTTCGTAAATTATTGGAAATAGTTTGAATCCTATTCACAGTATTCTGGAATCAGAATTTATTCTGAAACCAGAAATTTTGATCGTCGATGGCATTTCATTTTGAGTTCAGCATGTTTCCGTTACAATCTATTCTCAGCAGCGGTCATTAGAAGATCAATGAGAAATCTTTCTAAAAGTCAAGAGTGAATATCCTATCAGTGAATTCAAGTGATTCTTAACGGTTTAGCATCGAATACGTCCGAATATTCTAGAATCAGAATTTATTCCGGAACCAGAAATTTCGGTCGTCGATTGTATATAAGTTAGAACTCAGTGTGTTTCCGTCACAATGTTTTCTCAGCACCGGTCAGGAGAAGATCAATGAGAAATTTTCGTAAAAGTCAAGAGTAAATATTCTATTAGTGAATTCAAGTGATTATCAACAGTTTAGCATCGAATACGTCCGAATATTCTGGAATCAGAAATTTTGATCGTCGATGGTATATTCGTTTTAGCTCAGCGTGTTTCCGTCAGAGTGTTTTCTCAGTAGCGGTCAAGAGAAGATCTACGAGAAATCTTTCTAAAAGGCAAGAGTGATTATTCTCTCAATGATTCAAGTGAATATTAACAGTTTAAAATCGAAGACTTCCGAATATCCCGGAATCAGAAATTATTCCGGAACCAGAAATATCGATAGCCAATGGTATATAAGTTTGAGCTCAATGTGTTTCTGTTACAGTGTTTTTTCAACAGCGGTCAAGAGAAGATCAACGAGAAATTTTTCTAAAAGTCAAAAGTGAATGTTCTTTTTTTAATAATAATATTTTATTTAAGTAAGATGCCTAAATGTAAGAAAGTGTTCACAAATTGCGTGTATATGCAAAAGCAAGAAATGTAGCAAAAACAAATTAAACAGAAGACCAAAGGACAGAACTACTTACGATAATTCGAGAAGGAGTGGAACAATTAAGAGAACATCAAAATAAAGAGCCAACATTGAAGTAGAAATGCGAATTAGAGTACGATCAATTAGAAATCGTCAATCAGTTAATTAAGACCAAATAAATGAAATAAATAAAGCAGGTCTCTACGCCAAAAACATAACAACTACAATTTATAATTACAAGCGTTTAATTATAATCCAATAAAAAAATATGATTAACATCCTAATATCGTTGTCGAAAAAATGAGCGAAGTATGTAAGTATTGCAATGCCAAAAAATTTAAAGGAGAAACTAAAAATATGTGTTGTTTGAATGTTAAAGTCAAATTATCAGCATTACAAGAACCACCACCAGAACTATTTGCTTATGTGGTCGGAACCTCACCGGAATCAAAATATTTTCTCTACAATATTCGTCGATACAATTTTTGCTTTCAAATGACTTCGTTTGGGGTTCCATCAATATGCAATGAAGAAAATTTTAGTCCAGTTTTTAAGGTTCAAGGAAAAATTTATCACCGAATACGCTCACTACTGTCGTTAACAAATGAAGAAAAGAAATTCGTTCAAGTATACCTTGTTGGTAATAAAGAAATTGAAACAGATCAGCGTTGTACTCATATTCAGGGGCTACAACGAGAAACAAGAGTTACAATGTTTACCTCATAACCATAATCAATTAATCAACGTGTTCAAGTCTTCTTTAGAACGAATGATTGCAGACAATTATACGATCGTCATTCGGGCTGATAAAATTTCAAACGGTGAGCTTGATCAAAGGTTTAATGCACCTCAAGTGCATGAAGTTCCAGTAGTAATTGTCGATAATGAACATAGACATCGTAATGTCATTATTCAACGTTGAAGGAATCAACTGCAATGAATGTCTGAAATACATTGCAGTTACGATGCGCTACGGTATCCAGTAATAATTTGGCAAGATGGAGACAGTTATCACTTCAATACCCAACAAGTCAATCTAACTACAAGTATGAAAACTAACAAAAAGTATCAACGATGCAATTCTACGTTTATCTATTTATGACTAGAGATAGTGAATATAATCATATTCTTAATTGTCGACAATTTTTCCAGCAATTCATAGATGATATATACGCTAAAATTGAGACTGAAAGATTGTAATTTATTCGCCATAATCAATAAAAGCTGAGTTTAGGAGAATATATCCATTTAATAGATGCAATAATAAATGATGGAATGTCGATTCCTTGGCTGAAAATAAAAGAAAAATTACAATAGGAACAGGTGGCTTTTGATCGACATATATCATTACCCGAGTTTTTAAATTAATACATAATTAAAAACAAATATCCAGCGCTACTATCCGCTGGAGGTACTCGATTGAATGACAGAAACGAGGACTGCCATATTCTCACAATTGATTTGGTTTAGAAATAAAATTCTAATTTAAACAGAACTTTACGATATAACATTGAAAAATATGATTCATGGTCCTTGAGGCAAATTAATTAGAAATTCTCCATGCATGAAACATAACAAATGTACAAAACGTCATTCAAAACTATTGCTAAACGAAACAATAATATCCATGCTAAACGAAACAATAGAAAATTATCAAAATAAGGCATTCGCCTTACGACTAAACGACTAAAATTAAAAGACGAGGCAATGAAGAAGTTGAAGTTAACAAGCAATGGGAAGTTAGTTCCGTATAATTTCCTTTTATCAAAAACGTTCAAGGCTCATATCAATGTCGAATGCTGTAGTTCTGTTAAATCCATTAATTACGCATGCAAGTATATCAACAAGGGTAGTGATATGACTGTCTTTACTGTGACTGCAGAAATTGAGCACGATGAAATAGTATAGTATCAAAGGGATCGTCATATTAATACCAATTAAGCAATTCGAGGAATTTTGAGTTTCTTGATGCAAGTTCGACATCCAACTGCATTACAGTTGTTCAATTATCTGTCTACTTAGAAAATGGACAACGCGTGTTCATCACTAGAAAAAAATCAGAACAAGTTGTGATGGAACCAACAGCACGAACAACTTTAACAGCTTCTTTTAGAAGATCCCTTTGCAAAGACGGGATGCATCAAATAAAAAAATTTACATAAAAAAATTTAAATTTAATTTATTAGGAAATAACACGAGTTTATTGGGAGGTGTATTGCTAATATTGTCAGGCAATTTTCTTCAAACATTGCCTGTTATTCCAAAATCGACAACAGCGGATGGAATTAATGCTTGCTTGAAAAAGTCAGTCATATGACAAAGCGTAATAACAATTAAGTTAATAACAAATCCGAGAGCACAAATTTCAAGAGACGAAAAAACACAAGAATTTTCTGAAAAGCTTTTGCAAATAGGAGAGTCACCTATACTATAGATGCAAATTCTGGCCAAATCGTACTAACAAATGAATTGTGCCATATTGTTGAAACACCTGAACAACTCATAACCGAAATATATCCGAATATCGTCGAAAATTATATCAATTCAGAATGTTTATGCGAGCGAGTTATTCTAGCGACAAAAAATAACGTTATTAACGACATCAACAGGACTGTCCAAATGACGATTTCGAGCGAAGAGAACTTACATGTCGATAGATAAAGATAAGAGTGTCAACTTTTCTACTGAGTTTTTAAATTCATTGTATGTTTGAGGAATGCCTCAACTTGATTGCATGCAAGATTACATTGCCTCAACTTGAAAGTAGTCTCAATTTAAACTGTGTAATGGTACAAGAATCTGCATCATGCAATTACAGAATCATATCATTGAAGCCAATATAATAACTGGTTAAGCAAAAGGGCAGACGGTGTTTATACCGTGAATACCTTTAATATCAACTGGATTGCCCTTCGCTTTTAAGAGAAAACAATTCCCAGTAAAGTTGCCTTACAGCATGATCACCAACAAAATACAGGGTCAAACATTCCAGTATTGCGGTGTTAACTTAAAGGAAATATGCTTTTCACAGGGTCAATTGTATGTTGCGTGTTCGTGAGTTGGATCACATCAGAATTTGTTCATTTACAGCCTAGGTCATAAAACTCTAAATACCGTGTATAAACAAGTGTTGTGAGTTAAAATTAATAAAACATAATTGTCCATAAAAAATGTAAATATATTATGTATATGTAAGCATGTATTGTGAGAAAAATTTAGAAGTATGTGTAAAAAGTTTAAAATTTGAGATATACAATAAAACCTAAATTTTTTATTGAAATTTTTAATTCTAACTTGTGTTTCAATTCAATTATTTAAATAATTAATTAACGTCATATATATATATACATATATATATATATATATATATATATATATATATATATATATATATATATATATATATATATATATATATATCGTACGTTCATATATAAGATGAGAAACTACATTAAGCGTACAATATGATTTTACCAGGTATCGCAGCTAGTTATAAATAAAATTAGTTTTTCTATCTTACTTGTTGAAACCTACATGATAAGTCGTCGAAAAATATAGTTAAATGTTCGGGTAACAATTTGATACTTTTGAATTTAATGAAAATTACACGTTTGTGACAAATAGATACAATTTTAACTAAATGTACAAGCAACATCTACCTGTAGAGATATATGTATATGAAACATTTCAACTTTTACTTTGCGTTCATTATTAGTCGTATTTCTTACCTTAGACAATACGGTTTACTTTAACCTTTGTTATTATGTTATAATGCTTTCCAAAAGCATCATAAGACTTTTAGACTTAGGTGGAAAAATGTTGGGTTTAAAGCTAATAATGAATATTGTTACAGTTAAATTATTCTTGGAAAGTAAGCTGATATATCCGATACTAAAATTTTATTGTAAAAAATGTTTATCCTATTCGTCGGAAATACTTGTCTATAATGGAAAGAATTTATTTCGGTGTTGCACTTTATAATAGCATCAATATTAAATGGGAAGAAAACAAATCAGCAATCAAAAAAAAAATTATGAAATAAATAATGTTAATAATACCCCGAGACAAATTTATTTTGTGCTCCTTCGTTGAAATTAAAGAAAATGTTTTAAAAGGAGCTGGTTACCTTACCATAAAGAAAATACATCTAATTAAAGTTCTACGTCTTTCGATATGGATTTTTAAAATGTAAACTTTGAGTAGTTTAAAGATATGTGAACAACACTAATAACATAAATTCGAAAAATTAAATGAAATAAAACAGGGCTTTATCGTTACTATTTAAGGCTCCTTAAAATTTTATCTCCCTAAAACTGTTAAAAATTGTTAAACAATTTTTATAACGCATTTATGAGACAATATTATGATCCATTTCACATAAGTCGAAGTGCAGTGAATCAAATAATATTTCTCAGTAACTTGACTTGAAGAGTAATTACATTACGTGGAAATATGATCAAAAAACTGACTATCCGAATAGAGAAGTGTATTCCAATATATATTTATCTATATTAGACTAATTAAATTAGACGTGTTAACCGATAGTGTGACAACAATTATCGAAAGAAATGATAAACGCTTCAAATAAAATGGAGAATCTACAAAAAAGGTTAGAATGGGAATTATTATAATATGTCATTTAATTATTTATAATTTTTTTGTATAGTTATTATTTTCATTACATATTTTCACATTGTGCCACATAACTATTTTTGGCAAAAATATTTAGTTTTTACTTTTATTTCTTAATTTATATAATAAATCATTTTAAATGATCTGTATAATTTAATATCATGTAATTACATTCCAAATAAAGGTTATTATTAGACACACAAACTACTTGGATATACCTTTAATTTAATATGAATAAGGTTCATATGGTATAATTAGTATTGACATTATCTCTAGATATATATAGTCCTAAAATTTGTTACGTATATTACTACATATGCCGCTAAAACTCAGATTATATTAGTCGATGATATTAAAAATACACAGCCAATATGCGTATTGAAAGGTTATCAGATGATTGTTCCGTTGAAAATTCTTTTCGGGTATTGCTTTCTCTATTTAAAATAATATACTTCTTCTCATGTATAATGTAGGATGTGTTCAATATAAAATATTTTTTTCATTAATGGAACTCTTAACATTTCTATCATTATACCCTTGTATTCATAATATGTTGTGGTCCATCTACAACAAACATTGAATTAAATTTAACACCTTGCAACGTTATAACATTTTGGTCCTAAATGTTCCAAATATAAAGTGTTCCCAAATTAAAACTTTCTAAGCAATTAAACTGTAAATAATTATTTAACTCCCGAAAGTAAACACGACATGTCCTTCTGAGAACCAAATATTACGACCTGCTCTCCCTGAGCTTGATACCTTTTCGTCGCACATGCGATCGCGGCTCATGAATACCCTTTAATAAAAAGTAAACTTCCTGAGTGAACTCTCATGTTAGATACACTCGCATAAAAGTTTAAACATCAATTTATATGCAATCCAGAGAAGCTGTTTTTCTCCACCCTTGTATATGGCACCCGTGGCAGTAGAGGACCCCAGGTACAGAAAATAGGAGAGGTCACAACAATTCTGTACTTTGCTAAATCCATAAGGTTTCAGTCAATGAAATGGCGAAAGAAAGTTGAGGAAAAACAAACCTTAAAATGAAACTTTGCAAATAAAATAATTAACCCTGATAGTTTTAATGTTTTTTTTTATTTCTGAAAAAAATTCTTCGATTAATACACAAACATAGTTGTCATAAATTTATATCTACATTCAGCCCATTCTAATTTATTCATAATTCGGAAATCGAACCGACGGCTAACTAAACTCCAAATGCATACCATTTCCGCTGATAAGTACTGAGTCAGGAATATTTGGGATATTCCAGCGTATTTCTGTATACATGGCTATTGAGAATTTACCTCTCAGAAATAAGTTTGAGAACTTTGATCTGTCGTAAAAAGAATATATCGACATTCCGTTATAATTAGACGTATATGAAGGCGCATATATTGTTATAAAGCATTTTATTCTCCACAAAATTGAAGTTGCTAAGCAGATAAATCGTAGTCGCTCATTATTCATTAAAACAACAATACACATCGCCATTGATTATTTCCTATCGACTTCATAACGTACTTTTTTATTTTGTAGCTGCGATAAAATAAACATACGAAATAAAGTTTTGTGCAGAAAAAATTGTAATTGTAATCTGAATTACGATTTAATTTATTAAAACATACGTTAAATAAAATTTCATTATTTTGATATTTTCTTAATTATGTTTTATAATTGTAACTATATTAATACTATATTCATTAACAATAACTATTAAAGTAAAACCTGTCGAGCACGAGTAAACTCTCACTACTATGGTTTCGTACGAAATTAGACATTTATAAAAATTTAATGGCACATAATGTTCCTATTAAACTATTCACAACATTTTAATTTTTTAAAACGAAAATATATCACCTATTATATCTTCTAGTCATATAATAAATTATCGGTTTTTGGATTTTTCCCTTTACATGGGATGTTGATTCTTACATAATTTCATGATTCTAGGTCAATGGGAAGTAACCTGTAGGTTTTGATTTAATTGCGATTGCCAAAATATGTGGCTTAAATCTCCGTATTTTTAAGGTTTCTTTATAGCGTTGACTTAGAAGCTTGTTTTCTGTACAACTCCAAGGAAATGTAGTAAAGAACATGATATTAATTTCAACTTGATACTTCCAGGCGTTTCTGAGAAAAAGGGCCTTCACAGACAGAAAGCCGGAAAAAGTTCGATCGTTCGAAGTGATTCTACAAGGGCTCGTTTTTTTCTATAAAGGTAAGAAATTCTAAAAAATGTAGATCATTTTTTGTTTTTTAAGCGCGGTCACAAAAGTAATAGTTCAGAAAACTACGTTTTATGGTATGCCATTCCAAATGTTATTCGATGTCTAGTACCGATGCAATGATGATCTCGAGACTAGAAAATTTGTGTGAGACCAAAATTGAACAGAACTACGATTAAATATTATGTCTTACTTGAACACACTTTCATCTGAGTAAAATACTTTCTTTACAGTGAATTCGTCTTCCAGGTTCCTATTGAGAAACCATTGGTAATTTTATCGGTAATTTAATCAGATTTTAAACCATTAAGAAATGTTAAGGGGGTCAGTGGGAGATTTAATATGTGTACTTCGTAGAACAAGTCATAAAAAATATCCAAGAAGGAACTTGTCGGGAAATCTTAAGGATATTAATCTAAAAATTTGAAATTGCATACCTATCGGAATACTTTAGAACTCGAATCCATAAGATCCTTAGCGCTCCTTTAAAAGAAACAAGCTTTACAGAGTAGACGTTGTCAGAATAGACGTTACTTTGTCGAAATAATTCCAAATGAAACAAGCTTTGAACATCCCTCAAAGTAACTCTGAAGTTGGCAGACTGACGAATTCCTGGATTAGTGGACATGATATAGTTCCGATTTCGCAGCTACATAACATCAATATTCTCCATACAGCATAACTATTCAGCATGATCTCCATATATATTAGACTGACAGAATAAATGTATATTTTAAAATACAAAAGGATAATTTAAGTTGATTTAAGCATGGAGTTTCCATGCACTTTTTACAACCATGTCATAAATTGGTAGACTATCACTCGTAAACTAGTAGAACGTTTTTAGGTTTGATAATTAAAAGTTCTTCATATATACTTATATTGTCGATACCTTTTAGCTTTGGAAAAACAGATAGAAGAACGGTTAACGCTAACAAAAATGACCTCATTAAAGCTTAATATTTCCTAAACGGATTCGTATTGCGAAGAAGTACTTAGGATACACCTGCAACATTTTTGAAGACATAGCCAACGAATTTTTTCGTATACCCTACGCAATTGAATAGGAAAAAAAACTTACGCCCCCTCCCCCCTCAACCCCCCCCCTTCCTCTCCCAATACACGTGGGGGAGGCACGCTAAAAAACTATTTAAAAAAAATTATAACTATATAGCCGTTATAAATCTATATATTTTAGTTTCATAGCACTAGTAGTCTGTGAGTAAAATATAGATAGGCAGACAAACAAATATATATGGTACAATCACGAAGATCCCTAGTTGGGCTACGAAACTCTAAAAAATGGGGAAAATTTTTCTTTACAGCCCACTTTGATGAACAAGAAATGTGGAACGTTATATGTTATCACTAAGTATTTGGAGCAATGGGAAAACATGAAAATTCCATTATGACATTATTAAATATATTTATAATGAATATATTTATTAAAATCAAGAATGTAATGTTATTTATACTTCTTTAAACTAAAATCGTTTGTGTAATCTGCAATACAATCAATTAAAATTTCCATAATTTACGTTTAACCTTTTGTTAAATTTTAGACAATTAGAAGTTAATAGAACATATACACAGTATTGAAAACGTATGGGGTTAGAAAATATATGGTATCCCTTATAACATTTTCATTAAATAAGATCCAGCGAAGCGTAGACATTGTTCTTTCGATATTTTCGTTCGTACGATACTTTTTACAATTTTGCTCATGAGACAGTATGGCAGATCTTTTGATTCAATAGTCCTTGGGAATATGCTATTCCGTATTATATTATTACATACAGGCTTACTTCGGCTACTGTAATGTCATTTCTCAAGTCATATATTAAAAAAATAATAATAAAAATGAAAGCACGCAACGGATGTTATATTGAAATCTCTGCCGGTTATGTTTACGCCGTGTGTTTGTATTTCTAGAGCCATCAAATTAGCTTTATTTTATTGAGGTTTAAATTGACATATTTCATTTTCGAGAGATACGAGGTGTGTATTAGTTTAACTTGAATAAACGAGTATAATTTGGCAGTATGGTAATTGATTTTATAAGTATAAATGAAATGCCATGGACCGAAATGTTACCGCTGGGAACATTTAAAATGGTATTAAAGGCTAGTTTTTCAGAAATAAATCAACGTTATAATTTTCAAACCCGATTTTACACTCAAAAAATGTTTATATAAATTCAGTTTCAAAAACTGTCAAGTACGAATAGAACTCACGCCACGAGCGCTTCGCTCACCTTTAGGCTCCTATAAATATTCAGGAGTAAGTAATATTTCTATTAAAGTATGTACAAATATTAATTTTCGACAACGTAAATAGGTCGCTTACTGTATATTACATAAGCGTAAAACATGGTAAATATTTAATTTTTCTTACATGATATTTGTAAGCTTCTAAAATCTTAACTTTCTTTAAGCTTATGTGTCTATTTTTGAGTATAAGCTATTGAGATATTTTCGGGTTAATATTTTATATTAATATGCCCAATTTCAAGTTTATATGTCAAGTGGTTTCTGAAAAAAGAACTGTGACCGATAAGCGGAAACGCGAGTGATCTTATAGGAATTACATTTTTTCTTTTAGAAGTGTGACACCGTGAACAAAGCCGTTCCAAAATTTGAATTCAGTGTTTTCAATGCTCCGGAAGCAGCGTTTTAATGCTGCTTCAGTAACTCACTTGAAAAAGTTATGAAGTAAAAGTATACTGCTATGAATTTTGTAATTTAAACCCTATCTAAATGTAAGTTAACTCAACTAGAGATGACCAAATAAATTGATTATTCAATCACGCCAAACAGAGTATCTGCAAATCTTAACATTACAATTTACGCATACTATAATAGTTCTCAACATTTGTGCAGTGAACGTACGGTTTACCTGATAAATTATGCGTTATGTAAACATCGAGCATTTGTCGTCACATCATCCATTTTTTGAAAATATTTCACCAGATTTGAAAGTCTATTTTTGAACATTATATTATTATCATATCATGTTCTTCAGAATTAAAGGCGTTATTAAATATAAGTATAGATACATAATATGTGAAATGTTTTAAATATAGATAAGTGGTATCGAGAAAAAAATTGTTCAAGAAATTAATGATATATTCATGAATATTCATGAAATTCATACAAAAAGAAACGAGGAACATCATAAATCTATGTCCTTACCAATACCAAAATTTTCATTTCCAGTGAAATTCTGTGTTCGAGCATTTATTTTGCTTGTGTTTGATTATGAGGTATTCTAAAAAGTATATTTTCTCGGAAATGACATGTGCTTCTTTGCTATTGTACTTAATACGCATAAGTTATTTTCAGTTTTTCTACCTGTCGATAGGACATTAGTTTGCATATAATCGAATTAATTGTTTTAAACCGTTAGCCGCGTAGATATGGATGTACTCGTTAAAACATAGAGAAAAATCTATTACTACTTTGGAAGGCTAATAAAACATATTTGAAACAACAATATTTCGTTACTTATATTTAAATGCAACATCCAAAAATAATTATAAATGAAAATATGAGATTAACTGTTTTGTGCAATTTATCAAACTCATTTCTTAATCAAATTTAAATAAGTTAGAAAAAGAGTCTTAATGAGCACTTTATATTTCTAGAAAGTTAGCAATAAAATAAAAGACCAAGTATTTTTAAAGAAAACTCTCCTTAAGTTTACAATATATGTATATAAACGAATTATACACTAAGCAAATAATTTTACTTTTTAATGTATATATACATACATATATATATATATATATATATATATATATATATATATATATATAGTTTAATAGCATACCATAGTTTAATAGCATTACCACGAAGTTATAACCCCTTGCGCTGGATGGTTTTTAAATAACTTTCGTTCAAGTCCGGGGTAGGTCGCTAAATAAATTAATCAAATAATTTACAAATAAATAATGATATGTACAAACATCATCCTTATACGTATCTGTCAATACTTCAATAACTATTCCCTTCTGCACAAAAGTTTATGCTAATATCTGTAACCTTTTATCCCAAAGGAATACAAATTTTGTGTTTAGTAACTTTAAATGATTGAGTGAGTACGCAATTCCCTAGAGAATATTATTCCAATCAGTATATTGATTGCTTCGTGGTAAAATGTTTTGAGGTGATAGAGACTTGCGAGTGAGAATTGCAATTTCACATTTATGTGTGCTTTCGACTTTTATTAGAATTCTTTCAAAAAAAATTCCATACGCGCACCTGATTTTACATTTTGTTTCAGACATAGACCGAAATTAAATACAATGGAGGTAATTTTTTTTAATATTTAGCAATTTTACCATTTATTGTAGGAAAGCAATCTGTACCTAGACGTATTTTGTAGGTTCTTTTAACGCTCTGCTTTTGACACGTTATGCGATATTACTTGTTGCTATTAAATGGTATTACAGAATATATAAAACTCATATTTTATTAACCAACTTTAAAAAGGAGAAGGTTCTCAATTCAACTGTTATTCGTTGAGACCACCAAAATTATATCATTAAATGACATCTCCATGAAACGAGTGATAATAGACTTCGATTCGTTTAAAGAGGGCCATTGATTGCGTTCCACGACGGTGATTATAAGAAAAACGTGCGCACATGTACTTTCTTTACACTCGAAACATACTTCACTCGAAATGTACACGGCTGGATTATGTTTGTGACTTGATTTTGAATAATTTTAGTCGTCCGGTTCAAGATATGGAGCTATTACCATAATGAATGTCCATCGTTTAAGTTCATTTACCCGAAAGAGTCCAAATGGTCTGTCACAAATATTTCGAAAATTGTAAATACCAGCTATGTGAATATTAACATAACAAAAATATTTATATTTCAAACGATGAAATTATTTTCAGGCTAACATAGATTTTTAAGTTTTGAAATTTAAAGCCTGCACAAAATAAGAAAACATTTTAGTCGTAGTTATTGACAGAGTCGTCTGATTGATTTTTTTTTTAATTTGGCATCATCAACATTCGAAATTATTACGATACATAAATTAAAAACGAATTATTTCTAGAAAAACCACGATTATTTTGATAGTACCGCAATATATATCGATGGAAGGAATTAACGTGGGGTGCCGCAACCATTTCCCTATTACGTCGCTATTACTCGCCACCCTACTACACTGGCATAGACCACATAAGAAAGTAAAATAAAACGTTAATCAAATAATTTATACGGTAATTAAAAATTTAGTTTCCGTATTTACAGCATTATCTCCCTACGGCATTCATCAACATTCAGAGGAGCAATTCAGCTTCTTATTTCTAAATATATTTGAAGCAAGTACAGAAGCGAGTACTAGTCAATTGTAGAATGCGATGTGATACAATAGAAGGTAGCGAATACAGAACGAACTAGATTATTGCAACACGTCAAATATATTAGAAAAAAATTTAGTTTTCCTCTCGGTATACGCAAAATGGAGGTGTTCTTTTGGAAATGTTTTCACGCATGTTATCACTTTATTGTAAATTTGATATGTTATTAAAGTTTTTTTTGCCATTTTTCACATTTAAGACCCGTTTGCTAAATACTAAGCTTCAAAATGACGTCAAACAGTTTTTGGTAATAGAATAAGTTTATACTTTTTTAATTATTATAAGTTTATATTATTTTATAACTAGTATAATTTTGAAACGAAATTAGAATTATTTCTGTGAAATTTTATTTAAAAGATGGAGATTATATATCACAATAATTTATTTACTTCAATGACAACTTTATACAATAATTTTATTATTTTTAAAATATATTTAAGTAATGCAGATTATTTCCAAATACCTAAACATTGTTAAATTAGGACATCATTAGTACTATTTCATTGACCCAAAATATGCATAAAAACAAATATTTTTTCAACTTTTTTAGTAATAAATTTCTGAAATAAAAATACTTCATACTTTTTCTTTTACCCTCTTTCGGTGTAATATTATTTAATATAATTAAAGTTTTTATTTAAACTAAAGAAAGTCATGTAATTTAATTTAGTCCCTCTATTATGGCCTCTTTAAATAAGAAAGAAATAATTAAATGTACTGAAATAAAACTATTAATGCGTGAATTGCAATATTATATTAAATATAAAATAAAGGAGAAATATAATAATTTCTTTCATATATTTATAACAATAGGCATACAACAACAAAGTTATTTTCATAAATTTCTATGACATAGCACTTGATTTAAAAATTTTTGAATATGTTCACCGTTATTTCAAAAACTAAAAGAGAAATATTCTGAATAATTTTAAAAACGTAAAGTAACGTCGCCTCCAAAGAAAATAAATAATCAATAATTTTAGGAATTCTAATTTTAGGTGCACTAATTTACGCACTTTAGAATTTCTACTTCTTTGACATACTACAAGAATTAATTTATTTACCACACAAATTATTAAAGACAATAAAAAGCCTGAAGCGTAACTATAAATACATTCGGTAAATTCTAAATTCAATCAAATAATTAAATTTTAAAGTAATTCATAATTTATAATGCAAATAAGTACATACTTACCATCACCTAGAGAAATACACTTTATGTTTATATCACGAATATTCTCAAAAAGTAATGGTTTTTTTTTAATTGGATTTGAAGCATGGGCCACTATTCAATTCCGATTATAAAAAAAATATTTACAAACATAGGTATTTTTCAGATTTTTTTATAGAGTGTAACTAAAGAAGTATAATTTCAAAAACAAAAGAAATCGGTAGAAATAAATATAGAAAGAATAAAATTCGCATTATTTTTGTATTGGAAATTACATATTTCAAAATGAAATAGAATAAAATAATAAAACGGAAAGTACGAAGTTGTAAGATATAATTGATATTCATATTGCGCAAAAGCCGGCAATATTATTAATTTAATATTGTTGATTTTTTCCAAGAAATGGCGTTATTAAATATTGTTTACTGTTAGGCTTCATAACTGTGAAAACAAGTACCAATCTTTTGGTGTTAGTGTATAGTTAATTACATTAATTTTCCATTTGACCACATGGTATTAAAATATTACATTGGTTAAATTAATCAAATATTATTGTAAAGTAAGTATTATTTTTATGTAAATTAAAAAAAATTAATTCCACTAAATTTCTATAAATATTTCTTGAAATTTTCCATTTATTTATTTCAAACAACATTTCGATAATATGCTAATTATCGAAATGTTTAACATTAAAAATTGGAAAAAATTTTTTTTCATAATTAATTATAATTTTGTAATATAAACTATTTCAAATATCAAAATAGCGTAATAATCTAGCTCAATATTAATGTGTTATAGCTTCTTTCATATTCTGGTAACAGATAAAAAGAACATTAAGATCAACTAATTTCAATGGTTCAAAATTCTTCCTTAGATATTCACGTATCTTTTACATTCCAAGTTATTAAATATTTATGTAACTAAATTGTCGACGTGAACTAACTTTAAATTACAAAAAGACGTGTACTCGTAAATTTATGAGAGATTTATAAAAAAAGAAATTCTTTTTTTTAATGATCTTTTATACCAATTTGGAATATAATTGGAATTTATAACGTCAAAGTAATATATAGCGAGTACGTTTACTTAAAATTAGGTGTACGTTAATTAGTTCACATTGAAACAAACTAACTAACAAAGCTAACTAAAAGATAGCTTTCGCAGCGTAAAATCATCGTGAATTTCTCAAAACTAATTTTTTACAATCATTACTAGCTTTCCGGTAAATTTCTAGTCGCGCTATTTTCTCATAATGTTGACTAGCAATTTTAAAGAATTTTTAAAAAAGATTATGACATGTATATTTTTTGTGAACGTTTACATCACTATTTCCATAACTATATGGAATACTTATACGTGGAAGTAATCAAAAGAGCAATCTCTTTTGATTAGTGTCCCACACGATATGTGAAATTGAAAAAGTTTTTTCGATTGCATCGAAATGATTTAATTGGAAAAAGTTCCCATACAAAATTTCTACCTAAATATTATTTAGGGGAGATGTTTTTAGGACACGGTTTTTCGTTTTGTTTAAGGTTATTTTAAGTTCTGGACATATCAAGAAAATTATTCTAAACTATATGCCTATGGAGATGCCGTTTAACATTGATGACCTCCAAAAAGTAATTTATATATTTAGATAGTTGACGCAATTAATCTCAACCATCGTCATATTACGTATTTTTTGAAGGCTTCATCTGTCACCTGTTACGCGTTAGGAAAATCCATGTAAAACAACTCTTTTTTAATGTAAATTAAAGGAAAACAATTAAAAATGCGATTTAGTAATTACAAGTACACCACGTCTCATGTTTGTCAGTAGATAGTTCGAAGTTTATCCAAAATTGTTGAATTAATATCGATTTGGCGCAGGTGGGTGATTCTTGAGATATACCTTGAGGAAATCAGAACAGATAGCCACAAGCAGAAAAGAAAAGGAGGAAGTCCGATTACTAAAATACACCTTTTGTATAATACTCCATATGCTACCAAGTTTACACGGGAAGTGGTGATAATACCGTAGTTTAATATTTCAACAAAAATATAATTAGACAATAAATTACCATACTAAAATAAGGCTGAGAGGCTCATTAATCTAATCGAGGAATGCCAACTAAACATTCAAAATAATAATAAGTTGTGAAAGGAAAAAAATTTGTAAGATATTAGAGTAGCTTAATAGATAATATTTTAAATCCACGAAAGTTGCTATCATTTATATAAAAGTAATGATTGGGTTCTTCGTCGTTTAATTTAATTTGCACGTGGTTACTATTTTGTGTCATTATTGTACAATAAGTAAGACAGTTTTGTTCAGAATTAATTCCTTGAATGTGTTAACCGTTAGTGTCACAGCTATTATCCATTGAAATAGGAGACGCTGGAAATAAAATACCAAAGTTATGATTAAGGTTAAAAAAGGATTACTAAATTTATGTTATGATTTATAATTTTTTAATTGAATATTCCTTCTTTTCTATAAAATTATTATAAAATTATTATGTCATAGTTAATAAAATTAATTATAATGGTTATTGAATATATTTGGCGTTAATTTTGTAGAAATTCATTATTCACAATTAAATGAAACTACGTGATGTAGTATTATTTCTACTATCTTTAATTTCTTTACCACGACCTAGGTTTCGTTGTATTACAACATCTTCAGGTGGGATATAAGCAAAGAGCATCTTTGCTTATATCCTTTGCACCTTATTCTCTTTGCACCTGAAGATGTTGTAATACAACGAAACCTAGGCCGTGATAAAGAAATTAAAGTAGTAGAAATAATACTACATCACGTAGTTTCATTTAATTGCGTATAATGGTTATATAATTTAACGCAGGAAAAAAATTGCGAAGAAAATTATATGTATCACATATTCAAAATGATGGTACATAAACGCTATACACATATCTTGAATTTTCATCATTAAATGCATAAATGCTTGAAATTTGTTTCTATATTCTTTTTGTTATTAATAAGGCAGTATGCCTACTCTGAATGATTGTTCACTAAAATATGGAATACATGGGATTCTGCCATTCAAAACCATCTGCAGTCAAAAGGCCAATTCAAAGGTTACACAAGAAGATTTTTGTCACTTTCAAATCTTATACTTTTCTCGTGTTCTTTTTAATATAAATCATTATTTTAATTAAATAATGCATAATTTATTCTAGTTTACACATTGCATTATTCCCATGCATTATTCCCATGCAATCCTAATCTGCTGGAGTTTTCCACTATCCATGTATATAAAAACCTGATACTAACATCAACACCTTTACACCGTTATCGGTCTAAATTTTTATATAATTCCTCAATATAGAAATTACATTTATAGGTCTTTTGAAATCAAATAAAATAACCCTTAACCTCTGAGAAAAATACTCTTCATTATATGAATCATGCGATACATCCACGTATACGTCCAAATTTCCCGATATACACAAATGCGTCGATTCTTATCTCTGTTCAGTCTTTCCAATCGATTCACTGTTCCGATATTGAAATAAAAGGATGATGTATAACTAAACGTCATACCACGCATCCTTGTATGTAATTTGTATACCATTGCTTTGTATAAGTTTCGTCGATGTACAAAACTTCGATATTACCTATAGTTAAGATAATATATTCGACACACCTGGACAAGTGTGCCTGCGTAGCAAGTACTTTTTCATAAAAACATGGAGTTAGCTAGCAAGTATCTAAAAGTTTTCGTTCACCTTCGAACATAAATATTTGAATATCAATATTTGGGATATTGGGATATGTATGTGGGCGTATCGTGGAAATCGTATATACGCCTCAGAAATAGGTTTGGAAACGTTTGATGTGTTGTATAAAGTCATCAAAAATAGGCAAAACAAAAATTACTACTATATTGGTATTGTCTGTTACAATATTGTGTTTTATTAATTGTATGGATAGTTGGTATATTATTTAAGTATTATATAAGTTTATATACTTTTAAAAACATATGAAGGTAAATCATAAGAGCGTGGATGTAGTTAAAAATAGGAGTTGGGTTGGAAAAATTTTACCATCCAGACAAGTTAGACTATTCATGCGTAATCTTTAACCAAGCTGAAGTGGTGGTAGGATGGTAGTCATTTATCATTTACCAATCACAGCCGACATTACCATCGATCACCTACCATCGATTTCATGTCATACGTTATTTCTTTTATGTCATACATTATTTTTACTATGACAAAATAAATAAACAAAATAATATTTCTTGTTGGAAAAATGGATATCGTAACCTAAATTAATTTGAGTACATGCCTTAGTACTAAATTTAAAAGCATAACGTTTTCAAATTTATAAACAATTTAAATAAATCACTTCTAACGGAGAACCCGTCACAATTTACCAAATATTCACTTCTTGCAACATATACTTCATATTATTTAAAAACAATAGAGTAATATTTCATTTTCCCTCAACAAATTTATTTCTGCTGCATCATCTATAAAATAAACCTTTGCAAATAATTGCATTAATATGATCGATCGTAATTTTATTAAGAGATAAATTTTGGTCTGGCGTCCCGCGTAAGATTTCGTTGCTATAATTGACTGTTTCTTAAATAAAAACTTAATTTTTGGATATTAAATCGACTATATGCATACATTAATACGGTAAAATAAAAATAAAGTGGAAAATAAATAATTATAACCCCGGATTGTTAAAATTGATGTGAATAAAGTCACTTAAGAATTAGAAGATCTGAACATAATATTTCTCACAAATTCGATAACACATTACACATTTGTTTTTCTATTAAGGGATAAAACTTTAGTTGACAATACATCTAATTTAGATCCTACAATTTGAATGGGTGGCAATTATATAGTTTTATATATCTATCATATACATATTATTAAATGTATATGTTCATGAATAATAGAAAAGAATATTTCATTCTATTTTCATTATTGCATCAAAATTTTCCAGTTTTTAAAATATGTTTCCTAAGTCATTAAATAAAAAACGGAAGGTTTTTTAACGGTTTAATAATTATTCATGCATATTAATAACACATCAGGTAAGTACATAATAAACTCATACCAGTGTATTATTATTTACAACTTATATTCACAGGGTAATTTGCCCCTTTATCCTGAATAACAAAAAATATTGAATATGTTTGGCGTTAATTTTGTAGAAATTCATTATTCATAATTAAATGAAACTACGTGATGTAGTATTATTTTTTACCATGAGGTTTCGTTGTATTGCAACACCTTCAAGTGGGCTATTAGAAAATAATTCTTTGATCATGTAGTTTCATTTAATTGTAAAAAAATTAATATAAACATTTCAAAATTTTTATGAAAAATCACAATTGCAATAAAAATCTTAGAAAAATGTTTCAGTCACACGTAGCTAACAAATTATAAAATAGGAATATGGATAAATAGTATTTATAAATGTAAAACAGTATCAATGAAAGGGTTCTCAAAGTCCCTCCCTCTCAGTTGCGAAAATGAACAGCTCTTTTTAGTATCTATCTGTCCATTCTGGCCAAGATCATATTACTTTCTAATTTCATTTTAACAAGTGCAGTTATTACACAATTACGCACCTATTTTTATCACGGCACTTTATTTAGAATCATCGATTTTTTTATGCAACCCCGTAAAAAGAAATCTAAGGCGTTAAATTAGGATTTTTTGCAGTCTGACTGTCTTCCAAACCAATTGAAACCATATTATATTTACAGTTCTTCATACATGGTTGATTTAATGCGCGTTGCTACTCCGTTATATTGAAACCACATACCATGTAAACGATTCAGTCATACATTATCTAGTATATTTTGCTTAATTTGTCTCCAAAAATACTGATTATTTTTTCCATTTTAAATAAGGTACCAAATAGAATGGTTTTTAAAAATTAGGTAATCCAATTGCTCCGCCCTGACTTCAATCGACATTGTATGCTGATGTAATGATGTTAAACACACAACAAATATTTTTTTTATTAATCTCTAAACCACATCAAAGTAATAAAAATTCCGAATTTTTTTCAAGTTAGTGTTTAATTCCTAATTTACAATAAAATATCTATATTTGGTAAAATAAAATGATCTACCCTATTGCAAATGTCGTTTAAAGTGTGTTTGTTAAGTTTTTTAGCCTAATATTATAAAAATAAATGAGTCAACAAAAATATGTTAACAACGATTGATATATCACCTTAAAATAATTTTAATTTAAAAATATCACCTCTCAAATCGTGTTCTGAAATAAAATGTAATAACATAAATATTCCTAGTTGTACATTGAGTACTTCTTCAATATTAACTGAACTGTATCGTTGTATGGAATCAAAGCTCATTTTTAAACAAGAAATGCAATAGCTTAAGCATAAGTTTTAATGAAAAATTACTTATCTATTTTCCTAATTTTCTTTCCGTTCGGAATCCACTCGCAGTGAGGGAATCCAATGTCATGATCTAAACGACCATGTTGCTAAGATAATGGAGTTGACATATTTTTATAAGTCTATTTAATCATGTCTTACTATATAAAGATGATGGTTTATGACGAGGATTAACATATTTCACTTCTATTCTTGACAAAAAAAAACATAATAACTAACATGTGTAAAAGTAACTGGAATAGAAACATGATATTTTGACGATAAATCAGAATATCATTCAAAAAATTACAATTTCAATTCATTACACATATCTATATAACCCATGAGACATAGCAACCTATTGGCATGCTATTAATATAACACTCGCTATTCATTCGATTTCAGGATAATGAAACGAGAGAAGTGCTATGGCGAGACAGTTAATTTACTAACGACCTGACGTTATAAGCGGTTTATTTCTGTTTGCCGTACACGAGATTAGTGAGAGATAGGGAAAAATATTTCTGTGGAGAGAATGTATGTAGAAAAAATATAGGAGTACTACATTGACCTCATAAAGCTTCGAGTAAGCTTTATTTTATTTTAACTATGAGTTAGACTACAGTTGTTAAACTACAAGTGTTTTGCATGTTTTAATACATTAAATCGACTCGCGGAATACATGGAACCAAAATTAATTCCACAAAATATGGGCAGATATTTGGACATTATGTTTTTATATAAATCATATTTTTATTATTATTAGTATTTTCATAAATCATATACACGTACAAAAATAAAATTCCGAAGTGACCAAAAAATATAGTACAAGAAATAGACAAATATATTAATTAACTATTGAGTGAAATAATGCATAATAATTCATTAAAATTTTAAACTGGTTCATCGTCATTTATTAACGTATTTAAGGTATGTAAAGACGGAATACAGACATTTTCTAAATTATTTAAAGGCCTTTGATTTTATTCGATACATATGCAATTAATTCTTAGCAAACGAAATTTTTAAATTGGCTACAAAATAGGAACATTTAAGGGTTTTCTTTATTCCTGCTAGTGAAATTGTAAATAAACAATAAAACAAAAGGAATTTGGTTTCAGTTTTTTATGACTTACGTTCTTTTCCTTATGAGTAAATCTACGAATAAATGTGTAAAATTTACTTAGATGACACTTGATGGATATTCTGTAGCTGTAAAGAATTTGCTTATTGGTCGTTTTCACGTTTCATTATGATGTTTTCTGCGGATGTTCCTGTAGTGGTTAAAGTCTGGTAGATTTTGTCCTGTTGTATTACGTCGTTATTCTCAGAAATCGTTAAACACAGAAACATGTAAAATGAGTGGTAATTACAAAGCATATTAACTCAGATGCTCGTATACCTCAATAGTTGAAGCTCAAAATATTTAAGTGTAAGTTATAGAGTTCGCAATTAAAATACTTGTTTTTCATTTCAGGTATGCTGTGGGATATAAATCGAAAGAGGAAATTATACAAATTCCAAAAGGGCATATCTTAGAATTATAAATAAAATAGTTTTAAAAATATTGCAGAAAAATGACTTATGTATTACGAGCATGCGCTCAGAAAATGCTTACCGTAGAAAATGTAAGTAAAGCATATAGATAAAGAATATTACACGCATATATGTTAATAGTTAAAGCATAAAAATACTAAGAAATTTTTTAAAGAGCAACCAAACCGACTTTTTTTCATATATTAATTTTAAAAAAAATTAAGAAGTTCCCAAAATCATTTTTTTTTTAAATTTGCATGATAATTCTAAGGATATTATTATAAATGTGCACAAAATAATGAAAAAAAAACAGCTTTACAAGAATTGAAATTAATCTAAAAAATATAACGATGATAATAGTTTTTGACACACTCACGAAATAATATCCGTTGAATTAATACTATGTATAATTAATTTCGTGTTACGATATTTACAATTGAAATAAAAATATCTATTCAGCTATTTTTTATTTTTAAAATTTAATGTATCAGTACGGAAAATAAAAAAATAACTGGCAATATTATTTGATGAATTAGTACCTCTGGTGTTAATTGTGTATTATTTTTAACAGAGAATAGTAGCATAAAGTCAAATAGCATAAAGTCATAATAGAATAAAGTAAAGCACTTCAAATTTTCATCGTATATTTATGATTGTATATTACAAAATATAGCCATTAAATAATCATATTACACAATCAATCTACTTATGTAACGATACTGAAAAAGCAATATATAAAAACATATTCCATATCGTTTCCGGTATTTAGTCCATATTTCCTTAACCAACATTATTTAATCTTTAACTTCTTCACAATTAAATGAAACTACGTGATGTAGTATTATTTCTACTTTCTTTAATTTCTTTACCACGAGCTAGGTTTCGTTGTATTACAACATCTTGAGGTGGGATATTAGCAAAGATAAAGATCTTTGCTAATATCCCACCTGAAGATGTTGTAATACAACGAAACCTAGGTCGTGGTAAAGAAATTAAAGTAGAAATAATACTACATCACGTAGTTTCATTTAATTGTGAATAATGAATTTCTACAAAATTAACGCCAAATATATTCTATACTTTAACTTCTTGTAAATTATGTTTAGGATTAGGGAGTCAAATAGTAAAAAACAGAAGAGGAAACATCTGTAATATATGACATAGGAGGAATTATTTTATTTTACAGTATCCGGTAACTCTGCGAATTAACACGATATCTTCGTCTCCGTCACACTATTCCTTGTTAAAAATTAAGTCGTTTTATAAAAGTCTCCTTTTTACTTTACGCCTTACCTTCACTTTACGTTATTCTTTAATGTTGTCTTCGTGTCGTTAAGTCCTTAATAATAAATATGACACCTTTCACTCTTACTCAACCTGAATGTCTTAAGTTTCTACGATATAAAGTTTCTCACTTACATATTTCAAAACAATTTAAAAAAAACCTCGTTAAAATTTCTAGTTTTATCTCCAAGTACTAGCATTGAATTGGGGTAAAATTAACCGAATAAAAGAAGCACTTCCATGAAATAATCTTCCCAATTTATATATTTAAAATAAGACATGATACGTTTTTGTTATCAAAATATCTCCCAGTCAATTTACGTCTCATTATATTTATTTAAATTTATTCATCAATAAACCAAAATAGAAACCAGATATTCATCAATCACAAATAGCAATTCAAGTTTTTCTACTACCATGTTTAAAAATATTCTCTAGCTTACTGTATTTTAATTCCCATATCGTTACCACATGTTAGAATTTAAATATAATAAGAATCGTTTTAACTATATTTGTGTTAAGCATAAATATATTTTCTAACAATAGGCTCGTTTTCATAAAGGTTACACAATTCTTGAAACATTTAAAAGGTGAAAGTTATTGAATGAGAATTAATTGTAAAGTAAATTAATTCCCTTTAATATTGACATTCTCTGGAAATAAGAAATTAACAAAGTTAACTACGGGAACAATATTTCTTGGTAGCGTCCTTGTTTAATATCAACTCGGTAATCATTGAAAACAAGGCTATTTTGAAGAAGATCAATTAGTTTACATAAACTATTTCAAATATCAAAATAGCGTAATAATCTATCTCAATATTAATTAACAGAATACTGTGTTATAGCTTCTTTCATATTCTGGTAACAGATAAAAAGAACATTAAGATCAACTAATTTCAATGGTTCAAAATTCTTCCTTAGATATTCACGTATCTTTTATATTCCAAGTTATTAAATATTTATGTAACTAAATTGTCGACGGAAACTAACTTTAAATTACAAAAAGACGTGTACTCGTAAATTTATGAGAGATTTAAAAAAAGAAATTCTTTTTTTAATCATCTTTCATCCCAATTTGCAATATAATTGGAATTTATAACGTCAAAGTAATATATAGCGAGTACGTTTACTTAAAATTAGGTATACGTTAATTAGTTGACATTGAAACAAACTAACTATAGATAGCTTTCGCAGCGTAAAATCATTGTGAATTTCTCAAAACTAACAATCATTACTAGCTTTCCGGTAAATTTCTAGTCGCGCTGTTTTCTCATAATGTTGACTAGCAATTTTAAAGAAAGATTATGACATGTATATTTTTTGTGAACGTTTATATCACTATTTCCAGAACTATATGGAAACCTTATACGTGGAAGTAATGAAAAGAGCAATCTCTTTTGATTACTGTACTACACGATATGTGAAATTGAAAAAGTTTTTTCGATTGCATCGAAATGATTTAATTGGAAAAAGTTCCCATACAAAATTTTTACCTAAATATTATTTAGGTAAAAATTTTGGGGAGATGTTATTAGGACACGGTTTTTCGATTTGTTTAAGGTTATTTTAAGTTCTGGACATATCAAGAAAATTATTCTAAACTATATGCCTATGGAGATACCGTTTAACATTGATGACCTCCAAAAAGTAATTTATATATTTAGATAGTTGACGCAATTAATCTCAACCATCGTCATATTACGTATTTTTTGAAGGCTTCATCTGTCACCTGTTACGCGTTAGGAAAATCCATGTAAAACGACTCTTTTTTTAATGTAAATTAAAGAAAAACAATTAAAAATGAGATTTAGTAATTACAAGTACACCACGTCTCATGTTTGTCAGTAGATAGTTCGAAGTTTATCCAAAATTGTTGAATTAATATCGATTTGGCGCAGGTGGGTGATTCTTGAGATATACCTTGAAGAAATCAGAACAGATAGCCACAAGCAGAAAAGAAAAGGAGGAAGTCCGATTACTGAAATACACCTTTTGTATAATACTCCATATGCTACCAAGTTTACACGGGAAGTGGTGATATTACCGTAGTATAATATTTCAACAAAAATATAATTAGACAATAAATTACCATACTAAAATAAGGCTGAAAGATTCATTAATCTAATCGAGGAATGCCAACTAAACATTCAAAATAATAATAAGTTGTGAAAGAAAAAAAAATTGTAAGATATTAGAGTAGCTTAATAGATAATAGTTTAAATCCACGAAAGTTGCTATCATTTATATAAAAATAATGATTGGGTTCTTCGTCGTTTAATTTAATTTGCACGTGGTTACTATTTTGTGTCATTATTGTACAATAAGTAAGACAGTTTTGTTCAGAATTAATTCCTTGAATGTGTTAACCGTTAGTGTCACAGCTATTATCCATTGAAACGGGAGACGCTGGAAATAAAATAGCAAACTTATGATTACGATTAAAAAAGGATTACTAAATTTATATTATGATTTATAATATTTTAATTGAATATTCCTTCTTTTCTATAAAATTATTATGTCATAGTTAATAAAATTAATTATAATGGTTATATAATTTAACGCAGGAAAAAAATTGCGAAGAAAATTATATGTATCACATATTCAAAATGATGGTACATAAACGCTATACACATATCTTGAATTTTCGTCCTTAAATGCATAAATGCTTGAAATTTGTTTCTATATTCTTTTTGTTATTAATAAGGCAGTATGCCTACTCTAAATGATTGTTCACTAAAATATGGAATACATGGGATTCTGCCATTCAAAACCTGCAGTCAAAAGGCCAATTCAAAGGTTACACGAGAAGATTTTTGTCACTTTCAAATCTTATACTTTTCTCGTGTTCTTTTTAATATAAATCATTATTTTAATTAAATAATGCATAATTCATTCTAGTTTACACATTGCATTATTCCCATGCAATCCTAATCTGCTGGAGTTTTCCACTATCCATGTATATAAAAACCTGGTACTAAAATCAACACTTTTACACCGTTGTCGGTCTAAATTTTTATATAATTCCTCAATATAGAAATTACATTTATAGGTCTTTTGAAATCAAATAAAATAACCCTTAACCT
Organism: Druceiella hillmani; assembly: GCA_039881145.1. Lineage (NCBI taxonomy): Eukaryota > Metazoa > Arthropoda > Insecta > Lepidoptera > Hepialidae > Druceiella > Druceiella hillmani. The sequence continues at coordinate 19,890,704 of JAYKKI010000012.1, forward strand.
CTGAGAAAAATACTCTTCATTCTATGAATCATGCGATACATCCACGTATACGTCCAAATTTCCCGATATACACAAATGCGTCGATTCTTATCTCTGTTCAGTCTTTCCAATCGATTCACTGTTCCGATATTGAAATAAAAGGATGATGTATAACTAAACGTCATACCACGCATCCTTCTATGTAATTTGTATACCATTGCTTTGTATAAGTTTTGTCGATGTACAAAACTTCGATATTACCTATAGTTTAGATAATATATTCGACACACCTGTACAAGTGTGCCTGCGTAGCAAGTACTTTTTTATAAAAACATGGAGTTAGCTAGCAAGTATCTAAAAGTTTTCATTCACCTTCGAACATAAATATTGGGTAGCAATATTTGGAATATTGGGATATGTATGTGGGCGTATCGTGGAAATCGTATATACGCCTCAGCAATAGGTTTGGAAACGTTTGATGTGTTGTATAAAGTCATATCAAAAATAGGCAAAACAAAAATTACTACTATATTGGTATTGTCTGTTACAAATTTATATTAATTGTATGGATAGTTGGTATATTATTTAAGTATTATATAAGTTTATATACTTTTAAAAACATATAAGGTAAATCATAAGAGCGTGGATGTAGTTCGGTTGGAACAATTTTACCATCCAGATAAGTTAGACTCTTCATGCGTAATCTTTAACCAAGCTGAAGTGGTGGTAGGATGGTAGTCATTTATCATTTACCAATCACAGCCGACATTACCATCGATCACCTACCATCGATTTCATGTCATACGTTATTTCTTTAATGTCATACATTATTTTTACTATGACAAAATAAATAAACAAAATAATATTTCTTGTTGGAAAAATGGATATCGTAACCTGAATTAATTTGAGTACATGCCTTAGTAATAAATTTAAAAGCATAACGTTTTCAAATTTATAAACAATTTAAATAAATCACTTCTATGGGAGAACCCGTCACAATTTACCAAATATTCACTTCTTGCAACATAAACTTCATATTATTTAAAAACAATAGAGTAATATTTCATTTTCCCTCAACAAATTTATTTCTGCTGCATAATCTATAAAATAAACCTTTGCAAATAATTGCATTAATATGATCAATCGTAATTTTATTAAGAGATAAAGATTTCGTTGCTATAATTGACTGTTTCTTAAATAAAAACTTCATTTTTGGATATTAAATCGACTATATGCATACATTAATACGGTAAAATAAAAATAAAGTGGAAAATAAATAATTATAATCCCGGATTGTTAAAATTGATGTGAATAAAGTCACTTAAAACATAATATTTCTCACAAATTCGATAACACATTACACATTTGTTGTTCTACTAAGGAAAATAAAACTTTAGTTGATAATACATCTAATTTAGATCCTACAATTTGAATGGGTGGCAATTATATAGTTTTATATATCTATAATATACATATTATTAAATGTATATGTTCATGAATAATAGAAAAGGATATTTCATTCTATTTTCATTATTGCATCAAAATTTTCCAGTTTCTAAAATATGTTTCCTAGGTCGTTAAATAAAAAACGGACGGTTTTTTAATGGTTTATATTATTTCCTATAAATAACACATCAGGTAAGTACATAATAAACTCATACCGGTATATTATTATTTACAACTTATATTCACAGGGTAATTTGCTTCTTTATCCTGAATAACAAAAAAAAAAAATTGTATATGTTTGGCGTTAATTTTGTAGAAATTCATTATTCACAATTAAAAGAAACTACATGATGTAGTATTATTCTTTACCACGAGGTTTCGTTGTATTGCAACATCTTCAAGTGGCCTATTAGCAAAGAATCCTTTGCTCATGTAGTTTCATTTAATTGTAAAAAAAAATAATATAAACATTTCAAAATTGTTTATTAGAATTTTTTTCCCTGCCCTGAATAATATTAAAAATCACAATTGCAATAAAAATCTTAGAAAAATGTTTCGGCTACACGTAGCTAACAAATTATAAAATAGGAATATGGATAAATATTACTTATAAATGTAAAACAGTATCAATGAAAGGGTTCTCAAAGTCCCTCCCTCTCACTTACGAAAATGGACAGCTCTTTTTAGTATCATTCTGGGCAAGATCATATTACTTTCTAATTTCACTTTAACAAGTGCAGTTATTATATAATTACGCACCTATTTTTATCACGGCATTTTATTTAGAATCATCGATTTTTTTATGCAACCCCGTAAAAAACTAAGGGGAAAAACTAAAGAAATCTAAGGGGTTAAATTAGGATTTTTTGCAGTCTGACTGTCTTCCAAACAAATTGAAACCATATTATATTTACAGTTCTTCATACATGGTTGATGTAATGTGCGTTGCTACTCCGTTATATTGAAACCACATACCATGTAAACGATTCAGTCATACATTATCTAGTATATTTTGCTTAATTTGTCTCCAAAAATACTGATTATTTTTTCCATTTTAAATAAGGTACCAAATAGAATGGTTTTTAAAAATTAGGTAATCCAATTGCTCCGCCCTAACTTCAATCGACATTGTATCCTGATGTAATGATGTTAAACATACTACAAATATTTTTTTTATTAATCTCTGAACCACATAAAAATAAAAAAAAGCCGGCTTTTTTTCAAGTTAGTGTTAAATTCCCAATTTACAATAAAATATCTATATTTGGTAAAATAAAATGATCTACCCTGTTGCAAATGTTGTTTAAAGTGTGTTTGTTAAGTTTTTTAGCTTAATATTATAAAAATAAATGAGTCAACAAAAATATGTTAACAACGATTGATATATCACCTTAAAATCATTTTAATTTAAAAATATCACCTCTAAAATCGTGTTCTGAAATAAAATGTAATGACATAAATATTCCTAGTTTTACATTGAGTACTTCATCAATATTAACTGAACTGTATCATTGTATGGAATCAAAGCTCATTTTTAAACAAGAAATACAATAGCTTAAGCATAAGTTTTAATGAAAAATTACTTATCTATTTTCCTAATTTTCTTTCCGTTCGGAATCCACTCGCAGTGAGAGAATCCAATGTCATGATCTAAACGACCATGTATCTAAGATAATAGAGTTGACATATTTTTATAAGTCTATTTTATCATGTCTTACTATATAAAGATGATGGTTTATGACGAGGATTAACATATTTCACTTCTATTCTTGACAAAACAAACATAATAACTAACATGTGTAAAAGTAACTGGAATGGAAACATGATATTTTGACGATAAATCAGAATATCATTAAAAAAATTACAATTTCAATTCATTACACATATCTATATAACCCATGAGACATAGCAACCTATTGGCATGCTATTCATATAACACTCGCTATTCATTCGATTTCAGGAGAATGAAACGAGAGAAGTGCTACGACGAGACAGTTAATTTACTAGCGAACTGACGTTATAAGCGGTTTAATTCTGTTTGCCGTACACGAGATTAGTGAGAGTTAGGGAAAAATATTTCTATGGTGAGAATGTATGTAGAAAAATTTAGGTCTACTGCATTGACCTCATGAAAGGTTCCAGTAAGCTTTATTTTATTTTAACTATGAGTTAGACTACAAGTGTTACACTACAATAATTCCACAAATTATGGGCAGATATTTGGACATTATGTTTTTACATAAATCATATTTTTATTATTATTAGTATTTTCATAAATCATATACACGTACAAAAATAAAATTCCGAAGTGACCAAAAAATATAGTACAAGAAATAGACTTATTAACTATTGAGTGAAATTGTTTCTAGAAATGCTTAATGCACTCATGCATAATAATTCATTAAAACTTTAATCTGGTTCATCATCATTTATTAACGTATTTAAAGTCTGTAAAGACGGAATACAGACATTTTCTAAATTATTTAAAGGCCTTTGATTTTATTCGATACATATGCAATTAATTCTTAGCAAACGAAATTTTTAAATTGGCCACAAAATAGGAACATTTAAGGGTTTTCTTTATTCCTGCTAGTGAAATTGTAAATAAAAAATAAAACAAAAGGAATTAGGTTTCAGTTTTTTTATTACTTACGTTCTTTTCCTTATGAGTAAATCTACGAACAAATGTATAAAATTTACTTAGATGACACTTGATGCATATTAGTAAAGGATATTCTGTAGCTGTAAAGGACTTGCTTATTGGTCGTTTTTACGTTTCATTATGACGTTTTCTGCGGATGTTCCTGTAGTGGTTAAAGCCTGGTAGGTTTTGTCCTGTTGTATTACGTCCTTATTCTCAGAAATCGTTAAACACAGAAACATGTAAAATGAGTGGTAATTACAAAGCATATTAACTCAGATACTCGTATATCTCAATAGTTGAAGATCAAAATATTTAAGTGTAAGTTATAGAGTTCGCAATTAAAATACTCGTTTTTCATTTCAGGTATCCTGTGGGATGTAAATCGAAAGAGCAAATTATACAAATTCCAAAAGTGCATATCTTAGAATTTTAAATAAAATAATTTTAAAAATATTGCAGAAAAATGACTTATGTATTACGAGCATGCGCTCAGAAAATGCTTACCGTAGAATATGTAAATAAAGCATATAGATAAAGAATATTACACACATATATGTTAATAGTTAAAGCATAAAAATACTAAGAATTCTTTTAAAGAGCAACCAAACCTATTTTTTTCATATATTCATTTTAAAAAAAATTAGGAAGTTTCCAAAATCATTTTTTTTAAATTTGCATGATAATTCTAAGGATATTATTTTAAATGTGCACAAAATAATGAAAAAAAACAGCTTTACAACAATTTAAATTAATCTAAAAAATACAGCGATGATAATAGTTTTTGACACACTCACGAAATAATATCCGTTGTATTAATGCTATGTACAATTAATTTCGTGTTACGATATTTACAATTGAAATAAAAAGATCTATTCAGCTATTTCTTATTTTTAGAGATTTATTGTTTATTTTTAAAAATTTAATGTATCATTAAGAAAAATAAAAAAATAACTGGCAATAATATTTGATGAATTAGTACCTAATTATAATTGTGTATTATTTTTAACAGAAAAATAGTAGCATAAAGTCAAATAGCATAAAGGAAAGCACTTCAAATATTCATCGTATATTTATGATTGTATATTACATAATATAGCCATTAAATAATCATATTACACAATCGATCTACTAATGTAACGATACTGAAAAAGCAATATATAAAAAAATATTCCATGTTGTTTCCGGTATTTATTCCATATTTCTTTAATCAACATTATTAAATCTTTAACTTCATGCAAATTATGTTTAGGATTAGGGAATCAAATAGTAAAACAAAAGAGGAAACATCTGTAATATATGAAATAGGAGGAATTATTTTATTTTACAGTATCCGGTACTTCTGCGAATTAACACGATATCTTCGTCTCCGTCACACTATTCCTTGTTAAAAATTAAGTCGTTTTATAAAAGTCTCCTTTTTAATTTACACCTTACCTTCACTTTACGTTATTCTTTAATGTTGTCTTCGTGTCGTTAAGTCCTTAATAATAAATTTGACACCTTTCACTCTTACTCAACCTGTATGTCTTAGGTTTCTACGATATAAAGTTTCTCACTTACATATTTCAAAACAATTTAAAAAAAACCTCGTTAAAATTTCTAGTTTTATCTCTAAGTACTAGCATTGAATTGGGGTAAAATTAACCGAATAAAAGAAGCACTGACATGAAATGATCTTCCCAATTTATGTATTTAAAATAAGACATGATATGTTTTTGTTATCAAAATATCTCCCAGTCAATTTACGTCTCACTATATTTATTTACATTTATTCATCAATAAACCCAAATAGAAACTAGATATTCATCAATCACAAATAGCAATTCAAGTTTTTCTACTACCATGTTTAAAAATATTCTCTAGCTTACTGTATTTTAATTCCCATATCGTTACCACATGTTAGAATTAAAATATAATAAGGATCGTTTTAACTATATTTGTGTTAAGAATAAATATATTTTCTAACAACAGGCTCGTATTCATAAAGGTTACACCATGCTTAAAACATTTTCAAGGTGAAAGTTATTGAGTGAGAATTCATTGTAAAGTAGATTAATTCCCTTTAATATTGAAATTCTCTGGAAATAAGAACTTAACAAAGTTAATTACGGGAACAATATTTCTTGGTAGCGTCCTTATTTAATATCAACTCGGTAATCTTTGAAAACAAGGCTATTTTGAAGAAGATCAATTAGTTTACTTAGCGCGTGGGATTGGAGCAAATTGTTTACCTTCACTTATTTACATTTGCCCTTGGGCATTGTAAAAAAACATGGAAAAAACGATAACTATTTGTGTATTTCTGCTTATTTAATTGTGTCTGGCTGAAGGAACGTGTGCGGATAAGTGTTTACATGTTTTGTTGCCGAGTCGGGCTGACGTACGAGAATGATGGAATGAATATTTGATTTGAGGAAAATGTACTTACTCCATATTAAATATTGGCAGACCGAAAAGAAACCAAACACAATAGTTAGAAATAAATTTATTTTTTTGGGAATAAATATTTTTTCGTGCCTTAAAAAGTATAAGTTGGCAAGTCTAAGGAGTATCGCATATTTCCAAATAGCTTACAATAATATTCAACAAGTATCACTTTTATTATGCAACCTATGGAGACATTCACTTAGTATACAACCTATGGAGACATATTCACTATTTTGAGACGATCTTAAAAGTCTAGTTAGTGCACCAGTATGAAATCAAACAACGTAAATGGAAATTTAGCAGAATGCTTGGCCGATATTATTGTAACTACTAAACAGACTTATTGAATATAAAGTAAAATTATTCGATAAAAGTGACTGGAAGATTAATGTTATTGTAATAAGCAGTCAAACCAAAATAATAATTCTAGCAGCACAGGATATCAAGACAACGTGAAATTGATATTGCAGACAAGTTTAAAAATGTAACACGGGTCCGAGTTAAATTGTCATGAACGATCCAGTTTTACTTATACTTTAGTAATGATAAATGTATATGTGACTAACCGTACAACGGCCAATAATCAAGAAGTCACGAGAAATAATTTCTGAATTATATAATAAAAATGTATTATATTTATACACTGCGGTTATATTTACAAATCTATGCGCACTCGAACCTCCATTCTGTATCAAAAACCATCGACATCCTTAATCGAGATCTCGCTTCAATTGGTCAGTAGGCTCATGAAATGGGTCTTTTGGTTAACACAAGTAAGTCACAAGCTATCATCATCGGTAGTCAAAGACTGACTTCTAAAGTAAACCTACCTAGTTTACCGAAATTAGTGCTAAATAGTACAATATTACCATACACGTCAACTACTACGTCAACCTACTGATCAATCAAAATTTTAATAGTCGGCCTTAAGTAAATGATGTTAGTCGTCGTGTTTTCAACAGGATACACTCTTTCAACGTTTTCAAAACTTTCTACCGACTAAAACGAAAATCTACCTTTGTCAAACACTTTTATTACCATTAATCGACTATGGAGACGTGTGCTATCCTGATCTTAATGAAGAATATTTGTGCAAGTTGGAACGTCTTCAAAATTTATGCATTCGGTATATCTTCGGCCTCAGAAAATATGATCACATTTCTGAATACAGGTCACTTCTCAAATAGCTGAAGATCCGTGAGCGACGCCAACTTCACATACTTACACTTCTTTTTAACATATTAAAAAATCCTCATAGCCCAAATTATCTTAGTGGCAAATTTAAAGATTTGTCTGCTCACGGCCTTGGGCTGCGATCTGAAAGTTCATACACCCTACTTATTCCTAAACATATCTCTACCACTTACGAAAAATCCTTCACTGTCCAAGCAGCAAGAATTTGGAATCACCTGGATCCTGACATCAGGAAAATCACGTCTCTAAATATTTTCAAAGAACGAGTGAAAAAGTCCTGCATCACCTGAAACCTTTTCCTTTGTATCCTTGCCCTTTCCTGCCTTTCCCATCCCAAATCATGTCAATATTTTGTTTTCTTTTTTAACTTACTTTTATATTTTTTTTGTCTAATATGCTATGAAGAATTTTTATCGTAAACCTACCAACCAAACCTACTAACCTACTAACCAAATCTACCAACTAAATTTCAATACAAATTGTTATGGTTGACTGGAAGAGATTGCTCATGTATCAATAAGTCCGCCATATGTACTGTACATAAAAGTTAATAATAAATAAATAAATATATTTAAGAAATTAAATCGGCCAAGTACGAGCTGAATTTGCAATGTATGGATTCCATACAGACTTCGGTACATTCAAACATTTAAGTTTACACGATGTTTCTATTAATCTGACATATTTCAGATTGATCCTAATGACCTTTTTAATTTCTGTTATTTACTTTATAGTTAGGGCTGAAATTTTGGATAGCATGATATTAAACTCCTCACCCTCCTGATTTCCAAATATTCTACAGATTTTAAGCGAATATGAAATTTAGTTGACTCGGAAAAATATTCCTATTTTGTGATAGTGTATATGAAAGTAGGGAGTTTGATTAGCCACGACATAAGACAATGAGAGGAAGTTTTACTTGATTTCCAAGTTTATGAATTAATTCGAAAAATATATGATTTTGTCTTGATAATTCAATTTTTAGTATTTCGGTAAAGATTAGAAAGACAAATTAATTTTTTTTTGCATTTGTGTAGAGTATCAAATTTATGTTGTTATTATAATACAAAAATTTCAAGTATTTTAAATCCCAAGGAATGCTTAAAGAATTGTTAAATGAAGAGAACTATCGTTCTGGGGTCTTTTTTAAATTTAACGACGTCGGTATAAACTAATTACTTAATAATATTTAACTTTGTAAATAAAAATACATAATAGTAAATAAAAAAGGCGAAATACATAGTAACTCCCGGAATGGAAAAGTGTAGCCCAGTAATTTGAACAGAATTTTTTTGATATTCTGAAGATGGTTTGAAAAGTCTCATGAGATATAGTGTCTGCAAGTCAAGATATCAAATGTCCAAAGTGACGAAAGCCCAAATACACGAGCCACGAAAATATTCTTTTCATAAAGATTATTATTATTAATTCACGAAACTCACAATAGTCAAGAAAATCTAAATACAAAAATCACGAAAATATTCTTTTTATAAATATTATTATTAATAAAGTTCAAAAAAACAACTGTTGAATTTCATTAAAAATAATATTTTATTGTAATAAACTTTGTAAAGTGTACTAAGTGTCTGGCTCCGTAGTTTACATTTTTTAACATAAACGGTTTACATAAACGGATGCACGCTTCCTACTCACCCTATGATATTTCGAAAACAGTTAATATGAAAATAAAAAAAACAAATCCAAACTTGTAGAGGCCTTTACTCTCTGTAATTAGCAAAAATCTATAACAATATATGTGGTATAGAAAGCGGTATAATATTTTAATATCTCTATTTTTGAGTGCCATCTGTTTATATACAGCCTATTAGTATGTTTTATCACCAGTCCAAATATTTTGGGTGAAACAGCTGCGATAGACAGATACGGGTGGAGACATAATAATTTTTTTATTTTTCATTTTGGTGTACGGAAGTTTAAAAACCATTAATTTATTTAAAAATGTACCCCATGTTTGATTAGATAATTTACATTTCAAATTTACTTAGTGCTTTTAAAAATGATAGATAAATCTATGAAATACCCTCTGATTTATTTTTTATATTTTTATAAATATGTTTGTTCAGATGGGGAAATAAAAAATGTTTCAAATAATTATTAGTATAAATCAAATGGTGAAGTTAATACCCGTATGATAAAAATGAGATAAAAGAGATAGATACCACCGTGAACATATTTTTAAATCTCACTTGTTTGAAATAAGCAAATCTAATTTTAAAATAATCTTTATAATAAACGCTTTCAAAATTGGTATTTTGATTTGCCTCACATTTACATCACATATATTTAGAGCTATTTCTAATCGTGAGAGTTACAAAATGAAAAGAAAATTAAAGTTATAATGAGTTTGATTTTCATACCTGTACTGAAAATTTACTAGTTTTTAGAATCAAGTTGCTTTTATGCAAAGTTTATTTTTCAAGAGGAAGTAATATTTTTTATGGTATCATAAATATTCAAAGCTGTTTATAATCGTGGAAATTGCAAAATGAAAATAAGTCGAGATAGTCCTAAGTTTAGGTTTCTAACCATTACTAAAAATTGATTACCTTTGACAGTCAAATTGCTTTCACATCTAAGGTTTACTTCACAAGGGAAAATGATATGGTTTTTGACATAAATTAAGTGCACCTCAAAAGTAAAGCGATAAAACCATTCATCAACCTGGTGTAGCTTAATTCGAATATTACATTTCTCACAACCTGCTCTCTATTCAATCTCATCGAGAGACGGCGTGAGGGTAAAATAAATTGACTTACTCTGTTATGAATACCAATCTAATGTCTTGTGAACTAATATTAATATTCTTCAGATATTACGTTTTGAAATAATCAAATGTTTAAAAACTGCTTGCAATTTATAAAATATAGTACGTCTACGTGTTTTGCTTTATTATAAGTACACAAAAATATATTATTGCATGTCCGGTTCCGCTTCTACGTCCAATATTTGTGTTTATTCCTTAAATTTGGTATTGGTACCATTCCCAACTTGGGAATTTGGGACAATTATGAGAACACAACTTGTTACGATAACTTTTCCAGACTATTTTATTATATGTGTGTACGTACACATAAGGATATACGTACGTACAGATATGGATGGGATTTGAACTTATCCACTTTAAGTTTTTCCTAAAGCACTTTCCTTGATTTATGTTGGCTCCCTATCAGATGTTAAAACAACACTTTCATCTTTTTGATGAAAATAAAAAAAGTATGACTTTAGTAACATACAAGATGACTAAACATGTGTATAAACCACGCACAAGCTCATAAATACAGGCGTTCACTCCCTCATATGACATATATGCACACATTTGTCTAACAATCTTAATACTAATAAAATATTTCGAATTATTTCTCAGTATTCTATATTAAGATAAAGGTAAAATCGATAATTCCCAGTTTGACAATTATTTGCGAAAGCAATGGCAATATTAAGTAATTGCAATTAATAAAAAATATATTTTATTATTTCCCTAACTTCAGAGTGAACGGCAGAGTAATCGCATCTACGAAAAATTTATTAAAAGAATGAAAGATTCTATTTTTAATAGTTTACGTATAAGCAGTACCACAAAATGTTTCTGAATATTGTAATATTTAGTATTTTTTTTTAAAATAATAACAAATTCATTTTCCCAATATTTCAACTAGCTAAGTATGTAATAATGGACTATGATAATGTATTATTTTTTAAATAGATAGACATCTAAAAACATATTTTTTATTTTAAATTTATAAATAATACCTAATTTTTCGATATTAATTTTCAACATGACCTAAGTTTCCATGTTCGCATTTTTGGAATGCTTTATTCCGGTTTGCCACACAACGACAAACACCTTATTTTAATTTCATATATATATATATATATATATATATATATATATATATATATATATATTATAGCGATGATTCCAGATGTAATAATTTTTTAAATATCCCCCCATATTTTCACGCCTACGAAAGCCATGAGTAGGCAATACAATTAAATAGTAATGAAAAAATTTTTTTTTTCTATTTTCTAAGCCTCAAAAGTTGACATATATGCAAGAGATGTGGGTTAATCCATATATTTTGCATATAATACACCATAAACTTAAGTATAATTTTAGTTATAAGTTTTACAATATAATTTTACATCAAGTAGTGTCATTTAGCCGTGAAAAATGAAATTATAATGAATTTATACAAAATTACGGCAAGATATATTTAATAATTGTAAAACAATTAAAAGAGGAGGTAATACAAGTCTTAAAAAATATTTTTCTCATTTTACGTATCACGTGGAGAATAATTTGAAAAGGCTAGTTATAATGTATAGAAAAATATATTTTCACAATTTTAAATTGCCTATTTAAAAATTTTTTTAAAAAATATGCAAAATATAGAAAATCTTCCCCTTAATTCCGAAACGACTGAGCCAAAAATCATAAAAAGTATGGTGGAATAAATGGGGTTAGAAAATTACAGGAAAACTATTTATTATCCTAGATGTTTATAAGCCTGAGAAAGATATAGAACCGGTTAAATTACAATTAATCCGCCACCTGATTTTAGATATATTTTTAAATAAATGAATACATTGGTCGACAAGTATTTGAGATATAATAATAACTATCAAGAATAAAATAATATAATGCCCCCTTACTGAAAAGTTAGCTGATTCGAACCTTTGGCTGAAGTGCGACATTCTATTTACAATCATATTACGTCCATTTGAAATTACCGGCGGTGGCTTGTTATAAATCCTTGATCAAAGTAACATTCCATAAACATAACGAGAATATCCAATTTGTATAACACATTTAATTAATTTTTACGAAATTATGATATGGTGTTACCAATTCATATATTGTTATATATGAATTGGTTACAAATTTGTCAAAGCTGTCTAAAATAAGACAATAAATGCATAGCATGCTTTTTGCTTTTAAAGTGTTTTTATCTTTATTTTGGGACTACATGACCTAACAAATAATAACAAAGTTATTCTCTAATTGAGTCTGGATATGCAGGGTAATATTTTTTATATTAAACATGACATAATGAAAAGAGGTCCTGTCAAAAAAATATTAAAGTTATTAGCTTCTTGATCTTTTGGGAAACCAATAAACACAGGGAAGAAATATAAAAACCAAAAAACATAGTCGTGGAAAATATAAGAGAGGAAGATATTTAACTTGAGGGAAAAATACACAAAATTAATAGAACACTTCCATAAAGATAAATTTAAGCTTAGTCTATTAATATCTCTCTTTGATATTTTTATTAAGAATATTTCAGTTTATCTAATGGACTTTCTATCGCAGTTGACTACTTTTGAAATTTTAAATAAATATCCTCTTTCTACCTCAAGCAGTGAAAAATATTGAAGGTCAAATTTCAACCGACTTAGACATCTCTCACGTCCCTTCAAACCCTGTATCCTTCCCCGTTGGCAAACAAAGATGCAGTAACAAGTTCTACTGGTTTTTAATGAACTTGTCAATGCACCATAACATTCAAGTTAAAAAGTGTTTGAAGAATATTCCAGAATATAAGTATCAAAATTATCAATTGTTTTAAAATTTGACTTTTTAACGTTTTATTCATCAATTACTTTGAATAGTAACATTAAAGGAAATTTTTCTTTTACATTCTAAACTTGACGTAAAAGTTCGCCCGATAAAGGTCAAATAGATAAACATTTTGAGCTATTAATTGTAGTAAATAGTAAAATTATAGACAATAAATATTGCAATTTATTCATCAAAAACATAATTTTGCAACCTTTTTTGCTTTTTTTATATTGCAGCTCATTACGAAAAGTGCGCCTATATGTAGATATAAAAATAACGGCCGATTATTCATAGCCAAAACCAGTACATAAGGAAAAAGTTAAGAAGTTATAGATAATGGGACGCCATATTGATAGCACGTTGTATGAGTTGTTTATAAAATGTTCGACCATAACATAGCACTAGTTTTATGGAAAGTGGTCCTTTGAAAATACATAGCTAAATAATTGTAGTAAAAACGTCAGATAATCGCGTTTCTTTCCACAACTATTTTCATTTCTTCAAAGTTAACGTCTGCTTACGAGCACTACTATTCATTCATTATTTTGTTTAGACACCTTGATCTAATCACAAATTTTAAATTAGAAATCATCGTAAGTTTTTACTTCATACGTGTTAATTTTTGTTTTTTCTTATTTTTTTAATTAAAATTATTTACATTATATTAACTTTGTAACAACATCACATCCTATTTAGGTGATTTAAGAAAAATCGTTTTCTACCTTTCCCTAAAATTTATTTTCTTCAAAAGTCTCAGCTCGCAGGAAAGATAGAAGAATTAAGTATATACACTGAGTTTCTTCTCTTTAATCATGAAAATATAGACACATTTTTAGCATTTTATTGCAATTTTTTAATTACTTTTTAATTTACGTTTATTGATACCTCATATTTTGATCAAAATTTAATCAGAAAATTTTTGTTAAGTTTGGTTAAATCCAAACAAAATACAATTAATACCAAATAAACTTATATCCAAAAATCATCGAAGTTATTCTAAGATTCATTCAATTTTTTTTGTAATTCTGAAATACTTATAAAATGTCTGGTTTGCCTCATGATGATTTTTTTGGATATCGTTTTTTGGTCTAACAAACATTGCAGTGCTTAAGTTTTCCGAAGGAATCTTAAATGTTCCAGTTGTTTGCCTGGCTTGATATTTACCTTTTCTACGTTGCCATTTGTTAATAGCAGAATTAAGAACAGTTGCTTAAGCTTTCATGTCAATAAAACAGTAGCTTAAGCTTTCATGACAAAAAAAAATTAATGACTTGAAAATGTTTTGAGTAAAACAATAGAACTCTTCTTATTTGAAAGATTTTGGTCCCAATTTGTAATTTTATACTGCGATTGATGATGCAATACGCAAATTGTTTCAATACGCATAAATATTAATATTATTATATTTTAAGATAAAATGTTTTAATTACATCAAGGTATATAGAATAATTTAACACATAACACCAGATTTATAACAAGAAATTTGACAATAATAGATAAGATGTATCTAATATTTTCCGTGAAATGCGGAGAAAAGTTACTTTTTGATATTTTGACTTTGCATTTATTAAGTTTCCTACTGACTTTAATACATCATTTAAAAGTAACAAAGTCTCGCCTGTATTTGAAGTTATAGTAATTTGTGCAGGATGATCTTATTTAATGAATGATTGAAAAATACACAATGGTTTTCATTTATTAGTCGTATCTACCAATTATTTACGAAAAATGAAAATCATTCGCTTTCGTACAAGAATCTAAGGGAAGTTTAATCTTTTTTCATTTGATTAATCGAACATCATAGTTTCAAGCCTCCTCACCCCCGCTCCAAATTGAAAAGAAGATTATTATGATATTAATTGATTCCCATCGACTTCGTTCACGTTGTGGCCGTAAATTTTGCAACGTTTTAAGAATAAATATTAGTCTTTTAAAAATCGGTTTGGACAATATAAATTAAAAATTTTCGTATAGACATAGATCAATCAGTATGCTTGGGTATAAAAAAATGATTCCTGTCCAGGTTCGACCTTGCTAGTTTTAATTATATTTATGAAAGTTTGTGAATGAGTTAATGAGTCGGTTAACTGTCATTACATAGTCATAACTGTCATATATTACCCTTGAGGTACTGTATAAAGGATGCGTTTCCATTACTTTATACGGAGGATCTCCAGGAGGCCGCAGCCATGAATTTCCCCACTCCTTCCCTTGCAAAAAATATCGTTTTCAAAATTTTCGCGAAAAGTTCGATAAAACGAAAATAGAAATATAACCCGGTCATAAAAAGAAAATGACATGAAAAAGTTTATTTCAAATCGTTATCTTGCTTGAGTCTTATAAAGTTCAAAAACGTTTAATTTCAGTTTATTACTTGTTCTAATATCGATTTTTGCTTAGAAATAAGGTCATTATTTCTAAAGTTTTGAGAACGATTATTTTTTTCACGGGAATCGCCAGCATAATTGAGAAAATTTTTTTCAATAATTTTTTTTTTCAAATACGTTCATTAATTTTTTAATCTTTACATTACCGCCACTTTCTTAAGAATTTATTATTTAACCAATCAGCAAAATTATAATGTTCTCAACTTTACATTTACAATTATAATGTTCTCAACATAGCCCTACTTCACGCTCTGTACTATTCTGCAGTGACCGTAAAGTAATATTTCAGATTGAGAACTTAATCGAGATTCACGCTGCATGACTGGTTCCGGTACACGGGACTTTGTATGATGCTCTTAATCGTGTGATAGCCTTACGTCACGTTCTGTACTATTCTGCCGTGACCGTGAAATAACATTTCGGATACGTTGAGACCTTAATCGAGATCGCGCTGAGTTACCGTTTCGGAGGCTTTAGATTCAATGTTGTGTTTTCGAGTCATACAAAATCGAGCTTGATGCTCCTCATTAATATCGAAACACAAAAAAAATCATATTCTTTTAGTAATTATCATCTCAATAAATGATTAATAATAAGGATGTATTTAAAATTAGCCAAACCCCTAAATCGTTTTTAAATATTTTGAAATAAAATTCGGCTAATATGAATTGAAACAGTATTTTAGACTTAAAAAATGACTAAATTCAATTAATGAAATTAATACCAATTGAAAAAATTTAAGAGATATTACTATTAATTCATCGGCATATTTCATCTGACTTTTTGAACTGAACGATAGCGCGCTTATAAGGATTAGCAGCGTAATTTTACATATTAAATTTATTGTAATTGATAAAACTATGCAATAACAAGTTTAAAAAAGTCAGTAGCGCAATTTAATAAATATAATTAATATATCATTGATTAAACTAACCCGTAGCAGGACTAAAAAATCATCAATCAGCGGTACAATTTAAGAAATCAAATTAATTTATGTTGATACATACCAGTAAAACTAAATGATAGCATGCTCAAAAAAATCGCAATCACAATTTAATAAACCATATTAAAATATGTTTGATGATACTAATAAATAAAATTATTTTTTTGACACCCAATTCTCGTGTGTCAATTTAATTAAACCAATAATTATATCGTGTCAACTAACCTTTTTTTCTAACTCCAGTCATGCCAAAAAATGGGTATAATATTTAATCCGTAATTTACTTGCATGTATGTTTATTTTATTTTTTTTTTGTATTTATTAAAAATAACCAATTTTTATTTATAAAATAAATATATAAGTTTTATAACAAAAGACCAACACAGAATATATTATAAAAATCAAGTAATTGTCGTTCCAATAATCAATAAATATGTTAACAATGTATATGTCAACTGAATGAACATGTCAACTCTCTCAAAACTTTCAAATTCAACAAGCTATTTATAATTATAAGTTAAATCACAATAATATTTCCTGAAAACACAAAATATCTTTTTTCTCCCGCAAATCCCTGCGAGTATTTTCTTGAAAATAAGATTTTTACTTCTTCTAGCTTATATTAATCATATTCATTCCGAATATAAAGTTTGAAGGTCTTATTTTTAATAACCGCAAAATATTTATTTTTAACGCCCCCGTCAACTCGAATAGAGGTCGATTTTCTAAAAAAAAATATATTGAAATTATTTTTAAATTATTTATCATCATAGAAGTTTTAGCCAATATCCGTATGTGATGCTTGCTCACACCAATTCTTTTTGTGAGGATGAAAGATCTTTTCGCCGTACACATATATATATATATATATATATACATACATATATATATATATATATATATATATATATATATATATATATATATTTAACGTACCTATAAATAAGAGAGTAATATCAACAAATATATCCACACCGTACATAACAATGTGGTATGGCAAAGCGTTTTGTATTTTTGATATTCTACTTAGTTTTTATGTAACACTAAAATAGACTTTCCGTTAAATAGATTGCGATGAAAACTTTACCACCTTTATTTCGAAGAGCTTTATTGCGAATGGTAAAGCAATTGTTTAGCGTCGAACGAACGGGTTCATGTCCTCACCAGAAGTTTAATATGCCGGTTGTAATATTGTTTACTTGACTTTTATTTACGGAATAGTTGAACGATCTTACTAAGTTTTAGATGAATCGTTTCTTTACCATTCTTATCATAAATAATACAAACTGCTTTAATGAAATTTTTAAATCTTCCGAACAAATTTACAATTTTTATTTTCTCACTTGTTTCCCAATTAATGTTGAACTTGTATATATTTCCCATAACAATATTAAATATTCTAAGCTTAATCTAAAATACAACTGTTCAACAAAAAAACCGTATACTACGTAACTGTTCAAAAATGAAACCGTATACGCTACCATAATGGTACAACTAGTAAAACTATTCAAAAACTAGGTCTGGCTCGTCCTTATCTTTGAGCGAATTCGTAACCAATTCCTTTAGGATCGTTATATAAATGTGTGCGTTATATAATATATGATCATGTTATGTATGTTATATATATGTATGTCCTATATAATATTTCACATACAACATTTATATAACGAATTATATGATCGTTATACATAGGAAGCATACGCGTGTATGTATGAGCGACTTTGTGCTTGCGTGTGGTTTGTGCTCGTGCTTGGACTTTTGTAAGTTACTAAGATTACATTACACTTATTGTTACCACAGAGATGAAAGTATTGTGTCAATATACGATGAGAAAGTTTGTATAAGCCAAGAAAGAAGGGTGCTTCAGGAGAAAATCATAGTGAATAAGTACGAAAATCGTAGGCATCTGTGGAAGGTAGGTATGTCCGTTCATACGTACGTGTGCATGTACATACACGTTTATCTTTAAATTTTGATGTAATGTCTAGCATATATTTAAAGTACTTAGTATATGACAACAATATATTTCAGAATTCAGAAAACCGTATCGTTCCCAATATATAAACTCTTAAAATTTAAATCTATATTCTACAAAAACTTAAGAAGAAATTATTAGATTAGAATATAATGATATTCGTATTTTGTTAATAACACACAGTTGTACATAGTACCTATAATTTTTTATTAAAATCACTAGAGCGGTGTCAGAAATCTGGCCAAAAAACAGTTTTTTACCTTACACCCAAAAGTCACTGGCAGGTCGTGCATCTGTAGTAGAGAAATCAGATTATTACTTTGATGCCGTTGCTATGGATATGTTTCTTTAACAGCTCATATTCTAAAGATTATAGATTTCTGTTATATTTAGTATAAATGTGCTGTTGTCGGTACAAAATTGCCCGACCGTCTTTGTCACATTGCACGAGGTTGGTTGATTTATCAATAGTCAAAATTTTATAAATTTTGACTTTACCGCACTTTTATTAGTGTGATTCACGTATTTTATTACTTGATAAAAGTTTTTTTTAGTGGAATTCTTGCCAGAGGGTTTCTTTTATATTTTATTAGCTTAAAATTTGTGAATAAATATTTATAAATAATTTAACCATTAGACCGACAATAAAATGTCATTATGAGAAGTAATTATAAAAAATATTATATGTAAATTTTTCCGGAATATGTCATAATTATTTCCATGTATTTGTAATTTTTATTAAGATTCCCTTCAAATTTACATTTAAGGTTCCGTAGTCAAAACTTTATCATGCCCGTCCGCCCTTTATCATAACAAAATAGTAAATATAAAGTTTAGAAATCACATACAATGCATAATAATAAAGTTTAAAAATCTTATATAAACTCATTTTAAATTTTATAAGCAGATGTTTTAGATAGAGGTCTATATTTGTGAAGTAACGTGGAGATGAAATTTGTAACAAAATTTCATGAAATGTTCTTTAATTTTCCTAGTGAAATGTCCTTTAATTTCTTCAACGAAATTCCGTGAAAAGTTTACCTAGAAAATAATTTTTTTTTTACTTTGAAGTTCGTTTGTGATGTCAAAATTCCAAGTTGTCGTAATTTGTTGCCTTCTTCTGTAATTTTTCAAACGATCTAATAAATGTTTTTAAAATGCTGAAAGAAGCGCTCGGTGACATAGTTAATATAAAATTATTTCGGACACGTGTCACTTTGACAAATTTCTTGTAATTTGACAAATAGCTAGTAAATGTTAATTTTAGCCTGTTGGCATTTACAAATGACTCATTTTATTTTATCTTAAGTGGTTATAGAGAAAGAAAGTTACTGCAATGGTTTTTTTGCTTTCAAATTAAGCATAAATTTTCCTTAGTGTTATTTTAATTAACAATGCCCAAAAAAATTATTATTAGAATTTTTTCTGACCGTTTCCTTTTTAAATGAAAAATTTAATTTTTATATTTATTTGGGTTGTATATTAACAAGACCTTAACTAATTGAAAAGTACTCAAATGAGTGTTTTGATTAAAATTGGTTTAACAATTGGGGAAAGACATATCGCGTTTAAAACAGAAACTAAAAAAATTTCTGAAATCCAAAGTATTTGCCTATTTAAGGATACACAAATCCATACAAAAAATATATATATACATACATTTATATATATATATATATATACATATATATATATATATATATATATATATATATATATATATATATATATATATATACATTTTTTCTTGACGCATTTCATTTAAACGAAATACACTCTGCGTAATAGAATATATATGACTTTGCTAATAAAAGAACGAAGAGAAAAAGAATGCACTCATGTATGGTAATATTAAAAGAAAAAACAGTCAATACAGAATTCAGAAATATAAAAGATAGAAGACAAAATGGGAAGAGATATTGTAAGTCAAAGTATTTTTTTCAAACTTGAGGCAAATAATTAAAAAAACTACAAGTTCGGTGTGCTGATAGTTATGGGCTCCTTTATTATATAAAGGCATTCGATTGGGTATGCTCCGATTGCTCATTTTACCGGGACGGTGTAGCCATGGTAAGTTTGAATAAGGGTACTCCCGAAAAACGCAAGTATGAAAAAGGTGTACAATAGGAATATATTCTATCCCATGTTCTCTTTCACATACACGGAGTATACTTTACAACGAGAATATTAGAATAATGGAAGGGAAGTATATTAGTAGGTGATACCAAATCTAGCAGAAAATACACGCCTAGCCCTTTAAACGGGTAGAATGTGAGGCTGATATGATTGGACTAACGTGAAATAAGTTCGATACACAAAGTAATGGCTATATACAGAACTTGTAAAACAACTCAAGTAGTAGAACTCTAAAGATAGAAGAGAGATAGAAAGAGAAAGAAATGCCTTCCACTGGCGTAAAATATTCTCGCCGTACATTGATTTGCTATTCGCAGTTTTTGTTTTAAAACTTTATTTAGTTCTACATAAACTCTTATGGCACCGACATTAACATGTATACGCGTGTACTTACACATTTATATACTCTGAATACTTTTATCAAATATTTAATTTAAATACATTAAATTTATTTTAGTGGTATTTTGTGATTCTACGCCCAAAATGACACACGAATAAATGCTGTTAAAGTAATAAAAGCATGTTTCTAATTATTATTAAACTTTAAGGAACCCCATTTTTCTATTCGTTGAGAGTTTCGTTATTAGGGGTAACTTTAAGGAGAGATTATTACCCCTGGTACAGCAAGGGATCGCTATACCATGAATTACTGAAAACAAATTAAGATTTAAAACCATCGCTATATAATTCTAGTAAATTTTAGCCGTACTTCTGATAACGGTTTTCCCATGATTCTAAATTTAGCAATTTACGAAATTGGGGAACATCTTTCGTAGGCATTTTGTAAAAATTAATACCTGAGGAGATCTTAGTCTAACAGTCAGGGCTGCAACTATCATCTTTTCTTGATTTTGGATTAAAATACGACTATGGTTCTTTACGTACCGAAAGCTGTGGTCTACTATTTACTATGTGGTTTGACAACAAAATGTATCCACAATCAAATTAAACTATGTGATATGGTATTATTTCTACTTTCTTTAACTTTTTTGCCATGAT
This sequence comes from Druceiella hillmani, assembly GCA_039881145.1. Classification (NCBI taxonomy): domain Eukaryota; kingdom Metazoa; phylum Arthropoda; class Insecta; order Lepidoptera; family Hepialidae; genus Druceiella; species Druceiella hillmani. The sequence goes on from JAYKKI010000012.1 coordinate 19,912,418, forward strand.
TTAGGTTTTGTTGTAATAACTGAGGACGAGGAGGAGGAGAGATCTTTGCTGACAGCCCACCTAAAGATGTTGTAATACGACAAAACCTAAGTCGTGGCAAAGAATTTTAAGAAAAAAGAAATAATACCACATCACCTAGTTTCATTCAATTGTGAAAAAATAAACTTCTATAAAATTAACGCCAAATATATTCAAAGCAATTTTTATTAAAAGTGTCTCCATTTAAAAGCAGCTCCAGAAGCCGCAAAGCGGAAGCCCCGAAAGAAAATAAAACGAATTTTCGATAGTTTGATAAATTTTGTTGTACCTGTAATGCATCTAGACTCGTAAAAAGGTGGCTTTAATATTTATGTTTCCATTACCAACAAATTTGTGCAATCAACACACTAATTACTTACAGAGTTATAGATAAATTGCACACATACTACAACATTTTCAAAATTATTATTTCTCTTGTAAAAGATAACGGAATCTCTTATTCAGCCGTGCCTGTGCACTAAGAAACGCATCAAATTAATTTAAATTTGGAGTGAAATATGTCTCATCGAGTGAACGGCGCTGTCCATGGCAAATTCTCTGTCCAAAATTCAGTAGTATAACCCGTTCTACTTATTTTCACATCAAGTTTGTTAAAGAAAGATTTTAAACATGAAAAAATTATACTATGTTGATAATTTCCTAAAAAATATTTCTGAACGGTTTTTTGTGCTTTTAAAGGAAAACGTTTTAATATTTTTATATAATTTTCTCTAGTGTACTCTTCAAAACTAATAAATAAAAGTTTGAACTTATTATTAAATAAAAACTATTTCAAAAAATTTGTCCTAATCCATTCAAGTAATTAAATGATATATTCGATAGATTTTCAATTAAAACTCAAATTAAAAGAATATTACATGTTTCACTACTTATATCGTCAGCACTATTATTTAATTTTAAGTTATTTTATATTTGTTAACATCCCTGTTTTACATCCGCGTTGACTATATTAATTAACAAAGTTTACTGTTTAAAATGATCAATACGCTACAACTAAAATTATGAAATATTTTCATTCTTAATATCTCAAAGAAATGTGTCATAATTTAAGTAAGAATTATTAAAGAATATTCATACTGGCTCAGTGATATATTTTCGGTGTAATGTAATATATTTTGGGAAACAAAGTTTTTCAATTATACCCCCGAAAATATTCTTATTAAAATGTATTAATAGTTACTCTCCACGTTTAAAAAAACTATAAAAAACTATGGACATTCATTAATAGTCTAAGATCCCAAGTAATAACGACCTTCACCGATTTGATAACCAGGTGAAAATTATATTTTAAAGAATAAAATATGTTTGTGAACGTGTATCAATAATGTTGCCATAAAAAAAATGTTCATGGCTATGATTAATTAAAATTATAAAAAAGTATTATTTTTTAAAATTTGACTGTCTTGGTTGCCAAATGGCTCATAGTCCAATTGAAAGTATACAACATCTGCTATATGCAGTCGATCGGTTGCCTACCTTTTTCTGTTCCCTTTTACCTGGTAGCCGCGTGCAAACAGGTAAATTTATATTAGTAATTGCGCTCATCTGCTTACCATGATATTTATATATCAAAATGTAGGTAAATTTATTGTGAGTAGAGTAGTATAAGGTTGCTCAAGAAAATCTGTTCATAGATTACGGTAGCCAGGCTTTGAAGTTGCAAAAATTGAAGCATGTAAATATGTGTGACAGAGAAGCGTTGCTCGTACTGTACCATGCGATAAAGGAGGACGTAGTATAGCAGCTGCGCGCTACTGGCCGGTAGAATATAAGAGAGTGCGTATGCTTCCTATTCGTAGGATAGAAAAGAAAAAAAAAAGTATACTATAGAGGATCATTTTCAAACGTAGAACGTTGTGATAAACGTGTTTTGTGAAAAAAATTAAAAATGGAAAAAAATGCTTTTCATGTGGATTGAAAAATTCTGTTTTTGATTTTAATGACAGAACATTTGATCATTGTTATTTAAAATTAGCATATCGACGATCTAAAGGCTTTAAGTACGATGAGTTACACTTAAACAGAGATTTATTGGAGTTTGTAGGTTATCATTCCTCATGTTACAAAAAAGTGACTGTTTTAAAACAAAAAAACGTTGAGGATTATAATGCATTTGTTAACAATGTTGATGTAAGTATATAATTAATTTACTTTTGATTATTATAATAAAATTTTTTGAAATGTTATTCATAAGGATTTTGTCAATTATTCTGCTTAAGTAAATAATTATTCAAAGTTCATTCAGTACTTTAAAAGCTATTATTTTTTAAGGTTAAAATTGAATAAACATTTTATACGTTATTATTTTATTTAATTAATTAAATGATATATTCAGGTGCAACCTAGTACTTCATCAGCTATTGAAAATCCAAGTCCATCAACTATTGCAGTAGAAGAAAGTAGTGCTGATGTAAGAACTCCTCCGGAGAGTGTTGACGAGGTAATAAGTTTAAAATATTGGATATATTTGGCGTTAATTTTGTAGAAATTCATTATTTACAATTAAATGAAACTACGTGATGTAGTATTATTTCTACTTTCTTTAATTTCTTTACCACGACCTAGGTTTCGTTGTATTACAACATCAAAGATCTTTGCTAATATCCCACCTGAAGATGTTGTAATACAACGAAACCTAGGTCGTGGTAAAGAAATTAAAGAAAGTATAAATAATACTACATCACGTAGTTTCATTTAATTGTAAGTAATAAGTTTATTTATATAAATCATATTTATATAAATCATATCAAAACATATTTTCAGGTTCTTGTTACGGACACAGCAACAACTTCTGCAACTTCAGTCACTTGCTTGTTTTGCAATTGCAAACAAAAAAAAACTGGCAACCGTGTAGTCAATCTTGTGTATCCTCAAAGTGATCAAATTACAGAACAACTGAGAACAATAACCTTACATGATTCGGAGATTCTTCAGAAACTCGATCAAACCCAAACTATTGCTTATCACAAACCATGTTATGCTGCATACCAAACAAGAGCAAAGCGGTGCACCGAAGTAAAAGGTGATTCCAATTGGCATCAATGTAGACGAGTTCATAGATTAGCTTTTTAGTCTATTTGTAATTTTATTGAGTGTGAAATTATTGAAAGCAGTGCAGTTATGAATTTTACTCAATTGTTTGGACGGTATCAAGCTTTACTACTAGAGTTTGGGGATTATGAACTAAATCTTGATGATTTTAAAGATTACCGACAGGAAATGCTGGAAAAAATATTACTTAAACGATTTGGGGACCAAATAATAATAGAAGCATCTAACGGACCGCGTAACCAAAAAATAGTTTATAAAGCAGATATTGATATTTCTATAATGGCTAATGACATAACATTTCTTCACCAAAGTAATGAAAAAAAAATTGAAAATGTTGCATATAAATTAAGAAATTGTATTAAACATATAGACCTTCATCCACTACCCAGGAAATTAACCGCTGATGATGTCATTCGAGGAGAGTGTGAAATTCCGGAAGAACTGCTTGATTTTATGGAAAATCTCATAAATGGACCTGACATTGCTCAGAAAGACTGTGCAGAAACTAATTTAAGAGTAAAATCTATTTGTAGCGATATTATTTACGCAGTTAGCAAAGGTCGATGTAAACCAGAAAAAAATATTACTCTTGGACTAGCAGTAAAATCCTTGACAAATTCGCGCCAAGTTATTACCATCCTGAACAGATACGGCCATACAATTGGATATAATTTAGCAGAAGAACTTGAAACAGAAATGACATATACATCGGTTCAAGATAACAAGGTTATACCGAACGGTGTCACCGCGGTAAATGGATGCAGTACCCATGTTGCGTTTGACAACTTTGACCGTTTTGTTGACACAACTTCGGGAAAAGATACTATGCATGATACGGTTGGTATCATATATCAGTTTCCTCGTTCTGAATTTCAAGACATAGAAGTCGCAACTTCTTCAACTTCTCTGCTGGATGAAGATCAAAACGAACAGGGACCACATCGTAAACGAAGACGTTTTAGTGTAATTTCAAGACAGGTTCGACCATACTTTCAAAAACCTAAAACAACTATGCAACTTCTTCCTGCAGACTCTATTATTGATAGAATTGATGTATGCAAAGGTGCTACAGAAATTGCAATAACTAAAGATTTATTGTGGATAATGTCTTTATCGCAATTAGATTTCGTTCCAATGTGGTTAGGCTATAACTGCATGGTGTATACGGATCAGAGTGAAATTCAAAAAATCGAATATTTACCTCAAACTAACTCTTCTCCAACCTCATATGCCATTGTAAATGAAACACTCAATATGGCTAATGAAATAGCTGAAAAATGCCAGCAAAATCAAATCATCGTAACATACGATTTAGCAATTGCAAAAATGGCGAAGCAAATCCAAAACAAAGACAAGCCTAAATTCGACCATATTTTTATAAATCTCGGATCATTTCATATGCAAATGGCATTTTTCAAAGCTGTTGGAAAGTTCATTGACTCTAGTGGACTCATTGATATATTAGTTTCAGCAGAAGTATTAGCTGCAGGCTCTGCTAACAGTTTTTTAGATAGCAAGCATTTTAATAGATGTAAACGAGTACATACACTTATGAGTGCCGCATTACAAATATGTCATTTTAAAAAATACTTATCAACGACAAATGTATCTGGCGAAATGTTGGATGAGTTACTACAAGCATTTATTGAAGAACCTTCCAATCCTGATGTGAACGAGCCAACAGAATTACCAGATTTACTGAATCGTATTTTAAACGGGTATAAAGAATTTTGCAATCAGACTTTGACCGGAAATCGTGGTAAAACAGCCCAATTCTATTACCAATATTGTGAGCTTATTAACTGGTTCCTTCGTTTTTCAAGAAGTATTCGCACAAGTAACTTTGAACGGTACATGGATTCTATTTTTGATATGTGTGACTTATTTTTTGCACTTATTCAGCCTAATTATGCAAGATGGGCCCTAATATATCTTAGTAACTTAGTAAGACTGCAAGCGGAGAATTCACCTTTAGTTTCTGAATTTCGCCGCGGTGCTTTTGGAATTCGTCGTACAAAAGCTAATTTCGCTAGATCACCCGTCGATTTGACTTTGGAGCAAACCATTAATGCTGATGCTAGCAACCAATTATCTGACAATCTTGCTGTCGATTCATTATCAGCAAGTCAAAGATGGGCGCTCAGCCACAGTACAAGGACGAAAATATTGTCGTGTGTGAAGGATGTTGTTAAATTGTCGCGAAAAGATGATACTTTGCACGCGTTACAGAAAAATGCGATTAAAAAAGACAAAAAAAGTCTTGAAAATATTATTGAACCCTTTTGAAGACACCATTGATCGAAATATTCTCTTTAACATCTCAACGGGAAAAGCAGCATCTGAAAACGTCACAAATTTTCTGCTAAACGTGAAGACAATTGGTAATGAGCAGAAATTAAACTTTATTTCTCAATGTAACATGGAGACTGAAAGATTTGATAAGCCAATTACTCGAAACAAAATCTTGAACTTCGCATCTGAATGTGCTATGAAAGTATTAACAAATAAAGACAAAACGAAAAAATTATTGTTGAAGATGGAACGTGATATTTTTGGTCGATTACTTGGAATAAGTATTAGTAAAAAAAATAATATTGAACATTGTTTGACTTTTCCACTAGCACCGATGCCGCCTGCTCTTTTCTCATGTGCTGGTGAAATGTTTAAAACTGACAAGTCAACATTAGCTAAAGCATTAAAATCTCAGGTCGAAATGGTTGAGCCAACGAATATTAATGTTGAGATCATCGATTTATTTTATTACTTGCACCTGATCGGATCTTCAATGCCTCAAACTTTTGACAAAATTGCGGAGTCAATACTCATTAAACTTTGTTCAACAACTGCTGACAAAATACATATAATTTTTGACCGTTATTTTGCACGATCAATCAAAGATTATGAGCGTCAAAATCGGCAGGAATTCGACATTCCGTTCAATATTTCTGGTCCTCAACAAAGTAGGCCTACAGATGTTTTGCAGAGTCTTAAAAATTATAGTTTCAAAGAGAGTTTGGTACAGTTTTTATCTAATTACTGGGAAAACGACCATTTAGCAACAATAATCAAAAACAACAAAATTTTTGACGGTAGAAGAACACTGCTATTCTTATATAACTGACCAAAATTGTGTTATAAAAACAACAGAAAATAATTATGAGTGTTATCACGAAGAGGCGGATACAAGAATAATTTTTCACCCTTACAAAGCAGCACCAGGTTCAAGAATTTTAATAAAATCAGTTGACACAGATGTTCTCATAATTTTACTTGGAAACATGCATAAAATTCCTGATTCTGAAATTTGGCTTGCTAGTTCAGGGACAAAAAAAAAGTAGTAATGACCTCAATTGCATCAATTGCACGGAACTAGCATTGAAATTAGGATTTAATTTGTTTCTAAGTCTACCTGCTTTCCATGCGTACACAGGTTCTGATTACACGGCTGCGTTTTACAACAGATGAAAAGTAAGACCGTTGAAAATTTTTTCGAAGAACGAGACATACCAAAAATGCTTTGCTTCATTAACTGAGGAAGCCGACATTTTTCTTAGCGAAAAAATGGACGTTGTTCAAGAATTTACGGTGGCTATGTATGGTATCAAACATTGTACTAAAGTAAATCACGCAAGATATAAAATTTTCCTGAAGAATTTTTCTGCAAAAGAAGATAGTGAGAAGTTCCTTAAAAAAGTCAGAGGTTTTGTCTCAAATACCATACCACCATGTTGGGAATCACTGAAGCAAAAAATTTTACGCACAATTTTTGTAAATTCTATGTGGTTACATGCAACTGATTCTAATTGTATAAAATTATGTCCTGAAAGTTGTGGTTGGTTTTTTGATAGTCATTTGAAACCAAAAGGATTTGATAGATATCAAACGCCTTTACAAATTGATGATATTTTGCAAATATCGGAGAATGCAAATGAAGAAGCTTCTTCCGACTTAGAAGATGGCGATATAACTTCCGGAGATTCCGATTCGGAATAATTTACAATTATGACTTTGGCATTTAATGTCTTTTTTATGTAAATATTGTTTGATAATAAAGATTTATAATTTTCTAACTATACAAATTTATTTTTAAATTTTTTTTTTTTTAAATTTTGCGAACGTTTTTTTATTACGCTTTTCTTATTTATTTTATTACGCTCCAAAATGATCCTCTATAGTATACTATTTTTTTCCTTGTCTATCCTACGAATAGGAAGCATGCGCACTCTCTTATATTCTACCGGCCAGTAGCGCGCAGCTGCTATACTACGTCCTGCTTTATTGCATAGTACAGTACGAGCAACGCTTCTCTGTCACACATATTTACATGCTACAATTTTTGCAACTTCAAAGCCTGGCTACCGTAATCTATGAACAGATTTTCTTGAGCAACCTTATACTACTCTACTCACAATAAATTTACCTACATTTTGATATATAAATATCGTGTTAAGCAGATGAGCGCAATTACTAATATAAATTTACCTGTTTGCACGCGGCTACCAGGTAAAAGGGAACAGAAAAAGGTAGGCAACCGATCGACTGCATATAGCAGATGTTGTATACTTTCAATTAGACTATGAGCCATTTGGCAACCAAGACAGTCAAATTTAAAAAAATAATACTTTTTTATAATTTTAATTAATCATAGCCATGAACATTTTTTTTATGGCAACCTTATTGATACACGTTCACAAACATATTTTATTCTTTAAAATATAATTTTCACCTGGTTATCAAATCGGTGAAGGTCGTTCTTACTTGGGATCCTCTACTATAATTTCAACCCCTTAAATATATTTTCGACAACTCCATAACTTTTAGAGGTATAAAAGCGATATTTTGCAAATATGCTGGTTACGGTTTCATAATCTTATAAAGACCGAATCCTTGTAAATGGACCAGATCCATCCGTATAGCATTTTCATTTCAAACAGCTTGTGACACAATTTCTCAAATCAATTTCTCAAACAGCATTAAAATATCTCTTTTATTTTAAAAGAACTTCTCAAAAAATTTACAAATTTGGATTACTATATTATAAAAAAAGTTAGAAAAATTATTTTTAAGGATTAAAGCATAAAAATATTTATTTAATTTTCACGCAAGGGCACATTTAACAAAATATTAACAGCGTCGAACTCAAGAAATTTGAAAAAATGTTTTTCTCACGAACTCTACCAGAAAGGAATTTTTTTTATTATGCAGTTGATATTTGTTTTAGCTTCTTCTTTACTAGAAATCAGTTTTCAAAATATTTATCAGCGTAACCCCCTTCCCTCTTTCCATATTTGCCAAAAATCGGTGTTGTTTAATTAAAGTATGAGATATATCCTAAGCAATTATATAACTCCATTTTTTATAGTATACTATGCATAATAGAAAATTTAGCATAATAGAAAATAGCCATACTATGCATAATAGAAAATGTTAAATTTAATGTGTACCAAAATATATATAAAAAGCTCGTGCGAGCTTTTCTCTTAATGGAAGTGTTTATTGATTTGACCTCCTATTTTTAATTATGAGCAGCATCTATACAATGAACTACAAATCTGATATTTTATCTAAAAATGCGTTTATTAATAAACAATTTTGCACATTTTGATGGAGCTTTATGAAGTATTTAGGTTTTAATCTAGTTCAGCATAAACTTTATCAACATTTATGAACAAGTATTTCACCGGAGGTGCTAGAATATTAAATGTTAGACTACAAAATTTACTATTTTAATACCACAGGTGAAATAGTTGTATATAAACATTTTCAAAATTAGATCATATTTATGGCCGTTATAGCTATCTATTAAAAAAAATAAACGAATATATTTCAATAACTCTTCCTTCAGATAAAGAATGGTATTGCATTTCACTATTCTTTTTATTTGAATTTTTAAGGACGTGACTTAAATGTCACATTTTTACATTAAATTCTTTAGATATTGTAATTGCCGATATTTGAATTTATTGAATTTAATTGTCAAGCAATGCCACGGAGTGAAAAGAAAAACGCAAGTTGTAATAAAATTGGTTGTCAACAAATATCGCGGAGCGTAAAGAGAAACACAAGTTGTAATAAAATTGGTTGTCAATAAATGTCACGGAGCGAAAAGAGAAACACAAGTTGTAATAAAATTTCAGTTTAATTTTACTAGTTATATACTTTTTACTTGCATTTAAGAGCAATAAAAAATGTCTTTTCTGATTTTAATCAAAATAATGAAAATATTGCACAGTATTTAGAAAGGGGTTAATGCAAGTAACAGAGAAATTACGTCTTTAAATCTTGTTTAATGCAATTTTCTCCAAAATGTTTTCATATTTATTTTACTATCAGTCGTATTCGGTTCCTTTGATGTTTTGAAATAGGGCGGCACGGCTAGAGCAAACCGGGGTCATACGGTCTGCGTAAAAGCTTACGCTGGCAACGTGCCATTATCAGTACAGTGCCGCTGCTAATACAGTGCCGTTTCGTTGCAAAAAGTCCAGTGCAAAAACTTCCACTTCTTTGTTTAATGCAGATAATAAGACTGGATGTTATTTTTCATAGAAACTAGTAGTGTATTTAGATAATACAATAAAACTGACATCACGTGCTAGTCAAAATGGCAAATTTCATCTATTTATGAAATAATTTTCCTATTTATAGTAAAAAGAAAAAGTAGCAGCGCATAGAGAAGAAATATTCGACGTCATTTAGTACTAATTTAATTCGCGGTTTACTTTGTATTATGTCGTTATCCGCATATATCGTACAGATGGCAACCATATGAACTTACACTAATTATTGAAACGAGATACATGTTTAGTGGATTGGAAATAAATTTAATCCAAAAGAGACATTATAAATTTAAAATAAGGAAAATATAAACATTTGATTCAAATTAGAGATTTTTTAATTTTTAGTTTAACTGTGCCTGTTTCCCTTTAACAAGAAAATGTGGAAATTTGGACTTATGATATTTGCACTTATTAATTCTACAGCCGTGAAACAAATTGCTATCCAATTTAGTTTATTAATAGTCCATATGATGAAATAGTGTATAGGCTTCGCTCGCGTAGACTACCAATTTATATCTGAAATATTATCATAGCTCATTAAATAATTTAGTACATATGTTACTTTATAATGTGTTTAAACTTAGTAGAAACATAATTTATGAACATGAATTAACACACAGATTACTGCATCACTCGGTAAAATATAACTCCTGTAAAATATAAGTAAAATACAAAGTTACATACTAACTTTTTATTTTATATTCGCGACGCCAATATTATATTTTTATTTACTTAACTCGAGAGCTCAAAATCTGTATGCAAATAAAATTATTTCAATACAAAATCCATGTGAGCGAAATCGCTAATTCTAGTTTAGCTATAAACAAAAATGTATCAATAGCTTTGAATACAATTTTAAGTTATTAATGGTGACTTCAAACTATTGTTAATTGTTAAAAAGCTATTTAGCATAGAATTTAAAAATCCTATTATAAGCATATTAACAACTTTTAACTCGCTGCTTTAACCTCGTTAAGAACAAGAGAGTTGGCTAGCCTTATGTGAAGCTTTTACTGTTATTTAGATGGGATGCCTTAAACGAGTTTCAGCCCTTCAACAGCGGGCGTAGAAAGGGTACAAGTTTTAAGGGAGTGAGAGCGGCGTCGAAGTTGGTTGATAAATTGCCCGTAATGTATTTCCGTGTCCTCAGTTGGGAGAGAATGTAGTATTTTAGTTCAGAAATGTAGCAATTTTATTAAAAACTTTGATATTCGTTGAAAATATTTATTAATTTTTCAATGAAGTGACTTATTACTTTCGGAAGTAATTTTTAAAAATTAATTTTCTATTTTTATCTTCTTCCTGAATTACATTTATTAATGGTTTCTCTCCAAATATTTTTCCATTTATCATATTTACGTATTATAATATTATGTTCTAATAATCATTATAACTATACTACCGGTCATCATTCTTTGATTACAAAACGTAAACTTTCCTAATATTTAAAAAAAATTAATTAAAAAAATATTTTGTATAAACTATTGATGTAATTAATATTAACAAGTTTGATTGACTTGTCTTTAAAACAAATATTGGCTAAACGAATAAAAAAAAATTGCAGCTCCTTCAATACAATTTCATTCATCTAGACGATCTAAATTTGGCGTTTAAAATACCTGCGTTTTTTTTTGTTAAAAAGAACGCAGCTATTTTATTTATCTTAGATAAACAAATATCAATATTAATGTATCTAATTGATACATATGACCGATTTAATGTTATGAGAGAAATCTTTCAAAGCCAAATAGAACACAAATACAGACCCATTCGGCGAGCAGCCCGGAATCGAACCCGAGTTAAAGCGATGCGCCGCATCGCCAAATGCCATGTGCATTGTAATCAATACACCGCGTCGTCAATACACCACGGCGGCGACGATTTATCAGAGTTATTAAAGTATATCTTTTAAAAAAACAAAATCATAAAGCATAATGTTGGCCTGATATTTGGTTTAAAAAAAGACAATTGTTGCTAAAAAATTGCCTACGGTATTTAAAGATCCACTTACATGAAAATGATTTATTTTCTTTTAGATTTAGAAGTGCTTTTTGAAAAATATACTGTATATTTTTTGAAATACAATTTTTGATTTAGGGTCAAATAAAAAATTTAAGTCTACAACTTACTTCGTTCATGAGCTCAAAGTTTCTCATGTCTTTGAAATACATTAAATGTTTTTAATTACAAGAAAATATTTGCATATAACGCTATGATTTTGTGCGCGTAATCACTGGAGAAAGCTTAAATACACCATAATAAAAGCTGAAGTGTATAAATATTGTATTTTTATTTGAAATAGGGAAATCTAATTAAATTGGTAGATAGAAAAACATCGAGATTAAAGGAAACTGAAAATTACTATATTATCGTGTATTTTACATATATTTTTAAAAAGATGTAATAATATAATCTCGTTTCAAGTCATTAATATAAAATCAAACAAACATTATATATATATATATATATATATATATATATATATATATATGTGTGTGTGTGTGTGTGTATATATATGTGTATGTGTGTGTGTGTGTGTGTGCGTATGTCTGTATGTATGTATATATACATTTATAGTATTACCTTTTTCGCTACATTTCGATATGCATCTTCATTACGAGATATATTTATTATTGGGTATGTAGATATTCCATATCTTAGGATAAGTTTCACATAGCTCTGCTAAACTTTTCGATACTTCCTTTTCATTAGGGTCATCTCCGATAATAGCGTCGTTGTCTTCCATTCTCAGAAATGAAGACTAGGGAATATGAAGGGCATTTTGAGGACTTTGTACCTTGCGAATTCCAAAATTATTTTCGAATTTAAAACCAAATTTTAAGTTGTAGTTAATAATATTACAATTATAGCATGGAGACAGATTACATTTATTGACGTAATATTTAATAAATTTCATCTTTATATCCGTAAGATATTAAAACCTCAGATTTAACGACAACAAAATTTAGTAAATGTGTCAAAAGTCCCTCTGTTACCATAAAAGGAATATTGGATAAACATGATTGCTAGGTCTATGCCATCTTCCATCACACTCTACCTGATTTTATATATTTCCCTTCAACACTGGCTCAAGTTCCATGAGATTGCCTTCCAATTTACAGCTCCTAGGGTTTTCATCATCTTTGTTAATATTTTCATAATTTATATAGGGTTTGAAAAGCTTGGCTTGAGTTTAACCTTAATATGACTGGCTATTTGAAATTTATAGCACAGAATGTTTTAAATTTATCATAATAAAGCAAAATTACCTTTTTGAACATAAATTGTATTAGTAAATTTTATGAAAATAACATTTTTATAAGCAAAATTGATCATATTAATCGTTCACGTTTAACATGAAAATGAATGCGAGTGTATTAGAAAGAAGCAATGGCGACCGAAACGTTTTTCTCTTATTTTCCAAATTGAATTGTCAAGCGAAAGTTATTGGTTCAAACAGCTTAAGTTGAATAACTACACAGTAATTTTAACCTAATTACTATTTTCTCTTACCTTTTTTATATTAAACTGCCATTACGAGTATTTCAGTCTGTTATAATATCGATACAGTAATATTTTTCCACATATTTTTGCAAAAAAATAACATTGATTGATTTAACATCCATAATACCGAAATGTCTCTGTGATCCAATGTGACCGCATATATACGGTAAATTCGAATCAAGAAACAAAATATCTGTCCAGATGAAAGTTAGTCTTCATTTTAAAAACTCGAGCTTTTCAGTTATATAAATATACAAAAGATTAAACATAACATTTGTGGTGCGAACCCGTCACACAGATAAAAAAATTGATGCCTATTGAATTAGAATCCTATTACTTCGTTTGACTAAGCGTGTGCTAATGTTTATACATTATTTTTGTCACTGGACTTTTGATTTATTATTAATTTTAAGGTTTATTAATTATTGGTCTTTAATCTAAAGTTTTTAGCTTCTATGAAAAACCTCGATTATTATAGTCTGTTTCCATTTTTTACGTATGCATTTTGAAATTTGTTCAAAATTGTTGTGGTACCCCAATACCATATATATGAATTTTATTTAGTTTAAACCTCAGGTAGTGTGACGTTTGTATTATTAATTTCTGCAAATAACATGAAAATTAAAGTTGTTACAAAAAATATGGAAAAGAGAGTTTCTTAATAAATTATTTTTACGTAACTTTTTAACCATATTATTTATTTAACGACGTTTTTCTATTGTGACGAATTATTTTATAATAATGAAGAGTAACTTTATAAAATTGTAATATATTTAAATTTAATTATTTTGACAATTAATGAAAATTTTGAAGAGAAAATTATATAACATTTGGTACAATAAAAGGTATTGAAAATTAACATTTAATTAAATGAAACATATCGTTGAATTTTCCTTCATATAATCTTCCAAATATTTTATATGTACGGTATTATTTACAAAATATTCTTGTAATCTAAGAAAATACAATTAAAATGTTTATAAATAATACTTGCTGTTACTACACTATGCACGTAATATATATATATATATATATATATATATATATATATATATATATATATATATATATATACTATTCTTTAATAATATTATTATCACGTAATATACATCATTGTATGCATAAAAATATAACTTTATTAGTTGTCATTATTAATGCTATTGAAAAAAAAATCTAAGTAATTTATTCCTTTTTCCTATTGTCTCCTAACTCAAAACCTTAATTCAATTTATACGTACGTAAACGTGAAACTGATTCAAAAATATTACTTATTAACGACTTACGCAAATAATTATTTGGCGCAGGAAATATCGGAGAGGTTTCAGAAAATTAAACTAATAATTAAATCGCATAACCACTTTTATATCGTAATATTCCAGGTGAATAACTACAGTGAGTCATATAAATCTGCCACAGAAATAGCTGGAATAACCAATTTTTTAATAATACTGCAAAATTATTTTGCTGGTTTACGTATCCTGATCTTCGGCGATGGCAATTACGTTTTCAATTTATACAGCGTCATTATTTTTGTATATAATTCCTACGTTTCTGTAAATGTAGCATAAGGTAGATTTATGTTTGAAATAGAAAATAAAAACATAAGGAAGCGAAGGACTATTTGTAAAGTAACTTGCCAAATGAATCTTAAGTCTAAGAACAATCAAAGGGTTTTGTACCAAATTTAATATTGAATGTGGCGATTTCATTTAATAGAAACATAACTTTTTATAAGCTATCTCTTTTTTCAACGAATGATTTTATTATGTTTCATTTGCAAAATCGTTTACTTTTTGTAATTTTTTTTATTAATGGCCTTTTTATTTTTTTTACTCGCATAGAGTTTCTTTTTTGTAGATATAGAACTAAAATAAACTTTTTCCGTAATAGTGTAAATGAACTTAATAAATCAGTTTCAAACATTAACTTACCAAATCTCCCCAAAATGTCAAATAAGAAAAGTTTGTGAAAGAAATAGGACATTGTTATTTTAACATAAGAGTCAATTAGAGTCGGAAATGGATCTTAAAAGTAAACCTAAGAATGTTTGAGAGAGAAAAAATTGCTTTAAACCTGTAACATTTTATTAATTTTAAAGAATATAGGAAGATATTCTTATTACTATTCTTATGATATTCTTAGTACTGTAAATTAATTTGAACGTTGAGTAATAAAACAATTTTAAAAATCGAATATTTTGTCATGTGTAGAACAAAATTTGTTCTTTTTGTATTTTATTGTTGGTTACATTTATTTTGTCATTAAATTATTAGTTGCCGTCATCCATAATCATTATGTGATAGTGAATTTGGGATATGATTTAATTAACAGTGAGACGAAGAACTTAAATCTCGGTAAGCATTAAAAAGTTAAGTTGCGGCTTTGCTCACCTATTTCAATGTTATTTAAGAAATCTATTTAGTGTAAAAAATTCCATTAAACAGAATAAAACTGTATTTGAATGAATCTGTCAATAAATTGTAATATTTTGTATCCTTCCGTGTTTGCTGTTCATGAAAACTGTAAGTCCATCAATTTCACTCGAAGTGATAAATCTTTAGAAATTGTCAATCATGTTATTAATTAACCAACACTTATCATCACCAGTACCAGCTGACTATCTGTAATAATAATGTACCTGTGACTCTGCCTATGTAGATGGCAGTTATTTAAATTTTGTTTTTTTTTTCAGAAACAGAACCGAAGACCAAACGCACTATTATTCTTAACAAAAAGAAAGCCTTTAGAACGAATGGAACTCGTGCCATGAAAAACTCTGTAAATGCTTATCGTTTTAAAAAAAGTAAATATTTGTACAGTGCATATACATTGTATAACACGTATCATAATTAAATAGTTTTTCTTTACAGAACTTTGTATAGTTTTTCTTTACAGTAACAATATTAATATTATTTTACAAACATTAATATTATTTTCAGCACGTAAATATGTTGCGTAGTTTAATTTTCAGAGGATTTAAATATGTGGAGTTTTCGAAACATTGATTCTTTTACAATTTCAAAAATAATGTAGTTTAGGAAAAATTTTATAGTTTTTTGGTTAACTTGAAGTAAATTTCTAAGAATCTTATTTTTCCTTAATTTTATTATTCCAGAGATAAGGTAATTTTGTGGACTATACCTCTGGAATAATTGCTCGAGAGAATCTAATGATAATAGTTTTTGAATGCTCAATACTGGCCTTTTAAAATGTTTGCTAGAGCCGGTAAAAAAGGAAATTATTCAATTACTTAATTTTTCGAATTTCCATATAAGTATTTTTCAGTGTATTGAAATACAGGTGGGTTGGTATACGATACTACATTTTAAGTTTCTATGTGAAACGATTTTGTCTTATATTACATTCTCTATAAAATAGTTCCGAAATTTGCGTAGACATACATGTAATTAAAAAATAGCTTATTTTTAAAATTACTATTAAATGCTATTGAATAACAAAAGACGAAACATAAGTGGATTAACAAACTTTATTAACACATTAATTTTCAAATTTTTGTGTGAAAATCCTTTCTCAGGAAGATGGCTGTGACTGACGGATATGTATGTGAATGAATTTATATGTAAATGATCTTGTACATGTCTGTGTATTTATGTATGTGCATGTATAATGATATAGAGATACAAATACAAATTGTTTCCCTTTCTTTATAATAGGTTCAACACTTTTTGATTTAGCGAACTTATCATTTCTTTTATTCGTAATAATAAGTAAGGTTTTTGGGTAATAGATTTTTTGGTAATTAATACTTTAAGTAGGGCAAAATGAAATTAAATATTTTAAGGGAAATATAAATACTAATATTTTAAGGAAATATACTTTCCTACAAATATAACATTTATTCTGTCTTTTCTTTTGATCACAAAAATTTGATTCTCTAAGTAAATTAAACAGAATGCGTCATTTTACATATTTCATTATATATTTGTGTGATATAAATAGCTCGAAATTCGGTTTTCAATTGATAAGAACATATTTAACGCAAAGAAATATTACCGTCCACACACGGTGAGTGTTGACATTTCATAGCTCTTTATTAAGAGCATTTTTTCTTTAAGGGCCACTTTACTAAATTGAATTCTAGTAATTCCTTGTCAGTACTAAAACTCGAAGCAATGATCTTGTTACAAATGGATTGTATTTTATTTTACGATCGGTGATGAATTAATCATTCAATTGCCTCTGTTTTCTTCAATGATAGAGACAATTTTTGGCCTTTATATGACATCAAATTAGTGAAAAATGATCCAATAATTATATGTGTTTATTTTCTTATCGACGGTATGTATTAAATTTAAATCTGGTAATCGACTTTTTACTTAATACTGTTATGATATTATTACATTTACACTTGCTCTTAATATATGCGTGTTCCTTACAAAAAATTATGTATTTTGTGATGAAGGTTTGTAAAATAATAAGAAGCAAAATAATATTTATACTTCTTGAAGAATTTTCTGTCATTAAAGTTATTTAAAATGCTGAAAGAATATTTTTGAACACTACAACAATCATAGGGAGATTATTCCTTAAGTTTGATATTAAAGATGTTAAGGAAATAAATTGAAACAAAGACAGGGTTTATATTCACAAGAGTTCAAGTTGTACCTACAATTGATAAAGAATTACGCTAAGGTTGAACTGTTTTTTTATATCTAAATAAGCAAATTCGTGCTGCCTTCAAAATAAAAGATAACCAAAAAGGATCGTTAATATAAAAAGAATTTAATCTTATTTTCTAATCAGATAAAAACTTGTTTCTTTTTTTGTAGGGGGTGATTTCTGGAATTACAAAACCCAATCTAAAAATACTTAACTAACAGAAATCTGTGTTGCCCTTGACTAATACAGGCTGTATATTATTTTGATAAAATAAGTTTTCAGTCCGATGTCTCGAGAAATATCTACTAGGAAAAGATTAGTGATTTAAAAAATCGTCAACATCATGTATCTAATTATAACATTTAAGCCACGATAAAATTGTATATGTTAAAAATTAAATTAAAATTATAAGGCTATAATTAATTGTGCTTTTTGTGTATAATTACACTAATGTTCAAAAATAAGAAACAATTCGTCATCTGAGAAATTTTAATGTTATTAAAATTTCCCCTTTACAATATACTATTTGGTCTCGTAGTTTAGGACATGCAATGATAATCACATTCTTCGGTTCATCATAACAATCAAGCGCCTCGGCGCTCAGTGCGTAGGTTGTGGTGAGATATGGGTGAGAAGTGGGATTTCCGCGAGATTAATTTTTCGAATATGAATATTTTTTCTTACCACAAAATAATATACATTAAATTGTGTATATAGAAAAGCCTTAATAATGATATATATATATATATATATATATATATATATATATATATATATATATATATATATATATATATATATATAAATATATATATATTACTTTCCTAGCCAAATTTATCATCTACATATATGGCTTGCAAGAGATATCAGTAAATAAATTCAAAACATAATCAAGTGTGATCTTTGCAAAAAAGTTTATTACAACAAATTAGATTACTTAGAAGCTAAAAAACTTGGCACTGAATGTTTAGGTAATTTTGTTTTTACAAATTGTTAAATATATATTGTTATTTATTTAAAAAAAATTATGATCTTCGATTTTCTTGCCGGATTTTTCTCAAGCAGAACCTATTTTCCGGACCGGTGACAAATTCATCGACGATTAAAAATGCCTTACGAGTGCATTAGGCGATGACCTAAGTTAGGACATAGGCTCCTTATTCCCATGGGAAAATTCTGCGTTTCCACGGGTAAATAAGAGAATATAATATAAATATTTCAGTAGCGAACGAAGGTCGTGGGAGGTCGCAAGTAATATCATTTAAGTTGTATTGGTCCTCACGACGTATATTCCCAATATGATTTTCTTCATCAATAAAAGGAAAGAAAAAATTAAATGTTTAAATTTTTCCAAATATACTTATTTTTTTAGTTTTTCTTGTTTAGAATTTAAATAATTCCATCTGTGTTATAAATTATTAAAAAAAACATCATGTTACTAGTTTGCGGGTTGTCACTTGATTTCTTTAATAATATTTAATTGGACAGTATTGTCTGATATTTTTTAAAATTCTATTTTGCTGGGTTTGATTTGATTTAATAAATATATTCAAGTAATTTTCAGACAAAAAAAGTATTTTAATTTTTTTAAATTTTGATTTTGTGTATGTACCTGAGTACGTACGCTTCTACCTGTATACGTTAAAAATTTGTACTATATTCAGCGGAATGAACAAAATTATATACTGGGAATCATTACGAATCTCGAGTTAAGCCAATAAGAAATTTAAATATAATTATGTCTTAAAAAAAAATTATTATTTTTCATTTTGATAAATTTCAGGATTTTGCGTTGCAGAGTGTTTGTATTATTTTTGGTTATAATCAAAAAGTTAATTACGAAACTAAAAGTAAAAAACTGAATTTTTTAGTTACTGCAAAAACAGTGTCATTCTATAATATTCATAAAGGTTTGAATAAGATGTAGTCGGAAAAGACGGCCACACTTATTATTTTTTTCATTAACGCCGAAATTTATTTCAAATTGTGATTTAAATATTTATAAAACTTCACTTAAATGGATGTTCTGTTTGACTTTACTCCCAACTGCTCAGTTTAAGATTCAATAGGAAAGAGGTAACCAAAATAAGAATGAAACCGTCCATGTGTAAAAAACTGTTTTTAATTTTTTTTTTCATTTGTCAAATATAGGTAAAGGACGGTGCACACTATCTTATATTTGTAAAAACATTACGCAGATAAATCTGTTATGTATTAATTTTTTTATAATACAATCGCAACGTCATACTGGAATTTCAATGCGGAAAACAGTAAAAATGTCTTATATATTATTATAGTAGTATATGTCTTATATATTATTATATTATTATATTGTTGGCATATTCCTTTACGGAATATCTTGCTGACATAGCTAGAATCGGAAATATTTATGAGAGATTTTACCTTAAAAATATTAATACATAAAGATGTGAAATTTTATAACGAAAACGCTGAAATTTTACCTGTAAAAAGTAAAGTTACGTATTTTCTTGAATAAATTGTACAAAAGTACAGTAAACACTAAATGATGATAACAACAAAGGCACATAACATGCGAGTACAATAATGGAGTTATGTCCCAATCACATAAAATATCTTAAGTTTTTACATAAAATGACTATTTTTTCAAATTCTCTTGCCCACAGGATGGTAAATGCATATTTTAAAATAATTTTCCTTCTTCATCGACACGAGTTAAAATAATGTAAAATGACGTTGTCTATCATCAAAGATACTGTGAAAATTTATTTACAAAGGAAATTTATTTTAATCATTTCTCCGTCAACACTTTTGTAAACATTTCGAAATCACATCTTCTTGCGGGAGTCAAGGAAACTTTTCCTTTGATCTGTAAATTTACAGCGTCTTATTGATTTCACAAACATCCCTTTAATTAATGTCAAAGGAATATCGGCTCGCATGTCGACTTACAAGTAAATGATATTTGTTGAAGGAGTACGCACAAAGATGCGACTAGCATCAGATTTTATTATGCACTGTTGTTATATTAAATCCTCTCGTCGATGCTAGTACCTGCTTTATATGTCATAATTCTAGTCTTCACACTGTTTCTTGAAGAAATAAAGTCTGTACCTTATATGATTGATTCGTCCTGAATCGGTACAAATAGAAATCCTGAGCGTCCAGCATTGATGGCTTCGATCTCTCATCCATTAAAAACTGCAAATAATTTATGATGGATGAAATCATTAGTCCGCACTAACAGCGAACTTAATTTGTCATATATTTACATTGATATTGAAAGTATGCTATCAACATAATATATAATGTATATAACTATAGATTTTATTCATGTATTTTCAGAAATAAGCAAGCCCTGACATTTTTCCTTATAACTTATTAAACTGTCTCAAACACAATATTTTAATATTTTAATTATGGAAACAATGACACAATTATTGAAGCGAAGCTAAAACAGTACTGTTTTATCATAAATATATATATATATATATATATATATATATATATATATATATATTTACTAAAGACAATAACATTGGCATTCGAGGACCAAATTACGATATTTTGAAGGGAATTTGAAATGATCGTATTAATTAAATTATCCACTAAAGTTTATTCTACTGTCCCGGCTATGGTAGGATATGAATCTGAGTAGCACATGTTTTGAAATTATTTAAAGTATCCGGGGAAAAATGCCATTTTGGATAAGTACAACTGCTTAAATAAATACAAATTTAAGAAAAAAATTAAGAATAATTTGCAATTATTTAAAAGATTATTTATTTCAAACGCACACCGTGTAGTTTTTAATTTTGTAATTTATACCCGGAATGGACTTAAGTAAACCTCACCAAAAATTGTGAAATTGTGACTGACATCTTATTACGTTTACTTGTGATCACGAAGTTAACAGTAAATGTAATAAAGAACTCTGACATTTCCACAGCTAAAGTTACTTTACCGCTTCTATTTATTTTGGTTCGGTGGAGGAAAACTTTTAAACAGATTTTTACGTCTGGATAGTAAGAGACACCGAGAGGAGTATATGTATATACATACATATATATATATATGTTTAAATTTTTTTCGTTTTTGTTGTTTAATACTAGCGACCGGCACCGGCTTAGTAAGGGTGCAATGTAGGTACTAATATGATGTAATTGTGGAACGATTAATAATACAACTGTCATTGCTAGGATATACTATAGGATGTCTTTATATAAAACGTTTACACCTATTTTTGCGGTTTATAGTGTCGTGCTGAAGAGCATGTTTGTATATTTTTTTGTTTTACTTGCTTGAGAGAATAAAAAATAACAAAACTAAAGGCTAATTGACCGAACCGCACCGAATACACACTACCGACTCAAGAGAAATAGATAGTCTTCTATCATAACTCTCCGTGTTACCTCAGATGGAAATCGTCTGGTTGTTACGTCTGAGGCTATTATTTATGTTCAACAAACTTGAGCATTTTCCTTTCAATACTCCTGAGTTTTATGATTTAATGAAATTAGGAAATCTAAAAAAGCACTTTTTACTTTCTTTTGTACATTAAAATTTCACAGGCAGCGACTGTTGATTGATCGAATTGTAGTAAGTATTGTTTTTTTATATTACGTTATAACCTTTGGAGAAGGAAACAAAATTAATTATAAATTTTAAATAGCTTTATTTGTTTAATTAATAAATAAGAATTACTTTTAATAGAGTAATAATTATCTTAATGTAGATTAGTTTAATCATCTTGTAAAATATGCGACACAGTA
Organism: Druceiella hillmani; assembly: GCA_039881145.1. Lineage (NCBI taxonomy): Eukaryota > Metazoa > Arthropoda > Insecta > Lepidoptera > Hepialidae > Druceiella > Druceiella hillmani. Next base: position 19,934,940 of record JAYKKI010000012.1, read on the forward strand.
ATGATTAGCATGTTAGGACAGCAATACATTTTTTTATTTTAATTTTTCCATAATTTTATTGACTTCCTGCATAGCGACATATCGGAAGATGTAAAATAACGTTATATCAATATTTTTTAAAATGTATGTCAAGTTTACACAAATTGTAATTTGATGTGGTGGTGGTGACAATCAGAGATAGGTAAAAATTTAATACAATCTCAATCTGACTCCTTTGGTTTTAAAATTAGAAGAAAAAAATTAAAAATCATGCCATTACTTCCTTTTGGGTTTAATAATGAAAAATAAGTTTCAGTTTTTTTTATTTTAAATGTTTATAAGAAATAATTTTTTTCGACGCCTTCAAAATACACAGCAGCCCATATTTTTATTTCGTAAAAATAATGATAAAGATTTCTAAATAGTCTCATAAAAATAATACGTTCATTCAAAAGTTTTGTGACACGTGAATTGAACAGGTTTATTTTATATTGAGCTTAAATTAATTCACGATGTAATACTATGCATGATATTGTATTCAAAATAAATTTAGGAAATTGATACGTTTTCAAACAGAGGTATGTTGAAACAGAGTATACTGACATATTGGGACCTAATTCTTATTTTAACGACTTGAAGCGGAACAATCAGCGCGAGGGCGCTTTGGTTTCTATTCAGTGTAGATTATTGAGAGGTCCTATTGTCCTCCTATTTATCATTTATTTTTATATTATATCTATGACATATAAACGAAGAAAATTTAATGTAGTCAAGAATCGAAGGGAACTGTCCTATTAGACTTTGTGGAAGCTCATATGAAGAGTTATTTTTTTTTCCAAATCACCGAACAGTAAATTTTACTGCTGATTTAATGTAGTTGACAAATTAATTTTGATGAAAGAACATCGATTAATATAAAAAAGTTACATTTGTGTTAAATGAACCACAGCATTTTTGCTTGTTCTAACAAGCAAAAATACTATAATCCCAGGTTGGACAAAATTAATTAACTGTATAGTATTTTTTTAAATATTTACATAAATTTGAAAGGAATTAAAACTATCGGAACTGATTTATTTTTATTTTGGGTTAGGACGCCGTACCTTAAAATAAAAACAAACTTTTTAAGATCATATACCTTTCTGGCTATCAGCCACTGCCATTTTTCTTCGAAACGGTTTAGCTCAAAAACTTAAAATATGACTTAGTGATAAACCATATTGATCCGCATATTCCTCAATACACAACACTGAGAAATATTTATTTGAATTTAGGATCAAGAATTAGTAAATTATTTCGAAATTTTATAGGATTAAGAGTTTTATGTAAGATCATCAATCTCGAGGTAATGTTGAAAATGTCCACATTAAATATACCCTCCCCTGACTTATCTCTAGAAAGGCTAAGGTTAAAAATATTAAAAAGAAGCCGACGAAAAGTTCACCTGTTATTAAAAATTTACTTAAAATTTACGGAAAACTAAAACGGTAATTATAAATTTTATAATTTTTTAGATATTTACATTATTTTTAAGCACTTAAAAATTATAATAAAAGAAATGTTATCATTTACAAACAATTTAATATAAATACTTATTATATATATTTAAAGGAATTTATACGCTTAAATGTGTACAGAACACTCACAGTGCAAGTTTTACTCGTACTTAACAGGTTTTTTATGTTTTTTAAATATTTTCTGCATAATTGATTAAAAAAAAATTTGATTTACTATATTAAATATTTTGACTTTTTTGTTTTTGTTTTGTAGTACATTTTCATGCTAATTCCAAAACGAACCATTAGTTATTCTACTCTACATCTTGCATAATTTAATTCTACTCGGCATCATGTATTACTTAAATTTAAAATAAAAACGAGCAATACAATTAATTACAGTTTATGTTTTGTGCAGAGTTGCAAGCAAAATATTTGACATTGTATTTTGTGATGATGAAAATATAGCTTGCTCTAAATTGATGAAACAGAAAATGTTTTAAGTAATTAATTGTCTCATGAAAGACTACGCAAGTACATAGAAAAGTTGAATGCAATCAAGATTAAAATTATATTGTTGAGTCAAAAACACGATATCGATGAGCCAAAAACAAGATGTTATAATTTTAGTAATTCTAGTAGAGAAGAATTCCACGAGTGGAGGTAAATATGACGTAACAAAGTAAAACAAAATTTTGCAAAGTAGTGATGAGAAATGAGGTTGAGTTCATATAAAATTACAAACTTTATCGTAAGAGAATGAATGAAAACGTAAAAGTTATCAATTCTACACATTAGAAAATTTTTTTAGGGATATTATAACAATATTTTTGTACCTATACACAGTAAATTTGAAATGAATTGAAAATAAATAAAACATGGCGACAATGATTACACCATATATTACTATTTTTGGAGCTGCTGACAAGCTGTAATTGAAAATACATAAAATTTGTTTTAATACTAACAATATCTAAAATTATAAATTAAAATTAATATCACGCAGCTTGCGAGGGCACAAAGAGACATCCTATCGAGGTTAATTTAATTTCTTTTGACTTTATTTGTATAGGTCTGTATTCAATATTGTCAGATTGGTTTAGAAGACCTGCAAAAGATTTTCATTGAGAAAACCTGGCAAAGATTTTAGAAGAGCGGTTCATTGAAAAAAAGGACCAGGACCTGGAAGAAAATGTTGCATTAATAAGTGGGAATAAGTGGGAAGTTTACCTACAAAAACATCAAAAGCAATCTCGAAGAAGGGAAAGCTGTATATGTTAGCCTATAGACTATCAGGATAAGACTTCTAGAAGTTCATATTATGCAGCCGAGTACGGGTTCTAAATTACTCCATGAGCATTATATTGCAAAGTCGAGGTTTGCTCAAAGATTGTGCAATATGGACCGATATGAAGTGGAGCAGTGTTTTTTATGATCCCAGCGCTCACAATAAGTAGAAAGCAGTAAGCAAACGTATGTTTCAAAGATATTATGACTTGTGGTGGAGGCTTTATTAAGCATTTGGTAGGCATAACTTCTAAAATTGCACGGTGTTAGTTTTTGTTGAAAAAGGCTCTTTGAGTGCACAACGATACATAAAAGAAATTCTAATTCTTCACGCACAACTGGTACTAGACGTTACAACACCTACTGTTATCTTCATTGACGATAATACTCGAGCACATCGAGTGGGTAAAATAGACGTTTACCTGAGCTGGAGATACACTATTTAGTACAAAACCTCGACCTCATCCCTATTGGGCATCTGTAGGAAATTCTAAAATGCTATGTTAGGGCTGTACATCCAGGTCCACGGAACATTCGAGAGCTAAAAACAGTTATGTGCGAATGGGAGGGGGAGGGAGGTATTCCTCAAGAAATATTTAAAAACCTTATTAACCGCATACTGCAAAGAATTGCAGCAGTCACTTTGGCGAAAGAAGACCACGCTCGATACTAGTTTTGTTTTGTTGAATACCAGATGGTGTCAGTTGAAGGCCCGCCTTTTGTTTTAAACAATAGAAGAAAAACGAATTACGGAAATGTAATTTGCAAGCCAAAAATTGTCTACTCTTAATAAATGATATTTATTTCATTTTGTTGCATAAAATATAATTTTCTTACGCTTTTACTAGAAGAAATTAAAAAAAATCGTAAGTGCTATATGTTCATATCGCCAGTAAGGTGGTATATGCCCATATTACCAGTAATTTTTTCAGAACGTCTATTGTATGCCCTTTGAAATATCAATGCACTCTCTATATGACAAATTGAAATAACGATAAACTCAAACTTGATGACTAACGAAGTTTCCTTAGCAGTTCATTTAGAGTGTTATAGCTATATAAAACATCTAAATTTTACAACCTTTTTTGTATTAAATTTTTGCTTTCTTCAACGGTTTATATTTTGACTGAAGATCGTAAAAAGTTTAAAGTAGTTGTAATATACGTGCTGAACCTTAAAAAAGTTTCATAACTAAAGAAATTTGAACATTATTTCTATTGGTAGATTTATATTAGGTCGGGTAATAATAAACCCGCCACGTGTAACGTTAGAGTGTAGTTGCTTTATGTAGATTGTGATATTCGATTATTTATTCAGTTAGCCATTGAGTTTCGGTGGGTAAAAAATAAAGGAAATATGGAAATTTCATGACGTGAATTGGAAATTCTCTTGTTTCTTGGATCTGGTTTAGGGCTAATGCATCCTATGATACAGCTAAGGATTAGTAACAATGATTCCTAGAAGGAAATGTCAGTTTCACGGACAATCTTTTAGAGTGGGCGACTGCATTATATTTAGAAAAGTTAAAAAGCCTGATTGAAAAATATTTAAATTTGGGTCCCAGCAGAACTGCTCTCATGGTCTCAAACCGCTAAACAAAAACATCTGCAAGCTGTTAGAAAGAAGTAAATATATTTTGTTAAGCTACCACATAAGCTGGATAACTTTTCACCTTCAGAAGAATGCAGCTACTGAGTTCCTACCGTGGCGTGCAAAAAAATACCTCTACTTGGATGGACTGTACTTCTTCACTCACCGTATTCTCCTTATATCATAAGTATATAGAGACGTTATCAAATGTAAGGTTGACCTTCAGTGCTTAATTTATCAGTCGGTAGACCAGAAAATTCTACAACCCTGCATTTTCTTGCTACAACCATGCTAAAATATAATAGATGATGAAGACATTGGCCTTTATGAAATTAAAAATTTTACACAAGCATACACGTTTATAGTCCATTCAAATTGAAGATGGAATATTTGTGAACAATCGAATTTGACAGTTAAAATGTGGTTGGCACAAATATAATATTCGATCAGCTGACAACTATTTATAAAATTCATTGCATTCTTCCCGGAATATTATTAAAGTATATACATAATCAAAATATTATACTCAGAAAGTTTCAGTATGAAAAATGTTATAAATACAAGTATTATACCATTATTTTATTGATACGAATTTTAAAATTTTACGCGGAAAAATTGGTAACCGTCCATTTTTTTTTGTGAAATAGTCAGGCGTTTCAAACATTTTGTGAAAATAATCAAAATCTCGACGCTAAAAAAATCTAGACCATATATGCTATTCATTAATTTTATAAGGCGTTAGAGTGAGATAGCTACAATGTGTCAGCTTACGCTGCTATAATTCTAGATTTGATTACCTTATATGCATATATAGTTATGGTATATTTGGTGTATAGATAATTAAACAAACATTGTGACAAGTTATTTTCTTTTCAAATAAATGTTTGTACTAAAATATTTTTCAATGTAGTCTACAAATGATATATGGAAATTGGTCGCTCATTTAAGGATAAGATGGCAATTTAATTTCCGACTCATTTTTCCTCTCCCTTTGCCTTTTCCGTTACTTTTTGCTTTTTTCTCTTGCAAGTTTTTCTTTTCCGTTTCTTGTTTCTTCATTTTCTTGCCACAAGAATTACAATAATTGTTGAATGGAGTGCAATTTACATGCGGCCATAATTTACAAACAATTCATAGCAGCTAATCTTTTATTTCTTCAGTTTCGTAGTAATTTTCACCGCATTCCAGGCATTATATATATTATTTTCGGGACCGCAATTTTCGCCGGTTAATTCTATCGTTTTTTCCTCAGAACTTGAATGTAATTTCATTTTTTGCTTTTCAATATTAAGATTTTTCTTCACAATCCTTTTATTTTTACTTTCTCTTTTTTTTCTAATGTAATCTTGGGATGCGAGTACCTTTGCTACTTGCTTGCACATGTTTCCGAAAGCTATTAAGCAGTTCTACAACTGGGTACATATCAGTCAAGTATTTTGAAGGCGTATCCTTTTGTGAGCATCCTCATAAGATCTTTATGTTGAAGGTACTGTTGGGGGAAGTTCTTTTTGAACCCGTTCAGACGCAGGATCCAAGTATCATTGAAATCTCTTCAATAACTGTAATTTTTGTTATTATCATGTAAGCATAATCTGGAATCTAAATTTAGCGCCATTTATGAACTTGTTATTCGATTTGAGGTTATGTTATCGATGGGTTATTGTATTGAAGGAAAAAATAGTAAAAACATAATAAATATTATAAATATTAACACTACAACATCACATATCTATATACTAAAAAAATCTGAAGTAAATTCAAATTTTGAAAATAAAAATGCTTTTTAATTTTTTTCAATACAACAACGTGTACGGCAAAGTACATATTCGGGTAGCAGCCGTTCACTAAATTTAGCTAAGTCATCTAGAGTAAAAAGAGTGAAATTTTCAATTGGCTATTTCGTATGAATTACCCTACTATTTTGAAACCGTACTTTCGTTGGAATTTCATAAAATCCTCAGTTTATCAGATAAAGATACCTGCTTCATATCAAATAAAAATACCTGGTTTTTGCTTAGGAATTTTGCGGGACAATTCGTGAAAAAAAATTATTGATTTTATTTTTTCGACCAATTGTTAGCGGATGGCTGTAATTGATTAAGTGCAATGAAATATAGGATTACACTACAAGTCAAAGCGTTATGACAATGTTTACTGCACATTATGTCATTAACTTTTATTATATGTATGTTTAGTAAAACTAAATTATTAATTTTTGTTTTGAGGACAACCAATGCGGATCCGTATAATCATCCGTCAGTCGTATCTGTTCCACAAACACGAAACTTCATAATGGTATTGAAGAAGCCATATAGAAATGTACATAGAACTAAATAAATTTGAATCAATCCGAGCGCACAACTAGTATAATTATTTGCAATACTCATTATTTATATTATCACAATTCTTATGTCAAAGTGCTTATAGATTCAGGAGCTCAATTATATTTTTTGTTGACTGTGTATTCGCATGTATGCCAACTTTTAGCGCGCACCGCTAGCAAAGAGAACAACATGACGGCGAAGCGTGGGTGTTCAGTCCGCACTAACGAACGTGTTTTCCTCTTTGAATTTTGAACGACTTTGACGTTTGCAATTATTGCTCGCTGATTTTTTGGCGTTTTGTAAATTGTTTTCATTACTTTGTATTACGCTAAGTTTATTATATTATTGTTTGTTTCATAGTGTTAAGTTTGGTGTGTTATATAACAATATGTGTTATTGTTAAAGTGTGTTTTTATTGTGTAAATAAAATGGCGGATGTACCAGGTACTAGCGGCGGGATTCTAACATTTTCATCGTCCACGAAAAAACACTCTAAGAAGAAATCTTTAAGCTCGAAGGAAAAAACCACTTTAATAAACGTATATAAATACGTAGAAAAGATTACCCCCAAGGAAAAACACGTTTACAAAAAATAAGTAGCGAAGCAAACGGCTGAAATTACCGGTGTTGGTCTCTAAGCACAGTGTACAATACAGTTCGGGAATATAGAAAAGAGGGACGCATCCACTCGCCTTTGCCTCACCTGCTAAGATTGACAAAATTTGAAAAATTGGATGATCTAGAGCTGAGCACGTAAAGTCCATACTTTTTATTTTAAAAATGAACTACGTACGATAAACTAATCCGATTGAGATCGTCTGGGCACAAATGAAAGTATATGTTGCGAGAGAAAACACAACTTTTAAACTGATCGATTTTAAAAGCCTTCTACGTGAAGCAATTTCATTAACAAGCCCAGCAGCATGGCAGAAAAGTATCGATCATGTGCTCAAAGAAGAGAAGCGGATGGCCGAGCTTGATAGTATAATAGATAGATTTATAATTTTTATTGGAATCTGATACTTCTGTGATATAAGTGTGATAATCTGTAATTGTTATGATGTATGTAGTGTATTTATATTAAGTATTTTTAGTGATTTCACGTTTTAAGTTCATTATGATGTGATTCATGTTCATGTGCACTGTGGTTAATTGTTTTCTGTGAAATAATAAAGTATTTGTGGTTTTTTTAAATATAAATATGTATTTTGTGTATTAAGTTCATTACGATTTGATTGTAACACTATAGTGTAATTTTTCTATGAAATATTAGTGTATTTTGTGTATTTCTATATAGTATTGTGAAATATTAGTGTACTTTGTGTATTTATAATATATATTTTGAGTTCTTTGTGATATAATTGTTGTATTCTTTAGAATGTAATAGAAACAGTTGTTATATGTATTTAGTTTATTTTTACACATCAGTGTATTTTATGTTTTTAAAAGTTGTGTTAGTAATTTCTTGAAAATGAAGTAATACTTGTTTTATTTTGTAATAATTTCATTTTCTGTGTTCTACCATTTCGTTAAACTACTATTACTAATATATTTAGAAAGTAAAGTGTTATTTGTTAGTATGATAGAATAGTATTTAGATAGACAGATGATAGTTGATGAAGGTTTGCCAAGGGTGATTTACAAGTAGAGATTTGGCTACCAACAACTTTTTAAATACGCCAGTCTTTAAGACTGCCAGTCTCAAGCCTGGATTAAGTATGAGAGGAATTTTGTTGGTTTTATTATATATTTTTTATGTAACAGTAATATTTATAAATTATTCGAAACGCATCTCCCTTATCTGAATTTCTCTTAAATATAAAATATAATCTATATAATATAAGTTACGTATGTATACAGTGTAAATGTGTACACTAATATAAAAAATATTTTTTAATCACAAATAAATCCACATTAAATTACTAACGTGAATGTAAGAAAAAGGTTTGGAATACCTGAACTGTCAAAAATGATTGTTTATAAACATTCCATCTTCAATTTGAATGGACTATAAGTATATATATATATATATATATATATATATATATATATATATATATATATATATATATGTATATATATATATATATATATATATGATATATACTTATATTTATATATGTTTGTACTCAATGTTAACAATATCTTACGAAATAAAATTGATTTCTTACTGTATATGAAATTTTATACGGGTGTATATTCAATTATTAGAAATATGTAATGAAACTAAGAAAATGATAACTTGAGATATTACAATTAACAATAGAACTTTTAAAGCACAGACGTCCGTCAACTATGTATGATTACTTTTGTGTCCATTCGGGTAAGCGCAAATTGGAATGGTCACCTCCTCTCACTCGCCTCCGATTCAACGCACGCAGATGACATCGCCTACACATACACGACTCCGTGAGTGTGAACCTAGTATCAGATCCGCAAGGCTGCCTTACATTGTTGGAATGTGGTATTTATTTCATTGTAGCTGTGTTTTGCGAAGTGCGTAAAAGGAATAAAAGGCATATGAAATCTTATTATCAAGTACGTCTTTATTCGTTATTCATTTAGCAGCTTAACTGTTTCTTTTGGTGCTTCATACACCCACACATATATTATCGAGCTTTATTTTTATCTGCAGTTGAGTAAATTATATATTTCCAAATTTCACTCGCCAATATATTTAAGTTAACATTCAAATTAAGAGATAGAAAAAATAATCACGACACGTGACTTATGTACTTTTGGTGGTGTCAAGTTATATCTCTACTAAGTTTAATTAAAATAAGTTTAGTAATTAACAGGTTGTTACGTGCTTGATGATAGGCTGACCGACAAACTAACTTTTGTATTTGTAATATTAGTATGGATAAAAGTTCGGACGGATCATTTTATCTAGTATATATTGTCGGTGGTGATAAGGCATAGTTTTCATAAATTTATGACCTGAAATTGGCCATAGTAGCATAATCTTCTTGGAAGAGATTTCTCAAAAGAATTTTCCTTTTCTGTTGCAATGCCACTCCAAATTATATACCACCATTTAAGAGTTTCTTTCACAAAATTCGCAATATTACAAATGAAAGTTTAGTTCAATATTGGCAAATTTTCTAAGTCCTGTTACTAATATACTCTTAGTTTTGGAAACAAAATGAAAATTTTCCATATTTTATGTTGAGGTTATTTACTAAGAAAAAGCTGTTGAATTACATATTGGATTAAGAATAATTTCATATGAAATGACATTTTGTAACTTGTCCTAAAAGTAAAAAGAAAATAAATGAATATTTTCTTAATAAAATATGAAAGTTCAATTTACGCTTAGAACGATCAAGTTACCTTAGTCTAACTTATTATTCTGTTTAAAATGATAGGATATTAATTGATATTAAACAGATAGATATTTTTATTTATTATTAAATAGACATAAAATATGTTTACGAAATCCATAAAAACTATTTGGGCAATATTAACAAAATATTTGATTGAATTTTTTTAGTATAAAAAGAAAATGAAAGCTTAAAATTAAAAACCGAAATCGGCACGTAATCCATTTTCAAAATGTTTTCACATCTCGGTAAATTAAAAAATATCGACGTGTTTTTATCATACCTAAAATAAATCTGCGAAGAAACACGGAATTTTGTAGCCAATTTTATCAAACACCAGATTTCTAGACGAATTTCTTAGAAACGCTTTCATTCAAATCAACATTTCGTTTGAACTAAAAAGAAGAAAACGCTATTAAATTTAAGGTGATAAATTTTGTTGGAAAAACATTTCATTGCGACGCAAATATTTTCATCTCAGATTAAATATTAATGGCACAAGAGAATATTGCTTCTATATTAGTTATTGAAAGCCTAAATTTGACTTAATTAGAGGCCATAGACGTAAAATACGATAAAATTTGAAGTTTAGTTTTTCTTATGATAAATGGTACACATTGTTTTTTTTTGTTGCGATCATATAAACGTTCCACCATAAATATTTGAGTTCAATATTTTGAATATATGAGTATTTTAATAATAATTTTTTTTAAGAAAGTAATTGCGGAAGATATACCTAGAATAAATGGATTCTATCAAAAAATTATTTTGAGCAAAATTTTTGCACATGATACTTTTAAAATATGTGAAATATTGGAAATTATCTACAAACTAACGCAATTTTTGAAAATTTCCAATAACTAAAGCTACCTAATTCACTGATTCTTATCATGTGTCACATTTGTCAACATGCGGTAACATAAACAAAAAGAAACAATTATAATCATATTTTACTTGCTAATCTCTCTAACGTAATAGCTGCTAGTTTAGATGACGATAAAAATTCCTAATTTGTCGACCTTTGAAATAAATTAATATGATCCAAAAGTATGTTTTATAAAAGAATTATTTTTTCCTAATTATTGATTAAATACAAAAAACAGCTAATAAATTCTAAGTTATTTACTCTATGAACTACAGCGCTCTTAAAGATAGCTACCATCTTGGGCTTTTGGATTAATTTGCATTCACAATCACCGTTTGTTTTAAAAGTTGTCATTCTTTATTAAATTTTCCGTAAAATTGAGCAAGTAGAAGTATGTAGTATAATAGAGCGAAAAATTAATACAGTCGTTGCTTTATGAAAAAATTGCCAAAAATATGGACAAAACAGTTTTTGATCTGTCACAATTATGAAACAATATAATTTCTACACTTTGCTAATAATAAGAGAATATTTATTATTTTTAAAATGAAAATCGTTGGTTAAACCGGACGTGCACTCACTCTGTTTTTTTTTATTTGCAAGAAAAATTCAACAAGAAAAAAGTTAAAAACAGCATGAAGCCAAAAGAAGTTACAACAGGACAGGTATAATACAAAAACCGAGAACTGATGCCTAGTTCAAAAAAAGAGAATTTCCATACAATTTTTATGACAATAATCTTTATTTTATATGTATATCAGATATTCTTTTTTTTTTTAAAGTTTAAATTATTGATGAAATAATCAATAACCTTCTATTTTCATAGTTAGCTAATCGGTAGAAAAAAATCGTTCAAACACATGGCGACATTTAGTGTGTCGTCAAACGTACATGTATACAAACATATATACAAATATACAGATCAACGGACAGAGACGCATATAATATTTCCAGGGAAAATTATGATCATAATGAATATTTAATAAAATTAAAAATGATAGGATTTCTAATGAAATGAGTTAAGAGAAAATCTCCTTTCTGAATGGATGGAGTGCTGGTATTATCCGAACCATAAATACTTCCATCGTAAAAATTCGAGGCTAGTGACCTAGTCGATTATGAAGACACAATTTTTTTTTTAAGTAAATTGATAATAAAAAAATAAGTTAGGTAGAGGAATAACGTGACAATTACCAACATTTTTAAAAGAAAGGCAACGTGGTGAATCATTTTAAGCTGCCAAATCAACAATTTTAAGCAACAAAAAAATTAATCGACAATAAAAAATATAACATCGCAATTCTATGCGAATTGCGATGTTCATTTTTATAGGAAGAAAACTTTAAATAAATTGCATTGTTTTTTTGATAAAAAATTAATTTTGTAAATATAACCTTTTTCGTCATTTCTCCGACGGAATATGAACCTTCAACATTTGGGGTAACTAAAACAGCTTCAAATATTTTTTAAGGCAGATAATGCAGATTTGATAATATTTGTACGCAAATTGAAAATATAAATATCGACTTATTTCATGAGAAATTTATCTTCAAAGATAAAATTTGAAGTTTAGTTGTTGGATATGTACCCATGGGGAGACCGAATACTGACCTTAGATTGTACGTGTTTTAGAAAATTTATAGTTATATCAATAGCAATCTTGACTAAAAGATTGTATTTGAGAATTAATAATATGGAACAAACGAATCAAAACTTTATTTAATATGCCACTAACAGTAATCAAAGCCATTCTCTAAAAACTTAAATGCACAAAGGGATTTATTTATCTACACTATAACATAATATGAGAGTGCAATCTGCGTCTGTTTGTTTGTCTGGAGACATTTTAGAAAGTACTAAACAGATTTGTACATTAAAATAATGTATTACTAATATTATATATCGCAATACTTATATTATATATCGAGGAAGATTTTGGTGTATTACATATTGCTTTATTATGTACGATTAGCATTTAGTCAACATCCATCGTGCACAATCGACATAGACGCGATTGTAAGAAAAAACGAGAAATATAGATTAAATGGTTTGTCTGTCTCGCTTTCTCATTTAGCGGATCATTCAAGATAGATAAAGGTTTTAGTATTATGCATTTTAAAAATGAAGCGACTAAAGAATATTATTATAAAATAATAATAAAGCGTGGAAATGAAATAAATCACTATGAAAATATACTATAAAAATTATAGTAAATTATTAGCTTCGCGTGAAACCGGGGCGTGTCGCTTGTCATTTACAAATTTAGTACGAGAATAATTTTTTTTGAACAATTAGGAAAACACTTTTTCTTAATATTTAAATGTGACGACAATAGAATAAATTTCTAATTTTTTTTAACACATCCGAAAGGTAATTTTGTAATATTTGTTATATCCCTTATGACTTTTTAATTTTTCTTATTTGTAGACTTTTCCCAAATTTAAAGCATTTATAAACATTGCAAAATTTGTCTTCTGATGTACAAAAAACGTTTATTAATATTTTGTTATCTGTATTGTATGCATTTTTCTTAATTAAAAATTCATGGTTTGGCACATGGTCCATATCGCTAACAGTCATCCTAAGAGTAGGATGTAATTATTGTAGTAATAATTACATATTTATCTCGCTTTTCATTCTATTTTTGGTTTTATAAAATAATATTATAAAACTACGTTTGATGATCCCTAGAATTGTCAATGGTTTTGTAACATTATTTGAATTTATGTTCGTTTCGCGATGTATCTCTTACCATATTCCAATCCATTAATTTGTTTTTCAATATTACATGACATTTGAAACTTCTAATATTTAAATATGTGTCTACATAATAATGAAATATTTCGCCGGTAATCCTTTTTATTATAATGAATTGCCAAATATGTATTTCTTAAATCCAGTACGCATATTTGCTTGTACGCATATTTGCTTGCAGTGCGGAAACAACTGGTATCTGTCGAGGTTATCTCACATACTTCGCTGAATTTGTATTTATTAAGCCACACGAATTTTTTGGATTTAGACACACCGGTTATGTATTTATATCGTGTTCCGCTAAATAAAATAAATTGCTAAACCGTTAAATTTCCAAAACGTGTGCAATGCTTGTTTGATCTCTTAATTACAAGTTAATACGTTTCTCATAACTGCCATCATTTAACGTAATATTCTCAAGTTATATTCGTGACACCTCTATGTTCTAATAGTTAATTTAAAAAAAGCAGTAAATACTGAGAAGCTACAAATATTCAAAAAGAAAATGTTAATTGTTTTCCTTCTTATGAAACGAAATTATTATATTTGACAATAATACAAAAACAAGTATCAATTTGAATTTAGAAAAAAAACATAGAAATGGTTTTATCGTATTGAAAATTTTGTCTACAAATAAGTTTGAAAAAGAAGCTCGGAAAATCAGAAAATATAGAAGTTGAATGTTTCAAACCGTTACTGCAATATATATATATATATATATATATATATATATATATATATGTATATATAAATATATATATATATTTATATATATATATATATATATATATATATATATATATATATATATATGTATATATAAATATATATATATTTATATATATATATATATATATATATATATATATATATATATATATATATATATGTATATGGATATATGTATGTAGAACAAGTTTAATAATAAATGTAAAAAACAAATTGTAAATACATAGTCGGTGCAAATTGTATACGTTCGTTTAGTGACACGAGCCTATTGGTCAGTTAAACATCTACATATTTCATAATTGCGTCCTTATCTATATCTATTATTTTTAATACAGTTTTATTTCTAATTGCGTGTATATCTAAAATCAATTTTAATGAATATATGTGACCAAACGTGACGTTACTAACTTTTCGCTAGACCTGATCAAGAAAATAGGACATATTCTCTTTGCAAGTTTTAAGGTCATTTTCACGGATGTAGGCATCCTCTTGTTATCGGAAAATCTTCTGTCAGAACTAGAACAAAGAATGCTTTGATGTAGTATTAGTTTACTGTCAAATTTCATTTAATATGTCCTGTTATAATTATCATTTTTGAATGAATAATATGAGGTTTGAATAATTTCACTATTTTGACTTTATTATTAAACTCTATGATATTGATCCGCTTTAAAAATATTTGACCAATATATAATAATTTTTTTTAAATTATTTCCTTTCTTTTGTTAATACAATTAATACAACATTAAAACAATTAATTCACAACTTTTCTGTTGACAAGTGTAAATAAAAATAATTTTCAGCGTTTCACTAATATATTAAGTTATTTTTGGGGTACTAAGGGTTTGTTTAAATACAAATTCTTGTAAATTCGTATGATTAAAATTTATTTCAAAACGATTTGTAAATTTAAAGCTTTTCTAGCTGTAAAATTTTTTTGACCCTTAATAAGTGGATGGTGATGCAAAATAATATTCTGGCGAATAATGAATCACAAAGTTTTTCATATAAATTGAATTGTAAGGAACGAAATTTGATTTTATGTATTTGCATAATAATGATAAATTAAAAAAAAATTATTTTGTGTTCATGTAGATGTAGATGTTTACTTTCAGACATTTTAGCTCCATCATTCACCTACACATTCACTTATAAAATTGCATTATGATGCGTCCAGGGTACAATAATTATATTCACGTCATTTTCGATTGTATACACGTAGTTTTAAAAAAAAATTAAACGAGTTATATTATTTAATAAAAATTAATCAAAACGTTTTATTAAATAATTCAATATTTGTCGGCAAAATATACAATTAATAATAACATGACAATTTATGAACGTGTCTTGTTTTTAATTTAAATAATTTTGTAAAATTGAAAATTTTAGAATATGTATATTTGAGAATATGTAAAGAAGTAAAGAATTAGTTCAACCTAAAGAAAAATAAAACTTGAACGTATTGAAAATATAAATAAACCATTTTTGGTACTGAAGCGAGACGTATAATAAATTATATCTGACTATCAAAGAGATCCTGTGTAGCACAAAAGCGTAAACCTCCTCGAAATCTGCAAATGTACAAAGGTTGGTTTAGCATTGTTTAATATTGGCAGTAGTTTCTAGTAATTAAGTGAAATTAGTCTTGAATGTCAAGACCAGACGAGCACTTCAATCACTCTCCTGTCAGAAAACAATGATGCCTTCATTAAACTTGCCTTCTATTCACTCCGAAAATACGCAAATGTCTTCAAAGTTGGGAAATAAGTTTTGTTTAAAATAATTTCTATTATTGAACAAAGATTTTCATTTGAAATTGAATGTCAATTATACAAGAGCGCACCGCCTCAAAACGCTTCACCGCGCAGCGTTTTATTGATTTGGTAAGAAGTGTTAAAGTGAAAATATTCAGAAAGTAATAAGGGCTGAAGTTTTACCTACCTAACGATAAATAATCTTAATCTTACAAATGATTTTGCAGATGAATTCAGGGTAATGGTTCTAAAGTTTCTGCATGGTAAGAAAATTATATTATAAAATAGTCATACGAAAAGTATGTCTGCAAAAAATAATAAGAAGTAATATATATTCGCAATATGATGAACTGAGAATTTGTTTTCGTTATTTTGTTGTATGATCTTTTGAAAAGGTCGTAAATTTGATCGTTTTGATTCAATACCTTTTATTACTTAACGTATAATAGCGAAAAATATAATAGTTAAATTTGTACTTTTTATTCCATAAATAATATTGTTATAAATTGAGAGTGTAATAATTTTCTTAAAAATGTATTTAATGTGGCGAAATTATTAATAATTTAATGAACTATGATGAAAAGATCCTTTATTTTCGATAAGCCGGTGGAATATAAAATTTAAATATTTAAATAGACGTTTATTTCCATTGCAAACTGATAACTTTTTGAATTATGTTGTACGAGTATAAAGTTTGGCTGAAATAATGTTAGGCTTTGTTTTCCTTTATTTCACTCGAACTTTTCAATAGCTATTTTTACAATTATAAATTTAATACGTTGTCTTATTTAATAATATTAAATATATAGAATCCTATATCAAGAAAAGTATTAGTCAGATAAATTTTAAAACAATAGACATTTACGGAATTTTGATACAGGAAACAGTTGATTCTGAAATCGCTGATATTATTAAAAGTAATTTGTTACTAAGTTACTTTTTAATAAGGGGAATGAGAAATTTATAAATCACATTGATAAGCTTGTTGTCTTTAGATTTAAATTGAATTATTTAAATAAGCATTGCAGTGTTTCGTGCCTGTGTCCGTCGAATTCAATAAAGTTTTATAAAATTCTTGTAAAACTTTACAAATTTCTAAATCATAACCTTATTCAGCGAGGAAGTTTTTCATCTACGTACTCGATAAATCTGAACTGCCTCAAAAGAAAAACGTAACCAATATTGCGTAAAACTTAGGCAGGTTTCTTGAATCCACTTAAATATAGCATGTTGCCATTTTAACTGAGAACTGAAATCATGAAAACACTCCACAATTATACTCCTGTCGTGCAATTAATGGGGCGAAATCATTGCAAGTCGATTGGCGTTTTGATGTGATTTGTGACCTTCCGATATCATAGTCTCACACTAATTGAAAACGATTCTCAGTTTTAACGTTTGCAAATATATATTTTCATATTTGTTTTTGTAACGGTTTTTGCTCAATTAAAATATTAATTTCATTAAAATTGTCCTATTACTCAAACTAATTAAATATAAAATAATTAAAACTATTTCTAGTATTTCTATTGTAAAAAAATTATTGCATGTAGTTCTTACGAATTACAAATTCATGTGCCATCGGAATATGATCAAAACCTTATAGAAAAGATATTTCGCAGTTACAAATACAATTATGCAGTTTCTTGAGATGGTTGATTACTTGTGAACTATATTCTAGCCGTATTGCGAACGTTACAGAGGAGCTAGTTATGATTCAATATGCTAATTATAACTTTTAAATCTACTGGATGATTCATTAATTTAAAATTTGCGGTAACCCATTTGAAAAATTAAATATTATTAACGAGTGGTTGATTAGAATATGTCTTTACAACTGCGCATTTGACTTTGTGTTGGTTTGTGTTATGAGTATCTAATCATATCCACATATACGTCCATCATATCCATATATTCGGAATAACAACATAATAATAACAATAAAGCTAAATTAGGACAAGTAAAATAAACAGTCGAATAACCTCAATAACATAAATTGAGACAAGCGCGTTATGCTGAATAACATTGAATATTAATTTCAATAAAATTGAAAACATTATAAACTTATAGAGTATGTAATTTTTTGGATATTGCAAAAAAAAATTATATGTATATATATATATATATATATATATATATATATATATATATATATGATATATAATATATATATATATATATATATATATATATATATATATATGTAAAACTACGGACTGCACAAATAGCTAATTCATTTAGTGAACATGTTAGTTATTTCTTATAAAACTTCTTGAAAGTAAGTTCGTTAATAAATAAGTAAGTTATAGCAGGATCTAATCACTTAAATTAAAACTTTGCTTATATATTTATATACAATAATAATTGATACTCTCGACTTTATCCTAGTGGTGCAAACATGTAAGGTAAACATTAAATTACGTGATTGCTTAGAGCTTACAGGTCATGACAGCATTGTAGGTTGTATTTTTAAAACATGTGAATGATGATAAAATTAACGCGAACGTAAAAGTAACAAATTGGCAGATTAAGCTCAGTTAGATAGGATCAAGTTCCAGAAATCACAGAAAAAGGAATCTCAAACATCAACAAAGTAAAGTAGTTAAGATTTTGTTTCAAATTCATATACCAAAAAAGAGCAACTCAATAACGCGAATAACGTGATACTTACACTGGGAGGTTAAAACATATATCTCTAATAATGGCAAGGAAAGAAATACTGGTTTGAACAGTGCGTGATAATACATGTTTAAATTTTTTTTATAGCATTTAGTTTAAACTTAAATTAGACATCAAATTAAATTGGAAATTAAGTAAATTTGTAACATTTTTGTGAGTCAGATTTCAACCTATGAATTTTATCAGTTCGACTTAATTCATAATTTAAAAAAAAACTATGATTCATTCGGCATTAATAAAGTTCGCAAAATATTTTAACTTTTTCGTATATTCGGTCACTGTAGAATCATGTCAGAAAAAAGAGCTCCATCAGTTATACTGATTTCACATTTCTTTACGGCAAAACTATATTCATACAGTGTGATTATTTTTGCTTCGAATATTAGACTTTGCTCATAAAATTTCGTCATTGCGGATCATGTACGATAATTATTTGAACGTTGCCAAAGTATAATATTCATGGTAAATATGCTTTAAAACTATGAAAAAAAAATCACTTCATACATTATCTTAAAATATTATTTTAACACTGCTAGTGGACTCTGTTCATGACGGACACGTTAGTTCTAAGTGTATATATAAATAAATAAATAAATATATATATATATATATATATATATATATATATATATATATATACTAGCGGCCCTGTACGTGCTTCGCTACGTATAAAATGAAATATTAAAAAAAATTAATTGGAACATTAAATTCATTTATTCAAACAAAAAAATATTTTATTAATTGCTAGCTATTTGAAAACTTAATCCAAAACATTAGGATAAACAATATTTTTTGTTTTTCTTTTTTGAGCATAAATAAACAAACGACTGGGTGTACCGACTCTGGAACAGGCAACATAAAGTTGGCCATGTGAAAGACATGATTCCTCCAAATTCACACCACAAACGTTAAGTGTTTGCCCTTGGGCCTTGTTGATGGACATCGCAAATGATAAACGCACAGGATATTGTAATCGTTTGAATTCAAATGGTATATAAGTTTGAATCATAGGGATACGCGTTATCAAACAATTTGCTCCTTTTGATTGAGCAGTTAAGATCGTAGCTTCAATCAAATTTGGCAATAACTTTTTCACTGCCAATCTGGTGCCATTACACAGTTTTGGTGGATTAATATTTCGCAATAATATAATCAAAGAACCAACTTTCACTGCGTGACGTGACTACACCTGGCAGTTTCACTTGAATTTGAAAATTAATGGCATTGATATGAATGTTCTTCGGTGCTAAAATGGCGCGTTCTCTCAACCAATCATGATTTCTGTAATTCTAAAGAATATTCGGAAAAACACATTCAATCAATTCATCTATCGATTGCGCAATTGTACAAAAAATGTTCGGTACAGCGATCAATCCGTTGGTACTGTCGATTTGTATTTTGCCATCACCAATTTCTATTAATTGTTTTGAAAACTCATGGGCTACTGGATCATTTTGTAGGTGAATATGCATATTAATATTCAGTATAAATTTTTGTACATATCTACGAAGAACTGATGACTTCAAACAGGCATTTATTTCATCAGCAGGAGTTGATCGAGGAATGACAGGCAATGTTTGTCGAAAATCCCCTGACAGTAATATCAAAGCACCACCAAAAAGCTGTTGATTACCACGTAAATCTTGCATTGTTCGATTAAATGCTTCTATTGATTTTTTATTCGCCATTGTATCACTCATAAAATAATTGACGTTAATC
This sequence comes from Druceiella hillmani, assembly GCA_039881145.1. Taxonomy (NCBI): domain Eukaryota; kingdom Metazoa; phylum Arthropoda; class Insecta; order Lepidoptera; family Hepialidae; genus Druceiella; species Druceiella hillmani. The sequence continues at coordinate 19,955,439 of JAYKKI010000012.1, forward strand.
GCAGAACTTTTGCCATAGCAGAATTTTTCGAAATATTGCAAGTTGGAGTTTCAATCACGTGTTCATTCAATGGCAATTTTAATGCAGAGTGCGCGGTCCGACCACCTTCTAATAATGTAGCAGCAATTCCCGACGATGCAAGTGCCAATGAAATTTTCTGTTCCGATCGAATAGTCGCTAAAATTAATGATATAACGAAAGTTTTGCCTGTACCACCAGGTGCATCCAAGAAATATAATCCACCTGCATTATTGGAAACGGCATGCATGATTGTGTCATATACATGTTTTTGCTGAATATTCATTTTGGTTATATTCACATCATGCATCTCACGATTTCGTGCGGTCATACCCAATTGTACTAATGCTTTAGTTACAATCGTTAGACACATATCTTCAATTATTATCAAAGCTTCGTTGTACATTTCCAAGGTAATCAACAAATCAGGATTTCTTGCATGATGACGCATACGAATTAAAATATCTTCTGCCATATAATGTTTATATTTGTTCCATAATTCAAGTGGATTTGATGGCATACATGTTGATAATATAATGGCAAATAGCATTCGTATTTGTTGTGGATGAGCTGAAGTAGATGCATCTTGAAGTGTTGAATCCCAATGTGCATCATCCTCGAACAAATGCAAGAGTTGACATGCTTCACGATATGTTTGACACAAATGACCGTTGACTCTTCTCAATTATTGAAAATATTTTGGACTATTGACGTTAACTAATATCAATCTCAAATGAAAACACTCAGAATTGTTTGGATGTACTGTTTATATTCTCTCAATTGCATCTCTTTGGAAAATGCCAGAATGCCCAAGGACTGCTGTTCCTTGTTTACGTCTTTGAAATTTTTTCGAAGACACATTCCATGTGTAATACTGAGGCACTTCAGAATATAAGAAATTTATCGCAAAAGTATCAGTTTCGCATAATTTGAAAAAAGCTGTCAACGTAGTCGCTGGTGGTTGTGCTTCTCTTTCCAATACATTTGCTACATTCAAATAAACACGTTGGCTATTCTCAAGATGCACAGCCAACCACAGGATGTTTTCGTGCATTGGAAACGACATAATCCTCCAGACAGCTTCATTACTACTAATATAGCGCCCCATTTGATACTGAGTAATTTCATCATTTCTATTATCACCAGCAACACCGAAAACAGCCATATCGCTCCCTTTATTTACATACTTGAAAATATATTTAATTGATTTGACTGAATTACAATACTCCACATTTATATGAGCATTAAATATTTTCGATAATAATGGACAATACGGAACCACCCAACGATTATCAACTTCAACGTCCTGGTTACGCATTCTAATGGTTGCCGTTTTGCCATTATCATTAGGTGATCTACGTCGATACAACGGATATCCGTCATTGCCCGTTATTGTGTCTGAAGTCAATTGCCTTGGGTATCGTTTCGAACACTTTCCATCAATCACACATGGCGAATTCATATTTAGTTCGCCGCAACGGACCATGTATCATGTTTTTAACGACAACTTGAAATAACTCAGGATCAACAGTTAGATCAGGAATTTCAGCTGATATAACGTTATCGATTTGATCCGGAGTTATTTTATGTACCAGCCAAATTAATATATGTGCGTGCGGCAATCCCCTTTTTTGCCATTCGATGGCAAAAAAGGGGATTGCCGCACGCACTTTTGACATATGGCAACGCATCTTTCCAAATACATATAATTTCACAATTAAATCCATAAGTGCTTTCAATTTTTGCCGAAAAACACGTGATGTAATGTCATGACGATCAGTTGTCGACTGTCCTTCAAATAAATTGTTTTTGATGTCATCCCACTGCGGATTACATGTAAATGTAATGAAGAGATCCGGTCGACCATATTTTCGTACATAAGACATTGCGTCTTGTGCATATATTCCGTGGGCTACCAATATACGAAGATGGTAATATAGTTAAACGTCCGATGTCATTAACATTAGCGTCATTCGCTATCGCATCTTGCAAATGAATATATTCTTTGGATCTTAATTTTGCTTGGTTGAAACGAATAAAATTAAGACTTCAGTTTCTATTTTGGCATACATATCAACGATGTACGGATTATATAGTTTACCACATCTCAAGATCTAATTTTGTTCTTGTGGACGAACCGTCAATCGATACGAATAAAAATTCATGGCCCTAATTTTTTTCTGTACATGTAGACATGAGAATAAGTGCAAAATGTGACTTTAGAAATTTATTCAAATGATGAAATGTCAACACACTGAAAATAGGTCAATTATTTACCTGTTCGTGGATCAATCATTGGTATATTGATATGGTAGCCATCGTCACCTTTCCAATGCAATATTGGGTATTGTAATGCATCGTAACTACGATGAAATTCCGAAACACGTTGCAATTGCTCATTTCTGCGATGAAGTACAATATCACGGGATGGAAGCTGATCACCAAGAATTACAATTGCAACCTCATCAGTTGTCGGTGCATTGAATCGCCTTTCATGCTCTCCAAAAGGTGTTCTATTAGCCCTTATTACGATTTTGTGATTATCAGATGGCATATGATCGAGAGCAATTTTGAACAATTGAACTAATGCGTTATGCTGATGGAAAAACCTTTGTACCTCACGAATAATTTCTCGTCTTGTATTCAAAATAATTGCACAACGTTGATCCAATTCACGATTTTCATCACCAATAAAATAAATTCGCAAAAATTTATGATCAGCGTCGGGGTATGGCAATAACGAACCAGCTTGATGATAAATCTGGCCCTGAATCTGTAACATGTATGCAATTTTAGGTAGATGTTGTATCATAATTTTTATCATTTTTATCATAATTTTAGGTAAATATTGCATCATAATTTTTAAAACTATGGAATACTTTATGATTCAGATTGATATAGACATGGAATCCTGTTGAAGTATTTACCTTAAACGTAGGCATAACATTATCTCTAATAATTTTAGTAGCACCAAAAGAAGTCATTTGAAATGCCGAATTGTATTGTTGAACATGACTGAAAAAGTGCTTCGACTTTTGATATGTCCCAAAAATTAATGAATACATTGGTTCGGGTGGAGTTTCTAATGCTGGCAATCTCACTTTGCCAGTAGCACAACACATGCCAGGCGTTTCACCTGGAAAATTAGCCGCATCACAATGTTGACATATTGCGTCCATCATTCCAATGTATCCGTACACACTATAATCAATCTGAATGTTGAATTAAAAGCAGCACGCATCATTTCAGCCAAAACAGCACGACGTATTCGTGATCGTCGTGCAAGATTCAGTTCAGTTACAGGGTCAACAGATCTATTTCGTGCATTACGTTCACGCTGCGATGCATTAGCTTGTGCGCGTTCATCTGCATTCTGTGATCGTCTTAGTAATGCCACATAATTTGCATTACGCGTTCGGCGACCTATATTTGCTCGTCTTGCTCGTGGCATTTTTCCTTCAATTAAAAAAGAATAAATCAAATTAAAAAAATAATTGCTACATTAATAGTGGTACATTATATGTTTTTTCAAATAAAGAAACACACATGCATACATGTAATTCACTTCAACAGTTTAAACTTACCGTTTGTGTAAATGCGTTTGACAATTTAATTCATAGTACATTTGAACAAAAAATATAAACACAAAGCAATAATTATCGCTGACAATTTGCTTTAACCGAACCACGTCCAAAATGAAATGACCGCATGAATGACATAACAACATGCTTTTACTGTCATCACTGAAAAAATTTTCAATTTGACAGCACAATCGCCATCTGAAAAAAGGTTCAATTTGACAGCAAAATCCCCATTTACAAAATGATCCGCCATTTATTGAATTCAGTTGTTACAAAAAATGTGATAAATGAAGAAGCACTCTACCGATTTTGTGCAAACTTCACATAAACCATCTACTAAATAGTCCGAACAAAGCCTAAAAATTTGGTCTGGATAGGTGAGCGCATTCTTGAGTTATAAAATTACAACGAAAAGTGGCATTGATTTTTATATATATAAAAATATATAGATATATATATATATATATATATATATATATATATATGTATGTACACATACATAAATACATACAAATTATAAGTATATGTATACTTGTAGATGAGTGCTTACTTGCTTACTAATAATCTGGTTGATGTATTCAATCACAAATGATAATTCACCTTGTGAAATAGTAAATACCCGTAAACACTCGCTTACCTATCTTCTTAAGTATTATGTTTAGTTATTTCATGCGTTTGCTAATACATATACTGAGTTACCTACCCGCCAAATTACATATTAGTTAATTCATGTTTTTTTGTGTACCTCTATTTTTTCACTTACCCATTCATTTTATAATTTTCTTGCTTACGTTAAGATGAGTGAAATGAGTCCCGTCTCAATGATTTTATTCCTCATCAGTGAAGAATTCCTGCGAAATTTTTTGACTCTATCGGTGTACGCTGATTTTTCAAGGGAAAGATTTATACCACTCGTAGTCAGGGCAAAACTTTAGGATTATTATTATTAGGTTATCGTTAGACCTATATCATCCAAAGTTGATTGCTGTACCTGTGATGTTTTTGTTGAGAAATTATATGGTGTAACGTTAAGTACAATGACCAAACTTTAACTAAATTTTTATTATAATTTACTGGGACCATCCAAATAAAGTAAGAATCATGAAAATTGTTTTACTAATGCAGGAGATATGAGATGACATACATAAAAGAGGTCATTCTACTGCAGCACAGACAGACTTGGGATTCAACAGCCTTTCTTTAACAACCAAAAAATTAATTAAAAATAGCAGATCCTCAATTACCAGGAATTGGTAATAACCACACAACATTAGTACTGAGGAGTTGGAACCCAGAGTTCAATGACAGAGTCAATGCTTGAAATCCCCAATATTAACGTAACAACAGCAGCTACTCAAATCTCAACATTAAAGCAAACGTTATCCTCACTGCATTAAAACTGATGAATTGGAATTCGGATTTTAATATCAGAATTTTTGCTTGCAATACACAATACTAATTAACAACAGTTCATATCTCGTGATTCAGGCAGGCAGCACCCATACAGCATTAGAAGTACGTAGTTGGAATCCAGAAATAAATGGCAGGACTGAGATCAGGAATCCAAAGTTCAGAGAAAGAGTCTCTGTTTAAGATTCATGATATTAATTTAAAAGCCATAAATCCTCAAGTCGCATGATTTAGAATGGTAATACCTCTGCAGCGTCAAAACTAAGGGATTGGAGCCGGAAGTGAACAGAATCTGCTTTAAATTCATAACACTAATTTAAAAAGAGCAGATCCTTAAGTCTCCCGATTTATGCTAGTAGCACTTCTGCAGTACGAGGGCTGAAGAGTTGGGATACGGAATTGAATGAAACAGTTTCTGCTCGTGACCCCCAATGCTAGTTTTAATACAGCAGATCCTCAAGTTTCATTGTTTAAACAGACAGTACCGTTAACATTCAAGAGTGAGGAATAAAACTTAGAAACAGTGGATTCTTAAGTCTTACGGTTCAGACAAAGGGGATCCGGGCACAATCAGGATTGAAAAGTTGGTATTTGGAGTTCATTGGCAGAATCCTGGTTTGATATGTAAAATATAAATTTAAAAAGAGCATATTCTCAAAATTCATGGTTTAGGTGGGCAGCACCTCTACAGCATAAGGTTTGGAGAGACAGCACCTGTTATAACATGGTCTTAATAACCAATGGATGAGTAATTAAACTAAGTTAATATGAAAAATTATATCAAAATTTGAGGGGGACAGACGATCCGATTTCGCTTCTGATTGACTAACGTCGTGCTATGTTTTATTGTAATAGGTAAGAAAACCTGCCAATCCCAAATGCTTTAAATTGTCACGGAAGTGACAATATTGATAAGAATTTTTAATAATACTTGATTACCGAGCTACGCACCATCGTATAATCGAAAATCGTTGTCTGTAATGGGAATTTTTCTCTTGAAACTTGGTCCGATAAATTTTAATAATACGATGGCAGATTTGCATGAACAATCAGAATTATAAGCACGGACACAATGTCGTATTTACCTTCTGTGTTATATTAATTATCAAATCAAAAAAATGGTCTTCATCATAATTCTACATAGACTTTTTTTTTATAGTTGACAAAAATAAAATTTGTCTAGTGTACAAGCAAAACTAAGTCACTCAATTATAAGTATAATTTAAGTAAAGAAAATCACCCAATGGATAATTAATAAAAAGATAGAATTGAAATTATTTGCTGGAACAATACTATTATTAATATATTTTAGTAAGTCTCATTCCTGAGAATTTCGAACCCAGAATTAAATGTAAGAGTTTTGCCCCACAACACCTATTGGAAAAAATCTAATATTATCAAGCCTTACGCCTTGTTCACATAGTGTTTCTACCGCATGAGGACTGAGGAGCTAGAACTGGAAGATAAATTATGGAGTAGCTGTTTATGGTCAAAATAATAATTTATGTACAATAGGTCCTCAAGCATTACAGTTTAGGCCAGCCGTACTCCTGCAGTATCAGAAATAAGTAGTTAAAACCTGGAATCCAATGGCAGAGCCTCCGCTTCTGACCCGCAGTACTAATTAAACAAAAACACATTCTCTTGTCTCACGGTTTAAGCAGACAGTATCCCACAGAGTCAAGACTGAGGAGTTGGAACGCGGTGTTCAATGGCAGAGTCTCCGCTAGAGACTCGCATTCCTAATTTAAAAAATTTAATTTTAAATTTCAAGATTTAAGCAGATAATGCCCCTGCATTATCAGGGCAGAGTTTCAGCATAAAATGCATATTATTATATAGTTAAGGTAAATAAACCTTTTAAAAACGCGGGTTAGGTCTTTTTTACGGTCCCCTATAATACTTACCTACCTATTTACATTGTTACTGTCTTGCTAGATCAAGACAAATGAAATGAGTTCAAACTCGATGAGTTTACTATTCATCACTAAAGAGTTCCTGTTTTGCTGAGGATTAAATTTATGTCATCCTTAATAACGTGTTATTACCGATGAAACTATGTGAAGTAGTATTATTTCTACTTTATTTAAATTCTTTACCGCGACCTGGATTTCGTTGTATTTTATGTATTACAACATCTCCAGGTGGATAATTAGCAAAGATTATGTATATATATATATATATATATACATATATATATATATATATATATATATATATATATATATATATATATATATATATGTATTTATTTGTATGCATATATATAATATAAATTCACTAAACATTTGAGAATGTTAAATAAACTTTGAAAATTTGAAGTTAGCTCAAACTAACAGTTTTTTGGAAAAGGTATCGAAGACGTAAAAATTAGAAAATGGGTTATTTTAATTAGTACATTGAATCCAGAAAATATATTTAAAAATTAAAAGCAACATTTTGATAACTGGATATGTATATGACACAAGAATTAAAAAAAGGAAATAATTCATCCGCACCTTAACATTTTGTGCGCATCTTATTAGTTCGAACTCTTGCAATATATGTGGGTTGATATGCTTTATCAACATATTACATGTCAAGTCCCTACGTGGAACGGTTTTGAAATAAAATGACTACGACAAATTTTCTTTCCATTTTCTGTAACTGTGAAGATAAAACCTGAGCGGTTGAGATGATCCTACCAAAAGCTCTGAAATAAAAACTTATAAATTTACCCAATGAAAATGAAAAATATATAAAAACCCAAAGTTTATAAGAACTAGTGAAAAATATTTGAAACAACACAGTAATGTTACCTATTAAAAACTTATTTATTCTATTCCCTTAATCCTTTTATATATTCCTGGAGAATTATTATAGCTTTTGAATCATTACAACCATATTTACAAGTTTTGAATTCACAAATAAAATGAAACTTATAATAGGTCAGCATCCTAAAGTGGAAACTTGATTTTACTTAGCACCAAAATTTTAAGACTAACTTCTTATGAACACTATAACGAGCCAAATGTTTTTATTTCCAAAATCTGTGTACACTGCGAAAACAAGAAAAGGCCATTAAAGTTAAAATAAGTTTCATCGAAAACCTTTTATATTGTGATAAAAATCTTTTACTCTGAATTTTATATCGTTTGTGCTAGAACTTCGCACTTGTTGTTTGTTGACTTTAAAGTATATTTAAATAATAAAATAACAGAGTGTGTTTCATGGATTATATGACAGAAGTAAAATAGCAGTTTCATTTTAATTCTCATGTAAATTTAAATGTAATTTAAAACACGAGGTATAATAATTTTCAAATGCAGTAATAATGGTGAATTTTTTATATGACTGTTATTACATCATCGTCTTTAAAGCGGCATACTCAGCGGTATAGCCTGAATAATTATATCGTATAATTATAACCTATAACTGTATTAAATGCGGATAATTGTTATTATATTTATTTTACATTTGGGTGGAGCGTCAATATATGGAGAAAAAAAATTAAGAATTTGTATTTGAATAAATTATACGTAAATGTACCTATATTTTTTTAATTTTAGACATACTTTTTAGCTATTTACCTTAATGCTTTTATTAAATAAGGTATATCTTTAAATATATACAGAATATTACAAAACTCAAAATCTTTCTTATTTTAGCAACTCCAAAACATTGATTTTATATACTAAAATATTCATTTAAGAAAAAATGTTGAAGTTAAGATATAAAACTGCAAAAAATAGTGAGTAAATAATTCAGTATTGTAAGCTTTAAAATTATTTTTTCGTTTTAAATATAGCATGATTGTACGAAATTTAATTTTGTAACGAATCTTCTAACGAATCGTCAACGAAGCTTCTTCACTAGCCACTGTAATCCATGCTTCTGTGACCATCTTTAAACATCGTTCTACTGCTTGCGTGTGACAAGAATAATCTGGCAATTCCATCATAATGTGAGAGTTTGATGTAACCAGGGCTTCCAATTTGTCATAACTGGTTTCCTTAAGTATTGGAGGAGACATAACTTGTGACTCATTCCATATAATCATATCGGTATAGTCATTGGCTTCAAAGTTTAACTTTGGAACTCTAAGTATTCTTAGTCCCGGTTTCACATTTTTTCTAAATACGATTATTTGCCTTAAACTCAGTTCTTTCATATGCAACTAATTATCGCAAAGCATTGCTTATAATAGGTTTTCAGTATGTTCAAAAAATAAATTTCTTTGTATACAATTTCTTTGTAACAAGATAAATAACTTTTTTAAAGTCAAACATCGAGAAAATTCTATGAATCTATAAAAAATTTTAAACTCGGAAACTTTTTTTCAGGTTTTCGAACATAAATTACGTGATGCCCAAGTTCGATTAGCATGATGAAGTGCCGTGGATGTCCTCTGATCCATTAAGGCGGCACAGGATGTGAAGAAGAAATCCATTTTTGGTCTTTTAACTCAGGGGAACCTTTCTATATTATGTTATTTACAGATAATATGAAAACTATGTAATATAACATAGGATAAGAGTATATAATCATTCTTGCTAATTGTTTTTTGTAAGGATGTAACCATATCCTAATAAGTGCAAAAAAGCCGAAACTAATTATTACAAAATGATAAATGGTAGATGTAAGCCGAGTTCATGAGATTGGTAAACTGAAATGAAAGTGGTGAGGAATAAAATAACATAAGAACCGTTCAGGTCTAGAACTGTTCAGTTAAAGTCAGTTAAATTAGCACGCTGAATGTTCGATATGCTCTAACCATTTAAATAAAAGCTACATATTTTTTCTGTATTACAAACAAATCGTGTTCAAACATCGAGTAAATTCAATTAATTCGCGACATGGGTTGGACCTTCTTTAATTGAACTCTCTCTTTGTACAAAACCACTCATGAGCATAAACTTTCGCAATGTATTCTATGCTATAAACTAAATGAGTTGCAAGGTTCAGTGTGGCTACATTTAGTCTCAAGATTCTGTTAGCCGTTATTAATCATGGTAAATGAGCCATTTTCTTGGATTTCTGTTAGACATATCTTGAAAACATAAAACAAATCCTGCTTATTGCTAGACCCATTTTATATAAACATTTCTGATATATACTCAGACTATTTTCCGTTTCCTTCAGTGAAACAGGCATATTTGAAGGAATAGCAGAAATCAATGACAAGGAGATTACTACAGTTTTTCAACGCTTTTCCCATTGGCCCGTAATAAAGGTGAAGCCTGCTGATTGCTCCATTGCTCCATCTAAACAAATGTTAAAAGTGTAGTTCGTTCGCCTGTAGTAGACAAATGAATCATTGCAGTGGTCTACTTAATTTAATTTCTATAAAACAAATCACTCCACTTTTCCAGCCTGTATTTGTTGCAATTCTATTGCACCCAATAACTAACAATTTGTTCAAATCTATAGCGTTCTTAGTAAAAAAAAGATGTATTGAACCAGCTATATCTTTTCCTGTACCGTATAACGCAGTTAAATTTCCTGAACAGAGTGATCCTTAAAGAAATGCGTTCTTTTGCAGCAATTTTTTTATGAAAACATTGAACTCGCTTTAAAAATACAAGTGTGTTGTTCTTTTTTCCATCAAACAAATTCCACTAATTTCAAAAGAATACACTTAACTTTGGATTTCATCACGCAATCGTTACCGAACTCTTCGAACTTTGCTTCGGTCTATAAATTTCTTTGCATTTTCCTAAGTAACCAGATCGACTTCCTGCAATACTGCACTTGCAGTTGCTGGCGCCGATCGATCAGAGATACCATAACGATCACAAACTGTGGATAAAGTAGTCAGAGATAGTCTGTTTCTCTCATTCGATAGCAGTAGTAGCGATGCATTAGGATCAATACTTTTCGAGGTATTGGGCTGAAATTCGATTAGCTCAGGAGTCCTGCAGCTTTTGGAAGGCGTAGAAGACGAGGGAATTATCTTTTTATTCTTATTCTCTCACCCTGTCTTTGCAATATTGGATTTCGGCCTATTTGCAAATTTCTTTTAGGTTTTTTTTTCGTTTCTGTTCTATCTAGACTACCAATCGCTATTTTTTTCTCATACTTCTGATCATTTAGAAAAGTCTTTTCAATTTCAGGTACTCTTTTTATCCGATGAAAACTACATATATTTAAATCAAGGCATTTGCGTCTACAAATATCAAATAATTCTTTAACACATTTTTGTATCCATTCTTGTAACTTTACTATAATGTTTTTAGTTTGCTTAAATTTGCATAGCTTAAAAATGTAAGTATATATCGTAATTGCTGTTCTCATTTGTTTCGCGTGTTGTATGGTAACACTTATAAAGCTGTAGTTCACACTTTTATAAGATTAATTGCGACTGAATCGAATACTTAAGAGATGGAAGGCTGTTTGCCATTTTCCTTTGTTTTTTCTTGATTCCTAACAAAAATAATATGCTTCAATGTGTCGGGTGTTTTGCAAGCACTGATTTATTAATTAAACGTGGTATTATAAAATAGAACCGTCTGTTTTGTTCCGCGTAACTCTTTTCGACATTATGACCTCAACTCTTAATTTAAAATGAACTTCATCTTACAAGTGACAGAAATCAACTAAGTTAATATGAACCAAATGCAAAGGTTCAAATTAAAATAAAACATCAAAAGTTAACACAACTCAACTTCCAGAGATACCGGCTATTTTTGATATTAAACTTCTTAGGGGGGCGATTTGATAATCGAAAAGTGAACGGAATTGAGATTAAAATTTTAAGGTCGCGTCATGTTTAGGCACATTTTGTTACGTAAAAGGGAATAAAGATATTACCAAGAGAGAAAGACATCTATATATTTCGACGCCACGGAAGTGAAGTAAAAGAGAGCGACGTATACATAAAGATAAAAAGCATTTCATTAAAATATTGTCGCGCATGCTCATGTTGTAGATGTACGACTCAGACGCTACATGTGAACAGCTGAGGTACCACGCATACGTAGTGTTACAAATATTTATCATTGTGTTTGGTGAATATATTATTTGACATTTGTCCATGTAAATCTATACAAAGATTTTGTTTGTATTTACGTCGATTTACATTGACATTTTATTATTTTTTCTGAATTTATAATGTTCAAGTCTTTTTACAAAAATTTAGTATAAGCTATGAATTTACACTTAGTATATTATCTCCCCTCCTCTCTCTCTATCTTTTTCTCTCCCTATCTTCGCTGCTTTCACCTTACTATATGATATATGACAAATCGAAGTATAGATCGCCGAAGAAGTTTCCCTTCCATCACGTGTACATTGTTGCAAGCGATATTTTTTTTTATTTTCTTCACTTTGGCGTCGTATTATTGTAATTTTGTGTTACGTTTATGAGTGAATTGATCTTTTATGTATAAAATTAGTAACATTTACGATGCTACTAAATAAAATAGCAATAAAAGAAATGTTTATTCTTATTACATGATGTTTCATATATAGCTCGTTTTGATGATATATCAAAATTATCAAGCAGCAGTGAAGGGCTAAAAATAGATTCCTATATTTTTTTTATTATGTTTTTTGTAATGAGAAAGCAATGCATCGTTCTAGTGCTATTCGGTATTGAAAATTTAAAAAGAACTTTTGGCGATCCACCATATTGTATGTCCAGTGGCAGATTTCAATGTATGAAAAACTGTGAAAAAAAACTACACCTCTAATACAAAGTAGGTTTATTTTAACTTTATAACAAAAAATGCGGATTTAATTTTTTAAAAACCACGTTTTTCAAATGGCGACTATCGAGTCTGACACACTCTTCGAGTCTAGCACTCATGTTTTCAAAAACGCGTTTGCAGAGCAACTGGGGTATCCTACTGACTTCGGCTATTTTCTTTAAGTTGTGTCACAGTGTTCGGATTTGTTTTGTAAACAACGGATTTTAAGTATACCCATAAGAAAAAGTTACATGGGCTTAAATCGGGTGACCTAGGTGGCCACGGTACGGTACCGTTTCGGGATATGTTTTTTTCTGGAAATAACTGCCGCACTGCATTCATGGACACATTAGCAGTGTCAGCTGTGGCCCCGTCCTGCTGGAACCATAGCAGAGTATTTAAGAATCAACAAAAAGAGACAATTTATGATCATCACTTATAAAATAAAGAGGCACTCACATTTTTCAAGTATACATTTAAACTGATCAATCACTTTTTATTATCAATAACTTCTGGTGAAAAGATTTTTACACCTGTAAATAAATTACAACATTTACAAGAGGGAAATTTAAAGAGATTTTTTACATGTAAAAATCCCTTCAAATGGCCCACATTAAAATTTTTTCATACAAAAAAACCTAGGTTGTGGTTAACAATTTGAATAAAGTATATATAATAATACATCACTTAGTTTCATTTACTTGTTAATAAATAAATTAAGCGATAATGAATTTCTATACACTTAACGCCAAATATATTCAATACATATTTAAACATTACGAGTATTCCGAATAATAATGTATATCGCATATCAACTTTCTAAAGGGAAAAGTTCAGAAATTATGGTATTATGAAAACTAGCAATCAGAACTTAGGTAGATGAGTAATCCCCACTCACATAGTCGCTAATCAACGCTAAGTTTCAGCTTAATTGTTACATTAACCTCTGTGCTATCATCTATCAAGCAACTCATTCGGGAAAATCGAATTTCGAGTTGTCATCAAGTTCCCGACAAAGCGAGGAAAAACACTAAAATGTATTAGTAACGATCTTGCTAATCGCCCAACTGAAGATGTTGTAATACAACGAAACCTAGGTGGTGGTATAAAATATAAAGAAAGTAGAACTAATACTACAACACGTGGTTTCATTTAATTTTGAAAAACCAAAATTTATATTTAATGAGATATCATGGATTTCTTTAAATAAGGCTGAGATTCGATCGAAGAGAACTCGCGCTCAGGATGGCCGATCGAGGCCATCTCCTTGGGTATTGTTAAAACATTGAAAACCTCGTATTGGAGGATGCTAGATTAAAGAAGATGCAGTTGGGATAAATGATTAGACTTTTTTTCTGTAAGCGTTTTTAATATTCTCCATGACAATATCGGTACGTCAGTGCAATATGGATGCGGAGAATGCTCACACAACCGCCAAAGCAACAACGCTTCAAGATGTCATGCAACTTTTTAGATATTTATGACGGGAGAGTACTACGCTGGTGTATTGGAGCTGCTCAAAGAAGCATGGAAGGAGAAAACCCGAAAAAAATTAGAGAAAGGTGCTTTTGCACGGCTGGTTGCTATTGCACGGCAATGCATCTGTACATAAGAGCCATGTTAAAATGACTGCCCTTCATAAGTGAGGCTTTCAAATATCGCGACTTCCACTTTACAGCCCAGATCTAGACGGCTGCGATCGTTATTTGCTCATTCATAAATATAAACATTAGTGTAAACAATTAGCGATAATGCTTTTATTAAGCTATAATTGCAGACTTGCCCGCTTTGTTAAGTCTGCAATTAAAACTTTTTGTCACGATAAAGGAATAAATTTTTTGAGAGTATAAATAAATCGATCGACAGATCTGAGGAATTCATTAGAGTTAAGGGAGAATATATTGAAAAGAAATAATATCAACACATTTCTTTAACCTTCCTTCCACCCCATTCTATGAACTTTTTCCCTCCTCTTCATGTTTTTTCTTTTTTGAATAAGAAATAATAATATAAAAATTAATGCTATGAGAACATGGACAACGACTTGTTTACGCAAAATTAGACCTATATAAGAAACATTCCTGAAAACTTGGTTAAAATTATTTGGCCTTGCAGTAAAAATAGTAATTTTGTAGTTAAATGTTATATACATGCCATTCCTAATAACCATGTAAAAGTAGGATAAGTTTACGAAGTTGAACTGAAGAACGATTCAAACTTGCCAAAAGTATAATGTTAAAATATTAACCGAATATTAGATAACAAAGAATATATTAATTTACAAAATATAAGTTTTAAAGTTTGTTTAGTTTACGTATAATCAATACTTAATTGATATTGACACCTAAGGCTAATAAATGTGAATACTGATTACGTTTATTCTTGACGTAATACTCTTGTTTTACTTTTATTCATTTTAATCTTTAGCAACTCTTCCTTGTGAAGTGCGATTTTCTTGTTCTTCACAATGTCTTGGTATTACTCCACTCTATTCATCTCGTTTTAATAATGTAATAAGTGCATGACAATCATTTTTATTTTTGCTGCTTTAGAAAAATGTTTAGATATTCGTTAAATAATTACATTATTAAAAATTAAGGCAATAAGAACATTTTAATATCCTCGGGTATCAAAGGAAATGTTTGGTAAGTAATTAATAATGCAATACATAGAAAAATATTTTTCCTACCTGTTTAGTATTAATAATATTGTATGCTATTCTAACATTATGAATGTTTGTCTTGACGTATTTCGTTTCTTTCCAATACTTCATGATTACGCAAACTTGGAAATTATCTAATAATTGAATTTAAATTAAAAGTTAATATGACAATTTCCCGGTCACAGAGAAATATGTAGGAAGCTGTTTATATGTACGAAATGATCTAAGAAACTTATGCGGGGTGTAGGTTCATCACGGACCCTTAGTATGAAACGTTGTTACTTTGAAATCGAGACGTTCAGATAAACGAGACGGATTAGAAAACATATGTATCTTTCCTTTTAACAGTATTTAAATCATCATTTAAGTGGAATATTTCCTAAAGTTATGATTTGAGACGATAAGAAACTACCATTTTTAAAATGTCTCCAGTAAATAACACTGCTTAAGAAATGCTTAGTTAAATAGTAAGCAGTGTCATTTAATTAACCATATCGTAAAACTATTCCATGAGACTGGTATATATATGGTAAAATTGGGAAACTACCTATTAATATAAAAATCGCTTTCCTGTATAAAATATTAAAGGTTTTCTATAATATATCCGTGAATAACATCAATTGAAAACGATTAACAATAAAGAATGTGATTAATTGATAAATTAACACAACTTATGATATTAAAAGTGATATAAATGGCAATGTATATAATGAAATTATGTAAGCAAGGAAATTAAATAATGTTTGCTGCTTCTATTCATTGCTTTTGTGAGAAATAAATATTATTTTTGCTATGTACCCATTAGAGATGTTGAGAAAGTGAATTAAGAAACAAATTATATTGGGTTGAATTCTTGACACTGCTTAGCTAATCAGTCTATTGTTATTAATTTCTTAAGACGAAAGGTTAAAAAATACAATCTGTACATTAGATATGTACAGATTGTATTTTTTATTGTATTGTATGTATTGTATTTTTTTCAAGGGTTAACAACACCAAATTCAAATATCACAGCAACTAATCACTGTCTGCACATGACATTAATACTAACAATAACAGTAGGTTAAGTTATTGGTAATTGGACAAGCTTTGTATAAATCCGTCTACATCAGCTAATATAAAATTCATAAAGACATGCTCGATATAAATTTTTCTGTCTTGAGTTTTATCGTAATCGTTTTCTGTCTTGAGTTTTATGTATCGAGAGTTAGTCACTTATTTTGGTAAAATGTGCAAATGGATATAGATATATTTTCCAAAATTGCCTTTTTTATATTAATTGTATGGTTATTTTGAAGGCGCTTGATCAAATTGATGATAATTCGAATGAAGAAAGTTTTCATCCACATATAATTTCAAAGTATTTATCAATGGAACTTGTTTGTTGTCTTTTGGTTATATTGTGGAATTAAGGTAGATTTTAAAGACTGTTTCTATTTTTTTAAATGACACAAAGCAAAATATAGCCAAACTTTTTTTTGACAAATATCTCACTCAAAATTTCTAATATACATAATTATTTGCTCACTAAATTCTGAAAAAGTTTCTATACTAAAGTCGTCCTTATAATTATTTGCTCTGACACCCGTATCTCTGCTATTATCGTATAATAAATACTTTTCTGTTTTATTATTATTTTTTTTAAGAGATGAGATAAAATATGAAATAGAAATATATTGTAGAGATATATAATCCCTTCTTCCATACCCTTGAATTCCATACCCGTTAGTATTTTTGTACACGCTTCTATATTGCTTCGCGGTTTATTGTTTGAATCGCCATGAGGGCAAATATGATAGAAAAGAATTTTCAATTGGTCTTAATTAAACTTATAAAACGGTATATACCGCATACTAGTACGATTTTTTACAAGTTCTGTATTTATTATCTGACCATTTTCCATAAAAGTAACAACATTCTGTTGCTTTTCACTAATTTCTAGCCATAATGGCTTTAACTATTTTTAATAACTTTTTATTTTTGCAAAAAATTTGAACGTTTTTTCTTGTTTTTCCTTCTTTGGTACATAGGTTTTTTAGACTCAAACCGGGATGTATTTTTTGATTTAAGATATCAAATAAATTATTAATAATTTAAAAACAATTATCGAAACGTATATTTTGACAAAAAAAATCTGGCAATAAAGCCTGAAACCGAAATAATCCTTAGAATATTAAATTACTTGTTTTCTAAAAAAATAATATAATTGTCATATATGAGAAATCTATTAAATATGGTATTTACTAGTTTTATAGTTCAAGGTAGTTTAAAATTATTAACTACATCTTTTTGCTGGTATGTCTTAAACCGAAAAGTTTAGAATAATTATTTATTCAGAAATAACGTACGCTTTATTGTCGAATGAGTATGCACACATAGCAATTAATAATATTAAGGAATAGACACCGGTGATAATGGATATATTAGTATATAGGAAGATTAGTAACAAAAGCTGCTAAACTTTATAATAGGGGCAAATCTATACGTGCCTAATAAAGAGAAATTAGTACACTCACTTTAACGATTTTTGCGTTTATTTAATTAAACTACTAACCGAATTTAGAGCTGGATATAAATTTTCAAGTAGGAATTTTTGAGGTAAGCAATCATATCTTCCAGTATCCTGTGTCTATTGCGATTTATGCTATGGTTGGATAGGAATTGGTATAAGTTTTTCATAATAAATATTTAGTAACACATAATACAAAAAAACCTTGTGTAGAAAAATAACTACAAAAATGTTATTATGTTTTACAAGTATTAAACTATCGACTCAGCTGCATTACCATAAATGCTAATTATGCAAATTTGACGACTTTGACACAACATGTTGTAAAACAAAAACCAAATATTTGAAAATAATGCTTATTCATACTTATGACATGTGACACCTACATTATGTAGATTTTAGTTGCAATTATTACAAAATAATACAGCATGTTTTTGTTTTAAAACTGATAATTATTGAGAATATAGAGATAGGTTCTAGTGACTGGCAGTACTCGCTTGAATTGAACATATGTGCAATTCAGTGACACGTTGTTTTAATAGGAATGGCATATTAAATAAAGCGGCCCGCGTGTGTCTTTCAATACCTTTAATGTTTCAGTAGGTAGCGTTATGTATCTTCAAATCCTTAATAAAGTAAGATAAAATGAAATTACCGAATTACGTGAATAATGTATTTTAATATAAATTAAATTCTTTTAATAAAGTACTGAGAAAAAAAATCGTTGCCTGTTTATCGCGTCCTATGTTGAAAAGACAGTATAAAACATATATAAACTTTTAACTTAGCTAAACCAGAAATACAACAAATTTTAGAATATAATATTTTTGAAGACACGTGAATGAAAGGAATTGTGCCACATTTTTTCCGATGACAATAAGCTCTGTCTTATCTTTCCGCTGACTCTCAATATCAACAGCATGATATAGATGCCGTAGTTGAATAGAGTAAAGGAAGTGGATTGATACTTATCATTAAACTATTCCCGGTAGTGTGTTTGGTCATGTCATTTTTTTATTAACCATAATAACAATATTGTCATTAACTTGTCATACTGAATTGATTGGCATACTGGATTTGGGTGCAAGATTCAAGTTAACCAAACCAATAACCAATACACAGTTAACGAAATCATCCAAAATAAAAAAACAGAAAAATATAATTTGTATGAAAATAACGCACATATCGTACATAAGATATCATACGTCTATGAATTATTTTTTAAT
Source organism: Druceiella hillmani (assembly GCA_039881145.1). Classification (NCBI taxonomy): domain Eukaryota; kingdom Metazoa; phylum Arthropoda; class Insecta; order Lepidoptera; family Hepialidae; genus Druceiella; species Druceiella hillmani. Next base: position 19,974,512 of record JAYKKI010000012.1, read on the forward strand.
AGTCAATGAACAATATAATTAACATAAAATTTATCATACATAATTCTGTGTAGGTTTCTGTAAAATAGCATTAAATACAAGAGTTTAAAACATATTTTTAGTGACATTTCTTTACCCAATATAAAATAGATTACCTTCATCTCAAAGAATATAAGTAACGCGGTTCAAGAGAAGCAGCCGTCCATGTTAAGTGAAAGCCGCTTGATTGATAACACTGCTATATTTGACGTTAATAAACGTCAATGATGATAATTTTGGATTAGAATTTGACAGTTTGGTTAAAGTCATATTTTGATCTTGGATACTTTTGATGCCAACAACACCAGATCCATTTGAACTTACGTTCCGCAATAATCTCTCTACTTCGACTTACTATTCTCATCGTTGCGCTATTGTTTATAAAATAATAGTTACACTTTTCATCATTTAATAATACATTAGTTTCTTGAACAAACTAGAATTATTTTATATAAATGGTTCCTTTTTCTAATAATAAAACTAGGGTTTGTAGTAAATTGTTCATAAATAATCGATAGTGATTATTGTGTAATATATAGAAATATACAGCAAATTATTTATTTCAGAAAACTGAAGGGATCACTGTTTTATTGTTAATAAAATTAAAGAAGTGTGGTTTTATTATTAAAAAGTCACTAAGATTTCCTTTTTTGAAGATTGTATTTGAAGCTTCGTTTTAATATTTTTAAAGATAATAAAAAACGAATTGCTGTGGAATATAAAATCTGAATTAATAATAAGCCTGAGTTGACGCTATATTATGTTAACTGAGGGACAGCCAGCCAAAAGCCGTTTATCAGAGAGAATATAATTACTGCCTTCTTAGGCTGCGATCGAATGATATTAATTGACTATTTACCCGACACGGAATTCAGGGTGTGGATAAAAGACGACAGCGCTCGCTATGAATAAAATAAGAAACAAAATTGAAATATCTGTCAATAATGTGGCTACGTTGCTGAATAAAATAAATATCTTAAGGGAATAAATTAAATGCTTGTAGCTATTTGTTGTTCAGTCAATGATAATAATCAATGGAAAGAAATAAATGTAATTTCTACAGATTTGTAAGAGCGAGTTTGAAATTAGACCAAAGAAAGTAGTGGACACCAACCGACAAGAGGAAAAAAGAGCATCATAACTTTAAACCGTATACTATATTAATTGAAACCAAATTAAATTTATTACACTGAATCCAGATATCGTCATAGGTAGTTAAAGCACAGCTCTCTGTTAGCTTTATAAAGAATTTATTAATTGGAATCCTTCCTAGAGTTAAAAATTGCGTATTTAAAATTAATTATTTAAGTGTTTCGATTTAATTGCCTTTTTGTCACTTAATATTTCAGGTGCATGTATGAACTGAAATCGATAAATATTACATTTAAACATATGTACACAAATTATGTGATCAAAAGAAAATTTCAAGTTTGAGGTTAAATAATGAGAATGCAGTTTTACAATTGCTTACTACTCTCGGACGTCAAATTTATTTGGTGGATGTATGACATAAATGCCGCGTAGTTTACGACTTTGCCGACTCTGTCCACATTGTGTCACAAAACAATGAAAAATATATATTTTGTCTATTTTCATTATTTTATGCGACACAATGTGGACAGAGTCGGCAAAATCGTTAAATACATGGCATTTTCATAATACGTCTACCAAATACATAATGTGTAATTATTTAAATATATTACCGCCAGTTTGTCACTTTTATCAAAAATGTCTGTGGGACAGGGACAGGTTGAAGCTACTAATAGACTGAAGTGGAAACGCATCATTAAGGAATTCATCCGAGTCGAGAGGAACGAAGACAGAGACCAATTATGTGCATCATCGCCGAGACCATGTCCGCTTTGATAAGATTGTGGTGACTAAAATTGGATATCAGTACGGGCACCCACCCGTACTGATATCTAATTTTAGTCACCTAATTTATTTACTTCTTTAAGAACGTTGTAAGATCTTAATATCATATAATCGAGTATGTCGATTATTAATTTGTTTTCATCATCATATTATTTTTTTTATACGACACTTGCGCATACTAAACATTTTCATATTAATAACGTATGAAATATTAATTCACGACTTTTTTTGGTGTTAATTGTAGGGTTTCAAAAATATATATGGCCAACGTTGTCCGAAAGGCAACAGTTTTTGATTGGAAAAATGTTGGTGTAAACAAGAAAAATTATTACTGTGAGGAACATTCCAATTTTCAATTAACTACTTAAAAAGGCAAATTTTCTAGTTAGGTCGGTTTTTTCAATGAGACGCTATATTTTCATCTTTTAAAACGCTTCCATTCGCAGTGCTTTAAGAAAATTATATTTTAAAACTTATTTACATTGCTTACACTCGATTAACCGCATCATACCTTAAAGGGGACGGGAAAATATGTTCGTTGAATACTTCTCTCACTACCCATGTGAAAAATTTAGGATTCGGAAAATTTAATGTCAAACGAAATATGTTAAAGTTGTTGCTATATTTTTTTTTAGTAATTTTTCGATTGAACAAATATTTGCTACAAAATGTGCTTGAAAATATTTTCGTAGCAAATTGATGTTTTCTTCGATCGAATCAACTTTTTAGTGTCTGGTACTTCTATTTTTAGCAACGCTTCGAGTGATTGAAGAATATTTTAAGTGAAATCTATTTCAGTAATTTCTGCATTAAATTAAGTTCTTCGTAACTTAAATTTAATTTTCTTTCAATCAAATCTTGTTTAAACCGTTTTCCCCTCGGCTTCACAATCAATATTAAAAGATTCTTCTGAATATGTACGGACTGATTATCGAATAAATACTTTTTGAAAGTAGAAATCATAATAGAATGAAATTTGTTTAATCGATCTAGAAAAATCGTAATGGCTGTTATTGGTATTACTTTAAAATAAGGTCTCTGGAAGTCAACTCTTTAGAATACACATATATTTACAGTAATAATTGTTTCCAAATTTATTAAATAATTTGAGCTACAATATTTTCCACCAGGAAAAAATATTTTCCTCTTTTAAAAATAGGATATTTTCACTTACAGCTTAAAAAATAAAGTAATTTAAGTTTTAAGTTTTTAAGCTTTTCTAAAGAAGACACTTAAAGTAATTATATATATTACTTACAAGTAATGTGCAGTGATTAATATTATAGCAGTATTTTTGTTATAACAATTATTGTATAAACATTACTAAAAAATATCAAAATATATTTCATACGAAATTTCCTATCAGAGGAAAACCACTTATGGATAAACAAAACGGACAATACGTATATTCAAGCCCAATTGAGCATATAGACAAACATAAATGAAAAGATATATTGTGTCACATTCTTATGGTCAATTTAATATGAAATTATTAAAGATGTGTGTACATTAAAAGAAAATTAATCTACTCATTTTCATTTTGTTTTATACTTTCTCTGTATTTATGGTTTATATTTTCAGAAAAATAACTAAACTTTGTCTAAAACAATCATAATTTTTATACATGTTTGGATCAATATTAAAATATAATCGACTAAAATCATAAAGATATCATAAAGAAATAAGTTATTAGAATTTTGCAAAAAGCGATTTCTCGGAATAACATTAAATTCATAATCGTCCAGCTTATAGTGTCCACATAGACACAGGGTATACGTATGTTTTAATATGTTTTTTAAACATAAAGGTAATAAGCAATAAAAATTTAAATATTTTGTTGTATTGTCCGGATTGTATGTTTAAGTTAAATTTTAAATCATTTTAGCATTTATTCATTCAAATATCGCATGAATATATCGCATAAATATGAAATTTCGGCAATGTATTTTGGCAACTAATAAAAATGTTTTTATTATGACCCAGTTATCACGGCAAAATCGAACGACAAAAGGTATACCAGCAGAATTATAATTATATAAATTAAAGTATAGTTATAAATATTTGTACACTGTAATCTTTCTTTTTTTTCCCCTCCCTTTCTGTAATCGGCTAAAGCACATAATAGCAAATTAAAATATCGATAATTGAAAATTTATTGCAATTAATTATTATATAAAGAAATGGTTTAAAACAAAATTAACTCTTCGTAATTTTATTATGTGGACGTAGCTGGATTGGAGAGCTAGTATTAAATCGTTGTGTAGCCGAATCAAAAATTTACAAGAAAATTTTATTCCTCCTGTTCAGCATAACGGTGGCGCCAAAAATACGTGTTAATTAATCCGGCACAACTAACATAACCACAGACGGTAGAATATGGTTCAATGGCTACTGCCGGTTAACACTAGTCAACATTCATATTTCAAAGATAAAACTGATAATCAATGTTTAAATTCTATTCATGACATCTTTATTATAAATATTTACTTACCAAATTACAAGATGTATTATTTTGTAATTCTTTCTTTTAAATCTTTCCAATACATTTAACATCGTAATCACTTTCAATATCCGTTACCTCAAGAGGTGAAGCATAAAGCTGGTCAATATCTACAAGCTTTGGTGCATGTGTACGTGTAATTAATTTACATTAATTAATTTGCATTAATTACGATTTAAAAACATTATATCACAATTGTATCAAACCGCAAAAGTAAATAAAAGAAATAAATTTTGCAACCTAAATCCCAAAAATGGGATCTTTATAGTATTATTGACAAAATGGGCCCGACAGTTAGTTTGTAAGAACTGTTTTTTTTTCAGAAACCGTTTCAAACAAGAGACAAAGTTATAGGCATACCATAACTTATTTTTTTTTGAATTTTATGTAAGATAATTTTAAATATACTTTTTAAAATGTCCATGCCATTTCTTTTCGAAATCGTTCTTAATGTTTGGTGCAATGATGAAGTATGTTATTTCGCCCACATTTCAGTTAATGCTAAAACATATGTAAAAATAAATTTTGTATTTTTAATTTTAAAAACGTATAAAATTTTAAAAATCTTGGGAATACCAATTAAAGAAGGCAATTGCAGACACCAAAAGTATTTTTCCGAATTTCACTTAAAATTATAAAGAAATAGTTAGAAATATTCATAAGAAATAAGAACCCCTTTCCGCAAATCTCCGAAACCCAATATCCAATATTACGGATAAAATAGCGTTTTTAGGTGATTACCTAAAATTTACCGTAAAATTAAAATCACGTTCTAAATATCAGAGTTTCGGAAAAATTCAATGTATTTTATATCTGCTTGTGACCAATAAAATATATCAACATAATATAATACCACGAATATATTAACGAGTTGAAAGATAATACTAATGTTTTAAATAGTATAATATACATGCTACCCAACTTTAATTTTTTTTAAATGTTTGGAGGGCGCGTGGAAATCGCAAACATATATTTAATTTATTTAACTCTTCAGTGAATAAAAATTATTTTTCAACTTTTCATTATTAACATTTACAGCCAAATGGTTAAGTATAGTAGCCTAATAATCTAGAAAAATTACTTTTAAACAATGCCTATCGAACAGGCCAAATTGACCCTGATCCGTGAGGAGGTACATTATCTTTTCCATCTAGATACTAATAGAGAACTTTTATTTTTATTGTCCTATGTCACTGTTGTTTGTTTAGTCGTCACGCTTCAAACTTTTTCCTCCTAAAATACCGAACTCTAAAAATATTAAGCAAAATAATATTACCCTACACATAAATACCTTTTTTACTTTATATATATATATATATATATATATATATATATATACACATATACATATATATATATATATATACATATATATATATATATATATATATATATATATTTATATATATATATATATATATATATATATATATATACACATATACATATATATATATATATACATATATATATATATATATTTATATAATATTTTTAGAATTCGGTATTTTAGGAGGAAAAAGGATAGTCACAGCCGTTATTTTGCAGAAACCACTTCACGTAGAAACGTGAAATCTGGAGTGTTAATGAAACATTTTAACCTGGACAGAACTCAAAAGGTAATACTCAAGAGTATATTTTTATATATCTCCATAGATATACTAAAATATGCCAAAAATATATTCGTCCCCTCATTTCCGAAACTATAAACTATCTTGAATACCCCGAACTTAAATATTTTTGTAATTGGTACCATAGAAAGTCAAGGTTAAAATTTTAATACTAATATAATGTAATTTTAATTATTATTAAATGCCTAAATCTATGCTGAATCCTCGTAGTCCTTGTTTTACACGTGCTTGACAGGTTTTCTTATAATATTTTTATAACAAGCAAGCAACATTTATTTTCTTGAACTTTTTGAAAATAGACCCCAAGGGAGACGTGAATAGCGGTTATCTTGTTAAATAATTAAATTTTAGTACGCAATTTGCGTTACACCCAATATACAACATACGGTATGTAGCCACTGTAACAGTAAGTCCATTACGTTTATAATAAATTTTAATAATTAAAGTAATTAAATAAAGTTTCATCAGGTTTAATGCACGTAACGCTATGTTTCTGACGTTGTGGAATTGAAATGGATTTTAAATACATTTGGACTTAAAGTTTATGCCATCTCCACTTTATTTCTACAACTGACGTTGCTTTCTTTTTCACTAAAAAAACTTTAGGTTTCAATTTAGTAAGCAAGGTTACGCGTTTATGAACTCTTGAATCAAAGAAAAATTTCACTCATAATTGTTAGCAATAATTAGTTTATTAAAAAAATACTTTATCTGTTTCTACATTCACTTTTGTCTTCGTTTTAAAAAAGAATATACATATATTTTTAAAAAGGATAATCGTCTGGTGTTATATAGATATTCATTGATTTGTATAAGATACATCGAGAATAATTTATATATATAGTCTCGTATTAATTCGTTTAGTGCGGAATAAATTGCGGGAAAACAAAGTTTACTGATAAGAGTTAAATATTGTATTGAATAAAGGAATAGGGTCATAAAATATCTACAAGTAATTTAGTATAACTTCTTAAATAGGTATTCCAAGAGTATTGTTTACGGAATTTTCTATAATAATCGTCTTGAGAAAAACGTGAATTTTTAAAATTTACATAAATAGTAGAAATCAAACAATAATAAAAAATTGGACACTATATTATAAAATTAAGTATATATTGTAAACTTTGTTTAAAATAGACTTAAAAAAGCAATACTATAATTATTACGTGGCTTGTGAATATACACTCATGATTTAATAATACATATAGCTTTTTGTTTGAAGAATTATATTTTAGAAAAGCAAGATGCTTTTTTTACTTTTAAATTACTACAGAAAAAAATTAATAATTTCTTAGATTCTAGAAGCAAGTACTTAACTTTGATAACGTTATTAGGTATATCTTTTCCACTAATTCATGGAGCATCGAATTAAGTACATTTCTCGTGATATTTCAATGTTCACGTTTCGTTTATGATGATTTCAACTAGACTTAGGGAATTATACTACTAAAACAAAGTTTAATTTTAGGTTATTTAGGTTTGTCACGTAATTTCATTCATTTCATTGAAATTTCTGGTCTCGTGGTAGATATGTATGCAATATCAAGTCATTATGAAATATACTAATGGCATTAATGTCAGTCGTAAGACAATTATCTGAATACTAAAATGCTTTCAGAATTTTGCTTAGAAATAATATATAGCGATCACTTTACAAAAACATTTTCATTATAACAGTATTTTGTCTTCAAAGTGTTTTATTACTAATTAATACACACAATTTTCAAATGTTATGATAACTGTATTTGGGAAATCAATCACAAATCTTTGAAATATTTTTAAATTCCTTCAAAAAATGTATATTTTTACTATTTGTGTATAAATAAACGAGATATAAAACAACGACTTCCTTCTGATACTGTTAGCCTTATTAATACCATACTCTTTCATCTTAGAGAATGCAAACCTTTTAGAGTAACAGAATAAGATATTCAATGTGACATCGTTAATAATTTGATTGATATCTTTGAGAACTTATTTCAAAAAATGTCGTAAAAGTTTGTAATGATGATAAATTTACATTCGAACAGTACCTTTTCCTAAGTAAATAGGAAGGTGAATGACTTCTGATCTTACAAAACGTACGGGTGAACTAGTCGCTAAGTAATTTTACTCTTCAAATTATAAAATATAATTTGAAGAGTTCAATTACTTAGCGACTGGTAATAAAGAAATCTCAAATTAAATTCAGACAAAAATTACATAACTTCGGTGAAATAAAATATAAATTTTAATATAGCTATACATTGTTGTATGAATGAATATCTGTTTTAATTTTAATTATGTCATTTAAAATTAAAACAGATATTCATTCATACAACCATAATTAATTTTAATTATGGCTTTTTATGGGAAGACTAAAACTATTTTAATAAAATAATTGAAAAAGGTATTTGTTAAAAGTATTCCAAATTTACTTATAAAAATAGGTATATTTACTTTTTGTTCGAAGCTCAATAAAAAAAATTAAGGAATTCGTGTTCGTAAGTTGAGATATTAATTCCTCCATTATTTTTTATGGGCTATTATAATTTGTTAAAGGGTTTAATTATAACTAATCTCAATAGGTTCCATTGGAATTGTATGATATATGTACAAAATATATAACATCAGTACAACATACACAACCCCCGGAATTACGTGTGGGTATGATATGGTTCTTATAATACGTCCTTCGGATAACACTGGGAAGGAAAAACTCAAATTATTAGTGGAACCAGTTTGGCTGCCCGTTCACTGCAATAGAGGAGCTCTTTATTAGAATTTATTTACAAGGGGTAAACAAGGGGTTTTTAGGTTTACTTATTTGTAATTTAATGTGTTTAATTAAGTTTACTTATTTGTTGTAGGTTTACTTATTTAGTTAGAAAATAAAAACAGTTTATCATAAAATTTCATTCGCTTGTATTGCTATATTCAGCAAATTGAATACGCAAAACGGTTCAATTCTTATTGAGTTTTACAATTCTACTGCTAAAATGTTAAAGGAAACTCTAAAAAGAAATGCTATCAGCCTATGAATTTAGTGCTAAAAAGTTTAACAGAAAAAAAAATCCTATCAAGCACGTGTAGAATTTGTACGATTCTTTACACATTTAGGCATTCATAAACGTTTAATTGTAAATTATATTCTTATTAAATTATTGACTTTATTTCTTATAAATACTAGTCACATCAAGCAAAAAGTAAATATTGTAATAATATAGTAAAGTATTAAGTAAACAATAGAGTCGATAAAAATAATTTAAAAATAAACCAAATAATTTGAAAGAGAATTAAAAACTTTCTAAAGTTTCTGAATTAAAAACACAATGAACATTACCGAGATATCAAAAGATCAACTAACTTAAAATTATCTTTCCAAACATACGATTATTTTACGAATTGCAGTAAAATTGCTTGACCTGCGACAAAACTGCAACAAATTTTTACTAAATAACACTGACTTAGAGATAATTCAATTAAAAAATTAACGAGTATTAAGCATACCAACATAACAGATGTGTCTCTCGTCAGTCTTTTGGCTAAGTTTCTCCAAGAAAATGATGCTGTAGAAGCCATCCTGATATCACAAAGATTATATATGATATTTGATAGTACCTAGATTACTTATTAGAATAAGGGTCTTACGTAAAGGCTGTACTTAGGTGTCAACTTTAATGAAGTTATTTTATTTATTTCGTTTATGCTGTATTCGATAAATGGAATTATTTACTTATTATTTAAGTACAGTTATATTTGTATAGGCCGTGACTCTTTTTCGCGCGTCTCACTGGTCAAACTATGGTTCAAACTGTGCGAATATTGTTTGTTGAGTATGAAAATTATTAAAATTTCTTATAAACGTAATGTTACATTATTTCATTAACATTTCTTATGACTATTACATATAATTTAATAAACATGTCAAGCCAGACTATAATTTTTATTATAATTAACCCAAAATATAACTATAACATAAATCTGATTTCATCATACAATAATGAAATAAAATTTGAAACAATTTTGAAATATAATCATATACCTATGGGAGAGCTTCAATAGTTTTAGTTTAAAATTGGTCTACATAATACACATAAAATTGATTTAAAATTGGTCTATGTAATACACATAACAAACAAAAGAGGGATGTTTATATTGTTCAATTCGGTCTTCTTCTTTGTCACATTTTTGTCTAGTCTCTTTTATAGAATTTTCAATCAGACAATTTTGGAATAATATATAATTTTATCTGGGTACAATTCCATTAAACTGTTAGTTCCAATCAAACTACTAGGTCTCAATACCGCGATCACTATTTCTTATTCATATATTTTCTAATATTTTTGAGTGAAATCATGTTATTTGATTAAATAAGAAATATTCGTTGCAGGATATGCTGATTATAAATATTTGATAAATTATAACAATAAACGAAAGGTAAGTTTTGGGCAACTTGGAATAAAAGATTCATTACGATTAGATCATTATAATTATGCAAAGTATTAAAATTAATATTTGATATTCATAATTTCTGTCGTGTTCATATGTGTCATGCTTAATAGGATTAATAATCGCCGGAGCTATCAGGTTTATAAAAAAATATTAAAACGTATTTAAAACATGTACTTGTTAAAACCTGTAGAAGAAAACCAAGTTCGGTCTTGGGAAAGCGCTAACGCTGTCTACCACTTTATATTTGGTGGAGACATCAACACTGTGGTCATAAAAGACAAGCAAAATGAATATTCTTGAAATCAAGGTATGTATAAGAAACAACAGCAGTTTAAGTGCACTAGAGTTTGCGATGGATTATAATTGATAATTTTTAGTTGAAGAAGGTAAGAGAGTTAAAGTTAATGAAGCCCAAGGGAGATTAGTAAAACAGATTATTATTATGATATTTTCCTTGTATATTTATAGAATAATATCATTGAAGAAATGATGTACTCGTGACATGAAATATTAACACTTCATATTGGGGAGAGTACAGAAAATTTTATTAAAAATTATTGCAATAAAATATTGATAAATAATTTGTTATTATTTAATTTCATAATAACTGTGAAAACGGACGTAACTTAAATATTTCTAAGTCATACCCAAAAGAAAAACGCTCATAGGAATTGAGACGCTGGTACTTGGTACGTCTCTCACTGGTTGTGACATTAGCGAAAGTTGGTTTTGGCGATTTAGGTTGCAAGTCTTTGTCAAGATCTCGATGTTTGGTTAGTTTCAGCTGTTTTATTAAACTTTTTTAGTATGGCATTTTCATCAGTACACATAATTTAAAAAAAAAACTCTACTTGTCACAAGATTTAATGTGAAATCTTTTATGAAAGATTTCATATAAAACTTCGCGACAATATGAAGTTTTTTATGAAAATTTTACACTCAAATCTGCTACCATAGAGAAAGCTAGAGCTGTAGTTATAAATGCTGCGTTTCTTGGATGAAAAATAATTGAAGTATTTTGCTTTATTTTTGTTTATGTCATTTCATTTTTATTTTTCTTTATACTAAAATCAGTGTTTCTTTAGACAGTCTCTATGTTAAAATAAAAACTATATATTTCTTTTATAAGGCTAGATTTTATTTATTCAAAGACAAAAATCTGTGATAAAAACAGCGGTGCGGGATTTGTGAATAACTTTTCTAAGTATATCAGTCATTATTACTATTTATTCGATTTCGTAATGTCGCTATCTAATTATTGAAATAGTATATAATTGCACAGTGAGAATTTGACATAGTTAATGCCAAATTACCCACTATAATATACACATATTTCTGTAGTTTGACTTAAATACGAAGTTGTGTAAACCGGATAAAATCTTATTTCTTCATGGTAAATCGAAAAAAATTCTATTTAATCAAGATTCCATAATTCATTTTTAATTAGCGACAAATTGCTTTCTGCGTAAATTCCAGATCTTACCAAATGTTACATGATCAAATTACATAGTTAGGAAAATATTGCTGTTATTTTGGAGGTTGACCACATTTTAACTTAGAAAATGAATTAATTTAGAAATAAGTTACTAACGAGTTAATACAAAACTATTTTGTTTTAAATGACTAAATATTTTACTTCTTTCTTCTGCAATAGCCGAAAATATATCATGTTTTAAAAGAGGATATTCCATGTTGGTAATTATAATAATCTCATCCCTAATATTTACTTTTAGACTAGTATGATATTTACTTTTTTAAACTTTCGCGATTCGAACACATATTTTATTTGATTTGAATCGGGTTTTTTCGCGGTAATTATCTATTTAATGAGTAAACCTAGATATTACAAACTAAGTATTCACTATGTCCCGACGTTTCAGACTGGTTGCACAGCCTGTGATCACGGGAAGACTGAAGATGTATAAGAGTCACCGCTGCGACGCGGGAGTGTTTTTCAAAACTACCCCCACTTGGTTGATTGTAGAAATCTAAGGCGCGTTCACACTACACCTACACACTACACTGACGGTGTCATGACACTTGGATTTATGTACACATCGCGAACACCTAGTTGCAATCACTGGATTCCAAGCCGCCGAGAGATTGAATCCGTTTGAAATTTGGATGTTTTTTAATTTTAATCGCTTCCCGTATAATCCTCTTGAAATAATGAGGCTCAGAAAAAATAACCTTGGGGTCATGAAGTTCGATCCAGTGATTGGGCCCCGAATCAACTAAGTGTTCTGCTATAGCAGACTTATTTATCTGGCTATTCTTCACAGCTGCTATGTGTTCCTTCATGCGTTCGGCGATTGTCCTTTTTGTCTGACCTATGTAGGAAAGACCGCAGCTGCAGTCGATTTTATAGACACCTGGCTTCTGCAATGGAATTACGTCCTTTGTCTTACGTGTCCGCAGCTGCTTGGCCATTGTTGTAAGAGTAGGTTTCCAATCTTATCCGTCACCCCTTTTACATAAGGTAGAAAAGCCGGTTGTCTGATCGCCTCGGCGTGTTTAATTCCAGTGTGCTTAGCATGCAATCTCCGTGTTCAGTAGCCATTAATATTTAGTCCTGGACATGCTGTAGCTCATTCTGTAGATGTTCAGGGTAACATAGGTCATGAGCTCTGCGCGTTAGTGTGGAGACTACTGACTGAAGATGAGCAGGATGGTGATGTGATGCAGCGTTTAAGTATCTGTCTGTGTGAGTCGGTTTCCGGTACACAGTGTGAGCCAACGTTCCATCAGGTCTCGCCATTACCTTTACGTCCAAAAATGCCAACGTCCTGTTCTCCTCTAGCTCATAGGTGAACTTAATCCGAGGATGAATCGATTTGAGATATTAATTCACCTCGTTAGCACTTCGGATCCTTCTGTCCAGGATACAGAAAATGTCATCCACGTACCTCTTCCATAGTTTTATACCACAGGCCGCACTGTCGATCAGCTGTTCGAAATATTCCATCCAGATGTTGGCAAGTGCTGGGGCCACCGGACTACCCATAGCGACACCATCGATCTGAAGATGGTACTGACCCTGGTACAAAAAGAAGTTTCCGTCCAAACAATGTTCCAAAAGTTTCCCATATTGTTCTGGTAATTCGAGATCACCCAGCATCTGTCTGACCACATCAACACAGTCTTTTAATGGAACGTTAGTAAACAGTGACTCGACATCAAAGCTTACCATTATGTCTTCTGGTTCCAACCTTATGTCCTTAACAATGGCGACAAAATGCCGGGAATCCTTGACGAAGGATGAGGTGTTTCCTATATGTGGTTGCAATATTTCATCTGCTATAGCAGAACACTTAGTTGATTCGGGGCCCAATTACTGGATCGAACTTCATGACCCCAAGGTTATTTCTTCTGAGCCTCATTATTTCAAAAGGATTATACGGGAAGCGATTGAAATTAAAAAACATCCAAATTTCAACCGTGAAGACGGATTCAAACTCTCGGCGGCTTGGAATCCAGTGATTGCAACTAGGTGTTCGCGATGTGTACATAAATCCAAGTGTCATGACACCGTCAGTGTAGTGTGTAGGTCTAGTGTGAACGCGCCTTAGATTTCTACAATCAACCAAGTGGGGGTAGTTTTGAAAAACACTCCCGCGTCGCAGAGGTGACTCCTATACATCTTCAGTCTTCCCGTGACCACAGGCTGTGCAACCAGTCTGAAACGTCGGGACATAGTGAATACTTAGTTTATAATATCTAGGTTTACTCATTAAATAGATAATTACCGCGAAAAAATCCGATTCAAATCAAATAAAATATAGTATGATATTATTTGCTATAAAATAATTTTTATTTTACAAATTGTAGTCAAGTCGTTTGCTATCGACTTTTCTAAAATCCTTTAAGATTTCGTTATCCAACTATTTTTATAAGGTTACTCCTGCTATTGGTATAAGAAATAGAATTATCTAAGAGTAAAATTTCAAAACGTCTATTATTTCATGAAATAATATGTGATACTGATGTTATGCCTAAGTGGAATGAAAACTAATATAGACTATATCTTTTGGTCACTAATAAGCACTTACGGAATAGATTGTCATATTGCGAATGTATAACCAAATCGAAAACTGAATAGAAATGGCATGGATAAACAGACAAACTTTTAGCCATTGTGCAACGGAGCTACGGATTGACGCATCTAATTTCAAAACTTCTAAAGTTATCTTCTTATTGAGTTATGCGCTTTTTGTTTATAATGCAGTAATGAATTCAAAAATGAACTAAATATAAATTTAAGTATTCACGTCAGTGAGGATTTGAAAGCTACAGGTAAAAATGTTTCCAGTTAAGCCAAGTAATATATTTTTTTACTATGCCGAAGTTTCTATGTCACGGGTTTCCAAGAAAAACAACTGTGTCTGGTCGATTAATAGACAGGTGAATGATATTAAAAGGTTCCGTTTTTCTTGTTGAGATACAAACCCTAACAAGGGAAAAAATTGTAGCTAGGAAATTTGCTTTTAATGAATGCATATTTTCTTACTGTATCGCTTTTTATTTTCATTCTTCTCAGCTCTACACAGGTGCTTCATTTGATTAGTTATGTTTTTGTGTACTTCGTCTTATTTATTAACTAATGATGAGTACAACATCGATCACAGGCTGTTTTTTTTTTGGGGGAAAAAGTTTTAAAATTTCTTTAATTTTAACGTGTCTAAATAGCTTTCTTGAAACCATGGACTTATGTGCTTTATATCACAGGCTCTAAATATAGTTCAGAAGTGCATTGTCTTTAGTAATGTAATGATGGTTGCGTAGCGCTCTTAAGTGTTTGTTAACCAACTTCTTTTTATTCTCTTTAAATGTACCTTTCCTCTTGATTGAGTAGTAATATAAGCACTATACATATCAAAGCTTCTTACCTATAGGTGTAAAATCTTTTATTTACAACTTCAATCTAAACACGGTATTTACAAACTGCTTACACTCGGTTTTGTATTATCATGATATATTCCATGTATTCCCATATTCTCTTTATAAATACCTTACCCTAGAATTTTCTCTAAATTTTTTTAAATATTTCGGATATTTCTTAAAACACTTAACAGCCAGTAGCTTATATATTAATTCAAATTAAAATTTATCATCATTTTGCAGAATAAGTAAGCATATGATGGGAATTAAGAGCTTGTAATATAAATACAAGCCATGTTACAAAGCGTAACTACAAAAACTTTAGAAGACATGTTTGTACTATTTATATGTTAAAATAAATTTAAAATATTCAACTTATTTGTTGTCATTTTATTTAATATGTTTTGGAATTGTTTAGCCAACATCATCACGCACAGTCCAAATTTATTAGAATCGCACACTTTTAATTCTCTTACTAATAATGCTAAAAAATATTTGTTTATTTATGTGCTCTCCAGTTTTGTTACAGAAGCATTTTAATGTCATTTTGATTAAGAATTTGTTTTTCTGCAATATCTATTCTCCTTCACTTGAATAATTTAAAAATTTTTATTTGATTTGGATAGCAAGGACGTAACGATTCCATTTTAATGACCTGATTAAATCCAGGCAAGTTGGAAATGAGTGTTCTTTTGTTTGGAATTAGATAAACAATTCACAAAAAAATGCACCTGTAAAATATTGTCTTGGCCCAAATAATATTGTCGAGGAAAAGCTCTTGACCCAAATTTAAACCGCAACTCTTTTAAGCACGTTTTACAAAAATGTTACGTGACAGTCATTTTAGTTGAAAATTGTTATTTTTATTTGTCCTTCTTTGTTTTTCAATTTAATTTGGAAATGAAGTAGTTAAGACTTGATATATTGACTTGATACACAACAAACTGCAAGCGGTTCGGTGTGTGATTAATGATAGATATATGATACTCTATAGTGGTAAAAAATTTATTAGTAATTTTAAACATTTAAAAGCTCGTTGCTGGTGAGAATTTTGTTTCTTTTTGTTTGTTCTAGTATATAAAAGTCAGCTCAAGGATCTTAAATTAAATTCCTTTTCCTTCCTTTAAGAAAGCGTTCATATCGTCACTGATAGAGGGATGGTTTACAGATATGACAGATCTGATGGCTTAATTGGAAAGCAGTTGTTAACTACCAATTTAGTTCTTTCGGACTTAATTGTAATTAATAGACACCAAAGACTAAATTCGTCCACTCAGAGAACGCACATGAACATTTCAGATTGTCAACATTCGTATAGATATCATCTAAACCATCCTAATGAATGTCAGTATATTTTCAGTGACTTCAAACAAGTTAGTAAAATATTAAAGTCAGCTAAGTCGTAAGCACTACTGGAATAAAAAAAGTACAAGTACTTTGAGTTGAGTGTTATTCATGGTTAAACAAATATAGATATACTTATATCACCTGCGATTTTCACAAACTCTGTTGAGGTACTATAAAATAATTTTTAAACCAGTTTGAGTGGATTTACGGATTTATAAGCGTTAAGGTATTGAACAAGTTGGATATGGACTATCCTTTCAAGAGCTTTCGAAAAAATGGTAGTATTGTAATGGATCAAAAGTCTTTAGGATGTACAGGCAAAAATATATTTAGTAAGGCTATTATTTATGTTTCTTTCTATTCAGAAAGAAAGTGGCAGTTGTCAGAAATGTGTTAAATATATTAGTAAAAATAAGGGTTACAATATATTAGACAAACTTAAAGGTTTTACGAGATGCTTAGATCTTCGCACCCGGTATAGTTTTTATCGCTAAAAGGTTGATTTTAACCTCCGAATCACAGGTATCATCAAATGTAAATTAATGGTTAGAAAAGAGAGGATGAACACTATTTGATATTTCCAATTTAACAGCTGAGACAAGTGACACGGAAGGGTTTAGTAAAAAAAGGAAAAATTCAAAATGTCAATGTGAAACTGGGTAATACGAATTAGTGTGAGAATTAGATGCAGATTGCTGAACTTGCAAACGTTTGCAGAAGAGTATCAGCGTAGAGAAGTATAAATGTAAAGCTTTTTTGCATTTCTACGCATTTCTAGATTTCTCTTCTTAAGCAACCTAATGTCTCCCATGTTGATAGACTGGCGTTCGCTTTATATCTGACTTTGGCTCGATCACCCTTAGCCATAACTTTTTTATTGGGTCATTAAACTATGGGCCTTTTCGCCCTTTCCTTTTATTATAATTAACTTATGAATATAATATTTATCAAATAGCTTCTAAATTCTATGCTTTTATATTTAAATATGTTATTCATTTCCTTCCTTTTCCATTTTTTGATTGACTTTCGTTTAAATATTATTGGATTGCCCCTTAAATTTATTGTCTTATATCTTAGTTTTGTCAAACCAGTAATAAATTCAGGAAAATTTTTTTTATTTGCGAAAAATATAACGTTCAAATCTAGAAAAAAAAGGCAGCAATGGTTGCAAAAGAAAATATTAAAAATAAGTGATTTATATTTTTCTCTTCGTTCTCCAAACAGGGAGCGTGTTTAAGATTATATCATGCTTTAGTGCATCTACAATATAGTTAAAGTTCTAGTGACTCAAAACTGTAACTCAGGAGGGTATGTGAAACAAAATAGTGCAGCGGAATAAATAGTTTTGGATCTGACATTAGAAATCGTATAAACTTTACTGCAATGATTATCAAAACGCTGCAGTCATGAGCATACCAACGAACCATCCCTTGACTTGAAATTGGAAATATATGTTTTATGAAGTCGACGACTTTATCTAATTTTCATTGAATATCACATCTCATTCAAAGATTCTAATTTTGTATAATTTAATTTTGACATTGTAAGCGATTGACTTGATAACTATAAAAACAGAGGCTAAATGGAACTCCGTTTTTGTTTTTTGTCTATATGTAACTAAGATTTTTACCTATTCATATATATGAGAAGAAATAACTTATGGATTTAGAGGACATGAGTTTTTAACGTTTTTTTTCTATTAAGTCTTATATTTAGAATTCAAAGTGTAAAAATTATAAATGTTATATGACAAAAGTGCTCATGTCATACAATAGGTAAAACTATTAAATTACTTTAAGAACAGGTTGAAGAATAATTTTCGTTCTTTCAAAGACCTATTTAAAATTTAAAAATATTTTTAATAGTAATTTATTATTAGTTATCGTGCGCAATATATTTTATTTTTTGTCTCTTTAATTTTGTGTAAATTGGCAATGATTTAAAATGAACAAATATTTTATATTAAAACGATTAGCTTTCAGAATGTGCATGTGGTGTCACAATTGGCTTATGGTATCATTAAAGAAGGTCATTAGACTTGTATTCAATACATCAAAGTTCTATATCTTGTATAAGGCTTAGTGTAACAGCGACGCAGCTTGTGGAAGAGTTATTAATTGTTTAGTTAGTTAATCCTGTTTCCGTCTTCCTTTGGGCTAATTGTCACATACTTGAATAGGAAGTAACTAAGAAAATAATTCATGTTACCTTTGGATCGTATTGAAAATGATAATTTTAATTTGACTTCATAATTAGAAATCAATAATAGTTTGACAATACTGAGTGATGAAAGTAGGAAAAACAAACGCTTTTTAATTGAAATGTTATATCGCTTAATAAGACAAAGATAAGGGACACGCCAAAAGAGTATGATTACTTCAGATACAGTTGCAAATTAAATGTGTATTTTAACACATCTTGTTTCTCATTTCTAATTCTTTTCATATTAAAGCAAGTTTGACTGTTAACTGTAAATTATTAGGTGAAGAGAAAATCTTGTACGTTTTATAATCATATTATGCATGTGAGATTTCGGATAGTTAAAGTTTGTATAAAAAAGGAGTGCAGAAAGCTAAAATTTACATATATAATGAGTTAGACATACAATAAATTATATATTAAAAATACATTAAGATGTTCATTCTTTACGTTGATTCTGTCGATAGTAAACACATAACAGTACGTGGTAAAATAATCGCACACAGTTTAGATTATCGCCATAAGGATTTTAAGATTGACTGAATGAGTTTCTAGTAAACGAATAACGTTCAAACTTAATAATTTAATGAAATAACGTAATTCATTAAATTATTTGAAAGACCAATATTAAAATTGTCAATAAATTAACAATCCAAAAATGTATTTATGTGACATGGGCAATAAAAATTTATGGATTAATAATTCAAGACAAACCTATCTTTTAAATATGTGGAAGAAATTTGTGAAACATCTCGAGAAATGTAATAATATGTGTATTTCGCAGATTTGTGTGGATAATCATTTTTTTTTCATATGTAATATATTATTTTTCATCAATTTATGCATAAAAGTACGTAAAAATAAACACAATGAAAATATTTGTAGAAAATCAAAACGACGACTTAGTCGGCCAATGAAGACATAACTTCAAAAATCGTTAAGTCAATAACGAAAGTTTAAAATTTTCAAAATGAATCACAAATGATCATATAAGTATTGTTCAGAATGCTGATATTCATAAAACTAGCCCTTAAAGTTAATGCAATATAACTGTAAATGAAACCAGTTATTTGAAATATAAAACACTAATAGGTACTTATCAATGAAACCATCTTCTTTATGTGTAAGTGAATAGATAAATATTAATTTCTCATACCTTCGACGATCGTTTTTATTTCGGTTCATATCGCGCCTGTCGTATAGAGAGGCCCTGAATAATTCATTTTTAATATTCATAATAATACTTTTTTCCTTTGTTCTAAACTTTATCGAGTGTGAAACGCCATCTTTCTCGATAGTTATTGTTTATAGAATTATGATGATAAGATGAAATAAATTAAAAATACACTTAAATCAAAATGGTGTAAAATTAACAATTTCATAAATAATTTTTATAATCGCTTTAATTTGCCGTAAAAAATTGTAATTTGTATTCAATGATGATTATGTAACGATAGTCTACATATTAAAAAAAAGATCGTATCTGAAAGTTTTTAAAAATACACATAGATATTATAATATTATATCGTTATAAATCATTACTTTGCACATGGAATATTTCGGTAAAATGTGTTCTTTTAGAAAAACGGTAATGATCAAAAATAACCATAACGATCAACTAGAAATCAAAAAACCTGTTATTCAGTTTCTCTCTGCTGGTCATTTCGTTTGTTACGGCAGAACGTAAAAATGAATAAACTTATTTGAATCGGATTTAAAAATTTTTTAAATTCAGGTTAACACCCATTTTAAATATTGATCCGTTTAAATATTTGCTAAGGGACTTTTGGGCTGCCTGTCTGCTTGTTCGGGTCAAAACTACTGAATTATTTAAATAAAAATGTCATCAACAAATACATTATTAAATGACGATTTAATTGCTTATTTTAAAATCTTGATAGAAGTTTCGGGTTAAAATAAAGAAAAAATATTTTTAACTTGGTATTAAAGAAATATAAATAAAAATAATTATTATATAAAGAGACTAACACATTTGAAATTAAAATGGTCACGGGAAATAAGGACTATAGGGTTTCAAAATTTAAATAAAAGAAAATAATACGGAAGTTTTCGTTTACTTTGTGCTATGTTAACTGCGAAGCTAAAAAAAGGAGTGTCAACGTTTGCTGTCTGTAAACTATATCATTAGTAAATCTGTAATATCACTGACTCATTGGGAATAGAAATGGCATTAAAGATGAACTTGTTGACCCGAACCTTATTCAATTGATATGTTTATGTTGATCGCGTACAATATTTTGTTTATATTTCGAGTATTGGTTTACACAAAAATGTAAACAATATGCATACTAAAAACTTTAGAAGCCAATTTGAGATGAATTTACTCAATAACACTCGGTTATAACTATCCATCACCTTAATTCCTTCTCTTTCATATAGCTCTTCACCCTCCGACATGTTTCCGTGATGCTTGACATCCTATCCTGAAAAAGAAAAGAAAAGCAAAACAAGTCGAAGCAAAGTAAAATTAATTAAAAATTTTGAAAAAAACCTTTGCAACTTGAAGAAGCTTTATTACCTTACAAGCTTTAAATGAAGTGGCGCGTAAGGAAATTACAATTGCATATGTGCGTTTATTTTTATTGCTAGTTATTAGTGATTATTAAAGAAATGTAATAAAACGTGGGTAATTAGAAAAAAGGTTGTAACGAAACTATGTGGGTTCAAAATAATTACGCATAAAATTGTGAAAATTTCGTACAAAATCATAAATTTGTGTTCCTTGTTTAAACTTACGCACCTTCGAACGTGCGTGCGAGCGTGCCTGAGTGCGTACGTGGGTGCGTGCGTGCGAGCGCGCATGCGTGCGTGCGTGCTGGCGTGCGTACGTGCGTGACTGCGTATGTGCACGCGTACTTGCGTGTGTGTGTGCGTATGTGTATACACACACATGAAGTTTTAAATTAAATATGAATTTGACAGTACAAGAACTACAAAAGTTAACAAGGACACATTTCGTATAATTGACTAATCACAAACTAATTATACTCTGGTGCGTTTGCGATCAGAGGAATGATCAGTTGAATACCACGAGGAACCGGAGAGTTCCGATTAAATTCGGTTTTGGAGGATGGTGTAGCAAAAATGGGATGACTGCGTGAGCGCATGAAATTGTCAGGTACGAAGAATTAAATTTATCCCATAATACAGAGCATAGCATTTTTTCTTAATAGCTGGAAGGTAAATTCTACGAACGGAACGTCCCTTTTAGTTGAAAATCTTGCATATTCAAAAGGAAATAGAAAGGGGAAGTAACCATACTATCTAATATACAGATATCGGAGAAACATCTGTTGCACGTGTTCAATAATGAAGCTGTATTTGGCTTCGTGTGGTTCTAAATAATGGAGCCAGATTCTAATCGGCCTTGTACTAATGAAGTGTATAGTAGACTAGTTGATGACAATGATTGAAAAATCCTTTTAATTATGCAACACGAATCCAAATGTTTTTGCTATATTCTCCGTATGCCATAAAAAGTCAAGCGAAGTTCGTGAATCAAATCTGATACCCAATTCAACGACCTTATCGTGTCGATATAGTGGAATCGCACTGATCTTATTTAATAGGAGTGTGTGCTTGGCTGTAACTCGCTATTGAACATTTGTTAATTTGTTTGTGTAATACAAATGTACACAGAAACGAATATTTATATATATATATATATATATGTGTATATATACATGTATATATATATATATATATTTATATATGTATGTATATATATTTATATATATATATATATATATATATATGTGTGTGTCTATATAGTTTCGAATCTATCTCCTTACAAATGTTAATTTTACACGACATATACTGCGTACTATTTCTTCATCGGATTTAAAATAATGTGTATACTTAAATTACATAATTTCTTAATATTTAAATATATTACATGGTATTTCTTTGAGAGGTAATATAAACATACATTTTAAATAACAAAAAAAGCTATTAGTTGAAGTTTATTTTTAATTCACACGCATGGAATTTATATAAACTTTATACAAATCCAACTACGAGTCATAAATTGGTCGATTGTTACTTGTAAAATAGTAAAGTCCCTTAGCTGTGATAAATTCATTATAAATATATACTGCAATTGTGAGTACTTTTCAGATATTCTAAAACAGCCGTTTACTATGCGGGTATATGTAATTTTAACAAAGATATCCATTGTTAAGCTCAATATTTCTTAAACAGATCCCAGTATCAAAAAAGCGTTCACGACATATTTTAAATATTTTTGAAAACTCATTTCACGATACCGTATATAATGGGGTATGTGAAAAAAAATTCACAACATTTTGCATGTAGGTGAATTAACTTAAATTCTATTTTAAAAAGATTTCATAGGCGTTATAAATATCCATAAACAAGCCAATTTTTAGCATAATGCCGCTAATAGCATACGAATAAAACGATTGTGACCTACACAGAGTAAAACAGATAAACAGACATGAAGATAATCTATGAAGATGAAATATGAAAATAAGATAATATAGTAATAGTTGCTCGTTTGGTTCCGGAAAAAAAATATATGAAATGAAATCTCAAGTCAATGTATTACACATGCAAGAGATAATATTGAAAGTATTTAGAATACCCAAATGGAACACACCGACAAGTTTATAATTTACTTATTGTACCCACTCTTATTTGGGCATCTCTTTCAGGGTTCTTTCGGCATCCAGGAAACTTAGTCCTCGTAGTTGATCTTCTATTGTTAGGAAAAAAGAGAATCCAAATGGTGTGAAGTTAAAGTAAATTTGTACAGTCGATGTAGTTACTTCAGTATTTCATCTGACTGAGTATGCAGGGGCATTGTCCTGATGAAAGGAGATTATATTATGGGGGATGTGTTTCTCTTACTTTTGTCAAAACAACGGGCATATAATTTCTAGTATACCAGTCCACAATACTGCCATTTTATTTTCCGAGCAGTCGTTTCATAATAATTTGTTCGTCAAAGAAATTAGGCAATCTCCTGCTTTAGTAATTAAATTGTATAACACCTTAACTTATTTTATTTATAAACCTTGTGTCTATCTAACTCTAAAATAAACTAATTTTTAAAAAAACGCCAGACAGTAACAAAGGTATTACGTAATTTTCTATTAAGTTCAAATAGTTGAATGATAACAAAATAAAAAGTAAAAGTAATGCATAGAAAAATTTTCCAAGGTTGTGAGAACTTATGTTAAGAATTTTTGCCACTTCAAAAATGATACTAATTATTAAATTTAGTTGATAATAGTAAGCAGCATACATAAAATTTGCTCATTAGTAAATATAACTTGCTTTGTTCAATTTTGTTACTTGTCATATTCTAACTCTCCAAGTAAAGTTTAAGTAAGGCTTTCCTATTTACGTGAAAGAATGAAAGTTGAAGAAATAATGAATTTAAAATTAATTTAACGTATTTTAAAGAAAATTACATGCGAGTAAATGCTAATGATGGGATTTAGATTATGAATCCGAAATTACGTAGCCTCAAATATTTACTACGTGATTAGTAACAGTTTACTATCCATAATATTTGAAATGTTACCTTACATGTTAAAAATTAAAAAATGTTATATTAATTATTGAATAACCTTGCGTTCATACACCTACATTTGGTATCTAGTTCTAATTATTATCTTATGTATTTTACCTCAAAATTTTCAGAAAAATTAATTACCTATGTGTGGTGATGTTATAAAGCTACCAATATTCTATTTAAGATTAAAATCTTTCTTCAGTAATTAAAATATTTTCGACAGCATTTACGCTGTAACTTTGAAAATCTTTATGTTAGTGGTTTAGTTAAGAATAAAAATTTTATTTACTAAGAAGAACAAACGGCTAATTAAATTTCATCTTTCACTTAACGCAGAAGTGCTTAACTTTAATTAGTTGGTGATAATAATAATAATAGAGTGAGTGACAATAATAATAAAATAAACATATTTAGGGACTATCAAGATATACTTTGCGAATACAGTTCAGGAATTTTCATTACAGTTTTACTGAATTGATTGCCTAATCTGTTTGATGTTTATATACCTGGATTATCACATAAATTTTACACGACAAATGCGACAAATTTTACAATTTGTAACGGTAGCTAGAGAAAAATGGCATCCAAAAAACTGGTTCAAATTTTAACTAACATGCGTTGATCTTGTATGAAAAAAATAAAGATTTTTTTCATTCAAAGATGTGTGTAGGAAAATTCATTAAATTTAATACAATTACAATTTTGGAAGTTTGAGACACTGGAAAAAGTTTCAGTAGAAATGGTAATTAGAAGATAAAAAGGGTTGATTCGATTGAAAAAAAGAGTATTGGCAAAAACATTAATTATTCCGAGCTAATTCGAAGTCTCATTATAAAGTATAAGAAATTTGAACTTGAAATAAAAATGATTTCTTCAACCAACATCTACTAGCAATATTATCTTATAATGCTACATTTATTGTTCTAAAAATAAAAAAGTAGAGAAAAAAAATTATCTGATGGGTTTCAAAGGAAATATGCCTATAATTTTATATAAATACAACAATATTTATAAATAATATAAGAACTTCGTATAAAATAAGGGCAGAATTCCCAACTTTTTGGGATCATAATTTATGTGCCTTGTTCAGAAATAACCAAAAATGTTTATCCAAAAGATAAACAAAGAAAATGTTTTTAATAGACTAAGAAAGTTTTTAAACTTATATATTATTTTATTATAATTAAATATACGTTGAATTAAAAATGGATGTTTGTTTGAAGCAAAGTGCATATGCAACGTTATTGTTTCTTTGTGTATCCACGATAACGTTTTAAATTTCATCCATTTATATGTGTGAAAATAATGAGTCTTTAACTTCGTATAAAATTGAGGGATAATTAGGATCTCATATGTCAACCCAGATTTGACTCTCGGTTGTGTTAAAACTATTTCAGTGCCAATTTATGGGTTCGAATAAATGAAATACTGGCATATTAAAAATATGGCATATTATATATATATATATATATATATATATATATATATATATATATATATATATATACACAACACTAAACGTTCTCAGAATATAACATATTTAAGCAACTATTAAATTTTTTATTTCTTTATTGATTTTCGAAGTCACCATTTTTTTCTATGGACCGTATCACTCTTTATCCTCCGGAGATCACAGTTTACATCACAGTTCCTTACAGTTTAATTTTTTTTCGTAAAAAAAATTCATTTCATTTACTTCGGAAGAATGCGGACAAAACTGAAAAACATTATTATTACTAAACTCAGACGCAACGCTAGTCGTTGGATCGATGTTTAGAGGATGTTAGCCATTTCAATTTATAAGCATTTCATTTAATATTGTGTAATCATTCTAGGTGCTTGAGTACTGATTAAGAAACAATGTTCTCTAATAGTATTAACATTTAAACATTACATAATATCGACTCTTAATTTCGTAATACCATCACTCCAAATTAGTAAGAATCAATGTCACGGAGTAGAATACCCCATAATAATTCCATTTATACCCCATAAATGGAATTATTCCTTGTGTCATTCATTGAGAACCCTTTCAAATTAACAATACGATTACAGCTAAGGTTTATTGCGAACAAATGAGTAAAATCACTGTTAAACATCCTTCAAATCAAATCAAAGCAAAGATATATTCATTATTTATATGTTCACAACGGTTATACTCCTTACATCAAAATGCATATCGATTCAGGAGATCAATTATATTTTTTCGTTACCTGCTATGCACATGAATATCTATTTTCTTACTTATACGGGTATTTAGTCCACAAGGCGCGAATTCGAATTGCCATTATCGATTATTGCTTGCTGAATTTTTGGAATTTTATAAAATTATTTGATTATTCTCAATTATGTTAAATTAATTGTAATATTGTTCATTTTGTAGCGATAAGTTATGTGTCTAGTAAAATAATATGTATTATTTTTAAAGTTTGTTTTATTTGTGTAATTAATATTTTGGATTCCTGGTAAGGATCAAGGGAATTCTATCGTTTTTATAGCTAATGAAAAAACCTTGAAATAAATATTGATGTTGTTAAACGTTGAAATAGATGGATATATAATGAACATTGAGGGATCGACATCGAGCTCTGTCACTTCAATATGAATGTTTTTTAATGATGTAGGTGTGATAATCATGTTTCAAGGTGCGGATGTGTGAGGTTATAATGTATGCAGTGTATTTTTTTCTGTGAAACATAATTGTCTATCATGTTTGTTTATACATTAGTATATCGTATTTTACTTTTTAAAAAAATATTTTAATGGTAACTCAAAATTTATTATTTGCTATTATTTTGTAATAAGTTAATTTTCTGTGTAACTATCATTTCATTAAACTGGTATTTCTACTGAAATTTGTTGATATTGTTTACAGATAAGTCGTTTTTATGTAAGAGTAACTGTTTATCATTTTTCGTATTTAATTGTAAATTTTCGTATATTTATAAATTGTTAGAAATACTTCATCTAACTTGTTTAAATTTCTTTTAAATTAAAAATATATCAATATAATCGTGTGTATACAGTGTGAATGTGCATAATAAAAAATTAAATTTACTCAACGCAAATTCGAAATAAATCCATGTAAAATTACTAAAGTGAATGAAAGAAAAAAGTTTACAATACCTTAATTGTCAAATTGGTTTGTTTAAAAAGATTCTCTTTTCAAATTGAGTGGAGCATAACTATAGTGAGAATATTTTAGTGTGAGAAAAGTTAAGACCAAGTTTTATTTATTTTTGTAAAACTTGCGTAAATTAATTATTTGTACATTTATTTTTTCAAAACTCTGCAGATATTTTAGTCAATTCATTTATCTAATATTGGATTAGATAGGATATAATTGTTTGTCTTATAAAATGATTCCTCAATTTATGCACAAATTGTTACAAGTTTTATCCATTGGAAAAACTTAGACATTAACTTCGATAGACATATACGAGTGTGCTGCGCAGCGAGAACCTTTTTCTAGAAATATGGATATTCTTTGTGCGAATGGAGTTTACCCGCATGTACCTAAAAGTTTTCATTCGTCTCCTCCGATAAGTAGCGGAACAGCAATATTCGGGTTTATACGTCGGCGTATCGTGGAATTAATATATTCATTCGTCAATAAACCCAAATGAGAATAAAACACGTCATTAATAAACTTTCAATTTTAATTTTTCTACATGATCCGTTTGAAAATAATCCTCAATCTAACTTTGCCACATAGTGGGATTGAACTATTTCTTTCAAAAGGATGTATCTACAGCTACATCTTAAAAATGTGCATTATTTTTTATTAGTTATAACGAAAATATTTTTAAATGATTTGTCAACATGCAAAAAAACTAGAAAACATTTTCGTTTATAAGTACGATAGCAATAAACAATAATAGTTTCTTTCAGGGTAAATGTGCTTGTTATTTATGTTCCTTGTAATAAATATAGAGTACTATTATATAATTCTACAATAAATAATATGCAGTATTAAATATTGAATAGTTGCAAGTCTGCACAAACTCTTTCTAAAGAAGTGCCTACAAAGACGCCGAAAAGTCGGACTACTGGAAGAAAGGTTGTCGCTATGTTTTTGGACAAAAAGTTGCTATGCAACAATTGTTCTGAAAAATAAAAGAATAGTTATTGTAGGCTAGCGTACCACTAACTATTTACTTGTGGTTTTGAAAAAGTTGTTAAGAATTCACCTCGCAGTAAAATCACGTATCTCTCTACACTCCGCCAAACGAACCATAAATATTTTACTATGTCGAGTGTAAAACTTATAAGTCCACGCCGAGCAGTCCCGATCACGCACAATGCGAGTTCTATGCATTTCCAAAAATATAAAATATACTGCGAAGTTTTTCCGAGACCGAAGGGGTAGTATCGGCCTTTAAAAATATCAGGGAAAGTCGTCTTAAAAATATAGGGCCGAATGATTTTTTCAGCAATGTCATCCCATGCAACGACTCATAGAGTATTACGGAAACTAATTTTGAAAAGTAATAAATAAATTACAAACTTTCTAGTAAGTTCCATTATTGATTTTCTAAAAACCCTTCAATGTTAAGTCAGAAATAGATTTTAACACAAAAGGCAGTCAAATGTTCCTACACAGTGATATTTTAATTATCCCATACATCATATTAAAAACATTTCCTTTCGGATATGTAAAAGGACAAAACTTAAAATGTTGTAATGGTTTTGACCCACAAAAACTATTAACTTTGCTCATCCACTTATCTCTAACATACATGCATTTTATTCCGTCAAAATCTCAATATTCGCTTTAAACTTTCATCAAACAAAAGCAGCTTCGCACGAAACGTAATGAAGATAATATTATGCAATTTTATAACTATCAAGAGAAACGTCGTTTATTTGTTAACTTCTTTTCCGGCTGCTAGACAATTAGCCTCAAACGAAAATGGGAACAGTTTGTTAATTAAACAATTAATGATAATTCCACAGATTGCGCGTCTGACTCGATGGGGGCTGCAATGTTGCTACAATGCTGAGCTTTCATTACCATACAATGTAGGGCTTATAACGTTATAAAATTATCATACGCAAGTTTATATTTCTTTTGTAAGCTTACTCATTGAAATGTATGAAGCTATTTTGTAATTAAAATGATTCATCCCTTTTCACTTGTTATTTTCAATCTGAACATAAAAATAAGTGAAACAATAAAATGTAGATTTTATATTAATCTTTGAGCCAGACTTGTCTGTTTATTTAGCCATTCGGACTTCTTTGATACAAATTTTGTCAATTTTTATGCGTAATATTCATTACTTTTGAACATGGCTATAGGTTTCTGTGTCTGTGGAGAAGACAGAAGATAGTTCCGTAGGCCTGGACAGTTTTTAAAGCCCAAAAAAAATTATAATCGTTGCAATAAATGACACCACTAAGTGCATGCATTTGAAATTGTGGGCGAGATCATTTGCAGGCCAGAACCGTTTTGTTCGTCATGGAGAGTGTTTCAAACAAAGAGATTAGTGAAAACATTGTTTGAAGCAATATGATGAAATCAGTAAACAGCAATTAGTAATGGGATGGTACTAAACATTGTTAATTAATGTCATAATTAATTTTTAATGTTATAATCTTAATGTCATAATTAATTTTTAATGTTATAATCATAATGTCATAATTAATTTTTAATCCGTTATAATTTACGGAATTTTTTATGCTTCATAATACACTATGTGAAAAAGAAATTTTCTTGCATCGATATAAGGGGCCCCTAAGATCGGATACACTAAAAATATCTTAACGTCAAATTTATAATGGATATTTAATTACTTTTTGGAACAAACGCTTCAACTCTTTACCATTTTCAACATGGATAAACTCGCATTAAAACATATCAATATTTTTAAACCTGAAATATCTATGAAATAAAATGTTTTCTCCGCTATAAATCTTTACTTTTTTATGTGTCGAAAAGTGTGCTCTCCGATTACATTTAATAGTTAAAACGAGGAGAAGAAACTAGAGACATTCCCAAAAGTGATAGATTTTAGTTTTATGAAGAGCATGATGAATTATTACCTGGGCCCTTGGTGGATATGTGTATGCATTTGATTGGAAAAAAGTTCCTAAAATTGGCTCCCAATATGGCTAAGAAAATAATACTAGAACATTGGTTCAAGTGGGTCAAGAAATCTGTTAGTAAGCATTTTTGTTATTACTTTATCAAACGTCATCTTGGACTCAGTCTAACGAGGCTAGAACCAAGAAGCTCGATGAGAGCTATTAATTTTAATACGCTACAAGTCGGTCGTTTATTTGACATCATCAAAGTTATTGTGAAAAATTTAAGTTTGGTACATCTGACATGTATGATTGCGATATGCTCACCATTAATAGCACAGAAACATATAAAACTAATGACACTTAAAGGTTATCTACAAGTTTCCAAATTACTCTCTGCAGGGCGAGGTAAAAAAGTTACAGTTATGTCTTATACGAGCGCTTCAGGCTATATACCCTGCAACTATTTATTTCTTCGAAGTAGAAGATCAAAGAAAGATTAATGATTGGTATCCACTAAATGTTATCCAGTTAATTTTGCCTTAGAGCAAAAGCTGAATTCTTCTTAAGTGGCTTTGTCAATTTGTGAAGTCCGGATATAAAAAAAATTATAATTTTATAAAATTTAATTAATTTGGCTACAAATGTCTACGAAATTATATTCAACAATCAGCAGTGACTTCAATAAAACTTCAAACGTTTTCCTAATTTTAATTTTAGTCAAGGAACTTATTTTGACAGTCGAATATCTATAATATGATAAGTTATTAATTAATTTTAAGCATTTTATTCATTAGTGTTTAATCCATTTAGCAGTTTATTACTTAAACTTCTTAGTCGACAAAAACATTTGTTTTTAAACTTCAATAAAATACACAAAGGTTATCAAAGTTAAAGCGTTTACGCTATGAAAAATATTTTCAATTTATAAACAGATTTTTATTTTATATTGAATATCAATTAAGCGACAACATCACTGCCGTTAGATATAAGAAAGCAAGGCTACTTATTAATTTAACCCAAAAGTAGGTTTAGTTGTGTATATTTTTTAGAGATCTTTATCTCAAAATTAAAGTTTATAATCCTAAAGGATAAGATAAGATTTTCCATATAATGTGAAAAAGGAAGGTTTAGTTGGGTATGTTTTTTTAGGGTTCCGTAAGTCAAAATGAAAGTTTAAAGTCTTAAATGTACCATTCGATGTAACAAAGGAAGGTTTAGTTGTGTATTAGATTTCTGTAACTCAAAAAGAAAGTTTAAAGTCTTAAATTTACAATATAATGTGACAAAGGAAGGTTTAGCTCTACAAAAGATTTAAGTTCTTTTGAGGTACGAAACCCTAAAAAATATACGCTACTAAACCTTCCTTTGTGACATTATATGGTACATTTAAGGGTGTAAACTTTCCTTTTGAGGTATGGAACCGTAAAAAAAATATACACAACTGAAAATGTGATGGAAGACTACTTCTTTTCTTCTTAAAAACTTGTGAAGATTTTGCAATTGGAAGCAAGCAAAAAATTACGTTTTTATCTCCTAATTAATTTAATTTTTGTTTTAAACTCTCATATTTTAAATTGTTCTTTGTTCTACGAGTTAAAAAAAATTATATAACATTCATGTGATTAAATAAATAAAGCTTCTGCCGTACTGCATTTACTAATTTTGCAAAAAGTAAGGCTAGTGCCAGAAATGTGAATCCTAAATATTTCTATATATACAAAATCCAATTGTAATCAAAATCAGTCCTTTATAATAAAAAAAAACATATTATCGGTAACATTATGTTTTACATTCAAGTGTAAAGTAAACAAAATACATAATACTTATTCAAAATATAAAAGTCAGTCTTTAAAAGGCCCGAAAGAGTAATACTTATGTTGAATGAAATTATATTAAATCTTTTTCCTTAGTGATGTACGGAAATTGCAACTTTTTTTCAATCGCCCTGAAAAAAAATGGTTATATCATATTTTAGGCCGATATCGTTAAAAAATAATAGATAAATATACCTTTCTATTTTTCTTAATTACCTTATTTATACCACGACTATTATCAAAATTTTGCAATAGAAAATAATGAGAAAGCTTAAACGATTTGCTGATGAATTCCTCTGTAGCATAAACAAATTTGAGCCCAATGAGGGTAACATTGAATGACCTAAATGGAATAGATATATAATTGAAAGATAATAAAAAAACGAGTATTAAAGAATTTTAATCTAACATTAAAAGTATTTATATTCTAATAATTATGTGTTAAGTCTACAAATCGATAAAAGTGCGTCAACAATACGGCGTAAGAAATTATAGACGTTCCGAAACAAAGTTCTGTATTCGAAAAGAGGGTTAATTTATTATATTATCCGGTTTGTGATACTAAAATATAAAATAGCTATCAATAATAAATGACAATTTAATAATATAAAAACTCCCAAAAGAAATATATACATTCAAATAATAAATGTGGAAACTGTATTGTGGAAAACTTATCAAATTTAGGTTTTTGTGTATTTCTAGAAATATGAAGTAAATATCATTGGTATAGCGGCAGTTTTTTTATGGATGAAATAAGATTTTAGTTTTTTGATTTCCTATTTCTTATTATTTTTGTACTTGGTCACAGCAAAAAACAAAGAGCTAATGCGTCCTACAATCCCAAAGGCATGAGAATGGCCTGAAACTATAAGTCACGACTTAGGAAAATATTCAATATAAATGTAAATATATGCAATCTGAAGAAATATGAAATATTTCAATTAAATGCTTTTAATATTATGAATGGTAAACAAATCTGAAATAAAGGAATAAAAAGTATTCTGGTACCATGTGACAAAAATATTTGGATAATTGAAAAAAAATGGACCAAATGGAATAAATTTTCAAATTAAATATAAAAGTTAAAGTGCAAAACAGATGAAGGAAATCTTCGGTCTTTTCATTTTAATTTTGTAACTATTAATTTATGTAACTTTTTGAAAAGTTTTAGGGTTTACAGAGAATTTTTAATTGCATTTCGAAGTTATTTTAATGTGGTTATTTACAAAAATGTCTATTGCTTTCTTCTTTTTTACCTCTTTTACCAAATATATGGTATTAAAGCTGATGACGGAAGTCCTTTAAAATTTATTCGAATGTTCTTCCTAATTTAAATTTAAGAACTAGCTATACTTTTACGAAGCTCCTCTGAATAACATATGATTCTCTTTTTCAACGATCTATCCTTACGATAATATTCTCTATTTAATTTTGCAATATTGTACTGATAGCCTTTTGTTAGTAGTGATACATTTAAAGGAAAATTAATCTTTCTTTTTTTATC
Organism: Druceiella hillmani; assembly: GCA_039881145.1. Classification (NCBI taxonomy): domain Eukaryota; kingdom Metazoa; phylum Arthropoda; class Insecta; order Lepidoptera; family Hepialidae; genus Druceiella; species Druceiella hillmani. Next base: position 20,008,302 of record JAYKKI010000012.1, read on the forward strand.
TACCTAGTTATTTAACCATTGTTGGATGAGTTTTCAGAACCTTTCATGAAACGAATCTATGAAATCAGAGCTATATATAATACTTTGCTACTATACATATTTACAGTAAACTTTAAAATTCTTAATATTGGACCTATAGTCGCTTAAAAAAATTATTTTAAAGGATCTTCTCTTTTACAAATTAATGTAAAGTATTTAAATGAGAAAAGTATCGACGTCTGATATAAAATGCAATATACCTATGGAAGCTGGCTTAAGCCAAGAACAATGCATAAAATATTTAATGCATGTATTATTACAAGTAAAGGAATTTAAAATGACAAGACAATAAAAGTTGGTTTGCGATTTGTGCGTAATGAATTACAAACAACCGATCATTAAGTTATTTGATTGCAACAAAATTAATATAAGACTAGATTGAAAAAAAAAACATCTAGCAATAACTCTTAGTCTATTCAGTATAAAGTAATTTGAGCTAACATAAATATTACAAGAACAATATTTGGATTAAAATTTCAAAGATTTAAAAGCCCTTCTATTTTAGTACAGTTTTCTATAATTGGTTTTCTATTTAATTATTCAAAATAATTTTAGGATTAATGTTAATATTTCACATATTTTAATAGAAGAAATAATGACTCAATGCATGCATGCTAATTATTTTAGGTTATTTTATTACTAAATTTTAAATTATTTTCTGTAGTAATTTGTTTATTTTAATGGTTTAAGGTGAGCTTCCTATATCGGCCAGTTCACGAATTTTAGGGATTAAAAACTATTTTATTTTGTTCCATATTCCTATAGGTCTACATTTAATATTTTTAAGTAAACAGACACGTATTAATTTTGTCTGGATATACTTATTGTTATATTTTTTAATCTTGTCATGAAAATTTTATATGATATAATATAAATATGAAAAAAAATAAATAAAATTGATAATGAAAAACTAAACAAAAAAAACTTTTGTATACGAATTAAAATAAATTCCTCGAGGATTCGAAAATACGAAGATTGAAGTTACAATATAGTGGAATAGCTCGTGTTACATCTCGAAGACGATACACAAGAGGGCTGTTACACGTGTCGAAGATGCTCTCAAGAAAACTCTCGAGGGATAGTAATCACGTTAGAAAGCCCCAAAATAGAAATAAATGGGTCTCAAGGTCGATTCCAATATCTCCTATATCAAGTTAAAGTTTTCTATCTTACGTCAATTTGCACAAATGAACTAAGAATTCATTTACAATACAATGGTCATGAACAATTTATTCACAAATAAACGTTGTTTTAAACAATTGTAATATAAAATTATATTCACATATCTTTGTCAGTTTTCAAATATGTCAATATTTCTGAAAGCTATTAAAAATATCAAGGGAAAATTTTGTTACAAAACATTTATTTTATCTTTAAAACTCTGTCAGATAGAAAAGATTAAAAATATCCCTTTTAAGATTCTGTGCACAAGAGGTCCAAATGGAATCCTATTGCTGTCGCAAGACTGTCTCAGACAGCGCTGATAAAAAATAGGGTTCCGTTCAGACCTGTCTGTCTGTCTGTCCGAGGCTTCCAATTTCTAAACAAAATAGTATAAGGATTTGAAATTAACACACAATATAAAGTTTTGCAACTTGAAAATAAAATCATGTTTTAAACTATATTCTGATCAAAAAGGACCAAATTCCTCTTTTAAAAATTTAGCCCCAAATTTGATGACATAAAAGCAGCCAAGACCTTATGAAAAAAGTAGAAACAGCTGAAATGGAACTTTACTAGAAGATTTATTTTATCACTAGAAAAATGTGAAGGGCTGACTTAGAATTTGGAGTCTCGGTTTATTTAGTCTCTAGAAAAATGTATGTTGAGAAGTGTAGATGACTGACTTCGAACTTTGCACATAGATTTATGGTATCGATGAAAAATCTAGATGGCCGTGTCAAAACTTTGTGTCTAGATTTATTAAATATTATGTCTCTAACTTCACTGAATTTATGCACCGTGTATAGTTATCAGATTTTTTACTTCAATTAATACCCAGAATTACACAGACAGAAAATTCTTGTGACTTTATGGATCATATCCTTTAAGAAAGCGACAAAAATATAAGAATTCATCGCATGTACTTCTCTGAAACTGAGCATGTACTCTCCTGAAAACTACAATAGATGCAAACTCCAAATTATACCTTTGTAATACTTATAATTAAGTATAAGTTTCTCCATAAGTCAAAAAACAGACTTTCATCATTTGTTGAATTGTTTGGCGCTGAGATATGGAAAGTCTATAGATCTGACAAAGTATTTCAGTTAAGGGTATAAAGTCTGGTGTACCTCGTACTAGTATAGCAATATCGTGGACCTAGATAAGTGAAATATTCCTAATGAATTGCTCCAGAGTGTCGTACCAATGAGCGAGTTATGGCAAATAAATGTTTGATATGGATCAATTATTTAATGAAAGAACAAATGTTTTCACAGAGATATTATTTATAACGCTTTTCTTTCTGCGAGTTAAAATAATGTTACGAGTAGTAAAAAAGAAAATTACTTACAAACATTATACAATTTTCCTTTTACTTACAGTGATAAAACATTTTAGTAGAAGTTGAGCAAGTGGCGAAGAAAGATCGCCACGTAGCACGTATCTATCGATAACATGGCGCCTATTATTTCAGAATCGCTGAGTTTAAGGGAATTTTGGAAAATAAAACAGATATAATATATTATATCATTAGAATGTATATAACTATCTTAAACTATATGTCATACTCTCCTAAGGTACTAATTTTAGTTAATTAATGAAAAAACTAACATTGAAGTATATTATTTGTTACTACCCTGATATAATATTTAGCTCATGCCTACTTGTCATGATATAATGTCATATTTCGATAAAACATATTATGTACTAATTAACTAATATCGACTATAAACTAATTAAACTATTTCCATTTTTTCTAATGAGTAATTACCAACGATGCCCGAGTTCCTTCGTACTTTGGTAGCATAAAAATAAACTAATTATACAATTAAAAAGACAAATTCCATTTCAGGCTGAATAAGGCTATCAAAAGTACAAACGGCATTGGCTTCAGAGGTAATAAAAATAAAATGATAAGGAGAAAATGGCATTTTAAGGGAAAAAAGCCCATTCAACATTTTTAAAAACTTCTTACGTTTTTATAAAAAGTCATTTATTTTTATAATAGTGTTTAACTACCATTTCTTGGAAGTATTTTGAAACAGCTATATGCAAAATAGAACAGAGAACAGGTTAAATCCCAACTGCATCCGCCATACACGCATATTATTTACTTATCCATGAAACTGACAGAGCCGACAGGGTTGTCGAAATAAGTCCAGTAAGCAGTTTAATTAATTTGGACGACGGAAAAAAAATTGAGTGGCAGTGAATATTTTTTTTAAATTGTTTAATTTGTTAACTTTGACTGCACTTGTTTTTATTTTTCTTTCTTATTAAAAATTATTTTTATGTCAAAAATAAAAGGGATGCCGATTAACGGAAATCTATTTTTTGTTTCATATTACGGTTAGCCAATTATTGAATTATTTTTCTTTTACATTCCAAAAGGAATCAGCTTTTTTAGAAATTATATTCTTATTACATAACGCCCTTTAGAGTTTTGGTATGCTATACAAGCCCAAGTTTATTTTTCTTTTGTAAAAAGTAGCAAACATAAAACTTGTTTCTAGATATTACAAAGCGCTTAACTTTAAGCAAAAATATTAATGTTCTTTGCGGAAGGCATTTTTGTACAAAGATATGACAATATGTAAAACTACTAAAACGCCATCTAGGTTCTTTCAACTAATATTAAAAAGGATTTGTTACTTTCGACGTTACGAATTGTAGTCACATATCCTCAGTAATCAGTCATAGTACAATATATTATTTCATTCTTATTGATATTATTTCATAATGAAAGATCATCTTTCTTATATCTATAGTTTTTTCATTATTAAAAACTACGTGATGTAGTATTATTTCTACATTCTTTAAGTTCTTTATCACGACCTAGGTTTCGTTGTATTACATCTTCAGATGGGCTATTAGCAAAGAATTCTTTTGCTAAGAAGACAAATATATTCGTAAAAAAAAAGGTCTATGATTTTCATAATTTCTCAAAAATGCTTCCTAATTCTTTCCTTGATTTAATTATTTTGATCTAAAATGAAATGGAATGTTTAACTAAATAATACTCACTATCTACATATATTTTCTAAATGTCTAATCAATGGTTGTAGAAAAAATATATCAATTTCCACCACTTCAGTAGCACATTACTTAATAAAAATTAAGTTACCTAAAATACCTGTACGCGCCAATAGGCCCCTATTTTGTTTCGCGATGAAACTCAATGTAGAATGTTGAATGTAATGTATTATTTAAAATGTAAAGTACAAATGTTCATATAAATTAAAGTTCAAAGTATGAAGGTGCTGAGGCGGATGTTGTCTCGTCCAGAGCCAAAGGTGCAGTGCGTGGGTATAGAATAAATTTAACACGATGAAACCGCGATGCGATGCTTTGATTGGCTGGATTAATCGTTGTCCGCGCATGCGTGGTGGACCTCCCTCACAATGGCGCGAACAATATCTAAAAGAGGAAAAAATACTACATGAATTGATATCAAATTAAACACGTAAGTATTTCGAAAATAATTTAATTAAGTACCTAACCCTTTCTCAATATATATTTAAAATACGTGTCCAATAAATTAAATATTTATGTCCCCACTTAATTTATTTAGATTCGTTCAACTTGGCAGCAGAGCACGCAAAAATTGTTACTCGTTAATTTTGCCGGAGAAATTTTAATCGCTGGAGATGTAAATAAACGTAATTTTCTCGAAGTCCTTCAATTATCGGATTAATTAATAAAAGCTGCAAAGCTGCTTATGTGCCATTCGATAGGTACAATAATAACACTTCCGCAAACGTACAGTACTCGATATTATATTGTTTGGTGGTTCTGTATTTAATTATTCGTAATAGCCATAACGATAACAAAAAGTTCATGATTTTTGTAAGTTGTATAATAATTGAAATTTTTGAGGATAAACCGTCTTAAATGACACAATACAATATTTGCATAGAATTGCTTTGGAGGAATATGAAATATTATACCACAAAAATAATTTATAAAAACTCATGTAATACGAACTAATTAATTATGTAAAAACTCATGTAATACGATTTAGTATTTGCTGTCAAATATCGCCAGTATATGTTTCAATTGCATGAGAATAATGTTGAAAAAATCTTATTTCCCCAACAAATATAATACTTCAATAATAAACATATCATGTAAAGGTTGGTATATATATATATATATATATATACATACATATATATATATATATATATATATATATATTTATATATATATATATATATATGTAACATTCAACCTTTTTAGATCTAATCGTTATTAATAAAAAAAATAAATAAATCCAGATTTGAAAAATATTATTATTTACTTATGCACTGATGTGCCTTGAATTAGTTGATATATTAGTGGATATATTTATAATTCTCAATTATAATTATTTCAAAGTGAATGTAACACGAAACATTGTCGTTCGATACTTTTTACGACTTTCGTTGTGGTCTCAATCTACAGTAAAGTTACGATCGAATTCAATTGGCATTTTCTGAAGCTATATCCAACATAACCATTTTCAACTGATTTAGCGAGTTCAAGCTTGGTCGTACCATTTTAATTTTAATGCGCGTTAGAGATTTCCTTCAATAGGGACAATTGAAGAAAACGTAAATGCTTTTATCTTCAGTTATCGAAAAGAGAGGAACCTATCAGCAGATTCGGGCAACTTTAGGTGCTATGAGTACAGAAAATTCTGTATAAATTTATAGGCGTGAGGAAGCTTTGAGATAGAGATGCCTTATGATTTAACACAAACTCAAAAACACCGTCGAATGAACTAGTATCGCGAAATGTTCGAAAATACGAAGGGGATTATTAAAATACTGTATTTACTAGAAAGGTCAAGAGCAATGCTCGCACCATAAAATTATCCTTCATCGTTATATTGTCTTGTTACCCTTAATTATACGCACAACCGGATGTTTAACTGTAGTTAAACATCCGGTTGTTGGTATAATTAAGGGTAACAAGACAATATAATCTGGTGTAAAAATTATTGGTCATCCCCAGTAAAACACTCATCTCGCAGCATGCGACTTCTAACAATTTCTGAAAATAAAAGATAAACTGCAAATAATTGTATTCCCGGACGCCAACAAAAAGGCTCGGACACCAAAGGAAGATAGGGACTGCCTTCGAAAAGACCATGGAAAAGAAGGAAAAGTGGGCTAATTGTTTCTCTCAGTTGTTTCATCCAATGAAACGATGCGTATTCACGGAGATCATTTTGAAAAACAGTATATTAATTACAAACTTGCTGGTTGGTTCCATTTTTATATTCTAAAGGCTTTTAGTATTATATTCCGTATTTTATGTTTTCAAAATAGGTTTTTTAATCGACTTCGAAAAAGGACGAGATTCTCAATTCATAGTAATTTTTTTATATATGTTCTGTGAAAATGCTTTAGCGAGTGGACCGATTTTGGTGATTCTTGTTTTATTTAGAAGAAGGTGCTGATTTGATGATGAGGTCCGGAAATTAACGATGAAACTCCTTAACGGCAGTAAGTCAAACATGATACAAGATATTTGCTAAGTGTAGTTATTATTTTGCAAAAAAATTACACCATTTACCAGGTCAAGTCTAATGATAAGTTCTGGATATGAACAATGGAACTCCTTAACGGATATTAGTTAATCAACCGTGATTGAATATGTTTGTTACTAGTAATTGTTACATTGCAAAATAACTACACCGTCGCTCAGGTCAGGGTCTGATGATGAGTTTTGGATAAGAACAATGGAACTCCTTTACAGATGGTAGGAAACTGAAAGCGATTGAAAAGATTTGCTATTGGTAGTTGTTACTTTGCAAAATAATTACATTATCGATCATGTCAGAGTTTAATGAGGCGTTCTGGAGATAAACAATTGAACTCCTTATCGGATGGTAGTAAATCAATAGTAATTTAAAATTTTCTCTACTGGTAGTTTTTACTTTGCATAATAACTGCACCATTGACCAGGTCTGTATACGATGAAAAGTTCTCAATATAAATAATGTAACTCCTTAACGGCAGCTATTACTATCGCTTAATTTATGTGTTTTTTATAGTTGATTTTTAGACAAAGAGGAATTAATCTATATTCTAGCTTTTTCCAGTGTTTCTTTCTTTTAATAATTATGAGAAAGAAAATAATTGTGTTTATTAATAATAATATAATTATATTAATCACTAAAATTTTAAAATGAAATATCTTTTAAAAAACCGACTTCAAAAAGTTATGTACTAAAAAGTAAAAAATAATTAACTCAAAATAGGTACTGACTCATTTACGATAAATAAATAAGTTACTTATTTTTGAATTTAGTGCCAGCACAGCCGATTAATCATGGTAGATAGACGAAATACAAAAGCAATCCAACAACTGTTTTCACCGACTTTGAAATATTTGACTTGCAGTACTTAAATATATACCGTAGAAAAACAACACTTCTTCTATAGACAATTTATTTCCCGATCAATATATGTACTCTAATTCTAGAGCAAAAAATATTTATCACATATATAAGATATTCCTTTAATTTTTTCTCATCCTTTTTAATTTTGCGGAAAGGGAAAAAAATAAGGAAATACCAATGAAATACAGCCAAGTTTCTCCAACTGAAGTAAGTCTTAAATGTTGCCATCGACTTTATGATATTGAGTTATAGGTTACATTTATGTAAACAAATTTTAAAATAGGTATTCATTTTTGATTGGACGAAAATGTTTTTGAAATTTTTTATATTGACGAGGTAATAAAACCAAAACATTCAATTAATTATATTTGTTCTTTTCGAAACACAAACTGATTTTCAAAATTTTTTATTCAATGATTATCTGATTCTCGTATTATCTAACTTTTGCCTTTTAATTTCACTCACTTCTTTTTCCTGAAGTACACTAATACCTAAAAAAATCCTTTCCGTTTTTTTGTATAAATTGTGATTTTGTTGAAATATTATATCAGTTAAGCATTTAATTACGTACAATCCTAATTCTACATGGCGATGGTATAACACCCGTCACTTAGTCATTGCAGTGTTTTTTGCTCGGCAACCTTAAGGGTTGCGGCGGCTATTTGTTCAGGTTTCTCATCATTAAATATACAAAAAGCCACATACATATATTTTAATGGTTAATTATATTTTAACACGTTATGAGTCAATTAGCCCTAGGTTACATATGGTTCGAAGATATATTAATGAAAAGGTGATCTTTTTAAATGTTGTAACATCTTGCAAAAAATCAAAGGGTAAGGTGACTTCAATAATTTAAAAAAACAGTTCTTGTACTGTGAGTGCCGATGCCGTATATCTGTAACAAGGTTTAAAAGTCAAATCAACGGTAATAAAGGTTTAAAGAGGTTTAAAAGCTAAGACACTGAGAGGATACTATAACTCTTGCTGAATATCAAAATATTGAAGACCAAGTTAGCATAATAATGACGATAGTAAAAAAACATCAAAATATTGGATATTGAGTGGACGTTGATTGGCTCGTATAATGCTTTTTCTTACTTTACCAAACTCATTAAAACCAATGACTATATCAAATAAATGTGTCGGTGGTAAAAAATAAAATCTGACTCGATCAAAACCAAAATTAATTCGAGGCGTGAGATTAAGCAAAAGCTTTCGGAGCTAATTGATATTTTAAAGATAAATTATATAAAGTATCCCTCATTGGGGATCTCGCTGTCATCATTTCAATAAATATTGTACCGTAAAAAGGGAAAACAAATCAAACAAAACCAGTGGAATTAAGAATGCTTAAACTACGCTGCAGAATTTACAGCCTCTATTAACAACGATTATCACCGGTACGTAGATTCTGGTGTTTTCATGCAGATTAGTGGTGAGTATAAGTTTCTACCGCAACTTGTTAGTAGAAATAAAGTAGAAAAGAGTAGAAAACCTTTTCAAGTAAAATTATCTATCAAATGAGCCTCGGCATCTACAAGAATAAAGTGAAGGTAACAAAATTTTAACACACAGCTGCTTAATTTACCAACAGAGCTTTAATACATTTATTATTATGCGGTTAGGACAAAACCTGGTATTTAGATACCTAAAGGTTTTTAAAGGAGTAAACCAAAACATACATATGCACCTCAAAATAACAGAAGTGCTACAAAAAAGACTCACCTGTCACCTAAAAAGTAATTAAAACCCCATTATCTAAGTAAAACAGGGACATTGGTAAATTCCTCTCAAAATGGTAAACTAATACTTTGCATTTAGGCGTGACTATATATATGATGGAAAAATTCCGATTATCCTCTACCGAGGTAACTCTTTTTTAATGAGCATTGATAACCTGCATGTTAAGTAACATGCAAGGAAAAAAAACTATAGGAGGTCATTGGACATGATGCCATCGAATAATAGTCTCGTGACGATTTACATTACTTACATCATTGCGTCTGTTGCTTAATGTGGTTTAGATCCATAATACGTTACAATACGCTAACAAATTTTATGACTCAATTTTTTATGTCTTCAATTGTATTTTGAATATTATGAAAAGCACGCCTGCCCTAATAGGACCACTTCTGATTACATATGCATATAGGATTCTTCCGCGAATTCCGTTTTAGTTTAGATTACGATTTATCGCATTTAATTTGGATTGGCGGTTCCCTATACTTACGAACATGCATATCTACAGTGAGGCGATTCAAATCTTCTCGTCTAAAAATGTTTTAATTTCCTGTATATTTACTATTTTCAGTTTTATTTATGGCTTTAATGTACAGTACAGAAAAAAAAATTACTTATAAGATTACATACGCTTAAAAATTAAATTAAATTTCTTAATATGACTCCATTACTTTGTTTTTAAAGAGTTTTTGAATCGTTGGAGCATATTCTTTCAATTGACACATAATACCATATATGAAATAAAAGAAAATTTTACAATTTAATTATCCCCTCTAAAATTGCATTGTAAATATTTTTGACCTCTAGCTATTAAGATATACATTTAAAGATAAGTTCTTTTTCGTTATGTTTTATTTTACGTTTACCTTCAAATTATTCCTGACTAAACAGCTATGATCCACACATCAGTGATAATTTATTATCTGACTATGTATGAAAACCTGAATATTAAAAAATACCCAGAATTATATCTGAAAGAAGGAATGACTTTCGTACTTTACCTTGAGTGATTTGTATTTTTATCAAAATGATGACAGTATTTGATTGGCATCTAGGAGGAATACAATGAAAGTTAAGAAAGAATGGTTTTTCATACGAATATGTATATGTATATGTATATATATATATATATATATATATATATATATATATATATATATAAGCTCACTAACTCATTATTCAAGTAATGAAGAATCTTTCACTCGGTGAGTTGAGCTAGTGTATTCATAAAATTGATAAGAAATACAAATCCTTATTATATAAAAATACTTACTTAATAAATAAGCAAATTTATTTAAATAGGTAGCTAGAATAAATATAATTTGAAGAAGAAATGACGTGAATAGGCAGTTATAAGAATATGGAATAAACGATCTAAAAGTAAGTGAAAGCTTCGCGGTTTATGCAATCATTACGTCTGGCACACATACTAGTATTTACTGGTAGGGACTTTGGAAACTAACAAATATGATAGTGAGTGTAATTTTTGTGAAATATATCTTAAACAATAGTGAAGAGATGTTAAATTAAAAGAAGATAATTTTTTTGTATTATTAAACAAAGCTGAAGAGGGCGTACTTGTCAAAGGCAAGCAGTAATACTTTGCCAGCATTATATTAAAACCAGCGAGTCGTCCCGACTTTGTCCAGATGCAGTTAATTTATTTGATTAAAGTTTCTTGATATGAATTTTATTTTTGTTTAACGCTTAGTTGCGCTAATAAGAATATAATTATGTACTGCGATGCGACTCGCACCGAGGGTGCGCGTCTTTTTATCTCCGTTCACTCTCCGTATGCGCAAATCCATTCTACCGTACTTCATCAAAATGCATTGATTACAATTTTCATCAAATTTATAAACAGGTTAATATTTAGTTATAAACCGCCTACCTCGGTTTCGTACGCCTAGGTAAATAGTTAATTTTTTTTTATATTTCTTCTTTACAAATTTAGTGTCGCACTTTATTTTAATCAATAAATACGTAATAATGTATCGCACAGTTATGCACTTATGATATTCCTGCACCAAGGATATTCTTCCTCTTCTGTTCCCCATCTCCATAAGTGAACACACCTCACTGAATGTCGTCAACATAAAAATATACACTCTTGTTTAATTTAAACAATCTGGCGTTTCTTTTTAGTTACTAATCCAAACTGCAGCGTGAAGTGTCAATTTGACCAAAAAAAACGCTTAAAATGACTATGATACTTATTTTAATGAAGATAAACAAATTGAAGCAAAGTTCCCCGATTTTATTCCACGTAATTTTTTTAACTTATAACAATTCCCACGACTTTCTCACAATAGAGAAATAAATTTGATCCCACATTTTTCTTAAGACCCTTTTAATACTTACGATTCCTCCGTACGTAGTATTAGCGTATCTGTTATAGTTTTGCTGGCATTCTTCACCAATAAGGAAGTAAAACGAGGAATTTATATTTTAAGAGAAAATTCTCATCTGAGGCTCAATTAGCTCTACATGTCTAAAATTTGCTATTCTATGCAGTTTTCACCACATTAGTTTAGCCTCAGTTTTTTTCAAAATCTCACACAAATAATGAAATAAGCGATGTTTAACAGAATTTTTATATATCAACACCCGTTCTGTCTACAGGCCCGAAATCTAGAATATAGAATTTTACATTATGATTAATTGACTATTTAAGATTTTTTTCAACTCTAAAACAAAATATTAAAATAGGTCACTTTTTTAATTATATATATGTACAGGTTTATTAGAATTTATACAAAGTAAATTATAACGACGTACACAACAAATATAAAATATGGAGAAGTTATATATTTAAATACATTCATGTCGATTAAATTATTAATATTTCGCTCCTTGTTAGAAGAACCCTACACGACAATATGAAAAAACCCGAAAGTCAATTGGTGCAAAAACCGAGTGGATTCTGAGTGCATATATAGTTAGGAGCCATAGATCGAAAAATCACTTGACTTACAGTACTTATAGAACCTTGCCAATCAAGTCCACGTATAATCCTTCCCATAGAAAACTTCATTCAATTCTAATGTATGTCAGTTTCAGACAAATATTGTCTTTAGAATATTGTGAAACATAATGCCAAATGGTGCAATGGAGAAATAATAGTGAGACTTCAAAATTAGAAAAAGAGGTAATACTGTTTAATTTGTATAAAATGTATATTTTATTATAACATTACAGATTTTAATATTAACATGATTTTTTTAAAACATTTTGATAATTCAAACTGACATGTGTTTCTGAGAGTTTAAATTGGGGCCTAGGCTAAGCGCAGATATCATATCATTAAACGAAATAAGAAATGCAAAGTTGAATACAATGATATACAATTTTTGATGACTTATGCTAGATTCTTAACCGTATGTTTCATTATTTGGATAGATCTCCAGAAAATATAAAATCAAAGTGGAAACTACTCAGCGTCTGATAATCGGATGCCCTCAAAATATGTTTAGCAGCTCGAAGTATTTCCAAAATTATATGTCATTAACATTAAATTACAAAATTAGTAGTTATTTAAATAGAAATTTCATAGTGATATTTATTGTTTTTTGGTAGACATTTTTTCTATTCTCGCTAATTAATCTTGCGAAAAATATTCTGTAAAATGTTATTCTTTCTTGATCCCTACTTTACACTATAAACGTAAGGAAATCCTGTAATATACGCCATATTACTAGATTTATTTTTAGAGGTAATAGTATCAAAATCAATACTTGTATTTCCTGCGTGTAAGTAATTACTTAAACCGAGATATAATATCTTGGTTTAAGTAATTGGCGGTTGATTGTTACATTCTCCGGGCTTTAAGATGTATAAAGGTAAATAAGCTCAAGTAATCAATAATTTGATGACGCATATTTTATGAAATATCAGTCTACACGTTGCACAAAAAAATTGGATCAAGACACTTTCCCTTTCATTCCGCACGTCATTCCACAAAGACCATTCAACTGCTAACTTAATTTTTTTGAAGAAAAAGAAATGCATAACAATGTAATGCTGCAATAATTAAATCAAACGATCGCAGAATAAAGCATGGGGTATGAAAATGAGAAAACGTGTAATTTGAATATTTCCATATGTTTTCATTTTCAATTATCAGCCCTAGATAAGTGTAACATTTATTGAAATAAAAAATGTCAATTACATTAAATACCATCGAGCTATATTATTTTAACTTTAATATGGATACTGTCAAAGCTTTGCTCATAACCTGTGATTGGTGCGTCGGTTCAGAAATTAAAATGCATCAAGAGGATTTTAGAGCGGCGAACTAGTTATGAACGCGTAGGCTTCTGTTACCCCACTTATTTTAATATTAATAAAACAACTGGGATATGAAAGCAACATGCTTATTTCATTACATATGCGAACTTACAGACGCGTCGCATATTTATTTTGTTCCTTTTTTTAATTGGGTCTATTGATTTGGTTTAATTTTTCTGTTTCATAATCCCATTGCTTCTTCTTCAACATGATGCTCTTGTAGCCATTATGTGGTTCTGTCCAGGGCTGATAAAACCCGTTTCAAAATCTTCAGCCACCTCTTTCTCTTTACCATTCGTCTGGTGCACTCATAACTCAAAAGGGGCCACCCACAGCAAATTTCTCTTGTTTTCCGTGCATTGCATATTTCTTTAATTTTCTATTATTCTACTTTTCATAGGTTTTTCCTAGCAACTAAGTTAAACCAAATTTGATAAATATTAAAATATGGATATATAAATTACACATAAACTATGGATATATAAATTACACGTAAACTCATAAGTAACAATAAATTTTGCGAACCATGTCGCATCTGTAATTTAAATATGGATATATAAATTACAAGTAAACTCACAAGTAACAATAAATTTTGTGAACCATGTCGCGGGAAAATCACTATATTATGCAATATATATTGTAATCAGTATATTATTTCATAAAATTTATTTTGCAGTCAGCAAAGACGATTTCATAATTTTTTGTATCCAATATTCAAATTTGCATTTCGTAGGTGACATTAAATTTTTATTTTTTGCTATGACAACCGCGTTTAAAACAATTGACCATACTAAAGCTTTCAGAATTGTTTATAAATAAATCATGCCATTAATGAAATGTGTAATGTTCTACACATACAAATTAAATAAAATTCCACCTTTTTCTAAAGTAAAGGTCTCACTAATATTTCCGAATTGTACACGCTCTGAGGAAAAACAATTACCTCCGAGTTCCTTAGAGATGTATTTCGAAAAAAAATTGATAACTTTATTTCTTTATTTCTATTTATTTAGCTACTTTAAGTAGGTTTTACTGTAAAATTTCATGACAATTAACCTTAAACTTAGCAAGTAATGTTGTCGGTCAGTATATTTGAAGAAATTAAAAAAAGACAATGAAGTGACTAACAAACAAACATTAAATCGTAGGTGTGCTCTGGCTAAATTTTCATTAAAAACATTCCATGTTAATTTATATTAAAGTTAATATTTTTGTGAGTCAATAAATTAAAAAAAAAAAACATTAAATTATACCGAGTAGTGAGGCATCTTTCACTCTTGACCAACAATTTTAAATTGAAAGGTGATAATAATTATTTTAGTTAATGTTGACACAAAAACGTGTTTTTTAGTTTTCCTAAAAAGTGATTTTATTTTTAGTCCTGAAATTATTTTATTGTTATCAGCTCTTCATAATTATCCAAAATTTGCAATAATTTGGACGTCTAGAAATGAGTGAATATTTAATTGAAAAATTCCGTTACATTCACATATGTATACATGCAAGTAAAGCTAATATGGATCGTATAGAAATGAGAGATTTTAATATTAAAAATGTTATTACTTAAAAATTTACACATTTCGATATGAGGTATCATCAGAACACAATTTTTTTTTGAAAATAGTGAAGTGTAGAATAGGGTAAACATATTTAACTTCCGAATTTTCATCAATTCGCTATAAACTAAGTGAAAAGTAAATATCTTTTATTATTTTCCTTTACAAATATTTATTTGATTTAGTATTTTCCTTTACAAATATTTATTTGATTTAGTATTTTCCTTTACAAATATTTATTTATTTTCCTTTACAAATATTTATTTGATTTAGTGCATCACGCTGACAATTAAACCCATTTTAAAAATATTTTTAAGTATTGGTTTCTTATTTTTCATACATGTAATTGGGGCAATTGGTGTTAATGAATGGATTACCGTATAATTTGTACATAATAATTAAACCTGCATATTATTGCGGCAATCGATTTTTTATTTCTTTTCGACATGTGACAAGTAAACTACGTACACAAGCGGCAACAAACAGACCGCTAATTCTCCATAAGCAGTATAATAAATGAACGCCGTTGAATTAATTAGCCTAAATATACATGCAGGAACCTAGATTTGCATATTTTCCAATTATTATGATATTTTTCTTTCGAACCAGGAATCTCAATTTGTGTTAATAAACCCGCCAAAAGAGTGTTATTTTATTCCATATTCTTACTAATTTTTAATAAATAAATTAAAGCATATATAATATTAAACGAATATTTTCACTAGGATCTATAGCACTATATTTCAACACAACCTTCTTTATCGAAAACGTTGCGTTAGGATCGACAATTGTCATACACGGGTCAATTGTTTAAATAATAAAATTATTTTTATATTTGCTTCTGTATGTACTATATATATATACATATATATATATATATATATATATATATATATATATATATGATAAAAAAACCAAACGCATGTACGCAAATTTATGAATTTTTGGAATTTTAACATTTTGTTTTGTCAAGGAATAATATATTTGTATTAAAATTTTTGTACGAAAACTGACTTTATGTTAATATTTGTCACAATTGGCAACAAATAAATATATTCAAAAAAAGTCCGAAGTAAAACTGAAATCATCTAATTTTGATATTGCCTGCTGGAATATTTTTATAATAATTAACAGCAGTAATTATATTTTAATTCGCCGAAAATAATTTTGATTTTGTTTCCAACTAATCAATACGTTATTTTGTCATATTCAGTTTTCAATATTTACCTAAAAAATAAGGAACAAATGTGTAATTTATATACGTTGTATAAAATATTAACCAATTCCAAGAACTCTTCTTTTTTTTTCTTCTTGACTAATTTTTGTTGATATTAAGAATATATAAAAACACAGCAGTTTTTTTAATTCTTGCCAATTTTTTACAAATTGCTATAGTATTAAATTTTAATATAGTTTTCCTTTCAAACGTACAGAGCTTGAATTATTGGTTTTCAGGTAAATTTATAAACACTGCATGAGATATAAATTTATAATAAAGAGTTTGAAACTAAAACGTCTTATTTAACTATGGTTGTATGAATAGTTTTTATGATGTAAATGGTATTCATGTTATGACTTTTACACCGAAAAATGACTTCTAAACTAAAAGGAAGCAATGTGTCGGTTGTTTTCTTAACAACTAAATGCCTGTCTTACGCTTAGCCTGTGGGGGAATAGGGACGGGAGTTGACTAATTAAATAGTTAAAAATTATATCATAAATTTTGAGTCTTCATTCGAAGTTTCTGTGACATGAAACATTTGTGACTCAACCTTTGCGTTATCTTATCGTAATCATAACATTTTACATGAAGCTTAGCTACACAATTGGGTATTTGACTAAATATTTTTTATTTCATTGATCATAATTTCAAGGTACAAGCTGATGAAGATTGAAAATTTTTTTTAATAATCTTAAAAATTAACCGAGTTATAAAAGTTAAAATTTAACCTTTAGAGAAGGACGGCAATACTGCATTGTGAGGTCATTTTTAATATTCCACATTATATTGTACAAGAGGAAAAGAGACAGGGATATACCCAACTCTACCCGTATCTTCAAATTTAGAAGCCTACAACTGGCTTATTTTTCTATCAATTTTTGAATTTTTTTCAAGACTGACTTTTTAATTAACTTATATTTCATAATATTGTACGAAAAATATTAAAATTTAGAATGAGTCAACTAACGTATTGTGGATTTACTTTAATGGACTCTTAATTAAATTGTCTTTCCCGTCTGTAAATACGTAACAATTGGTAAATTCTACTTGATATAATTTAATTTTCATGGTATATTTAAATTGTTTTTATTTTTTTTCAAAGGTGATTATAAAATAATGTGAATATAAAATTCAAATACAAATTATTATACATGTTTCTGATTTACCTGTAGAAATTTAAGGTAACAGAAAAATGAACTGGAAAATAATGTGTACTTACTTATTAACAGTACAAGTAGTAACTACTGAGGAACTAGGAAGTTGCTTAATTAAGGACATTTTTTAATGAAGAAAATTTACTCAATCAGCGCTAGTCTTTTATAGTTAGCGATTTACTGACAAGTTGAGTACTAAGTAAATTTTTAAATTAATTATTTCTTAATTAAGTAATCCCACCTTGTTTTTTCTTTCCTATTATAGATTCAAAATAATTTTTATCTTACTAATAAATTACGTGACTATATAAAGTTAGCAATTTTTCTTCAAAAATTTACTTTCAAATAAATTCTTCATTAATATGTTGAGGTTATTATGATGATATGCGAAGATCTTTG
Organism: Druceiella hillmani; assembly: GCA_039881145.1. Lineage (NCBI taxonomy): Eukaryota > Metazoa > Arthropoda > Insecta > Lepidoptera > Hepialidae > Druceiella > Druceiella hillmani. The sequence continues at coordinate 20,026,254 of JAYKKI010000012.1, forward strand.
CTAATAGCCTACCTGAAGATGTTGTAATACGACGAAACCTAGGTCGTGGTAAAGAACTTAAAGAAAGTAGAAATAATACTACATCACGTCGTTTCATTTAATTGTGAATAATGAATTTCTACAAAATTAACCCCAAATATATTAAACATTTCATATTTTTCAATTAATTTTTTATGAGAACAAATAAATTTTGAATTCCAATATTTACGTATACAAATATATTTATTATCTGCATTTAACACAAGAAAGTGATAATATGTACTTATGGCTCTAAGTCCTAAAATGGAAATACAAACTGACACGATATGTATGTATTTCAGTACAAAAATAACATAGTGGTATAAATATTCATATTTACAATAAATTACCGCTGACAGAAATCGAAAAGCCTTAGAAAGAATAAAATACTGTTTTGTTATAACAGGTTAAATGGAGTAGACAGATGACAGGGTTACGTATGAAAATAATATAGCATATAAGTGAACTAACTACCAGAAAATGATTATGTATTACAACAAACATCTGGCTATATTATTGGGTCTCATCTAACAATTTTTCATCTAGTATGTTAAACATTTTGTCGCAAACGAAGAGGTATAAAATATAGTAAAATAAAAAAAATGTTAATTATGTTGTGTTTTTGTAGAAGTAAAGTATTACGGTGTTGGTTTCTTTGGAATAAATATATACAGTGATATATTTAAAGTAATCAATTATTAACAATAGAGGGATCAGAAAATTATGAAATTGTTTTTATGTAAACTGACTAAAATTATAAAATCAAAGGGGAATAAGATGGAAGATACAACTGACATCTATGTGGATTCCTACTTTTTTATATTCCTCATAAATTCGTATTTGTATGCAACTATATAATTATTTATTCTACGAACTCACAAACTTTGAAAACATACATAAAAAAATTCTTAAATATTTAAAATTGAATGCGGATATCATGATCCTTGATTGTGTTCTCCATTTACGCGTTTATTTTTCCTATAATTCTGTTCAGCGAATGTATAAAATATGTGTACACGTACGTGCAAGTATTTTAATTGCATATAAATATTTCAATCATAATTGACTAAACACAATATTTTTTGTTCATGTATGTTAATACCTTTGACACAAATTTTTAAGTTAATTTACTGGAAAGCCGTCAAGCCGTCAAAAATTATATCATGATATAATATCCCTGTTCACTTTTATCAAAAATTGTGATCAATCTTTCGCCATGCCCGATAGTTTAAGTCTAACTTTGAGGTGATATTAACTTTTAGTTTGAATAAAAAAACTTTTATTTAAATGTGTTAATAAATAATTTAAAAATATTAAAAACAAAATCACGTTAGCGTAATTATGCCTTCGTATATAAATATTGAATTGGTAAAATAAACATCGATATTTTTTGTTTCAAAACATAGTGAAATGGGAGGTAAATATATATGCTAAAGATATCAACAAGTTATGTATCATAAAGAATATAATTTAGAGTAACTATTTTAAACCATTTAAGATATGAGTATTTAGAAAATAAATGAAACTCATCACGGGGAGAGTAATATATTTAGTTATAAAAGTAAATATCCAGCTCTATAATGGAACTTTTGCAGTAGAATAGAGTTTCCGAAAATTGATAAAATTTGTAAAACCTTACTTCTGCCTAACATTTTTGGAATCGATGAAAAATTGAGTCTTCTTTCCTCTGTAATATTCACTCCCGTTTGTGACATTTCTTTTGACATTCACGAATCCCCTCTCCTCTCGGACATTTACCAGTACGCAGATATCTTTGTACTTATTTATATAAATATATGCTAGTGCACACATACAAATGAATATCTTCGGATACATATACGGATTAAAAAACTACAACTCCTCTTTTGGCTTCACCGCAATCAGTACTTTAAGCAAGTATGATATGTAAAAACTATGTATCCGCCTACTAATATTCTAGTCGCTATGTGTTTTTGAATATACCTATATAAACGTACTTGCCTACCAGCATATGTACTAATGCTCGATTAATTTATGCATTAGTTTTTACTTCTATTTACTTACTTATATACCAAGTAACAACTTATTTGCTACATGCCTTGGTACCAGTATATACTTAACTACATATTTATTTTATTATTTTCATACTTGTGTCAAAAAAAGTTAAACGAGACCACATAAACTGCCAACTTTATCATAATGCCCTGATTTTGTTAAAGGGCCAATTTATATGGCCCTTAGTAATATAAACATTCCAGAAATTTTATTACGAGATGTTTAATAAACCTATATCATCAAAACTCAGTCACGGCATTTGTGCTTAAAAGCCTTAAGTAATTCTATGATATACCTCTATTTTTCTCAATCAGATTTTAACCAAGTTTTTTAATTCAAATAAAAATATCAATGATGCTAACTGGTTGACTAACAAGGGAAATATGAGCAAACACATACAAAATGGGCTGTACCCATGAAGCTGAGGAATAATGCTGAGGAATTTAAATCTGGAATTCAATGATAGGGTGTCGGTTTGACACGTACGATACTGATTTAAAAACAGCAGCGCCTTAAGACTCATAATTTATGCAGGCTGTACCCCCAGTAGCATGAGACCAGGAGTGTGTGAACTTGGATTTTAAAGACAGAATCTCTGCTTGTGTTCCAAAATACTGACCTAAAAAGAGCAAGTCCCAAGTCTCACGGCCTAAGGAGATAGTGCCCCCAAAACTATCAAATCTGATGAGTAGGAACCCAAGATGTATTGATGCTTGAGGTTCACAGCTTAGGCAAGCGATACCCCTGCAATATCAAGGCTGAGGAGTTGCATTTACGGGTTCCATTTTAGAATATTTGCTAGAGATCCACAATACTAATTTAAAAGAACTTATCCTTGAAACTCACTATATAAGAAGGTAGTATCCCCACAGTTTCACGACTGAGTAGTTGTAACGCGGAGTTCAGTACCAGAGCCTTAAGTCCCACAGTTTAAATAGGCAATACCTCATTTAGTAGCTAAACTGAGAAGTTACAACACGGAGTTCAATGTCTCTGCTTGATATCTTCAATACTGATTTAAAACAACTGTTCCTCAAGTCTCGCAATTTATGCCGGCAGTACCCTTACTTTGTTAATACCAAGAAGTTAGAACTCGGAGTTCAGTGGCATAGTTTCTGCTCGAGACCCAAGATACAAATTTTAAAACAGCAAATTCTAAATTTTCGTGATTGACGCCCTAAGAATAAGACTGAAGAATTGTAACCGGAGGAGTTGTAACTCTACTTGAGATTCACGATACTAATTTAAAAACAATAGGTCCACAAGTCTTACGATTTCAGCAGGTAGTACTCCCAAGGCGTTAAGATTAGGAAGTCGGAGTTTAGTGGCAAAGTCTCTGCTTAAGAACCACGATAGTAATTGAAAAACGGAAGACTGTCAATTCCCAAAATTTAAGCTGGCAGTACCCCACCAGCGTCAAGATTGAGAAGCTAAAACCAAAGAGAACCTTAGAGTCTCATCTTGAAAACCACAATAGTAATTTCAGAATAGTACACCCGCAAGTTTTACGGTTGAGGCAGGCAGTATTCCTGCGGTAGCAGACTGAGGAGTTGAAATCTGGAATTCTGAAAACGGAGTCTGTGGTTTAAACTCATAATACTCTTTTAAAAACAGCAGATTTTTAATTCTCACAGATTATGCCAGCAGTACTACTGCAGCATCAGGACTACGGTATTTAAAACCATAATTCAATGACAAAATCGCTGCTTGAGAACCAAAATGTTAATATGACGGTTTAGGGTAGCAACACTCTAGTAAGTTGAAATTATTTTAGACGTGTACACTTACCTACCTAGTACCCGTATACACTTACCTACCTATTTACCCTATTATTTCCTTACTATGTCAAGAAAAATCGAACGAGTCCAAATTTTATGACTTTACTCCTCGTCGTTAAAGAATTTTTATCACCATCTTCCGCCGTCATCGTTGCAGTCAGACTTTGCTAAAGACCAAAATAATAAAGAATAAATGTATATGGCCCTTAATTGTTTCTTATTATATTATTATTTGACCTAAACTAATTAAATACGATCATGACACATGTGTTGTTTATTATTAAGAATAATATTTTCAATTCCTATCTTCAGATTTTCACGGAATCGCACAGAGTGAATTACTTCTAAATAAAAAAACTGGCATCCAAATTGCTTGAAAAATATCGGAAATATGAGATAACATATTTGAAAAAGTTCAGTAGAATTAGAAGCCTCCTCCTTTTTGAAGCATAGGTATTAAAAATGAGCGTAGATGCGCACACGCACACATGTCAACATCACATTTAAATTAGAACTTGCCCTAAAAGTTTCTTAAATTAGCAGTATGCTCATGTTTATCCATATATAATTACTTAATTGGTCACCGTCTTCAAAACTTACTCATTTAATAATTCTTTACTTACTTATTAACCAAATTGCTTGATGTATTTCTATATACCTATACATATTTACTTCCTTACTAGTACATCAGTTGGTTCATGATTTTTATATGCTTTTACATTTTTATCTAAAGGGCTAAAATATTCCAGTCGCTTAATGACTGTGTGTACATAATTACTTACCTTCCTATCTCCTGGAAACTTACACCCATATTCACAAACGACACTATGACAACTCACAGTGTGCAACAGCGCATAGTGTTGCCTAAACTTATTCATAAAGAACACTTAAGTGTCGATCGACACGTTCAATAAATCGAACGCACAGCTAAGGTAACTATTCAGTGTAAAAAATAATGTTTTCCTTTACATTAATTCTAAATATTTTACTAAAACTTGGAAAAATGTTGTTACCTGACTAATCGCCTTATATTGTAACTAAATGAAAAATAATGCGAGCAAGCAGAGCTTCTTTGAAATGAAAATCGACTAAGTATACACGTGAATGACTTCTATGCGGTGTAAGAAATTATGTTTGTGTTTACATTAATAATAAATATTTTACTAAAACTTGGCAAAATTTTGATTATGGGCAAGAAAAATCTTTATAAAGAAGGGCTATGCAAGATAAATTTTAATAGAAAAGGAAAAAAATCCAGGTGCTTTTAGATGCTAATTCATTTTTTTTTACATAATTGAACTATAATACAGTAATTCACAATAGAACATAGAAACTTCTCCTAGAAGCATTATTGATGTATCTTAATAACTGCTTGAATGTTATTCTTTAAGTAATAAAAGACATGTTCTGTATAGTTTGCAATTCATTATCAAAAACTATGTTTCATGTTTAAGTAAAAAAAAATGCTTCATTAATTTGTAAATAAAACAGAACGATTTTAATCAGTGAGGTTTTTTCGTACCAACGCAATTTGCAATTTAATTTTTTCTACTTGCAAATGTTGGTAATGTTCCATTATTTTCTTTTTCCTTTCTATTAATATTTCTTCCCTCTGCAACCTCAAATTGTTTAACTTTTGGTCTTGTTCAATATTTAACATGCACCTTTTTATTCTGGTCTGTTTTACTTTGATATCCTGTTTTAGTTGAAAATTTATGTCCAATATATTATAATTTACTATGAAAATTCAAAATAAATTTTAATATTTAAAATGAAAATGTACGTAGTGAAAGAAAACTATAATTTAATCAAAGAATATGAAGTGATATTATGGTATGGTAATACTAACATACAAGGTTCGAAAATATATTTACCTACACTATCAAAAAACATATCAGTCATTAGGAAAATGACATTGGTAAGAATCGCATTCTAACTATTGTTGTAAAAGTCGCATTTAAACAACATTGATGAGAATCGCAATTGTTTTCAAATAAATATAAATATAGCAAGTTTCATGTTTTTGAAATCATACCGTTATTCCTTTTAAACAGATATTACATTCAAGTAACTTGAAATAATTTTAATACTCTTATATGTCTATAAAGTTTCATTTTACCATTGTAATTTTAGTTTCCTAAATTTAGTTCAGTGACATTCATATAGCTGAGAAACGTTATCTGATATATTTTTCACCAATTTTTATTTTGACAACTTACATACATAAACAATATAAATAAAAAACATAAAACATTAAAATAAACAATAAACATAAAATACTAACGGGTCAAAACAGTATTGGAAGTAGCCTTTTCTAATTTCCTTCTTTTAATATTGTCTATTGGAATCTCGTCCTGTATTTCTGGTATATCACTGGATTTAGTTCGGTTTACATCTATAACTGTAAAATAATACAAAAATATGTCTTATAATAGGAATTACTATAAGGTAAAACATATCACTACGTTAAAATACTAACATGTTAAGGGGATAGTGGAGGCTGCTTTTTTGAATGTCCTTCTGTTTATATAGGGTAGCGGAATCTTCTTATTTACCTTTCGAGTACCTTCAGTTATAATTAATTCCTTTTAAAACCATGACTGTAAAGTAATACAAAAAATGTATTTAATATTATGTATTATTATTAGAAATAATGCTTTGACATGATAAATAATATTAGGCAATATTGTATCTCAGTTTTATTTTCAACGGACCCGTTAACATTTTCTTTTATATCGTTTGAAACTGAAAGAAAAAATGATTATGTTAATAACTAAATCAACATCAATTGATTTTATACTATTTTACCAGTAACATATAGGGTACCTACTTTCTCTCTAGTTCGAGTTAATAACATTAGGAACTTTCAAGTTTATGTAGGGATATATTGAATCGACCACATTATCCACAGTACTTCCTTCTGGAGGACCAACGCCTGTACGTCTCATACTGGATTCTTCACGAGAGAGTTCTTTTTCCTTCGTGTTTTTATGTTTTCCCAACATATTTTCAACTGGTAACTGTTTCTCTGAGTTACATAGGGTAGAGCGTTAAAAGCGATCGATAGTTCGTCCCAAGCGTTCTTTTTCAAATCGATATTTTTAGAGTTAGTGTGCTTGTCTTGATGATCAGCCGCTCTCTAACTGAAGCAACGACCAGTTCTCACTCCGACGTTGAAAATGGACCTTTTTTTACGGTATCCATTTCCATTTTTAATCAATTCACAAAGCAAGAATAAAAATTTTGCCGTTTATTATTAACTGTAAACCTCAGAATGTCAAACGCAACATAAGCGTGAATATAGCTACATAATACAACCAATCAGGGGGCTGTAAAATGAATACTATGTGTAAGAACATACACCTAACGAAATGGCGATTGAGTATTGTTTATGAAACGGAAAGCTTCACTTGGATGCCGCAGTGAGAAATCCTACACTTTGCACAGTGTCTTTGCTTCACTATGACAAGGGTATTTTATGAATACGGATATTAGTTTCTTCATTTCCTTCCGTAAACATTTATTTACCTATTTACTCTAGTACTTTCGTACTTATACAAAAATATGTCAAACTCCCTCTCTATACATATATATATATAAATATATATATATATATATATATATATATATATACATATATATATATATATATATATATATATATATATATATATATATATATATATCCAGCCTCGATGAGTCCCAACTTGATGAGATTTACTTTTCACTACTGAAGAGTTTCTGTCAGAATCTTTCGACTTCACCATTAGACGCAGCCTAACAGTTGATTACTAGAATCAAAGAACCCGTCGAGTCGAAAAATCCACAAATCTATTGCTCGTTATAAAGAAGTTTCTCTTACAATTATTTGGCTCCATTACTAGACCCTGGTAGACAAATTAAATGAGCGCGAACTCCTAACCAGTCAGGTTTTTCTCTCGCTGCTTTTTGGTTTTATAATTACATCCTGGTCAGATATTTAAATATTTCTATTCTCATCTTCTAACTCCGTTATCAGATTTTCGTCACCATTTACGACTATACTATTCCTTAAGACGAGTCAGAATCTACTTCTTAATCTGAAGGATATCTATTACTTCTTTTTTCATGTTTGGACCGCCATCTCTAGTCTAAGTACATGAAAATGCATGTCAAATGAATTTCTCAAAGTAGTCTTACACTTTTATTAATTGAAAAGTTTCGTGGGATATTTTCTGTTTACCGTCAAATCATGACTTCATTTACTTAGGTCCTTTCCAAAATCACTTTCTTTAAAAAAAAGAATAATGAAAATCGGATAGTTCATCTCAGAGTTACAGTAATTAAGTAAATATATATATATATATATATATATATATATATATATTATATATATATATATATATATACATATATACTTATATATATATATATATATATGCATTAATTTAGACCTTGTAAAGTTGTTTGAATAGAACAAACATGTTCAAATATAACTTCAAATCAAACTCTTTTCTTAGGCACTCAGTTCATTACTAATTATATCTAGTAAAATATCAGATTTTGCAGTAAATAATTTTTAATAAAAAGAAATTTTATAACGCCTAAAAAGAACTCGCTGTCTGTCTAGAGTCAGGGAGTTAATTTTATAAGTTTGACACTGAAATCTAAAAGACAATTTCACAGAACCCTTTCGCTTTCAATTCCTTTACTTATTTAATATTACCAAATGCAATAGCCATCTACAATTATTTTTAAAATGTAACATTTAGTTAAATTATGATAATATGGCTTTTACGCTTTTAATTATATGCAATAGTATAATATAAAAGTAACAGAGAAGACCTAAACATATCTTAAATTAATTGGGTCTCTTCCTTAGAATTCTACAAAAAGTTGAATACCTCATAGCATCTTGCAATAAGCTTCATTGAAACCTCTGGCTATATATTTAATACATACATACATATATACACACATGCATATATATATATATATATATATATATATATATATATATATATATACACATATGTATGTATACAAAACTTTGAGACAGGCAAAAGAAATGACATTTTTACATTTCAAAATATCATTAAAAATGCCAGACTTTTTCTCATAAAAACAAAATGTACAGGCATCATTCTAAATTATCTATTATGGAATTATGTTCCATATTAAGAAAGTTCCGCATATTTTTTTCACAAAAACTATATTGTTATTTTCATTGTTTAAAAATGATTAATATTTATTATAACATTATCCAATGACAGAGTTATGTTATTACAAACCACAAAAACCTTTGCATAATTGTATAACCTACCTCACATTACATTGTGATATGGTTAAAATCAAGGAAACAATGTATAAAATGGAACACAAACTGACGCTATACAGTTCAAGGAAAATTACTTTTATACTGCAGCAAAACTCTGAGACTATGACGATATATTTATGTTCATCGACAGTGCCTTCAGGCCCAGCTGCACAAGGAAAATAAATGAAAATTAAAGGTACGAATTCGAATATTCTTTCTCGTACGAAACGCGAGTAGTAATGTTTTATGGCTTTCGTACGCAGGATGGTATCTAAATCGGGAATAAAGATAGATTGACTATGTTAACAAATTGAATGATAAAATATTATAGGACATTTTTTTTCATAAAGTTGAGAAGGCAAGAAGATGTTATTTAGTATTTTTGTGTAGTTCTGTCGATTTGTTTGTTTGCTTATTTTCATGGTCACATGAGTACAAAATACTAGGACAATTAAACAAATACAAGATAAAGGAAACAATGAAATAAACTTTTAGAAACTTAGTACTGAAAATAGTGGAAAAAACGTACGACTTTACACTTTGTCAACCAGAGGATGTTGCCTGTTCTTTATTTTTTATACGCTTTTTATCTGTAGCTTTAAAACTGTTTGAAGAATATTGATAAAATTTATGGCATATAATGTAAATGTTGTTGTTTTTTCTTGATATATGATAACGAAAATTATTGCGCTACTGTAAATTAGTTCAGTAAATACGGGTCCAGCATTGTCGTATGGTGTGTAAAGAAATTTAGTATAAACTTAGCCAAAGTTTAGAAACGTTCAAAATAATCAAGATATATAATTGAAAGATAATTTAAGGAACAAAATATATTTCTTTAAAGTTTAAGCCTAATATATCTAGTACTCCATACATGCAAAAACACAGGTCAAATTATATTATAATAAAATAGAATAACGTGTATCTTGCCATACATTTTATTTGTTTTGCTTTACGTTCATTTACATAGTATTGTAGAAAACATTTAATGCAATTGGTATTTTGGTGTAAATTAAATATCAAATATTGTTTTAACAGAAGCAAATATCACTGTTTAGCAATGTTACCAATATTACTAAAGTTATTTGAAATTAAATTTTTGCATTCACTTTCTAATCAAACTTTTATGGTATAATTTCTAAGTACGTAAAGTGAAGTAATGTGGATTAGGAGTATTTTTTATCATATGCAGTATATTGCATAATGTAAAATTACATACAAATTATACTTTAAACCTGTTCCTTTTCTAATAAAATGACATTTTAAATATTATTCATCTATTTAAAATTTAATAGACCTCATAAATTTTTTTTACATTTTGAATAAATAAGAAATATTGAAAATAAACTAAAAATAATTATTATTCCTAATTGAAGTAATATTTTATAAGTATATAAATAACGATACTTTAATTAATTGTATAATATAAATGGAATAAATAAATTGCATGATATAACTCGAGATGAAATGTGTAAGGAAATTTTTTCCTTAGAAAATTTTGCAATAATGTATTCCTATCGCGCAGTGTAAACTATCTCGGAAAACAATACCCAAAAAAATTTTCAAAGTTTATTGGCTCTCTGGATACTTATTAATTCTTTCGACTTTTAAGAAAATTTACACACAAAGATAAGGATCTAAACTTTTGCATTAACATTCGAAGATTAATTTTTCAGAATATAATAATGTCCATTGAATTTGCATTCCGATTTAGTATGAAATACACAAAAACCCTTAATGATAAAGGGCAAGTGTCACCAAAAACATTTTCCGCCGTGGAACAAAGATTTTCATCTCCGCTTGAACATTGAAAGCAGGCGAGTATCATTCAATCTCGGCTAGATTTTATTTGGAAGCCAAATTTTTCTATTGATTTATCTCAAGGTCTTTGTGGTGAAGTGTTTGTGATAACACGTAAAGTTTGAAAGTAAACAAAGTTTAACTGTTTTGATGTTAATTTTAAAAACGACGTGACTTAGCAGAAATTTCGCCTTAAACTTTTACTCATAAATATGAGCCTTACTTTTTTAATGCTCGGTAATTGAATTATTAATGTCTTCAATTCTGGGAGGAAATATTATGAAATTATAACTTTAATAATTTGTGTGTAGCGTAATATAAGCTTGAGGAAATTTCCAAAAAAAAGCGTATTCAAAGAAGAAGTTTATTATGAAGATATGTTATATCTACGTTTGGAAAATAAAAACTGAAAATAAATTTCATATAAGAATTTAAATGACTTTTAGATGCTAACCGATAAAATTATTAGTTCAATAAATCCATTGTTCATTTAACAATGGATTTATTGAACTAATAATTTTAACAATAACAATGTTACGACTTTCCGTCATTAATTCACTAATTCAAACACAAAATTAATTTACAATAATGTAATTGGTTTTTAATAATTGGTCTTAGAAAGGTGCTAGTTTTGTAAAATGAAATTCAATGTTTTTGCAATGTGAGCACAGGGATAGGTAACTTTAAAGGTAAATTACTACTATGGTAATTTATTGTGAATCAAGGCAATAATTAAAAAAAATTACCAAAGAGGGTTTCAAAAAACATAAGAGAGATATTTCGAATACATATTTATAAGACCTTATATGATTCCCCGAGACATTTGATGTAAGAAGTGACTGATCCGGAGGAAATAATGTTTTGATAGTATATTATAAACAATATTTTTTTAAATTGCTCCACTTTATTATGTTAAATTTAGCCTGTTTTGAACAATTAATGAAGAAAGAAGAAAGGCAAGACTCGTACTACAATTGTTATGTGCACAATCAGAAATATACAAGAATATAAACGTTTCAGTTTACATATTATTTCGTTTAAACACATGGAAAATATTAAAATTACAATTAATTTTGAAAATACATTATACAAATTTTGCAAATATACATTAGTAATACATTTTTAGGGGCTTCAAACAGTGAATTTCTCAAAAATAATTACGTTTTAGTATTAATAAAAATTTAGATAACAACTTTTAATATTTCTAGTTGAAATAAAATATGTGGTTAATACTAGAGCCGTATAACAGCTTCCTATATATTGAAGTATTTGAGATATACCTAGTTACACAATGGGTTAAACATGGCTAATTTTACCCACAAATTCTCTTTTCCCGCAAAATTCTAAATAAGAAGCAGATTTGGGCTTTACCCAAAGGCTAATTTCAAAAGACTTTCACAATTCTAGGGTGAAGAGATTATCCTCCCCAATCCCCATTTACAGTGTACGGTAGTAGTATCGAAGTATACTGATAAATATTTTAAATATATTTCTAATTTTGAGCCAAAAAACTAAATATTATATGTGATAAGTTCCTATCTTATTTCATCTAGACGTCCTCAGTATCACAGGCAGATGGATAATGTGGCCACAACAATAGGGTTCTATCGGGTATGGAGTGCCTAAAAACGTACAAGAATAGATCAGGGAAAGAATTTATATGTAATCCTGTAGAAATTCTTTTTTTTATGTATTTGCATAACACTAAACCATTGAAGTCTTCAACTGGTAGTATTACGTAATGTGCGAAAATTAAATGTGTGTAAACAGTGGAAAAATTGCATCATATCTAACGAGATATTTTAAGGAGACAGCAAATTGTAACTCAAATTTCATAAAAGATTGCAAGAAGATATCTGTAAAGATAAGTTTAACGAAACAGTTAATATTTTTAATCACAATCAAGGTTTCATGTCCAATATTTGCCAAGTTAATTAATTGTGCAGTGCGAATGAAGTTTCATTGCCACTTCTGATACTTAAATTAGCCGACACGAAAATATTAGCTTCGAATATTTTAAAATAATAAATTAAAAGTCGAAAATCAAAAATCTAAATTATTTGTGTAATTAATCAGAATTATTTATACTAATAATGACTAATGTACAAAATTTATCAAGAAAATACTGACCATTGCAAAATTAAAAAAATATTATTAGACTCCAAAAAAGAAGTGGTAAACTATTTGTCAAGATTTATTTTAAAAGTTGTCCTAAAACATGTTACGAAAAAGAAGATAGGCATTTAGTTCACATAAAATATGATTTTTCCTTAAACTAAAGAAATGTGTACAAAAATTTGATAATATTTAAATAGCTATACTAAATCTAGGGATTCAGTCTTATACTTATAAAGTTCGGAATACAGAACATGTTTCCTTAAAATCATAAAAGTTATTTTGGTAGTATTTTCCTAAACTTAGTTTGTCGTCTAACATAAGCTTGCGTGCTTATTTGTTCTACATTTAAATCCATTGTTTTTAAATTTTTATTTATTTAAGTATTTTTTTAGTCACAACACAAACTACTTTCGAGAAAAAATTAAAGAACGCTTTATGACTTCAAAATTGAAGTGTAATTTTTTTTCTATAAATACTTAACTTATTAGCTCAAATAATTAAAAAGTTTAAAAAAAATATAGAAAATATTTCATAGTCTATGTAATCTGCATTATCAATAAAATTACCAAATCCTTATTTTTCTACTCTATATTAATAAATTCAATCCCAGTTCAAATCCTATTGGAGAATTTCCTAAATCAAAAATAAGAAAACGTAAATGCAAAAAAAATCTGAAAAAGTACTTCAAATCAGATACTCCACAATAATCGGAACTGAACAGCGTCAAAAACAATAATAAATATGATATCATTACGTAGTAAAGTAGTAAAGTCTTGCTATTTATTTTAGAAATGCAGAAAAAATTAAATTGCCCTAATGTGGTTTCAAAGCTTCTTCTATTCTTTTAAGTTTCAATAAATGGCTTACTACAAGTAAAGTCAGGTTTACGTCAATAATTTTAAAAGCAGTGGGTTTAAGATCTAGAGTTTTATAGTAGTATTTCTATAAAAATAACTCTGAACATATTACACTGAGCAATAATTAATTCTAGTTTAAAGACATATAGAATGAATAATAACATTTTACCTTACAGTGTCGAAATGAGTTTTTAGTTTAGTTTGTGTGAGATAATTAGAAGAAGATTATTTTTATTCACTGAGCTTCATTGCATCAGGAGAGAAATAAAGATTCCATCAAAGGTGAGATTCATAATTTTGAAGAAGTTTATGGAAAAAAGGTTTTTTAATGTACTTATTTTTCAACATGATAGTACTATTTCTAGAAATCTCCAGTTTATATTTTTAATGAGTTACGGATGGGAAAATAATACCTCACAATATATGGACTGACGTTATCGATATAAACATTATGATTCGCTACATTACACTTTTATAAGTTTATTGTAATTTTGTTATTTTTTTATTGTAATTGCAAATGCGAAGCATGGCACAGTTTGCTAATTTAAAAAAAAATAACTTAAACATAAGTCATTGTTACGAATTTTTTTCAATATTACGGCTTATCAAATACCACTATTGATAAAATAAAATAATTTTATATCTTAAGGGTCGGATGTATGCAATGAAATATTTCGTTTCGCACTAATACACAAGCGCGCGCACCGGCCTCGGCGGTGCTGTGTGACTCTTAGTAGTGTGCGTCACACGAACACTATGGGATCGGCACTCTATAGTTCACGGACACAATGGGATCGATTGAAACAATTTTTACACTAATTATTAAAGTAAATCAGAACATGATTTCTTTGTTACAATGTCTTTGTAAATTTATTGATACGGGATACGATTCAACCTTGGATATGGTTTAAGTTGGTTTTTAACTGAATTTGGGGAATTCCAAACTGAAAAAATGTTGCACATATTTTGTGTAACTATTTTTTATGTATAATCCTTTTGAAAATTAGTATGGAAAGCATTGACTAAGATAAGAATAAAAACTCTTAAAAAATTTTGTGCATAATGATAAAATAACTGCAATATCACACATTTTGTTAAAAAATATTTAAAAATTGGTTTTCTTTGCAAATGAAAATATTTAGGCATTAAATATGAAAAAAAACGAAATTGACCAATTGTTTCATGTACTTATTGATTGACTTCCGTTTGTTTATTGTAGACATAAAGCAGTATAAAAGTTATTGATAAAAGTAATTATAACAGAGCGAATTTTATAAATTGAAAATATTTTAAGAGTGATTAATTTACAAATATATATATATATATATATATATATATATATATATATATATATATATATATGTATATATATATGTGTGTGTGTGTGTGTGTGTGTGTGTGGATTAATACACAAGATCATCCTTTGATTCACTATGCGCTGACTAGACCTGGAACTATCATATGAAATTAATAAGTTAATCAGATTGGTGGTGAAATGTAACACGGAAACATTTTAAGTTATCTCGAGCGTATTATATCAGACGTACATTTTTTGCCCTAGTACATTCCCCTTCTCTTTCAACATTACTTCCTGCAACATTATTTTGAATTTCCTCTATAGGATGGTTCTTGCAACAATTATGACGATTATTTTTTTTTAATGATAAAATAAAATTGCATCACACAAACTCAATGTCAATAATAACAAACGAATAAAAAATTACAAAATTAGAGATGGTTAGACTAATTTTCTAGTGTATATTTTCTAGTATAATTTCTATAACTTTTAAAAAAAAAATTGCACGCGGTTCAAAAATATAAATATTTTTGAACTCCTATTTTATCGACTTTCATTTTATATCCCACATAATGAGCACGATAAAAACAATTTTTGACCCTTAATTTTCCCCCTCTCTCTACAAATTAATCCGAATTATAGTTTTTATGTCATATTTCTGCGTCTACTAGAAGCTATAACCATGTTAAATTTAAATTTTATGTTAGCTTTCTAATTTTTTTTAAAATTTTTGCTCCCTATAAAGTCTGTAATAAATCTTATGTTTTCCCATTATTATCTGAAAATATACAAAATAACAACATATTTATCCACTAATTTAAAAAGCGGTACAAAATATTGCGCATTTCAAATGTATCATTGAAATATTATGCTACGATCATTTGTACGTGATTTGCATTTTATCGTAACATACAACATAAAACTTGCACTGTGTACAAGCCGTGTACGCGTGATAAATCTATGGCACAAGCCGATGAAGAGCGGCCGGATCACACGTCCGCACTGCAAGCGAAAAGGGTACTGAATTCAAAATATGCGCGAGCGCCGGAGAAAATAATAGTTTTTATTTTTATAGAAGCTGGTATAGAATATTCGCGCGCGGAATGCCGTAAAAATTCGGTAATTTTGACCTAATACCGAAGGCTTCATATTTATGTCATAGTTAAATCCATGTAAAAGAATGTAGCTACATTAATTAAGAATAAACACAGTGAATTGAAAATCATTATATCTTTGTAATGTTGTTCTAATATGCGAAACGGCGGAGAGCCTTTTTGGTAAAAGAGGTTACTTTGAGATTCTTTTTTTTAAGTTAGGAACATAATTTAGAAAAAATATCGTACAATAATGTAGCACAAACGCCATTCTATGCCGTGGTATTTTAACATAATATAAAATTTTTGTAGTTATTGAGTATTTTGCGAAACCAAACACCCATTTCCGTCTATTTGCGAAATTCGCCCCTTGAATACACGTACAAATAATATTAAAAGATTAAGAAACCTGTTAAAATACAAAATACACGCGAATGTTTGGTACAAACCTGGTTAAACTCTTTGGTTAAACCACCCTATTAAATTACATAACTAAGCCTCAGGTTCATCAGCAAAAAATAAACCGCTTAGAAAATCATTACCATTTTTTGTGGAAAGCTTCGTCTCGTCTCTTCAACTTTAAGCAAATAATGAAACATTCGCAATAGACGACTTCGTTGGAAAATTATTATCGACCATTTTTTATACTTCACAGGAAATAATTTAACTTCCGCTTATTGATAATTATTTGATTTTATTTGTCTTGGGAAACTTTAATTGTTTCAAGTTAATTTCTTTCATTTCCTTCTTTAGCCGGGACCATTTTATAAAGTACTTATTTTTAATTATCAGCAGAAATATTAATAACGTCTTTTTACTGTTGAATTAAAACAATCTGATCCTATACATATCAATTACTTTCATTTGCACAAAATCTATGTTTGACCAAGATTTATATTACGCAAATTATTCTCTTTCAACGATTACAATTGTTTTTAATTAATTAAATAGAAAAGCGAGTCAAATTTCAAAGAAACATTTAATATTTTTGTACTCACAATATTATTTTAAAGTTTGGTATTGTAATGGAAAATAATTGGATAACTTCCTTAGATTTTAATATCCTGAAACCTATACAAAATATCCATTGTAATTAATGGGTCTGTGCTTTTACGATTCATCTTGGTTCCTATTAATGTTGCCTTTTATTAATCTAAATAAAAAATATATTTCATTTTTATAAGTAGAATAGGCGACGGTGATTTCTCTATTAAATTTTATGTAAAGACATAAATGCTATTTATTTATGTACTGCTTGCTTGTATTTAGTTAATGTATTTCAAATAGAATAAAGGTACTTATCTCGGTTAAATTCGGTTTTCCGTTTTAGTCTGCACAATATTTTCATGAAATATGTGTTATTCAAATTAAATACTCATTATATAGTGCATAGAAATCAAAATGTTCAAAATAAGTGCTTCTTCCTATAATACAATGTTGCCTTTTTGTTCATAGAAATTTATATTAAGTTTCAAAATTAATCACGGATTTTGCAACTGTACGTTTGAATATCATAATTTACTGCGCATAGTACATTTATTATATTGTTTCTTCTTATTTTTAGTGCATTATTATACTTTACTATGATGTTTATTGTACATAACCATAATATTTGTGCCATATTGAGATAATGGCTTTATTAAAAATCTTATTTAGCTTAGACAATTTTCAAACGTCAAGTATTATAAAACAATAGTAAGATTTAATGACTTTCAAACTTTTTTCCAAAGGTGTAATATTTATGTTTAATCAGTATTACTTCAGTATAAGTGTAAGGCGGATTCTACTTATTAATGTAATTAACTACTATAATCAATATATTAAATATCTGAATATATACTATACTAAATGTGATGTATAGGACAAAAATTTCAAAAGTAATTTAAATTTAACGGTAAGGTAAAATATTTTGTTTGGAAACATTTCATGTATTTCTCATTTATCTATATTAAAAATTACAAATAATTAAATTCTTTATTTGAAATTAAATTATCAATTTAAGACTTGTATTATATATATTTTATATTTATATATTTATTTTCATAGTTTTTTAAAATGCCGTTTCATTTTATATTTATAAATATAAAGGGAATGCCATTTTGGCATTTGTACACAATTTAGACATTTTAATTGAGCAGATAGTTTAATTCGTTTCATCATCAATATGACTGGATGGTAATACCAATTGCAAACATGTAATAAGAAAAAACGAGATATTTTTAAAACAAACTTTAATACTTTTGTAATACTAATAAGTACAATAATAATAACAATACTTATACAACAAATACAATAATAATAATAATAACAATACTTATATAATAATTGTACAATAATAATAAATAATAAATACATTTTATTTAGTCAATAATTAGGCGGGTGGAAAAATGTAATGTCAATGAATATTGCGAAATTATTGTGAAGTCCTTTCGATGTTCCCAGAGATGTAACTGCAACACAATAATGTAATAGCAATAAGCTTTAAAACCGACATACACTAAGACGTTTCTTAATTTAACCATTAGTTTCGTTTTTCATTTCCATTTTGAAAATTTTATAAGAGTTTTTCTCTTCTTTTGTGACAACTATGACCGAAAAATATGAATCATAAACAATATAGTAAACAAAGGGAAATCTGGCACCAATTAAATTTAAGCATTCCCTTATATATTGTTACCAATATTATGAATATACTGGGGACATCCAGTGAACCCTTTTAAAATTTTTTTGCTAATAACATGCCGATTTTTTATATATATATATACCCCTTTCATTATTAAGACCAGCTCCGGTTGGCATTGCTTTAGATCTAATCGTTCTTATCAGATAATTTGAAAATATTTTCGTAACCATATACTGTATTTTGCAAAGCTCTTCTACATTTCTTGTTAATTATGGCTTTTGGAAAAAAATGAACATTTTTTGTAGTACTACCTGTCTACTTATCACAGTATTTCTTTATGGTATTTTCAAGTACTTCATAATTTAGGCATACATATTTTTAAATTTTGTAAATATAATAGAAATAATTAGCTATTAATTCGCAAATTTTATAAGCAATCATTTGAAAGAGGACTTGAATGTATAGTATTTTGGAGATAAAAAGAAGATTGTTGAAACATCTTATAATAATTGAAGTAGTTGACAAAGGTCAAAAACATGACACGGGCAGTAAGGTTTTAATTTAAAAGGTGTAATATTTGGGCTAGAAAAAAAAACGTTATTCAGAAATGTTTTTTTAATAAAGTTAAGGTGAAAAAATATGAACAAATTTATGATGTCAAAATTTATGAAACAGGTAATAAATATCATGTCTAATTTATGCATATGAAGCATTAAATACAGCTATTTATGTCTCATGTTGGATACAATCTTAGAATGTACTTAAATTTAATTAAGCAAATTTATGTGTTTAAAAACGGAAAAAAATCATGTTTTATGCTCAAGAGATTTGAATTATGCTATTTGTTTATTTTAATTTATTGAATTCGTAGAAATTACGTAAAATATTAAAATTACGTTAATGACAAAATGGATGTGCCTATCACATTCAATTCGTTATGAACACAATTTTAAATCTTTTATCCAAAAAAAAGTAATCTCTTTTCCACCTATAATTAAAATGAAAGGAAAAAAATTAAATATACGGAGAAGAAGAAGAATGAGAGAAATAGAGAATATTTTTGTTGAAATAAAACATATATGTCATTAAATTGATTATATGACTTGTCTAAGATTAAAAAAATTCGATTTATGTAAGCTAATGAGCATTTAGACTTATTGGTTGTTTGCAATAATTCAATAGGAAAAAATTTAATTTAAGATCGTTCTTATTTATTTTTCCCATTGAATTAATGTTAAATTGTAATCTTAATTTACTCACAGGTCTATCATTAATGTAGAAGAAGAGACAAGTGGTAGCCTCTTGGTCGCTGCAATACAGTATGCACGCAGCATGTCGCTGGGTGCGTAATGTTTGTATTCCCTGGACATCTAGGGCGGCCATTGAGGTAGACCTTTAAGATATACTTAGTTTTATTGTACTTTGTAACAGTGTTTTTACAGCATCTGCAATTGTGTTACATAAAGATTATAATTCAGTATAGCGTGACTCAACAAATAAATTTTTACAAATTAATTTGTTGAGTCACGCAATATTGAAAAAAAATAATTTTAAAAAAATTAATAATTATTTAAATTTTATTGTAAAAATTAATAATAAAATGCAGACAACATATATTATTTAACTCATTTAATATTGCTTTCTGTATTCAGTAAATGAAAAAATTGAAGCAAATATTTGATAAAAACATTTTCATTAAACATTTTTTTTTTAAATAATCAATATTTAAAAGTGAAAGTTACTAATAAACCATAATTCTTAGAATGTCTTAAATTCAGAAGTGATGAATGCAAATCCTAATTTCTTAAAAAAATACCTGGTTAATTTCATTAGGGATATATTCGTTGCCAAAGTAATTGTGTTTATTGTAGCTAACCAAAGACCAATCTGCCGAATACATTTTCTGACACACATATTTTTGTAAAATCAAAATTATGTACATCTACACAAAAGGTTAGAAGAAATATCACCAGACTAGGGGTTATATTATTCACTGGCTTTAGGTCAGGTAGCAGGAAACGACCGAGAACGATGAAACATCAGCTGTAACATTGCAACTAAAGTTGCGGGGTAGTAGAAAACCCACGAGTACAACCTGATTCTTATCTTCGATCGAGCTAGCTAGGGTAAAATTTAAGAAAGTAGAAGTAGTAAGAAATAATAATAAAACATATAATAAATAGGACAATTCCAACTTAATAATATCAAAAATCATTAGGAATAATATTTTAAACTAACAGAAAGTGCAGCGGAAAGTGTCCTTTTTCGTTCAAAAATAAATTTCTCCTAAAGATACAAAGATTATTTTATCGACCGAAACAGATTTTATGACGTTAATCTTATGAAGTTTTTAAAACAACATAAAAAATGGAAACATAAAAATGCTAACAATTTTTGTGTTTGCTGAAACATTATGCCGTAAGTATAATACAATTGCATAGAACTGAAATTGTGTGTGTGTGAACTTTTATGTCATCCTAGTTCATTCTAGTTTTTTCTAACTTTTAATTTATTGAGTATAAATATAATACAAACAAGGAAAAGTAAACAAAAAATTAGTCTCAATCCTCTTATGACTCAGAGTTCTAAGAGCAGACTACTCTTTACTTTTAATTTAACGTGTCGTAATCATCACAGATAAATTCTAAACACATAAATACATAATGCTGCTTTTTGCATAGTCCTGTAACAAAAGTAAGGTTACTTTCCATTTTACATTATTTTCGACACAGACGAGCTGTAAGACAATTCACTTCCAATATGGATGGTAAAATAATTGCAATACAAATTCCGTATGAACATTTCTGAAAACAATTATAAAAACGGTAACAACAAAATGTGTATGAGATTGATGTATTTAAATTTGAAAGAAATAAAAAGATAGGAAATAAAATTATATTATATAGATACTAAAATGTATAGGAGCACATTGAAATTAATTTAAGCTGAGTAAAAGTGAAATATAAAAAAAAAATATTATGGATGTTTAGCCATAATTCTTTACGGAGTCAACCGACTTCGGATATTCTTTTCTATTTATTTAAAAGAGGGTACTTTGGAGGTTATCCCATATTAATATGAAGATAATCTGATGATAAGGCCCGGAAATGTACGATGGAACTCCTTAACGAACGGGAGTGAATCAATTATGATTCAATATATTTACTACACCACTTATCAGGTCAGGGTCTAATGAAACGTTTTGGAGATGGATAATGAAACTCCGTAACGGATGTTAGAAAATAAAACATAATTCAAGATATTTCCTACTGTTCGTTTTTAATTTGCTAAAGAACTACACCATCTACTAAATTAGAGCCTGATGATGAGTTCTGGAGACGAATAATGCAACTCTTTAACGGATGATAGTAATTCAATCGTAATTCAATAATTTGATACTGATTAATTTTAGTGGAGAACGGAACGTATCAACGGCTGACAGCTGACCGTTGGCGGCTGATACTGTCTCTTCAATTTGTGTGTGGTTGATAACCAACCTTAGACAAAGAGGAAATTATCTATATACTAGCTTTTGCCCGTGACTTTTAATATTTATACAATAGTCTAAGAGCGAAAATAATTGAATATTTGTTGAAGTATGATAGTTCATATTATTAATCCCAAAAATTCTAAAATAACACATCATTTCAAAAATTTACTTCAATAAAAAGTAAAAATTAATTAAAACAAAAAGGTAGCTAAATCACTTTTTTGAAGTAGGTCCGGCACTGTCGATCAACGTAAACAAATGTATATTTTTTTATTATAAACACGCCTTGTATAAATCTATTACGTATTGTCAGTACATTAGAAGTTTTAAATTTATATCATAGATTAAATTAAATTATTAATTTGTTTAAGTTGCCGACAGTGTTAGCACCGACTTCCAAAATAAGTAACTCAGTTATTTTTTTCGAATAAGTAGGTAACTGTTTTGATTTCATTATTTTTTAATACTTTCTTTTTTTGAAGTCCGTTCTTATAGATATTTTATATGAAGTGAGGCATGGAATGGATGTATCTCTCGCCTTTTATGCTGTTATTTGTAGTTCTCATTAGGTTCCAAAATGCTTTGTAAGTTATTAGAGAATGCACTATGGAAATTTGAAAAATATATTCTCTCAAAAATTATGCATTTCCGCTAAGGAAACATGATTAATTGAAATAGTGGAGCTACACCAATCCTTTCCCCACCTCTCTTAATCCAATTTCAGGTAGCACGTATTTAAATCTAATGCAAACTTTGCACCTCGAAAGTGATTTCGGGAAGACCTTGAACTCTAGAAGGTCAAAAGTTAAATAAAGCTTTAACTTGAACTCAAAGGAAGTATTCAGTGAATGTTTCAATCAAATGGGATAAGTATATACATATATATATATATATATATATATATATATATATATATATATATATATATATATATATATATATATATATATATATATATATATATATATATATATATATATATATATATATATATATATATATATATGTATATATATATATATAATTCGATATGATTTAAAACCATAGTGAAAACCCTACTGCTAACCCCTAACCCAATCATCACTTTCAATTAAATTTTCAATTCGTTCTTCCTAGGGTTAAGTACACTTTCATTCATGCCGAGGTAGTCAGTTTCAATATTTGTTTTCTATAGTGTGCGAAAATAATATTTATATTATTCCATTTAAATTCCAAACAATTAATGAAGTTATTTGAACCCTTCAAGCTTATCATTACATATATTGATAACATAACCCACGATTGTAAATATAATACACGCTTTACTACTTCCCCCAATATTTTCACTAAACTGCAATCTGAATATCGGTAAAACAAAAATAGTACTGTGGAATGAAGTCCACAATATTGCGTACTATTTATATATTATTTACTTCAGTTTTATAAAAATAATATAAAAAGACTAAAACCGTACAGTATTAAGATATAAGTTTAACCTAGAATCAATACGACTCTTCCCTTTAGTTAGCCCAATTTTGGACAAATAAAATAAATTTTATAAAACCGTTTTAAAAAGTAAGTGCTAAAAAGTAAAAACTGATAAATTCAAAATAGATATACGCAATAAATGTCTAAGTTACTTACTAAGTTACTTTTTGAAGTCAGTTCCAGCACTGTCGATGAACTTACGCCAACTTGAAAAATAAGTAACTTAGTAATTTATTGCGAATAAATTGGTACCTATTTTGAGTTAATTATTTTTTACATTTTTTTATCTACTTCTTTGAAGTCGGTTTTTAAAAGGATATTTTGTTTTAAAGTTTTATTGAATATTATATTAAAATTAAACATCACACTATACTTTAAAATAAATTATTTTGTTGTTGTTAATTACAAAAGATTTTGTAAATTAACATCTACTACTTGAAGGGTCCCGTTCTCCATATCTAAAATCCAATATTCGATTCTCCGCAGCAATAACCTAAATAACAAGAAACCATGGCATACATATATATATATATATATATATATATATAAATCATATATATATATATATATATATGATTTATATATATATATGTACATATCTTTATTTTTTCATTTGTAAAATATTTTGTTATTTATTAGTTATTTATATGTTTAATTATTTATAACAGGTTAGGTTAAGTTGAGTTATATCTTTGTCGAAAATTTTACATTTGGAGTTTAAAAGTGGTAATGACAAACGAACTAAATATCATTAAATTTATTTCAACTTGTGGATACTGTCAAGGTTTTGCTCATCATGACCTGTGATTGGTGCGTGGACTCATAAATTATAATGCTCACTAATTATAGTTTTAGCGTGGTGAACTACTCTAACTAACTATTGTTTTTTTTAGGCGACTAACTTCAATTGTAATGAAACGAATGCAGTCGAACGTCACAGATTTATTTCATTCCTTTTTTTTAACTAAGTATGATTTGCTTTACTTTTTCTGTTTCATCAAATCGTTGCTTTTCTCCATCGTAACGCTCTTAATAGAGACACGGTCATGGTCATCACGTAGTTCAGTCGGAGCTGATGTAATTCGCCTCAAGCTATGTTGCACCCTGGAACCTGCCCACAGGAAATTTATTTTGTTTAATTAAAATTTAATAAATATTAAAATATGGTCGTATACTTTAAACATATTATTGTAAAGTTTTAAGTAACAATAACTTCTGCGAATGAAATAGCTAGAAATGGCTTGTATTATACAATGTATTTGATATTCATATATAATTTTTTAAAACCTATTTCGTAGTAAATAAAATAAATGTTTTGTAATTGTTTGAATCAAATATTTTACTCTGCATTTTGACAGATGATGTTAATATTTGTTATTGATGGAATATCTGCATATGGCATAGCGGCACAAAATAAAGCTTTCAGAAGCACAATTGAATTGCCAATTTGAATTGCAGATATTTTTTTGAATAAATCATGTCACTATTGAAATATAATATTAATGTTATATACACAAAAATTAAATAGTATTAAATTTTTTTTAAATTTAAATTGTCACTATTATTTCCACATTGTACAATTTGACATTTTATTTTACAATATTTTGAAATGAATATCTGTCAAAACTGATATTTCCGATTTTAATGAAGTCGTCTGTATATTGGATTATATTGGTACATGGTTTCGTTGTATTACAACATCTCCAGATGGGCTATTAGCAAAGATCTTTGTTAATAGCCCACCTAAAATAATAGTATATAACGTAGTTTCATTTAATTGCGAATAATGAATTTCTCAAAGATTAACGCCAAATATATTCTATATATACTGTGCCAAATATATACTGTTTTCATAAAATATAGTAATGTAAACTATATTACGCCTTTAATTACAATAAATGCTTTTACTCGTTTAATTACAATCGGTCGTATTAGTTATACTACATATTTATTTTTGAATGAATTAAGGTTATTATATATCATCTATATAATAAGAAAATGAAGCAAAGAAGATCTACATATATATTAAAATAATTGATCCTCTTTAGAGATTTACAAAAGTTTTAAAGAGATTTTTAACGGAGAACGAAAATTTCGTATGTTCTTTTTTCGTTAAAAATGTTTTAATGTCTTAACAGTTAAAAGTGATTATTATTTGTAATAACATTAATATTTAAGGATACCGGTATTTTATTTCACACCATAAAAAGAAATAGATAATAGTATCTAGTAATACCGAATATTCCATACCACAAAAAATGTTTCATCATCATATAATTTAACTTAAATCACATTTTGATGTGGTCAGGATCGGGGAAACAGTCTATAAGACGGAACGTAAATAGGTCAATATTTCAAATAAAATTGCTTTTATTCTGCAGCGAAACTCTGAAACAATAACGATATATTTACTTTCAACGACAGTGACTTCAGTTCTAGCTGTACATGGAAAATAAATTAAAATTAAAAACGCGAATTCGAAGATTATTTCTTGTGCCAAATATGTGTAGAAACGTTTTATAACTTTCGTACTAAGGGTGGTATCTACACTGGGAATAAACATGTATCTAACATCTTTACAAATTGAATGATGAATAAGTATAGGAAATTTTTGATCACAAACTGAGAAGACAAAAAAAATTTCTTCAGTATTTTTGTGTGTAGGTCTGTTAATTTGTTTGTATGCCTACTTTTTTGATCACATAAATATCAAACGCGAGATGATTTAATGAAATAAATACGAGAAACAACGAAATAAATGTTTAGAAGTTTAGTATTTACAAGAGTGGGATGTAAGTTGCACAAACTTTATACTTTATTAATTGGGGGAAGTAGCCTAATTCTTCATTTTCGATGTTCTTAACATCTGCAGGTTTAAAATTATTTGAGGAATTTCGACAAAAATTATAGAATGTAATGTAAATATTATTGTTGTTCCTTCATAAATTTTAACGAAATTTATAGCCGTGCTTTAAATTTGTTAAAAAAATGCACGTCCGGCATGGCCGTATGCTGTGTAATGACATAAAATACAATATACCCTTAGTTTACAAAAACATTGAAAATAACTGAGACATACATTTAATAGATAGTTTAAGAAACAAAATTGTTAGGTACTACTCTGTATCTCCAAGAACGCAGGTCAAACTATTATGAAATACGCACTTTACACTTTTCGCATCTTGTCTTAGGAAATATTTAATTGACTTGATATTTAAGTGCATATCAAATATTTTTTTAACGAAAGTCGACGTCACATGCTTGGCAATGTTACCAATATTAATAAAGTTATTAAAATTAAGTTTTTGGTTAAACTCCTGGTCAAACTTTTATATGTGCTTTTACTTCCATATACAAATTATAATTTTAGATATGTTCCCATTCTAATAGAATTACATTTTATATATCATTTTCGTAACTATCAAAAATTTCATGGCCTTTTTATACCTTCAGCAAATAACAAAAATTTAAAAAAAAACTAAAAATAATTGCCAATTTCTAACTAGTAATTATTTTTAGTTTTTTTGAAATAATAGATTATAAATATAAAAATAACAATATTATCAGTAATTTAATATCATAAATAGAAGAAATGAATCGTGTGTTATAATACGAGTCGAAATAGGAAAACTGATTAATTCCTCCATATTATATTGCAATAAATCTATATATTCCTACCGTGTAGCGTAGACTATCTCAGTAAATAATCTATAAACAGATTTCGCAAATTCATTAACTCTCTGGGTACTCATTAATTCTTGCGACTTTTAAGCAAATTTTCAGACAAAGATAAGGATCTAAACTCTTGCGGTAAAATTCGAAGATAAACTTCTCCGAATATAATAACGGCTCCATTAAATTTGCATTCCGATTCAGTCTAAAATACACAAAAGCCCTTAAAGATAAAGCGCAAGTGTCATCAAAAAGGTTTTCCGCCACGGAACAAAGATTTTCACCTCAGCTTGGATATTGACTGCACGAGAGCGTCTCCAATTTATAGTGATTTTCTTTTGTTTGAAAGCTGCGGTTTTTATTGATTTATCTCAAGGTCTGGTGATGAAATGTTTGTGATAACACGTAAAATTTAAAAGCAAACAAAGTTTACTTGTTTGAGATTAATTTTAAAAGCAACGGGATTAAGTAGAAATTTTGCCTTGAGGTTTTATTTTCTTAACCTTAGGTATTTGAATTATGAATGCCTTTAATTCCGCAAGGAAACATTATGAAATCAACATTTAATAATTTGTGGGCAGCATAATATGAACTCGATTAAATTTCAAGGAAACGAACTTAAAGAAGAAATGTATAATGAGGATGTTTTATATCTACGTTTACAAAATAAAACTAAAAATAAATTTTCATATAAGAATTTTTAATAATTTTATCTGCAAACAAGCATAATTAAAAATTAGGCACTTAATGTACGTTGTTAATTCTATTATTTAGGCAATTAAATACAAAACAGACCGAGGTTATGACTTTCCGTGATCAATTCACTAATTTAAGTACAAAATTTATTTACAATAATGTTTTTAAATATTGAATATATTTGGCGTTAATTTTGTAGAAATTCATTATTCGCAATTAAATGAAACTACGTGATGTAGTATTATTTCTACTATCTTTAATTTCTTTACCACGACCTAGGTTTCGTTGTATTACAACATCTTCAGGTGGGAGTCTTAGAGATCTTTGCTAATATCCCACCTGAAGATGTTGTAATACAACGAAACCTAGGTCGTGGTAAAGAAATTAAAGATAGTAGAAATAATACTACATCACGTAGTTTCATTTAATTGCGAATAATGTTTTTAATAAAAAGTGTTAGAAAGGTACCAGTTTTGTAAAATTAAATTCAATGTTTTCGCAACGTGAGAACAGCGATAGGTAACTGTGAACAATAGTAGCAATTTATAGATTATCGAGAAAATAATGAAAAAAGTTTACCAATGAGGGTTTCATAAAAACATTAGAAAGATATTTTGAATGCATAATGGTAATAGCTTATATGTTTCAACGAGATATTTTATATAAGAGATGACTTGCCGTGAGGAAATAAATTTTCGTTAATATATTAAAAACAACATTATTTAAATTACTCTTTCTTATCATGTTAAATTTAGTCTTTTTTTAATAAATAATGAGAACTAAAATGAATGATACATAATTTTAAGCAAAAGTAACCAGTAAGTAAAGTCGCACTGCAATTGTTATGCACATAATTAGAAACATAAAACAATATGAACATTTGGGGTGGCGTATTTAATATTTTAAAAGCTTTAAAATATTAAAATTATATTTTATTTCGCAAATATATTAAGTAGCACGTCTTTCAAAATGTTAAAAATATTGATTGTTGTCCAATATTTTTCAACTTCCTTGGGTGTTTGAATCATAACGATTTTCTTTTATTTATATTTCGAAAAATATCATAGACCGCTTTTTAACATCAAAATTAAAATATCACTTTTTATGAATACATAATTTCTCAGCTGAAATAATTCAGTAGTTTTCAAAAAATGAGACGAAATTTATATGCTAATGTCTCTTATTCTAAAACGATACAGAAAATATTTTAATGTTGTTATTATCTATATAATCTGCATTTCCAACAACATCTACTAAATCCTTACATTTTTACTCTATATTTTAAATTCAGTCGCAGTTTATATCCATTTAGAAAATAAAAAAAGGAAATGCAAAAAAAAGTAATGCAAAAAATTTCCACAACCAAAAAAAGTACATCAAATCTGATGCTCTACAATAATCAAATCTGAAAAGTGTTAATGATAACAGTAAAAATGGGATTATTACCTTGTAAAGTATTATTCAAGATGTAAAGTCCTGATATTTACTTTAGGAATGCAGCTAGAGTGGTGGTCGAGAGAGTAGTGCTCAATCAGAAGTTACAGACTGAGCTTGAGATGACTCCAGTGAATACCAGCCCCAGTTGGTATTTTTTGAGGGTTATTATCTTGTAAAGTATTATTCAATGCGTAAAGTCCTGTTATTTACTTGAGGAATGCAGGGAAAATTAATTTGCCCCAATGTAGTTTCCAAGCTTCTTCTTCCAATGTCTTGAGTTCAATAAATGGCTCACTACATGTAAAGCCAGGTTTAGGACAATAATTCTGAAAGAAGTCGATTTGGGATGTACGGTTTTAGAGTAATATTTTTTTAATAATAACTTTGAACTAATTAAATTGACCAATAATGAATTTTAGTTTGATGAATTTCAGTATGACAGAACATTTTGCCTTCCAGTGTCAAATTGAGTTTTTGGTTTATTATACATGAAATAATTAGAAGAGTATTTTTATTCACAGAGCTTCATTGCAATTAATCACCAGGAGAGCAAAAAAGGTTTCTTCAAAGATGAGGTTCAGTATTTTATAGAATTGTATGGTAAAAAGGTTTTATTAATGAATTTATTTTACACATAAAATGATTGTTTCTGGAAATCGTCTAGTTTATATTTTTAATGATTTGGAAATGGAAAAATAATATCTCATAATATATGAACTAAGGTTATCAATATAAATACTATGCTTCTCCATATTACACTTTCATAACTTTATTAAAATTTTCTTGATATTTAAACACTCAGTTAACATTGTGCAATAAGCACTCGAGGAGCATGGCAGTTTGCCAAAAGAAACTAATTTGAACACAAGATAGTATTACGTTTTTTAATATTATGGTTTATTAAAATACCACAATTAGTAAAAAAAATAATTTTCTATTTTAAATACACATAAAAATGATATTTAAGACTAGGCCTGTTAAAACGTAGGCTACAAGCTGATGTCGCGGTATAGCGTTTGAATCTGCTCACTAATCATAATTTTGACAAACATATTGTTACGCCGCTGTCCTGAATTATGTGTCAAAGTTTAATATTCATCAGAGAGAAATAAACCGCACACAAGTGTCGGTGCGCCGGAAAGTTAGTCATTTTTGTTAATACTTGACAAGGTGAGAAAGCTTCATCTCGCCTTTTTAATTTTAAGTAAATAATGAAACATTTCGCAATAGATGACTTCGTTGAAAAATTCTTATGAACCATTTGCAATATTTAATTGGAAGTAATTTAACTTCCGTTCTTTGATAATTATTTGCTTTTAGTCGTCTTGGCAAATTTTAATTATTTCAGTTTAACTTCTGTTTCTCTTCCTCCCTTAGCAGGAACTGTTTTATGAAGTACTTGTTTATAATTGTCGGCAAAGATATTAATAATGTATTTTTACTGTTGAATTAAAACAATCTGATCCTCTATAGAAATAAATTATTTTCATTTGTGCGAAATCTTTATTTGACAAGGATTTATTTTAAGCAAATCGCTCTCTTTCAACGATTACGATGGTTTTTTAGAAAGAAGCATATAATGTTTTTGTACTCACAATATTATATTATCTTTAAAGGTTGGTATTGTAATGGAAAATTATAATATTAAATTCTTAAAAATTAATAATATCCTGAAAACTACACAAAACAAAGGTTGTGATTAATATATGTGTGCTTTTACGAATCTCTTGTTTCGTATTAATGCTGTTGTTTATTATTCTAAATAAAAAATATTTATATCTTAATACTTGGAATAGATGACGGGAATTTCTCTCTTTAATTTTACATAAAGGCAGATATTCTATTTATTTATGCACGACTTGTACGTATTTGACTATATTTCAGATAGTTGGAATAAAGGTACTTACCTAAATTATATTCGATTTTTTATTTAGTCTGCAAAAAGTCTTCAAAAAATATATGTAATCCAAATATAGAAAAGCTCATCCTACAGTGCTCAGAAATTAAAATGTTTCGAAAAAAGTAATTCTTCCAACAATACCAAGTTGCCTTTATGTTCATAGAAATTGATATTAAATTTCAAAATCGAGCACATATTTTGCAACTAGTGGTATGTATATCATAATTTACTGCTCATAACACGTTTATTATATTGTTAATTCATATAGTTATTGTATTTTTTATGTCACGTCTACTTATTTCACATAACCATATAATTTGTGCTTTATTGATATAATCACTTTATTTGAAATCTTATTTATCTGGACAATAATTTTAATTCTGTGAGAAGCCCCTTTTTCAAACGTCAAGTCTCTTTGTGATTATAACTAGTGGCTTATAATCAGAGTAGTATATTAGAGTTAAAGACTGCTAACCATTTTTCCAAAGATTTAATATATAGTTGAATAAGTATTACTTCGGTATTAGTAATAGAGCGGTTTCTACTTGTTCAAACTTTATCAATATAATTTACTGTTTTAAACATCAATATAATAAATACTTAACAAAGAAGATGGGTAAGACAAAAAATTCAAAATAAACTTTAATTTTTAAGATAAAATAAATTATTTTGTTTGGATGTTCGCTATTTAAACAAGAAAACTCCTGAATATTTCTTTTTAATTTCACGCTTTTGTTAAAATGAAACATACATGTTTTTTTAAATTAGAATATCCACTTCAGACTTGTTTAATCGAATATAATACGTGTAGGTTAGAAATTCCTATTAAGCATACTGTTTAATTCGTTCCATCGTCAACATTACTGGATGATAATACCATTTCCAAAGAAGTAAAAAGCAAAACAATACAGTTAAAAAATAAATTTTGATACTTTAGTAATAATAATAAATACATATACAATTAATTTTACATCGACATAAATATTTTCAGCCGTATGGAAAAATATAATGTAGTGGCAAAAATATTACGAGATCATTGTGAGGTCCTCTTGATGTTCCCAGAGATGTAACTGCAAGACAAAAATATAACAACGGTATATTTTAAAACCAATTCAAAGTAAAATATTTCTTAATTTATCCTAGAATTTCGTTTTAGATTTCAGTGCAGAAAATTGTATAAGTATTTTTCTTTTGCTTTGTGACAATTATGACTGAAAAATATGAATCAAGAAATGGTTTTCATCACATATGATATTAAAGATTTACGATTGAATTGTACCAAATCAATAGTAAACGAAGCGAACTTAGGCACCAATTAAATTTAAGTATTCTGATACATGTTATTACCAGGATGAAACGTATCAGTTATATTCAGAGAACAATTATACTAAATTATTAGGGAGAAAGTAATAAGTAATTTAGACTAAAACGACTCACCCCGTTCATTCTTAGGTCCAGCATTGGGCAAATAAAGGAACATTTCGCTACTTTGTCTACAGATGTTAGCAACGCAACGCAAGAGTGGTGCTCAATGCGCGAGCAAAAACTGCAGACTGAGCGTGAGATGACTCCAGTGAAGACCAGCCCCAGTTGGCATTGTTTGAGGTCTATTCGTTCTTATCTGATAACTTAAATCTCTTTTTGATATGACATACTATAATTTTCAATGAACTTGTGAATTTTTTTTTAATTATGACTTTTAGAAAAAAGTATTAATTATATTAATTTTTTTTCTAGCAGATATACCTGTCTTTTTATAACATTGCAATATTTGTTAATGGCGTTTTAAATGCTTTATAACTTAGTTATATACATTTTTAAACTCTTTAACTAGAATACAAATAATTAGCTGTTATATCGCAAATTTTATAAGTAATAATTTGAAGGTAATATAAATGATTCAAGCAGTAATGTTTCCATTTAAGGGATGTAATACTTGGATTAGAAAAAAAAAGTTGTTAAGAAACATTAAGATTTTGTTAACCGATAAAAATTTAATCTATTAATATAAACATTTCATGAATATCAATGTGTTAAAGAGGATTACTTCATTCCTTTATACCTTTTCAATGCTTATATTAAGACTAAAGGGGTTGAAATATGCACAAGATTATAGTGTCAAAATTTATGAAACAGGTAATAAATCTCGTGTCTAATTGTGAAGCGTTGTTTGCACGCAATCTACGTATTCACGCTGATGGTTGGTTTTCATTTACTGAATTAATGGAAAATAAGTAAAAGTTTAAAGTTATGTTAAGGACGAAATTGATGTGATAGTATAGAAAAAGTAATCTCTTATTCCACCTATAATTAAAAAGACAAAAAGAAGAAAAATAAATATGCGGAGAAGAAGGAGAGAATTGGAGAAAATTTTTGTTGAGGAAAAACACCTATTTTATAAAATTACATATAAAACTTGTAGATATATGTGTATAAGATTAAATTATACCGATTTAAGGAAGCTTAATGAGCATTTATAATCATTGATTATTAGCAACAAACACCAAAAAAATTGACATAATGTCATTCTTATTGTCTTCTCCCATTGCATTAATGTTAAATTCTAATCTTATTTTAATCACAAATCTATCATTCATGTAGAACAAGAGACTAGCTGCTGGCCTTGAAGGCGCTGCGGTACAGTTGGCGCGCAGCATGTTACCGGCTGCGTAATTTTGGTATTTGCAGGACATTTTGGGCAGCCATTGAGGTAGATCTTTAAGATGTTATTGTAGCCAACCTATGGCTTGTACGTCGAATACATTTTTTAACGTTTACATTTTGTTACGATTGTAATAATAGAGATTCATGTAAAAGGTTAGAAAAAGTCTGTCCAATCAGTTCCAAGTGGCTGGACACGACCGAGCTGGAGAACCCATCGTTCTCCACCAGTTAAAATCCAGCTGAACTATTTCGTTTAATTAATATTTTCGTTTCATTTTCTATTTATTGTATCTACTTTTTAATTTTTGCTCAAAATGTTTGGAACATTTTTATGAGAATTAAGTGCATCTTCATTTATGGTGAAGTAGTCGATTTCGATACTTATTTTCTTTAGTTTTCAAAAATTGTTTTTATATTATTTCATTCAAAGTCCAAAAAATTAATGAAGTCAAAAAATTCCATAAGTCCAAATATTTAATTCCTTCAAAAAAATACTCATTTTAGTCTAACAAAAGAAAGTTATACAGCAAAATTAACATTTATCTATTTTTAGCGACTTAAACCTACAAAAACAAAAGGTGACATCACTTACAGTTACAGGGTAAAACAAACTTTTGAATATGGATCATCTCGACATCTGTGATTTAGTGTCACTACACGAAAATAAAATTGGGGAGTACAATGGGACGCCAGAAAAATTATTATTATTCAAGTGCTGTCTCACAGACGAAAAGTTAAAATGGTCTACGCCGACTTCTCCGTTAAGCACCAGCGACTGTAATTAACGTGGAGATTTTTCACAGACTGGGAGAGCAGAAAAAATAGATTAGGTTAATATTATTTCGTCTATTGTTAATGAATATTTCATTCTATTCGCTCCACTCTATTTAGGTTTCGAGGTCTCGTTATAATAAGACAAACATTTCACAAAACTAGATATTGCGTTAAAGATAGTAATGACTGGAATTTATTTATCACTTGCTTACATTTAAATTTATATGAACATATCATTATGGAAACTCTAACGTGAAAACTTACTAAATATACGAATTAATTAACCAAAATGTTTTCAAATTATTATTTTTATTCGTCGTAACGAATTTTATTTTGATGCAATTATTATTGAGTAGCTCAACAGATATTATTGAACAGCTCTTAAATATAGGAAAAACTAAAAAAAAATTGACACAACTCTATTACTGACCATGGTATTATGAAAATATAATAAAAACCTATTGGGCGTACAGTGACATTAATTTCAATAATATATTAAATTTTTTCATTTTAATATAAATTTTAAATTTTATGCCCGAAATATAACTTGTATTTTCTTCTAAAAATTATAGCCTAAAAATGTTTTCTGTCAAATTATTTTACAATTTTCTCATGTCAGTAAATAATCCAGAAAACGAAATTTGCCTTTTAGTTTTCTCTGAATAATATTTATGACCTTAAAAAGTTATTTTATTTGATAATAAGTACAATTTAGGTCTCTTAATGTCGTTGATAAATATACGACATTTATTAATTGTGATACAGACGGTCACTTCATATAACAAAACTCTTCACTAGTGACATAAACGTGGAAAGAATTTCATTGCAGTCTTCTAAAATAAGTATTTATAATTACAAATTAACCATCACGCCATCAACGTTCCTTGGTTAAGTGAATAATTAAGATACAAATTTTATAAAACTAAATATTAAATTAAATACTTGCCATTAGAGGAAAACAATTGGCCATTAAAATAGCACTAGATCTATTAAACTTATACCGACTTCACATGATTAATTATACAAATATAGTTGGCAAAGCTACAGGTGAAACATAATTTTCCATACGTGGAAAAACTTACTTATCTATGGAAGATGCATTTTTACATGCACTTAAAATGTAATAAATGTCAAATATTTACTTACCTATGGAAGATGCATTTTTTACAAACACTTAAAATGTAATAAAAGCAAAATTTTAGTTACCTATGGAAGATGCATTTTTGACAAACATTCTAGACATAAAATTCTTTTTTTCACCTTAACATCTACTTTCATATTTATCTTCTAAACTTATTATTTATATGATGTTTTGCCTTAACGTTTTCAGGCATAAAAATAATTGACAATATCTTAAAAAATACTTCTTATATTGAAAGGGGAAATAGGAAATATGTTTGTAGTGAATATTAAATGAAAAGTGAATATATATATATATATATATATATATATATATATATATATATAATATATTTTTATCGAAATCTTATTTGGCTGAATTATTTTCGTCTTTAAAAGAGAAAACTTTTATTTTGAGGATTTATTATGATTTGATCTACAACATAGTAGTGTAATAAATGTTTTATTGCTCTTGTTGGTCAATCTATTTTCTGTTTAACGATAAAAATAACGTTTCAAATATGATAATAAGATAAAAAACTTTAATGTCTTTTATATCTATAAATAAAAACATTAAACTTTCAGCGAAATTGCTTGACTTTTGTGACATGGAACTGGTGATAGAGCGAACAAAATCAATTAAGAAATCTAGTGACATATTATTCATAATTACTGCGCGGATTATAAATTAATATTTCCTATTAACACTTATGAAAACAATTATATTTTAACACGTATTTCTCTTATATTTATATGAGTATTAAATCTCTAAACTTTCGATATTTTATTAACACACATTTCCTGAAAAAAATCGATTCATATCTACGCACATTAGTAGTATTGTATATTTTCTGACATTGCTTCCGAACTTTGTCACATAAGAAGTTATTATAAAGTTATTTTTTTTCCTAACCGAAAAAATAAATTCAATTCGACATTTATATTTAACATTTTCCATTTTGTGAATATTTTAGTACAAGTCAAGTGAACGTAACAATAATGCTTCCACTCCTTTAAATTCATACACAGCAGCTCTATTCAGCAACAAAATACTCAAATATACGTTAGTTTATATAAAAAATTACAATTTGTCGCTTTTTTAATTAGTTCGCAAACATTTCACGATATAATCACTTTTCCATAAAAATGAAGAATTTTCTTAAAATATTTTCACCTGCTTTTCCCCATAATAAATATTTCTTTAATCTGTATTTTACAGCCTTACATTTGATCGTAACTTTTTTTACATGAATAAATCTACTATAAAAATTATTTTATAGATACAGTTTTAACAGCGACTTGCAAAAAGGGATATTCAAATTTTAAAATAAACCTGATGTGACATACATGCGTATTATATTCCATGCAATCATATTAAAAATCGGTCAAAACTCGTGCAACGAATATTAAATACATAATTATAGAATAACAGCGTCACTAAAATTGTTCAACGTTTACAATTAAAATTGTATGTACACGTAATTTGCGTTCGACCGCTTGTGATGCGCTCTACAGCATGCGTATAAACATGGTGTTATTAAAAATGTATTAACTTGAAAAGTAAAAAAAAAAATGGCTGTCATGGCATGGGACTGCCGGTTGAAATGAAAACTTAAAATTATGAAATAACAAGATTTTTTTATTTTTCTAATTGATTGCAGTATCAAAAATTAACATTTCATAATTTATAAATTAAAATTATAAGTATATATATATATATATATATATATATATATATATATATATATATATATATATATATATATATATGTAAACGAAGTGAGTGACACTTCATTCAGCGTGAAGTTTGCATATGAGCTGTGCTAGCTGTCACTTGGACATGTCGCCACGCCACGATAGAAAAATAGGTTATGTTCTTAGAAACGATCAATGAATTATAATATGATATAGTATAATATTTTAATACTTAATTGATACGAACTAGTGAAGCAATAGCTTTAAATGTTGTTTCTCTTTTCAGAACAACTCATTGCTATAGTTTTACTGTTCACCATATTATCCAAGGATAAGAATTAGAAACACATTATAAAACAACATTTCTACAGCTAATTCCCAAGAATAATGGACAAATTACAGTTCGAATTCGTAGTCAAGGCCAGTGAAGATGTGAAGACAAATATTATTTGTATAACAACAATTACCGATTTAGACGGCAATACCTTTATGTTCCCGGATAAATTACAACCGGTAAAACTACACGATGCAATAATAAAAACACAAATCTTTCAAAAAATCAAAGCTACTTTACAAAAACGGCATGACAAGCGACAGGTATGGATATCCATGAGCCCAGAAACAAAGGCGGTTTATTGTGATGAAGATGGAAATAAACAGTTCATGGGATACCTTTTAGAGGAAAAAGAAACACCGAAAACTTCTACAGCAGGAATTTCTGAAGAATATCTAATAAAAATCATGGAAAGCTTCGCTGAAATGAAGAATGAATCATCAAAACCTTTTAATGTGGGAAAAATGGCAGAAAAATTTGTTATACAAAAATTTAGTAGTAAGATTACCAATGTGTCCCAGTGGATGACAATCTTTGAAGCGGAATGTACATGTTTAGGCAGATATCAGGAGGATATCAAAAAAATTGAAATTTTTAGGTTATTTTTAGAAGATTCCTGTAAAGACTGGTATAGTTCTATGCTGATTAAATACACAATAAATTCAGAATGGGCTATATGGAAACAAAACTTTAGTGAGACATATGAAGATAAGAGTTGGTCACCGATCAGGTATGCAATGTTATTTAAATATAGACAGGGCTCATTACTGGAGTATGCATTAAAAAAAGAGAAACTGCTATTAGAAATAAATAAGTCCATAGATAAACATACTCTAATTGATCTAATCGCCACCGGAATACCGAATTTCATTGCGGATAAAACTGATAGAAATAGTTTAAAGGAAACTCAAGATTTATTTAATAATATAAGAAGTTTAGAGCACATGGTAAATAAAAAAAATATTTGATAAAAAGATAATAGCTTCCGAAAGTAAAATTAAAGATAAAAATGTAAGGCCCATGGTTAGTCCGTGTAAAATTTGTGAAAAAGAAAATAAAGGTACACGTTACCATCCCGAATCACAATGTTGGTTTAAGATAAAAAATAATGATAGAACAAAAAACGATCAGATAAGGAATGTAAACAATTCAGAATTAGAGACTAAACTAAATGAAATTA
The DNA here is from genome assembly GCA_039881145.1 of Druceiella hillmani. Classification (NCBI taxonomy): domain Eukaryota; kingdom Metazoa; phylum Arthropoda; class Insecta; order Lepidoptera; family Hepialidae; genus Druceiella; species Druceiella hillmani. Next base: position 20,065,597 of record JAYKKI010000012.1, read on the forward strand.
ATCAAAAAAACTGGTAGTGCCGCCATTAATTAAAATTAAATTACTAATAAATGACATTTTAGAAACATCAGGAATCTATGATTCAGGATCCAATGTGTCCTTAATAAATTCAAGGTTATTATATTTAAAAAAATACCAACTCATAAAAAAGCCGGTTTGAAAACAATTAATGGCGTAAAAAAATCAATAGGAATGGTAACTTTAAAACTAAAAATTTTTGAAATTGAAAAACATGTTGATGTTTTTGTTGTAGATGAAGAAAACTTCGACTATAATTTTCTAGTTGGATTAGATTGTATACAAAAATTTAAATTAACTCAAAATGAGAATTTAGAAATCATGCAAAATATCCACAACAATAACAATAAGACAAAATACATAAAAAACAAAGAAAAACAACCTATAATCAAAAAACAAATTCCTGGCAGTACAGGTAGTGACATAGGGATAAATAAAAATGGAAAACAAGTTATTATTCACGAATATGAAATAAACTTTAATGAAAATATAAGGGTCAATGATTTTGATATTACGATAAATCATTTAGATCATAAAAAAAGATTTGATATTGATCAATTGATATGCAAATATAATTCAATTTTCGCTAAAGATAAATATGATATAGGTACAGTAAAAGGTTACGAAGCACATATTGATCTATTGATAGATAAGTACTGCAGTAAGAGACCATATAGGTGCTCTATTGAGGACATGAAAGAAATTGAACATCAAATATCAAAACTACTAGAAAATAATTTAATCGAGGAATCATATAGCCCTTTTGCGGCTCCGGTAACACTAGCATTTAAAAAAGAAGAAGGAAGAAGATCAAGGCTTTGCATAGATTTTCGAGAATTGAATAAGATTGTAGTTCCCCAATCGCAACCGTTTCCTCTAATCGAGGATTTAATGATAAAAACGAGGAAATGTAAATTTTTTTCAACAATTGATGTGAACTCGGTGTTTTGGTCCATACCTCTTGAGATTGAAGAAAGAAAAAAAACTGCATTTGTTACCCAGAATGCACACTATCAGTGGACATGTTTACCTTTTGGCTTAAAAACTTCGCCCGCCATTTTTCAGAGAATCCTGAGTAGTATTATAAGAAAGCATAAATTGTCAGATTTTACTGTTAATTACATAGATGATATTTTAGTATTTTCAGAAACGTTTGAGAAACATATAGAACACTTATGCTTCTTATTGGAAGCAATCTTAAAAAAGGGTTTAAATTAAAATTCACGAAATGTAACTTTGCACAGGACTCGGTAAAATATCTAGGGCATATAATAAAAAACAACACGGTAACTCCGCTAAAGGATAATTTAATTGCCATAAAAGAATTTCCGATTCCAAAAACACAAAAAAACGTTCGTCAATTTTTGGGAAAAATAAATTTCTAAAATTCGGAAAATATGTACCAAATATATCAATAACGCTGGATCCATTACATAATTTATTAAGAAAAGGAGAAAAATTTGTCTGGTCCGATAAATGTCAAGAATCATTTGATACTATAAAAAAACTACTTTGCTCAAAACCAATCCTAGCAATCTTTTATACAGACTTACCAATCAATATTTATACAGATGCTAGCATACAAGGCATAGCTGCAATCTTAAAACAAATTCAATCCAATGGTGATGAAAAACCTTGCGCATATTTTTCCAAAAAATTAAACAATTCCCAAAAACAGAGAAAAGCTATATATCTTGAGTGTCTGGCTTTAAAAGAGGCGGTTAAATACTGGCAACATTGGCTTATAGGAAAAACATTCACGGTTTTTTCAGATCACAAACCCTTAGAAAAAATGAATATAAAAGCCGCAACTAATGAAGAACTGGGAGATCTTACGTTTTATTTGTCGCAATTCAATTTTAAAATAATATATTCTCCGGAAAAATATAATATAGAGGGAGATACCTTAAGCAGAAACCTAGTGTTAGAACCAGATGAAAATGAAGAAAGTAGTTTAAAAGTAGTTAATTTTATCAAAATAGAAGATATACAACAAGATCAAAATAAAAACGAAGATATAAAAGTGAATATAAATAAACTTATTTATAAAAATAATATATATTATAAAAAGATTGGAAAACATGAAAAGATTATACTAACTGAAGACTTTAGTAAACATATTATAAAACAAGTTCATCACTACTATTGCCACATAGGAAAACAACAAGTAGAAAAAAAAATAAAACCCTTTTATCTAGCTAAACATTTATTAGACAACATAAAAAAAATATGCGAAAACTGTGACGTTTGTATAAAAAATAAATCAAGAGGAGCGTACAAGTTTGGACTAATGTCTCACTTAGGACCAGCCACACATGCGTTCGAAATAGTGTCTATAGATACCATAGGTGGATTTGGTGGTGCACGTTCAACAAAAACGAATTTACATCTTCTAGTAGATCACTTCACTCGTTACGCCTACATTTTGACATCCAAAACTCAGAATGCAAACGACTTTATAAAACTAGTCCAAAGAGTAACACAAGATTATGAAATAGACTTGATTCTGTCAGACCAATATCCGGGTATAAATTCAAAAGAATTTAAGTATTTTTTAGAAAAGGAAGGTATACCTATAGTGTGCACTGCAGTAAATGCACTATTTTCTAATGGATTGAACGAAAGATTAAACCAAACATTGGTTAATAAAATTCGTTGTAAAATTAATGAAAAAAGAGATAAGATCGCTTGGACTACCAATGCTCACGAATGCACAAACAAATATAACGAAACCGAACATAATGTGACAGGGTTCTCCCCAAAATATTTACTGCAGGGAAAAATTGTCGACATTCTACCAAACGAACTGAAACAAAATAAATTACAGAAACAACATTTAATACGAGACCGGAAGATTGCCTTAGAAAATAGTATAAAATCACATAATTATTATAAAAAAAGATTTGATAAAAACAGAAAAAATTATGAATTTGAAGTAGGAGATTTAGTATATGTTGAAAACGGAAATCGGTTAAACCGAAAAAAACTAGATGAATTGAAAATTGGTCCATATCAAATTATAGAGAAAATATCTAATTCAATTTACAAAGTAAACACGGGACACAAAAAGGTACAGTCAAACCTTTTCCACATAACAAAACTCGTTCCAGTGGTAGTAATACGTTAAAATTGTAATAATTACCTATGGAGGGGGGGGGGAGATGTAAACGAAGTGAGCGACACTTCATTCAGCATGAAGTTTGCATATGAGCTGTGCTAGCTGTCACTTGGACATGTCGCCACGCCACGATATAAAAATAGGTTATGTTCTTAGAAACGATCAATGAATTATAATATGATATAGTATAATATTTTAATACTTAATTGATACGAACTAGTGAAGCAATAGCTTTAAATGTTGTTTCTCTTTTCAGAGCAACTCAATGCTATAGTTTTACTGTTCACCATATTATCCAAGGATAAGAATTAGAAACACATTATATATACCTACATATATACATATATATATGTATATATATATATATATATATATATATATATATATATATATATATATATATACACCCCACACATCCATATACATGTTTATTATTGATATTTTATATGTGTTGGGGTAATAAGTTTCTTTCGACATTCTTCTCACGCAATTGAAACTGACCGTGATACAGAAATATTAACGGTATTTGACCACAACATTACCGAAAAATATTTTTTCTTCTTTCTAATTAATGAAGTTTGAAAATTTACACACCATTCCGGGACTTTATGAGGGACCGCTTGTTCATACAAAGAGATGTATACCGACACGTCCTTTAACCTGCTGTTAGATATTTTCCTTAAATATAAATAATTTAACGTCTAATTATTATTAATAACGATTCAAATTTAACTTTATTAGTGACTGAGAGAGATAGTAATAATTTTACACTAATTTTAGGGAGTTAATACGTATAAGATCACTCATGTGTTCATCCGTACTTCCGTCAAAGCCGTTTTCCCAGAAACCGCTTAAGGTAAAAACTTCAAATTGAGCACAGTAATAAAACATATCAACCCGTATATGTCTAAATAAAACAAAATAAGACTCATTTGAGAATTTGAGGGGTCAAATAAAATATTTGAAAAATTTAGTGTGGGATATCGTTGGGCCAGACTGGTTATAAAGGCCTAAAAAAGCAGAGAAATATGTCTGCAACACCAACACAGAAATATGTCTGCCACCCAGCCTTCTTATTTCTGATAGTTCTTAACTTAAAATTATGAAAGAATATGGATTTTAGAAGCCTACGCAAAGTTTGTAGCAAAACTAGGGCGAAGACTCTATGTAAATTTTTTGAAATATGCACAATGTTCTTATGCATGTGAAAGGTACAGTAGACAATAAATTCATATTTTTACAAACCGATTTCTTCAGAAATCATGCGAGGTAGGAACTTGAATTTGTCGAAGTAATATATCTTATTAACTTGCGCAATTTGTACTTTGTAACATTTTTTAAATAATTATATAATAATTAAAGGGTTTAAATAACGGTCCTAATTTGTTCAACGTATTATGACGTGTAGGGTATAAATGGAAAGGGTTTTTCAGAAGGAACCTAGAAAAAATTTATAATGTGTCAAAAATGACTCGTTTTCTGCTAATTCCCAAAACTACTGCACTAAAAATAGGGAAAAAATGGAATTGGTAAAATCCTGACTAGAAAATTACGGGAAAGTGTAGCATTTATTCCAGATCTTATATTTTTATCCTATATTTTTATCTTATATTCGTAGTCAATGAATTGTCTTTTACAAAGATATGAGCGCGATTGTTCGCGCATGCCTGTTCGGGTTCGTTGCTTATTCCATACATTTTATTAGGATACTTTCGCTCTGTAACTTATGAAACTATCGTCAAAAACAAGAAAGAACCAAATATATTACAGGAATTGCGTTATATAATGGCATCATTATGAAGTTTAAACAAAATAATGAACTATAGCTAGCCTCTACTTTTTATGGAATAACAGTTAATTCTAACAAAGAGAATTAAAACAGATTTTTTATTTTTTTTAATTGTATATACTCTTCTAGGAATTGAAAGCAATGAAGAAAAAAATAGTGAAGCATTTAAACTTTTTTTGCCGCTGAGCAGCTTTTACTTACGTGCGAATGGCGGCATTAAGATTTTATTCGGTGAAAATACATTTTATCATTATATAGTATTATGTGTGGCACTACTCAATTACGAATTTGAAAATATTTTTTTTTATTATATTTGCGAAGAAGGGTTTTTTCTTAAGGTTTCTTTTTGTCGACAAAAACTGCTCGTCGGTGTTGGTAGCAAGTAATCAAAAATTGTGTAGTGTACTTTTTTGATACACTTAACAAAATCCTATTTTAAATCTGGGACTGACCGATTTTCTTATACTCATCTATTATTCCAGTAAATATTTTAGCGGAAAAACAAAAATTAGTATTTAAGTAAAGTAATTATATAAAAAGAAACTATCTAACAGTCAAACGTCAATGCATACGAGACAGTGACAAAGTTTTATTTTTTCTTTTTGGTTTACCGGCCAGTAATAAATCATAGATAATCTAATTATAGAAACGCGTGTTGCTGGTGGTGTCGGGTCACAATAAATATTTTTACATCCTACAGGCAAACTCATTGCTCTAGAATAGTTATCAGTATTCTTCTGTGAAGTGGGTTTCCTCAGAATATCAGCAATCATATCCTATGTCCCGAAATAGTTAACTTTAATGTCGATATTGGTAACTATCTTTCGAAGAAAATGGATTCTTATTTTAACGTATTTGCTGCAAGCACAATAAATATCAGTATCTGCAAATTTTATGATACTTTGATTATCACAATATATGACAGAGAGTGAAGTTTTAATGTTTTTGAAATGAAATTCCAGTTCCAGGTATCCCAACCGCATCGCCTCTTTTACCACAGTAGCTAATGCCGTATACTCTGCTACCTTGATCGATGAAGCAACAGTGTATTTACGCTACTTCCATGATACTGCAGCACCTTAAAACTAAAAAAAATGTTGCCAGAGCAGGATCTCTGACTGTTAATATCTGGAGAACAGTCTGAATCACAATAGTCAAAGGCCTTTTGTTCTTCTTTATTCTGGTTAAATATTAAGCTATACACTTTTGTTTATTTTATATACCGCAGAACTCTCTGAACGTTCTAGTTCATTCTTGAAGCTACTCAATTTATTTACTATGAAACTTATGTCAAGTTTCGTGCCTTGTGATGTATAAAGCAATTTTCCAATGGCTTTTTGATTTTTTCTCCTATATTAATAAATTTTGTACTGAGATCACATGGTGAGCAAATTTAATTGCACTGAGTCAACAATGATCTCATTTATATCCAATTTTGTTTTCATCCTCTAACCAACAATATGATGCACTGGGCCAAATTCTTCCACATTAAATAGGCTTCGGAGCTGATTTTTATTTCCTCTCCTTTCGGAACATTATTGTAAAAAAATAGTAAGTCATCAACATAGATTAATATAAACAAAATATTGTCATGACCAATCTTGTAATATATGCAAGGGTCCATATATAACCTTTTCAACAATAGGCTTCTTAACATGGATGTACGTTTCAAATTCCACTGACGGCTCGACTGTTTCAATACATAAATAGATTTATACAATTTACATACTTCATCTCCATTTCATAAATATTTCAGTGTCTATGTCCCCTTCTATAAATGCGAAAAAAACGGTCTTAATGGTTTTAGTCTATTATGACGTGTAGGGTATCAATGGAAAGGAATCCATTCGTTCAACACATAAACCAAAAAAACAGCATCCATTAGTTCAATATATAAATTATATTTAACAGCCATAGCATATTAGCTATCTATCGAATATTTCATTACATTCTATTCCTTTCTTTTGAATAAAACTTTTAATAACTAATCTTGCTTCATAATGCATAGCCTGACCATCAGCATCAGCTTCAATTTTATATACCTATTTTTAAAGAATTGTCCTCTTTATTTCTGGAAGAGTTATTTGTGTTCACATATTATTTTGAAGGAATGACTCATATTCATTATTCATCTCATTTCTCCGCTCTGTGGCATTTGGGCCTGAAATAACTTCAACAAACTCAGGCTCCTTAACTAATAAAGCTACTGTTTGTTTTGGACTGCTCGGGTTTTCTTCGTAGCACAGGTATATAGTAGTTTTATTTCTCGGTCTTAGTGTTATATTGGCAGATGGTATATTACCAACCATTGTATTAAGTTTGTAATCATCATAACTTTTACCGTCAGAGTAGCAGCTTTTATTAGTGTCACTGACTGTAGTATTTCCTGAATTTGGTAGCTCCATATCCGATTCAAGTTCATGATCGTCTTTAATATATTATTACACAGTAATTTTTGATTTCATGCCCAAGAAAAATGACGTTTCTACTTTTGTATTAAAAGGACGTCTCTACTTTTATATTATAAATTTTTTTGTTTACATCATGCAATTTGTACCATTTTTCGTTTCACAATAACCAACAAATATCATTTTAACGGCTTTGGAATTTCATTTATGTATTTTTTATAAACCCATTCACTGATGCCATGTATTTATATCATGCTCATCTTCTGTTAACAGTATTACCGGTGCCACGGTAATATTGTTCAATAAAAATATGTTATTTCTATTTTAAGACGTCAAGTTTGAATTTTAGAATCATCTTTCTCAAACTTTACTTCACAGCCGTTTTTACCATCTCACAGAAAGTAAATTAGTCGTTATAAATAATTTCTAAGCTTTATTGTGTAGAGTATGCCATCGAAGTCCTTTATTTGTATGTCTGTATTACTACACTCTTTTCCTGCCACTGGCTTATTGTTTACTACTTTTGTGTTATTTACTGTAGAAAGAGACATATTATACACATACTTTTTGTCTTAGTATATGTAAAGTGATGCTCCAGAATCAACATATAAGCGGTTCCCATCCCGTAGGGTAGAAGGTGAAAAATACCAAAGTAAGCATAATTTTTTGTGTGATTACAATATGACTTGTATTTATTTTTAATCTTAAAAAAACAATTTTGACTAAAGTGACCAAATATAATATCGTGAGTCTTTTGTGACTTTTATCTTGGAAATATTTTTGTGACTTTGATATATTTTTATAAATATTCCGTTTTTCACTTGACTAAGCATAATAAGCTTCAGAATCTGATGTCTTGATATCATATAAAAGCCTTGGTTTATACATAATCTGCAGTTGACATTCCAGAACTCTCTCTTGCCATGATCATCGATTTGTAGACATCAAGAATAATAAATTACTACTTAATTACTAATTACCACTACTCTCCTACTACAAAATCCACATTCCTGATCTTGTGAGCTATTGTTATTACCTTGTTCACATAGTTTTCATCACTGGAATTGCTAGGTAGCGTTGTGGTAATTAGATCAAGTAACAAACCTACTTTCTTACTCAACCCGGAGTCATCAAATAGCTTTTCATATTTTCCCCAAACTTGTTTCGTTGTGCCTCTTTTACCTGAAGGTAATTTATAGGGTCTATTGAAAATATTATCTTCGACCATACTTTCATATCAATTTTGCCATCCTGAACATAGTTTGGACCGATTCAATTGTATCCCATAATTCCTCGTGTTCCAAATAATTCTTTACTGCGAATTTCCAACTTTGGTACTTATCTCTACCAGTCAACTTCTTAATTGTTTCGTTGATAGCAAAGATTCCATGTTCGATAAATTAATTAAATTTTAATATTGACTAATGCAACATGACACAGTATATATCACTTGCGAGGTTATATCTGAACAAAGCTAATGGAATTGCTTTACTCTTTTCTGTAAAACAGTAATTTTTGATCTAATTTTTGAAATAAAAAAATGAGTGTGAATAAAGTATTCATATATAAAAAAACTATATGAAAGTGAAAAGTCAAAAAATGTGAGACAGTGATAAATGACGTTTTACTTTTTTTTTGGTTTACAGACAAGTAATAAATCATAGATAATACAATTATATAAACCGGTGTTACTGGCGATGTTATGTTGCTCTTAATATTTTGACATCACTTAACACAGAAAATATGGTAAAATAGAAGTAGAATATTCAGTGCCAGCATAATAGGAATCAAATATCAATATATTCAAAAGTAGCGATTTTATTCTGCAAATATAAACCGTCAAATGCGGTGACAAATTTCATCCATTACCTCTCCTTTTAAAGGTTTACTGAATAAGTGTTAAGAACTTTTAACAATTCCATTACGTAAATAAATAATAGGATAAAAGATTTATTTTTTAATCAGGAAAACATTGAACAATTTGAAAATTTGTTAATATTTTGTCTCAGAATTTTATAAACAATGTGTGTTTGAAATACGCCAAAAGAAAAAATTCGATAAAACGGTTTGGTTACTTATAGATATTGCACATACTGAAATTAAATGGGTCAGGTAAAAATATCTCAATTCAATTACAACGAAGTAATTTAGTAAACAGTTACACTTATGTTAACATATCATATAAATTAAATAAAATAACGATACATTTATTTTCACAATCTCATGTAGAATGCATGCATGAATTTAAATATGTACATTCTAGCTAAAGAAATACATGATAATTAAAGTCTGAATTGAAGTTTAATAAGATGGTATTAATCAATAAATATCTTTTAATAAACCAGTGAGCCATTTTCCTCCTTCCCACATAGTATAATTTCAAAGCAGTTCAAAACACCTTAATAACCAAGAACAAGGAATAACATTCACGTACGAGTGCTCTTCATTTCAAATTTCTTTCACCTCAAGATGAAAATAAAAGTGTAAATAATTATAATATTTATTTCCTCATTAACACTTATATAATATTTCGCCCTGTCATATTACATTTTCTTCAAATATTTTATTCGGAGATACTAAAGTGCGTTTGCTCCTCCCGTTAAGTACTATATCATATTTCACGAATTTCTAGATAATTAGTGATATAATATTTCATGGTCTTCCAAATTTATTCTAGGCAAATATTACATTGTGTCATTCAATATGTTTTATCTTAAATATTTTAATTGCTGTGAAACTTAAATATATATAAACTTTTTATTTTCATTATAACTATTCCGAACAATTAAATTCAAAATAAATAAAACGCCCCAACATCATATACTGCATATTCGGCAAAATGCCATTATTTTGTCCAGGGAATGGCACATAAGCAGCTTTGCAGCTTTTACTAATTAAATATAATAATAAATAATTAAATAATAATATATATTAATAATTTTCGCTATATTTTACATCATTTTACAATTCAGTATTGATAGTAAATCTAGTTTATTAAATTGATTCATTTTAGGGAGGGAAATATAAAACTATCCCCACATTTCAGAATCGGATAATAATCATTTGAGTTTAAACAAACCCTTGGTGGACGAGTTCAATACATTGATAAACACTTCGAGAATATTTGAAATAAGCTAGTTAATAAATGGAGTTATCGAAGGAATCTCAATGACATTAAGGCAGATACAACAATACATGCAGTACAAGAATGCCTGGTTAACGAACAATGGTTCCATTACTGAGTGAGTTATGCATTTCCGTGGAATTTCTGATATAAAATTTTTCTGACATGTTTTGTTTTTTTATCTCCTATTTATGTGTTGATTATAAACTTTCGATATATACAAGCACTGCAAAAGTTTTTTATTTCCTACAATAATATAAAATAATAAATTAAACGGATTTTATGGATGTAAATATATTTAGCTTATTTCACATTTGTTTCATTTTAAACTGTCCTTTGCAAAAGTTTGAAAATGGTAGAGAGAAACATTTTACAGTAATTCCTCTTTATTATTAACAATAAATAGGAGCTTTAATTTCTCAGCATCATAAGATTTTTATAGCCAAGTATTTATGATATAACTATACAATCAATGTACAGGATTAAATTTTATATCTTCTACATGTGCGAACTCTCGATATAATTATATTAAATTAAAGGGGCAACACCTTTTAATTGAAGATAACTAAATTGTAAGGGTAAAAAATCAAAATAAAGCCTAAAGTTTATCCGATGGTACATTCTAAGTTCTCATAGAAGACAATAGTTTATGATGTTAGGATAATGTAATGGGTTAATTAAAAGTAAAATAAATTTTGTTGGTCATAGGTAGGAGTGACATCATCATATAGTGTTGACTATTTTTTAAAGTAAAAAAAGTTTTTCAAAATACAATTACAAACCTTCCACTAAATTAATTTTGTATTGATTTTATTAGAGAAAAAAAATATATATTAACTTTTTTAATTACAAAATGTTTTATTGTATTTTACTTAATATTAGAATACGGTAACATACCTTATATTATGGAGTGATGTATTACCTAATATTTCAATATTACATTTTTTTCATCGATTTATGGAAATGCTTTTGAGGACTTTTGAAAATCATTAGATTTTTTTACTTTACTTTAAAGGAATGTATTTTATATTTTTTATATATATTTTTAAACATAATCTTTCGTTCTTTAATTTTCCCTTTGATACTTTAACTTTCTCAATCAATCGTATTTAAATGGGCGGCTTGTTTGTATGATGTTTTAATTTAATATTAGTGTGATGGTTTAATATAAATACTTAACTGTATTAAATTTTGAATATTAGGTATCTTAAATGCAATACACATTAAAAATTGTGTATTTTTAAGTAAGTTATGTACATAACTAAATTAGAATCACCAGATTAGTGGAATTTAAACATTAAATCTAATGATTCCTTTACGTATTTGATATTGAGCACTTAACTGGAACCACTCGGATATAAATCTGACAAACCTTTTTATCTTACATACGAAATAATTTAAAAATTCTAAAGAAGCGACGTGGTTCGGGACTAATAATATCTACGCAATATTACATTGCTTCGAAATATGGAACAGAACAACTCCTTGATCGTTATCTTGTTTAAATTAATGTTATGATTATTAGCTCAGAATCGTAATAAATTTACCAAAAGCACATGATATTTTTAATTACAAATTATGTGTATCTGAATAGAACTGAAAATTAAAAATCTGCCACGTCGTAACTCCTGACTTTAAAATGAATCTCTTACCCTATTATTAATTTACGTAATGAAGTTGTTAAAAGTTCTTAACACTTATTCAGTAAATATTTAAATGGAGAGGTGATAGATGAAATTTGTCACTGTATGTGACAGTTTATATTCGCAGAATAAAATCTCTATTTTTTAATATATTGATATTGGGTTCCTATTGTCCTGTACTGAATATTCGACTTCAATTTTACCATATTTTCTGTGGTAAGTGATGTTAGAATATTAAGGGCAACGTAACATCGCCAGCAACACCCGTTTATATAATTAGATTATCTATGATTTATTACTTGTCTATAAACCAAAAAGAAAAAAGTAAACCGTCATTTATTACTGTCCCACATTTTTTTACTTTTCGCTTTTATATAGTTTCTTTTTGTATAATTACTTTATTTACACAATTTTTTTTATTTCCAAAATTAGAAAAAAAATACTGTTTTACATAAAAAGTTAAGCTATGCCTTTACATTTGTTTAGATATAACCTCGCAATGATATAGGTCGTGACGTGTTTCATTAATCAATGTTAATATTTAATTAATTTATCGAACATGGAATCTTTGCTATCAACGAAACAATTAAGAAGTTGACTGGTAGAGATAAGTACCAAAGTTGGAAATTCGCAGTAAAGAATTATTTGGAACACGAGGATACAATTGAATCGGTTCAAACTATGTTCAGGATGGCAAAAAGGATTTGAAAGTACGGTCGAAGATAATACTTTCAATAGACCTAATAAATTACGTTCAGGTAAAGGAGGCGACCACAATGAAGCAAACGGCGTTTCCTTCCCTTTATTGTTACGAACGTGGAAGCGTTATATAGCCTAAAAGTAATGTTAGGCACATTTTTGTTAAAGTTGATCTCATACCCATTTTTATTTATGCCGAAAACTTTGTTATTAACGTAATTATCTCAAAATAATTTTCAGTGTCTTTTACGAAGATTGACTGAATTTCGGTTATAGGAATTTTTCTTGAAGACCACGTGATATTCAAATTTTGCATAACCGTCCTATATTTGATATATGGCTCATTACACACGCTAGGATCGAATGTATGCGGGGTACATTTTAACCATACGAGGCTTTGGATACAAAATAAAAGCTACTAAAAACCGGGTTAAAAATAAATAACTTGTTTTTAAATCGATCCAAATTATATAAACAAACAAGGATATTGATGATGATCTCTATATTGACTGAAAATCATCAGCATCGCGCTACCTGAAATAATTTAATCTATAAATTATTTGACATTTTTTTTCATGAGTCATTTCCGAGTCTTCCTAAAACACTTAAAAATATTGCAATTATTTTTGTATATTTGCATTATCTATCAAGTTAACAAATTGTCAGACAGAGAGTTCTCCTGCCTGTGAAACTTGGCCACTCTTATCTATAACATGACCTTCAATTTAGCTCTATTGACCGAGAGTCCGCCCAACTCGCTCTCATTACCAACTCTTTTGAGAAAGTCAGCCTCTCACCTCAGAAAATGTGTGGTGTCATCTGCATATCCTAAATTGCTAATTTTGGTGCCACCTACTGAGATGCCGCCTTCCAATTCTTCCAAGGCTCTCCTCATTATAAATTCGCCATGTAATATGCTAAGAATATGATATAGGATACATCCCTGGCGTACATCTTTACCGAGCTTAACGTTAGGGAAAGTACATAATTTATTCTTATCCTAGAGATGCTGTTGTCCTACAGATTTGCTACCAAAGTTATTTTGTGCACAGGTAGGCCCATTTAGAGTAGGACTCTCTATAAGCAATTACATCGTGTAAAATCAAATGCTTTAAAATAGTCCATAAAGAACATTAGTGTATTAACGGTACACTCGCTACTCTTTTCAATGATCTGCGATTATACAATACCTGTTTTTTCATAGATATACAACTTTAAAATGAAAAAAAAACACATAAATATGATGACATGGGTCATAGCGTCGGTTCTATTGAAAAAGTTGTTACATGCTATTTGCGTTTAAATACGATTTCACGTATATGGGCGCCGCGACTGGCTCTAATGAAACACAATCTAGAAGTCCAATTCTGAATCACTTTTTCGAGGAATAATTTGTTCAGCTAATTTTTGGTTGAATGGCTATATCGATAAATAAAAAAGCCAGATTTGAGGTAAAGAAAATCCTGTTATTGAGAGGCCATTATATACACAAGAAGTTACTATTTAATATGCTTCATGGACTGGTGAAATCATTGACCTGTATTTCTTCAAAGACGATGAGAATGTTACAACCAATGCCTCAGATCCATTATTACTGACTTTTTCGTTTTCCAATTTAATGGCATTCATGTTAAAGAACTTTGGTTTCAACAAAGTGGTGCAATATCCCACACAACATGCGACACAATCGATTTATTGCAGGAAGCATTTGATGAGGGCATAATTTTGCATAATGCCCTTGTGAAATTGGCCTGCATGATCGTTTGATATCACAGCCATGAAATATTTTCAGTAGAGATATGTGAAGTTGTTAGTCTGTGCCGTAAATAACATACGTTGAACTACTTGGAAGACAACATTCGCTACGTTATTGCCACTAAACGATCCTAACTACTCAAAAAATGGTTGAGAATTGGATTTCCAGATTTTGTTTCATTCTAGACAGCCGCGGTATCCACATACCTGAAAACATATTTAAGCACTAAGGGTATGAAATTACCTTTTGAATGAGGCTAATTCTATAGCCGTTATCATAATGTTTATTTATTTTTGCATTTGTAAGCGTATACCTCTAAAAAGACACTCGTTATATCTGGGATCGCTACTCACCGATCAGGAAGAAAGCGATAGAGAAATTCGAAAAAGAGCGCAAATGCCTAAATTTGGTATAAGCAAACTAACATCATTATGGCAAAACAGGAAGGTTTCTAATAATATCAAAACGAGATAGTCAATTTATCTCCTAAGTTTTTCTGAATGACTGAGTCGTGGACAATTCAATCGATGGAGTGCAAGAAGATAGACTCGTTAAAGATGTGGTGTTAGAGACGAATAGTTTGTATACTTTGGTGGCCACAAGAATGAACATATAGATTCGAAAAAAAACTCGGGACCAAAACCACACCATCTATCATCTGCTAGCTTCAGTTTCTTTGGTCACATTGTACACAGGGAACCAAATAACTTAGAAAACCTAATGGTTGTCGGAAAAGACAGTGTTACACGAGCTCGCGGTAGATTTTCTATCCGATGGACTGACCAAGTCACAACGCTCACAGGCCTCCCAATCACGTCTACTATTAGGAAAGCTGAAGGCAGGGGTGAATGGACAGAACTAATGAACGAAGCCAACAGGACATTTCAGGACGAACGCGACCTTCAAAAATGAAGAATGCGAGGTTGATGATGATGATCTATCAAGTTAATACATTTTTAATAGAAAACCGTTTATGTAAATACTGTAGATCGCATCCCAAGCGATCCGGACATGCTTTACTTATTTATGAAATTTTGTTGTGAATATTTAATAATTTCAGCAACATTTTAATTCTATAATTACATACTTTTGTGCTAAACACTTGTTTTCTGAGGTTCATTTCGCAATTGACTGACTTTTAATGTGTTTGCAGCGAATATAAGTCAAGTTTTTTTAACGATAGTGTGTATATATTTGTGCTTGCTATTTAATTAAAAAATTTTAATTTCCGTTTTTACGTGTCTCTATGAAAGTTACAGGTATATAATAATTTTTATAGTAGATTCATAGTATAATACGAATCGAAGAAAAGTTTATTAAGAGAGAAAGCAGGCCAAAACACTTTTAAAAAGCTCTTCATGTTTATAAAAAAAATGATTATTTCGTCAACCATTTGTGAACTTTCAAAAAAGTATCATTATCTGTACCCATTTATCAAATTGTTTTGTTCTTACCCGAAAATAATATAAGCGCTTAAATGTTTGCATTTGTTACTAAATATGATAGACGTGCATGAATTTATAGGAACGGAAGCATTATTGTTACGTACACTTCTACTAAATATCCAGAAAAAGTTCAAATATCTTTCATATTTGAACATTTTCCATAAAAATTTAATTTATTTTTTCAGATATGAGAAAACATAACTTTATAATGATTTCTTAGATGAAAAATAAAGTTTGGGAGTAACGTTAGAAAGTAAACAGTACTTCAATAAATTCAGATAAACTTCATTTTGAATTTCCAAAGAGCGTAGATATGAATGGATTTTTTTTTCAAGAAAAACGTCGATAGCTTTTAAAGATTTGTCATTCATGTAAATATA
Source organism: Druceiella hillmani (assembly GCA_039881145.1). Classification (NCBI taxonomy): domain Eukaryota; kingdom Metazoa; phylum Arthropoda; class Insecta; order Lepidoptera; family Hepialidae; genus Druceiella; species Druceiella hillmani. Next base: position 20,081,977 of record JAYKKI010000012.1, read on the forward strand.
AGAAAATGATGCGTTAAAATATAATTACTTACGTAAGGTGATAGAAATTACTTCGTAATGGATCCATATCTATGAATAAATTTATCGCCAGATTTTTATTATGGTGGACGTCGGCTTTGTTATCATTACTGACATTTTTGAAACCTTAACTGTCGATAAACAGAATATGGACTAAAATACACAATATTATATTTATTTATCTCGTAGGCGGTGTACGAGGGATCGCATTTTATATCACAACTACTTCTTTTGTATGCAGCAAATATGTTGTTGTAAATTGTACTTTTGTGAATCTAACGTGCGCTCTCTTTAAAACAGGTAGACATTTCAGCCAATTAAAATTTAGGTAAAAATGTACCCCAAGTAATACACTTTAATTATAGTGTAGATCAGTCATTTAGAAATCAGGATAACGATGTTTTATGAATACTTCCATGCAGATTTATTCCGAGTACTATGCAATAATACATGAAAGAGACACAGGTTATATATATATATGTATATATATATATATATATATATATATATATATATATATATATATATATATATATATATTTATATACATGTATGTATGTATATACACAGGAAAGATATATGTTTATAGTTGAGTAGAAATTCTATGTATTCATAAATTTTCAACCATGTACCTCAATTTTTATGAAACTATATTATCGAGTTACATTTGTACTGCGATATATACGTAAAATTTATTTCAGCCTTAACGCCATAATATAAGATCGCTTTGCTATTTCTAAATTTATAAAACAGATTTAACAAAATATATGGACCAATATTCTTCACAGTGACGAAATACTAATTCACTAATTGGACTATGTTAATCAGTTTGGAGTGAGGGCTCCAGGACTTAGAAAGGATTTATTGATTAGAAAGATAATTTTGCATTGTACAATAATATTATTAAGAATAAAATAATGTACGTTACTGTGACAGGTTACTAAGAATATGCAGTACACAGCATACTTCGTAACATCGAAACTAACAAACATAAAATAATTACCAACATTATATTTTAGAAAGAAACATTGAACATTCGCATATAGACAGTCCTTTTTAAAATGAATTGGATGGATATAAAATGTATAGTAGTAGTCTTGTATCTTGTCGTGTTCTTTTACAAAAATACGTTCCGCAGAGACCATTAATATTCTTACACAAAATAAAGTGCGTTGCGACATCCTGAAACAATTTCCATATTTGCTGATTTGTGAAGTAGATAGAAATATAAACTTGGGCTTGAAAATCATACCAAAACTGTAGAGGAGACCGATTAAATTGAACCTGGAGTTACACAAAAAGAATATTATGTTTAAAAAAATTGACATTTTTACAAAAAAAAAAACAATACATCGATTGGCTCTTAGCACAAGGTAACAAATTAAATAATATTTGTCATTGTAAATTAAAATAACGAATGTGTTTTAATTAAAGCGCATGCAGTTTATTAAAGATTTCAAATTAACAAATCAAAACAAATTGTACTTTTATTAGTTTTCTTTAGCCTAAAATTAAACTAGTCTTTGTAATAGACAATTAGTTGCTTTTTTTTTAAACTAACACAGTAAAAGGCGATTGAAATACCGTTACTAATTACTCACAAATAGAAAAGAAATAGCTCCAGTAGTACCAATCCGATATTTTTTAATTAAAACATAACATGCTTTATTTAAATGCACGATTGTATTAGGGAAATTAGGTATAAGCATGATATTATATGAGGGTATTGACAAATAAATATACCTTTAGTATAAAACGTATTAGTTTCTCCATCACTGAACTACAATTAGTAACCTAGGGTATTAGTAATATATATTTATTCTAATAATATAATTCATGTATTCTAATAATGTGATAGGTAATACCTGTTTTAGTCCCCAAAATTTATCTGAACGCAGCAAATCCGAAATAATAAGCACCATATTATCAATAGGTAAGTGTTACTTTCTACTTTTTTTAGTTGCGCTCGTTCTCCGCTATTTGTGAAATCTCTTTCTTATCTGATTTTTTTTAGTTGCGGAACTTTATACTGTGTGTTTATTTCAAATCACTGTATTATTTTGTTGAAAAATTCGAAGCCTCAGACAGACAGATAGACAGGTCTAAATTGTCAACGATCTCTATCTGAGATAGTCTTGCGACGGCAATAGGATTCCTTTCAGACCTCTTATGCACAGAATTTTAAAAGGGATATTCTCAAATGGTTGAAGATTCGTGATCGACGCTAATTTCACATACTTACACTTTTTTTTAATATATTAAAAAATTCTCAGAGGCCAAATTATCTTACAAATAAATTTGAAGATTTGTCTGCTTACGGCCTTAGGCTACTATTTATTTCTACACATACCTCTACCTCTTACAAAAAATCCTTCACTGTCCAAACAGCAAAAATTTTAAATCACCTGGATCCTGATACCATGAAAATCACGTCTCTAAATATTTTCAAAGATCGAGTGAAAGAGTCCTTTCTCTCCTGGAACGTTTTCCTTTGTGCCCTTGTCCTTTCCTGCCTTACCTATCTCAAACCATACCAATATTTGATAATATCAATATTTCTGCATTCTTAATTTTTTTCTGTCTAATGTACTGTAAATATTTTTCATTGTAAAATATCTTACACTCTACTAACTAAATTCCGATACCAATTGTCATAGTTGACTGCAATAGATTGCTCGTGTAGCAATAAGTCCGTCATATGTATTATGCATAAAGTTGATAAATAAACAAAACATTTTTAACTCTTCGAAGAAAAAACACCTTTTTTTGGTGACAAAAGTTACCTTTTTTAATTTATTGATACCTTTCAGAAATACGTTAATGGCATATTTGAATCGACAACATTTTATATTAAAATTCTTTATACGAACATTTACTGATGGGTAAATTTTTCATAACCATTTTGTGGTAAATGGATACTAAGTATATTTGTGTAAATTGATGTACGGTAAAAAATTTTAATTTGATATTGGAGATAGTGTAAACAAATTTGAGACCCATTTATTCCTCTTTGGTGCTTTCTAACGTAATTACTATCCCTCGAGAGTTTTCTTGAGAACATCTTCTTCGACACGTGTAACAGCCGTCTTGTGTATCGTCTTCAAGATGTAACACGAGCTATTCCACTAAATTGTACTTTCAACCTTCTTACTTTCAATTTCTTGAGGAATGTATTGTAATTCGTATACACAACGCTTTTTGTTTAGTTTTTAATTTTATTTATTTTTCTCCACATTTATGCTATATAGGTTTTTCATGACCAGAATAAAAATATATATCAATTAAAACATCCAGACTAAATTAATTCGTTTTTGTTTACTTAAAAGTAATAAATATAAACCTGGAGAAAAATTTAAGAAGATCAAAAATCCTCGAAGGTTTAAAATGCTTGTTTTTTATCAAATCCCATATTTTTGTACTGGTCGATATAAAAAGTTCATTACGAAACCAATAAAACCATAAAATACTTGGAAAAAATAATAAAAAATTAACCAACAACATATTCTAAAATAACTATCATAATTTTCATCGCTTCCTAAGAGTGATAATGCAAGTATTAATATTTTGTATATTAAAATATGTAAAATGTTAACATTGCTTTGAATAATTAATTAAAGGAAACTGTACTTAAAGTAAAAGCGTATAAACGTTTAAATAAAAATAAAAAAACAATTTATGTTCTTGTAATATTTATTTTAGTAAGCTCAAATTAGTTTACACTGGATGCACCAATAATTATTGCCGGATGTTTAGTCTAGTTTTATATTAATTTTGTTGCAATTAATTTGAATGAAACCTAACAATCAGTGGTTTATAATTCAACACTCACATCTTAAAGCAACATTATAAATAAACCTTTGTGATCGCTTTATTATTTTCATCGCATAAAACACTATAAATCCTCAACATGCCTTCTGATGAGATTTGTTAAGTATATGAACGATAAAAGTATAAGACATTCTTTATGTACTCTGAAAATAAGTTATTTACGCAATGTAAATAACATCTAAGTAAACTGCATTTGTTTATTCCTTATGTTTTTCTTTCATTTGTTGTCATTTGGCCGAAAAAAAAAAATTTGTTGTATTGTCATTTTAAGTTTAACAACACATGAATTAAGTTTTGTATGAATTGTTCTTGGTTGGAGCAGGCTTGTTTAAATATTTGCATTTTGTGTTAACACAACTAAATTCTTTAAATTTATTTGTAAATGAGAAGTATTTATAAAAGTATTTTTTTAAACCAATTTTTAGAATGTACAGTGTAGATATATATAACAGTAAAATATTAAATATAGCAGTGACTTCACAGATTCACCTTATGAAAAGTTTTGAAACTTTCCCACCCATGTTTAAATAACGAGGTGGATAAAAATAACAAGATTTAGGTTTCATTAAATGTATCACTTTTAACGGGAGGCTTTCAGTACAATATTGCAAAACGGATACAGAAAATATCCGTAAAGATAAGTTGTCGTAAAAGAAAATCATATATTATTCAAAAAGTTTCGTAAAAGTAGGACCCATTTTTATAAATAATCTGAAGAGAATATTCTATCGTTGAAATTTATCTTTTATTCGCAATATTTAAATGTATTGCATAGCTTGGCATTTGGTAAAAGAAGTAAAAAAAAGAATGTTATCGACATTTTTTTAACACCTACAATTTGGGTCATTAAAATCACTTGAAATTGCAATAAAAATTCTCTCTAAATCTTAGAAGTTTTCATCAAGTTACAACAATAAATAGTTAATGAATTTTAATGAGAAGACCGAAGTGTCCCTCTATCCTCTGTTTTGCACATTAACTTTTTATTAATTTTGTAAATTTTACCTATCTTAGGACGATTTTTTCAATTATCCAAATATTGGTTCTTTCACATTATTTAATTTAAGCATTTAAAAAAAAAATTCCATGTTATTTAAATTGACTTCCTATCTCGAAATTTAATTTCAGTAGATTCTTTAGAAATTTCTTTTTTTGAATTTTCTACACAAGCATGCATTCTTCCAGTGAAGTATTTATAATTTGTATTTTATAATTTAGTAACATAAACCGGATAATCTAAAGTAATAAAAAAACCTGTTTTCGAATATGGAACTTTGTTTCGGAAAGCAAAAAGTTTCTTGTGTCATTTTGCTAACGTATCTTTTTCCATTTTCTTGAGTCAGCATATAATTGATAAAATGAAAATATTTCTAATTTTAGTTTTTTATTATTTAATGCTTGCTTTTAATCATTTTTCAAAATGATTAAAAGCAAGCATTGAAAATCGTTAAAGCTATTTGAATATTTTCTGTGGCAAAATTTCGGTTACAGTCGTGATAAGAATTAGGTAATTAAGAAAAACAGAAAAGTGCATCTATTTTTTTAATGATATTGGTCTTAAATGTGACGTAACTATTTTTTTTCAGGGCGACCAAAACAAAGTTACAATTGTCTTACATCACTTATGAATGCAGGAACAAGATTTAAGATATTTTCATTCAACATCGATAGTACTCGTTCGGACATTTTAAATACTGGGCTTTTATATTGTGAATACGTATCATATTTTTTGCTTACTTGACATTAGAATGTAAAACATATTGTTACCGGAAATATATTCTTTTTTATTTGAAAGGACTGGTTATGAATAAAATTATTTTTGTATATATAAAAATATTTAGAACTCACATTTCTGGCATTAGCTTTACTTTTTTATAAAATTAGTGGACATATAATACAGCATGGCAGAGGCACAAAGAACTAATTAGAAAACAAAATATGAGAGTTTAAAACATAAAATAAATTAATTAGGAGATAAAAACGTAACTTTTTGTTTGCTTTCAATTGCAAAACTTTCACAAGTTTTTAGAAAGAATTAGTCCTTCGTGACGTTTTTAGTTGTGTATACTTTTTTAAGGTTCCGTATCTCAGAAGAAAAAGGCGGAACCCTTCTAAGATAATTCGTTTGTCCGTCTTCCCATCGGTTTTAGGCGCTTTTCTTAAACCGCTTGACTCGGAAACTTCAAATTTGGCATTGTTTTAAAGTACAGTATCGTATAATATACAGAAGTTAAAATTCGAAAATACGCATATGAAAATTTAAGGGGGATAAAATGAAGTATTTAAAAAAAAATTTAAATTCTCTGTATAATGCAATTTTAGGTGATAGTTATGAGGGTCTGAAATTTTTTTTGTAATTTCAGGAATATACAGGAAAAAAATAAAACTAGGGAAACGTATAAAATTTTAGTTAAGTGATTGATGATTATTGAATACATTTTATACGCTAGTAGATGTGTAATTAGTTATACTGGCTACAGATGAATGGCGTTAACGAAATTGTTTGGAATCTAATTTGTCATACGTAGAACTCTGGAAAGAATAAAGATTTTTAGTAATTTCGTAGATATCTGTGGAAAAATTAATTAAATTTTATTAAATTATAAAATTGTAAAAATCTGGATCACAAGACAGTTTAGTTAAGAAAGAAGACTTTAAATTCAATAAGGTAATTTCTTGCAACCTGAACAATAATATTTTTTCGACTAAATAAAATTAGAACTGAGAAAGTTGAGTGTTGATAAAAACCTTTATTATTCTATATGAATGAGAAATCTTAAAACTTTTTAAAATATTTTGAAACTACATTATGAAAAGTAAAGTCTTTATTGACAATTGATAGTCATTTTATCTGTATTACTATATTTCTTACATGGAAAATAGAAAAGCAGGGGAAAAATATATGATCCATTGGATTTTATAGGAAAAATATCTATCATTTTATACAAATACAGCTATCTTCAAAATAATTCCCCTGAATTCATACTTTTATGTGAAGAAAATTGTGGATCAATCTTCAGAAACAATAAAAAATGTTTATCTTGGCAATAATTAGGAAAAACATTTTTGAACAAAAGAGTCATAGCAAAAACGTACGTATTACTTTCGTTCTATTTGTTCATGTTCACAAGATGTATAGAAAATATGAAAATGGAGAGCTATTAGGTTTGCAGAAATGTTTTATTTGGATTGAGTTTTTACTTCAGTCGTTGAAAAAAGAAATCACCCTTCGTTTTGTGAAAAAGTTAGACTAAACTTTTGCATTAAACACATCTTTTATGTACGAATAAGTATATGTGTGTCCGTGGTTTTTTGTGTTTTTCTCGTATTTTTAGTGCCTAAATAGTTACTGTTAATATTACTATAATGTTTACTAAAACTAGAAACACCTAGCCAATTTCTTGTATTTAACATTATTATGTTTTAATTATATTTATTATATGTCCATTGACCATATAATTCTAGTATGGGAAACGTTTTGCTCTGTCGTGTGAACATGCTATTTGAGCTCAATTAATTGAGCTAAGACTTGAAAATTTAAATTTGGATAGTACATATGATGAAGTATAAGTTCCGGGGAAAAAATTTACCTTTAAGCAATTAATACAAAAATAGAACATTGTTGTACATATTAAGTACGCAATTATGTCGTTGACAATATAAGCGCGTCGTTTGCACAGTAGTAAATTACTGGAGTTACTCGCTATTGAGTCCAAAGAATTTATAGTTTTATAGTTGTGGCATTTATAGTTGTAAAATATCCTTAATAAAGCCTGGGAAAATTGCATTTTTTGTTTATTTCTAGAGTAACACATTAATGACTTTGTACATGAAATATTATTAAAATATATTATACATTACTCTCAAAAAAAATCGCAAAAAAATCTTTGTTCCCCTCTGGTTTAAAATAAAGAATGTGTGATTTTATTAGTATGGGTCCCCAAGTATTGGACTCGTAATGATTATTAGAATATAATATTCTGATTAAATTTTTTATAATTTGTAGATTTATATTACCTAATCATCACAGATTTAGTGAAAAAAAATTGTTCAAAAGGTTCCATAGTGTCGAACAAGCGAACATTCCCTCGTTGATAAAGCTTAATTATTATTTTTACAACTATTTTAACAGGATAAGTAAATAATATACAAACAAAAATGCAACTATTCATAATCAACTTTGATTATAAACGGGGACAGTTTTTTGAGATACAATAAAGTGTTAATCACTTGATTTAATAAAGTTACAAATATAGCCATATAAGCCTTCTGCAACGTCAGTACATCTTTTATGAGCCCAATTGATTGCAAATTTGATGGAGAATATAATCCTTATCCTTATCTACTCAAACTATCGCTTTGAGTTAATGCTATTGACCACGAAATAGTTTTTGTATTAGACGTTGCAAGTCTTTCTAGGTTTTGTTTACTTTTTTGTGGATAGCAGTCTTCTTTTTGTGGATATAAGTCGTTTTTATAAATCTTTAAAAACGCGTTTTTTTAAATGTTAAAATCTCACTTTTTTCAGTGTTTAGTCGTCGACATAAATGTCACTTTGCATTAAGAACCTGTAACAGATTATAAAATTACAGTAGCGATGTGTTTGTTAGTCAAAGGCTGAGGCTTACCGTTCTAATTTTCATTAAATTCAAAGACCATTGAGGCAAACTCTGATGTAAATCCGTATTGGCGTTATTGGACTCTATTCCAGTTGTGATTTGCGGTGACAAATCTTAAGTTTCGATATTAGACTATACGCGCATGTCGGTTAGAAATTATGAAAAGGATTCTGATTCAGTGAAAATTTTTGGGTTACACGACAGAACTCTAATTCATTGATATATAGACTTTGCCAAACGTGCAACCCGAGTGGAAATCTTGTCACCATTGCAGCTATTTTACACTTTGTGGTTCTTGAATTGAAAAATGGCGTTCATAAAGTTTTATCAAAGACATTTTTCCTTCGTAAATCGTCGTTAATCTTTGTCCTTTTCGATTACATGCAATAGTTAAAACGATGTTTATCTATTGCGTAAAGGAGGTTTTAGCATTACCGATATTAGGGACCTTGATCGATGCAAGAAAATTTTGTATTCACGTATTGTATTATAAATCATAGCAAATACCGTTTCATATTCACGTAGTGTATTATAAATCATAACAAATACCCTATAAATTATGAGAGATTAGTTACATGGAGAAAATATTTAACAATATGCAATGCCATTTCATTACTTAATTGCTGTTTGCAGATTTCTATACATTACTTCAAACAAATATTTTTCCTAACCTTAACGTTTGAAGCACTCTCCATAACGATTGGAACTGCGTTGGAGGAGCGCTCTAATAGCGATAGATCTTAGTGGCGCGCTTTATTGCATTAGTTCCATTTTTTTCTGGTATTACGCACCATCTTAATTTACAGAATATTCTTCTGTTTTCTCCATAGACACAGAGACATATATGCACGTTCAAAAGTAATGAATAAAACGCATTAAAATTCTCGTCAAAGAGGTATAAATGGATGTATAAATGAATATATAAAGAGACAAGTCTGTGTCAAAGTTCATTACAAAATCGACTTTTAATTTTGTGCATTGATTTGTATGCTTAGATTTAAAACTATTTTAATCATAAAATAGCTTCATACATTTCAATGAGTAAATCTACACAAGAACTACAAAATTGCGTATGATAATTTTATAACGTCATAAGCTCTGCCCTGTATGTTTATGACAGCTCAGCATTGTAGCAACGTTACAGTTCACATCGTGTCAGGATGCGCAAGCTGTGGAATTATTAATAATTGTTTAATTAGCAAATTGTACCCCGTTTTCGTTTGGAGCTAATTGTCTGGTAGTCAAGGAAAGGAAGTTAACAAGTAAACGACGTTACCCTTATTTACTTTAAAATTGCATAAAATTATCTTCATTACGTTTCTTGCGAAGCTGCTTTTGTTTGATTAAATTTTATAGCGAATGTTGAGATTTTGGCAGAAAAAATGCATTTATAAAAGAAATAAAATGATATGCAAAGTAAATAGTTTTTACAAATTGTATCTATGACGAAATTTTAAGTTTCATTCCAATTGAAATATCATCTGTTTACACACATTTGACTTCTTTTGCATTAAAATTTATTTCAATGTCAATTCGTTCATTCAAACAAATGAATCCTTATGATATTAAGTAATGGTAATCAAAAAGGTTTCTAGAACATCAATAAAGGAACTAATTAAAAAGTTGGAAATTTATTTATTGTTTTTCAAAACAGTTTACGTTACACTCTACGCGTGGTTTAATGTGATACAATCTCTGAGAAAGTCAGTCGTCCCAATATTTCTAACATGTTTCTTCCTTGATATTTTTAAAGGCTATTACCGCTGCTTCGGTCTCGGCAAAATTTCACGCTTTATTTTCCATTTTTGGGAATGCAAAGAACTTGCACTGTGTGTGTTCGGGACTGTTTGGTGGTCACCCATAATTTCTACACCCGACGTAGTAAAATATTCGTTGTTAATTGGGTTGAGTGTAGAGAGGTTTTGTCGTGATTAAAGTGGATTATATTGCAAGTTAAATTTTTAGACCTTTCTCAAACAATTAATAAACAGTTACGAGTGGTATAAAAGTATAAGAGTGACATAAAAGTCAACAGTCACTATTATTTTACTTTCCAGAAAAATGATTGCGTAACAACTTTCCGTCTGAAAAACATAGCGGTCACCTTTTTTCCAGTACTCTGTCCTTTCGGCATCTTTCTAGACATTTGTTTTTGAAGAAATATCCGTTGTGCAGACATCTTTTTAACTTTGAGTTCCTAATAGTATGACTTTCGTCACCCCTGATGATATCAAATACAGTGTTTGAGTGATCTCCGTCAGTTTACTTAGTTTAGTCTCTTGTTGGTCTTTGCTCGGCGCACGTACGAATTTTGTCAGCCGCCCAGCATTGATATTATCTTAATTTTAATTTTTTAAGGACGTTCCTCACGCTAATTATCACTGAGAATAGTACGGTCATACTTGAACTCATTAAACCTGTTGCGTTCTGTTGGATGGTCATATAATTCAAAAATAATTCTAACGTAATTTTGTTGTTGATTGGGACCAAAATAAAAGACAAAAAATATTCGAACGAAATTTTTTTTGTTAAATTCATCTTGATGTGATATAAGTTGTCGGCATTTTGTTAAAAACTGAAGACAAATTCTAGCATACCACCTCAACAGATTAATAAATTCCCTTTCCGAAATTCGGATTAATTTCTTTATTACCATTATTACAAATGTCCTGTTCAAAAAGCATTTGGTGCTACCCTTTCCCAGTACTTGAAGTGATATGATTTTTGCAAATAATATGCAAATGATGATGATTTATAAATAATGATTACAAGATACGAAACTTTTCAAAATGTTGTAAAGCTATTAAAAAAAACAACTTCCTTTCGAAATCACCGGCTGGTATTTTTTACCATTCTAAATTAGCCGAATCCCCTGTGCTTATTCAAAAACCAGTAAATGGTTTAAAATAATTGGCCAGTCATGATATTGTAATAAAGCAAATATGTAGTAGATATTTTTGAAAGATGAATGTAGTGACGTCTAATTTTTTCTTGTGGAAGATGACAAGAAAGTATGAATCAATTTTGATTGGGATTCTTATTTGCCAAGTATGGGAATAGTAGAATATCACGTTACAAAATACTTACCTAGTACTTTATTACTTATATGTTATTGTGTTTTATTACTGTGTCAAATTTATTATTTCGACGTTAAGCGGTTTATGAGAAAAGTAGTTGACACACTGACAGAAACACGGACGACATACGGAAAGATACGTGATTGATCTTTTAAGGGTTCCATTTTACGTTGTAAGGTACGGAACCCTAAAAAAGGTAAAAATGGTGTCGATGATATTGAATTTGTAACGCAATATCAGAAAAAGATTATAAATTATTACAAATCTGCAGACAAAAAGGCTGTACTTAAAGACATAAACATCTTTTAAAAGTTTGCATAAAGTAAATTGAATTGTGCCTATTCTTTATCCCGGTCCGTTGAAGTTACTCGTTGTTTAAGATATATACATCACCAATAATTGCGGCACACTCTCGAGCATTAATTTATTTGTTCTTAAATACATAAAAAGAGGTATAAAATATAAGTATATGGTTCTATATTCATATATTTGCAAATATCTACAATAGCCAAGAGAGTTATATGCTAATTTCTTGAAATGTTGCCTAATTACAACAAAATTAGCCCCGAGGGTGGAAACGCCAATAATTATTATACAAACCTCGTGCTCCGACGCCATATGTTTACGACTTAGAAGGTCGCAAATGAAACGACAAGTTTACGTTAAATTATCGTATTCACAATATGTTAGGTTGAGCTTATAACGTAGCAAAAGCTACATTTATTAAGAGCGTATTTACATTTTTAATGGAAAACGCCTAATTTTGGGAAAATAATTATAAACAACATAATGATTTTGATATAAAAAAATAGATGGAATCCTTGACTTTTCACTGATTTTGTACATTTATTTTATAAAATCGGCTTAACATAACTCATCCCCGCTAAAATCTCTAAAAAGGGGCGAGGACCGAGGATGCCAAACAATTATGTCTTTATTAGAAAGGCAAAAAATAGCAACCAATTCCCATTTCTTTTTGTGTAATTTGATTGACGAAATATTTCAAGATAGAAAAAAAAATTATTCAACAAAAAAAATTTAAATTGGTCATACATTTTGTGGGTTAACCGAAGCATGTATTTGCGTTCTTTAATCGTGTGACGTTGAGACGCACTGATGATAATATATATATATATATATATATATATATATATATATATATATATATATATATATATATTAGTGGACTTAATTGTTAACCAATTATTCCTATTTATTTTAGGCGTCAAGTCAAACTGAATATTCCAAAAATGATCTCAGCGCGGTCAAAAGAAATACAGAATTGGCAAAATGATAAGTATTCTTCGTAACATTTTTATTTATTTTCTTTTTTAATTCTTGTAAATATTATAATTTTGAAGCTTCTCTGCCGCATTCATGCTAGGGTTATATTGATAATTAAATTAATTTTCTCCTAATTTTATTACTTTTAATTTCGATGTAATTCTATTTACTCTAGTCGGTCCTTAGTTTTGGTTTGAATTATGAATATATGCAAATGACTGAAAAGCCATGATGAGTCCTTTTTTATTTCCAAACATTTCAAAGTAAGATAACATTTCAGAATAAAAATAACTATTCCAATTTGGTATACAAACGTCTGAAATAAGAACCAGTTTTACCTATAAATACTAACTTTTATTCACGGCTTCGCTCACATGGTCACAGTCGCCATCCAGAATGATTAAAAGACATTGAAGGCTGAGCTATTATTTTCTTTACTTTTTGAAACAAATGACTGAAAACAAAAATATCACCCTCTAAATTAGGGATTCAATAGAATTATTCCCTTGCTACCTTAAATTGCATTACAAGAAATCATGTATATACACGAACTTGTCTCCCTTCTCGTTCTCCTTCGTTTTTGAGCCGTGACTCCATTGCGATTTTACTTCGTTATTCCCATTATGTACTTTTTGTTTCAAATAAGAATTTTTCCAAAAGAATGTGATTTTCCGAGAAAATTAGTAGCCTATATCACTACTTGGTCAATCAAATATTTCTTTGTTAAAAATGACACTGATATGTTAGTCCGTACAAACACACTTTTCTCTTCAAAATATCAATTAGAATTATAATATTATGTACATAATTTACCATTTGAAAAATAATCTATTTTATTTACCGTCATAGTAACCATTTCTGTGTAAAATGCCTTAAATTCGGTGCTCTATTGCACCATGAAAAAAACACTAATATATTTTCGAATTTTTAATATTGATTGGGATTGTTACAGTAGTAAGAATGCAATTTTTCGGGTTGGAAAATATTAGTTGGAATTATAAAGGTATTAAAGATATTAGTTGGGATTATAAATATTAGTAAGGATAAGATTTTTCAAATTAGAAAGTAGCCTAAGCTACTTTCCAGCCCACTAACCAACTCTGTGAAAATAATTATGTCGATCTGTAGCTCTATTACGACGTCATAGAAGGACCAATAAATTTACATTCGCATTCATAATATTAGCTAAGATTATAATATTATATAGAATGAGATTTTCATATACCATTATATAGAAAGAATAACCTATATTATTTTCTGACAAGCCAGTTTTCTCCATGCACTCAATTCATCCCGAAATTCTGCACACTGCAATCACAATTAATTTCATCCCAAATTTCGATAAGATTCACAGGTATATGTGAGGTATATTTTTCCGTAATGGATCAATTATATTATGTTGTATTAAAATTTAAAAAAATGTACCCAGATTTATTGTTGAATAATTAAAGTAGTTAAACAAATAGTCGATAATAGCAAATTTATACGTGCCATTTTGATATTAACTCAAATATTTGTATTCAAAATATTGATATTTACTTCAATTCCATTTCGACATTATTTATTTGACAAATAAACCTAAGTGTGACAAGAATAAGAGTTGTCTAATTAAGCAGTTGTAATTTTTGCACAAGGCGCTCTTCCCAACTCTTCATTACGTAGCTGATATAATATGGTGATTTCATGTTGCCATTATATATTTAATGTAAGACATCAAGATTATAGTGTTAATCAAACAAAGAAATCAAAGTTGACAATATATTCAATCTCGACACACTTTCTCGCGTAATAAAAATCTGTATATATGTTTTACAATATTACTATTGTAAGGTTCACACCCTGGTCCGTTATACCAACGTACATATAAACTAAAAACGAATGTTATTTGGCTTTTAAAGCAATAATAATATGGAAGGATTAAAGAAAATTATTGTAACTGCTGTTGAAGTGTAATTTAAATGTAATTTAATTGAAGTGTAATTTAAATGTTTGTTTTTCTATCAAAAGTAATTTGAAAGTTAGTTACAAAATTAAAATAAAAATTTATAAGTATTTATAGAAAAAAGTTTTAGGTCTCCAATTTTAAATAATAAAATTTAAAACATATTTTTTTAATCAATTTTATATATTATAATCTTTCCCAGACTTTTTCAATTTATTTATCTTTAGTAATTATTATTAAATCAGTGTTTTATGCGCACCTAATTTTTATTTAGATCTTCATAAATTTATTTTGTACCGACTCATCCCTTTTATGAGAAATTTAAGTACTAAGTTACTGTTCATCATATATATATATATATATATATATATATATATATATATATATATATATATATATATATATATATATATATATCGATTATATATTAGGATTTTCTCATCAGGTTACCTTCTACAAAGAGGCTTGCGCCAGCGCAAAACATAATGCCCGCTAACAACATAAATATTGTAATGAAATCAGCCCCTTAGTATGAGATTTTCATTTGCATACACTATTATTTATTGCTTAATAATATACAAGATGTAAGTAATCAAAACTTCCATGAAATTCACCTTTGCAACTAGCTCTTGATATCAGCTTTATTTTTCATTTCATAATTAAACTGAAATATAGTTTATATTTGTTTCATGCAATCAATTTCCACTAAGTTCTTTATTAATATTCTAAACACTACAACACAAAGTAAGTTTAAACGACTTCTAAAAAAAGATATCCTATATGATAGAGCCTTAAGTAAATTTAAAGCATTTCTAAAAGAATAAATGTCTTAAACACTACAGTATTAAGTAAGTTTGAAGGACTTCTGAAAGAATAGATATCCTAAACACTGCAACACTAAGTAAGTTTTAAGAAGTTGTATATAGATGTGGGAATTAAGTACATTACGAATACTTCGGTTACATCATTTTGAATTTTTTCACGATTCACCGTAATGTTCGAGAAAACTAATTCACTTCTGTTCTTTGTAAGAATAGAAGTAAATTAGTTTCCTCTTCACTCGTCGAACATAGATGTTTCCGATATGTTGACCCTAAATAAATTTATTATCATTACTTAGTGTCAACACATCAGTCTATACGACATTTGTTGAAGTAAGCTTTCAGAGTCATCAATCAATTGATTAAAATATAATATTGAATTTCTTTCCTCGTTACTCTAAAAGGTTTAATTTATTTAAAGTGTAACATTGTAGTATTAATTTATCTTGCAATATTAATAGTATAACTGAGGAAAATCCAAGAAATTATTTTGTTCATCTTTTTATGTCAAAAGACTATATATGAAATGAAAATAAATATATTCGGAAGGTTTTCCAACATCTCATAAAGATTTATGATTAATATCCCAAATATAATTTTCAATATATTTGATTATCAAGTATCCCCAAAATTTCAATTATTTACACTAACAATAAACAATTTCGAAGAACGACTGCAGTTATGTTAAAAATATTTTTGAAAACAGATGCCTATTTATTATCACTAATATGTTAACTGGTATTCAAATAATTATCAAAAGACTCTGCCACCAACGACAGTGGCGTATTTCATATTTTCATTCCACGCGAATTTCATGGACATATGGGATGTTGTGTGTAAAACTTTCTGTAATCCAAATTTAATTTCTTTTTTTACAATAAATTTGTAATTTCATAAATTTATTTCCATTGTTTATAAACAAAATAGAACAACAGATGAGTACGTGAGCATTTATAACATGGAAAAATTAATATTTTCTATGATTTTAATGCTTACATGATTCCATGATTTCCATGATTTCAATGCTTTATGTTTCTGTATAATTTAATTCTAGATGAATTATTGGAAAAGATATAACTAATAAGGTTGGGAGGAAATTTAATTTGACAATGACGTGCAAAGCCAAATTTTTACTTCAGTATTAGGGCAAGTGCATTATTCCTTTTAAAATATTATTAATAATGATATTTACTGTTTTGTTTATTTATTGTTGATTGATTTTCACGTGATTTTTATTCAATAGCTCATGTTTATATTAATATTATTGTTACACAGATAATTATTCACTTATAATATTTTTGAAATATATATTTAAAATTTAAGTGAAAATTATTTATCCAATATTTGCATAAAATTAAATGTGATGGATAATTATTTTCGAAATTAAAACAAAAATTAATATGCATTTAATACAATACCTAATGAACTCATTATTACTGACAATTATAAGTGAATGTTCTTTAGCAACTACATCATATAATCTGATTTCGTATTTCTTTGTTTATATAAAAAATGAATTTTAAATTTAGTACAACATAAAGTTTAGCTGTCTCTATCGGAACATAATGTAATGTTATCTTTTACCTGCTGAATGACGAAATAAAACAAATATATGTTTATCATATTTACTCGAACTTAATAAGTTTTATTCTTTTAATATACTAATAGTATTATTAGCATTACTAGAACGGAAAGAACAATTTTCATTATCGAGTGGAAAACTTTGCAATTAAAATTTGTATGTCCATTTTGGATAAACTTTTGAGCTTTCTGAAAAGTTTCTTTCTGAATATCACATTTTAATGTAATCTAATAATAATCATCAGGTTTTTTCCAGTTCAATTAAAATTTATTTTCATGTTACTTAAGCCAATTATCAGATAAATATATGTTTACCATTATATCAGAATAGTGCATTTTGAAAGCATACTTACATAAAAAATTACTTTTATATAAGTATGCTTTCAAAATGTATTCGCCTGACAATCGGTCTATATATAAAACTGACGAATAACTTTCAATGTTAATTATAATCAATAACAGAAAAAAAACTATATAAAGAAGACTCTATCGACCAACAATTAAATTCAAGTAACAAGAGACTTAACTTGAAGCAGAAATTGCCGGCATAGCAAATCAATTTTATTGAAAATTGTCTAAAATCTATTTCGTTGAAAAATTGCCAAAAATAGAAACGTCAGACAAAAATAAATGTTTGATTCCATTTAAGAAATCATAAAATCGTTGCGCAGATATTTAAGTACACTTTCTCGTAAATATTTCTTGATGGAGCTGTCGGAAATTGTAGAAATCTTTTACAACTTATGTTTTACATTAATTTTTGTCTTTTGAAGGTAACATTTCTTAATTTACGGTAATGTAACTTCTAATATTGGGAAATAAAATCGTAACCAAAAGTGAAACACATCGGTAGTGGGTAAAGTATATGACGGATATTGTGTTTTCTCAGTTAAAAATTACTTAAAATACTTAAAATGTATTTAGAATGATACAATACTTAAAATGTTTACTTTTTTACTTAAATTAATACAATACTTAACATGTTTAAATGCAAGCATTTAAACATTTGAAGTTAGCTCTAAAAATCTAACAATAAAATTTTTAAACAAAAAATAGAGATTTTTGGGTCGCTATATTACATTTGTCTATGAGTCTCTCTCCTACGGATATGCACACCTATAAATGAACTCCAAAAATCCTTAATAACAGCGATATTTATAAACTTATGTTCGGGACCGATATTTAATCGCAGAAAATAACTTAATTTTTCTGTTTTTATTGATTTCTTTTTTCTGATATTCTCAAATAAAATCCACTATTTTTGCACCTGTAGGATACGAGACACTTTTTGTCGCTATTTTCTTTTCCTTCCATCCTATAGCCATTGTTAAATGATTGAAGTTAGCTAACTTCCTCTCAATATTCATTTTAATTTAGTTCAGAAAATAAAAGTATAAATTTCGAAAAATACTATTTTAGAATCCGTTTTTTTTCATCTGCGAAAAATTTATTCACGGATTAATTGCACTCTGGTCGACTATTCTCTATCGTGTTTAAGTTTTTAGCTTCTTGAGGGTATTAAAGGGAATATCAGTAGTCTTGGATGCTTTTTATGGGCAATAAAGAAAAAAACAAAATATATTCATGTAAAGCTCTTACACGCTTTACATTACCTTCACTTCTAAGTATGTATCTATAAATTTAACTGAATCTTTCCATTTAATTTTCGCTCACTTTTAGACTTCAAATTTATTTACATGTTAGTCCCATTACTAGAATACATTCTAGAAGTATACTTACGATTCATTGTATTCCTTCCCAACTTGAGCCACTATGTATTTTGTGGCCATTTTTATGTGTCCTAGAATAGTGATTAAATTTCAGTAAACAAGTTGTAAGGAACATATCAAAATCATTGTCAATAAGTTGATGGAGATGCTACTAACTAAACCATATACTTCCAATAAGCCACAAAGGGGTAGATTGTCTACAGGTAGATAGACCTTTCTGATAAAATAAGCAACCCTGATAATTTAATCATGCCCGTCCGTTAGTCAGGTCTACAGTCCGTCTGCCCCTCCATTTATCTACCCCAGCCTTACAGTCTTCATAGATTTATATTTACATATATGAATGAAATTTGGCAAACATATGCTTCGCATGGATCCCATATGATACATTAATCAATACGTAGCAAAATTAAAAGAAAGTTTTTTTTTAATTATAAACCTTTTGAAAGTGAGAGCAAAATTCATGCATGAATGAATGGGATTTAATTGGATAAAATACAAATTTTGATTATATTTACAAATATTAAGCTTCAAAATATCCCCAAACCCTTTAATTATTTCGTTAATGATATTTACATCTGAAATTATCGAGATGCCTAATAACTTTAAAAAAATTGCGCTTAATTTACTTTTTCAAAGAAAATAGACTATTACTTAACACCAGTTTATGCTCATCTTGACTAGCATTTGATCGATTTTTAACAAAAAAAAATGTCGAGTCATTGCACACAACTCTACTATTCCCACAGTTCTAATATAATCATGCGGCAACAAAAAGTACGATGAACTTTTCTTAAATACATATCGTAAACCTTTATAATCACTGAATGATTTTTACTTTTATTTCATTATAAATTTAGTCGAACTGATAAAATTTACTAAATCATTCAAATATTCATAATATGCCTAGTTTTGATTTTAATTTAGTGGAAAGTTGGGCTAAATCTCAATTACCTAAATCTAAAACTTTGAAACATGTGTTTTCCCGTGCTGTTCGTACAGTATAAGTATACTCTTCCTCGGGTGTCGGATTCGCCCTTAGTAGGAACATGTATTATAGTAGCTCAATATCTAAATTTGTATCGGGTTATTTTCCTCGACTATGCATTATAAAAAATTATCTAGACGAGAACCCTGCAGCGTTGGTGTTTGTTATGTTCTTTTATATGATATAACGGGATTGATTCTATCCAACTGGTTAATTAACTAGTATCGCGTTTGTTTTGTAATTTTTCACATTTTACAAAAGCACGGACATTGATTGTTAGCCATCAAAGAGTTTTATTGTAACTTTCATATATTGAATATATTTGGCGTTAATTTTGTAGAAATTCATTATTTACAAATAAATGAAACTACGTGATGTAGTATTAGTTCTACTTTCTTTAAGTTCTTTACCACGACCTAGGTTTCGTTCTATTACAACATCTTCAGGTGGGCTATTAGCAAAGATTAACGAAACGTAGGTCGTGGTAAAGAACTTAAAGGAAGTAGAAATAATACTACATCACGTAGTTTCATTTAATTGTGTAACTTTCATGGTTAGACCACTAGCATTAATTCAAACAGTTGTCCTTATACGCAGGTATAAGGACAACTTAGGTATACGGTTATAAGTAGGTAGAAAATAAATTACATTCTTATCGCCACGCAATAATGATGCTTCAAAAGAAATATCCATAAACGCCAAAATTGATTAAATTGATTTTTTCAATTTTTTGTCGATAAAGAAATAAAAGAATCAAAGTAATCGTTCTAAAAGGTCAGTTTTATATATATCATTCAAAATGTCGCAAACAGAAAAAATCAAAGAAAATTCATACATCACCGTATCTTTTAATTTTTATTCATTAATACGTGCGCACTATTCTTCTGATTATTTTTGAAAGTATAAATTTTATAATAAAATTTTCTTACGACGTAGAAACTCTTATAATCGCTACCTTCAAGTCAACGGCAAAATCGTCTGTAAGATTAAACAGCAAGCAGGTAAAACTTCAGCAGTTATTACTTTCTTAATAATATCATGAATATTTTCAATTTAATACTTTTTGCACAAATCAATAAAGCGATGCGTGCTAAAGCGCCCTGTCGCCCTGCGGCTGGCTCGGTCTTTTGTAATCGACTTTCAATTTCAAATGAAAATCTTTGTTCAATAATGGAAAATGTTTTCAACAAAACTTGTTTGCCAACTTTAAAGGCACTTTCGTGTTTACGGAGCAAATAGAACGCAAGTTTTAATGAAAGCATTATTGTTTTCTACAGGAAAGAGGTTTAGGCCTCTTCTGGCCTCGATATTGAAGACTGACTGCGAGTAATTACAAGAAATTACAAAAACTATTGCCAAAATTAAACAATGTAATACCTGTGTTTGTTTAGTATGTGGACTTTTGTGAACTTTTATGTGGCACAATATTTACGAGTATCTTTACGGTCACCAAAGAGAATTTTAATACGTAGATTCAAAATACTGCCAATAAGTTCTTAGTTTGTTGTTACATTTAAGTGAAATAACTGTTAATAGTTTGTAAGTAAATGAAAATTTTACGCAAAAATTTAAAATAATTATAATGTGCAGACTTGCAAGATCATTTCCTGGCTAATAAAATAATGCACCTATTGTCAACAAATATTTCCGTTAATACAAGTATTTAATTAATATTTGATTAAATAATACAACTCAAGTGTACGTTTTTTAAAAAATTATGTAAATATAAATTAAAACCTATTTCTTAAAAGTCATTAAACCTCAAACGCGACATAATACAATTACTTAACTTGCACAAATGTAAGAATTGTAAAAATGAAAATTAAATCAGTATTGTGCTTCTTAAATATTCATATCGACCTACGTAATTTGTGTTAATTTATTACGATTACACAAATTTATAAAATAAATTACATTGCTACAACTTCGACACTTGAACGGAATAATGAGTTGCAATATTCGAGAGAATGTTTCTTTCGTTTGCATCTACTTATTAACAATCATAAAACGTATGTACACAAATAGTAGTACTATTTGTAGATTTGCTATAAGGGGAGATAGTTTTGAAATAGATCTTGACCATGTCAAATTACAGGAACTGGTATTTAATAAAGCAACTAATATAAAAATAGTTGTAAGTTCATATCATATAATTCGGTTTTGGTTTTTAAAATCCGTTTTATTAACTTCACCATTAAAAAAATAACAATCTAGCAGTCCAAGTAAATGAAATAATGGACAAATAATAACTAAATATTAAAATTATAATATATTTTAATAAAAGAGTAATGTAGCTATTTAATGCGTCGGTTAATACAGTCAAAATTTATTTAAAATTATAAATACATTTAAGTCAAAAATACATTTAAAAAAGTCTTACATAATCCAATTAAATATTCCATCATGAAATATTAAATATTTGACAGTAAATTAACATTATATCAAATAATTCTTTGAGCTATGGTAAATAATACGATTTTCAGATGAAAAGAACCTGCCTACAACATAAAACTGAGCTTAAAACTTGAGGTAAAATTATTTTTTACTTGACCACTTCTAACAAAAAAGTTATAAATATCATGTTTCGTCATGTACGATATCCATTTCGCGAAGAAACGTAATCGCAAATAATATAATATAGTTAATATTAAAAGAAAGAAAACCGTAGAAGAAAAATAACTCTAAAAACTATTTCTATCGCCACCCGAATTGTCTAAACATCCTTCCTCAGGTTTGTAACGACCTACTTCACACGTTTCTACTTTTCAGGAGTAATGACTGTAAACTATGAATGGAAATATTTACGTGTAATTGATATAAGATCCTAAAAAAAATATTTGTACACAAATTAATAATGGTCCTTGCCTTTTTCTGTTTTTGTATTAAACGGAATGCTGCATTTAATAAAAAGGGTTTCTGAAAATTTCATATTTAAGTATTAGCTCAAATGACTTTGAACCGCCGTTTTCTTAAATTTATTAATAAATTCCCTTAAAATATCATCAAAGTATAACGTAGTTATCTCAAAAAGGCAAATATGTAATCCTCCTGCCAGAAGAAATTATTTGTTTGGCAGATCCACCGAATTGTTCATTTATTTTTTCAAATATTGCGTACCATTTTCTTTTCATGTATTTGTGCCTCGTGAGTATTGACAAAGACACGATTATGAAATATGTATTTGTTGTATTAAATTGGCTATTAAATTCATGTCTCCATACTGACATACTTGTTTAGCCTCGATGACAAAATTATATCTATGTATACTAATTAAATTATAACATACTTTTATAATTTCTCATCTTTCAAGTATCATGATCGTACTTAGCAATCTACAAAAACTTTAAGTTTTTTCTCTGTATCCAAAGTTAAATTTTATTCATTGTTAATTCTTGCTGTTAAATACAATAATTTTGTTTTATATAAAGAAAAGCAATCGATTTTTTGTCCTATATATTAATGTCGTCTCAACGTTTTGATTTCTCAATCATATTAGTTATGAGGAACGTATTAGTTTGTGCTTAAAAAAATAATGTAAGCATTACATATATTTTGGAAATTAACTAATCAAGCACTTGATGGCAGGATATGATAAAAATAAATAATTTGTGAATGCAAAAACTCCATATATCCAAATAAAGGGAACGCGGTATGTGAAATTAACGCTGCTGGCGAAAATTATATTCATTAACAGTTATAACTAAAGAAAACCTCAGCGATGTAGCCCGATAAGTTGAAGAATTCAGATCCGCTCACCTTCGGCACGAATATTCTTATTGCCATGTTAGTTGTAATGAACAAAGAAAGACTGTATAGGAGTGTTTTCAAGAAATTGGTTCGTAAGAGGAAAACAGCGCAAGGGGAAGAATTTGGGTTATAGTTTGAGAATAACATTGAAAATATACCTGCTTGCCTAAAGCCAACATAATTTCTTTAAGTATTACCCTATCCTTTCGAGATTTACTCATAAATCATAATAGAAGGAGTGGCAAATATACTTTCAAAAGTGCTTCCTCAGCATGGAGGTCGAATTTCTTCTTACTTTATCTATTTTACTAAGAAAATGCATAGCAAAACAATCCCGTTCACGAAGTCTTTGAAAGGGAAAAAATTCCAGGCAAAAATGACTACTGTTTAAATTTTCCGTCTCGATTTTAAGAAAATAAATATTTACCGCTCATCGATGATGAAACAAGGATCCACCATTCATTTTACCGTACAAATTTGTCCCAAGTACCAAATGTTGGCATTTACTTATAAATTACGCAAGATCTGCTATATGTTTTAATAATTATCTAAAGCAGATCATTTGACATCACATTTTTAAGCTCCAGAGGAGTGCATTTTGCACTTATGTTCTGCTTTTACGTGCAAACTATACTTACCCTAGATGGTATTTAGAATGAATGGATGAATTTGTAAATCTACGTCGATACCGCTTTATAGGAGTTTAATGGATGGTCGTGAACAGGGATGCAGTCAACTTACACTATTTGTAAAGGTTAAAAGGGCGACTGATGGGACGATGCGGTTTTCATGCCGTATGTAAATTCGGAACGAGGCTGATGAATCGTCGATAACACTTTTCCTTTTGTCGTGTAACCGCACAGCCTCTGGTTGTCCCTTGCGATAGACCCGTTTGTATCCTAGCATTTGGTTAGTGTCAAGTTTGGTATGCATAGACGTTTTTTGATTAGTTGTATCTACAAATATTAGACGTACGTATGTAGGTCAAAAAGTTTTGCGGAATCGGGTAAAAGGAAACAATGAACACAATTTCAGCAATGAACATAATTTCACCAAATGTGAAATTATGCTTATTATCGAAAAGAGCCTTTTAAGTGAAGATGTAAATGTATTTTTAAATGATTTTTCCTTAAAATATATCAATATTAGATATCATAGAAGATTTAAATAGCATAAATCTTTTTTATTACTAGATCGGTCTTTATAAATTTAGATACAGAGATATCTGGAACTTTTTGTTGCAATTCTTCTTTGAAAGGATTTATTCACCATCCGTTTTCCACGATCAGCAAAGAAAGACGTTGCTATTAAAGGTTTAATCTCTCTCCCATTTTTTTCTTCTAACGACCTCTCTCTGCTATACATATTTTATACATACTCATCTCGGTTTTTTCTTATATTTCCTGGAATTCTTATTTGTTTTACCAAGAAATTAGAAATTCTTACACCCTCAATTTAAGAATAGATCAGCAATTCCAAGTTAAGGGTCTAAGATTATCAAGGTAATGAAAGTGATTCCATCTAGATGACCTGTTTTATCGTTATTGGGTGAAGAAAATAGAACTTCTTTTAAAACTCTTCAGCACGAAATCCTAAAATAAATATATCAATATAATTTATACAAATTATACTTCACCGAGTTGGATTTTACAGCAGTACCTTTGAATCGTAACACAATTTAAAATTTTTGGAAGGGTCACCTAGTTTATGTCTTTAGTAGAAATAAGACTAATAAATTTCTTTCAAGTTACTAACCTATTGACATCAGTATAAAAGAAATCTAATAAAAAGAATCATTACAACATGAAAAGCGCATTTAATAAAACGTTTTTAAAGAGAGAAAACAATTAATTGTTTATAATAAAAATAATAAGAACCGTTATTAAATTATTAAAAAACGATTCATTATTAGTTCCTCCGGTAATGAATCTTTACGTTTATGGTCTTTATTTGCCGTTTTTATATTCTGGTCTTTTTACTCATATCTCAGAATTTTTTTATCTGTATTGTTTTTAACTTTTTATGATAACCGGTATCCCATGGTTTTCATTATTTCATCAAATTTATCCAATTCGATAGACATGGAACGCCTTCTGGTTGTTCATCGGGCAATGTTGTCGTTCCCTTTCTGTATCAATAAATCGATCGAATCGGAAATAAGGGACTCGGCACGGGTATATTTATGGACTTGAAACGCGGAGTGCGAGGTGTTCGCGATATACTCTCTCCCGTTTTTCTTGGCTTAGTGTCGTGTTGCTGTGTATAAAAGTGAATATCTCATATTACAACAGTAGTTCAGTCACCTGGACTTCTACATATTACATCACATTTCTGTCCCTTACTTTAAAGAAAAAAAACAGCTCAAATTCAAACTTATACGCAAGTTTATTTTTGTATCTATCAACAATTATGTAAAACATATTTAGTAACGTTAACTTTCTCATGCAAAATCAACCTAATTGAATAAAACTTATTTTTACTCATGTGTGCGATATGCCAGTACTTCAGCTTATATGCTACACTAAACATTTCAACACGATTTTGTTGTTGGAAATATTGAAGAGCTTTAAATTGCACACCATGTCAATAAATTAGGATTTCTTTAAATTTCACCTAGTTCTTAAAATGAATTAATATTTTCTATTTTATTAACTTAAAAAAAATTGAATTTCTTCATTCATTATCAAATTTATGAATTTATTCTTACGGAATGGAAACTTAAGTGTAATGAAAACGTTTGTTCCAGTGAAACTTGACATCTAAACTTTAAAGGTCTTTTTCTGTTCTGACTTTGATCGGGATATTGTTTTAATGAAAGCATTGTACTATTGCTGAGAAATTGGTGTTGAAGTCTGGAGCTGAATAAATTTTAAAAATGTTGTGGGTCGGTATTCTGCTTTAGATTTATTTTAAGTTTTTTCTAGAATCAAATTTAAAAAGTATCAGGTGTAATGGAAATTTAAGAACTCGACATTTGAAAATGGATTACTCGTTGGTTTTTTTTCATTTAGTCTTTCATTATGCGCCTAAAAATTAATTTTTACTACATTTTGCTAATATTTTTTACAGAGTATTTATGAGTTATGCCTATATATCTCATGTTTATCTGTAAAATGTGTGTAAAAATAATGTTCCCTTTTTATTATACCATTATACCATCTCACATAACATCATTTTATGTATTATGTTGGTAATGATCCAATAGTTTATAAAACAATAGCTTAATCTTTGTAAGTAATCTTGAAAATTTTCCAAATATCTAATGTGCAAAATTGTTGCTTCATCTTAAAAACTGAGAATAACTTATTAATATATTTAAAGCGGAATAGAAAATATGCCAATAATGAATCATGCTTTCGTTCGTCATATTTGCAACCGATATGAAAGAAACTTTCGAATGGACTTTTTCTAGAAAGTTATTGTATTGAGAATATTCTTACGCCGGAACATTTTCCTAAATTTGACTATACTTTGACATTTGAAAATTATAAAAGGAAAACCAGTTTCTTTGTTTGTGTACCTGTTTATGGTGAATTCGTGGGGAAACTAGTAAACTAATTTTAATTATATTTAGAGATCGGATTTTCCTTCCAGTTTCTTGATTTCCTTCTATGAACTTTTGACACTAATAATTCATTGCATATTAGGAGAGTACGTTTATCCGTCAATAATCAGAGATATATTAGGTGTCGTCGCTCGCTTTATTTCGATAATTTTCCTTTAGTCATAATATGTTAAATGAGACCACATTTTTAAAAAAAACTCCATATTTCCTCTAATTTTGTCACGCTCTTTATTTATACAAGCAAAGATCTTTAAGAAGTTTCTATAGCACTCCAGGTAGAGGAGTTGTTACTTGTCAAACTGATACATATTCATTAAAAGATATAATGTTCAATATTCTTTACTTATAGAGCCATTTTGAGGACTCTAAAGGCTATTTTACACTTTAGCCTTTGTTTTCACATAGTCTACAAATTTTTGTTTATTGTTTTAAACCTTATACAAAGCAAACATTTTTTTAGATATACAGGTGACACAGCTATAATACATATTCTATATAGATGTAATTATAAAAGAAACTTTACTAGTCACCACCGTTACATATCAGTCATACAGACAGTATGTTGACTATCAAATAGACGAATGTTACGTTCTGAACAAATTATTACAATTATATGCGTGTTTATATATATATACATATATATATATATATATATATATATATATATATATATATATATGTATATATATATATATATATATATACATATATATATATATATATATATATATATATATATATATATATATATATATATATAGCTGTAAAAAAAGATAGGGATATTTTTGTTTCCACACTTATTATTTTAAATTTTTTTCTTGAGATTTTCCTCTCAACACCTCGGTTACAGTATACATGAATAAATAGTTGCTGTTCTTCATTAGGTTATCAAAACGGCATTTGTTTAGTCGGACCTAAGTTATTGGCTTTACACACTATTTTTATTTAACGTAATTTCATATAAATAAAATATAGAATTGATTAGCTTTTTATCACCAACCATAATATTCCTAAATAAATGAACTCCATCTCATTTCTCATATTTACGTGGCAAAATTTTGCTTTATTTTATAATGTTATAATTGTCACCGTGAATAAGATTCTTATGTAACAAACAATAAGTAACAAAGCATAACAAAAAACGCATACAATACGAAAGTTAATCGCTGTGAGAACATTTACAAGTGGCGACCTGATGATTTGTAAACATGACAACGAAAAATTTCCAAGTTCTCTTTTCCGAAGAAAATCTATTTGCAGTACTGGGTCACAGATTTTGTTTGCAAGTCCCTTTATTTCGTCGAAAGTAAAAGGGAACTGAATGAAAAAGTGTTAATTAAATAATTGCTTCTTTTAAGTATCATTAAGTGCAACAATATGCAGCTATATATTATTCTTTTTACTGTCAATATGGGTGTTTTATTTATAGTTTAAATCATTTAAAATAATAAAATTATCCTTAAACACTATATTATTCTACTGAAAGTCGTTTTTTGGAAATGTAAATGCGGAGTAAGTCGTGAAACTAATTTTGGTGAAGAATGCGATAGAACCCTCTCTAGATGAAATCAATTTACATATGATCAGTTTATTTTCATTAAATGACTTAATTTTTGTATCACTTTTTCATATAACTGTATTATTTTCTCTTATCTAGATTTTATCATGGAATATTATTTCAAAAGATATCTTCAAAGCGGCTACATGGTTTTCGTCTTCATGTACAGGCATCTCTGTTGATTTAGGTCTTAATCTCAGTTTCCAAATTATCAATCATGTTGTTTGTTGTGAATCGGGTAGGTAATTTGTTTTTCACCCAACTTTGCAATTTATTAATCGTCACTTCAACAAACCCAACTTTCATGTAATTTATTTTTACGAAAATAACAAGTTTTTTATAATATACATAACATGGTTAATTTGGTTGTCCTTTCATTTTATTTTAAGCTAAACTACTATTCTTTAATAGATTTAACAAGTGATGCTAATAAATTGTTGAATTTAATGTTGAGGAACAGCAAATGGGTGGATTTTTAGAGAAATACTCCACTGAATAAAGAACAGTTGGTGTGATCTAAATATTCCAACTATTTTGATCTCGTAATTCTACCACAAAACAAAATATAACCTTTAAAGAATGTAAATAATGACAATTTTGAACTTACGAAGGGATAGTTTTGAAAATTTTCTTCTATGGTCACCAATATCATGAATATCCCGACTACTTGGCAGACGATTTTTTTCCAAATTCTATTGCAGAGATCAACGTATAATTTTAAAAAAATATCGTAATAGAGTATTAGTAATAAAATTCATTACATCTAGTAATTTATATTTTATTAGCGATTAAATATCATTTCTATTAATTATGGCTTATTTCAAGCGTAGCAAACTCTTATACAAACACTAATTTCCTTTTATTTTATAATAGATAACTTGGCAACGCTGAGATAGAGGGTATGTCCACAAATCTATTTTACAATGGAGAAAAACTTTAGTAGTCTTTTATGAGTAATTAGACTTAATTAAACGTATCTATTTAAATTATTCGAATTCAAAAAATAAGTTATTTCACTTATGGGTATGCATGTATGTTGGTATGTTCGCAACTTTCTCCAAAGCTATAAAACTGAAATTCGTGGTTTTTTTACCAGTAGAATATTTATATTGAAGGATATCTCTAACAGGACCAATCGCTTGTTCCTATGTTTACCCTAGCTGTTTTTTAACCGTTTGATTAAGAATTTGCAGACAGCATAAATATAAAGCATTTTGACTAGTATAAATCTTTGGAGATGTAAAGAATACATTAATTTTTTCTTGCCATTTCGTTACCATGAAAGAGCAAGTTATAAGGTGTTTTTATAACAATTTTTTTTAAAATTTGTGTGCGGTTCTAGGGATATGGTGGGGAAAATGTCCATAAATAAGGTTTTCCTCCACATCTCACAAACTTAACAGTTTATGAAGGAAAAACAAGTTAGGAAAGGAAAAACGTTGCTAAAAACATTACAAATTTTCCGAAAAATTAAAGCAATTATTTTGAATTACAAAGGTTTTAAGATATTCAAAGTATTTTTACGCATTTGGTAGAATTACTAGGTAATATATATCATTTATATAGTTAAAAAATTAATATTTGTAAATAGTTTAGTACAAATAATTTACAGCAATACATGTTTATATATGTCGCATGTACGTATCTTTCATAATACGAATTATACTCGTACTTCACAGTTTTTCGGATTCCGGTCCACCGGTGTGAAAAAAATGCGATTCATATAGGATCATTTTCTTATTTGCCTGTCGATCTGTCTGACTGTCAGCGACCTTCTATATATATATATATATATATATATATATATATATATATATATATATACACACACATATATATATATATATATATATACATATATATATATATATATATATATATATATATACACATACTCTGGTAGAAAATACATTTTGTGAACTTTTTCCACAACACTAAATTAAGCGAAATTTTATCCTAAATAATATTGAAATCTTTATGAATAGAAGTATAATTTGTATAAAATTTTCGACATAAAATACAATTTTTCATAGTACAAATGACACCTTGCACGATACATTAACCCAAAAAAAAG
Source organism: Druceiella hillmani (assembly GCA_039881145.1). Lineage (NCBI taxonomy): Eukaryota > Metazoa > Arthropoda > Insecta > Lepidoptera > Hepialidae > Druceiella > Druceiella hillmani. The sequence continues at coordinate 20,112,809 of JAYKKI010000012.1, forward strand.
TTTTTAAATACTTTGTTTGCCTCTTCGAAAATATTCGTACCGACTTTTTCTAGGGTTCTGAATTTAGAAATATATTCTTTATCGCCATTAAACATTTTTTTTTGTAGTAAGCACCCTTGAGGCGAACTGTTGTAATGCATTATAATAAAATTTTGGCGACAATTATTTCAACCGTTTTAATTTTGTTTAATATTATATCATCATTGTGATAATAATATACTGATTAAATTAAAACAGTCTATGAAAATTAATTTCTTAAATGCGCGCAATCAATCGTTAATTATACTGTTGAATGATTTGATAAATATAAATAATAACTTTATGTTGGCTTCCACAAAATTGAGTGGAACGGGTCCGTTCCATTTCTTGACTACATTAATATTTTCTCATACATATGCAATTGGAATGTTACATGAATAAATGATAAATATAAAGGGAACAAAACTCGATAAGTCATTTAACAACGCGAATTCGGTGTAGCTATGGCTTCACTGAAACGAAACCAGTGCGCCCACGCATGTCTCGTGCCATTTAAAATTGTCAAGTTAGAAATTTGTTCTAACATGGCAATTTGAACGTAATCTGTTGGAATTTAGATCTGATTACAGACGTAATAACTTCTACATTTTATTTTAAACAAATCTGTTGATTTGATGAAACAATCATCATAGTGTTTTATCGTGTATCAGTAATGGTACAAAGTGAAATAAACCTGTTTAATGTAAATATAACTCTGTAGTATTTTTATGAAACTATTTATTATATTATTATTATATATATTTATAATAAAAAATAGATTCGTTTTTTTGTTGTAAAATAAACTTACCATATAACTTTCTCAATTATTTGGCCATACGCTTTGGAAAATAGAGGGGTTGAATGGAATTCAGTTCTTACATATTTTCAATCATAGTTATCTCAAATTGTAAAATATTTTCGAATTCCGGTAAAATATCCTTTCTAAAGACGTGTCGTTTTCAACGTCTTTCCAAAAATGTATCATTTTAAAAATGTGTCTGAAAATATTCTTTCCAAAGTTGTGTCGTTGTTCACAAAATGCAAATTATGTGTAGTTTTTAGTTATCCTTAATTATATTTCACAATAACTGCATACATTTTTTTTTAAAGAATTGGACGTATGAATAATAAGACGTGAAAATTTTATGAAATCATTTTATTTGAAAATTCTAATCTAATAGTAATATTCAAATTTTCGGTCCAATTTTCCAGGCCCATAATTATAGTTGAAAATTTGGGGAGGCGAGGTTCTCATGTAACACGTTATTTTGAATCTTTACATTTTGTAAACAAAATGTGGGGAATGAGCTCGGATATAATTTTACATGATCTTTCCCATGGTATAGTATACAACCTGAGACATGCGAAAACATAGAAGTGTGACAGACAGGAATGAAAACACAGAAGGAAAGCCAGGAACTATACAATGTTAAGTTACGGAGGCTTAATTTGGATACCGAGAAAATAAAAAATTAGAAAAAAAACAAAAACAAAACAAAATCAAAAATTTTATCAGTTTATAATCGGTATAAAATGAAAATGGAAATTAATTTTTTGTTTATTGTTTTAAAGTGAAATAGAGCAATAATAGGAAATGGAAATAAAATTATTAAATTTTACAAGACATGAATATTATTATGATTTAATGCTCGCGTACACCTCAAATTGAAAAAGGTGATAACAAAGATTATAAGTGTACATTAACATTATGATACTAGTTTTTTTTCTATTTTCTTACATGTAAGAGGATCTTTTATTTCTACTACCGAAGAAAGAATTAAAATTTTGAAAATTTCACACAATTTTGTTAGTATATTTTGGCACGATTGCAACACGTAAGCGAGAAGTAGTTATTTTTATGATTATTCTTGCATTATAGCCTAATACAATTTAATATTGGGAATTTTATTTCTGTATTAAAATTTTCAAACAGTCTGCTCTTTTAGTTCATAATATGTTACTCATGAATCAATTGCTTCAGCATGGTTTTGCATTATGCCCTTTGTTCTTAAATTTAAAAAAAAGAAAAAAACTTCACACTTCTCTATGAAAGTGGTCTCGATAAGAGAAATTATAGTTTCTGTTAAAACGTGAGTAAGTACATAAAACGTGAATCATACTATTTGAGTATATTAATTTCTTGCTTTATTATTTTTACTAATTCTGTATATATAGAAATGAAGATACATTATAGATACATTATATATTAAAATACCAAATACGAACATAAAATAAAACAAAAAAATTCAAAGACGAGGGTCGCTGTTCTCAAGTCGTAATAAGCAGGGAAAAATATATTCGGGAATAATAAGAAAACGGACTATAATGAGTTAAACAAAGGCTTGGGCAGAATTTGAGTGGAATTTATTTTCGTAAATTGAAAAGAAAATATTGCAAAATGAAAATTTACTACGACATTCACCCCATAAGGGTATATTCCAATAATTGGATTCTTTTGATGAAATTATATGAATATTATATTTATTTTGTGTTGAAAACACTCAACGGAAAATAAATTTAATATTAACTGTATCATATGCATTATTTCCGATTCTTTTTTTAAATAAGTAAAGAAATATATGTAATACTAACATGTAATTATTATAAATATGTCTGAGAATTACAAATATTTATTTATCGCAAATAATCGAAAGATTGTTATATATATATATATATATATATATATACATATATATATATATATATAATTATATAAATATATTAGCTGCTAATGACTACAGATATAAAAAAAATTAATGTTGGGAATGTGTACATTTGTATGGTAAAAAAACAATGTTCTTTATATTTTCCAAAGTTATCATTGAGTTTCTAGTTATCAGAATGTTTAAAAAAATAGTGACTGATATGTATTCTATATTTCTTTGTCAAACATCTTAAAATTCCAAAAAATAATAAATGTGGTTTTCATAAAATAAAATTTTTCTATTTAAACAATTAAGTTAATATTAAAAAGAGGAAAGACACTTTTCTGACAAAATCATATCACTAAAAAAATGTGGTGAAAGGGGCTGAGTTTCATATCATATACACAATAGTGTGTTCGCTAAAAATATTGATTTAAATATTCTATTAAAATTGCGTAAAATTTAATAAACAATAAAAAAATTAAGAATGTTGGAAAGAAAATATTTTTTGCTTTTAACTAAATATTTAGTTTTTTACATTATATATAAACATATAAATGATACTTATAGAAAATCTTGAGAAGTTAAAGACGAAGTAGTTCATACACATGGTCTGCCATTAGTTTAATGAATTTTTTTTCGGTTTATCGGCAATAAATTGTGTGACTTTGTTTTCAATCTCGGGACATAATGGACCGATTGTCTTTGTTTTTCTTAGTGTACGTCCAATGAGCTAACTCCATTAGAAATTTCAATATTCTCAGTCATCTGAAAGTAGTGTAAGTTTTTGATGAGTACCTCAAGAATATTTCAAATTAGAAACAAGTTGAGTGGTTAAAATTTGCAAACAAGGATCCTCACGATATAAGAGCGCTTGCAAGGCAAGGGCGTTTTAAATATTTAATTTTTCATTTCTTTTTAGTGGTGTGTTTCAAATGTTCACTAAAACAGATCGTAGTTTTACAGAATTTGCAACACCTGACGCAATTTTTTACTTTCGGGTGCTCTACTGTAAAACTAAGTTTGTCATTTTCTCGTCATCAAATATCGATAAGCATATGTTTTATTCACATTATTTGTCTTAGCCTCCATCACAGTGATGGTATCTATCATAATTATCTTTCATACATTCATATGTTAAGAAAAATTGGCAATTATTAAAAGACAGCGTTATGTAAACGATAAATTCTGATAAAACATATATTTAAATTTTAACTTTACATAACTTTTAATAAACTGTTTAATAATGTTCTCAACTTGACATTAATATTACGCCGGTAATATTTCAAGACTAGATTGATGTTATCATTGCAGAGACAGCCAATAGCCTTTTCCATGATTCTGTTACAAAAATAAATACTCGATTTATTTTTGTATCATTTAGTTTTATAATAACAATGTACTAATCGAAATCGTGTCAATGAATACAATAATACTATTTTATTTCCAATAGTATTGAATGTACGGCGAACGTGCCCTAAGTAAAACGGTATGAATGGAAGTTAAATGTAAGTTGACGGTGAAAAGTGTTACCAAAGCTGATATGTTCCCAATGTTTTGTAATGGGTACTAAAAATTAATTTTTAAGAGGTATTTTTCAATAACTATATTTTTAATATACGACAATTATTGTCTTTTTTTCTTCTATTCCTTAAGTCCGTTTCCTCTACATCTCAAAATAAATTCTAAGTTACATCGAGATTAAAAGTAGCCCGAAATCATGAGAGTATATTATCGTATCCAACTTTAGAAGTAATTTTCGGTCATCACTCTGCCGAAAGTTTCTTAAAATCGTTATATAAAATATAACGATTTCAACAAACTTTCATTATTTTAAAACATAATTTCTGTAATGACCCGAAAATAAAATCATCTTTACCAGTGTTTTCCAATGTCTATTCATGGTTGTGGTCAAAGTAATTGCACAAATCTCAAATATGATTTTCAACTTACATCTATCTCACGTAATATAATTTCACATCGATTATATAAATGAATTTCACGTCAAAGTAAAAATTCAATTTCACGTAATTCTAGTAAGAACTCACACTCGTAGTGCCAATTTTGCTAAAGTTACATAAGAGTTATAAATTTGTATTTTTTCTAGGAATATTTTCCGATACCGAATAAATTTTCATCCTAAATTTAAGTGAAAGCGTGGGAGACCTAATCTTTGTTTAATGACTTATTCCAAGGTTTTTAAAAGGTAATATAAAAAGTCAATATCTGAAATAAAATAAATAATGATTTATTTTAATATATATGAAATTAAAAATGTACTCAGGCTAGATAATGAAAGAAGTATTTTTAAGTTATTAAAGTGGATTTCGGAAACTTGTTGCTTCATGCACATTCTTATAACTTGTTAATACTGAAAACATTTTAAAAGTTTTATAGAATAAACACTATGGAAATGACACATGAAGAACCTTTAAAATCTGTACAGCTTTTGTGACTAAAACACATAACCTTGGAATTACGGTTCTCCCTACAACGGAATTTAGATCAAGGAAATTTAGATCAACACAGATAGAAAGTTAGGTGTGTCGTTTCGAATGCATACAATACTCCCTCCTAAAGTCATTGGACAGTAACAAAAATTTAAAAAGTTTAGAAAGAAGGAAAAAAGTTTTTTATGATATTACAGTCACGTAGAGTAGACAGATGAGTTACATATATATAGAGCCGAAGTGACTCGTAGGAAATGATTACATATTAGGTCAGATATTTTACGACATTTTTGGATCACATCCAGAGATTTTTCCGCTGGTAAAATATGGTGATGTAATGCGCCAAATGACTGAATATAAATTGCGTACCAATAAAAGACAGAGATTGTTATAATCTTTATTAACAGAAGAAACATATTCCCACGCATGTTTATTTAGTAGACATATTTAGTTTTATATTTCAGGTTATTAATTAATAACAATGAAGAGAAAACTAACCTAAGAAAATTTACTCTAGGTGAAGTGACCCAAAATCAAAGAAAAAGAAAGAAAAATAAACGGAATGCATAATTGGAATGTAGAAAATATCTTGTAATTAATTTTTATGCCGCTATATTTTTCTTCAAGACGTTTTCTCATTTTGCGTATATATTAACAAAATAATATATTTTCCCACAAAAACGCTTTCGAATGTCAGGTAAAAGCTTTACTGTAACAGATATAAAAAGACGTTCAGATCTTATTGTTGATTACGAAGTTTAAGGTACCGAAAATAAACAAGGATAATAAATGAAATTGGATAGAGATCTTAAAATCCTCCGTTTCGATTTCCAAAATGTTATTTAGTATAAACCTACTCATTGCTGCTTAAACGCAATGTCTTGTTACGTGATTTAAACGCACTGTTTTATGCGTGTATTACCTAAGTATATATGCTCTTTTCCTGACTCTCTCTCTCTCTCATATATATATATATATATATATATATATATATATATATATATATATGCCTAAGTGCATGTGCGCGCATATATACACATTAAAGTACATAAGCGCCACATTTGATCTGGCACTAATCGCTAACAGTATCACTATTTTGCAAATTTATTCATGTTATCTGTATACAATTAGCTATATGTAAGTTTTTTTTCAATTATTTATCGAAGTGCTTTAAGCTTTCGTATGCACCTATACATATGTATCTCTTTATTTTGTTTGTTTCTTTTGATCGCATCCTTGCCCTTAGTCACCGCTTGTCATTTAAATACTTATATCAGCCTTATAATTGAAGAGTTCCTCTCGCCGCTTTTGTGGTAAATTACTTTTACAAAAAAAAGAGATTTCACAATTTCTAAAAAGAATGGAGAGACACCAAAAATATTGAATGCACTTTTATATTTTTTTTAAATTTTGACTGGAATTTATTTTCTAAAATTTCAAACGAAAATCTTTCCGGAATTAAAATTTCCTTTTACCTATATATTCACCACATATGTGTAGAATTAGATTATCTATAAAATAATATATATATATATATATATATATATATATATATATATATATATGATGGGATAATTTGGTTTTTCGTGAAATAATATAAATAGTAAATTCATTTTACGTTGAGGGTTTCATTAATTTTGTCACATGAGTTTTTTTCAAATTTTGGAACTACTTGTTTTGCAAAAGAAACCGTTTCGTAATAATATTTGGATATTATTACGAAACGGTTGGCAGTGAGCGTATTTAATGGTTTTTTGGACATAAAAGTGATATATAAACAAAAAAAAAGATTAATTTTTTTTTCATATATTTTTTCAAATAAATTAGTAATATACCTAAAATTTACATGTATTCATTATAAATATGTCTATATATTATGTACATTTATTTATTGAAAATAATCAAAGTATGTATATTAAACTCTTAAGCAAACAATTTGTTAATTTTGTCATTAAAATTAAATTGTTGTCTATTAAATATTCCATATATTGTTACTTAATTAATTTTTAAATTGTTTTGTGCCAAGTTGTGTATGATTAATCCATAGATATATTGAGTGCTAATGACTAAAAAATATTATTTTTAGAAGGCATAGAATATCACGTCGTATGGTGAAAAAGGAATGTTTTTTATACTTGCCAAAATTTTCACCTAGGTTTTAGTTTTCAGAATATTTACAAGAGTAGCGATTGACGTTTATTATATATTTTCTTCTTAGGAATCTTAAATTTCCAGAAAACAGTGATTCTAATTGCAATAAAATTTAATTTTAATATTGTTTCACCCATATAAAATTACTGTAAAAATTCGATAAGATATAAATCCCACTGATACTTTGAGGAAGAAAGTTTTATGATTTCTTTTTCAGATTCATGCAAGTACTCTTAATTCGACTTATTAGCAACTACGCGGTATGATAAAACTAATAGTATCAAAGTTGTCGGATTGAAAATTATCGATCGGAGTTCTTTATTGACAAAGGCTGTCAAAACTACTACAGAAAAACTTCAAATAAGTAGGGAGTATTATCGGTCTCAAAACAGCTTACTAGAAACCTTCAGAGGACATTGTTATCTTTTATTTGAATAAGCAACAGTATTTGTTTGAAACAATCAAAGTTTTTGTTCAAAAATCAAAAAATTAACTTGAAATATAGATCGATTTATGAGTTTACATTAAAGTAAATTTTAAAGACATTTTAATCGTTTTCTGTAGTTAAGAACTGCTCTTACCCATGATAATTTAGTATAGTAATGTTCCTTAAAATATACGATCATGGAACACTCGTATTTTTCTGGTGGTGTGACGTATTCGCCTATGAGTAGAGGGAACAGAGAATGAAAATGGACATACTTGGTGCGGAAATGTCACACGTGCGTTATGTCGTGACGGCACAATTACGCACAGCACTGCGGAGTATGATCGATTGTCCAGCGGCCTGCTCAAATGTTTGAAGAATGAACTCACTGTATTCCGGAATAATTAATTATTTAGACGTGTTTGTTTAACGTTGGCTTAATTTAATTATATTGTAAGCGTGTTACTTTATATTCTTCATTTATATATTTCGAAAGGGGTATTTTGTTATATTCCTTTATCGCTGTCACAATGAGAGTACAGTTCTTAGGTAGATTAGTAATGGCTCCTTATATGGTTAATTAAAAATTTTGTTTCAAAACATATTATCGTAACACGTGGCACTTGGAGTGTAAAAACAGGTTTTTTTGGTAGATTGTGGTTGGTTGTTGGTTGCTTATATATATATATATATATATATATATGTGTGTGTATATATATGTGTGTGTATATATATACATATATATATATATATATATATATATATATATAAAGGTATGTATGTACATTTATTTAAAGATATTGATAGTATACATACCTTTAAATAAAGCAGACTACGTTGTGTATAGAGAACTATTTTATAATTCATAAAAGATATACCCACTGTAGTGAAGATAACCAGTTGAGTAAAAAGTTACGTAAAATATATATAGTCACGTGTAAAACTTAGTTCACGTAAAATATATGTCTAAATACTTTTTTTCACATAACACCATTACATTCGCACGATGTCGGCGCGCGGCAACAGGAAGCAAATGACTTTAAAACATTTCGGAAATATGTTTTTTATTCATCTCTCGTAAATAGTAGCTATTACATGAAATATACCATTTTACGCTGTTTTATCAAAACATATTTTGAGGGAATTTTTCCTAGAACTTGTTACATTTCCTTTGTTGATATGTTTTTAACTTTTTGCCAAGTACAAAGCCTAATTAAATATAAGCTACTTTTCCGATAATACCATCTCACCAAAAAAAATAAATATGACAAAAGGGGCCGAGTTAGATATTACATACAAAAGAGCTTAAAATTGAGATTTAAATTTTCTGTTAAAATCTTTAAAATTTCTAAATTCAGTTAAGATTAAAACAATAATTCTATTAAAATTTAAATCTTATAAGATCTGAAATAGAAATATATTCTACGGCCCTGTATGCGAATAGCATAAACGGAACCCACAGATTTTCGCCTTTTCCGATCGTCTTTCATACTCCCGTAATTTCTTCAATTTAAAATTCATTAAGGTGAAATTTTGCAAGAAGATGATAAATGTGGAAATCTCAAGTAATACATACTTACATAGTAAATGTTAACACATATTTTTGATGTAACAAGGAACTGAACTTGGTCAATTTGAAAAATTTTGTTATTTAAAGGACATAAAATCTTAAATTTATTAAGTAAATAAGAAAAAAAAGGTTTTAAGACAATCTCCAATTTTGTTATATATATATACATATATATATATATATATATATATATATATATATATATATATATATGTATATATATATATATGTGTGTGTGTGTGTATATATATATGAGAGTGTGTGTGTCTGTACTATTTATAGCGTTTCAATAATTTTGATGTCCGTCTTTTACGCCTTTGAGAAAATCCAACTTTTTCTCCATCGTAACCTATTTTATATTATATAAGATTTAAAACTTGAAAGCTCATTAGTCATAACAATACGACACAATTGTTCAACTCAATGTGAGTTATACATACATATAGATATGAATATAACAATGAATTACTTATACATATAGATATGAATAAAGCAATCGTAAGTCACGTATAGTTAAGATTTTCTTATTTTACGTTTATTATAAAAAACATATTTTAGAAAATATACATTTGTTTGTAAATGGAAGGAATAGACTTGGCTAGCAGCTACAGCAATATAATTAATGTTTTTCAAAACTTTCTAGCTTTAGATTATTATAATTAACATAATGGAGCAAGCGATGGTTCCATGGACGTAATAGGATCACAACTAGACTGATCAAATTGTAAATTTGGAGATACACTGGATAACTGAATTACGGAAAATCAACTAAATTTTCAAATTTACCTATCTTGATACCGTATAATTTCATAGACAGAAGCGTATCTAACTCAGAGATATTGGCCTTTGAACTACGTGACCTATTCCTTTTCGTAATTACAAGTAGGTAAACTTCGAACCTGACAGTTTTGAATGCTGTATTACAATATTATTGCATCAGCCTTAAGTATTTAACATTGGATACGTACGTGAGGTAGCACAGATTAGCACAGTTTTGGTTATAGTTATATTAGTTACCTACTGTTTGATGAATGTATAGTGTTCTCAAAGAACGGTTTTAACAAAAAAATAAATAAAATAACATTAATAAAAACTATGTTCTATTAACAGATACAACGAAACATTTGATATTCATACCATGGTAAGTAATAATATTTTAAAAATATTTTCTGAATAAATGTACTTATTATCGAATCTAAAATTTTCCATTTTACCTATGTATAATATTCTCACAATCATGCTTGAATGTTTAGATACAATGTCCGAGCAACTGGATTTGTAGGTAGGTAAACGTTGCTTACGTGTTGTTTTAGAGAGTTTCCATATTGAGTACGCAACAAAATCTTAAGAATGAGGAAAAGGCCGTTTGAAACGTTCTACGACCTATTACGATATACTGCTTAAATTGCATTTAAAAAAGAAAACATTAATTATAATAATTACCTTTTATTTAATTAACGATATGATTTCGCAAGTGTATAATATACTTGTTATTCTTATTAAGAGATCTATTATTATTAGTTTTAGGGTAATAATGATTTTTTTTCTCCCTATCATATTATTTTTTTAGTTTCTAATAGCAAATAATTACAAAGCCTTTAATTCACTAATTATGTACGTTATTTTCACGATAGAAAAACTATAAGCGCCACAGCATTACCCCTTATCCCACTGGATAATAAGTATTTAAATGAGAAATGAATATTCAGTTATCGTGTTCTATTACACATTATTTCATAAGGATTTATTTCAAAATCACCATTTTAAATAATTTTTTTAAAACAAATTTTCGTAATAATTCCATTTTACTTCAATTTACTAATAATTATTTGTTAATTTTCCGATATACTTCAGAGCGCACATAAATTTTAGTTATTAACTCATCAAATAAACTGCTTATGGATGTAAACAAATACTTTCTTCTCCTCAAACTGTTTGGGTTTATGTTAGTGGAAATGAAACGGACTCAAAATAAAATCAAATTTGAACTGTGTCTTCCTGTATCTACGCTCGGTCTAGTTGAAGTTGCTTATTTTTAGTAATCAGAAAAAATTGTGATTTTGAATTTACTTCTAATAAACGTAATGTAATTTCACACAAATTAAGTTATGTACTGATTATTTAAAAGAAATCTGCGTGAAATCGAGAATTTAAATAAAAATACTTCGAACACGAACGCCGGTTTAGCTAAAATTACATAAGAGTTCGTTATAAAATTATATTCTTATGAAACGCATTTTTCGTTATGAAATAAATGTTCATCTTAAATTCAAAAAATTGGAAACGCGAGGGACCAACTTTTTTTTAATCAAATCAGTACATTTAATCATAAAAAAGTTGGGTCAATCAACACACACATATATATATATATATATATATATATATATATATATATATATATATATATATATATATATATATAAATTATATATAAATACACACGCACACAAGCATTGCTCGTTTGGATAATACCACATAACATTACATCTAAATAACTGAATTTATTTACAGCGTGTTTGTAATTCTCCCATAATTTTTAATTTTTATCCTTATGTCCAACCATCGCATTTTTTTTCTCAAATCGTTTGTTTTTGAAACCTAATATTTGACGTAATGATGGTACTCGCATATATATCAATAACTTTTTTTTTTAAAGTAACGATTCCAAAATTACTACTCAGCTTAACAGCTCTGTCACTACATAAATCCAAAACGTAGAATATAATTCAATTGTTCATACAAATTTGGCGATCGATTTCATTCATCGATGTTGCTTGATAGGACATTTATATTTGATAGACATTTAGGTATATATCATTAATGAAACTTGTGATGTTTCATTTTATTGTAATATCCTGTGATGGAAAACGTAAATTTCTTTGACTTGACTTAATTGAATTTACATTAGCCTATATTAGCCTCTTTTCTCTAGCATTTTATATCGATACTTTGAATTTATGTTCAATATTTTCTTTCATTAGTTAGAATAGCATTGCTCAAGTGGACTACAAGACTTCAACTTTAGGTGTGTGTTTCCAGATAAATATGCTGTTATTTTTACAATTGCCTCAAAATATCGAATGTTTTAATGGTGACAAAAGTAATTACTTGTAGAATATTTTAAAGATATTCACAAATACAAGTACTTATTAATCTTGTTACCTGACAAATTACACCTAACGATGGAAGATTTTTTCTACAATGAAATCAATTTTTTTTAATTTTATTACTTTTCTATCCCTAAACTTTTAATACTGATTTAGTTTATTTTCCTAAAATCAAATACTCATTTCATCATCCATATAAATTAATTCACACCGACATACGTCAGCCCGACTCTACGAAAAAGTATGTAAGCACTTATCTTCACAAATTCCTTCAGTCAGGGAAATTTGAATAGTTCGAAAGGCACAAAGAGGCGTCGCTTTTTTCGATGTTTTTCTCAATACACAAAAGTAAATGTAAACGAAGGTAAGAAATTTGCTTAAATCCCACGCGCTATGTATAATAATGAATTTTCTCTAAAAATAGCCTTTCTACCGATTATTACTGAGTTTACATCAAATTAGTATGCTAACAAAAACCCGAAACTTGTTATTTTCCTTTTCAGTGAATAACAATATTATTGAAAATTAATCTTCTATAAAACGAATCATAATTGAACAAGCTTTACATCGGAACCGTTTTAAGTGGGTGTAACATTTAGAATAAGCCTGTTAGCTAGAGAGCTTGTTTACTTTTAACAAAATTATTGTTTAAACGAGCCTCATTTTCATAAAAACGAAGCATCATTTATATAAACATACATAATGTACAGATGAAAGAGGGTCATATTATTTTTATATATATAAAAATGGCATGTTTTGTACACCTTAAAACGCACCGCTTAGAAACCGATGTGACCAGTTTTTGTGCTAAGTTAACGATACGTTAAATGATAAGTTAACCCATTAGAAAATGTTTTTCTTATTATGTGATTACTTATATTTATTATTATTTGACTTATTGAGAGCAGATTAATTTCTTTTAACATGCCAATATTATATACAATATTTTTTTTAATGATGTTCTGTGGTATTAGGGGCATACATTGTATGATAACTACATAGACGTCTTTTACAATATGGTATATGATTTCATATATAGTTACTGTTAAATTTTGCATCCGTTTTCCGATTATAAGTATATATATTATATTTTATATTTTTTTTCACATCAATAATGTCACATTGAAATTTCGTTTCAAATTATATTCCAAGTTGGTTACTTATTGTAAGCAATAACATGTTAAAACAAATTTAAAGCAATTAGGCAGCATGGAGTTTTTAAACTTTATATTTAGTTGCACGAATGAAAAAGATTTTACCCAATTATTTGGTTACAAAGATTAATTGAAAAAAAAACATTTTACTAGAACAAAATATTAGGTGTTTTACACAATACTCTGGCAAAGAATTTTCTTGAGATAAAAATTCTTTTATGAAAAACAATGTAATTAATTTATTTACCGTAATACAAGGATCTCTTTTTCACATTGATATTGTACCGTATTTTACTATAATTTACATACATTTTCGTTGCATTTTCATATATACCTCAAGTTAAAATTCAGACACGCTTATTTGTTTTTGCTTATTTGATTTGTTTCTTTGAATAGAATTATTTTAATCGAATTTTATTATTGAGGAATAGAATAGCTGAACATAATAACAATATTTCTATATTGTCCAAAAACTGGATAACTTTTCATTATATCGTCATCATGCTTAAAATTGAAACTGAAATCAAAGGGACCCATAAATTTAGATTTAATAGCCATAATCATTTACCAACGTTTAATCGAGCTTTATTTTGCTTTGTACAAGTACAAGATTTGTAAAAGTAGGTATTACGATAGTTGATTTGATGAGATATAAGTTAAAAGCTTAATATTTTCGTAGATTCTTGGAAAATAGCATTATTAAAATCACAAAGGATTTTTCATATGATTATATTTCAAGTCAATTTTGTTTTATACTTACTTTTCCACGCGACTCAGTTAAAGTATATTTTTTCAAGCTTTGATGAAATTCTCATTTCGTTAAAATGTCCTAAACTCAATTCGCTTTGAGCGGAATAAAAGTATCTCATATTTTAATTCAAACTTTAAGCTTACCGCCGTAATATTCTCGGCAATTACTGTTCATCAGTTTAATCCCATACACTCGGTTTTACTTTGTATTATTGATTGCATTTCAAATTCTTCAACATATTGAACAAAGGAAGTAATTTATATTTTAATCTGTACCTAAAGAATTATCTTAATTAAAGTGAAATTAAAATCGACTTTTTGGTATTCATATGTTAAACAAAGAGGTAAACTAAAGAAAAGCTCTTTGAATCGAGCCTCAAGAATTTTTTTAATGAATGTTAATTTAAATCAATTTAGCAATGTTTGCATTATACTCAATCAAGAAAACAGAAAAACAGAGCCTGTGAAATCAAATTGTGATAAAAATCGTTTGGATTAAGAAAAATGCAAGTGGAATATTCCACTATTGTCTTACAAATATATTTATTGTACAAACAAACCTTTGCTATATTTTTATTATCGTATAGATAGTTAAAACCTAAAACTCGGCGTTATAACAGTCTATTTGTTATTCAGAAATGTTCATTTTGTATACCATAATCTTAAGAAATCTTAGGAATCTTTTTCGAAAGAAATTATTCAATCCCAATGTGTGGTAAAATTAGTTCGAGGATTATTTTCAAAGGGAGCTTATAGAAAAATTAAAATCGAAAATTCTTTTGCTTTAATTTGAATTTATTAGCGAATAAATAGAATGAGGATTTGATGAACATTTACAATTACAATCAATTCTTCACCCCGCCCTATTTGCAATCAACAAATTTCTCATGTATTACTTTAAATTTGCAAACTATGAAGATCAATTGATGTGCAATTGCTTATTTTATTCAGTCCATTATTCCCTAAGTTAATGGTTTTATGTCAAAATAGAAAAAGAAAGAATAACAATATATTTATTTCATAAAATTGTTTTAAAACACGGAAGCAAAACGTGACACATTAAATATGTGAATTGAGTGAGAGTGAAAGGTGTCAAATTCCTAGCGCGTTGATTTATTATTAAAGACTTACCGCCTCGCAGGGAACATTAACGAACGAAGTAATACGAGCAAATGTGTAAAGTAAAGGGTTTTTTATATCAAAGTCGAATTTTACATGGAATGGCAGGAAGAAGACGAATACTTTTTTGTTTCTGCAAATATCGGGTGCCACGAAATAAAATTCATTTTACCTTTGCAGCTAATGCTCTCTTTCTTCATTTGTCACAGACGTATCCTTTTTCTTCCATATTTTAATATTTATTAACATAATATACAGAAATACATATGTGACTCTTATATTAAAATCGATTTATATTAGACTACAGTAACCATTCAAAATAAAAAAATAGATCTCATTTCATTAAGTCAAATGATATATATATATATATATATATATATATATATATATATATATATATATATATATAACGCTTCATTTCCCAAGGATACTACGTCCATTTGAATGAAAATTTGATATAAACATTTGACCCCTTGATGGAAAAAAGGCAAAATGTTGTGCACATTCGAAAAAAAATATGATTAATTAGGTTACGTAAAAATTAACTTAGTCATATAGTTCCTCTTCTTGTCATTAGGTGACACTACAGGTACATTAAATAGCACTACCGTTCAGTTCACTGCCATTGTATAAAAGGATATACCGGTGCAGCGCAGGGTACACAAATATTCGAAATTTAAATTATCTTTTTATTATGTAGCTATTTGACAATTCTGAAATATTTAACTTGCATTTTGATTTCATATATTATCCTCACCGATTTTTTTATTTGTTTGTTACATATCTTTCATAAATTTTTTTAGGTACACCATTTTTAGCTATATTGGGGAATTGGTGCCATTGTTTCGGTCGGCTATGATATTATAGCGGTAACCGCTACTGCACACCAGATGAATATTATTTTAATGTAATGCAAAATTCGATTTACGGTTTGCCTGAGTTTATAACAGCAGATTAAATATCTTATTTTGTTTCTGGGGATAAACCTGATGATGAATTTTGTATAAAAATATGCTCTTTGAATGGTAAGAAAAAGACCACTCATATATGGCTTTATAAAGTTGGAATGGAAGACTTAACGTTTAATTTTAATTACATTTGACTTAAGTATTTCAATGTACTAGCAAGATTAATTATTTTTATATAAAATCTAATCTGTTTAAAAAAACATTTCGATAAATGCAGCATTTTTTTAAATATTGCTAAATATTTCTACAACAATTAATTACATAGCCTCTTTGGAGTTTATCGAGCATTTATCTATAAGATCCATTAGAATTAGTTGTCTATGATATGGATAGTATTCCTTAATCAACAAAATTCTTAGTTGAATAAAATTGTAAGTGTTCGTCAACATCTTAATAATGATTAGTGGTCACCCGTAATAACTTGCCTACTCAATTTGCTGAATATACTAATAGGCAAGTGAGAGTAAGTCAATTCAGATAACTTATACAAAACTTTTATTTTGCAACAAGTGTATATTAAGCAAGCTATAATCACTAATATATAAAACAAATATATCTTTAACACAAAATATAAAATAAACGTCTCTTATATATTCACAGACTATTGAAAAAGGAATATTTGAAATCACACAAAATCACAGCTCACAATTCATTCAGTCAATCTGATATTTTAAAATTCTTTGTATCTACTCTGTGGGACTGTTTGACGAAAAGCTGTTGGAACGCGCGTGACCCGTCCTCTACTAAATATGCCATATCTGTTCAAACATCGTGTCACGGAACTGTGCACATGCGCACTTCAAGCGAAAACGTGTGAGTGTATTGCTGTTTGCATTGAGTTTTTACGCACACGACCATGCGTCACGTCTTTGTGTGAGTAGGTTAAAAGCGGGTTGACTATTTCTATTTCATAGTGTGGGTGCACCCAAATGATACGCAGGGTTTCGCACATATGGCATATGTGTTTGACATTGACACTATGAACGAGAACAATGAAACTTTTAGTATTGTGTACATTTACACAATGAATATTTTAATGTATTTGTAATATGTGCTATAATGTATTTGTGCACTCCTTTTCCATTTTCATAAACTTTAACTGTGCCAAATCTCACACTCCTCCATGCGCGCAACATGCTTAAGAAGGGTACAAAATTTTCTCTTCACGTATTAATATATAGACGTTCGGTTGTTCAAAGTAGTTATGAAAATATGGGACTCAAAGTAGTTCATTCTTTAGGCTATTTATTTAAAAGTTATGTAACTTTTGAAGTGATTTCTTGATTATATAATTGGTAGTAGCAAATTCACAAAATCATTGCAATGGAATTTATAATTGGGAATTAAGAAATAAGTTATGTTTATTAGTTTAAAAACTTTAGGTTTTAACGGTAAGTTAAAACTTAAGTTTAAACCTGAAATATATTCATTTATATATTCATTTACTGAAATAAATTATTATGAGTTGAGAATATTGTTTCCGTTTACTGTTTTTTTTTTTATTTAAATATATCATTAAACATTAAAGAGTCATTGTAACGTACGTAATTATTCTCAATTTTCCTGAATTAATTTGTACTTTATACATAGCATTATGTACATAAAAAGAGAGAAAAAAAGAACATTCATAAGATCGTGATATAGTGTAATCCATGTTAATCAGCACATATTGCAATACTGTATTATAGGCGGGTAAATAATCTTACAGATGTCCACAAACTATATTAAAAAAATGTTCACAAAATATATTTTCACACCTCAGTCTCTGAAATATCTAATGGCAATTTTATTCACAATTAAATGAAACTACGTGATGTAGTATTATTTCTACTTTCTTTAATTTCTTTACCACGACCTAGGTTT
This sequence comes from Druceiella hillmani, assembly GCA_039881145.1. Lineage (NCBI taxonomy): Eukaryota > Metazoa > Arthropoda > Insecta > Lepidoptera > Hepialidae > Druceiella > Druceiella hillmani. The sequence goes on from JAYKKI010000012.1 coordinate 20,131,031, forward strand.
CGTTGTATTACAACATCTTCAGGTGGGATATTAGCAAAGATTTGCCATCTTTGCTATTTTGTATGTGTGTAAAGATGTATGAAACTTTCATAGCGCTGGTACTACTTGTACTTACCTGGTAATAATATACTAATTGTGACACCTAAATAATTTAGCTATATTATTGTTTTATGATATATAAGTAGCCATAGCCTCTTGAATAGTAAACTGTGTGTTACCTTTTCTGAAGGATTTCATTTCCTCTACAGCATCTTGAATCACGAGATGCTGTAGATGACAGGAATCGGGACAAACAAGGATCCAACAAAAAGTAGGCGTACGCAAAGATTTGCCAATAGCCGTCCAACCTTCTACATTTAGTATTGTGAGGCAGTGTCTCTGCGCTTTAATATTAAAACATAATAGTTCTGAGAAATATAACAGCGGTGTTATCAGCTTTTAAGAAAATATTTACGCCTTTATTTAGGTATTTAATTATTATTTATTATGCTATATTATATATTTTAGGGAATGAGATTTAAATAGTATATTATAACATATACATAATAAAAATATAATGTCTACTTGTATTGATAATTTAATTGTACCATATTTATCACATAACATTTGCGACCTTGTAACACGGTCCCGACTGAGTTTAGAATAAAAGTACCCATACAAAATTGTATCCCACTTAACATCCTTCCTTCGGAAATATATTTGTCATTAACGGCCGGGGGAAAAGAGCCAAGCTTTTCTTAAATTTTCTTTTATGAAGTTTATATTGGCTACGATTTAGAAACAAAATTTAAAGTGGATTATGATATCAGGTTCTTTTAACTTCTTTGAAATTAAACGTGAGTGGGATACGCTAAAGCAAGTTTCAATAAAAGCTATAATAGCTTTTAATATTATGAGCTTAATTGCTTCGAATAGTGCCCTTTATTATTTGAATAACATTTAAAAACTTGTTAAAATACCTTCTCAAAGAAACTGATAATTTTACTATTATGTAAAAATAACCATATTCCATCCATTAAAAATGCAAGATGAATTTGAATGTATTATAAATAATATAAACGATCCCTTTTTTTTAAATAGTTCTTCAGATATATTAAAACAGTTTTTAAACCAGCTTCTAAAGTATAAATTCTCAACGTGCATTAATTCTCCAATACGCCCACGTACACGCACGAATATTATTGGTGGGTGGTGGTGGTTGGAGATGAACAAAAACTTTTAGGTACTCGTACATGCTGGTAAACTCCGTTCATAAAAAGAATATCCATATTTTTACCAACGGTGCTCACTATGTAACACATCCCTACATGCGTATTGAAGTTAATGTCTAAGTTTTGCAGATTGATAAAACTTGTACAAAACAAAAGGATATAAATTAACTCTAGCGATCCGAGACTTGAAGTTTAGTTAGACGCAAGCCCTTTATTCCTGTCATTGACCAGCAAACAGATTGGATTGGGCTAAACAGAAGAGATAAGAAGGGACGGCAACAGTTTTTGTACAAATTGAGGAATCATTTTTTTAATTAAAAATGAGACAAACTGTTGCGTTTAAGATATTTGGATCAATTAAAATATTTTAGGAATTTTAAAAAATAAACGAGTAAACAATTAATTTAGTCACGTTTTCTAAATGTTTAACAGATATGAACTTAATTTTATGAAACTTAATTACACGATATCATTTTAATTATTAATTATTTAAAACTTTACCAAATAAAATACTATAGCTTTTTCAAAGCACACAATTTTTGTGACTTCTACTATATTTCATATTCCTTGACTGCAAGGGATTCCAAACAAGGATTGAGACAAATATGTTTTAATCTTAATTCCCTGCTTTGCATATAAAGTATCTTGAGTAATATAAGTGTGTAATTAATAAATAATATTACGATGAAATGCATCCTCCTTATACTTATTACACATTTGTAAATACTTGATTACACATATTTTCCTTAATAGTTGCATTGATTGTTTGGAAGATTAGTTTGTAAGAATGACATTCCTATTTACGTATTTGACGGCAAAGGGGGTGAACGTACTCTGACAGGTTTATTAGAACAGTAGAATATTTTTAACCGACATAAAGCTACACGAAACATCACAAAATAGCATCACATTTTCCAAATTAACTGAGGAAGTTTTATGGACCGTATTAGGCGGGAACAGGGGAATAAAAACTATCAAAGAAGTATTAACCAAACGATTTGGACTTTTAAGATTTGTGTCGAGGATCACATTGGAAAGACTAAAAATTTAAAACCCAAAGATGATGGATTAGTTTCATACATATACGAATTAAATAGCATTATAATGCGAAGTGAATCAATTGTTAACAAAATCAAATTTATCATGGAGACTCACCCTAACCAAATTTATTAAAATACACGCCAATGAAATTTTACAATATATTTAGAGCAGAAGACTATGAAGCTGTTTGCAGTACGCGCTAGACGACTAGATCGTGATCGTGTTCTACTATTTTAATAAAACCTATCAAAGTACGCTCGCATCTTTTATCTTCAAATATGGGAATAGAAATGTGTTTTGCTTCAGTAGTCGTACTTGGAATAATCAATTCAACTGTATGATCTAGTATTTACAAATGTACCGTGAGTATAAGGATGATGCACTTTATCGCGGTGTCTTTCAGTCACTATTGTGCATGTTCACCCTTGATGACTTGTTGGCCTGTTGAGTAGGTAAGGTGTAATGGGCCGACGCTCGCGCGCAGGGAGAAGTCGTTAATTAACTTGATTTGATGACTTGTGGATTCAGATGAAGAAAACAATGAAAGAGTGTTCAACTTTGATACTTGCCCCATGTTGGGCGTGAGTTAAAGTTAAATGCAATTTCGAACATGATAAAAAATAAATTTGTTTAGAAACTTATAACTTTCTTATGATTAATAAAAATATATCTGATGGAGCTAACATTAAGAGTATACAAGCTCAACGATTGAACAATATGCTTATCAACTAGTTTCCTGTTTGTGTAGTCTCAATTCGTGGAATGATCGCAGGGGTGACAAGATCGTTTGTTAATGAACCCTGCCAAATGGTATCCCTTACTACATACGAAAGGAAATAAACATTTAAAATACCTAATTAGGGCCACCTCAAATGTTCATGTGAAAATTATGATTGTTAGTTACTAGGTGTTTGCGGGTCATTGTGTCATGTCTGTACCAAGTTTAAAATTTATACGTAAAACGGTTTCTGGGAAAATAACTGAATTTGAGTGATTTTATAAGGGTCCCGTACAATATTTTGTGTGAGTGATCTCATAAGGGTCCCGTATTTCTCCGTATGGAATCCTAAATACAGAATAAATGCTGTAGAAAATGTATCACTAAATGTTTTCCGGAGAATAATTTTGAGAGAAATATTAGTAAATAAAATGTACTGATTGCAAACATGCAACTAAATATTTGAAAGTATCTGTGTATATTATGCAAAAATAGTTGAACATAATATTCATGATTGAAATGTTAGCAAAGAAGCGATCGGTTTCATTTACTTTTCATTAAGTTACTAGAAAGAAACTTGGTGTGATTACATACACGGGCAAGTGTAATTTGTATTTGATAAATATTTGACATAATGAACAATTAGCATAATGGTCTGTGCTTTTGCGTAATTGAACATATAAACATTAAAAAAAACTTTTTACTCCGTTTTAATAGTATCGACATTCGCCAAGTTAATAAATTTTAACTTTTTTTTATCATAACCACAGATCAAACACACAATTAGTGTATTTAGCCGCAACCTCCTTAATAATTCAATTTAATATAACAGTAAAATGTTTATACCTGTGTTATTCAGAATGATAACATTTATTTTCAAACAGCACAAAAGATCTATATTTGGACCTGAGATCTGCTTCAATAAAATTTACTTTTGATTTTTACAGATTGAAAATTAAAATTTTAGAAATAATATAAGCTGTAAATAAATTTACTTTTGATTTTTACAAATTTAAAATTGAAATTTTAGAAATATTCTCTTAAATATATGTTGACATTTAAAGAAGAAAAATAAATGTCACGAAAAATTACTTTAGACAACATTTATTAAAAATGGCTAAGTAATGTGATTGGAAATTAAATACGATCGAAAAATCGTAATTTAATATAATTTAGCTACTTCTCTTAGCTAACAAATCAGGTGTAAATAATTTCTACCGAATCTCAAAAATAGGATGTTTAAATTGACGTAAACAGGATATTACATAAATAGTCTCGAAATGTTTATTTCATTTGTCGAGAGTTCAATTTTAATGATGTGTAATTGTGTCATTTCAGAAATTCTAACGCTATTACGGATCTCCCAGCTTAACGTAAACAGAAGTTAGGCAAAACATTTAATGAACATCCGTCATACACGAATAAGAATTTAATTACAAGGTTGTTTGGTTATCAATTACTCTGTTGATAATCTATAAGGTTTTTTATTTAATTTTTAATATTATTACGACCAGTTAAAACAAAATTTTTTTTAATTATATGCCGTTTGAAAAAAGAAACGTTTCTAATCGTGGAATTTCTAAACGCACAGCATCTAATAGAAATTATGTCATCAGAAAATATGTAGCGTCACGATCGGTAGTTATACGACCTACGACGAAGAAATATTACGAAGATTTGTGCTTTCAGTCTAATACAAATTAACTGGAACTATTTATTTTCAAATTGTTTGTTATCCTTCTCATTTTAAAGAAATGGAGAGTTCACTTTTCTTATTTTTTATGTTTACATGTAAAGGTATTTTTTGTATCACATTTTACACAGAAATTAATTATCAGTGTTTCAAATGTTTTCATCAGATGTATAACTTTATATCCTTAAGTAGTAAACTAAAACTTTGCTTTTGTTTAGCATCAAAACATATCTAGTTTTGCCATTCTACTAGAGGAAAAAAAACTTCGATCAAAAGCTACAGACATTTCGGCGAAAACCAGTTTATTCTTTATATTTTCCTTTTTATTTTGACAAAGTCAGCAGACTGGTGATATTATATCTTTTTGATTTAAATTAATCGATAAGCGTTTATCGATTAATTTTCCCCCCATTCAGTAAAGGACAAATATGAAAAGTAATAAAAATATTAATTATGACATAAAACCTTGTCAATGAAGCTATACCCTGGTAGAGAAGAGATAGGCCTTCAATCTCTTGCTCAACCAGCAACTTAGTTTCTGTTAATATATAACACATGAAGTGGGCAAATTTGGCAAAGAGAATTTAGAATGCTCTTCTTTCATGAATTCCTTTTAGGGTAAAACGTGATGGAGAAACATGCAGTATATAAGTGAAGATGGTGGAAAGTGTATTCCTCTATAATATAGTCAAATATTGGTTCAGAATATTTAAGGAAAGACCAACCTCTAAGGTTATCATCATGCAGGGCAAGTTCCTAAAGAAGAAAAATAAATGAATTTTATTGAAGCAGATCTCAGGTTTAGTTCGTCTTATCTATCAGATCTATTATCATATTAGTGCAAAGATTAATTCATGCTTCGAGGAAGAAGTAAAAATATTTTTTGCTATCGCATGAATTTGCACTATTAACTTTAGGAGCGGTAGTGAGTTCTCATCGCATCATTTATCCACAAAATTAACTTATTACCTGCAGTATTCTACGGACCACTGGTTGTCCGGCCATAAATTGTTTCACTCATTGTCTTGTTATTTACAACATTAAAATTGAAATATGCATAACATCTTAAGATTGTATTGTTATTTTTGATTGATTGATTGTTACGAGGTGATCTATATATTACTAAGGAGGGAAATAAAGACGATTTCTTTAAATTTACATCAAAAAAAGGAAAAAATCCTTTTGCATATTTTTTAAATGTTTTAAAATGTATCTAAATCAAATTAATACATATAAATCATTTTTATTCTGGGGAAATCCAGCACACGAACCTTTAGTTCTAATAAAATCTATATATTTAGACTGATGCTACAAAAGAAAACAATAAAATATGAAAATAGGTAAAAAAGAGAGCAATATTAAAGGGCAGTTTTTTTTCTCAACATTGATAGTATTTTTTTCACAATGGAACATCGTGAATAGAAAAAAAATATTTGTGGAAGAACCGACCGTCCGATCAGACGTCATCGAAATGTAAATATTATGAAGCCCTATTTTCGCTTCATATTTGTTTAAATTTCTTGTGAAATTTCCTAATATTGTTTTGGTTCGTAGTCTACAACCATTAATGAATGAGGGTTATATTATACGCCATTTTGAAGACCAATATTTTGAAAAATGGTATCAAATTTTTTGAAATGATATACTGATTCTTATTACTATATTATTTTTATATTACTTATTATAATATTTCACTTCATAAGATACCCAAATATCTTTCATTTTTAACAATATATAAAGATAAAAATCTTGGAAATTTTGTTTTGTTGTGCTAATTGCTAGAACCGTATGTCTGATTTTGATAATTATTATTCGAAAGCCTTTACTGTCTGAGATATTATAGACTGTATATTATCGAACCGTAGTTTATAGATGCAGGGTAATTATAAAAATCTAACGAAATTCCTGAAACACTGTTTAAACGGTCAAGATAATGAGAGATCGACCTGTTTATTGACAGCCAAAGTATCCCGGACCTCGACGACAGATATAGTTTGACGAACAGTGACGTTTAGAGACCACAGGTGAAGATAGTGAAGTACAATATAATTAAGTTAAGCTGCGGAGGTGAAAAATCGGGCACAGCTAATTTTACTTATATACACATATCCACAAACACACACACACACACATAAACACCATAATAGAAATATATAGTATTTTTAAAATATTTTGTCCACAATTAAATGAAACTATTATATATAATTTCTTTAATTTCTTTACCACGACCTAGGTTTCGTTGTATTACAACATCTTCAGGTGGAATATTAGCAAAGATCTTTGCTAATATCCCACCTGAAGATGTAATACAAAGAAACCTAGGTCGTTGTAACGAAATTAAAGAAGGTAGAAATAATACTACATCACGTAGTTTCATTTAATTGTAAATAATGAATTTCTACTAAACTAATGCCAAATATATTCAATAAATATTTTGTGTTAAATTAATTGAAACCCACATGTGTACGATATATTTTCTACATTTCGGGTAGATAGTGGTATAATTTCGGAAAGCATGAGGCTAACACAAAAGGATAAGTAGGCCGCAATCACTGTACGTTTGGGAATAAAATGAAGTATAATCGTATAAACTATCTCATTAACTTTTCTACATGAGTACAGTAGAGTAGCTAACCCCAACGAAGTGATACAAGAGATGGTATCAGCACCCTTCGTTAATTTCTTTCGTATTTATTCGTCCCGCATTACCAAAGTAATCACGTGGTTAGAATTAAAGGTGAAATATTTATGCAGAAGCTGTGTGACAATACAATGTACAGACACGGGCAAGATCTGCAAACTTATAGCTTCCCCCAATTACGTAATTTTCATTATTAAATTAAATAAATAAATGTAATTGTAAATTTATACATTATTTTATTACCTTTAATATTTATTTTGTTGAAAATTTTAAATCGAAATAAACACCAATACCTATTTCAATTTCGTCGATTAACAAACAATGCGCTAAGTGGGATGATATTGCAAGTAAACTTGACAAATTAAACGTAAATATTTATTGTTTATTTATATTTTCTAATACTATTAATTCAGTAAAGATAGGAGGAAAGAAAAGAATGCATAGATTCCTTGAACACAAATAATTGATGTCTCTAATTATACTTTATCTATATATTAATACGCGAAGAGAAAACATTGTGCCCCTTTTTAAGCATGTTGGGCACACGAAGGAGTTGAGATTTGGTATAGTTAAAGTTTATATAGAGTAGGAGTGCAAAAAGTTAAAACTTATGTGTAATACGTGTTACAAATATGTTATAAGTTATATATTTGAAATATGTGAAAAGATTTATTGTTTGCGTGCATACTGTCAATATCAAACACATGATAGTGACGAATGTTTGACACATTCGTACAGATTATAAATTATCCTAAAGAATTTTAAATTTTCAGATTACCTGAATGAGTTTTACGTAAACAAATAACGTTTAAACGTAAAAATTTAAAGAATTATGATCGAATTTTTATCCATGGTCCAGTGGCGACCAGTAATTTGTATAACTAAAATTTTTAATAGTTAAATAGTATAACTAAAATTAAAATAATTTTAGTTTTTTTTTCGATTGTTTACCAATATTTATAAATATTTCCGATTTTTTAAGACAAAAGGTGTTAAATAGGCTTCGAAATGGTTTCCTCTTGAGGTTTATTTTTTAAATGTACAAAAGTTTCAAAATAATATTTTATATTAGTAAAATACATGAAGTAAAGAACGCAAGAAGAAATCTACCCAATGTTGGGACCATTATGTACTAGATGATGAACCAAAGGAAAAAGTAAAAAAATTATGAACAAATCAAGTGAAAAAGAGTTAAGAAAGTTCGATTGAACACAAATTTTCGACAAATAAAATTTTTTTTGTAACATTTAGGAAAAAAATTGTGCATGAACTTATATATGCGCGTTAGAATTTATAACTTCTTTAACATAAAATCAAATAATTAAATTTTAATAATTACATTTATGATCTTTTATATAAATGATAAAATAATCATTTATAATGCGAGTAAATGCATATCAAAACTTAACCTCACTTAAATGTATTATTTTTATCACGAATTGTCACAATAAATAAATATGTTTTTATTACGTAAACCACTATTATATTTCAACTACTAAAATATTATTTAAAAGCACAGATGTAACTTAGATATCTGTGAAAATAAAACACACACGTTTTGTGTACAAATAACAAACACGTGTTGTGTACAATAAAATGTGTACAAATAACTCAATAATTATAATGAATATAGTATCAGACACTACACCCATGTATAAATATATTCAGAAGAGAACTTAATTTTGTCGATTTTTGTTGCATCGTCCAGGCATATCTTAAAATTTCACTCTCATCACTTTTTCATAACGCACTCAAACTAAACTTCAAAAAAATTTTGTTAATTTTTTTCTTTCATCGATGATATGTACTAACAAGTTAAAAAAATCAAATACAAAGTGAGTCTATCGGTTATTATTATTTTTTTTATTTAACATTGTATTTTATCATTTTATTTAACATTGAAGTTTTGAAAAAAACACCCTTAAATATTTTCTTACATGAAAAATCACACTTACCGTGTTTTAAATCATAAACGGTCTTTTTCAAACCATTTCCATATCAACAATATCAGATACAAACAGTTACCCAGTCCTCTTTTTCTCAATATTCATTTCTTAAAGTCAGTTCTGGTCTATGGGTTACACGAAACTTTTTAGTGTTCATTTCTTGGCGTCGCTATTATTCGAAAAACGAAAGCTTTACTATAGGGCCCAGTGTAAATTTCTATAATTTTAATTAATTTTTCAAATAGCTCAATACCTTGAAATCCTGAATACTTGTATTCGTTGAATATATTACAAACAATATTAATTTTTATTTTTATTTCAGCGTAAAATTTTATGTTTTACAGGGTTATAGGTAAAAATCTCAGTATAAAAATTATTTTTTTGTTAGTGTCATAACCAGAGTTAATCCAAGACCTAGATTTAATATCTCTCTGCCTATAAAAATAAAACTAACAAAAAATAAACTACTTCGTTCAGACTCAGCAAACTGAACACTCTGTTAAAGCAGTTCACATATAAAAAGTGATAAAGCAATTGTAAAGGTTTCTATTATGTGATAAAAGTTTAGTAGATTTACAACGTAACTTTAACCAACATTGCATAATTTTTTCGCACTCATTCGACTCTTCATCGAGTTAAAATCCTCAGAGGTTTGATGCACGTTTTAAATTTACTTTCTTTTAGATACCTTAAATACTATTTTACCAATTGTATTGTTTATTTACCAATTTGTAATTTAAAACTGATTTCCAATAAAACGAAAATTAGACTTCACTAGTAGGTTGTGGAATAGGTATAGTCAAATATTAAAACCAGCTTAAGGCATACATAGCCTCAATTAAATTCTATGTTATTCATATAACACTCATGTGTATATATATATGTGTGTATATATATATATATATATGAATAGATTTTTTAAAATCTTCTAAAAACCCATTTAACCATCATAATATTTTTCACGGTTTTTAGCAAACTGCACATAACAACAGGTTACATAAGTGTTCCCAATATCATAACTCAAGAACAGTTCAGAACTTTTGACATACAAAATTTATAAAGATAACTTTTATAGTATTGTAATCAGTTAATAAAAAAAAATAATTAATTTTTTTGAACCTCTACACCAGATTTCCAACTTAAACCCCTCAAATAAACGCAAGCGACGCCTAGAACAGAGCGGCGTTAGAATGCCTTACCTTGTTATTTATTGGGTACTTATACAACAAAAATAGTTCATATAGGAAAGGGTAATGTAGAATGTTTTATTTCATATAATTCTCTTGTCTAAATAAATCGCAAAAAGCAATGTAATAGTGAAAAATGTGTTTTAAATATGATATAATTTTGAGACGTCAATGTTAGAAATTAATTTATATAAAGATAATGACATATTTTTTACTGAGGGTAAAAAGTTAAATATTAAGTCAGGTACCCACATTGATAAAAGTAGTTCCGTTATTATGTACTAGAAATTTATTTTTCTTTACTCCGTGTAAACTAAGTCAATAATCTGTGAAAGAAAATGCTACCACCTCTCTGAACCTAATTAGCTTGATGCACATTTCAATATGAATAGAAGTTATGGAAAAATATTTATTTAATACTTCTGAGTATTTTTAGTCGTCCAATAAATATGCAATTTATATGTAGTTTTTAGTCTTCCTTAATTATATTTCACAATAATTGCACATGTTATTTCTTGACGGATTTGGCGTATGAATAATAAGACATAAAACTAAAAAAGGCCAGTAGATTTTTCCGGATGCACACAAAGTATTGTTCCGTAAATACAACATTTTTTAAATATTAGACGACATGAATACTGTTATGATTTAATGCTCTCGTACACCTTAAATTGAAAGGAGGGAGGGGGAGGGGGAGGGGTGGGGGAGGGGGAGCGGGAGGGGGAGCGGGAGGGAGCGGGGGAGGGGGAGGGGTAGATGGTGGGGGAGGGGAGTGGCAGGGGGAGGGGGGAGGGAGAGGGGAAGGGGAAGGGGAAGGGGAAGGGGAAGGGGAAGGGGAAGGGGAAGGGGAAGGGGAAGGGGAAGGGGAAGGGGAAGGGGAAGGGGAAGGGGAAGGGGAAGGGGAAGGGGAAGGGGAAGGGGAAGGGGAAGGGGAAGGGGAAGGGGAAGGGGAAGGGGAAGGGGAAGGGGAAGGGGAAGGGGAAGGGGAAGGGGAAGGGGAAGGGGAAGGGGAAGGGGAAGGGGAAGGGGAAGGGGAAGGGGAAGGGGAAGGGGAAGGGGAAGGGGAAGGGGAAGGGGAAGGGGAAGGGGAAGGGGAAGGGGAAGGGGAAGGGGAAGGGGAAGGGGAAGGGGAAGGGGAAGGGGAAGGGGAAGGGGAAGGGGAAGGGGAAGGGGAAGGGGAAGGGGAAGGGGAAGGGGAAGGGGAAGGGGAAGGGGAAGGGGAAGGGGAAGGGGAAGGGGAAGGGGAAGGGGAAGGGGAAGGGGAAGGGGAAGGGGAAGGGGAAGGGGAAGGGGAAGGGGAAGGGGAAGGGGAAGGGGAAGGGGAAGGGGAATTATAAAAAATTTTCTAATTATTTTAGTTTTTATCAAAATTAAAAATTGATATTAAACTTAAAAATTAAAATTAAAAATTTTTGAAGGTTTCACTTCTACCACGTGTGAATTGCACACATGATTTTTTTTATTTCAAATTTAGGAACTAATACCTTTGCAAAAGAAACCGTTTCGTAATGATACCCAACGATGAGCGTATTTAAAATAGCTCTTTGAATATAATTGTGCTGTATAAGCAGAAAAAAGATTTATTGCAAATAATAAAAAAATATATTAAACTCTGAGTAAACAAGTATGGTAATTGTTAAGTGTGTCATTAAACTTAAATTCTTGTCTATTAAATTTATATTCCATGTATTGTTAGTTAATTAAATTTGACATTGTTTTTTGCCAAGTTGTTTTCAAATACTGCATTATATTCCACAAATATATTGACCGTTGATGACCACAGATAAATAAAAGGTATTTTCTAGAACGTTACATCGTATGGTGAATAAAGAACGTTTTTATACTTGCCAAAATTTTCACCGAGGTTCTAGCTTTCAGAATATTTACAAGAGTGACGATCGACGTTTATTAAATACTTTGTTCTCAGGCATCTTAAAATTCAAGAGAAGTGATTTTAATTGCAATTAAATTTAATTTTAGTACAAAATTCAATAGGACATAAAAATCTTTCATACCATGAAGAAGAAAGTTTTATATGTTTCTTTTTCAGAGATTCACGCAAGAATATTTAATTAGATTGATAAACATGATATGATGGATTATAGATAAAATTAACTAGTCGGATTAAAAATCATTGACCTAGGTTCTTTATTGACAAAGGCTGTCAAAACTACTACAGAAACACTGCATATACTTAAGGAGTATTGTTGGTCTCAAGTAAGGTTACTGAAAAAACCTTCAAAGCACATTGTGTTCAGCGTTTGAAACATATTGATATTAGATATAATTTTATTAAAAAGTTAATCATATTATACATAAGAGTAATATTTTTTAATAAGCAACAATATTTCTTTAAAACATTCAAAGTTTTAGCTCAAAAATCAAAAAAATTAAATTGAAATAAAGATTGGTTTATTAGCTCATATCAAAATAAATCTTAAAGCCATTTTAATCGTTTTCTATAATTAAGAATTGCCCTTACCGATGATATTAGTACAGTAGTTAACAATCGAATGTCCCTGAAAATATACAAAAGTAGAACATGCGCATTTTGCTGGAGGTGTGACGTATTCGCCTATGGGTAGGGGGGAACAGAGAAGGAAAATGGGCATACTTGGTGCGGAAATGTCACACGCGCGTTATGTCGTGACGGCACAATTACGCGCAGCATTGCGGAGTATGATCGATTGTCCAGCGGCCTGCTCAAATGTTTGAAGAAAGAACTCACTGTATTCCAGAATAATTAATTATTTAGACGTGTTTGTTTAACGTTGGCTTAATTTAATTATATTGTAAGCGTGTTACTTTATCCTCTTTATTTATAGGTTTCTGAAGGGTTACTTGATTATAATTCCTTTGTCGCTTTCACAGTGGGGATAAAGTTCCTAGGTTGATTAATAACGGCTTACCTGGTTAATTAAAAATTTTGTTTCAATATATATATTATCACATCACGTGGCACTTGAAATGTAAAAATAGGTTTTATTGGTTGATTTTGGTTGCTTAATTCAAAATTATATTTCCGTACATTAATTTATTCAAAGGAATATATATTGTAAATGGAAATATTTTTTTCTAGAAAGTAGATTATATAAAAATAGGTTACAGTTAAGCATTTTGTTTTAATCCGTTTTTCGTATTGTATTGTTTGAAATTCCTTAGTTCAAATTTCTGTAGTCTGAAAAGGTTTCAAGGTCAAACTTATAGTTTTGTGGGCGTAGGTATAAACCTACCATAGGTATAATGTAGACCGTGCTTTTCGCGAGCATGGTCTACGTAAGCGTCGAAGTATTGCATTTTTGGTAGCCAAGATAAATTACATACATCCCTTTAAATAAAGCAGACCTTGCGTATAGAGAACTACTTTGTAATGAGCATAAAATATACCCATCTTAGTAAATATAACTAGCTGAATAAAAAAACCCCGTTCGTGCAAAATATATGTCAAAAGACTTTTTTCACAGGACTCCATTATACTCGTACGATGTTGGCGTGCGGTGACAGGAAGGAAATAACTTTATAACATTTCGGAAAATTTTTTTTATTCATCTCTCGTAAATAGTAACTTTTACAGGAAATATCCCATTTCTACGCTTTGTTTCATCATATAATACATATAGCAAATAGTAACTATTACGGGAAGTATCCCATTTTCCGCTTTGTTTTATCATAAACAGATTTGGAGTGAATTTTTCCTAGGATTTAGTTTAGCAACAATAATTTTCTACGAAAGTTGCTATTACTGATAATGTTGCTAGGAAAGTTGAGATTATTTTTATAGTACCGACTACGTGTGAATTTTTTCTTTAAGAAACTTTAGAATTCCAAGTATCGTTACATTTTTTTTGGTATGATTTTAAAATTCTACCAAGAGAAACGCCTAATTAAATATAAGCCACCTTTCCGATAATATTATCAAAAGAAAATAAATATGATAATAGGGCCGAGTTTGATATCACATACAAAATTGAGATTTAAATGTTCTGTTATAGTGAATTTTGAAGAGAAAAACATTACTTAATTATTACTAATTCTTTCATTTTTAACATTATAAATAAATGATACGTACCGATATTCAAACTTGAGAAGTTAATGAAAAGGTATTCGCGGCGTATTATTAGTTTAAAGAACAATTTTTTTCTTTGTCTATATCAATTGTGTAACTTTATTTTCGATCTCGACAATTATGTGTAAGCGGAGAGGGTAAAAATGAAATTATGGATCCTCATGTTATAAGGGCTTTTAAACCCTGAAGCCAAATTAATTTTGCACAAAATAAACTTATGTCGTTTCAAAGCTTGTAACGATAATCGTTTAATTTTTCATTTCTTATCAGCGGGGTGTCTTAATATTTATTTAAATAGATCGCGGTTTCGAAGAATTTCCACCACTTACCACAATATGTCATTTTCAGATGCTCTACTTTAAAGTTGAATTTGTTATTTTTATATCGTAAAATATCTCTAAACAAAATTTGTGATGCACATTTTTTTCGTCTTTTGCCTCATTTACAGAGATTGTATCTATCATAATTATTCTTCACACATTCGTTTCGAAAGCACATTTGATAATTATTCAGTTTAAACGTAATGAAGATACTAAATTCTGCTTAATAATACCTATATTTAAATTTTAACATAATATAACTTGTAATAAATTGCTTATTAGAATTCTCTACTTATCACAAAAACTACGTCAGATATATAATAAGATTAGATTGGAGATTAATTCAGCAGTGATATCAAATTAAATAAGTATTATTGTACGAAGAATTGATAGTCATTTTCCTTGTTTATCTTCCAATAATAAATAATCGATGCATTTTCGTGTCATTTGGTTGTATTACGACTATGCACGAATCTAAATCAAATCAATGAATACAACAAAATTATTTTATTTCCAATAGTATTGCATGCGTAGCGATCGTAACTTAAGTGATATGGCATGAATGGCGGTAAAACTGAGGTCGACGAAGCAGATTGATCCCGATGATCATGCTTTCAATGTTTTGTAAGGACTCTAAAAATTTTGTTCTTTAGCTCCGGTCATAAAACTTTTCACTTAAACGTAGAATTTAAATTCAATTTTTTAGAATAATAAAATAAGGCCAAAGTATTAAGAATTTAATGTAATTTTTTTTAATACAACACAATTATGCACCATTTTTCCTCTTTTCCCTTGATAGGTTTGTTTCCCCTATAGTATATGTAAATTCTGAGATATGCCCAAGTTGAAAGTAGACCAAAAGTTATGAGCGTAGATTTTTTTCCAATTTAAAAAAATTCTGTTATTTCTTGGCAAAGATTTCTTTAAATAATTATCATTTATTTTTATTTTACTTTAGAACATATTTTTCACTACAAATTATGACTTGAAAAACAAACGATATTTCCAAATTTAGACTATTTATTATTTTTGAATTTGGGCACGATTATTAAAAAATATCTTCTAAATATTATTGTAAGTTAATAATATCTACGAATTTCATAAAGATGATAGGATAAGTAATAAATAACTTCCAATAGTATGATGCACGTTTTTATCTATTGATTCAAATTTTAATAGATCACCTCATTTCTTTTTTCAAGCCAATTTTCATAGACAAGAGTAAACATTATATTTTTTTATTAAAGTAATATTGAAAAACAATCAGTATATTGTAAAAGTCACAAAAGTAATTTAATTTGAGAAATAATATATGCTATAATAAAAAAGCCATTTAAACGTATTGATATAAAAATTAAATTTTAAATGGCATTCTGATTAACTAACGGAAGATTTCATAAATTAAATTTAATTTTAAGTTTTTGAAATAAGCCGGTTGTAATTCTCATCAGTATTATCAAGATTTCAAAATGTTAAAACTGAAGTTTTTTAAACTTTATGAAACTACGTGATGTGGTATTTACCTACTTAATTTAAATTATTTACCGTGGCCGAGTTTTCGTAACAACTTTACTACTTAATTTAAATTCTTTATCACGACCTATGTTTGGTCACCACTACATCACATAGTTTCATTTAGTTAAGAAAAATTGAATTATAATAATAATATGTTTTGACACAAATATATATTCAATATTTGTTTTAGTAATCTTATTTTCACCAAATACCATAATAGACAATTGTATTCAATATGATTAGGGAAAAAAGTTAATTGAATAAATTGTGTACATTTTTTCTTTCATTATACTTTTATTTTAATATAATATTTAAAACCCTAGAGCTATATTCCTTCTAGCACAAGCACCTATTTATTTCATAAAATTTTATTACATTTGTTTTTACTTACCTTTTCATGAATTAACCTTTAAAGTAAACTTAAATAACTTGGAAATTAAAACCTTAGTCCTACGGAAATTTAATTAAAGTAAATATATTCTATGTTTCATTA
This sequence comes from Druceiella hillmani, assembly GCA_039881145.1. Classification (NCBI taxonomy): domain Eukaryota; kingdom Metazoa; phylum Arthropoda; class Insecta; order Lepidoptera; family Hepialidae; genus Druceiella; species Druceiella hillmani. The sequence continues at coordinate 20,147,862 of JAYKKI010000012.1, forward strand.
GGGTGAGTGTTGCAAGCATATGTTTAACGTGGAGATCTCAAATAATAAAGAGTTAAATGTTGAAACATATTTTTAATGTAATAAAAAGTTACTCAATTTGAAACATTTCGTAATTTAAAGGATATAAAATCTTAAATTTGTTAAGAAAATCCGAAAATGAAAAACACAATTTTAAGTAAATTATTAATTTTTTTAAAACATAATTGCAACACTGTTCACTTCAAAATATTGACATTAATTTTGTAATACATATATATATATATATATATATATATATATATATATATATATATATATATATATGTATATATATACCATTTATATTCAATAAATTTGTGGTCGTCTTTTACGGCTTTGAGAAAATCAAACCTGTTTTGTATTATATGATATTTAAAGCTTGAAAGCTCACCAGTCAAAAACAACATTACACAATTTTTTAACTACATATGCGAATCATTTATGCACATAGATAAATGAACAAGGCAAACTTATTTACATTTTACGAACAAAATTATTTCATTTTACGCTTATTCGAAAAAAAAAATCTTTTTAGAAAATATACATTTGTTTGTAAATGGAAGTTATAGACTTGGCTAGCAGCTACAGCAATATAATTAATATTTTTCAAAACTATCTTGATTTAAATTATTACAATTAACATAATGGAGCAACGATGTTTCCATGGACTTAATAAGATCACAACTAGACTTTGATCAAATTGTAAATTTAGAGATAAACTCGATAACTGAATTTCGGAAAATGAAGTAAATTTTCAAATTTACCTATCTTAATACCGTATAATTTCATGGACAGAGGCGTATCTAACTCAGAGATATTGGTCTTTGAACTACGTGACCCGGTCCTTTTCGTAACTACACGTAGGTATACATCGAACCTGATAGTTTTGGAGGCTGTATTTCAACATTATTGTATCAGTCTTAAGTATTTAACATGGGACACGTACGTGAGGTAGCACAGATTAAGTTTTGGTTATAGTTATATTAGTTACCGACTGTTCGTTGAATGTAGTGTTTTCAAAGAACGGTTTTAATAAAAAAATAAATAAAATAATATTGAAATAAAAACTATGCCCTTTTAACAGATATAAAGAAGCATTTGATATTCATATCATGATAAGTCATAATATTTTAAAAATATTTTCTGAATAAATGTGCTTTTTATCGAATCTAAAATTCCCCATTTAACCAATATATCATATTCTCACAATAATGTTTGACTGTTTAGATATAGTGTCTAGGTAACTGGATTTGGAGGTAGGTAAGCATTGCTTAAGGGTTGTTTTAGAGAGTTTTCATATTGAGTATGCGATAAAATCGTAAGAATGCGAAAAGGACGTTTAAAACGATCTACTCCATACCAAATGCAGATGTCGAGTAAATGCTGTTTTGTTGCATTTAAAAAAGAAAATATTGATTATAGTAATTTTATGATGTATTAAGTAATATGGAACAGGTATTTAATTTTAATAAGCTTTAAGCTTCTATATAATATTCCATATTATATGACCATATGATTTCGCATGTACATAATGTACTTGTTAATCTTATTAACAGATCTGTTATTAGAAGTTTTAGGGTAATAATATTTTTTTTTTCTATCAATAATTAGATATTATATATTGTTATATTACATTATTTTATTAGTTTCTAATAGCGAGAAACTATAAAGCGTTTTATTACTAATTACGTACTTTATTTTCGCGATAGAAAAACTATAAGCGCCACATCATTACCCCTTAACCCACTGGATAATAAGTATTTAAATGAAAAATGTATATTCAGTTATAGCATTATATTATACATTATTTTACAATGATTTAATTCCAGATCATCATTTGAATAATTTTTTTAAATAACATTTTTATGATAATTAAATTTTACTTTAATTTACTAATAATTGTTTGTTAGTACCTTCAGAGCGCACATAAATTTTAGTTATTAATTCATCAAATAAACGGCTTACGGCTGTCAACAAATGATTTCTTCTCCTCAAACTGTTTGGGTTTATGTTAGTGGAAATGAAACCGTCCCAAAACAAAACCAGATTTAAACCATGTTATTCTCTCTACGCTTGGTCATAGTTAAAATTGTCTATTTTCAGTAATCAGACAAAATTGGAATTTAAAATTTACGTCTATTTAGAGTTATGTAATTTCACATCAGTTAAGTTGTGTATTGATAATTTAAACGAAATCCACGTGAAATCAACAATTTCAACTCAAATACTTCGAGAGAAACACGACACCTATTTAGAAAAATTACAGAAAAGTTTGTTACGAGATTGTATTCTTATAAAACACATTTTCCGTCACAGAAAAAATGTTCCTCTCAAAATTCAACAAATTAGAAACGCGGGAGACGCAACATTTCACAAAAGCATTGTTCGTTTGATAGTATAGGATAATACTACAGAACAGTATAACTAAGTGACTGAATTTATTTTCAGCGTATTTCTCATTATCCCGTAATTTTTAATTACATACATAGTGATAGATGTTTCCGTCTACCCCTATATCCATCCATCGCATTTCTTTTTCTGAAATCATTTGTCTTAGAAATTTAACGTTTGGCGTAATGGTGGTACTCGCATATATTTTAATAACATCTTTTTTTAAAGAGTTATGATTCCAAAATTCTTGCTCGTATTAAGCTCTATCACTACATAAATCCAAAACTTAGAATATAATTAAATATTTCATAAATATTTTGTGGTCGATTTCATTCATCGATGTTGTTAAAACTCTACACTTAGATGAGTATTAAAGACAAATCACATCGTTAATATCACAAGTTTCATTTTATTGTAATATCCTGTGATGGAAAAAGTAAATTTCTATGACTTGACTTAATTGAAATTACATTAGCCTGTTTTCTCTAGCATTTTATATCGATACTTTGAATTCATGTTCAACATTTATTTTCTGTAGTTAAAATAGCATTACTCAAGTGGATTAAAAGACTTCAAATTCAGGATATGTGATTTCAGATAAATATGTTCTTATTTTAAAAATGTCTCAAACTATTGAATCTTTTAATTGTGACAAAAGTAATTATTTTTTGAATATTTTAAAGATATTTGCAAACACAAGTTTTCATTAGTCTTATTATCTGAAAAATTTTACCCAACGATGAAAGATTTCTACTCAAATGAAACAACTTGTTTTTCTTTTTTCATTTGATTGCTTTTCTATCTCTAAACGTTTAGAATTGATTAAGTTTATTTTTCTCAAATCAAGTACTCATTTCACCGTTCTTATAAATAGATTCAGACCCACATACGTTAGCCCGACTCTACGAAAAATCATGTAAGCACTTATTTTCACAAGTTCCTTCAATCAGAGAAATTTGAATAGGTCAAAAGGTACAAACAGGCGTTGCTTTTTTCTATGTTTTTCTCAATAACCAAGAGCAAATGTAATCGAAGGTAAGAAATTTACTTAAATCCCACGCGCTAGGTACAATAATTAATTTTCTTCAGAAATAGCCTTTCTTCCCATTATTACTGAGTTAACATCAACTCAGGACGAATCATAATTGAAAAAGCTTTACATCGAAACTGTTTTAAGTGGGTGTAACATTTAGAATAAGCCTGTTAGCTTGTTTATTTTTAGCAAAATTTTTGTTTAAAGGAGTCCTACTTTCAGATATTATATTATCAACTTTATAAAAATAAAAATGTAGGTGTGCGCCTGCAAGCGTGTATATCTATTAAGATGAAAAAAAAAGATATTTTCATAAAAACAAAGCATTATTTTTACAAACATATATAATTACAGATTAAAGAACGTCATGTTATTCTGTTTTATCTAGCAAACGCACCACTTAGATACCGACGTGACCAGTCTTTCTGCTGCTATTGTAATAAATTAAATTATTAGTTTACAAAAATTATGCGGTAAAAATGATGAGTTAATTGAGTAGGAAACTTTCGTCTTCTTAGTATGTATTCTACTTATTGAAAGCTGATTATTTTCTTTCAACGTGTCTATATCGTATTCAATATTTTTTTGTTGAATAATGCTCTGTTGTCTTAAGGGCATATATATATATATATTTTTTTTTTACTAAAAGACTGGCGGTTTTGATTTTGTCATATTACTAACAAAATATTATTTATTAAGAGGGTGTATTAATTGTAATGGTTACTGGCAGGTAAAGTGTATTCTCACAAATAAAAACCAAACGTTCTAAATTTGAAATTTATTCTTTTGAACGAAAATTTTCTTTCACTGAAAAAAACGTATTTTTGGCCGTAAATGAAATCTAACTCTTATTAAGTTCTTTTTCACTTGTTACGTTTTTTATTTCAACGAATAAATTTTGATTAAATTTCTGCTGTTTGCTCCATTAGTTTACTTCTGTTCACTGTTCTCAGTATGGTTGAAAAAACGATAAGAGCTAGTATAATTTTGGCGCTGCTTGAAGAAGGCTGTAATCAATGTTGTGTTTCAGCAGTATAATGTGAGCCGTTCCATCATCCAAAGGACTTGGCAACGATACCAAGAAACGAGCTCCGTCAATACAAGGCCCGTTTCTGGAAGAAAACGGTGCACTGAGCCACGGGACGACCGCTTCATAGTCAGTCAATAGCTACGAAATCATCAAGTTACGGACATGGATGGACAAACAGAACCTCGAGGACGTCAGAGGTAGTGTTTTACTATCCGATGAAGCTCATATATCGATTAATGGTGAATATCGACGTCAGCGAGTCTTACGAAGACCTGAAGAACGCTTCGCAAAAGTGTGCTTTGAGGAAATCTCCCCTTACGGCGGAGGTTCCGTAATGTTTTGAGCTGGTATTAACTCAGATGACGGTACCGAGTTTTTTTTTATTGAAAAAGGCACACTTGATGTGCAAAGGTACATAACAGAGGTTCTTATTCCTCGTGCCCAATTCGCATTAACAGCAATTGGAGGCGATTCCCTTTTTATGTACGACAACGCTCGCGCCCACCGCCTCAGAGACGTGGATGTGTATATGCAGGAGGCCGGAATTCGTCGGTTAGACTGGCCAGCTAGAAGTCCCGACCTCAATCCGATAGAACACATATTAGTATTTTATGTTTCGTTCTAGAAAACACAACTTTTATATTATATTCTACTTTTAGTAACTAAATCTAATACTGATCCGCTACAGTAACCCATGCGTTATGTTACGCCTTACCGGTATAAGAAAATGCAATTCTTCGTGTTACCGTTCTCAGATATTTTAAATTATCAGGGAGTTTTCCTTTTTATCAGTTATTTACTTGTTCAACTGTTTCTCGCCCGATCTCGTAAAATCTTGGTAAAAAAACAATTTTTTCTGTTAAAATCATAACCAGTGACCTAGATTCAAAGACCTAGATTTAATATCTCTCTGCCCATAAAAATAATACAACAAAAAATAAACTACTTCGTTCAGACTCAGCAAATTCAATACTCTGTTAAAGCTGTTCACATACAAAAAGTGATAAAGCAATTGTAAAGATTTCTATTATGTGATAAAAGTTTAATAGATTTACAACATAACTATAATCGACATTGCGTAATTTTTTTACACTCATTCAACTCTTCATTGAGTTAAACTCCTCCGCTTTTTCCCTTGGAAATTCGGCCTCAGAGGTTTGACGCACGTTTTAAATTTACTTTCTTTTAGATACCTTAAATACTATTTTATTTACCAATATATAAGGCTACTACTTCACGAGTGGGTTATGGAATAAGTATAGTCAAATAACCAGCTAAGGCTATACATGGCCTCAATTAAATTTTATGTTATTCATATAACACTCATGTATATATATATATATATACGAATAGATTTTTTTTAAAGCTTGTAAAAACCAATTTAACCATTATAATGTTTTCTTTTACGGTTTTTAGCAAACTGTATATACATTGGGTTACCTAAGTATTCCCAATGTCATAACTCGAGAACGATTCAGAACTTTTGACATAAAAATTTAAAAAGATAATTTTTAGTGTATTGCAATTAGGTAATAAAAAAAAATTAATTTTTTGAACCTCTATACCAGATCTGCAACTTAAACCTCCCCTAATAAACGCAAGCGAGGCCTGGATCAGAGCGGCGTCAGAATGCCTCATACCTTATTATTGATTGGGTGCTTATGTAACAAAAATCGTTTATTGTGTGACTGTACTGTAAAATGTTTTATTTCAAGTAATTCTGTTCTCCGAATGAATAGCAAAAAACAATTTGATAGTGAAAAATGTCTTTTAAAACATAACTTTAAGGCCTTAAAAGTTATAATGTAACTTTTGAGGCCTCAGTGTTGAAAATTTATTTATATGACGAAAATTACTTATTTTTAACTGACGGCAAAAAGTCAAATAATAAATCAGGTACCCACATTGAAATAAGAAGTTCAGTTATGTGTATTAGAAATTTATTTTTCCTTTCTTTTCCTCCGTTTAATTAACTTATTCTTATATTACCACCTTTCTGGACCCAATTAGCTTGATGCATATTTCAATAGGAATAGAAGTCATGGGAAAATATTAATTTAATGCTTCTGGGTATTTTTTTGTCGTCCAATTAATTTGCATTTTATTTATATTTTTTAGTCGACCTAAATTATATTTCACAATAGTTGGACATGTTTTTTCTTGAAGGATTTGGCGTATGAATAGTAAGATTACTTATCTACTTTCAGTACATAAAACTAAAAAAGGCCAGGATCTTTTCCGGATGCACAAAAAGTATCGTTCCTTAGATGTAGACGTCTCTTAAAATTATTGATGGAAATTTTATGAAATAATTTTGTTCACATTTTCTAGTTCCATAGTTGCAAAATTGGGGAGGCAAGGTTCTTATGTTCTTATATTCTTCTTCTTACACCTTATTTTGAATCTTCATATTATGTAACCAACATTTTCAGATGGAATATGGTGAAAAGGCTTCATATATTTATGACCTTTCCCATGGATATCATTTTATATGACCTTTCCCATGGTATGGTATACCACTCGAGACGGGTGGAAATATGAGAGCATGACAGACAAGAATGGAAACAATGAAGGAAAGTCAGGAACTATATAGTGTTAAGTTACAGAGCCCTAAAATTGGATTGGATTTTACGAGAGAATTAAATCAAATAAAATGAAAGAGGTGATAACAAATGTTATAAATGTACTTTAAAACTTTGATACTGGTTTTTTCTACTTTTTACATTTAATACAGCCTTTTAATTCTATTGCTGAAGAAAGAATAACAATTTTGAAAATTTACACAATTTTATTGCTATATTTTGGCATGATTTCATCACTTAAACGACAAATAGTTCTAGTATTCTTGTCTTATAGCCCAATCCCATTTGATACTGGGAAGTTAGTGTCTATATTAAAATTTCAAAACAGTTCTGCTTTTTAGTTCATAATATGTAACTCATGAAACAATTGTCTCAGTATGATTTCGCATTATATCGTTTTTTCTTAAATTTTTTTAAAAGAAAGAAAAAACTTCACACTTCTCTGTGAAAGTGGTCTCGATAAGAGAAATTATTGTTTCTGTTAAAACGTGGGTAAATATATAAAACGTGTACCATACTCTTGAAATGTATGAACGTGTACTATACTCTTGAAATGTTGAAAATTTTGGACATGTAGAAATGTTCACACATAATATATAGACATTTAGAATATTTAAAGACCAAATACAAACAGAATAAAACGAACAAAAAATTAAAAACAAGTGTCGCTCTTCTCAAGTCGTAATTTATAGGGGAAAATATATTCTGAAATAAAAAGAAAAGCGATAGTCCCTTTTCTAATAAGTTAAACAAAGAGTTTGATGGAATTTCTCTGGAATTTATTTTCTTAAATTGAAAAGATAATTTTGCAGAATGGAACTTTACTGTGACTTCGATACATTCACTCCACATGGATAAATCAAATAATTTGGTTTCTCTTGGTGAAACAATATTAATATTTTATTTATTTTCTATTCACAACACTTAACGGAAAACAAATTTAATATTAACTGTATCACATGCATTTTTTTCAATTTCATGAACTCGTTATTTTACAAAATAAACCGTACCTATAAGGATACCCAACAGTGAGCAAATTTTAAATTGTTCTTTAATTAAAAATGGGTGATTCAATCAGAAAAATTCACTTTCCTGTTTCAAATAAATAAAGAAATATATGTAGTAGTAACATGAATTTGTTAAATATATGTCTATATATTATAAATATGTATTTATCGCAAATAATCGACAGGTTGTTAATGAATCCTTTTGTAAACAGTTTGGTAATTCCATAAATAAAATTAAGTTATTGTCTATTAAACTTATATTCTACATATAGTGAATTAATTAATGTTGACTTTGTTCTACGTCAAGTATTTCATCATTGTGATATATAAATATATTCGCTGCTAATGACTACAGATATAAAAAAAAAGTATTTTGGGAATATGTACAGTTGTATGGTGAAAAAACAATGTTTTTTATACTCTCCAAAATTATCATAGAGTTTCTAATTTTCAGAGTGTTTTAAAAAGTAGCGATTGACATGTATTCCATACTTTCTTTTCAAGCATCCTAGAATTTCAGAAAATAATAATTTTTATTTTCAATTAATAATATAAAGAAAAAATTGTAAGTTAAAATATCGTCGGAAAAGTGGCTTTCCGTTTTTCCGACAATATCATATCACTAAAAAAACATGGCGACAGGGCCTGAGTTTCACGTCATGTACAAAAGAGTTTGTTGGCTGACAATAGTGATTTTAAAATTCTATTAAACTGGCGTAAGATTTAATAAACAATAAAAAAAATAAGGTGTTGGAAAGAAAATATTTTTTGCTTATTACTAAATCTTTAGTTTTGTACATTATACATAAACATATAAATGATACTTATGGAAAAGCCTGAGAAGTGAAAGACAAAGTAGTTCATATACACGGTCTGCCATCATTTTAATGAAACATTTTTCTGTTTATCGGTAATCAATTGTGTAACTTTGTTTTCAATCTCGACACATAATGGACCGATTGTCTTTGTTCTTCTTCGTGTACGTCCAATGAGCTAACTCCATTAGAAATTTCAATATTCTCAGTCAATTCAAATTGATGTAAGTTTTTAATGAGTACCTCAAAAAGTATTTGAAATTAGAAACAAGTTGGGGGGTTATAAAAATTGCAAATAAGGATCCTCATAGTATAAGGGCGTTTGGAAGGCAAAAGGCAGTTTTAAATATTAAAATTTTCCTTTCTTTTTGGTGGGTAGTTTCAAATATTTACTAAAATGGATCGTAGTTTCCCAGAACTTACACTTTGTGCTCTACTATAACACTAAGTTAGTCATTTCCTCATCGTCAAATATCGATAAGCATATTTTTTAATCACATTTTTTGTCTTAACCTCCATCACAGTGATGTTATCTATCATAATTATCTTTCATGCATTCGCGTGTTAAGAAACATTTACAGTTATTAAACGACAGCGTTATATAAACGCTAAATTCTGATAAAAGATATATTTCAGTTTTAACATTACATAACTTGAATTAAACTGTTTAATAATATTCTCAACTTAACATTAAAATTACGCCGATAATGTAACAAGACTAGATAGTAGTTATAATTGCATGAACAGCCAGTGGCCTTTTCTATGATTCTGTTACAATAATGAATACTTGATGTATTTTTGTGTCATTTGGTTTTATTATAACAAAATAATATAATGAATCACTGAATACAATAAAATTATTTTATTTGCAATAATACTGAATGTGCGGTGATTGTGGTCTGAGTAAAACGGTGTGAGTGGAAGTTAAATCTAGGTTGATGGTGAACAGTGTTACCAAAGTTAATACGTTTCCAATGTTTTATAAGAGGTCATAATAATTAATTTTTAGGAGAAATTTTTCAATAAATATGTTTTTAATGTACGACAATTATGAATATTTTTTCTTCTTTTCCTTTGGTGAGTCCATTTCCTTTACAAATAAATTCCAAGTTACATCGAGATTAAAAGCAGCCCGTCGAAATCATGAGCGTACATTATAGTATCCAATTTTAGAAGTAAATTTCCCTCATGACTCTGCCGACAGTTTGTTAAAATCGTTACAATTTCCTTTTATGTCATTTTGAAACATAATTTCTGTAATGACCCGAAAATAAAATCGTCTTTACTAGTGTTTCCCAGTGTTTACTCATGGTTGTAGTCAAAGTAAATGTACAAATCTCAAATATGATTTTCAACTTATATCTATCTCACGTAATGTAATTTCACACTAATTTAGTTTTGTATCGAGTATATAAATAAAATTCACGTCAAAGTAAAAATTCAATTTCACGTACTTTTAGTAAGATACGAGTGCCAATTTTGCTAAAGTTACGTAAGAGTTATAAATTTGTATTTTTTCGAAGCATATTTTCCTTATCCTTTTGTAATGACTTATTTCAAGGTTTTTAAAAGGTAATATAAAAAGCTAATATCTGAAATAAAATAGATAATGGTTTGTTTTGTTATAAATGAAATTAAAAATGAACTCAGGCCTGGTGATGAAAGAATTATTTTTAAGGTATTAAAAAGGATTTCGAAAACTTGATGCTTCATGCACATTCTTATAATTGGTTAATACTGTAAGCATTTAGAAGCTTTATAGAATAAAAATCGAAAGAAATTATACATGAACAACCTTTAAAATCTGCACGAATTTTGTGAGTAAAATACATAAACTTGGAATTACGGTTCTCCCTACAATCAGTATTGCAATGGAATTTAGAACAATGCAGATGGAAATTTTAATTAAAATTATTGGTTTAATGTAACAAATCCAAGAGTAAGTTAAAAAAAAACGACACACCTGGTCGTTTCGAATGAATACAATACTCCCTCTTAAAGTAATACATAATAATAATAATATCGTTAATTTGTGGATATAAAATACAACAGGTAAAATAATAGACAAAATTAAAGTTAAAAATTAAGTTACACGCCTTAACATAAATTTTTTTCAATATTTTATCCACAAAAAGGTTACTAGCTCGGCTTGCGCAGTTATGCTATAAGCAAAACCGACACGACCGGTTTACAGCTAGCACCTGTTGATATACATACATATACAAACATATACTCATATATACATACACAAACATACATATATACACATATACAGTTCAAACGCATACACACATACGCACACATACACAATATATAATAATATTAATAATTATTTTTAATACAGGTATTATATGCAGACATATAACTACATACACATCATTACCCATAGAGGAAACATAGCGCAAAGAAAAGAAGATACTAATAATAAATATAGTTTAGATGAAATGATTTCGAAGAACCGATATTTTCCGATTATTCCGTTTGTATTTGCTGGGTCATAAGCTACTTACGGATTGACCTTTTAAATGTAGTCATGGAGTAATTGGATAGCAACAAAAATTTAAATAGTTAGAAAGAAGGATTTTTTTTTATTATATTATAGTCACGTAGAATAGACAGATGAGTTAAATACAGAATGCTTATATGAGTATACAGCTGAAGTGACTGGTAAAAAATGATTACATATTATATCAGACATGTTACGACATTTTTGGATGACATCCAGGAATTTTTCCGCCGGTAAAGAAATGGTGATGTAATGCGCCAATTGACTGAAGATAAATAGCGTACCGATAAAAGACATAGATTGTAATAATCTTTATCTATATAAAAACCAAATTGCTATGCATGTTCATTTAATAGACATATTTAGTCATATATTTCAGGTTATTAATTATCAACAATGAAGAGAACATTAACCTAAGAAACTTTACTCTAGGTGAAATGACACAAAATAAAAAAAAGAATGAAAAAAACGGAATGCATAATAGGAATATACAAAATATCTTGTAATTTTTTTTTTTATGCCGCTGTATTTTTATCCAAAACGTTTCCTCATTTTGCTTATATATTAACGAAATTATATAATTTCCCTTAAGAACGCTTTCGAATTTCAGGTAAAAGCTTTACTGTGACAGATATAAAAAGACGTTCAGAACTAATTTTGGATTGCGAACTTTAAGGTACTGAAAATATACAAGGATAATAAATGAAATTGGATACAGTTACCAAAATCTTCAGTTACGATTTTCAACATTTTATTTAGTATATACCTACTCAGAACTGTTTAAACGCAATATTTTTTGTATGATTTAAAAGTTTCTTAATATACATAAAAAAATAAAATTATGAATAAAATTATATAAATCTTGATAAAGATAAGAAATGTTATGATGTAATGTCGGTATTAAGATTTAATGCCATTTGTGTCATTAAATTAGCTGACAGTTTGGGTAAAGAAATCATAAACATGGCACTGGGTAATCTGGGAAAACATGTTAACATAATAATATTTATTTTATGTAAATATAGAATATTTTGAAATATGCTCGCTTAGTTTGTATTTAAAACCATACTGAAATAAAAATATGACTTAGATGATGAACATTTTGTAAATTTGTCATTTGTGATCAATAATATAATTTAACAGAACTAACATATAATCGCTTAAGGAAGATGTTACAGAAAATTAATAAAACTCAGAATGAAAAAGGTATAAATTTATCACGTAAAAATAAACATATGACGTTTTAAATTTCCCATTTATTGTTTTATTTACGAAAAAAAAACTTTTTATTAAAAGAAATTAACTTCAAAGAACCACTGAATAAATAAATGTCCTGAAAAGTATGAAATTATTGGAATCGGTGTCACGTGTCGATGCCCTTTTCCTCTCCCTCTCTGACAGATGTACGTATATATGTATGTGTGTGTGTACATATATATATATATATATATATATATATATATATATATATATATATATATATGTATACATGTATACATATATACATATATATATATATATATATATATATATATATATACATGTATACATATATACATATATATATATATATATATATATATATATGAATGTATGTGTGTGCGCGCACATATACATATGAACGTGTATAAGCGGCACATTTGGCGTGGCACCAATCCCTAACAGTATCACTATTTTGCAAATTTATTCATATTATCTGTATACAATTAGCTACATGTAAATATTCTTTCGAATTATTAATCTAACTGCTTCCTGCTTTCGTGTACACCACATATGTATCTCTTTATTTTGTTACTTTCTTTCTTCTTATCGCATTCTTAGCCGCTGCTTGTCATTAAAATACTCACTTCATCCTTATAATTCAAGAGATTCTGTCACCGCTTTTATGCTAAATTAATTTTATAAAAAACAAAAATTTCACAATTTCTAAAAAGAATAGAGAGACAACAAAATAATTTTCCAATTTTTTATAAAAAATTTTGAAGTCACTTTTGCATGCAATAATTGTATCTGTATTATTATGTTAAATTATATATAATATATTTAGCATGCATTTAATTACAATCAGTTATATTACTTATATGACTCATTTATTTTTAAATATAATAGGGGGTGAAAAGCAGATCATGGTTTCAAAAAAAGAAATATAACGAAGAACCCCTACGCATTGAAGAGAATAATTTATTCAAAATATATTTTTACCGTTGTGGAATAAACCATATTAAATCATTCAATTTGCAAATAAAACAAGCATATTTAGTATGTCTCATCACTTAATACCGACACTTCGGCCACTTGTGCAATGAATCACGTGTAATCCGGCAAACTGTTATTTTTAGGTTTCCCTAACTCAAAAGGAAAAAGAAACCATTATAGGGTCACTTCGTTGTCCGCCTTTTTGTCTATCTGCCTGTCGAGGCCCTTTTTCTTAAAAATGTGTGGAGTTGTCCAGTCGATTCGAGTCAATTTATACTGAATACTTAAGTCTATGGTCCCTTGGAGCTCTGATCTAAACTTTTAAGTGTCAACGCAATAAAAAAACTATAGAGATACGGCCATTTATGCATGCGCAAAAATTATAGGGTACTTCCAATTGAAATAATACGAAAACTGTTAATTTGTACTTATATCACATAAAAAAATGGTTTTAAATGTGCGCCTGTGAAAGATATAGTAGGCAATATACCTCAAGCAGAATACCTCGATAGTCGAATATACTACATGCAATATTAGCGACTAGTTCTGTTATTTTAGTCCTGGGGTTCAATACATACGGTCCCTTCTTATCTATATTTTAGCGATAGAATTTAAATCTTACAATCATTTGCATGTTTTCGAATCACTTTCACCAACATAATTTACAAATTTTATGCCTGATGGCCTCGCGAGATATTTTATTTTTCATTCCAGAAAAACTAGTTTGATGTTAACTTATTTAATAACCAAATTAACTTCTTTAATAACCAAATTTTCTACTACAATAATCCATGAGTAATGCTATCATTCTCAGATATTTGAAATCATCAGGAGGCATTTTTTTCTCTTCACTCAGTTATTTCTTTTCTTTATCTGTTTCTCGTCCGATCTATGAATCTCAGTATTCAAATGGTTGTTAATTCATAGTAAATGTTAATTTGATAATAAATGTCAAACAATGGTCTAAATTTATTATTTCTAGTATTAATTAATATATAATAGTATTAATTAAAAAGAAATAAGCTGCTTCGATCACACTCAACACATGTAATACTCGGTTTAAAAATTTATCTATTAAAAGTCATGACAAAATCATAAGGAATATATTATTCGACAACAAAATGTGTAATAGATACACAATACAAACATTAACAACATTGTTTAATTCTATAACACTCATTTAACTCTTCATTGATCTAAGCTCCCGCGAGCCTATTTCAGTGAAACCCCTGTCTCACAAGTTTTGATGCATGTTTTGAATTTACTTCCTTTTTATAAACCTTTCATTTACCCTAAATATTTTTACTAACTAAAAACTGATTTCACTGAACCGAAAATTGGACTACGAGTTCATGAGTTGGTTATAGAGTAGCTACAGTCAAATATATATACGTATTTATCAAATATCAATAATAGGTTTAGACTATGCAAGGTATCAATGTTTTCAGGATCTATGTCGGGCATCTATGTTGCTCGTATAATACTCATGTGTAAACAAAATTTCTGCAGAACCTAGTACTTAGAGTAAAAACTGAATCAACCACCATAATAGTTTTTTCATGGTTTGTTAATCTTTATACTTGACAAGTTACATATGCGTTGCCGAAGTCATAACTCGGGGTCGGTTCAGAATTTTGGTATATAATTTGAAAGGATTTTTTTTGACAGTATTATGATTGGTAAGAAAAAAACATCTATTTGTTTTACCTCTAAACCGGCACTCTAGCTTAAGCCTCAAAAGGAAGTAAGGGAGAAACAAAATAGAAAGAAAAAGACTATTTTAAATATATTACATAACGAATAGTAATTATGAAAAAAATAATTATTCATGGCCCGTGTATGATCCAATTCGTATGCAAAATGTTTTTAGATATTAAATATGATATTTCAAGTTCAATGCACATGCTTTTTCTTGACGGATTTGACGTATAAATAATAGGATCATTTTTCCACTTTCAGTTTTCTTCAATTATACACCAAAATATGAAACGGGTAAGTGCTTGTTTGGATACACACAAAGTAACGTTCCGTAGTTGTCTCTTATAATTGTTGATGCATATTATATGAAATCAATCTATTTGAAAGTTTTAACTTAACGTAGTTTTCAATTTTTTTTCAGCTTTCCAGGCATGGGCCTGTTGATAAATTTGAAGGGTCAAGTGTCTCATGTTACGGGTTATTTTGAGTCTTTTGATTTAGTGAATCAAATTTCCAGATGGAACATATTGAGTAGCCCTCGGATATTATTTTATATTACCTTTTCAATGGTATACCACTCGATGGAACGTGCTGAAAAAAATACACTCTAACTTTATATATATTTGTAAGAGAAAATTTGTGTTCATTCATATATATCATTAAATTTCATACGTATTAATAAAAAACTGCAGAAAATATGACAGCATAACAAATAGGAACTGAAAGACAGGACAAAAATCATAACGAAACAACTGAGTTTTCGTTGTCGACTTTCGGCTACAGAGCTCTAAACTTGTAAAATGAGAAAATATAAAATAAAATATTAAATGAAATTAACTAATTATCTATCTCTAGATATAATAAAATTGTAACAGGGTGAATTCTATATATGGAAAATATTTTAAAAAGTGATTGACTGAGCATAAAGAATGATAATAGAAGCCAGAAAACCTGTTTTTAGAATCACTATTTATATGTATGTTAATTTATTCGTCAATAGCAGAAAATCTACCTGACAGATTTTCGCGAAATTTACACTAATGTTTTATAACCAAGATATGTTGCATATGTTGCATATGTTGCATATGATATGTTGCATATGTTGCATATGAGAAGAAAAAGTTCTAGTAACTTTGCTTATTCCGAATTTTATGCGAACGAAGTCATAGACAGAGCTGGTGTAACAAAAGTGTTCATAGGTAAATATCAATCAAATATTTTTTTGTATGGTGAACCCGGGTCGATCGTTTTCAATCTATTCAAGCGTTCTAACGCCAATGTTCAATGTAAAGGTTAAGTTTAATAAATAATATTTTATTTTACTGCAGAATACCTTTGTTTTGCATTCAAAATCCATCAAAATGTTATAGGTATTCTCTAAAATTATTATACTATTTTTATGTATATTATCATATAATTTTTTCATTTTTTTTTTACATTTATCACATTTAAATAATGCTACCGTCTTCGGTATTCGGAGAATAAAGACTTCAAAAATACTCACAATTTTATTGTTGTATTTTAGTGTGATTTCGTCATGTAAATGTACATGACAAGTAGTTATTTTAAGCCTTATTTTCACGTTTTGACCACCCAATACATTTTAATATTAACAATTTCATTTATATACTAAAATATTAAAACTATTTCTGGCTCTGTAGTATATAACATGTTACTCAGGAGTCGATAAAGGAAAAGTAACTTCATATTTCTCTATGGAAGTGGTATCGATAATAGGAATGATAATTTTTATAAAATGTGAGCGAATACAAAGATGTGTACCATATTATTGGAATATAATATTTCTTTGCATTATTATCTTTATCAATTTTGTACATGCAGAAAATCATGAGAATGTATGTAAAATAATTAATGAAAAATGGGTCTAAATATAAACATAAAATAAAATTGGAAAAAAATTATCAAGATGTCGCTATTTGCAAGTCGTAATTTGTAGGGTATAGTTTAAAATTTCTATCAAAAATCTTTCCGGAATGGAAATTTCCTGTTACCTATATATGATCGGATAATTTGGTTTCTTTTGGTGAAATAATATTAATATAAAATTTATTTTACGTTGAGTGCTAAATTAATTTTTTCACATACAGTTTTTTTTCGAATTTAGGAACTACTTCCTTTGCAAAAGTAACCATTTCGTAATGATACCCAACAGTGAGTGTATTTAAAATAGCTCTTTGAATATAAGTGTGCTATATAAGCAGCAAAAAGATTTATTTTATTTTTCATATATCTCTTTCAAATAAATTAACAATATATGTAATACTAACATATATTTATTAAAAATATGTCTATATTTTATATACATTTATTTATTGCAAATAATCAAAATATATTAAACTCTTAAGTAAACAGTTTGGTAATTGTGTCATTAAAATTAAATTCTTGTATATTAAAATTATATTCCATGTATTGTTAGTTAATTAATTTTGACATTGTTTTTTGCCAAGTTTTGAATCAAGTAAGTTTTAAGTATTGCATCATAATCCACAAATATATTGAGTGTTGATGACCACAGATAAAAAACGTCTAATTCTTCGAATGCGTAAAACATGCGTCGTTTGGTGAATAACGAATGTTTCTATATTTGCCAACATTTTCACCTAGCTTCTAGATTTCAGAATATTTAAAAGAGTGACGATGGACGTTTATCATATACTTTGATCTCAGGCATCTTAAAATTCCAGAGAAGAGTGATTTTAATTGTAATAAAATTTCATTTTAATACTATTTCATGGAGATAAAATTACGGTAAAAAATTCAGTAGGATATAAATCCCATTAATACCATAAAGAAGAAAGTTTTATGTATTTCTTTTTTATAGATTCATGCAAGAACTATTAATTTGGCTGATACACAACTATACGATACGATGGCTTGTAGATAGAATTAATACTATCAAACTAGTCGGATTAAAAATCATTGACCTGAGTTCTTTATTGACAAAGGCTGTCAAAACTACTATAGAAACACTGCAAATATGTAGGGAGTATTGTTGGTCTCAAATAAGCTTACTAAAAAAATCTTTAGAACACATTGTGTTAAGCCTTTGAAACATATTGATATTAGATATCATTTTATTATAGAGTTAATAATATTATACAGGAGTAATTTTTTTTGAATAAGCAACATCATTTCTATAAAACATTCAAAGTTCTAGCTCAAAAATAAAAAAAAATTAACGTGAAGTAAAGATTGATTTATTAGCTCATATCAAAATTAATCTTAAACCTTTTAATCGTTTTTTATAATTAAGAATTGCCCCTACCGATGATAATTTAATACAGTAGTTAATAATCAAATGTTCCTTAAAATATATAAAATTAGAACATGCTCATTTTGCTGGTGGTGTGACGTAATCGCCTATGGGTAGTGGGAACAGAGAAGGAAAATAAACGTACTTGGTGCGGAAATGTCACGCGCGCGTTATGTCGTGACGGCACAATTACGCGCAGCATTGCGGAGTATGATCGATTGTCCAGCGGCCTGCTCAAATGTTTGAAGAAAGAACTCACTGTATTCCAGAATAATTAATTATTTAGACGTGTTTGTTTAACGTTGGCTTAATTTAATTATATTGTAAGCGTGTTACTTTATCCTCTTTATTTATAAATTCCAGAAGGGGGGGTTTATTTGATAATAATTACTTTGTCGCTTTCACGGTGTGGATAAAGTTCTTAGGTTGATTAATAACGGCTTATTACATGGTTAATTTAAAATTTTGTTTCAATATATATTATCACATCACGTGGCACTTGAAATGTAAAAATAGGTTTTATTGGTAGATTTTGGTTGCTTAATTCAAGATTATATTTCCGTACATTAATTTATTCAAAGGGATATAGATTGTATGTAGAAATATGTTTTACTAGAAAGTAGATTATACAAAAGTAGGTTATAGTTAAACATTAATTTTATTCAGTTCTTCGTATAGTATTGTTTGAAATTCCTTAAGTTTAAATTTCTGTAGTCTAAATAGGTTTCAAGGTCAAACTTACAGTTCTGTGGGCGAAGGTTTATGCAGACCGTGCTTTTCGCGAGCATGGTCTAAGTGAGCTTCTGTGTGTTGCATCTTTGGTAGCCAAGATAAATTATATACATCTCTTTAAATTAGCAATACCTTGTGTATAGATAATTACTTTTTAATTTACATGAAATATACCCATCTTAGTAATATAACTAGCTGAATAAAAAAAGCACGTTCATGCAAAATATATGTCAAAAAACTTTTTTCACACGACTCCATTATACTCGTACGATGTTGGCGTACAGCGACAGGACGGAAATGACTTTAAAATATTTTGGTAATATTTTTTATACATATCTCGTAAATAGTAACTATTACAGGAAATATCCTATTTTACGCTTTGTTTTGTCATAAACAGATTTGGAGTGAATTTTTCCTAGGATTTAGTTTAGCAACAATAATTTTCTAGAGGTGATTTACGAAAGTTGCTATTACTGGTGATGTTGCTAGGAAAGCTGAGGTTATTTTATTAGTACTGACTACGTGTGATTTTTTTCTTTAAGAAACTTTAGAATTTCAAGTATCGTTACATTTTTTTTTGATATGATTTTAAAATTCTACCAAGTGAAACGCCTAATTAAATATAAGCCACCTTTCCTATAATATCACCGAAAAAAATTAATATTATAAAACTCGGCCTCTCGGACTCTACTCGGCCCGAGTTTGATATCACATACATACATTTGGCTTAAAATTGAGATTTAAATGTTCTGTTATAGTGAATTTTGAAGAGAAAAACTTTATTTAGTTATTACTAATTCTTTCATTTTTAACATGATAAATAAATGATACGTACCGATATTCAAACTTGAGTAGTTAATGAAACGGTATCCGCGGCGTATTATTAGTTTAAAGAACAATTTTTTTCTTTGTTTATATCAATTGTGTAACTTTATTTTCAATCTCGTCAATTATGTGTAAGCGGAGAGGCTAAAAATGCAATTAAGGATCCTCGTGTTATAAGGGCTTTTAAACCCTGAAGCCAAATTAATTATGCACGAAATCAACTTATGTCGTTTCAAAGTTTGTAACGATAATCGTTTAATTTTTCATTTCTTATCAGCGGGGTGTCTTAATATTTATTTAAATAGATTGCGGTTTCGAAGAATTTCCACCCCCTACCACAGTATTCCACTTTCAGGTGTTCTACTTTAAAGTTGAATTTGTTATTTTTATATCGTAAAATATCTCTAAGCAAAATTTGTGATGCACATTTTTTTTGTCTTTTGCGTCATTTACAGAGATTGTATCTATCATAATTATTCTTCACACATTCATTTCGAAAGCACAATTGATAATTATCCAGTTACAACGTAATGAAAATACTAAATTCTGCTTAATAATACCTATATTTAAATTTTAACATAATATAACTTATAATAAATTGCTTATTAGAGTTCTCTGCTTACCACAAAAACTACGTCAGATATATAATAAAATCAGTTTGGAGATTAATTCAGCAGTGATATCAAATGAAATAAGTATCATTGTACGAAGGGTTGATAGTCATTTTCCCTGTTTCTCTTCCAATAATAAACAATCGATGCATTTTCGTGTCATTTGGTTGTATTACGACTATGTACGAATCTAAATCAAGTCACTGAATACAACAAAATTATTTTATTTCTAATAGCATTGCATGCGTAGCGATCGTAACTTAAGTGATATGGCATGAATGGCGGTAAAACTGAGGTCGACGAAGCAGATTGATCCCGATGATCATGATTTCAATGTTTTGTAAGGACTCTAAAAATTTTGTTCTTTAGCTCCGGTCATAAAACTTTTCATTTAAAGGTAGAATTTAAATTCAATTTTTTAGAATAACAAAATAAGGCCAAAGTATTAAGAATTTAACGCAATTTTTTTTTAATACAACACAATTATGCACCATTTTTCCTCTTTTCCCTTGATGGGTTCGTTTCCCCTATAGTACAAGTAAATTCTGAGGCATGCCCAAGTTGAAAGTAGACCAAAGTTATGAGCGTAGATTTTTTTCCAATTTAAAAAAATTCTGTTATTTCTCGCCAAAGATTTCTTTAAATAATTATCATTTCTTTTTATTTTACTTTAGAACTTATTTTTCACTGCAAATTATGACTTGAAAAAGCAACGATACTTACAAATTTAGACTATTTATTATCTTTGAATTTGGGCACGAATATTCAAAAATATCTTCTAAATATTTTTGTAAGTTTCTAATCTCTACGAATTTGACAAAGGACAAATAATAAATAACTTCCAACAATATGATATACATTTTATCTATTTAATCAAATTTTAATAGATCACCTCATTTCTTTTTTCAAGGCAATTTTCATAGACAAGAGTAAACATTATATTTTTTTATTAAAGCAATATTGAAAAACAAACAGTATATTGTAAAACTTACGAAAGTAATTTAATTTGAGAAATAATATATGCTATAATTAAAAAGATAAAAACCATTTAAACGTATTGATATAGAAATTAAACTTTAAATAGCACGTTGATTAATTAACGGAAGATTTCATAAAATAAATACAACTTTAAGTTTTTGAAATAAGCCAGTTGTAATTCTCATCAGTATTATCAAGGTGTATGGATTTCGAAACTTTAAAAGTGAAGTTTTTTTAAATTTGTTTTAATTAAATTTTTCTCAACTTTATGAAACTACGTGATGTGGTATTTTACCTACTTTATTTAAATTATTTACCATGCCCCAATTTTCGTCTCAACTTTACTACTTAATTTAAATTCTTTATCACGACCTATGTTTGGTCACCATGGATACTACAACACGTAGTTTCATTTAGTTAAGAAAGTGTTAATTATAAAAAATTTTGACACAAAAATATATTCAATATTTGTTTTAGTATTCTTATTTTCACCAATTACCTTAATAGGCAATTGTATTTAATATGATTAGGGAAAAAAGTTAATTGAATAAATTGTGTACATTTTTTCTTTCATTATACTTTTATTATAATATTAAAAACCCTAGAGCTATATTCCTTCTAGCACAAACACCTATTTATTTCATAAAATTTTATTACATTTGTTTTTACTTACCTTTTCATGAATTAAACTTTAAAGTAAACTTAAATAACTTGGAAATAAAACCTTAGTCCTACGGAAATTTAATTACAGTAAATATATTCTATGTTCTAAGGCTCCGTACGCAAATGACATAAACGTACGCCATATATTTTTGCCTTTTTCGGTAATCTGTCATACTCTTGTAACTTTTTCAATTTAAATTTCATTAGGGTGAGTGTTGCAAGCATATGTTTAACGTGGAGATCTCAAGTAATAAAGAGTTAAATGTTGAAACATATTTTTAATGTAATAAAAAGTTACTCAATTTGAAATATTTCGTAATTTAAAGCATATAAAATCTTAAATTTATTAAGAAAATCCGAAAATGAAAAACACAATTTTAAGTACATCATTAATTTTTTTAAAACATAATTGCATCACTGTTCACTTCAAAATATTGACATTAATTTTGTAATACATATAAATATATATATATACATATATATATATATATATATATATATATATATATATATGTATATATATACATATATATAAATATATATATATATACCATTTATATTCAATCAATTTGACGTCGTCTTTTACGGCTTTGAGAAAATCAAACCTGTTTTGTATTATATGATATTTAAAGCTTGAAAGCTCACCAGTCAAAAACAACATTACACAATTTTTTAACTACATATGCGAATCATTTATGCACATAGATATGAACAAGGCAAACTTATTTACATTTTACGAACAAAATTATTTTATTTTATGCTTATTCCAAAAAAAAAATCTTTTTAGAAAATATACATTTGTTTGTAAATGGAAGTTATAGACTTGGCTAGCAGCTACAGCAATATAATTAATATATTTCAAAACTATCTTGATTTAAATTATTACAATTAACATAATGGAGCAGCGATGTTTCCATGGACTTAATAAGATCACAACTAGACTTTGATCAAATTGTAAATTTAGAGATAAACTCGATAACTGAATTACGGAAAATCAAGTAAATTTTCAAATTTACCTATCTTGATACCGTATAATTTCATGGACAGAGGCGTATCTAACTCAGAGATATTGGCCTTTGAACTACGTGACCCAGTCCTTTTCGTAACTACACGAAGGTATACTTCGAACCTGATAGTTTTGGAGGCTGTAATTCAACATTATTGTATCAGCCTTAAGTATTTAACATTGGATACGTACGTGAGGTAGCACAGATTAAGTTTTGGTTATAGTTATATTAGTTACCGACTGTTCGTTGAATGTAGTGTTCCCAAAGAACAGTTTTAACAAAAAAATAAATAAAATAACATTGAAATAAAAACTATGCCCTATTAACAGATATAAAGAAGCATTTGATATTCATACCATGATAAGTAATAATATTTTTAAAATATTTTCTGAATAAATGTGCTTTTTATCGAATCTAAAATTTCCCATTTAACCAATATATCATATTGTCACAATCATGCTTGACTGTTTAGATGTAGTGTCCAGGTAACTGGATTTGGAGGTAGGTAAGCATTGCTTTGATGTTGTTTTAGAGTTTCCATATTGAGTATGCGATAAAATCGTAAGAATGCGAAAAGGACGTTTGAAACGATCTACTCCATACCAAATGCAGATGTCGAGTAAGCCCTGTTTTATTGCATATAAAAAAGAAAACATTGATTATAGTAATTTTATTATGTATTAAGTAATATGGAACAGGTATTTAATTTTTGCAAGCTTTTAGTTTCTATATAGCACTGCATATTATTTCGCATGTACATAATGTACTTGTTATTCTTATTAACAGATCTGTTATTAGATATTTTAGGGTATTAATGATTTTTTTTCTTCCTATTACATTATTTTATAAGTTTCTAATAGCGAAAAACTATAAAACCTTTTTATCATTAATTATGTACTTTATTTTCGCGATAGAAAAACTATAAGCGCCACAGCATTAAAGCATATTCCACTGGATAATAAGTTTTTAAATGAAAAATGTATATTCAGTTATAGTATTACATTGTACCTTATTTTATAACGATTTAATTCAAGGTCACCATTTTAAATAAATTTGTTAAGGACAATTTTCATGATAATTAAACTTTACTTCAATTTACTAATAATTGTTTGTTAGTACCTTCAGAGTGCACATAAATTTTATTTATTAATTCATCAAATATGGCTGTCGACCGAAACAGCTTATGGCTGTCAACAAATGCTTTCTTCTTCTTAAACTGTTTGAGTTTATGTCAATGGAAATTAAACGGTCTCAAAACAAAATGAAATTTGAACCGTGTCTTCCTGTATCTACGCTTGATCTAGTTGAAATCGCTTATTTTTAGTAATCAGAAAAAACTGTGATTTTGTATTTGTTTCTATTAAAAGTAATGTAATTTCACATCAATTAAGTTATGTATTGATTATTTAAAGGAAATCTACGTAAAATCAAGAATTTAAATTCAAATACTTCGAGAGAAACCCGAACTCCGATTTAGCTAAAATTATATAAGAGTTCGTTATAACATTTTATTCTTATGAAACGCATTTTCCGTCAGAGAAAAATTTTCATATAAAATTCAACAAATTAGAAACTTTTTCTCAATCAAATCATTACATTTACTTATAAAAAAGTTGGGTAATTCAAGCTCTTGAAGATGTAATCACAGTTAGATATGGTGTGGAATTAAAAATTACGGGAAAATTACAAATACGCTGAAAACAAAATTCAGTCACTTAGTTATACTGTTCTATGACATTATCCTATACTATTAAACGAGCAATGCTTGTGTATGTATATATATATATATATATATATATATATACACACAAGCATTGTTCCTTTGATAGTATATAACCGTACAACTAAGTGACTAAATTTATTTTCAGCGTATTTGTCATTCTCCTGTAATTTTTAATTACATATATAGTGATGGATGTTTGTTTTGATTTGTTGTGTTGACGTCCACCCCTATGTCCAACCATCGCATTTCTTTTTCTCAAATCATTTGTCTTATAAATTTAACATTTGGCGTAACGATGGTACTCGCATATATTTTAATAACGTCTTTTTTTAAAGAGTTACTATTCCAAAATTCTTGCTCGTATAATATAATTTAATGTTTCATAAACATTTCGTGGTCGATTTCATTCATCGATGTTGCTCAATTCATCTTAACACTTAGATGAGTATTAAAGACAAATCACATCGTTAATATCACAAGTTTCATTTTATTGTAATATCCTGTGATGGAAAAAGAAAATTTCTATGACTTGACCTAATTAAAATTACATTGGCCTATATTAGAATCCAATCTCTAGCATTTTATATCGATACTTTGAATTCATGTTCAATATTTATTTTCTGTAGTTAAAATAGCATTGCTCAAGTGGATTAAAAGACTTCAACGTCAGGATATGTGATTTCAGATAAATATGTTCTTATTTTAAAATTGTCTCAAAATATTGAATCTTTTAATTGTGACAAAAGTAATTATTTGTTGAATATTTTAAAGATACTCGCAAGCATAAGTTCTCATTAGTCTTGTCATCTGACAAATTTTACCCAACGATGAAATATTTCTACTGAAATGAAACAATTTGTTTTTTTTTTCATTTGATGACTTTTCTATACGTAAACGTTTAGTACTGATTAAGTTTATTTTCTTCAAATCAAGTACTCATTTCACCGTTCATATAATCATGTAAGAACTTATTTTCACAAGTTCCTTCAGTTAGAGAAATTTGAATAGGTCAAAAGGCACAAACAGGCGTTGCTTTTTCGATGTTTTTTCTCAATAGCCAAGACCAAATAAAATCGAAGGTACGAAATCCCAAGTGCTCGGTACAATAATTAGTTTTCTTCAGAAATAGCCTTTCTTCCCATTATTACTGAGTTAACATCAAATCAAGATGCTAACAAGAAACATGAAACTTGCTGTTTTCCCTTTCAGTGAATTACAATATTATTGAAAATTAATCTTCTTTAAAACGAATCATAATTTGACAAGCTTTATATCGGTATTATTTTAAGTGGGTGTAACATTTCGAAAAAGCCTGTTAGCTAGGGAGCTTGTTTATTTTTAGCAAGATTATTGTTTAAAGCGACCCTATTTTCAGACAATATTTTATCAATTTTATAAAAATAAAAATGATAAAAGACTTTATAGGTGTGCGTATGCAGGGGTGTATTTCTATTAGGATAAAAAAACAAACATTTTCATAAAAACGAAGAATCATTTTTATAAACATATATAATGTACAGATATTATTTGTATATATAAAAAAATTACATGCTCTGTTTTATCTTGCAATCGCACCACTTAGGTACCCATGTGACTAGCCTTTCTACTGCTATTGTAATCAAATAAATTATTATTTTTCAAAAATTATGCGGTAAAAATGATAGGTTAATCGAATAGAAAATTTTTATAATTTATGTTTTAGAAAATTCAGTGTGTTTATTGAAAGCGGATTAATTTCTTTCAACGTGCCTATATTGTATTCAACATTTTTTGTTCGATAATGCTCTGTTATATTGAGGGCATATATAGTATGATAACTACGTAGACGTCTTTTACAATATGGTAAATGATATCATCTAAAGTTATTATATAAGTAACAATAGTTAAGGTTTTAAATAATCTGTTCAATTTTTTATCCGATTTCCCTTTATAAGTATATATGATTTATATGTATTTCCATTAATTATTGTTTCAGTTATATTTTTCTTTCTTTTTTACATCGTTTGTTTGAAATTATATTTTTAGTCCAAATAAATATTTAATTTTCTAACTTGGTTACTTATTTTAAGCAATAAGATGTCCAGAAAATAAAAAAAAGACATTTAAAGCCATTAAGAAGCACGCAGTTTTTAAACTTTATATTAAGTTGCACGAATGAAAAATATTTTACCCAATTATTTGGTTACGAAGATTAATTGAAAAAAAATTATTGTAAGAATATGTTA
The DNA here is from genome assembly GCA_039881145.1 of Druceiella hillmani. Lineage (NCBI taxonomy): Eukaryota > Metazoa > Arthropoda > Insecta > Lepidoptera > Hepialidae > Druceiella > Druceiella hillmani. The sequence goes on from JAYKKI010000012.1 coordinate 20,175,176, forward strand.
GGTTTTTTATACAAGACTACATGTATGGCAACGAATTTTCTTATATACATATATATATATATATATATATATATATGTATATATATATATATATATACATATAAAATTCAGACACGTTTATTTGAGATGTTTCTTTGGGTATAAGTCTTTTAATTGAATGTCCTTATTGAGAGCTAGAATAGCTGAACATAATGACAACATAGAAAATCTTTATCCAAAAGTTGGGTAACTTTTCTTTATGTCGTCATCGTGCTCAAAGTTGAAATTGAATTGATGAAATCCATAAATTTCTATTTAATAACCATAATAATTTGCCAATGTTTACTTTCAACAGAACTTTATTTTGGTTTGTTTAAGAACAAGAACTTGCTTGTAAAAGTAAGTATGATGATTATTAATTTGATTAGGTATAACTTAAAAGATAAATATCTTCATAGATTTCTGGAAAATAGCGTTATCAAACTCACGAAAGATTTTTCATTTAATTATATTTCGAGTAAATTTTGTTTTATTCTTACTTTTTCACGAGACTCAGTTAACGTATATTTTTTCGTACTTGCGATGAAATTCTCATTTCGTTACAATGTTTAAAACTCAATGTGCCCTTGAGGGGAATAAAAGTATTTTAAATAATAATTAAAACTATAAGTCAAACCGCCGTTATATTCTCGACAATTATTATGCATCAGTTTAATCCCATGCAATCGGTTTTATTTTGTATTATTAAATGCCTTTCTAATTCTTCAGGATATATGCAATAAATGAAGTACTTTATATTATAATCTGTACCTAAAGAATTAACTTAATTAAAGTAAAATTAAAATCGGTTTATTTGTTTTCATAAGTTAAACAAAGAGTTAAACAAAAGAAAATATCCTTGAATTGAGCCACAAAGATTTTTTAAGTGAAACTTTCAATTAATTAAATTTAGTAGTTGTTGCATGATACTCGACCAAGAAAACAGAAAGACCGAGCCAATAATCATAATAAAAATAGTTTAGATTAAGAAAAATGCAATTAGTATATTTCACTAATTTCTTGTAAATATCTTTGTTGTACAGACAAACCTTAGCTATATTTTTATAATCGTATAGACATTTAAAACCTAAAATACGGTGTTATAACAGCCTATTTATTATTTAGAAATGAGCATGGATTACCATAATGTTAAGAAAACAAACATTTGGTTATAACAGTAAATAAATACCTACCTTTTCATTAAAATACTGCATTCTGCGTTCACCGTGTGCTCTATTGTTCGAATACTGTACTCTAATTACAATAGAATCATACAATAGTCTTTTACAATTTATCTCATATAAGTACATTTACCACGAAATAAAATATATAAGTACATTTACCATGAAATAAAATATTTAAGTACATTTTACCATGAAATGAAATATTATTTTTATAGTTACTTTTAATATAACAAATTAATTACAACACAACAAATTAAGAACAGATTTTAAGACCTAGTTGCAGGTGCTTCCTTTGAAAAGAGATAGTTCAATTCTAATGTGCGGCAAAGTTAGTTCGAGGATTATTTTCGAAGAGAGCGTATAGAAAAATTAAATCTGAAAATTTATTCATGACGAGCCATTTGCTCTTATTTGAGTTTATTGGAGAATCAATAGAATTAGGATGAGAAGTAGATTGATATGAACACATTTAGAAATTATTGTATTTTGTGATTAAACGACTTCTTCACCCCGCCCTGCAAACTCTGAATATCATTTCATGTACAATTACTTCTTTTATTCCGTTCATTATTCCCTAAGTTAATGGTTTTATGTCAAAATAAAAAAGAAAGATTAACAAAATATTTATTTCATAAAATTGTTTTAAAAGACGGAATCACAAATGTGACATGTTAAAAGATGTGAATTGAGTGAGAGTGAAAGGTGTCAAATTCCTAGCGCGTTGTTTTATTATTAAAGACTTACCGCCTCGAAGGGAACATTAACGAACGATGTAATATAACGAAAGGCGTAAAGGAGGCGCTTAGGTATATCAAAGTCGAAATTCACATGGAATTGCGCGAAGGAGACGAATTTTTTTTCTTCCTACAATGGTCGGGTGCCATAAAATAACTTTCATTTTACCTTTACAGCTAATGCTCTCTCTTTCTTTATTTATCACAGACGTATATCTTTTTCTGAGATATTGTAATACGAATATTTATTAACATGTATAATATATTAAAATCGATTTATATTAGACTACGGTAACCATTAAAAATAAAAAGAAGTTCTCATTTTATCGAATTAAATGTTGTGTTAATTTATAGGTTATTTAACGTTAATGGCGCGGCAGGTTAACTTCAATATATTTCAAAAATTTGAGTTTTTATGATTTTAAAGTGTTAGCATTCCTAAATAATTATATATGTATGTACATAAACAAATAACTGTCTGATTGACTTACATATCAGCGCCTAGCGTTAAATGAAAATTATAATTTTTAAATACATCACCGCGTTACTCGTGTTATTTTTGTAAATTTTCCAAGGATACTGCGTCCGTCTGAATGAAAATTTGATACAAACATTTACCCTTTGATGCAAAAAAGTCAAAATTGTATGCAAAGTTGAAAAAAATTATATGCAATTAAATTAAACTACATGATGTAGTGTTATTTCCACTTTCTTTAATTTCTTTACCACAATCTAGGTTTCGTTGTATTACAACATCTTCAGTTGGGCTATTAGCAAAGATTGTTGTGATACAACGAAACATAGGTTCTGGTAAAGAAATTAAAGAAAGTAGAAATAATACTACAACACGTAGTTTTATTTAATTGTGAATAATGAATTTCTACAAAATTAACGCTAAATATATTCAATATTTAAAAAATATATGATTAAAAGCTTGCCTAAAAATTAACTTAGCCGTATCATTCCACTTCTTGTCATTAGGTGACACAACAAATACTGAAATAACACTACCGTTTACTTTACAGTTATTGTATTATAGACTATATCTGTACTGCGCAGGGTACACGAATATATGAATTTTAAATTATCTTTTGTTATATAGCTATTTGTTAACTCTGAAATATTTGATTTGTATATTGGTTTCATATATTATCTTCATTGATTTTTTTAGGGTATTTATAAAAAATCTTTCATAAATTGTATGAGGTACATATCATTTTAGCTACATCGGGGAACTGGTGCGATTGCTTCTGTCACTTATCATATTATAGCGGTAACTATCTGAGGTATACATCTGAGATGCAGTAGCATCTCTAGCTACTATTTTAATGTAATGAAAAATTCGATTTACGGTTTGCCTGACTTGATAGCAGCAGAGGAAATTTTCCATTTTATTTCTGGGGATAACCTGATGACGAATTTTGTATAAAATATGCTCTTTGACTGGTAAGAAAAAGGCTACTTATATATATTGTTATATAGTTGGAATGGAAAACTTAACGTTTAATTTTAATAAAAATCTGACTTAAGTAAGTAAATATACTAACACGAATAATTATTTTTATATAAAACATAATATATTTTAAAAAACGACTCGATAAATGCAGAATTTTTAATTATTCTTAAATATTTCTGCATTATTTAATTGCATAGCCTCTTAAAATTCTAACGAAAATTTATTTATAAGATCTACTACGATTAGTTGTTTATGATATGGAGAGAATTTCTCAATAAATAAAATTCTTAGTTGAATAAAATTGGTGAAAATAACCAACGCGTTATATATGTTCGTCAATATCTTAATGATGACTAGCGATCGCCCATTAGTCGAAATTCGACCGTAATGAACTTGTCTACTCACTTTATTGAAGACACTAATAGGCAAGCGACTGTAAGTCAATTCAGATGATTGCTACAAAACTTTTCTTTTGGCAAAAAGTGTACATTAAGGAAGCTATATCACTAATATATAAGACATATATATTTTTAACACAAAATATAAAATAAACGTTTTTTGCCTTGACATCCACTCCAGAGGCTATTGAACATTTGAAATGACAAAAAATTCACAGCTCGAAATTCATTCAGCCAATTTGATATTTTAAATTATTTCTATCTATCTCTGTGGGATATTTCTTTCTATCTCTGTGGGACTGTTTGATCCAAAGTTATTGGAATGCGCGCGAACCGAATTATACGATTTTATTATTTTTGGATTGTAATTATTAACTTTAACCTGATTTTCATTTGTGATTTTTTATTTATATACAGTGAACAGCGATTCTAAAGCTTTGGGCAATTTTAAAATGAATTTTGTTTCTCCCGTAACTACTGGAAGGCAACACCGCACAAAACACTACCAGAAAAACTTAACTTTGAACCTAAAATATATTCAAAATAATTTACCGATATAAATTAATATGATTATTATTGTTTTCGCTTATTATTTTTTTTAAAATTAAATATATCATTAAATCTTTAAGAGTCATTGTAATTTATTCTCAACATGCCTGAATTATTTTGTACTTTATTTATAGCATTATGTACATTAAAAAAGAAAAAAGGAACATTTATGAGATCGTGACGTAGTGTAAGCCATGTTAATCAGCACATATTTCAATATTGTATTATAGGCGGATAAATAATCTTACAGATGTCCACAAACTATATTAAAAACTGTTATTCAAATATAATTCCACTCCCCAATCTCGGAAATATTTAATGGCAATTTTATTAAAAAAACACATTGCAACTAGCACCAGAAGTTAAAGTCAACTAAACCTGAAAACAATAGCAATATTTCTAAAACTCACTATTTATAATAAATAGCGACCTTATTACTGAGAATGATATACTAGACATAGTGAAAAATAATAATAAAACTTGTTAATGCCATAGTTTAATAGAAGCACTGTGAAACCTCAGATATTTTGTATGTGTGTAAACGTGTATGAAACATTCATAGCGCTGGTTCTACTCGTACTTACCAGGAAATTGTTATAATATACTAAATGTGAGAGCTGCAACCATTGAGCTTATCTGTAAAAGTTTGTCTTATGACATATATGTTGGTATGGTACCTTTATCTTAGTTCTTATTAATTTTTTTTGTGGTAAGTATTAGTAAATAGGCTTTAGTAATAAATATTTGCTGTTACGTATAACTAAATTACAATAAAAAAAATATGAAATATACTTTCTGTTCTTCATCCTCTATGCATTGCATTGATATTTTTATTATATTTATACAACGAATGTGGATGCACAGACCTCCTAGTAACTGAACTATTACTCTGCATTTTAGGAACTTCATTATTTTTATAAAACAATATATAAAATCTCTATAAAAATAGTTAATTTGCCAAACATTATGAATTAATAAAAACACACATATATATGAACTTACACGACACGGAAATCTATTGACGCATCTCACCAAGAAAACATAAAATGAGATGAAATACTTTTTTTTATGTAAAGAAATAATTTTTTTAAAAGACAATGACAATGTTCTAAGGAATAAACTTGCCTTTTTTTCTTGCAGCCGCTAATGTCTATAATTTTCTAAATAGCGGATATTTAAAGAAATAAACCTTAATATGGACACTTTTTCCTAAACTTAATCGTGACCGAGTTAGAGAGCATCAAAATTAGAGTAGCCAAGTTAAAATCTGTGACTGAATGTTCTAATATATTATAGTTTTACTGGTTGTATAGTTATTTCTCAATGTTTAGATATGGTCGCGTTGTTCCCGATATCAAAATAGAACCACTCCATATCATCCTCGGGGTGACTATGAGTAATGTTTGGAGGATGGACAGCAACGTCCTATTGAGTGGGATTTCGATCAACCGCGATCAGGAATCCGTCTGCCAAGCGTAATGTAATAATTATGACGAATAATCTTTCATAATAAGATTATTTTGCTGACGGCCCCATTCGAAATATCAAATGATCTACTTTATATGGAAATAACAACCGAATTTTTCCATTCCAGTCACACAGCTTGAGTGATGCCCAACAAGTTTCTTTACCTAGAGATTATAAAAACAAAAAATAAGATAATAAAAACACAGATATTTATAACTACATATAGATCTGAACTTGCCTGTATTCCCCGTCGATGCAGAGGATTAGTTACAATGGTATCACGTCATCTTAGGTTTATTCAAATATTCTCTCCGCGTACTTCTATTACATTTAAACCATTTTGTTTGATGCATTTGTTATAATAACTTGGAGATTTTTTTAGTTGGCAGGTAAATAATTATTTGGTCCTTAAGAAGGATTACAAAATTACTCAAACCAATATCGTCAACTGTGATTGTTCTCAAAAGAGCTCTGCGAGCTTTTATACCATTTGTGAGTATAAAATAACAGGAGATTTTGGTAAGTGACCGTTGATTTATGTCTTGTAGAATTTTGTGTACTTGTACTGGTAAGTGGCATGGTCCAAAAGCATTGAGAAAGGTATCGGCAATTTTAATTTCATCAAACAAACGACCAAGAATTATATTATTTGCCGTGTTTCTAAGAAATTTGAATTGATTTTTAAAGCGCCCGTTAATCGTCTTTAAAACCCAATGACACATGGTCACTTTTAAGGATTCATTTACCTCTTGAGTAGACTGTGAACTATGAACTATGTGTTGCCTATTTGAAAGGATTCCATTTCCTCCGCAGCACATTGAAACCTTCTATCTAAAATAAAAACGTCGTTGGGAACAAAAAACAACTGGAACGGTTCGTGGATATTTCTAAAAAATCTTTTTATATAATGGCGTCTGATATCGTTCCGTAGTAGGGGCCAAAAATATCTACAATATGTCCATTTGTGGAAACCCTTACGTACAGTTTATAAAGTTGCCACCGTTTATGGAAACTGCATGGTTTCTTTAAAAATGATTATTATTAGTCTTTTGTAAATAAATGTATAAATCGATTGTATTGACTTGATCTTCATCGTTTTCAAACAAAGTGTTAGCTATAAATAAATTTCTTGACATGACTTCTTCTTTTGAAATATGTTTTTAATCCATATGTCTAGATACAAACTGCTTTATCAAATCAATTCTCATGCTCGTCACTAAACAAACTAAAAGTTTTGCATAGTCGTTTATGGGGCTCTCCTTTGTACAATTTTGTCAAAATCCTGGCTAAGGCAATTAGTTGTTTTATTTCTGTTATTATGAAACATACGTGGAGCAAATTCTAATATTCATGAAACTGTGGTTTAGAAAATCCAGTATAATAATGGAATAAATGGTCGTTTATGGAATTTAGTCTTTCTAAATTAATAATTAATCCATCTGCTAGGGAGGTTCAAGACCGTTTATGTTTTGGCAAATAATAAACGGGTCCTCTCCATCTCATCTGTTATCAATTAAAGCGACACGTATTCAAACACAAAAGGAATCACACTTTCAAATTAAAACACCAATAATTCTAAGCAATATACCTTCAATTTAGACCGCTTTTAAGAAAACGTTTACGCTTTATGTAGGTAGAATACTGTTTATCATAATTAATAAATTATGCTTTTTAATAAATACAATGTATATAATATAACGTCACATAAATATAATAGAAACACAACGTCCATTTTTATCGGTATTTTGATATTTTTAAATAAATATAATGGTCATAAATTCCTACTAATAATTATTCTATATTTATTATCTAACTTCTGCGGCTTTGTAACAAGGTCCAGACTGAGTTTAGAAGAAAGTACCCGTATAAAGTTTTATCCTTTTTAACATTCTTTCTTCGTAAATTAATTTGTCTTTAATGGCCGCGAGAAAAAAAGAAAAGCTTTATTTAATATTTATTTAGTTAATGTTAGACTACGATTTAGTAAAAAACTTTTTTAAAACAGGTTATCGTATTAGGTTCTTACATCATCTTTGAGATAAAACGTTAGTGGGATGCGCTAAAACAGGGTTTAATAAAAGTTGTAATAGCTTTTAATATAATGGTTTTGATTGCTTTTATTAGCGTCCTTATTTGAAAAAAAAACCATTAATAGAAAGAAAAAGAAAAAAAAATAATTTTATTCGGTATGTAAACATAGGCGCATAGATTTCAATGTATTATAAGTAAAATAAAAGGTACATATTTTAAAAATGGTCTTCAGATCTGTTCAAAAAGTTTTTAAACCTACTTCTAAAGTTAAATTCCCAACACACATTAATTCCACAATACGCCTACGTACATGCCCGACTATCGCATATTGGTGGTCCGATACTTATCGGCGGAATTGAACGGAAACTTTTAGGTACATGCGGGTAAACTCCATTCGCAAAAAGAACATCTATATTTTAGTAAAAAGTGCTCGCTACGCAGCACACTCGTACATGCGTATCGAAGTTAATATCTAAGTTTTTCCAATAAATAAAACTTGTACAAAGCACTATATAAATTACGCCAAAGGATCCGCGATTTGGAGTTTAGTTAGACATCAGCGCTCTATTCCGATCTCCGTACAGCGAACAGATTAGAATGGGGTGGATAGAAGTGAGAATTTACGGCAAAAATTTGTGTATAATTTGAGGAATCATTCAGAAAAAAAAATAAGATAAACGATTGCATTCTATCTACTCCGTATTATGTATTATGTAAGTAAATTGACTAAAACAATTGAAGAATCCCGAAAAAATAAATGTATAAAGAATTAATCTGTGCTAGTTCAAGTTTGAGTGAGTCTAAGTGAGAGCAAGAAGTCTAACTAAGGATAAATAAAGAGTAATGTGACGATAAAAACTTACCGAGTCATCATTCAATAAATACTATAGCTTTTAAAAGCACAATTTTTTTGGGATTTCTACTTATATTTTTTTATTTCTTAATTATAATGAGTTATATATATGCATTGGAACAAGTATGTTACCATGTATTTCGCTGCTTTGCATATAAATCGATGTTTAAAACTTTTATGCGAATGTGTCTGACGCGGGTGTCCACTCGAGAAGTTTACTTTTTATTAGCGCACATTCAAGGGCGCTTTGTTCGGGGAGAGCGCGTCGTTATAATTGATTTTCAGAGTCCGAGAGAAGTTTACTTTCGGGTGTTAATTGATAATTTACAGTTTAAGTGCATATAACGTTTTAATTTGGAAATGGCTTATGTTTTAAATATTAAAGACTATAATGCTATAACAATTATGTGTAAATTGTGTATAGACTCCAACATTTAAAGAACACGAAAATATATTTATAGAAATGATAAAACTTTCTTTAATGAAAAAAATCTCATTTTAAAATGAACAAGGGAAGGGTATAAGATTAGAAACAGAGAAAAAATGCTGTAATTTAATTTTGAAGTTAAAAAGTTCAGATATAACCATAAATTCGTGTATCGACGATGCATTTTGGATATAAGAGTCTAATGTGTTCCGTATTTTAACGGTACATTCAGTAAACAATTTTTGAACAAAAATTCATAGAAGTCATAGCACTTGGTTAAAAATAAGAATAAAAAAAACAGTGAGCCGTTACGGGACACCTGGCAGATGTGAAACATCGTATTCGTACAAGTAATATGCATAAAATACAAGATTATTACAGGAACTAAATATAGCATAATGAAAAAATAAAGTATTACAAATTTCTTACAGAAAATGGTGACTATATTTAATAAACATTTATATACAATTAATACAAAAATAATAAAGCACGTGTTATGTGTACCGTAGTAAACAACAGCGTCGACCTGAGTGAGGAGGGGGTCGCGTAGTCAGTTGTGCATGGCGACACGTCGCCATACCGTACACTCTATTACATATGGACTATATATATATACCTTAGTATAGCGTGGCGCCACGGCAAGCGTCGCCACGCTAACGATCCGGTTTATGCCTGCGCCTATAGATGTTTCACATCAAAAAAAATTCGTAGCAAATTTAAGATTATTTGCATCTAGAGATGATGATTCTAACATAAATTAGGCCAAATAAAAATTTTTACGTATTAAAAAAAAGGTAGCTCCAAGTTATTTAGATACATCTTAATAGTCTAATTTCCCCATAATATACTTCACTGCACTAAATACCATGAACATTGTGTTTTGTTCTATATGGAATGAAATGAAAGGAAAAACTAAAATATTGATATTGCAGTAAACATATTGAAGATTTGAGATTTGAATATTTAATAATAAAAATAATATATTGTGTTTATACAATTTTAAAAATCTTTAAATCGTTGAAATAGTGTATTGTTTATTTTTTTATAATTATTTGAATTTAATTAATATTTCCATTCATATTGATCACTTGAAATTTAGGTGTTAAAAATCCATACCCAAAACATATGTATAATTGCAATATACACAATTTTCGCGGTGGTTTAGTAGCTTCTATTAAAAATACTATTTTATTTATTTATTAACTTTTATGTATACATATGGCAAACTTATTGCTACATGAGCAATCTCTTCCGGTAGACCATAACAATTTGTATTAAAATTTAGTTGGTAGACTGTAAGAGATTTACAACAAAATTCTTTAAAGCACATTATACGAATAAAAATGAAAAATAAAAATACAAAAGTAAAATAAAAATAGACTTGGGATGGGAAAGACAGGAAACATGATTTGGGATGGGAAAGACAGGAAAGGACAAGGACACAAAGGAAAAGGTTTCAAGAGAGGCGGAAAAGTTTTCAGGAGAGGCGGGACTTTTTCACTCGATCTTTGAAAATATTTAGAGACGTGATTTTCCTGATGTCAGGATCCAGGCGATTCCAAATTTTTGCTGCTTGACTGTGAAGGATTTTTCGTAAGTGGTACAGGTATGTTTAGGAATAAGTAGGGAATGAGTGAACTTTCATAACGTAGCTCAAGGCCGTTAGCTGACAAATCTTTAAATTTGCCACTAAGGTAATTGGGGCCAACATCACATACTTGCACTTCTTTTTAAAATATTAAAAAGAAGTGCAAGTATGTGATGTTGGCGTCGATCACGGATCTTCAGCCATTTGAGAAGTGACCTGTATTCAGAAATATGATCATATTTTCTGAGGCCGAAGATACATGGTATGCATACATTTTTAAGACGTTCTAACTTGCACAAATATTCTTCATTAAGATCAGGTTAGCACAAATCTTAATAATAAATTAATGGTAATAAAAATGTTTGATATAGGTAGATTTTCGTTTTAGTCGGTAGAAAATTTTGAAGACGTTTCAAAGAGTGTATCCTTTTAAAAACACGACGACTAACATCATTTACTTGAGGCCCTAATTTCGCACTAATTTCGGTAAACTAGGTAGGTTTATTTAGAAGTCGGTCTTTGACTATCAATGATGATAGCTTGCGACTTACTTGGGTTAACCAAAAGACCCATTTCATGAGCCTACTGACCAGTTGAAGCGAGATCTCGATTAAGGATGTCGATGGTTTTTGATAAGGAATGTAGGTTCGAGTGCACATAGATTTGTAGGTCATCAGCATAGAGATGACAATTGCTAGGAATATTTTTAACAGCATCATCAATAAATACTGAGAAGAGGAGAGGAGACAGAACTCCACTTTGAGGTACACCAGCTGTAAGGTTAGTCCACTCTGAATAAGTATCTGACCACTTAACGCATTCTCTGCGTCCATGGAGATATGAACTAAACCATTCAAGTGAATGTTGAGATATATTAAGATATTTCAAGCTATCTTCCGTTTAGGGTGTAAACTTCACAGTTTATGCCCTAGTTACGTTTTTTTTGGAAGTTACCTTCATTTCACTACTTGCTTTCTTGATTGTTGATATACAAACTAGTCAAATAAACTGCGCTATGGAAAGAGCTGATAAGGATGAAACAAACAACTTTATCACTCCTGCGGATATTTCACGAATTAGAACTATATTAATATGAAACTAAAGCATAATATATAAAAAGATCTGCCAACCAAATATTGTCATTTTATCATTACACAGAGTTTGTATAGTCTTAACTTTAGGTCCATAAGAAACATGTGTATTATTCATGAGAAGGCTGTGTTATTCTAAATAAATTTATTTCATTATCATCTTCGGATTAAATTTGACTTTAATTGGCACCCAAGGTAGTATAGGCATTAAAGAAGACTACACTTACATTGAACAAATCAAGGGAAGTGTAGGATTCCCCATGCACGCGGCTCATCACAACATGCCTACGCAGCAGCCCAAGGAACCGTCGTCGGTCAACACGCATAATATTGACTGAAAGACATCGTGATTAAGTGCATCCTCCACATACTTACGGCACATTTATAAGTACTTGATATCACATATTTTTCTTAACAATGGCATTGATTTTTGAAAGATTAGTTTGTAAGAATGGCCACTGAAGCCAAACATATTGCTATTCCCGTATTTAACGGTAAAGCGGATGAATGTGCTGTGACAAGTTTTATTAGAATAGTAGAATGTTTTTTATCCGACTCAAAGCTAGACAAAAAACTACAAAATAGCATCATATTTTCCAGATTAGCCGAGAAAGCTTTATGGACCGTATCAGGCGAAAATAGCGAATGAAAATGGAAAAATATTAAAGAAGTATTAACCAAACGAGTTGAACCTTTTAGAATTCGTGTTGGGGATCTCATTGGAAAGATTAATTATTTAAAAATCAAACATGAGGGATTAGTAGCTTTCGTATACGAATTAAATAGCATTATAGTGCGAAATGAATCAATTGTTAACAAAATCACAGTTGTCATGGAGCCTCATCCCAACAAACTGTATTAAAATTCATTGCCAATGGAATTTTAGAACAGAAGCTAATTTAAAACAGAAGACTATTAAGTTACTTGCACGCTCGCTAGACTACTAGATTGTGACGGGTACAGATTAGATTAAAAACAAAAAACCATTATCCAAAAAACCAACATAATCAAATCGCAAACACGCCGAATAAAATAACTCAGCACCAGAAACAAAATAATTTTATAATGCCTTATCCATTTAAACTTCAAATAAACCCTAACCAATCCCATTGGAATTACCTAAGTATACCATCGTGACAAAACTCTACTTATCCGCCGTTACTTTTCTCTCAAAAATCAAGACAAGCTCAATAAGATAAGGACGTGACCATGCGCAGAGGGTTAAGGTGGTTTGAGAGGGCCGAAGTGTCGAAACAGATAAAAGAAATGTTACAAAAGGGAATAATAAGGCCATCAGATTGACCCTAGTAGAGCTCCGCACATTTAATTGTAAAACACGTAGAACAGGGCTCACTAAATGGCGTTTAATAATTGATTATAGAAATCTTCTCTGAGTGTTAAATTTTAAATCTCTCTGATGAAATCCTCGGCATGAATTTTAAAGTACGAATCGTTGGTTAATACTTCTTTAATATTTTCCAATTCTAATTCGCTGTTCTCGCTTAATATGGTCCATAGAGATTCTTCCACTAATTTGGAAATTAATTTGTTATTTTGTGTTTTTTCTTCTAGCTTTGTGTCTGGTGAGAAATAAATTGATAGGTTTTGTTACTATTATAATAAAATCTGTCAGATTCCTTGCCTCCTTTACCTTAACATATGGCAATTGGAATGTGTTTTGCTTCTGTGGTCATCCATATAAACTAACGAAATAATCAATTCAACTATTAAGGACAATATGTAAGATCAAGCATTTACAAAAGTGTCGTGAGTATAAGGATATTGCACTTCATCGCGTTATCTCTCAGTGAGTATTATGCTTGTACACCCTCGACTGCTTCTTGGGCTGCTGAGTAGATGATTTTTAGCTACTGGATATATGCGGGTTAATGTGTCATATATGTATCAAATTTTAAATTTCTACTTAAAGCGGTTTCTGAGAAAAACGACTGTGACAAGCAGACGAATGAAACCTAAGTAATTTCATAAGAGTCCCGTATTTTCTTCTGGATGGGTGATTTCATAAAGGTTCCGTATTTCTTCGTACGGAATCCTAAATACATAATAACTTCTGTAGAAAATGTATCTTTAAATGGTTTCTTGGAAAGAATTTTGAGAGAAATATTAACAAATTAAAAAGTACTGAATACTAACATGCAATCGAATATTTGAAAGTAACTGTGTATATTATACAAAAATAGATTGATGAACAAAATATTTATAAATAAAATATTAGCAAAAAAGCTATCGGATTTATTTAATTTTTTTATACATAATAGTCCGTGTTTTTGCATAACTGCACGTACAAAATATTCATAGTAACTTCCTACTCCGCTTTAATAGTATCCTCAATCGCCAGGTCAAATAACTTTAACCTGATTTGAAGCGAAGTCTAAAAACTAAACCAAACATACAAAAAATTAGTGCATTTAACAACAACCTGCTTAATAATTCAATTTATAATAATAGTGAAATGTTTATACCTGTGTTATTCACAATAATTATAACATATATTTTCGACCAGCATAAAGGGCTATATTTTTGTACTTTGAACACACTGTGAATATATTTACTTTCGATTTTTACAAATTCAAAATTAAATCAAAGCTATTGCCAATATCGAGTAATAATGACCTATATTTTAGTAGACTTAAAGTAAACTTAAAGTAAACTAGTTAGTTAATAAGTAAACTTAAGTTCTTGGTTTTAACATATAAGGAAGAAAAATAAATTTCATGAAAAATTACCTGAGACAACATTTATTAAAAATGGGCTATATAATTTCATTAGAAATTAAATACGATCGAACAATCGTAATTTATGATAATTTAGCTACGTCTCTTAGCTAACAAATCATATATGTAGAATTTCTTCCGAATCTCGAAAATAGATTCAACTTAAATTTCGTTGACGTAAACAGGATATTATTTAAGGAGTTCGAAGTGTTTATTTAATTTGTCAAGATTTCAACTTTGATGACGTGCAATTTTGTTATTTCAGAAATTTTAACGCAATCAAGGATCTCCCAGCTTAACGTAAACAATAGTTAGGCAAGATATTTAATGAACATCCGTCTTAAACGAATAAGCATTTAATTAGCAGGTTGTTTATTTATCAATCACTCTATTGAAAATTTATAATGCTTTTTTATTTTTAATAAAATTATTACAAGTAAAAGCAATATTTTTTTAATTGTATGCCGTTTTGAAAAAGAGAAATATTTATAAATGTGAAATTTCTAAACGCACAGCAAGTAATAGAAATTATGTCATCGAAAAATACGTAGCGTCATGAACGGCGAAGTTAATAACCTCAATTAGTTTAGTAGGGAAATAACTCTTTATAAACATCATGAAATCGAATGAAATCAAACTTTTTTTTTTACTTTTAATCTGTTATTTAAATGGCAATACAAATAGACCGATCCATAAATGTCAACTCTTTAATCGGGTAGTATTTCGTAAAAATTATTACTTATCCAATTAACTTTGTCTATCATTCAGTTTTCATTAGGAGGTAAGATATTCAAATTAGTGAAAATCTTAAAATTATGAAATTTCGAATCGTCGTTATCTGTAGTGATCCAGTAAATTTCCAGTAATTTTCTAGCAATGTTTTGTTATTCAAATTTCAATTTAAACTGTTTTTACATTAAACTGTTTTTACATTAAACTGTTTTTGCATATTTTTAAATCCTCATAACTTCTTCTTTCTATTGATATCTAAAGAAAAATTTAAATATGGACAAAATCTTGAATATTTATTTATCTCCTCAAAAATTATGAACTCAAAAATATTTTTGACCAATAATTTCTGAAATGTAAGCGAGTCAATATTCTTTAGCACTGAACTAAATTTCAAATTTTACGTGACAACTTCTGTCAAAAACGGTGTTACTTTCCAGACACATGATATATACATGCATGTATATGCATGTGTGCGTGTGTCACATACATGCATGTACATGTATGTGTGAACGTGCGTAGGAAGCGCAGTCCAGCAAAGTGAAAGATTTTTCACTCATCATATATTTGAATAATAAAAAATTCCATTCTTAACTCAAATCTAGCAAGGGCCACATTTTAGTTTCGTCATCTTTCCTTAGTTTTTTGCCATTGACACTTTGGCGGAAAATTAACATATGTTACCCACTTTGAATACTCCAGCTAAAAATTGCAACGGAGGGAGCTCGCAACCTCCGTGTACACGCAGATCTTTTTGAATTTGTTCGGGTGTTAGGTCATATCCAGATCCTTTTTGAATTTGTTCGGGTGTTAGGCCAAGCAATATGTGCCCACCTCTTTTCCGAAGGGTTTTGGATTCGAATTAATTTTTTCATAACAATCACAGTGGATAACTTAATTGAGTTTAGAAATTATTTCAAAAACGAATGAAATTTTAAAGGACCATAATTATCTGTTGAAGGAAATAAAAATTTAAGCAAATTAAAGTTACGCCATATTAACACGGAAACTAAATCACGAAATAAAATTTTGCTGTCAAATATTTTAATATAAATAATAGATAAGTAGATCTTATAATTACCTAAAGAAAGGAAAGAACAAAGGTTAACAAACTTAATAGTTCACAAATATTCTTACAGCTACAGTTCAAATCTGACATAACTGTGACTAGAAGTTTGTAACTGTTCATTGAACTTTCATCTTAAAATTTCATTGTCTCACAAACTGAATTCTCATTCTTTATACAACGATGTCAAAGTGGTAATATAACGAAAAGACCGTTTTGGTCAAAATTAAGCCTTAATTTTTTTTTATTATATCTTACTTATATCTGAATCTAATTGTGAATATTAAAATTGAGCATTTACCTTTCACATATTTGCGTTTTTTAAGTCACCACCGCAAAATTACGACCCTGGTGTATTTGTATGATTTACGGTCCATTTACTATGAATAATCTCTCTTGGTGTTTTACAAATGTATTTTTATGGTTTTTAGTGTTCTTTAGTCAAACAGTGTCAATGAAATGCTTATAGTTTCGTTATGTATGTCCGTCTTATTACCATCTCTATCTTTCAAGCCCCAGTAATTTCCATAAAAATTAAAAGTTGGAAACATATTCTTCATATTTTTTATACTCCAATTATGTGACCTACCCTCCTACGTCTACTAAAGTAGTATTTCTTTGCAATTATTTCACCTCTGTAAACATTAACCTGGTAATAAAAACAATAATTTATACAGCCACGTAAATATATCATTTTATTCAGTTTTATAGTGGGGTCAATACTTCATGTTCCAACGTGTATAGTTACGCTTTTTCGAAGTAAAGAAACCACAATATATCATTTTCGTCATATATTTTCATTACATCAGTCATAGTTGACGTCGTAAATCGTTTAATATTAGTTAAGAATAAGTTATAATGACATATATTTCACCTATTTTAGTGAATAAATTGCCTTTTAAATAGACATGGCATAACGATTTCTTATGAATTCCTTCTTAAACCAGTTGCTTATATTTATGATACTATAATGATCTCACTGATGCGGGCACGCTTTTAAAACCGAACTATATTGATGTGAACATGAAATTACTGGATTTCTGAATACTCAAATAAAAAGTAAAAAATAATAATTTATAAATTATTTGGTTATGTACGCTTTTTTATTAAGAGCGTTGCGCGAAAAAAATACTTTGGCATCCGCCGTCGATGCTGAGTGCCAAACTGATTGTGGGAAGCCGTGCAACGCGGGCGCCCGCCACTGGGCGGGTTAACGGTTTTCGTACTGGTCTGGTCGTTCCTTGTTGATCGCTAGAACACTTTTGTTCTGTAACTTGTAAAACGGTCGTTGAGCAGAAGCTTGTAAGAAAATGTATTGCAGCGATAGCGATACATATGCCAATATAAATAAACGTAAAAACCAATGAATCACAACTAGGCTACTATTGTTTTTTTTTTCAAAATCACTGAAATTCAAATAAAACTTTCTAGGGATTGATATCAAAATAAGATTTTTATTCGTTTCTTTTATATTTAATATTCGTCTGAAGAATTAAAGAAATAAAAAAACGGTAAGTCAAAAAATCAGCAAATATTTTGGCTCCTTAATCAGTTTAAATTTATTCGCTGGTGGTAACTCGTAGGCATAAGTTGAGCACATACACGTGCTTTATTGCTGAACTAAACTGACTTGGAATTGTTGAATAATGGAAAGAAAGATTTTTATTAGATTACAAATATCGTGCAAATAATTACGCAAAGCATTACGAGACTTGAAAGTAAATAATTGTGAATATGAAAAGAAGTTAATTTATTATATGCAAATGGGAAGAAGGAATTCTTCTGAAGTTTCTTTTTGTAGCAAAAACTGACTTTTGGTGTTGCTTGCTGGTAACATTAAAAGCAACTAACAATAAAAGGTATACAATTATTTTATTGATATACAATACCGAAGGCTATTTTTATTTTGTAACTTCTAGAAGCATTTAAGGAAAATTTTAAATTTCGTTAATATTTTATCTCATAGGTTATCATCGAGTATTTGTCTGAAATTATACATTGTAAATTAATATCTGATGGAACATTTCTCCATATATATACATGCATATTATAATTTATTGATATTGCAATTACTCGTATCAATATAAAACTTCTCACGGAGAATTCCAGTTACAACAAAACAATCTAGGTAAGAATTACGTCTATTTTATGACAATGTATATATTAATTTACATATGTATGCATGAGTATATATTTGTATATGTATGTGTGTGTATATCAACAGGTGCTAGCTGTAAACTGGCTGAATCGGTGATGCTTATAGCATAACTGCACAACCCGAGCTAGTAACCATTTTGTGGATAAAATATTGAAAAATTTAAAGTTAAGGCGTGTAACTTAATTTTATTTTGCCATTAACTCTAAAAAAAATTCTGCACATGTTTATTACATTAACTGTTGTATTTTATATTAAGAAATAAAATATATTATTATTATTATTAATTTAAAGCAAGTAACACTGAAAATCAATCAGTCAATCTTGTATAGATTATATACAATTATATATGTATATATATATATATATATATATATATATATATATATATATATATGTATACATATATAATTGTATATATATGCCACCACTTAATTATTTTTTTTCTTTAAACTACTTTATTATTACAGGACAAATTTAAAATATACGTGACAATCATCATAATACGTGACAATCATCAATAAAACTAAGCTATGAATTACGAGTAAAACTTCCATTACCAGGGTTCCATAAAGAATAAGTGTCTAAAAAGTTATAAACATTAAATGGCACATAGTATTTCCAATTAAACTATTTATAAATTCAATAAAAATAATTCACATAACTACCTAATATCACTAAATATTTCATAGGTGTAGAACAAACTGAGTATAAAAATGTATAATTCCTCATAGATTTAGAAATAACTTATTTTCAGATTATTTCCTTTACTTGCGCTATGAGACCTCTTTTAAGGTTAAAGTGTGAAAAAGAAAAATATTGAAATAGGCCTAAGTATAATTGTTACTTGATATCCCAAACCCTTACTGAGGAAAAGGGCTAAGGGTGAGTAAAAGGGTGAGAAGACATGTAAACCTGTAAGGTTCCGTTCTTTTTAGAACGAAGTTCTTTTACACGGCTTACAGTAGAGCGAATTGGCAGAAATCGTCACGGATGGAAAAAGCGTTATGCCTCCTCCAGGCGGCCTTTTCCTCTCTTTCTGTGTGTCTCTTGTTATTATTTTCGATTGTGTGTGTGTATGTTCGTGCGAGTTTACAATTCGGTATGTATTTATTTGCACCATAAATTATAAATGATTGCTATATCATTTACTGAATATTAAAAATTTATAAATTACCAAACATTTTCGGCAAATTCAATTATTTTCATTAATTAAACTTTATTTAGATTGTCTTAGTAAATTCACCAATTCATTATATTCATTTTAATTTTTGAAATATTTAAATTTAAAACAAAATAATTAAAATTAAAATAAATAAGTTTTAACTTTTTTTTAATTTAGCTATACTAAATTTTCTTCTAAAAGTAATTTTAAATTTGATTAATTTATAAACAAATTAGAATAACTAACCTTAAAAAAATATGAATAATTAAATTTCAATTTTTAAGATAATTAAATTGAAACTAGATTGATTTAATAAATAAATTTGAAAATAATAAAATGGAAAGACATGAAAATTATACAATAATAAAATTTAACATTATAATTAATTTTCAATTTGATTTATTTTTGCAATAATTAAAATAGAAATAAATAAGTATAAAGTTGAAAGTAACTTTAAATATAATTTGATTGATTTAATAAAAAAATAGGAAAAAAATTATTTATTAGAATAATATATTATAAATTTTGAAATAATTAAAATAAAAATATTTTTATGTTAAAATGCTTAAATTTTAATTGAATTAAATTTAAAATTAATCTCAACATGAAATTTTATAAATCTTAAAATTTATATTTACATGTAATATATAATTTACTACTTGAAATTAAATTTTTTTTAATAAATGACCATTTTTCCTAAAATATTAAATTAAATTTATTGATTTAAATCCTTACTTTACATTTTTGTTTTGAAAAAATTATATTATTCAAAGCAAAAATGTAAAGTATTATTAATATGATAAAAATAACATAAAATATTTTGTATATTTTATGTTATTTAGAGAGAGAGCGGGAGAGAGAGAGTCGAATAAAAGAGGGCTGTGCTTTTAGAAATCTACATATTAAATCAAGTTTAGAGTCGAAAAAATAATGTAAGGAACTTTGTTCCTGACGGGGGTCCCTCGACCGCACAGTTTTTTTTTATTTTGGGGGACGAGACCCTAAAAAGTTTATACGTAAGTAATTTTTGAATAAAATTTCCTTTATCTCAAGGTGCAAATTAAATTGTTTTATATAATTCCATTATTAAAACTCTGAAATTATACATATCTCAATATTGAACCACTAAAAAAATTTTTGTTGACTTCTTCTAACCCAAGCAGAAATTTATACTTTTGTCAATTAATTATAATTACCTGTTACATATTATTACACTATTTTAAAGCAACTACGAAATTGCAATATAGTAACTATACAATATAATAGACAATATAATGAAATACAAAATTAATAACTTTTCTGAGTTCATGCAAAAGGATCAAACATCAAACGACCGCCCCATAAGTATTCGAGAAACATAACTCGAGGAGTAGCGGAGCGAATAAACTAAACACTGATTGAAAAGTAAAAATGCGTGTTGTTCGACGCTAACGTTTCAATTCATTATAGGTTGAAGCAGTGAATATGCCAATTATTTCATTAATATAGCTCCGACACAAGCACTGGAATATAGAAATCTAGTGAGAGTGTGGTCGGGAAAGCTACCTAATATCAGTTATCTAAGACTTAAAATTGAAGCAATGGTTTATTTCCTAAAAAAGAAGGGAGGAAATGGGATCCCAAAGCAAAGAAGATAACCTTCATCGGATATAGTGAAAATACAAAGGGCGTTGGTTTATAAAACCCAACTCGAGAACATTATTAAGAAGTAGAAATGCAGATTTTCTGAAATGAAATCAATTTCTAATTAATTTTATACAGTCAAAATGTGTGTCGTTTTCATGTTGCGTTTCTCAATATAACCTTATTTTTAGTAAGCAGCTCGTGAAACTGTGAAAATTATCTGATCAAAATGATTTTGATTCTGTTTATAATGGTATTTATTACGCACCTGTAATGTATATGTACGTAGTGAGTTTTGTTTAGTCCGTCGTTCCATTTCATTTAATATCCATCATAATGTAATATAAATACCAATTTTACAAACTAAAATAATAATAAACAAATTTCACAAACATACATTACCAAGTCTACAAAGAATGAAAGAATGCTAAAGCCATGTACTTTCCATAGACCCTTATATGTAAGTATGTCAATATATTAAGAAGATTTTAGGGTTCTCAAATATTTTTATTAAATTTTGTTAACTTTAAATTTGTATTTTAGGTCTCAAGTAGAGACTCTGCCAACAAATTCTAGTTACTCGCTCTTAATTAAATGGGTGGTATTACCTGCTTAAATCATGAGACTTTAGGATCTGCGGTTAAGTTAGTTTTATGGGTAAAACCTACAGAGCATCTCTCATTGAATTTCGAGTTTTACCTCCTCATTTCTGATGCTGCATGGTTACAATTTGCCTAAGACCTGAGAGTTGAGGATCTGCTATTTTTAAATTAGTAGTGTGGGTCAAACTTCTCTTTAGAGTCCAAACTTTTCAGTCTTGACTCTGGGGATATTACTGGTTTATATCGTGATGTATTGTGACCATGAAAATTGAAGGCCCACCATATAATTCCTCAACAAAGAAGAATACAGATGTCATTAACGAATTTGAATGACATAGTTCTTTACATATTCCAATAATAAAGTCTCTAAAATTTTGCCACCGATATGATCAGTACTAATCCATGTTTTAATGTAATCATGGTACAATAATGGAGCCGCAAGTTGGTGGTAGGAATGTTTCACTGTTGAGGAGTAAACTCATCGAATTTGGACTAGTTCCACTTAACGTAATGAAGAAAATAACAAAGTAAATAGGTAAGTAAGTTTATGAAGTTACATAGTGACAAGAAGCAACTAACATATTATTTCGTACGTAGATAAGCAAGTAAGTAGATGTATAAATATATTCATGAAGATACTAAACAATAGTACGTAGGTAAATAGGAAAGTAAGTGTATACAGTTATACACAAAGACCTATAGCAACTAGAACATTAGGAGGCAGGTATCCAAAAATCTCTAGTAGTAGCAGTTTTTCGCAAATGTTTTTATGTTCAGAAACAATATTGTAGCGCAAAATTTCCAACTAAGTACTCGTATTTACCATACGAAATAAGTTTAATACTTTTACAGTAATTTGGCGCGACACAAGTAAACTAACCAACAATATTTTTTAAATTTTTTTTAACTCAAATTAAAATTAATAGAAATTTTATACGGTAATATTTATGTTATAATCAATTTTTTTGTATTTCATTAGCGAAAAGTTTATTTACTATCATAATCGTAAGAAATTGTAAAAAAAAATTAAAAAGTATATTCTAATCAGAATCTATCCGCGCCTTACTTTTCGTGGACATTTGATGGCTGAATGAAAAATAATATTTAGAAAAGATAAAATTCTGTTGCGTAATTCTAAAGAGTTACAAGGTGTTTTTTTTAATTAATTTAATACAAAACTTTCCTGCAAAATATTTTAAAGCTAGTCTTGTTCTTTGACGGCCACACGAGACCCAGTACTGGCTGATCTATATCACTATTTTTGAAAGATGTTCTTGCGATATTTGACATGCGATGGTGACATGGCTACTTCTTGTTTCTATTTTCTGTCAATTTCTACTCAATAAAGTTTAGAAGAGATGTTTTAGTTAAAAACATATTTTTTTTATTTTAAAAAATTTTGTGTTTTATTGCAGAGAAAATTCGTGATCGTTTAATCAAATAACTTTGTCCATTCACATAGTCATCAGAATATTTGTAACACAAACATAAAAAACCTCAGCAAGACGAGAATTACATCAGCAAGACTATTTTTCCCACGGTAATCATCTCTCAATCACCTGATCGCGATCCTATCGAGGTTTTGTTCATTTAGAGTTGAAAATAAATTTC
Source organism: Druceiella hillmani (assembly GCA_039881145.1). Taxonomy (NCBI): domain Eukaryota; kingdom Metazoa; phylum Arthropoda; class Insecta; order Lepidoptera; family Hepialidae; genus Druceiella; species Druceiella hillmani. The sequence continues at coordinate 20,198,658 of JAYKKI010000012.1, forward strand.
ATAAAATACGTCGTCGTTAGTAATAATTTTGTATGTCATAATACTTACATATTTTTAAAGGCATATACATTTTTCCAGGGCAACCATCAAAAACATTGATTTCTCTTGTATCTCTTATAAATAATCATTCAACAATACTACACTTCTAGACCTTTTATGTACTGTATAATAATTTCAAATATCTTTCGTTTACCGGAAACTCGTTCATACAATATATATCCACCAGTAATATACATTTTCTAACCATTTAATTTAGTAAAGAGAGGATTTGAGTATAATTAAATGAAATATATAAAAAATGTATTTAGAACTCGCTTTCTTGGCAACAAATTTGTGAATAAAACATTTATGAGTTAGGGACTTACTAGCAACTGGAACAACCAACGAGCTAAGAAAACTAAATATTTGATGCATAATTTAAGGTAATGAGGAGCTTAGTACGTAATTTATTAATTATTTCTGTTTGCAAAATCTTTTTGAATGCGGGTTTCGTACAACTTTTTAAAGCATAAAGAAGATAATAAATATCATTTTTTTGACCTTCGCGGTTCCATTCCTAAAAAGTAATAGCGAAATTTTAATAAAATAACTCACGTCTTTCTGTGACAATTGTTTTTCTGAGTCTGTCAAATTTCACCTTTACGCGGAAATGTGAAATTAGACATATTTATAATATATATTTATATTATCGGACTCATATCTCAATAATTATTAGGGTAGGGGCAAATAAGTTAATAAAAAAAATTAATTCCATGTAAAATTTATGATAAATGCTGATCTTGTGATAAATCAAAATTACTAAATAGTTCAATAAAAATGCTATATTATATTAATTGTTTACAAGTACCTAAATCTGAAAAGAAAAACTTTGTAATACAAAGTGACACCATGCATTCGATGTCTAATGTAAAATGAAAATTTCTTTTAGGTAGAAGCTAATGTCTTTGGTTAAAAATGTTGTCTTTATTTTGAAAATAAATCTTCATTGAAAACTTTATTATTCACTATGAAGTTCCTCTGTCATTTTACTTCATTATACTTTACAGCCTACCACCCATGGAACTACATTGATTCGCTTTATGTCCCAAGTTTAATGTAAGCTTTGAAGAATTTAAGTGGACGAAAATTTAAAATATTTCAATTTAAGTAACTTCATTAAAATTAAGCTTATTATTCAAAACAAGCCATCTAATATTTTAAGTACAGTTGGCATTTATTAATATCAGTTTTGCGACCTTATTAATCAGATTTGCACGTGGCGCGGGATTTGTTTTTGCTGTTTCTCTGAAAATGTTTCTTTGGCACGTGTAAAAGGCGAATAATAATATACCTTGGCGTGTCTAAACAAAAGTAAGAAAAGTTTGCTAGCCTTCGTCTATAGGCGTGAAATTAATACTTCACTTAATATATATATATTAAGTGAAATTTATTAATTTCATGTCTATGGATGAAGGCTAGCAAATATATTTTTATATACTCCAGTGTACCTAGCGTCCTATCAAGGCAAACGAATCTGATATTCGAAATATATACGTCACATTGAAAATTATTGCAAATGCTAATAATATTTTAAAGTTTTACAGCTTTGCCGCACAATTTTAAAAGATTAATTTGGTCCCTGAATTTCAAAAACTTTAAATGATCCTATATATCGATAGTTGCGAGCTTTTTCATCGCAGCGCCAATATTTCGAATATAATTTAATCATATATTGAGCGTCTTTTTTGCATGTAATTGATGTAAAAACAATTCATTCAATACTATATTCTTTTATAAAAATATGGAATCATTAAAAATATATCAGTCGTTTTATTTCCTTTTAGATTTTATTTTCTTCTTGATGAAGAAAATGAAATCTAAAAGGAAATAAAACGACTGATTTATTTTTTTTAAGACTAGCAATGATATATGAATTTTATATTCATGACTTTTTGAAAGGAAGTGGTATCAAATAAACTGTATTACTTCATTTACAATAGCTCAAGATTTCTATGCACTGTTTTACTGGGACGTGTAAAAACGGCTTATTGTTCATACTTCTTTAAGATCATCGAATCACTTTGTTTTTATGAGACCGGCATATGAGTGTATTTTGACCCGCATATAAATGATGTAAAAGCAATTCATTTTAAACTTTTTATTCTGTAATATAATCGATATAAAAATATGGAATCATTAACAATATGACAGTTGTTTTATTTCCTTTTAGATTTTATTTTCTTCTTGAGACTAGCGATTATATATGAATTTTATATTCATAACTTTTTGAAAAGAAGTGATTTAAAACAAATTGGATTACTTCATTTACAATAGCTCATGATTTCTATGCACTGTTTTAACCGGGACATGTTCTGAACGGCTTATTTTTCATACTTCTTTAAGATCATATAATCACTTTTTTCTCATGAGACCGATATATGAGTGCATTTTGACTTGCGTATAATTGATATAAAAACAAATAATTCTAAACTTTTTATTCATTAATACAACTATTATGAAAATATGAAGTCTTAAAAATATGTCAGTCGTTTTATTTCCTTTTAGATTTTATTTTCTTCTTGAAACTAGTGAGGATGGTTGTATTTAATCCTCATACTTTTTGGAAAGGATTTAAAACAAATTGTATTACTCAATTTGCAATAGCTCATGATTTCTAGACGCTGGTTTAAGCGAGACGTGTTTTAAATGGCTTATCCACACTTCTTCCAGAACATCGAATCACTTTGTTTATATGACTAATATTCTAAACACGTGAGTATTGCTTTAAAATGCAGTTAATGTGATTTTACATCACACGGAAATTTTCCAGAAGATTAGTGTATTTATTTTTAGTAAGCATGCAGTAACAAACTAGTAATTTTTGTCTGGAAAATAATTTTTAAATGACGCATTATTGTACTCATATTTGTTTACAAATATTTTGAACATATTTAAAAATATTCCATGTCCATATAAATTTTTATATATGGATGTGGAAATTTAGACGTCTGTTTTTCTGGCGTCCGTGTATTTAAACATAACAAACGTCCGTTTACCTGACGAAGTTGCACGAAAATTTAAATTTATCTGACACAACCACAATCTTTTGACTTAATTATGTTCCCTAATCTGAAAATATACTCGTAGCTTAATATGGTAATTAATAAATTAGTAACTATTTTTTATTTATGACGAACTCCTTTAGGAACTTTATTGGTTTCTTTCGAAACGAACTCTTCCGAAACTGTCACTGATGGATCTTAATTTCACCGTTCAAACCCATAAGTCTTTCTTTATCCCCGGCGATTCTTTAGTTTCTTTCAAACACTAAATCAAACACACGTATCTTCAAGCAAGTCTGGCCATTTTATCGAAATAAACAATTGGATATCTACCGATCTTCACCGTATCGTTAAAACTTATATACTTGCAATTGATACGAAAGATTCCTTCCTATCTTACAAACAGAATGCCATCAATATAACAGTGCAATGTTTCAACATATGAGTATCTTAATGCGAGTGACACGGATTATTCCTATCTATCTTCTGATATAACCTCACCATTGTGACAACATTTATATGCCTCTCTTAAATCTCAATTTAAATCATGAATCATTTGGTTTACCTGTTTCGTCTGTACTGCCAGTGAATCATACAGATAATGCGCTTGATATAGTAGGAAAAAAATGTTGTTTCAACAGTTTTATACAAGTGCAAATGTTGAACAAAAAAAATTGATTGATTGTGTTATATGTGAACTGCAATATCATGATACGGGGCCGAATGTTTTCTGTTTAACTGGACATGCGGATTGTTGTAAAACAATTGTTCAAACTGCTTTTACATATAAATTAAATTCGTTGAACCTTCGTTGTATTGTCACTGCTTTCAATGGTATTGCTGCAACACTATTGATTGGTGGTAGAACAATACATAATGCGTTCAAATTCCCAATTCCAGTATTAGAGAATTCAGTTCCGAATATTACGCCAAATAGTTCTAAAATTTTTCTTTTATTTGTATTTTATTTCACCACACCTTTTTTTGTCTGAATTTAAATTAAGAGTATCCCATTGATTCTATTTAAGAGTTCAATGACTTAGCCACTAGTTCACCCGTAAGTTTTGTAAGATCAGTAGTAAATTAGCTGTCTATTCACTCACAGAAAGTTACCGTTTCAAATGTAAATTTATCATCGTTACTTAGTGTCAAATTATAAACTTTCATGGCATTCATTGAAATAAGCTCTCAGATACATCAATCAAATATTTAAAAATGTGACATTGAATTTTTCATTCTGTTACTTTAAAGTGTTTGTAGTCTCTAAGGTGAAACGGTGTAGTATTAATCTTGAAAGAATCAAGATTTGTTAGGCCAATTTTGTTAGTCGCTGTTCCGTTTCTCGTCTCTTTACACACATTCAGTGATCTCAAGGAATGTGTCTTTACTAAAAATAAATATCTTTTTAAGGATTTTAAAAATGTCCAAAGATTTATGATTGACATATCAAATACAATTATCAAGATATTTGAAAATTGGGTGTATAAACTAGTAATAAATGCTTTCAAAAACGAATACTGTTTCATATAAAATGTTTTTGAAAAGTAATTATTATGATCATTATATATCCATGCATATTTACTGAAAATACTTCAGTATTCAGATTATTGTCATGTTACTGCCATTAATTACATTGGTATATTTCATAACTTAACATGAATAACTGAATTGTATTTTACATCTTTAACGATATTGCATTCGTATCAACCACAACACCAGAAATTTTATTAAAATGAGCGAAATTACGCACCAAACCTAAATAAATGAAAATTAACCTTTTTGTGTAATAATTTTGTAAGTTTAGATAAATTTACCATAAACGAAACCCAAATTAGAATTTTGTTCTGCAATGGTTTAGTCTGTGAACATTAAAATATCACGAGAAATCTATATTATCCGATTCTAGATAAATTAATGGCAAAGATAGCTATTAAGGTTGTGAGGGATTTTAATTTTACAATGGTATCAAAGAATCCAAGAAATAAACATGTTTTTCGGTAGTAATTTAAAAGTAAAGAATAACATTTTTCTTGTACAAAATATGATTATTGAAACAAAAAGCCATAGTTATTGTTAATTCATGAGGTATTCACTCAGGATATTAGTATTACTTTTTATTTCATGTGCATTTTAAACAATGTTTAGAAAATAAGCCTTATTTAATAATAAAGTGTTAAAATCGTTTATTGTCGATTTATTTCCGTTATTCACATCTTTTATTTAATTTTTCACGTTTTCCATAACATGATTGTTATATAACTTGCCGTAGAAAATAATCTTGGAATATGTATTTAAAAAGTTATGCTAAATTACTTATCGAAATTTTATGAACTATTTCCTTTATTCAACACAATATTAAACTCTTTTTAGTAAACTTTGTTCTCCCGTAATTCATATCGTACCAAACGAATTAATAAGATAATAAATATTTAAATTATTCTCTGTGTATCTTGTATAAATCAATGAATATTTATCTAACACCAGCCGTCACAGATTTTGCTTTTTAAAATGGAGACAAAAATGAATTTAGAAATAGATAAAATATTTTTTTTAATAAATTGATGATTTCTAACAAGTAAGATTGAAATTATTCCATGAATCAAGACTTACATGACACACAGAGGTTAATAAAATGTATCCATAAAGTGAAGATGAAATACGTTACGAATAAAATTGTTACGTTAATAAAATATCATAAACTTTAATGGAAATGGCATAAACTTTAAGTCCATGGTATATATTTAAAATCCATTTCAATTCCACAACGTTAGAAATATGGTATAACGTACATTAAATCTGATGAAACTTTAGCTTACTATTATAGCAGCCACATACCGTACATCGTAGATGTGAGTGCAACGCAACGCGGTTTTATTGTTAAATAATAAATTTGTGTACCAAAAGTGTATTATTTAACAATAAAACCGCTGGTCACATTTCCCTTAAGACAATTTTCAAATAGTTAAATGGGAATTCAAGAAAATAAATGTTGCTCTCATATTATAAAAATATTATAAGAAAACCTGTCAAGCACTTTTAAACTATGAGGACTAGGGTTTAGCACACAATTAGGCACTTAAAAATAATTAAAATTACGTAGAATTTGTATAACCATTTTTGTAAATTTTAACTTTATATAACGTAAATATATTACTCACTATATTTTTCGCAGGCGTTAAAATATGATACGAATTTTAAAAATATTTAAGTTTTGGATATTCAAGATTATTTAATTTGCGTAAGCATTTAAAATTTGTGTAGGAATATATTTTTGGCATATTTTTAGTGTATCTATTATATAACTGCACTTAAAATATAACTACACTTTAAGATTACTGGCATAAAAATATAATTTGAGACCCTTATGACTAGCCTTTCAAACGACACCCCACATTGTAGGTACAATTAAAAAAATATCTGCTTTTAACCTCCTTCTCCCCAATTTTCATACAAATTCTTTTAAGTATTAGCTTTTGCGTTCTATCTAGATTGATATGTTTTATTACTACGCCAGATTTCACGTGCCTACGTGAAGTGGTTTCAGGAAAAAAACGGATGTGGCTTCTTTTGTCCTCTTAAAAATTCTAAAAAATTAAACAAAATAATGTAACCCTGAACATAAATACCTTTGTATATATATATATATATATATATATATATATATATATATATATATATATATATATATATATATATATATATATGCAAGTTGGAAGCTTGACGACTGAACAAAACAACAGTGATACAAATTAATTAAAATAATATCTTGTGTCACTGTTGTTTTTGACTGAACAAAACAACTGTGTCAAGATAATTAAAATAAAAGTTCCCTATTCGTATCTAAATGAGAAGGGATCATGTGCTACCTCACGAATGAGGGTCAATTTGGCTTGTTCAATAGGCGCTGATTTAAAAGTAATTTTCCTAGATTATTAACCTGCTATACCTAACCATTTGGCTGTAAATGTTAATAATGAAAATTAGTAAGAGCAAAATAAATAATGTGTTTGCGATTTTCACAGGCCCTCAATAAATTTTATATTTCTACTATAATTATTACATTAGTAGAATAAAAGTTAAGTATGAAGAGAAATTAAGTATGAAAAGAACTTGCACTAAGATTGCACTTGTACACTCAGGCATGTATAAAAATTTAAAGGTGGGTAGCAAATATATTATACTATTTCGAACATTGGTGTTATATTTCGATTTATTAATTTATTCGTGTTCATATACTATATTGATATATTTTTTTGGTGAAAAGCGGAAAAATATTCCAAAATTCTCTGAAATCATGATAGAACGTTACTATAGTTTTCCGGTAAACATTGAATAATCATCTAATAACGCTGTTTTATCCATAATATTGACTATTCGGTATTGGATATGTCTTAACTAAATAATTTTTGTTTTCTTATACCAAATTCAGGTGGAATATTTGTTAAGATATTGTCATGATTGACCCATCATTATATTTTTGTCAATATATGTGCTATAGATAATTATTTAAACAAAAAAAATGAACCCTTGCCACAGGGCTGTAAAGACTAGTTCGCTAAAATTAAACGTTAATTATCAAAAATAATTACGTTTACAAAATTATAAGGGATTGGTTAACACCTGTTCTTTAACGCCACTCTTATGCTGAACAATAGGAATCAAATGACTTATAATTTTTTATTCAGCTACACAACGGTTCATTACTCCATTCCAGCTACATCCAGATAAAAAAATCTCGATGAGTTAATTGGTTTCAAGCCATTCCTTTGCATAATAATTAATTGCAATAAGTTTTCCAACATCAATATTTGAGTTTCTTATTATGTGCTTTAGCTAATCACAGAAAGGATCGGCTCAATCTGGAAACATAAAAAAGCTTAAAACAATTTCTAGTCATTAGCCACATTCATCCTGTAATTGTTCGTAGATTTAATTACAGTGTTATTTTATTTTAATTCATATGGTTATACCTTCTGCCATTCGAATATGTTGAATGTGGCTAAAATGGTTGAAAATTTTATTAAACGTACACCCCGGACAATACGACAATATTTCACTTGTATATATATATATATATATATATATATATATATATATATATATATATATATATATACATATATATATATTGCTAAATATGTGTACCCTTTGCCTATGTGGACACCCTTTTTATCCCAAACATCAAGAGAAAATGAAGTTTTTTTTATGATATTAGTATGATTGTAGGTCAATTATATTTTAATATTAATCTTAATTATAATATTAATTTTAATTTATGTTTTTCTATATGCACAAGTGGCTCGAATGGTAAATAAGCAAATTCAATTCAAGTGTAGAATAGGTTATCGTAGTAGATATTTATGTACGTATTGTGAATTTTGATTAGATAGACATCTATAGATGGTTCTTCACTGAGAGTAAATTCTGAAAACGCATATATCATCTGGCATAAAATATATTACAACATTTTCAAGTAATTTTTGTATTAATTCCTATCATAAAAATATTACTGTAATATCAATCACTGCATATTACTTGTAAGTAATAAACAAAATTACTTTCTGTACCTTCTCCAGAAAAGCCTAAATGCTAGAACTACCTTGTTTATTAAGCTGTAAGTAAAAATATCTAACTATTTTTAAAGGCAAAAATCTTATGTTTCCTGGTGGAAAATATTGTAGCTCAAATTATTTAATAAATTTCGAAAACAATTTTTAGTGTAAACTTTGGCGCATTCTGAAAATATTACTTCCGAAAAACTTTTTTTTAATTATTCCAATGATAGTCATTACAACTTTTCCAGATCGATTAAAAGAATTTCATCCCATTTTTATTTCTGTTTTTAAAAAGTATTTATTCGATAATCAGTCTGTATAATTCCGACGAGTCTTTTAATATTTACTGTGAATATCGAGGGGAAAACAATATAAACAAGATTTGATTGATACAAAATCAAATTTAAGTTTCGAAAGACCTAATTTAATACAGAAATTGCCGAAATAGATTTCACTGAAAATATTATTCAGTTACTCGAAGAGTTGCTAAAAATAAAAGTGCCAGACTTCAATTTGCTACGAAAATATTTCCAAGTACATTTTATCGTAAATATTTGATCAATCAGAAAATTTCCAATAATAAATATAATTTCAACAACTTTGACGTTATTCGTTTTACATTAAATTTTTCTAATCTTAAATGTTCCATATCGGTAGTGAGGGAAGCATTCGACGGACCTAGTTTTCCGTAGCTACTAAACGTATTTAAACGCTTTAAGTTTTGATACGGTTAATCAAGTGTGAGCAATGTAAATAAGTTTTAAAATATAATTTTCTTAAAAGACTGGGAATGAAAGCGTTTGTAAGGATGAGAATATCGCGCTTCATTGAAAAAATCGTCATAACTCAAAAATTAACCTTTTTACCTAGGTAATTTAAAATTATAAATTTGAATGTTCGTCACAATTATTCTTGATTAATTTCACGTCTTGTAGTTTGGTAAGTTTTATGTCACTGATATAGAATTTTAATTTACACATTTGCTATTTTTTTTATTATCAATTGTCAAAATGTAGTAGGAGATAGTTTTATATTTAAAATGTCACAGTTTATTAATAATAATTCTTCATGATATTTCGTATCCTTGCCCTACGTAAAATCTTCTTAAAGGCTTCATTTTTATGCAATCAGATAAAGACAAAAAATTAAACTTCTGAACAATACTAGTTCTAAAAGAAATTTTGCTATATTTTTAAAAGATATGACCGTGTGAAAAAGTGATCTAAAATGTATTGTTTTCACCAATATTTTTCTAATTAAAAACTGTTTACTATCGGCCAACGCTGACTATATATGTTTTTGAAACCCTCCAATTAACACCAAAGAAATCGTAAGTTGATATTTTCTACGTATTAAATTATAAAAATATTCAATAAATGCAACTGCCATATTACAAGAAAAATAATATGACGATGAAAATAAAATTAATGACAGTAGGACAAAATCTGTAAAAAAGGTATACCCATCTCGTAAAAAAGGTGTACCTACTCGTATTAATATTTGATTTTACTCACCACAATCTTATCAAAGCGGGCACGGTCTCGGCGATGATGTACTTAATTGGTCTCTGTCCTCGTTCCTCTCAACTCGGATGGATTCCTTAATGATGCGTTTACATTTCAGTCGGTTGGTAGCTTCAAACTGTCCCTGCCTTACTAAACATTTTTGATAAGAGTGAAGAACTGGTGTAAATATATTTAAATAATTATACATTGAACAATAAATGGAATTGCGGAATATTTTTTGGCGAATCACTCATCTGCAATACGTTTGGCGAAGTCAAGCATCAGTTTCCCAAAAGTGTGATGACTAAAAGATTGGAAAAATAAATAATATTTAAATTTAATAATAGACAACTAGATATTTTTCATTGTTTTGTGAACACTTTTGTACGATATGTGGACAGAGTCCGCAAAGTCGTGATACACGCGGCATTCTCATCATATCCACTAAATAAATTTCACGTTTGACAGTAATAAAGCAATTTAAAAATTGCATTCTCATTATCAAACATCAAACTTGAAACGCCTTTTTAAAAATTTTCTTTAATTACTTAATTTGTATACCAATTTTAAGTGTAATATTTGTCAATTTCAGTTCGTATTTGCACGTTATGTATTAAGTGACACAAAAAACTATTTTAAGAAAAAATTAATTTAAAATACGCAATTTATACCTCGAGGAAGGATTCCATTTCAAGAATTCTTTATAAAGCTGGCAATAACCTAACCATGACAATATCTAGACTCAATGTAATAAACTTAATTTGGTTTCAAGTAATACGGTACACGTGTAAAGATTTTGATACTCTTTTCTCTTCTGATGGTAGGTGTCCGTTAATTACTTTGGTCTAATTTCAAACTTGCTGAAATCTGTAAAAGTGGCATTTATTTTTTTTATTTGTATTCTTTTGATTTACTAAACAAGAAATAACGATAAGTATTTAATTTATATCTTTACTAAATTTATCTTAGTCTCCAAGGTAGTCTCATATTTGACGGAAATTTCAATTGTGTTTCTCATATTGTCCATATCGAGCGTTGTTGTCATTTTTATTATTCCCACCCTGCATTCCATTCCGGGTGAATCGTCAATCAATATTATTTGATCACAGCCCTTAAGACATCAATTATAATCTCTCCGAAAAACAATTTTTGACTGTCTGTCCCTCACTTAACAATCATTCCATCAACTTAGGCTGAATTTATGTTCGTAGTGATAAAAACGAGTTTTTATTTCAAAACAATTAATTTCATATTACTTTTGAAATTATTTAAACAAAACTTCAAATACTTTGACGGCAAAAAATATACTCTGCCTATGCAAGAAAAAAAAAACAAAACCCATCTCGTTATAAAGTTCTTTATTCAACTGTTTTTCTATATATTTTTTTAATTTCATGAATACTTGGCTAATATTCTAATTTCATTAAGATTAAGAATTACCTGCATAAATTAATGATCAGATACATATTGATTAATTAGTGTTTACACTAGTAAAGTGTCCTTGCCTAATTTAAAATTTGTAGGGAATGTTTAACGGTGTTTCCATTAGTTAACTTTAAAATACAAGTATCAAGAGATTTTCGAGTGTCTCCTAAGAATTTTCTTAACGAGATAATAATTTCTACACAATTTTACAGTAATTTTGCCAAGTTCTAGCTAATAATTGGTAGGAATTAAATTAATATTAATTGAACTTGTTTGTTTATTATTTGATATTGTAGAATTAAATAATTGACTCACGTCCGACACGTGTATAAATAATTTAAACAGTAGGTCTAGAAAAGGAAGTTTTAGTGACTTATATTTTAATAAAAAAACAACGCTTGATTAATTTAGTTAACGATAATATATGATCCCTTAAATTTTATGAAATGAAAAAGTTACTATATATTTCTCAATAATCACTATCAATTTTTTTGAACGATTTATGAAATACCAAAGTTTTATCATCAGAAAAGGAAATTATTTATGTAAATTAATTTTAGTTTGTTCGAGAAACTAAAATATTATTAAATCACTAATCTTTTATATAATAACACAATGATGAGACTAGAAAGTCGAAGCAGAGAGATTATAGCGGAACGTAAGTTCAAATGGATCTGGTGTTGTTGGCATCAGGAGTATCCAAGATCAAAATATGATTTTAACCAAACTGTCAAACTCTAATCCAAGATAATCATTATTGACATTTATTAACGTCAAATATAGCAGCGTCATCAATCACGCGACTTTCACTTAGTTTGGACGGCTGCTTCTTTTGAACCGCGGTACTCATATTCTTTGAGATGAAGGTAATTTATTTTATATTACGAAAAGAAATGCCACTAAAAGTATGTTTGAAATTCCTGTATTTAATATTAGTTTACAGGAACTTGCACAGAATTATAAATGCTCAATTTTGTGCTAATTATATTATAGATTGATTAAATTATTAAACAATAATTCAAAAAGGTATAATATTTTAGGTATGTGCGTTATTTTCATATGAATTGTGCGTTTTTTCTTCAATTATATTGTTTGATTTCAACCACTAACTGATTGATAATTACACAGTTAAAAGTATAAGAACAAATAATATAGTAAAGAAGTAAAATAATGGTTTTCGTTGTAATAAATATTTCTAGGAAATGATTTATAATTATCAATATTACTTTTTACTGGGTAAATGTATTACCTAGAATTTGTTTAACATGCCTAAAAGTACCGTTAATTCTGTAAAAATACTGTTGTTTCATAACTCGTAACTCTTTTGTTCTTATACATTTATCCTGTCCTAATATTTGCTGATATGAGACATATTACAGTAAAATTACGGTTTTCCACGTAATAGCCTTTGTTTGGTAAATTTGGTAACAAAATAAATCCAAAAATAACAACTTTGATGGTTTACTAAACCGTTATTTTCCAGTGAAAATAAAATTAAAAAGCAATTTTATGCTCGACTGAGAGATTTCTTTTTAATGCTCTCCCATACGCCTATGCAAAGGATAAAGAAATTTGCACCCTTGGTATGTATGGTAGCTATAGGTTAAGTAAATGAGTATTTATCTCATTACATTTGAAAATTAGAAAAATTTTTAAATGAGCAGACAAACAGTCAGATAACGTTGCCATACCAATAGACGTTGATTCAGTCCTTTTGGATCCTGATTACTACTAGATATGTTCGAAAAAAAGACGAACAGAGGGTAAAGTTATAAGATGTCGTGTGAATTTCGCAAAAAAATCAGAGTTTGGAGGAATAAGAGGGATATTTTAGTAACGTGCTGTGTGTTGAATGTTGCACTCAGATCCGGTATTCCAACCCGATGACATGACAAGCTAATGGCAATATTGTAATACTTTTTGCGACCGAAGATAGTCAGATCACGAGTTTTTAAAGATATAAGACAGTGCAGGAATAATTTATTTCTTGGTTTGTGTAATAAAAGCAATTAAATGGTAACAATCTAAAGTGTGCCTAATTTCATAATATGATCAAAAGACAACAAATAGGTTTTAATGACAAATACTTTGAAATTATCCATGGATGAAGACTTCTTTCAGTTACATTATCATCAATTTGATCGCGCTCTTTTAAATAACCATTTAATAATATAACTAAGATAATTTTGGAAAATATATCCATATTCGTTTGCACGGTTTTAAGTCAATAGTCAACAATCAATAAATTATTTTTGTTTCATGGAAATAAGTCATAAATTATACCTACAGGGGATACCATGTTAAGAAAGACACAGCTTGGACAACCAAAAATTAACAGAAAAAGCAAACCCTTTTTATGGGGAATTATATGATTAACAATTTTTATATTAAAAGTTTTTGCAATAAAACTCACCGCTTATGAGATATTTGCTAATAAATGTTGGTGTCCTTTGACCGCGAAAAACATTTTTAGCTTTATTCCAATCATAGGAAAATTTTAACGTATAATTCGAAACGTTATTTTAATAGTCTGTACCAAATTTCATTTCTTTGGCTTCGTTAAAACTCTATTTTGACCGAACTAATTAGAAAATTAATAGATATTTAAATATATTTATTAATAATAACAACACAAATATGTTCTTCACATGGTATTTATTTAAGCTGTATAAATTATTCTAAATATACTCATAAACATATGATAATTCATAAATAATAAATATTTCATTTTATAATGTAAGGGCGGGCGGAAATATATTATTTGATAATATAAATAATGTTATTTGGAAAACCATAACTGAAAAAATGGAGTAAATATATTTAAGATATAAAACTTCTCGTTCTTATAAATAGGTATAATTATTTTTCCATAATAAAAGCTCAAATAGAGAAATGATCCACATTATATTCCTCTTATACTTTAGAGAGAAAACCAAAAGCTTTTTGCAACAAATTAATCTTATTTCTTAGCTAACGTCTGTATACAGAATAAAATAATGAATATGTTGCTTTTTATTAAATTTTTGTTACGTTATAACATTTTTATTTCAAGTCATCGCAGTATGTTATTAATTATTTTCAAGATTATTACCTAATATATACTGCATATTTGAATATAAAGAGAGAAAAGTTAATGTTTTAAATGGTTTACCTCGTTGATAAACAAACATATTTCAATTCAAAGATTTAGAGATATTAATTAAAAAAATTAAGCGATCTCTTACGTTTAGGGAGCATTCATTTCTTGGCCACGAAGTTACATTTTAAAATGTTACGGTGACTTGAGGAAAAATTTGTTTTAACCATGGCCCAAAAAATATATAAAATTTTGAAGGTACTAATCTAGGCACCTTCTCACTATTCGATTCTAGCAATCATGATAATAAAAACTCAAGACGGAAAAATGTATATAGAGCTTATTTTTATGAAGCTTTATATTATCTTATATAGGAGAGCTCTATGCAATGTACTATCGTTGTCAGTATTAATGTCTTGTGCAGACCGTGAATTGTTGCTATGATATTGGAATTTGGAGTTGTTAACTCTTGAAAATTTATATACAGAGTTTATAACAATATATCGTTTTAAGAAGTAAATAACAAAAAACTTGATTACCTAAACAGTTTCAAGAATTCAACGCAATATAATTTGTTTCTTAATTCACTCTCTCCCTCTAATATTAGGTATATAGCAAAATTGATATGTAGTTCTCATAAAAGCAATGAAGATAAGCAGCAACCAGGATCTACGTGCCTTGCTTAGATAATGCCATTATACAAATTGCTATTTATAGCACTTTTTTTTAATATCATAAGTTGTGTTAATTTATTAATTAATGATATTTTCTTTATTGCTAATAGTTTTCAATTGATTTACTCAATTGATTCTAAATCCTCAATATTTCATATAGACCGACACAGTTTAGTATCTAACTAAGCATTTTTTAAGCAATTTTATTTACTAAAGACATTAAAAAATCGGCACAATTTCTTATGGTCTCAAACTATAACTTTAGGGTATGTTCTACCTAAATGGCGGTATGATAAAAAGACCGAAAATTTTCCAATGGACCTCATTTATCTGAATGTCTAAATTTCAAACTAAAAACGGTTTATACCAAGGGCGCCGTTGTAACATCTCACCAGAAAATATGCCTGTGACCAAGAAACTGTCATATTAACTTTTACCTTCAAATAAATTATGAGATAATTTCCAAGGAAAAAATGGAAGAAACGAATTTTCTGAAGAATTGGAAAAAACGAATTACGTCTAGACAACCATTCATAATGTTGGAATATCATACAATATTAAATAGGTATGAAAAATATTTTCCTGGGTATGGTATTAATAATTACTTACCGAATATTTCCTTTGATATCTTAGAATATTACCATGTACGTATTATATATATATATATATATATATATATATATATATATATTGGATTTGAAGTCTCACTTCAAAATGTTGATTATATTATTCTTACAAATATTGCGAAAAATTTGACTATAAATAAACTGTAAAAAACGTAAAAGTTATATTTTGTAAAATAATATATTCCTTGTTATCTAATACTCGGTATTTTCACATTATGTTTTTGGCAGGTTTCAATGGTTCTTCTTTTATAAAGACAATTTAGTATCCTACCTTTAACTGGTCATTAACAATGGAAACTATAAAACTACTAATTTTACTGAAAGGACAAGTAATTTCAGCCAAGTTTTCAATATTAACTGTAATTTTGTTTTAGAACATGACTGGTACAGTAAATAAAATTTTGAATACATCTTATCTTTTTATACAATTTCATTTTTTTTCACACATTTTTTCCACAGAATCGGCGTTTATTAATTCCCTCTTGAAATAATGAATCTGGTCGCGTCTGTAACCAATTGCATACGAACATTTCTACACTTTCGTCGTCGTCAAAGTGATGATCTCCCAGTTCTTCTGTGAGTGGCCGAAACATGTGGTAGACACACGGTGACAAATTAGGATTGTAGGGTGGATGTTTCTGTATTTTCCAATAAATTTTGTCCAATTTTTCTTGGGTTAATGCAGCCCAGCATGGTCATGGAGCAGAATCGCCCTTTGAATAGGCATGTCTCGCCTCTTTCATCGATAGGCCAGATTCACTTTATCAAGTAGTTGATAGTAGTATGCAGCATTAACCATATGTTGTTTGTGGAGAAAATAAACGAGCAATATGCCTCGTCAATCCCAAAAATATTTGCATGAATTTTTCCAGCAGATAGATCGGTCTTGGCTTTCCATGGTGCTGCTTCCCCAGGCTTCCCCAGGCCAATCCATGCTTGCCTTTTTAGATTCCAGGGTGTAACTATGCATCCAAGTCTCTTCGTTAGTGACAATGTGGTGCAATAAATCATATCCCTCTGTTCGATACCGTGCCAAAAGTCTTTTACCCGCGGCAAGACGGTTTGCTTTCTGATCTTCCGTTAAGAGGCGAGGAACCCACCTTGCCGACACTTTTCGGTAACCCAAATCATGTGAAATAATTGACTGTATCGTGGTGATAATACAATTGAATCATCAGATGTTGGGTATCACAACATAATAACGTGGTTATCTTAATTAAGCTAAAGAAAAATATGTAGGAAGAACCAGTCATCTGCATATCGGAGCAAGCATATATCAGGATTTCGCAATATTCTATATATCTTTAAATTGTCTATGCAAGTTAGAAATAATAGCAATGTGAGTTGTAATTTAATCCTGCATTATTTTTTTCCAAATTATTTTAAAGAACAAAATCAAAGAAAGAAAGCTTCGTTTTTTTCCAGAACCGTGCTTATGAATGAAAAATGGCAAATTAAGCCCCAATTTCATTTCCTTTAACCCATCGAATCGCTCCAGTCGGTTGAGGGAATGAAAGAAAAAATCGATTTTCTCCTCTCTCGCCCATGCGTATGGATGTATGTAGATTAATAAATGTTTTTAATATTTTACTCAATATATTTACTATTTCATATCCACATTTCTAGCAGCCATTTGTATTATTTTATACTCATAAATTTAAAACTATAGAAAAAATCACTGTTGTAAGAGGTGGACGAAGAGACAGACCGAAGGACAAGACAAAATTGTAAAAAAAATTTAGTTTGAAATCCTAAAGATATGAAAATATAAGACATATTTCATTTTTTCAATTGTTGGAACAGCCGTGGCAATAATTAAAAGTAAAATCTCACAATCTAATCATAGTATTACTGTAAATAAAAGATTACATAATATTTTCCAGAAACTATTTTCTATGCTAAAATTGTCTCTATACTTTCATGATTAATGTAATTCTTGAACATAAGGTTATATCAATTACAATGAGTTTAAGCTTGTCACAAAATAAATTTCGCGATAGGGAAATAAGTAAAAGTTTGCCTATTACAAAGACAGAGCTAAGTGAAAAATAGTCTTGTATCTCAATCGAGTACAAATGAAAACGCTTTCCAGTAATCGATACTGTATCAGTGAAAGTCTTTGTGCCGCGATGAACAATGTTTTAAAGGAAACATTTCACTTTAATTGTAATGGCCTTTTCGTGTTCTAAACTTAAGTGAAATGCTGATTTTTACGAGAGCATTGTTGTGTTTTCTAAAACCATTTTATTTAAATATAAACGTTGAAGGAATAAAAATGCATATTTTAGTCAATTTTACAATTTTCCTATCCTGCTTACGTTTTAATTTACAAAAATTATTATCTGTAAGTTGTATACAGTCCTGTTATTTTTTTCTTCACAACTTAATTTATGAGTATATAACTAATCAAAAGGTTTTATTGAATTTATTACGATATACTTCATTTTACAAAAAAACTAATTTTAAGCAAATGGTATAAAAGCAAAATATACGGAAAATTATTCCTTCATTATATTTTAGATATTTGTGAAAAATTAGATTTCGAATTTTGTGGTAACGCGATGTATTATATTTTTATGAAATTAACATTTAGCCAAAAGACTCAAAGGGAAACACAATATACTTTCAAGATAATTTTTTCTATATCCGATATTTTTCAATTACAATTAATTTACCATTATCAAATATCTTGGATTTTCTATTCTCAAATTCAGTTTTCGATACAAATTTACTGCAGCGACAACTGCGATTTTTTTTAAAGGCTTTCAGTAAAACTTTGTAATTTGATATTCTGAAAAATGTGTTATTCTACGTATACACTTACGCTCATGTACGCTTATATATTAAGTAAGCTGCTTAGTAATGGATACTTTGGAAGCAATTTTGACAACACATTAGGTTTAGCCCGTGTTATATGGTACCTCAAATATTTGAATACGTTTAATTGGTCACAAAGAAATATTATTAACTCAGCGGAACTACATATTAATAAATAATGTTAATGGCACTTGTAATTATACTAATACATATGTGGGAACAGACTGAGTCATATAAATGGAGAAAAATAATTTAGAAATAACTCCTATAACTTGCGTTCCTGTTAATATTAATACATTGATATAAACTTTCATCGTAAAATATCGTATTATTGAAAAAAATGGTAATAATAAATAAAACTAAAGTAAAAATAAAAAAGTTTTAATTATGTTCTTTTGTAAATAATGTTCGCTCTTTTCTTCAAAACGTTATATTTTATTTTGCAAGGATGAATGTGTCGAAGTAACTATATAATATTATACTGTTTCCAAAGATGAGTCGTAGACATCTAATTGACTTGTTACTCTTTTAAAGAAAGCTCTATTATATGATAATAAAATTAAAATGTAATGCAATATTTTGTTTAGTGTTTCGTAGGCAACCAGAAACATTTATAATTTCTCCACTTCCGCCTGTTTATCTCTCTGTCCATTTATATGTCGAAACCATTTTGCTAGTAAAATACTATTGCTATAAAGCTCAAATTTAACATGTATTTTTACGCCAACAAAGTTACGAAATAACATTTAAAAACATGTTCAGGGTAACTCCCCTACATGTAAAGTGGAAGTGATTTTTTTACATATTTAATTGAGTAGGATTTCTTTGAACAGGTATTTCAAAAATATTAATAATATGGCACGAACGACATCTAGATCCTTTTATGAAATTTCAAGTTTTAAAGTGGTAATTTTGTTTAGAGATATATCTCCAACGCCCTACCTTCTAAATTGCTATTTTTGGTTACTTGAAATATATTCGTAATAGTAGAATATATGAAAAATTAAAAGGAAAATAATCATTAGCGTAGACTCTGTTGTAAATATGTATACGAAAATAATATCTAAGTAACCAGTAAAAAGTTTGAATAAAGCAAATCAGGCCCTTCCGTTGATTAAAAGGGAAAACACGTGGTTTTATTTTAGGTTATGGCTCCAGTCCCATGTTGTTCAAACTATTCGTGAATTATCTATTTATTCGTCAGTATTATTAATTTGATGGACAATGTATTTATATTTAGTAATTAGACAATTGCAGCGAAATAAGGAAACAGTGCTTGATTTTCTATAACCTGCTTAAATCATGCCTAGTAGTATCTCGAGTTATTTAGTTGACGTATCTAAGTCAAAAGGTCACGAAAACTACTGGTCTTTCTCAACATAGATACGGCAAAATGGATAAAACCACAGCCGGTAATAATCATAGAAACTGTAGACGAACAAAAGTGATATTGATTTTAACTATCGATCCGTCTATCTATGTTCACATTGAAAATGCCAGTACATCGAAGGAATTTCGGGAAAAATTGAGAGCGCTATACGATGACTTAGGACTTACTAGAAAAATTAATCTACTGAGAAATATTATAACTATTCGCCTAAAAAACTGTAACTCAGATCGTTGAAGCGGGTCAAAAGGTGGTAGAACAGGCTTTAGCATTAATGATAAGTGGATTGGATCTATCATGCTGGCTGGATTACCTAAAAAATATATGCCCTTGATAATGGCCATCGAACTTTCTAACGTGCGCATAACGACTAACGCCATTAAATGAAAATTGATTGACATGGACCGGAAGATATGACTCAAGGTCACTAAGATAAGAAATCAAATAAGTTTGTGCCAAGAAAAGATGGCGCGAATGCAAACAAATTCCCTGTAAATGTCAAATATAAACAAGATATCAAATGTTATTAATATGGAGAAACTGGTCATTCTTGCAACCAGTGCAAAAATATCAATAAAACTTCGAAGGGTATGGTTGAGAGTATAAAGAAATCCACTAATGCGTTTTGTGCAGTGGTTTTAATGAATTATTTCATAACAATGACTGGTACATCGATTCGAGAGCGAGTTCACATATAACATCAAGTAAACATTGGGTAGCTGAAGCGCGTGTTTATTGATTTGCTAAAGAAATTACACCAGTACATAATTTACGAATAATGGGTCTGAAATCTATAACAAAAAGAGTACTTTAGGAGCTACTGCTCCTCTTCTAATTGGAGTATCTAAGCTAAAGATGCCCACTTGTCTATTAGCTGTAGTAGTGGAGTCTCCTGAACTTTGGTATCGTAGGTTGGGACACATTAACAGACAACACATAAATAACATGCAGGAACCAGCAGAATGAGTAATGTTGAACAAGAAGGCTAATTTTAGCAAGATTATTTGTATAGTGTACTGTGAGGGCGAGCAAAGTTATTTGTCTTTCCCCCATGAAGGCAACATAAGTATAGAGCTTTTAAACATAATACAGAGTGATATCTGCAGGTCAATGGAAAATATTTTTCTCGGAAGATTAGGGTATTTTCTCCTGTTTATAAATGGTTACATGCGCATGATTTATGTATATTTTGTAGAAAATATTGCAATAATAATTTTGATAATGGTTTAAAGAAAATACTAATCATTCATCAGAAGTCAAACCCTTTACCCCTGACCAAAATGGGATTTTCGAACGTATGAATAAGAGAATCATAGAAAAAGCTAGATGTGGTTTATTTGAACCTAAGCTAGACAAGAAATTTTGCCAGTCGTTTATTTACATAATTGTATTGTGAAAACTGGACCATATGACAGGTTATCAATAAATAACAACAAGCAGAGCTGTAATTATTATTGATACAAATAAAATACATCAGAAAACATTGGTTAATGTGTAAAACTCAGATGCAAAGCCGGAAGCAGGTTCAGTAAGTCAGAATGTAGGGGGGGGTAAATATGTAGGATTACTATTAATTAAATGATTCCTTCAGTTCTATGGATAATATAAATTTAAATGATGCAACATATGTATCAAACGAAGAGTCGACTACAGTTGATGAATGTTCTAAAAATGCAGAGTCAACTGCTACTGATGACAATTCCGTAAATAAAATACCACCAAGTACTTTACCACCAAGAACCAGAAATAAGCCTAACAGATATGGATTTATGTTCACAAAATTAACATTAAGTTGCAAACGCTAGAGGAAGCACTACAAGGGCCAGGGAACAAGCTGTTAAAGACGAGCTTCAAAATTTCGAAGACAATGATGCCTGGGAGCTAATAGACGTTCCATGTGGTGTAAATGTCGTGAAGTGCAAATGGGTTCTTAAATAGAAAAAATGATAATAATGTACGTTATCAAGTAAGACGGGTGGCTAAAGGATGTGGTCAAAAATATGGTGTAGATTACGATGAAACATTTTCTCCAGTGGTGAGACACACAACATTGAGGTTAATATTTTCATTGTCAATTCGATTACATTTAGTTGCATTTCATATTGATGTTAAGACAGTATTTTTAATAGTGATCTGGATGAGACAACATATATGCAGAATCCTGCTGGTTATGTTTGCTCGAATGACAATAAGTCCCTCACATTAAAAAGGGCTATATATGTTCTCAAACAAGTTTCCAGATCTTGGCATAAGAAGGTTAATAATTATATAATAGCAGGTGGCTATATAAAATATCAGATGGCTATAATAAATCTAAATTAGAACCATGTTTATTTATAAAAATTATTGGTTCTAAACGAACCATTGTAGCATTTTATGTGAACGATTTTTTTTTTGTTTTTCTAAATGATAAATGTGAATTGAAATATTTGAAATCAATATTGAGTAATAAATTTATAATTAAAGACTTAGGATGTATAAAACAATGTCTCTGTACGTCAGTTAATTTTGATCAGGATAATGGTGTTATTTATTACCTTGAGTCAAGAAAAAATTAATATGACTGTAAAACATCAGACACTCCTATGGAGGCCAAACTGTTAAGAAAGCTGAATTTTCTAAGTCTCAAAATCCATATCAACAGCTGATAGGCAGTTGGATGTATTTGGCAGTTCTAACACGTCCTAATATAGCTTATTCAGTGTCACGCCTCAGACATTTTAATAATTGTCAAAATAAGAGACATTGGATGTATGTAAAGAGGATATTAAAACATTTAAAGAAAACTAAAAATGTAGGTTTAAAACATTGTAAAGAAAATATAAGGTCATAAAGATGCTTATTGGGCCAACGATTTAAATGAAAGAAGGTTGCCTATAGAGGATAGAGATATTTTGAATGGGGGTGTTATAAATATGTATCCGAATAAAATACCTAAGGACCACTATTGTCCTTTATAACTATTGTGTAAGGTTTGAATTAAGTAAGTCAGTCGCTTCCATTAATTAAAAGTGAAAACATTTTGTTTTATTTTCGAATAAATTAAAGGTTCGGATAAATTTAAGCATATTGAAAATTTAGGGAAAATATTGGAATAATTTCATCATCGCAGATTTAACAACAAAAACATGGTCGCAAAATGTTTCACCGGTATATTGTACTGTGCTAAAGCTAACTATTGGTCAATTTATAAAATTAAAAATAACAATATATTTAAAGAATTAAAATTATCATATGTATGACCAAATTTAAAAATTATTGTTTTTGTGGAAACATCTTAAATCATAACTACTGGTTGGCAGAAATAAAATATGTACAGTTCATAAAAAAAACAATTATCCATAAATAATAAAATCATAGGCTATATTTATACAGTTTAACTATTTAGGTTATTGCAGGAATACAGCTTTAAAGATGTTGTTATAATGGTCATATAAAAATTTTACTTCTGCCGTATAATCCACGAAACACATCCTTTTATTTCATTATAATATTTAAAATCAAATTACACTTTAAAATCAACAAACAGCAGGTAAGAACGTACAGTACAAACGATATACAGTTTAAAGTAAAATTATTTGTATCGCAATGTAAAAGGTTTCCGATGAAACTTATTTTAACTTTAATGGTCTTTTCTTGTTTTCGCATTAGGCGTTAATACGGAACGCTGATAATAATAATAACGTTGGCCTCGTTTTTGTCTTTCTGAGATATTGGTATTGGAAATTTGGTGTCAACTAAATTCAAATTTCCGCTTCGCGAACATTATAAGTTGCAGGCTCATTGTAAGTTTCATTATATTAGTGAATTCAAAAGTTCTAAACATGATATAATTCTCTGGGAAAATTTAAGGGGATAAAGGAAGAAAAGAAATAAGTTCTCAACACATAAAATTACTGTAACATTTTAAATATTTTATAAGTTTTGAGTTTGTTTATATTTGTCAGTTTCATAAGGTAAATTTCTAAACAAGATAAACTCTCTTCTTTTGATCTCTGAAATTTTGATAGAAACGTCGAACCGACTCATGTTTTGTCTCCACTATCACTGAAAATGTAAAAAAGACATGGGTCACATTTTTTACATTCAGAAACCATTCGACGTAGGCACTTGAAATTTAACATAGCGATAAAGCTTACTACCCCACATATATTGCAAGAGCTCAGACTCACAAAGTATCCATAAAAAATTAAAGGAAGATTAAGTTTTTGGTTTCTGTTTACTTCCTGTATCGTGTACATATTCGGTTACCAAAATGTCGATTTTAGTAAAATTTAAAATGTACCTTCTAGATTCAATGTACTAATTAAAATACACCCATTTTCAAATTTTCTCATTTTCAAAATCTTTACCACGAAATTCGCTTTTAATTAAAATTTTCAATTATTTGCAGATTTATTCAAAATTCGCAAAGGCTTAGTGAATATATGTATAAATATACATAAACGTGTGTTCGTGTATGTATGTATGTACGTATATATATGTTACTTCGAAGATCTTCAGATCTCAGTTTTGATGCTCCAGAGGGACTGCCTGTTAAAACTGTGAGACTTAGTTAAATCTGAAATTTTTAATTAGTTTTTGTGTTTTAAGTAGAGACTCTGTCAATTAACTCCGCATGGACCTTATAATCACTAGACATGCTATACTTGGGCAGGACTGCTAACTGTACGCAGGTAAAATCCGACAAATGCGCTTTTTTGGAAAAATTTAATGTCATTTGCATATACCTATATCCAATATAATGATAAACGCATTGTGTCACATAATGTCAAATTTTGTATTTAATTAATGCAAAATTAGGAGTAGTATATTAAAGACTCTAGCCAAACTTCCGTGGTGAAACTGCCCCGATAGAAACCTATATCATTATCTATACAATATTGTAAAGGAAGCCAAAAGTACTCGATGCAAGAGATATTACCCGTCTGTCTTGGTTAATCCCGGAGATATTAAAAGTGTGCGATGACAATTTTTTTTCAAAGCGTGAATAAGTTATTTTTAAAATTAGAAAAATTAAACTTAATTTCTGTGTCCTAGTATATTTTAAAATTGATTTCCGTAAAATATAATAAACTTACTATTTTGAAAAAAATATGTGGTATTTGCACGTGCATTATCCAACTGTGTGTCAAGTTTCATAAAAATCCATGAGGTGCAACACGTTGAAAAAAAAAATTAAAATAAGTTTTCATGTATTCTACGGCCACTACATCGAATCGTCAAAAAAGAAAGATTTTCATTCCTAATGAAGATCATTGATGCACATGATATTTAATAAAAACGAAGAAGAAAAGTTCCTCTTTTATCGAAAGCTTGGTATCGAGCCTCTATTGTTATTGTTTTGAAATTAGATTTTGAATTGCGTAAAAAGCAGTATTTATGAGTTGAAAATACCCTCAGAAACAGCAGTATCATAAACTCCTTATCGGAACTGTGACGTATATGAAAGTCCTCATCATCATCATAATATACTTCCTCGTCCATTGTTTCAAGATGGAAGATATCATGTTGTTCCTTATTGATACGTATGAGAAGGTCTGACATTAAGTCATCAGTAGCGGATGAAATTCTATACGAAATCAATCGACATTTATTACACAGTACATCTCCAACTTTAAGTGATTTCATGTAAGGAACATTGCTAGTACGGACTTCATCTTCGGTTCGCAATATTTTCTTTCGTTTTCTGTTGTTTCCTAATATTACATAGCAATTATTACAGTTTTCAGACTTAACCGAATTCTTATTTTACACCACTCCTTTTTTCACAAGATAAATAATACGTCTACCAATTAGGAACTTGCAAAACTGAGTAAATAAGGAGACCACTGACTAAATTAAATATTACATTTGTATTTCCAGATACATATTAGGAAATTTACATTTTTATCATGCCGAGCACAGACATTTTCAAATATATAATTCAGATAAATGTCCTAAGTACCGAGTCAATAAAATTATGAAATAATAGAATCGGGTACTAATGTACTAGGAAATAATTAGAAATCTCCCTTCTTTCAATGTTCACCAGGCGATGTTCTTTACTTCAATTATATTTATGTTTGTATGATTTTTGCCTATACGTTAGACAAATTTATTTCTTGTCAACCCTTCAGAAGGAGTCCACGTAGAATTACGATTTTTTAATTTGACAATTAATACGAAATAGAAGTAAAAACCGATATAGGACCAATTCTTATAATTTTGATTGTTCATGCAAGTCATGGTAATTTCAAAACTACTAAATAATTAATAAATGATGAAGAACGGCCATTCTTACCATCCACACAATGCCTTCAAGTCCATTAAAATTATTATTAAGATTTGTTGATCAAATTTAAAGAAAAAGTACACATTACCGAGAATTTTCCGAAGATTTTCGATAGTATGATAGTCGTCCCACGTAGGGATTGCAATCCCGCAGCTCATTCAATCCCGCGGGATTGATATGCGGGATTGATCAATCCCGCGCAAGATCCCGCGGGATCCCGCATCTTTAAAATTATGTTATAAAATCGAATTGAAACTACAGGTTTTTATTTAAAAAATCAAGTTTTATTAATTAAACATGTCTCACATTATGCAACAAAAATTATTTGTTTTCGAACAAATTAACAATTAAATTATATAATTAAGTACGAGTAATTAGTAATTAGTCTTATTAACCTTAGCTTTTAAATGTTTGGCATCAAATTTTTGTTTAATTTTACCCTTACATCTAACAACAGTTTTATGATATTTTGTTATTCAGTATTATTCATATAATGACTAAAAAAATCACAACTAATCAACAACAACAAAAACAATAACCACTAATCATTGTCAGATCACAACTTTCTCTTATCTAAATAACTAAATGGTATTATTACGACTGTGACTTTTGAAGATACGCTCTTAAAAAGCAAATTGCATTTATAGTATCATCTCCAAGCCTGCTTCTGAGTGAACTACAAATATATCCTGATGCCGAAAACGCTCTCTCGGCTTCTACGCTAGTAGGCTGAACAGTCAGGATATATTCATAGGCGAGCGTCAGGTACTCTCCTCTGATACCATCGGACTCAAAACATGCCATTTCTTTCTTCAAAATTTTTTCATAATCCTTTTGCTTATTGTCTAGCTTTTTCTTAAATATTTCTTTTTCTTGTTGAAGCTGTTTTTCTAATTCTTCTTTTAGGGTAAGAGTAGAAGCTGTGTCAGTTACAGTTACGAATGTTCCAGCTATAGATGTATTTTCGAAGACGTCACCTGCATACATTTCATCGTCTTCAACTGTACTGACTCTCTCTATTATTTTCTTTATTTCTTGGCGTATTGCAGCTTTTTTTGGCATGAAGAATGTTTGAGTACGATCTGTTACATCTGTATTTTTGGCTTCTTGGTCGTACTTTTTCGGATTTTGCAAATAAATCAAAATTCCTGTCAAGTCAGTGCGGCGTTGTTTAATACTTTCATGTAGACTCTGAGTTAACTGGTTACTCAACACCGTATTTTGTTGTTGCAATTTATCCAAAATAAATCGAAATATTGTGCCCGCAGTTATAAGCGTTGACTCTCGCCTACACAGTGCCTCAACTCCCAATTTAAAAGGCTGCAAGCTGGCAATGAGATCATTGATTTTGAACCACTCATTATCTTTGAATTTAATTTCAGATTCAATATCGATTAATGCCTTATCGATACAATTCTTCAAGTTATAGAATCGTTCTAACATATTTAAAAGACTATTCCAGCGAGTCCGGCAGTCTAATATCAATGCCAATTCTTTTTTAGGGCCTTCTTGTTCCTTTACATATTTTTGTAAAAAGACGTCATTTTTGGTTGGTGACCATTTAAAAATCTTGACCACTTTTCGCACTTTCTTCAATAAATCGTCATATGTAGAAGTCATTTCAAGTGGTGGTGAATTTATATTTACAGTTACGCCCTGTTCATTTGCGTCCATATCATCGTCGTCATCATTATCAGATTCCGTCGTAATTGAGACTGCTGGGCATTCTGGTATTGGTGAATTGCTTTTCTTATACAGTGTATCAACTACCACTAGCTGCAAGCCGTGTGTAAAACAAAGCTGCTGGGAACAACGCAAAAGCTTGCCAACCTTCACCATCACACTAGCACCGTCCGTTGTACATGCGATAATATAAGTCTAGACCAAAACTCGCGAGGCGTTCTTTTACTACGCTAATGCAATGTTCTGCGGTAGCCGAGCCATGTATATGTACCAAACCCAGATTGAAATGATTTTCTTTCTGGTGAACGTTGATATTTAAGTATCGATGATTTTTTTGTGACGTCCATTCGTCAAATGTGAGTGAAAATCTCTGTTTTCCTTTCTTGACACGTTCAAATTCTATAATCATGTCAGCTTTGACTGTGTTGCTGAAGTTTGTTACGATAGATCTTATCGTATTTGGTGAATTAGGTAATTTGTGTCCGCTTTTAGAAAATAAATCTCTTAAATCCGAAGATGTGCAAAAGGAACTTAAGGTGAATCCGTCTTTACATACCATCCTAGAGATCATTTTGTCCATGGAGTTTTCTTTTATAACAAAACTGTCCATAGTTTTGGGTTTCTTCTTTGGTACAACTGGTAAGGATTTTTCTCCAGTCTCACCGTTTCGAGAATTGGTATCGATATTGTGTTTAGTCTTTAAATGTATTTTTAAGCCTTTGGTAGAACGTTGACTAATTTTTAGTTCATCTGAACACAGAAGACATTTGCCACCTTTGTCATTTTTCTTGAAATAACGCCACAGACCTTTACCAATTTGGCTGCCGACGCTGTCATCGCCATCACCGTCGCATTTATTCTCTCTCTCGAAATTCTCAGTTTCATTGGACTTGGACATGATTCATTCATTCGTTACCTACAAATATGTTTTTAATAAAGTCTAATGTATAACTATTATCATCGATAACAAATATTATGTGTTCATCTGTAAGCAAAAGCAATGTATATTGGTGAACTATAACAAAAAAACATTTTAATTAAAACAAAAAGAACTTATACGTGAATGTCCAACATTACATTATCATTACAACATCATATTGCTATTTGCAGCATAATCTGCATTTGAAGGAGAGAAAGAGCACAAATCAAAAACTAAATCGAAATCATTAATATACTTACGTTGAACGCACGCTGGACGGTGAATACGAAAACACTGTCTGTCACCTACAGAAACGACGCGCGCGAAGCGCACAGCGAGTCTATTGCAACTGACCAGGGGTCTGACACTCGATGCTTTAAGCTATAACTTTTATTTGCCATCAACTAGGAATACGTTGCCAACTTAAATGTGGGAAAGTGAGAATTTTCGGGAAATTTGAGCTTGAGTATGTTGGTACGTTATAACACCAGAGCCATCTCGTGTTCAAATAAGATATTATTGCTTTAAATAAAATAAATACAAAATAAAATAAAACGAAACTGCACTGAATTAAATTATTTAATCTTAAATGATTAATATTAAATCTTAAATTATTGTAATCGACTCATTATATAATTAAATTTTTTGTTATAAAATATTAGATGGCTCTAAAGTTAACGGACACTAGCTAATTTTAAATTAAAAAATCTCTAGCATATCTTGAAAATGATTCTTTTTGAAAATTAATAAAAAAATACCCGCATAGATTTTTTAATGTTCTTAACGAGGTTTTATTTTATTAAAAAAATAAATTTTTAACTTGTAATTTTGAATTTAAATTTTTGATTAATATTTTCAAAGTAAATTGTTAAAAAATATTAAATATTTTTTTTTTATGACGATTTTTATAATTTAAATATTATTCAATTTATAATTAAGCAAGTGATTAATCCAGAAATTTAATGAAAAATGAAAATTTGGGACCGTTGAAATTAGTTTTACAAGTGGATACTGCATTGATATTTTTGAGATTTGTTAAATCATATTTTCAGTTAAAAATAATTTTTAATCATTTAATTAAATATATTTATATATACTAGGCAGAGGACATGAACAAAAATTTTGTTATAATAATAAGTATTCTTTATTAATTTTTTCCTTATATAAATTTGAAATTTTGTCAAACTACAATAAAAGTTTTAATTTAAAAGTTATCATTTTGATAATGAATAGTAAAAAATTATCTAGAAGCAATTTTAATGTAACTATCAATGAAGTTAGACGTCAATGTTCATCTAACAGTGATGTTTAGGGTTACAGTTTAAAATATTACTCTGTAATAATCTTGAGCACCGGTTCGCATTAATTGAAATATAAAACTAAAATTATTTTATTAATAAAGGCACCAGTAGTAAGTCAGTGCTACCATACAAAAAGTATACGTAGCTTTTATTTTGTTGGTATTAGAGTCCTAGTTGACCCCAATTAAAAGTTGAAAGTGCCTATCTTAGTGTCAGACCCCTGCAACTGACTGCACGAACCGACACGAAGCCGCCCGCCAACACCCGCCACTGTGCGAAACGGCAACGTCGCACTCGCGCTACTCGCTTTCTTACGCGAAACTACAAGAACGTTTTAGCGGAAAATTTAAATTTGCGGGATCCGCGGATCCGCGTTTTGAAGGTGCGGGATCCAGCAAATTAATAAGTGGAGCGGGATCCCGCGGGAATGCTGGATCCCGTTTTGCGAGATTGCAATCCCTAGTCCCACGGTAATTAGTTATTGTCGGTAATTAATTATTGTCGAATAAAGTTTATCGATATCGACACAGCCGGAATAATTACGATTTGCAGCATATGTGATTGGTACGTTTTCTGATCTATTAAAATAAAACCATGGCACGACGTTAGCCCATTAGAAGCGAGATCAATATATCCTGTCCCTTCCAATTTTGATACTATTTTTTCATAGTGAATTTTTATAACTGGGGTGCTTTCACTCTAAACCAAGATTTTTCACAATCTACTGTTTTTAAATTAGTATTTTGGATTTCAAGCCGAGATTTTTTCAATAAACTCTGGGTACAAAATACTCAGTATAAACTGTAAATTGAGAATTCACTGTTCTTAAGTTAGTACTCTGGATTTCTACTTCTCCCTCTTTTTGTTTGAGAATAGTACCTGTATAAACCGTGAAACTTTAGGATCTGATATTTTTAAATTAGTATTGCGGATGTCAAGCAAAGAGTGTGTTATTACATTCAGAGTTCAACTCATCTGTTTTTATATTGCAGAAGAACTACTTGACTATGCAAGGTTTTTAAATTAGTATTATGGATTTCAGGAAAAGACTATGTTATTGAACATCTAGTTCCAAACCATCAATCCTGATGCTGCAGAAGCACTGCCAGTCTAAACAATGAGAAATGAGGACCTACTGTTTTTAAACCAATATTTTGAATCTTAAACAGAGACTTTATCATTGAACTTCGGATTCCAACTCCTCAGTTCCGACATTGTAGGGTTATTGTTTTTCCTAATCATAAGACTTGAAAACTTAATTTATAAATTAGTATTGTAGGTCTCGAGTAGAGAATCTCTCATTTAACTGTGGGTTCCAAATCTTAAGTTTTGACTTTGAGGGAGTATTACCTGCGTAAACATCTAGACTTATAGACCTGCTGTTTTAAATTAGAATTGTGTATCTCCAGCAGACTCTCGGGGTTTCAACTCCTCGGACTTATGTTGCAGAGGAGTTGACCACCTAATAAATAATGATACTTGATTATCTATTGTTTTTAAATAATTATTTTAAATTTTAAGCAGATCCTCTATCCTTTAACTCTGTATTCCAACTACGCATTTCTAATGCTGCATGGATACTATCTGCCTGAACCATTAATTTGGGCAGCTGATGTTGATGAATTAATATTGTGTATCGCAAGCAGAAATAATTCCTTAGTTTTGATTTAATATGGGGTACTGTTTGCTTGAATTTTGAGATTTGAAGATTTGCTGTTTTAAGTTAATATTGTGGGTTTCAAGCAAAGACTTCATCATTGTAATCTGGGTTTCAACTCCTAAGTTCTAATGCTACTAGGGTACTACCTACTAAAATCGTATTCTTGAGGATCTGCTGTTTTTAAATTCATATCTTCTGTGTTATGTACTTAGGATTTGTCTTAAAGAAAGGCTTTCCCATTATACTCCACTCTGCATTTTAATTCTTTATTTGTTGCTGCAGTGTGTATGTTGTCTCATACCTTGTCTCATATCTCTTTTGTGTATGCTGTCTCATACCTTCGGCATTAGTAAACTAATTTTGAAATTTACAGTAAAAATTTAGTTAAATTTTTTGGCATGAAATTGAAGGAACGTCATACAATTTGTCAACAAAAACCAGCACAGGTTCTGCGATCAACGTTGGATGATATAAGTCTTACGATAACATAATAATAAAGTTTCTATAGTTTGGACATGACTAACAGTGGTATGAATCTTCCTCTTAACAAAATCAGGGTACTCCGATGGAACCGGAAAAATGAATAGACAGGCAAGTACATACAGATATACACAAAAGCATGACGCAAACAAGAATTAATTAGATAGATTGAGACAAACAACTCGTAAAGTAACTAAAAATGATGAAGGTGCAAAAAAACGCATGAAATAACCAAAAATAGTACGTAGGGAGATAGATAAGTAAGTGTCTACAAGTATTTACTGTTTGACTACAGATATGAGTGAGAGTTAGTAGGTAATTTGTATGTCCCTATGTATCTTTCTATGTAAACATGTATATATATATATATATATATATACATATATATATATATATATATATATATATATATATATATATATATGTATGTGTGTGTGTGTGTGTGTATGTAAATATTTAGCTTCATCACAGACGTCAGTTCGCATTTCAACGAATGAGACATTAATGATATTGAATTCATTATAATTTCCTGGCATTCTGTAAATATAGGGTATCATAGGAATAAAAAATGGAAAAAAAACTTTTTCCAATAGGTTGAATTTTTTCGAATCGGTACCATGTAAAAGTAGCAACCTATTTTTGTTTGAGTGGGTGTGCATGTACATGAGGGAGGTGAGAAGCGTCGACTCGCAGTTTTTAGCGTGCCTCCGAGTTTTTATAGTTTTTAGTTATGTGAAATTTTACAAGTATTCGCTTCATATGAAGGTTTTAATTGATATGTTCCAAAATGTTTATTCGCGGATACATGTTGTATGAATGAGTCGGCTTTAATTAGACCAGTCTTAAAAAAAATAAACAAATTCTTTATTTCCTATTTATCGTTTTTAAACATTATTTAAGGAATATGAAGCTTGAAGATTCTGCGACTGGTTTCAAATGAAAAAAAATAGGGTAAAAATATTTCTGTAAAAGTTTGTGACCGGTTTTGTAACAAAGAAATGTCAAATCACTATAACTAATGAAGATTCTATTGCTGACATGACACTGCAGTAACCGCATATACGAACAACTTTGTGAAATATGTTGTATATATTTATTAGTGACGAATTATTTAATTTTTTTCTTCAATTATGAATTAAGACCGACTGTTAAAATCTGCCAAAACTGATCGATAAAAATATTACAAATTGACTTAGTTTCTAATTTAATTTAGTGTCTAATTTATGCTTAAACTTAATGATATAAAAAAAAATCATATATTGTCACACACAGTTGAAGCCAGTGTCCCTTTTCTTACCATTATTAGAGATATATATTTTTAACTCACTGCCATGTTATTCTTTTTTTGTTACTCTTTCTTTTTTGTTACTCTGTGTATATGAAACAAAATTATAACTAGTATTTTGCTTTGTTGATGTTTGAGATTCCATTTCTTGCAATTTATGTGGCTTGACTCCATCCAACTAAGCTTAACTTTAATCTGCTAATTTCTTACTTTCACCTTAGAGTTGATTTTATAATTGTTTACATGTTTTACAAACATGAACTATAAGCTGTTAACAATCACAGAATTTTTGTTTTATCTTACATGGTTGCACTACTAAGAGAGAGTTGAGAATATAAATTGTTATCGTAATTAAATTTACAAGCAAAATTTCAAGTTTAATTAATCATTGGCACATATCTATTACATCATCAAGGCACATATCTATTACATCAAGTTTAATGACTCTGACAAAAATCAAGGCACATATCTATTACATCAAGTTTAATGAGTCTGACAAAAAAAAACTTAATTTCTAATAAACTTTCATTAAAGAAGTTTTATAAGAAATAATTCAAATTACGTCAATTTACTATACATACTATATAGCTGAAATGTTCCCTAAATGGTTTTTCTTTACGTGAAGTCAGTAGTTTTATTATTTATTTCATTTCGCAATATCCGAAAAAGTACATAATTTATAAATTTGTATTTATTCACCTTAATCGATCTTGTCTCAATTTATGTTATTGAGATTATTAGATTATTAGTATTAATTGTTTTTCTTTAGTTTTATTAGAAAAGATGTTATTCCATAAGCCAATACCATTAAATACTCATAACCAAAACCAACTCAAAGTCAGACTCACAGTTGAAGACCTTCTATAAAATTTAATTATTCAGATATGTTACTGTCAAATTTATATTGATGAATCATCCAGTATATTTCAAAATAATCATTAGAGATCAAACACATTGAAATGAGGAAGAACGGTTTTAAGCAATTGTCCTTAGTTGCAGGTGAATTATAAATTACATCTTTATCGGTTATACATGGACAGAAGCTTCACTCGATTGGAGATATGTTTTAATGATGATGCTGCAAAAGAGGTGTCAGTAAATATTAATACTGGATACGCTGGTAACGTAGTTTGCTTGTCCTATTAGAATATAGTTCGAAACTAATAAACGACCTCAAGAGTGCGTATATTTGCATTTGTGACTGTGAAGTAGCTTCTCTATAATGCGTTACTCATGTTTCAATGATCCATGACTTTGTAGCTCTTAGAAATTACACGCAAATATTTTCTTAGAAAAAAAATACGGGAAATAATTTAAAGTAGTTTATAATTATGTCAAATACGTTTGTAACAATAAATTACACAATTAAGCCATTTTGAGGCAATTTTCTGAATAAGATAAAATGATGAATTGACCAATAGGGAAATTTGAATGAAATCAATATTTTACTTAAGTGATCACCGTTATAAAAATAAACATAAAAAACATATTTGTAAACATTAAAACTTAAAATCGTTTTCAATTAATGTGAGAAAATGCTATCTGAATGTTTAAAAAAATCACATCAAAACGCCAATCGACTTGCAATGATCTCACCTCATTAATTGCTTGACAGGAGCGTAATATGCATTGTTGTTTTCATGATTTAATTTCTCAATTAAAATAGTAACATGGTTGATTTAAGTGGATTGAGAAACCTACTTAAGTTTTACGCAGTAACGGTTACGTTTTCCTGTTGCGGAAGTTTAGATTTATCGAGCACAGAGGTAAAAAATCTTACCCGCTGGATAACGTTATGATTTAAAATTTTATGAAATTTTACAAGAATTTTACGAATATTTTTTAAAATGGAAGGACAAAGGCGCGAAACATTACAATATTTGTTAAAATAATTCTATTTAAAAGGATTGTTTGATGGATAATGCGTTGAAAAATCTCATTAATTCCTACTTTTATTATAAATTATTTAGTGTGTAATCTTTATTTAATGTCAGAACTTGGTGTAAATGAATTTTTGAGGATTTTGATACATGACGTTATCTTACATATCTTGGTGTTATAGGGCTAAAATGTGTCTCCTGCATTTAGTTTTAGTATTAAACATTGAACTTCTTTCGTTTTAACCATGTTTATTGCAAGTAAAAATCCAAAGATTTATAAGCTTATAAATGTGATATGCGAGTTCTTTATTCTCTTCATAAAAAAATTAATTAAGGGCAATTTCTTTTTTCAATAATACCGACGATATTAGAGTCACCTAATTTCTTGATCAAAATTCCTTAAAATTCTATCGTTTTAAAATTATGTATCAAACATGTTGACCATCAATATATTATATGATATATTTAGAAAATTAATTATATTAACAAATTAAGATTAAGATTCTGTATAATTAACATTATTAAATAAAACGATGTATTTAATTTCAGCTAAACTTTATACATCAACATAATTCAAAATGTAATCAATTCATGTCTATTTAAATTTTGGAATTTAATATTTCACTTGTTCAAAATAAATTTTCAACATAATTTAATAAGTTATTAATGATTTCGTCACATTAAATATATTTTTAAGAAATCTATTATATTCCTTTATGTTTATGTAATAAAAATACAAATTTAACTATTACGTTTTTTATGCCATCGATAAAGTAATAAAAGATAACGATAACAATTTTTCAGTTAATCGTATGGCACATATCTATTACATCTTATTATGTTTTCGTATGCTTTGCATGATTATATCCGTAAATGTAAATCTTATTACTTAATTTTTATTACATAGAAAGTCTTGTAACCGCTACCTTGAAGTCATCAACAAAAGCATTTGTGAGATTTAAATTATTTATCGTTAGGCAGGTAAAACTTCGGCCGTTATTACTTTCTGAATATTGCCGTGAATATTTTCACTTTAATACCTCTTGTCAAATCAATAAAGCGCTGCGCGCTGAAGCACCTTGTGGCGGTGCGCTCTTGTGTAATCGACTTTCAATTTCAAATGAAAATCTTTGTTCAATAATGGAAAATGTTTTAGACAAAACTTGTTTCCCAACTTTGAAGGCATTTGCGTATTTTCGGAGTGAACAGAACGTAGGTTTAAATGAAGGCATTATTGTTTTCTGACATGAGAGTGGTTGAAATCTTCGGCTGGTGTTGACATTGAAAACTGATTTCACTTTATTAATCTACGAGAACTATTGCCAATATTAAACATTGTTGAACCAACTTTTGTAAATTTTGGGGATTTCAAGAAGTTATACGCTTCTGTGCTACACAGGATATCTGTAATTGTGAGATTTAAATTATTCCACGTCTCATTTCAGTACAAAATTAGCGTTATTTATAAATTCTATATGTTGATGTATTATTTTAGGGTAAAATAATTTTTTATAACTTTACACAAGCTCATGAAAATTTTACAAAAATACGTAAAATAAAAATAGGACGCGTTCATATAATATTATTTTCTAGAATAATAAATATTATTATATATAATTTTGGAACAATAATAAACTTCAATGTTAAAATTAATTTTAAATTTAATTAAATTTTGAAATAATTATAACAAAAATATTTGAATTTTAAAATGCTTAAATTTTAATTTTTAATTGGATTAAATTTAAAACTAATTAAAACATGAAATTTTATTATTCTAAAAATGTATCCTTTTTATTTCATCAAACAATCGAAATAAAGTTTAATTAACATTGAAAATAAATTAATATGCTAATCTATTTTAAATATTTTACATGTAATTTATAATTCAGTATTTTATATTTATTTTTTTGATAAATAACTATTTTTCCTAAAATATTAAATGAAATTTATTGATTTAAATACTTACTTTACATTTTTGCTTTGAAAAAATGATAAAAAAGAACATAAAATATATAAATTAGAGAGAGAAAGAGAGAGACAGAAGACAGAGAATTTAATAAAAGAGGGCTGCGCTCTTTGGCATGACAAAAATACACTAATATAATCGATAAAAATCTACATATTAAATCACGTTTAGTGTTGAAAAAATAATGTAAGGAACTTCGTTCCTGATGAGAGTACCCCGGCTGCACAGTTTTTTTTTTTATTTCGTTAGATTTTTACTGTTTTTTTTAATTCTTATTAACAATTTTTGTTAAAATAATCATTGTTTACATTATCAAGTTTTACATTATCCCTTCAAACATAATATTTATATTAATAAAATTTTACAGTAAATTAAAATACCATATCAAAGCATTCTTTGTTCTCGTTCTGACAGGCGATTTTCCGATAATAAGAGAGAAAAATAATTTTAAAGGTTGCGAAGGAAACATCTCGTTTTCTTGATCACGAGTAACGAAAATTTAGAAACTTCACGTTTGGTCACATATATTCATTTAAATGGATCCTAATATATGCGTTAGAAGAAATAAGACTACGTAATATAATCGATATTTGTAGCTTCTCAGCGTTTTCTGACTTTTTTAATTCACTGTAAGAACGTAATGTGGTTACGAATATAACTTGAGAATATTATATTTAATCATGACAGTTCTGAGAAACGTATTAGTTTGTAATTAAGAGATCAGTTAAGCGTTGTGTACGTTTCGGAAATTTACTGGTTTAGCCGTTTATATTATTTAGCAAGACACGATGTAAATACATAACCAGTGTGTCTAAATCCAAAGAAATCCATGTGGCTAAATAAAAACAAATTCAGCGGAGTATGTGAGTACCTTGATACATACCAGTTGGTTTCACATTGAAGCAAATATGCGTACTGGATTTAGGCACTATGCAGTTTGCAACGAATTTTAATAAAAAGGATTACTGGTTAGATATTTTATTATTATGATGAAATATATTTAAAAATTAGAACTTCCAAATGCTAGATAAAATTGATAATAAACTAAAATATTAAAAAAATTGTAAGAAATACATCACGAAACGAACATAAATTCTGTACAGTATTCTCTGCAATTAGTCTGGACAAACAAACGATATAAAATCTCTTTGCGTAAATAAGTTTTTAGAGTATGACATTGATTGCTTTTAGTAGCATATTTAATAAAGCTTCGTTTGTTCCATATTATTGATTATCAAATTTAATCTTTTAGGTAAGTTTGCTATTGATATTACTACTGATTTTGCATAAAACGTTCAATGTAACGCCAGTATTCGGCCTCCCCATGGGCATACATCCAATACAACCTCTTCGAATTCTTCCTTTTGGAATCAGTGTATATTTACATTTTATATTTACATACAAATATTATCAAGTCCGAATTACACAAAATATGAAGCTGGATTGGTTGCCCCAAATATTGAAGATTCTTATTCTGTTTAAGGAATAATTAAAAAGGTTGAATTTATAAAGTTACCTTTTTATTAAAAAAATATTGAAATTGGTTTAAAGTTTTCTACCTATAAAAATTTACATCACAATTTGTGTAATTTGTCAGCTTACATTTTCTCACGTTTTGTATGGATCCTCTTGCACTTTCTCCGTATATCCTGATGTTCTTAATTTTTTTTAAATTTTCCTTCCAATTAAAAGAAACTCGGTGGGTTAACATCCGGTTTAACTAACGATTTACATTTTGAAAATAATAAATATTCTTCTGTTATAAGCAAAGTGGAAAAATAATACTGTTTCAAATTTCTGGCAGATGACGAATTATTTTGTTCATACTTATGGCTATTTTTTGATAAACCATATGTGTATTATTTTTTTGTAATATTATACTATTCAATTTTACTCGGTCAATTTTGCTGCAAATTTTTTATAAACAATTACATTACTTGCATAAAAGCGGTGACTGTAAATGAAAATAAGTATCATTTAATTAAGCGACTTTTTTAAGGACTTGTAAAACCGTAATGAGACTAATAATAATATATCAGCCTAAAACTTTAGCTGTCTGTAAGTGCGTTGTAGTATGTAGAGTAAATAACCTACTCGAAATTTATAAGCTATGTGATCTATGTTTAGTCAATAGAAAAAATTAGGTTTTTAATAAAACATACTTTTGGAACATCTTCATATCAAAGGTCAAAAATTTGTAATTTCTTTTTTTCATCTAAACTTGTAGCATACAACGTTAAAAATATTATCAAATAAAGTATGATTGTGATTGTTTCACTTTATTTACATAACCGCACGTTGGTAAAACGTAACATGTATAAGAATCACTGAATTACGTAACTTCAATATCATTGATTTTCAAAAATTGCTTTCGTTTCTAGATGAATGCCAAATATGTATAGCTACATTATTTGAAATATTTTAAACGTATCGGGAATAAAACTTCAGCCCAAAATGTTTTTTTTAGAAATCCATTACTTCTTACTTCGTAGTATCTCCAAACTTATTTCTTACAATAATTATCGGGAATTAAAAATATTGAACTCGAATGTTCATACCGAGAAATCTATGTGATCACAACAAAAAATCAATGTTTATCAGGTATCACTAGAAAAAATGGAACTTAAAATTTTGTTTTATTTTCTTATAATAACTAATATCGAATTATTATTTTCTTGTGCCATCTAATCTTAATCTGAGACGAAAATGTTTACGTCACAATGAAATGTTTTTCCAACAAAATTTACCATCCCCAATTTAACAACATTTTCTTCTTTTTGGTTCGAACGGAACGTTGATTTGAATGAAAGCATTGTCGTGTTTCTAAGAAATTCGTCTAGAAGTCTGGTATTGGATAAATTTAGCTATATACCTCGATGTTATGTCCCAGATTTATTATTAGTTCCTTCTTATTAACGCAGTTAGAGATAATAAGACATGATAGAAATACATCGATGTTTTTAAGATTTTTATCGAGATATGGAAATATTTTGATAATAGATTTTTAGGCTTTCACTTTATTTAAATGGAAATAAAATAATTAAAATGCTTTGTTAATATTTCCGTGTAGTTTTTACAGATTTTGTGAAAATATTTTATGTCTCTTTGATTATAAAATATACAACTACATTTATTCAAGTCTTTTTTATTACAAAACAATGAAAAGTTTTGACTAAGATAACTTGGTCGATCTAAAAGTAATTTGAGCTTTCATATTTTATTAAGAAAATATGCAACTCTGTTTTACTTTATCGACAAACCACAAAATGTTATTTCATATGATATTGGTCTTATTCCAATATAGTGTAATTCAATAGCTTATTCTTAGTAAATAATTTCAATGTAAAAATTTGAGAAAGTGTCATTTGTTTTTCAAATGTAAGATTACATAAATGGTGGAGAGTAGAAAACTTGCCAATAATGAACTAAACTTTTATTTGTTATATTGCAAAAGCTGTGAAATAAACTCTTAAATGGTGATTTCAAATTTAGAGTGGCATTGCGAGAGAAAAGTTTTTTCTTTTGAGAAATCTCTTCCAAGCAGATTGTGCCATAAGGCCATTTTAGGTCATGAATTTCCAAATATTCTACTTTATCTCCACCAAATCTGTATACCAGAGTTGAAATAATTAATCGTCCGAAAGTTTATCTGTACAAATATTATAAATGCGAATGTTAGCTGGTCGGTCAGCCCGTCATCAAATATGCAAGAATCGGTTAATAACTTAACCTATTTTAACTAAAATAAGAAAGAGAAAACATGACACCACAAAAAGTAGGTCATATGTCGTGAATATTTTTTCCAATCCCTCAATATGAAAGTTAACTAAAAAATATTGGCGATTGAAATTTGGAGATATAAAATTTACTCAACCACAGATAAAATAAAGCTTAATAAAACAAATTGGTGTATGTGGTATCAATAGGAATAGTTAAGCGGTTAAATAAACAAGGAATAGACGTATTTACTAATATGATTTCATATGCCTTTTTTTTCACAGTCTTCGCAACATACTTTATTTTTCTTAATAATTAGTAGCTGTAATTAAGTAAACACCCTAACATCAAATTCCACATTTCAACAAACTGCACTTTAAAATTTCCGTCATACATAATTAAATAATAAATCTACTTAAAGTAATAAATATATTTTCCCACGTACGAAGTGGTTGTTAACAGTCATATACATGCATATCAAAAACAATTTTAGCACATAAAAACCTCATTCCAGGCATACCACAAAATATTTTAACAGCCACTTTGGCAAAAGGAGACCACGCCCGATACTAATTTTCTTTATTTTTCGTTCGGAAGTTTTGTTAAATAAAGGATACCGCCAATTGAAGGCTCGCTTTTTTTTGTTAGAAGAAGAAATTTAAAAACAACACAAGAAAAATAAATTACGAAAGTCTAATTTACAAACCAAAATTCTTTTACTCTTAATAAATTCATTCGTTGGCAGTATCCTTTAACTAACAAAACTTACGAAAGAAAAATAAAGAAAATTAGTATCGGGCGTGGTCTTCTTTTACCAAATTGGCCACTACAATTGTTTGTGATATGCCCGGAATGAAATTTATAATTATTTCTTAAACTCCTTTCCTCTCCTATTCGGACATAATAGCTATTTTTAGCGCTCGGGTATTCCATGGAGCTGGGTGTATAGCCCTAACATGCCGTTTTAGAATATCCCACAGATGTTCGATAGGATTGAGGTCAAGGCTTTGTGCTGGCCAATCTAAACAGCGAATCTGGGTTTCAGTCAAGTAAGCGTCTACTTTCCCCACTCAATATACTCGAGCATAGCTGCCGTAACGGTCAGTGCCGGTTGTCCACGAAGAATTAAAATTTATTTGATGTATCGTTATGCATTAAGAGAGCATTTTCTAAAAAAGGCTTAATCTATACGTTTTCAGAAGTTAACAAAATCTCCACCATAACGGGTAAT
This sequence comes from Druceiella hillmani, assembly GCA_039881145.1. Classification (NCBI taxonomy): domain Eukaryota; kingdom Metazoa; phylum Arthropoda; class Insecta; order Lepidoptera; family Hepialidae; genus Druceiella; species Druceiella hillmani. Next base: position 20,241,160 of record JAYKKI010000012.1, read on the forward strand.
TTCTTCGAAACTTACATTTGTTTAACGCTTTATAGGTATTCTGAGTATTTCACAACTTTGTTCCTCACTAAATAAAAAAAATCTGGTTCCATCAAAAATATATTCTTGCTCCAGTTTACATCGATACTTGTTGCACAACTTGAGCAAACCTCGACTTTACAATATGGTGGTAGTTTAGGACCCAGTTTCAGCTACGGAGATCAACTTCTAGAAGTATTCTCCTGATAGTCCACAGGCTAATACTTATATATTTCACTTCTTCGAGATTGTTTTTGATGTGTAGGTAAACTTTTTAGATTGTGTATTGTGTAGGTAAACTTCCGGTTTCGTAAAGCTTGGGTCACAATACATCGGTCGGCCCTGGGTTCAGTGTACCATTTTCTCCCCGATCCTGATCTTCTTTTGAATGAATCGCTCTCCTTAAATCTTTTCCAGGTCTTCTAAATGAATTTTTTTCCAAATTTTATGAAGGAATTTGACAACATTAAGCAAAGCCTTAAACTATAGAACGTCTTAAAATTTGTCTAAAAAGACCGTGAAATAAATTAACATCAATATGCATATTTGAAATTAATTAAATAGTTTAACGAACATTTTTAGAATAAATTAAACATTTTCGAATTCCGATCATTTTATTTTACTTGCCTTTTTAATACGCAGACAAATATTTCCGATCATTCAAATGCATATAAAACCTCTTCCTTTTAAGATATATACATTTTGCTTAAATGATACCAACATTCAGGAAACAACAGATTTGAAATACTAATAACAGATAACACATAACTACATTAAAACCGTAACCAAAAGGCAGAATCTATTAAGACTCTCCCCCAAATATATTTAAGAGCGTGTCTTAATGCAGTGGCTACATATAATATTAACGTACAAATATTTTCACATTGACCTGAAATTATACGTATTGGTAAAGTAGAACTGAAAACTGTTCGTGTCTATTTATTCATATTTATTTAAAATGTGTACAAAATTGTCGGATGACATTTGATTATTGAATTAAAATAGATGCTTATATTTTATAATATTATTACTGTTGGATATCCCAGTTATTTTCCTCGTAATGATATTTTACATTCAGGTAATTATGAACTATTGATTTTACCAGAATTGAAATATGATTTGCGTCGTGTCCACAATTTTCGCTATGAAATATTCTGTAAAAATTATTTTTTTTTCTGAAATGAGTGTCAAAACATTTGTTACATTTTGTGGAGAATTATCTGACAATTTTTTTACTCGTAGAAAAAAGTTTTGGGTGCCTGTTTTTGTACAAAAGATATATATATATATATATTGTGTGTGTATTAAGTAAATACATATATAAATAAATATAGTAACTTATGTTCCTCCTTCACTTTTTAGTTATGCTAGGACTAATTGGAGTTACAAAAAAATAATCACTGCGCATGTACTTTTCAAGTTTATCTCATGTAAATAAGATAAATATTTGTGTTTTTTAAATATTAAGTTAAAGTTACGAAATTTTTTTCGAAGAAATTATTAGGAATGTAGGTAAATTGTACAATCATATCCGTAATAGTATATTTTCTCAGCTAGCGTCAACATTTTTATTTCTCAATGTGGACAAGTAAATTATAAACAAAAAAATTGTGCGTGTCAGCTCCGACGCGCGACTGGAGTGTACTCCCTTAAGTACGATTTTCTTGGAATGTACAAAATAGGTAACACTGCATATAAATACCAATATCATTCATTAAATGTAAATGAAAAATTGTTGAGTAAATAAATGCTGACATTATAATTATTTTCAATTTAAACACATGAACAAGATTAAATTTATATATTGAAATTAAAAACATTTAGTAACGTCAGACTAAAAAGTTCACACATAATGACATTTATTTATTACAATTAAAATTTTCTATTACTGAAATTTGTTCTGACTAGCGACGTTATTCCCTTTACCTATAGCTAGAATATTAAAATGTACATTTCAATTAATTTGCGCTGGATAGTTAATTACCTACAGCCATAAAGATAAAATATGTATGCAGTTAGTTTGAATTAGACGATATAAGCTAGTGACTGCTTTAATTCAGAAAGTTATCAATACATATTTATTTTTAATATTTGGTAGTTTAACAAATACCTGCAATAATATATTTTATTTTGACAATTGAATTCGAGTACAAATGATGACTGAAGTGACATTAAGTGAAAATTCTAATATTGAACGCAATTTATGTTTCAACTTGCCCATTACTAAATTAATAACATGCATTAAATAGTTTGGACTAATAATATCTTTCATATTTTAATATTTATAATCATTCTTTGAAACCCTATGGGTTTCAATGTGAAAATCCTGTTTCATTGGTTAACACAAGATTTCATTGAATATTTTTTTACCAATCTCTTACCAAATTATAATGTAAACTTATGAAACCTTATTAATAAAGCTTGATAAAATAAAGGTAATTAAAATAAAAATAGTACAAAAAGTATATAAATATGGCATATACAAAAGAAAACGAAATAAGAAAAAAACAATAATTAAAAATACAAAAAAGAATAAATATGTATAAGTGAAAAATTAATAATCTAAAATCGTATTTTATTTATCTTTCAATTCCATCTCTGCAACTTCAGCACGAGCCTTCGCTTCTCGATCTTGACTTAACAAAATTTCCTTGCGGATTTTTTGAAACTCGTTTTCTCTGCGTTGTCTCTGCTCCACTTCATTCCACGGGCAATATCTTTGTAATTCTTCCATCTGAAGTAACTGACGTTGACTGTCCCTTATATTCATCGATTTTTGCTCAGATGGATCTTTAGATAATTAACTATTATTAATTCAATGTCCATTCATGGATATCACAAATACACAAATTTTAAATTTCAACATAGTTTCGCCTATCACTAGAAAGAAAATAACACAAAAGTGCAATGGAACGACTCTTAAATGAGTTTTACAATTTTTAATTATCAATGTGATTAAATTGCATACTACTTTCGTTTTTTTTATGGTGTTTCTTCAGTATTAAATATAAATTCGAATAAAATTCACTTCAAATAAATCAATCTAAAAACTTTTGGTGCTCTGTTACTATAATAATCAGTTTCTAAAAAAAAACTATAAATATAAGGTTAATTGTACACTTATTTACGTTAATTATGTTACACAAGTTGTTTACCTCAATTGAATTACTGGGCAAAATCGTTTGATGGGACTTCCACAATTAGCTCAGGCGCTGTTAAGGAAACGCCAAGGTCAATTTAAATGACGCTAATCGCTTCGCCTCCGCCGGTGGCCATCCGCTGCATACAAGTCTATTATCTGCTTGGCTTTTATATTAAACCAAAGTCGGCATAGTTGACTTCCTTTAGCCTAAAGAAACAAATAAAGTACACGTTTTTCTTAACCACACTATTTAAAAAAAATAAATTACATTCGTGCAAACAAATTAATTCTGTATTCATCAAACAAATCAATTCTGACTTCATCTTGGACGAGAGTACAGGTCCTATGAAATCCAACTACAAAGATTTAATTTGTCATCACTAGCTGTATAGGGGAAAAGCGCTGATCTATTATATTTATATAACATACATTCGTATGTTGATTGTCACTATCTTCTCTCTCTACTCAACTTCAATACTCGACTTAGATCCCGTATATCATTACAGAGATTATTCATACTACAAGTGTATAACTATAATATCTCTTTTTATAACCCCATTATTCGAATGTGTCGATAGTATAACGCTATTATTTATCAACATCTGTCCTTGGAAATATTTAAACAGAAATTAGTAACATTCAGAAAGGAAATAAAAAATATATTATATTTAAATTAAAACCAACTAGTATAAAATTAATGTTTTTTTTCAGTATGAAGAAAATAATGTAATTCTAAGGTAATAATAACTTTTATAATTAGTAAATACATTTCGTAATAAATATGTAATAACACAAGTAACCCTTAAAAATGTTTACATAGATACTCTAACCATTTTGTGCACACGTAATTCGAGTTATAGAAAAGTTTTATACTCTGTTCTTTTTATTATACATCTACATGACTGGAACTTGTGAGCTTTTCAATAAATACATAAATTCTATTTTCATTGCAAACGTGAACATTTAACTGCACTTACCCTTTCATTATTATATCCACTAGCATTATATCTATCTCGACATTTTTTTCATCTTCACGTTTCCTTCGTCGATGAGTTTATTTTCAATCACATCTTTGTGAGAGACGAATATTTTTACTCGATTTTCGTGTAGTTTTTTTTTCATTTATTTATTTTACTACTTTGTTAAATACAATACTTCCAGCTAAAACAAACTTTACTTACAACTGTCAGTAATTTTCTTCTTCACGTTTGCTCCGTCTATGCATTTTCTATTACATCTTCGTGTGATACAAATACCTTCACTCTGTTTCCTTTTCTTGTATTCATTTTACTACTTTTGTTAAACGCAACACTTTCAATCAAAACAAACTTTGCATACAACTGTCAGTAAATAATTCGATATATAAATTAAAGATGTGCCTGAAATTACCTGATTACACTTTTTTTGACGCTCTGAACTCCGTATGCTCTGTACTTCTGATTTTACTATTCGTAAAACTTCATACCGGGTACTGCAAATAAAAATCGATTCTAGAGGAGTAAACTCTGAACAAAGGGATTTGCTTTTTCTGGGAAGATTATATTTGTCGTATAGCCCTAGTTTGAAACAAAGTCACAAAGCACACAAAGTGTAAAGTTTTTCGTCTTATTCGCTTAATAGTTCACTCATTAGAAATATTATTGCATAGCAGGAAATAATGTTACGGTACATGAAGGAAAAAAATACGGAATAATTTGTCTTTAATTTTTTTATTAAAATTTGTCTTTATATCTAAAGTTATTGTAAAATTATTTTTTTTATTTCTTAAACGTATAATGCAGCGAATTACCTGCATAGTCTGTATTTTCAAATCAGAAACACTCCAAGGAGGCAAACTGATTAAAACTTGTAACAGTGTTCTTTTCAATTAATTTGACATTGACTGTGCATGCATTCAAAAATATTATAATAATATCCCTAATATAATTTTACTAATGTAAAGAATTATTAACTTTTACTTTTTTATTCATTCTCCAATATTAAAATTCCTAAATCTCTACGAACTCAACCTCATTTCGCATCACTACTTTGCAAAATATTGCTTTACTTTGTTACGTTATATTTACCTCCATTATAAGATTCTCCTTAACAGAGAATAAACGATAGAGCATAATAAATCGCGCAAAGAGCGAGGGTTAATCACTGTGAGAAACTTTACAGGTGGCGACCTAATGAATTGTAAACATGAAAACGGATAATAGCCAAGTTCTACAGTCCAAAGAAAATCTATTCGTAACACTGGACAACATATTTACTTTATTCATAGCTCAATTTATGTCCGCGCTAGCAAGAAGAAACTGGATGAGAAGAAACATAAAATCATTGCTATCTTTAACTTTCTTGAAAAGAAGTAAAGTGTAAAATGTTACATGTGTTGCGTTTTATTTAAATACGAGATCGTATAAAACAATATTTTGTTTTCAGCTCATCGATTTTGTATTTTTTAGTCTTGTTTACATTAAAGTTATTTTAGTATATTTTTTAGTCTTGTTTGGTTTTTTTTAGTCTTGTTTACATTAAAGTTATCTATACACTTGCGTAATATTTCATTATACTATGAATTAATTTAAAATGTGTTGTTTTATGAATATAATATATCGTACTTATTTTGGTTATCTCACAATAAAATATCAAAAATTATATTTATAACCGTGCATAAAAAGGCAACTTCGAATAATTCTGTTGTTTTTATAATTGAGATATAGAGTAGAATAACCAGTGATTCATTTTGGAATTATCATGAAAATATATTTGCTATAAAATCAGAAGTATTTAATGTGGTAAAAAAATCGGTGGTGTAGAAAATATTTTTCTGCATCGAAGTTCGGACTTACACCCTATTTATGGCATCTATATCCTACTCTAACAAATACCTTGCAGTTAGTAACGTTGACACAATCTATAGCTCTGATATTTATTTCCTTGGCTAATAAAAAAATTCTAACTCGTCCTTTAAAACGCAAGACCTTCAAATCATTTTTTTCTGCTTCCACATTACTTCTCTTCCTCCCCTCTGAAATTGTGAAAAACCCCGAAAACTTGAATATTTTAAAAATAAAATTAAAATCCTTAAATAAACACCTGTCTACTATGGGATCATTACTTTTGAATTAGTGGTCGTTAAATTGAAACCTTTGTAAAATTTGTGGTTAAGTTTTATTTGATAGTATAAGGATATATAGAAATAGATTTCTGATTTAGATGGAATGTTGTCTTTTTAGAAAATTTAAATAAAAACAAAGAGCTTCTTTAATAGCGTTTCCATTTCCTCTATTAAGAAACTTTTCTAAATGTTATATGGTATAACACTTTCAGAGCCCCTACATTAATTTTGTTTTAATATACTAAATAATATTTAATTTAATAAATGAAGAGGATATGTTTATTTAGGTCCTTTCCTCGACATAAAAAATGTCAAATATGTTAATTATGATGAATTGGCCACGTAATTGGTTTTCCGATTCACGTTTAAAAATTTATTAGTTGAAATGGCAGGAAATTAATTTCACAACAAATTAAGGCATGGTTAATATCTATTAAATTGCGTAAATCTGATTTACTGCGATTTTATTCACAGTTAAACTATTTTGTTATTAAATAGTTAACGTGTAGTGCTAACAAATTTTTAAGTTTCAATAAGAGCGAAGGAAGGTTTGAAAAATTGCTTCTACAATTGCTAATGGAATAGATTTAAATGTAATTTGGCAACAATATACAGTGGTCAGTAGAAAATTTTTCATTTAAATTAATCACGTATTTAAATATAAATAACAAATAATTGCATTATACTTTGAAATTAATAATCATTACCAATTTGTAAACTGGTTTCTTTACTTGCATTTTAATATACTTTCGTTGTTTTTTATTGTACTATAGAAAAGTTGGAAACACTGGAATATGACGTAAATATATATTTACATTTTATTATGAACGAATATAAGATTATCTGCGTAATTAGATATTTTTATGCATGCGACAAAACTAAATAACTATATGGTCGTTTTATTATAGTAATATTGCAGTCCTAAAACAATTAGCAGCATTTTTTAGGCAAACGATACTTTATATGTCTATAACTGTTTATGTCCTTATTTCAGTGAGATGGAGTCATATTTAAGACTTCTGATAACCTATGTCGGCGGTGACCATGAAAAGTTATGGAAATTGTAGAAAAGTTAAAGATTAGAAGCAATATTAACTGGCATGTGAGGAGTCCAAATCTTTCTTGGTCCGATTTCACTTTGTGAGACTTTCTTATGGTCTTGTTTAAAATATAGCTTATGGTCTAGTAACTTAGCTTATGGTCTTGTTTAAAATAAAATATAAAATATGTTATGCGAAAGCCTCACTATGTGATACTTAAGCATACATAACCATTTGAGATTATGTAATATTTCCATTAAACTATTTATAAATAATTATACCTCTATTTACTTCCTAAACATATTGTCTATTGTAATTTTCACGTGCGTAAAAATAATGTAAATTTTTCAATAATTATATAATTTGGAATCACTGTTATAGTTTTCATAAATTTTAAGTAAACTTCTAACCGTTTTTTTTAATTTTTAATTTTGCCATTTCGGAGGGAGGTGAGAGGAGAGGTTATATTTATTGAATACATCTTCAACGTTACCTTAAGAGTGATGATTTACAAGAAACTCTTGACCCTATAAAATTTGGAAATGTATTTAATAATCACTTATCCTGAATTCAAATGAATACATTTCAATGTTGAGTATTGAGGAACATGTGGATTGATATGATTCATTACTAAGCCACATTTCAAGTTTCCGAGCTAAAAGATTTCCATGACAAATGTCAGCGAATGATAAACAGAGGTACAGGTGTGTGACCTTATAAGCTTTCTTTTTTGACGGAATGACATCCTACCTCATCAACTATTCCAGCAGTTTTAATTCTTTTTAATTTTATGTAAATGTTTTAAGAATAATATTAAAATAATTTATCTTTATAAGCGAAAATGCAATGTGTCAATATTACAAATTTAACTTTTTCATATGAATCAAAATTCTTCCTTCAAAATTAATTTCTCAGTTATATTAAATTAGCAGCAAGGTACACTGACAAAGAAAAATAATAACTCTTAACATGGGTTTTCACAGAGTCGAATACTATCCTCTCTACGAATCTCGACTACATTTACCTTACTTCGTTTATGTTATAGATGTGATACATAAATTATTGATAAGTAGGAACAAACTAGGAGCTCTTAACAAGTGTTTATTACCAATTAAATAAAGCTACGTGATGTAATATTATTTCTACTTTCTTTAAGTTCTTTACCACGATCTAGGTTTCGTTTTATATCTTCAGGTTAGCTATTAGCAAAGATTCTATTAGCAAAGATCTTTGTTAATAGCCCACCTGAAGATGTGTAACACAACGAAACCTAGGTCGTGGTAAAGAACTTAAAGAAAGGAGAAATAATACTACGTCACGTAGTTTCATTTAATTGTGAATAATGAATTTCTACAAAATTAACGCCAAATGTATTCAATGTTCAAAGTAATTTCTAAGTAGAAACGAATAGAAGCGTACTTCCGCTGGTGATCCCGCTTCAAGTCGTTAAAATAGAAATTGGATCCCCACATATCAATATACTCTGTTTCAACATACCTCTGATTGGAGACGGGTCAACTACCTAAGAGTATTTTGAAACAAATCATATGTAATAACGTATCGTGTTTTAGTACGGGGCACAATATAAAATAAACCTATTTACTGTTATTGTTGATTTTACTGAGTTACAGAAACATTTAAATACTTACAAAAATTGCTACAGTACATGTATAAAGTGCTATGCTATTGCTGCTATGGGTGTATATACTTTTTCTTCAGTAAATAGTATAGTTCTCGTAGCTCTTTGCATGGGTCGCTGAGCATTTTCATACATTAAATGAAGACCACTAAAGATGATACCTTTTCCGTACACTTTCTTTATGAAAAAAGAAATTGGGTATATACTACCTGTGTATATAGTTCCGAGGGCACCATGTATTATGTCAATAAAATAATCACGTAATTTAAATTTTTGGACTAGAGTTTTGTACCAACCTCACTTTGCCTACAGTTTCAATAAATTATTTCCATCTAAAAGGTATAGCTATTAATAGGAAAAAAACTAAATTATGTTTCATTTGCTGTTAACGACTATGATTAATGAAACTAAACGAATATTAGAATAATGAAACTAAAAATAATGAACAATTTAGGAACTAATAATAGAAAATTAGTCAAGTCCATATTGAAATACGCCGAAAATAAGATTTCGTAGAAGATATTTCTTCATGACTTTTATTTAATAAATTTAATCAAGTATTAGAATTATGACTTTTTCAAAAATTTCAAACAAGAGAAAATGAAATTTTAATGTTAATTTTTGATTTGATATTTAGTTAAAAAGAAACTAATATTTTAATATAACTTTAGGAAAATATGAAAACATTGCCATATTGCACCATATTAGATATCATTTAATATTCAAACAGAAGTAATCGTGGCGTAATTATAGCTTGCCGTTCTGAATGTTATATACTAATAAAAATGATATCTACATTATATATATTATTAATGTTAATAATAACTTTTACAAAAAAAATATTATAGATTTTACACCGAATAAAAATCGACTTATGTGACTCATGAATTTCGTCAGAGTTTGTATTCTTTGAATCTGTATTACCGGTAACCTTAGAACTATCGGCTTCTTGCCCTGCTGCTTCGTAACATAAATTGATTTTAAGTTACATTTTATACACTTTCAGATATGGTTCCAACTAGTGAATACACAAAAACTAATTTTACACATATTTATTTATTGAATAACATGAAAAATAGAATGAGACGTCGAGTTAAGGAACACTTACAAAAATAGGTAGTGATAATTATGAGGTAGGTAAGTACGACATAGGTGTGGATATAACATATCTGATTGGTACATTCCTCATAGTTAATGGAGGAATCATCTTGAAAATACAGAATCCATTTTTATCTTGATACACTAGCTGACAATATTGGTGTACTAAAATAACTAAATAGTGCTATCTCACTATTTGTTATCTCACTCTTGGCTTCTGGATAATTAGAAAGAAATTAATAAGAAATATCTAATAAAATTACATAAACATAGCTAAATCAAGTATTTATTTTAAATCGATAACAAGGTTAATAGCACGGATTGTTATTACGAATGTCTATAATTTCGAAAAATAAAATGGTATTAATGACAATCCTTGATTTTTTACGAATTTAACGACTAATAAATTTTGGGAAAACTAAATAAATTTAATAAATTTTAAAGTGAGTTTAATACGATGGACCTTAGTTAATTTCTCCTTTTGAATTAAATACGTAGTTTGCAAATCAACATTCTTTGTAAACTTGAAAGAATTAGTAAAATTTTATCATTAATATTTCGTAAATAGTTGCGGTATATTGATTAATACTGTGCTTTAGTCATCTAAGAAAGAACTATACGGCTGAATGTTGTAACATAAAAACATTTTATTTTACAAGATTGCTTACTTACCTAACTTACATGCCCTCTGACTAGCTTTCATTAGGTAAAACCGGTGTATTGGAGAGAATACACCTGAAAAATTTAGTGACGGGATGTCTGAGCAAACAAAAAGTGTTTTAATTCGGTAAACCATAATCTAAAGCAACAATTTCCGAATTCGTATCCTAATTGATGCCTGATCTGTTAGTTGATTAGCGGGATATTTTCGTAATATAACTCCTCATGACACAGTCCAGTTTGCATTTAATTTTGAAGAAAAAAAACTCTTATACCACTATTTTACGGAATAAAAAAGAAACATAATTAAAAATCAAATTCAGATGAATATTTTTTTCAGAAATCTTCTAGATTTTAATAACGCATGCGTGTAAAATAGAAATAACATAAGGGCAGTCAGATTTGAAAATAACATGTTCATACTTTTTTTGTTATGTATTATGTCTCTATATTAAAACAGGAAAAAACATCTATCTAATATGGGTATCCCCTTCCATCATTTTTGGCAAGGAACCTAAAATACAGTTTTTGAAAATCTCATTGAAAATAGAATACTAAATAAACCACATCTTATTATATCTGGAATATTTCTCAAAAATTAAACAATTTTCTTGATTTTCTGAATGTCATGAATTTATTAAAGATATTTTAATAACAAAATTAAAAGTAATACCATATTCACTTTAAATATGAATTCATTTGGCATATTTGAAGTATCATATCGCAGAGAACGTTGAGGGTTGTTTGCAAAAAAAGAGATTACATTTAATACCTCGAGGTCTCCGTAACTTTAAAATATCAAGATTGGCACCCGCAAAATCAAATTGTTAACCAGTTCGATACAATTTTTTTTATTTCAAGTTAAATACGCACTGCGTGTGGCTATTGTGTCAACATTAACTTCATCGTCCGATTTATTTTCTTTCTTTTCATCTCTATCAAAGAACAGAAGCAATATATTAAAAACACAAAAAAAAACCATATTTATTTATTTACTATTGTGAAGTACTCTGCAAAAGTAAATGTTATTAACGAGAAATGGCGCTCACTAATAGTGTAAGATGTTTTGTATGTTATGTAGTAAGAGTGCGTCTGCCAAAATTTTTGGACAGTCTGTTTATCTATTCATTATAGATTTATTACTAATTTTATGTATGCTTCATCAATTACAAGACTAGCAACATATTTTAATATTTTTTTTTATAATTCAGTAATGAACTCACATATATAGTTGCTGTGAATATAATTTGCAATGTGAGTAACACATTCCGACTCCCGTCTGCCGCATTTACCGGGTTTATGGGAATGGGATCGCGGATTTTTTTTTATTGACGATTCTAAGGAAGAAGGTTCAACGAAGGAGGTTCATATTTTCGTAATTTATGTAAAATATTATGCGGTAAGTCATAAGAAAAGCTCGTTATTACCATAAAATACTTCAAATAAATGTAAACATAACATATGACTATACACAGATTTGGTAGCTGTAATATATGTAAACATACTGATATATGGAGAATTCATCCATTAAGGGTGTGTTTACCTTTTTGAGGAAAAAGGTTTATTTTTGCGAAATTTATTAAAAAATTCAGAGAATACGTAATATTGACATGAAAAAAAAATAGATGATCTATAATAAAAATGGATTACTATTTTTACTGATTTTGTACACTTATTAAATGAAAATTGGTTTTTCGCAACTCATTCCTTGCAAAAATCGCTAAAGAGGGCAAATTTAGTGGATTCATTCCCAACAATTATATCTTAATTGCTTATTTCATCTTCGTCAATACGTTGCTAAGAAATTTTGATTTACGCAATAACAGAATAGAAATAAAAAAAAGATTTTTTCAACAAAAATAAATTTCAATTTCTCGCAGATTTTGTATACCGGGCGAAGCATCAATTTGAGTTCATTAGTCATTCCGTACTGAAAAGTGTTCATGAACGGTGGATCTGGACGCTTTTCATCTCGTATTTAAAAAAAATTTGCGATCTCATCTATACCGTCGATATAATTACGTTTGGATGAGCTATTATGAATCCAAAATAATAAACTTAAGCTAACTGAAATATTTTATTTCATGGTGTCTGTTACTGCAAATTTTGTATTTAACAGTTTAAATACCTAATGAACTATATATACATGTGTGTATGTGTATATATATATATATATATATATACATATATATATATGTATATATATATATATATATATATATATATATAAATATATGATAGTACACACATATATATGATTAGTTAATTAGATTAGTGAACATAATTTTAACTAATTGTTATCACTTATTTCAGATGGCCCATCAAATTAAGTATTCTAAAAATTATTGACAAAATTGTAAGTTACATATTGTTTACTAATATATTTTTAAAAATTCAGTGCCGTTGTAATTCTAGCGTTTTATTGATTATTAACTTAATTATCCCTCAATCTTATTATTATTATTTTTCAATCTTATTATTAGAATTTAATATTCTTCTAATTAATGCATTTGACTTATTGGTTTTGGTAAATTATTTTAGGAAGTAAACTTTTAAGGAATATTGTTACTCTCAAGAATAATTATTTCATTCATTCCATTCTTAGTCATCATTTGAATTTCAAATATATGCAAGCGAATGAAACGCCGCGTCAAGTTTTTTTTTCTTATATAAAAATTTCAAACTAAGTTAAAAATCCAGAATAACACTAATTTATTCAAAATTGGTACACAAAACTTCTAAAACATGAACCTTCTTTATCCATTAATACTAAGTTTTACAAGCGCCTTTGCTCATATGTTTATAATTAAACATTTTTTTGGAAAAATTTAAATATGCAGCGCCATCTAAAATTGTGAAAGAAAATTAAATTCTAACCCATTGTTCCGTTGGGACGAGAAAGAAATACAAACAAATACACATTCGAATTTTTAATACTAAATGTGAATTTGATATAAATTAGGATGAGATTTACCTGCTTGGAAAGTAGCCTTTGTCACTTCCTGGCACACCAACTTCTCCTTGTCAAAAATCAAGTCAATCCGTAGCTTTGTCGTGACATGACAAATGGAGAAATATGTTTTGCATTTATAATATTAGTGAGTATTACAATATTATTTAGGATAAGATTTCCCGGCATCAAAAGCAGTCGATATCATTTTCCAGTTCATTAACTACTTCTATACAAATAATTACGTCAATCTGAGGCTCCGTTCCGACGTTAAAAAGGACCAACAAACACACTTTTGCGTTATATTAGATAGAATAATAAAACTGTAGAATTTGTCTGTCTGCATGTTAAATATATCCATAAAAAAATATGCTGGCATAACAAAATAAATAGAACAGAAAATTATTATTTTTGAAATGGATGCCTTTGAGACTATTTATTTGTCCACGCACCGCGCAAGAAGAGCTAAAGGGTTTTCATGAAATGTTTACTCGTTGATTCTGATAGCTATGAGGTAACATGTAGTCTATATTTTATCCCAATCGACCAACTAAAAAGAAGATACGGCAATTTGACATTTTAATACAAAATATACGTACCGAAAAAAAATATTTTTTATAATTTTGGTATTTTGTGGTATTAGGTGCTCTATCTTATTAATCTTAACTTTTTAAAAATAAATCTTTGGCAACTTTGTTTTATTTGCATATCTTTAAGTTCTAATGTTCGTGACTTTTTCAACTGCAGGTAAGAATAAAGAATAAAAGAAATCCAAAACTATATAATTGCATATTTTATTATTTGAAGCTAATCATTGAAGTAGAGTGATATATATATTCTAACATTCAATATGTGATGCCGTATTATTTTAAAGACAGTAGAGAGGAGGCTTTAAGGCAGTATCCTCGAAACAAATTAAAAAAGTTGTATTTATAGCCCATACAATATCGATCTATTGAGATCGTTTGTCACGGTTCATTAGAAAGTCATAGTTGTATTACAGGAGATATGAGTTTAAACAGGTTGGATTTAAAATTATTGGGACCTAATTGTCATATTTATCATTTGTACTCAATTCAATTACTTATAGTAAATATATCCTATGTTGTTTATTTCTAGACTACGTGCATGTTGGAAGTAATGGAGGAAACAAGCACTTCAATAGCTTTCGAAAGTTTTATAAATTGCTTTTGTATTTAAATTTTTATCACATAAAAATAAAACATTTAGTGGTTATATTTTTATCCTTCATTTTTAATTTACATGCAGGAACCAATTATACCAAATTAATTGCATACCAAAAGCCAAAAAGGCTAATGGATATTAATTGGTAATCACGAGTTATTGCTGCTTCGATAAAATCGCATATGGAATATAAACTTATTGTTTACAGTCATTCTGGTTAACTTGCCTGGTCAATGTATACATTCCAATTACTGGAAAAACTGGAATAATAATATTATTTGTTTATGTTGTGTTGATACATGTTTAATTCTTTAAAATAAATAAACCTTTTAAACAAAATATATAAAACACATACTTTAATTTTGTTTACAACATCATGTAAGTGCTCAATATACGTCGAATGGATTTAAAAGTTGTTGCACAGTAACGTAACTACGCATATATCAATTCGTTTACAACTAGTAAATATTAATTCTCGAGCTGTAGTATTTTTTGAATATGTTCTTAAAGGCGACTGCAAAATTTAAAACAGAACATGACTTGACTTTACCTAAAATACGGTGAGGACAATAAGATAACGTAAGCTCAAAGTTACGTTGAAAATCAAAGACTTAATTTTGTGGTATATTTATTTTGTGGTATATTTATTTTGTGGTATAGTCTGTGCAGAAAACTTTCCATAATATAATCGTTTTAAAGCAGGGACAGTTATTTATGCATTATTATTAGCTGTTTAATTAGTCAAACTCCGGATAGAGTTACTTCCTTCGAGCAAGATAAGCAGCCAGTCGCTAAGAAAGTAACTGAAATTTTGCTTTACGCTGACGCAGAATATCAAACCAACTGATTATATTGCAAATAGTACTCACAAAGTTATTGTGGTAAAGGGTCGTGGTACTAAATTTGAATCTATACATATTTTTTTAAACATTTAAATGTTTACATAGCCAATTTAATTTAAGAATGTTCATATAACAAAATTAAAAATAATATTCTTAATATTCGAAAAAAACTTGTATTGTTTATTATGATCTGAATATATTAATTTTTATTCACTATTATTAATCATGGAACGAAAATCCTCATCGATATTGTGATATCGTGTTTGGACTATTTACAAGTCTTTATTGATTAGCCCGAGGTTTTCATCGAGTATGTTTAAATTATTATATAAGATGTCATATCGAACCAACTTTTACTTATCTTACTATAAATATAAATGACTATATCCTCTGTTAAAGAGTTATTTAGTTTTAATACAGTCTGGAAAAAAGGAAAAAGTTATTGTTCTAATTAAATTGTATAATTATATTTTCTTATACTTGTATTATACATATATTTTGAAACAGACATTTTTAAGGTTCTTTGTAATAAACTTTTGTAAGGTAAAACACGTTTCCTTTTTTCATATAAGTTTAAATATTGGCTAGATACGTTCTTTATGCTGAAGTGGTTTAATATTTAATCATACCCAGATCTTTAATTTTATCTGAACAAATCACATATTTAAGCTATAAAAAAATAAATGAAAGTCATTATTATGCGTCTAGGCTATATCTTTACTGAAACATTTTGTATCAGTTTAATATTTTTGATGTTTCAAAGACCTTTGAAGGAACGTTAAAACATTCTTATATAGGAAGAAATAAGCTACTAAAAAAAATTAAAAATTATGCTATAGACCAACAGCGGTCTTTAATGGACATATTCCTTTCTACGAACTTTTATATATTTTGAAGGAACATTTTTTTTAACAAGGTACTTTTAATATTATTTTTACGATCAAGATAAAATTTGCTTCACGAGGAACTAATGATTGGGATTTATGTCAACGTTGTCATACAAAAAGTAATGTTATAAATCCTTTTTTTAAATATTTATGCTTAATTAAGTTATGAATAATAAACTTCAATTATGATCCACATTCACGTAAATTTGTTCCCGGGCCAACGTGAAAATTTATATTATCGAAAAACAAAATCGGAACGGAAACTTATTTCTATATGTTACTAGCAGCAGTCGTGATAATGCTTAAGCGTTGGCAACCACTTACGACAAAAAGACCGTTGAGGCCGAACATGTTGCGGATCGAACACAACCGCCATGATCGGAAATGTATAAAAAATATAGAGTTGGTTGAACAATTTTGCAACGCGTACATACTAGTGATGTAAGGAATATTCGCATTCGCATTTGAGAATATTTGTATCTTTTTTATTCGTACATATTAATAATATTCGTACATATTAATAATGTACATATATTCGTACATATTAATAATGTAACGAATATTCGTACATATTAATAATGTAACGAATATTCCATTTACATTCTTATTCAGAACAAATAATACAAATATTTTGCATTTATGATTCCCAGGAAGCCTTCCTGTTGAGTTAGTAAACATAAGAAGTTCTCACCTGGCAAAACGTATCTTACCCTTGCAACAATTTTTTGAACATATAAAAATATATAATAAGTAATATATAATAAATGTATATATATATATATATATATATATATATTTAATTTGTTAAAGATATCAACAATTTCATGAAAGCGTATTTAAAAATTGGATAGAAACTTTTTTACAATATTTGAAAACTAACGTACTTTATTAACTTCTGTTTTACATTTTAATCCTTCTTATAATACACCGCCCAAATTTGCAGGTTTTTCTAAGATTTTGTTAATTTTTTCATGCGTATTTCACTAATAAACTTAAATTTTACAAATTTACTTATAATTATTGCGGTCGGATAGAAAGTTTTTTACGAGCTGAGCCGACAAAGATACATCCATATTGTCTAAGACGTATTTAGAAAATTTTAATCAATTTATTTTCAATGATTGAAAATTTTCGTATTCGATAAACTTAAATTTACATATATTTATGTCCTTATTCCTGATGAAATTCTAAGAACTGTTCAAAATGGTCCATTTCACTCGCAATTGCAAATCGTTTTTCAATAAATTTATCATCACTCTGTGTCATATTTTATTTCACGACTTTGAAATTATAATTACACTAGCTTTTTTTTTAAATTAGACCCAAATTTATTTAATATTATTGAATATGTCAGTCTTTTAAGGCTTATAAACATATATACAAAATTTAAAGAATTTATGCATATTTGTCTATTTGTTTTTCCACGTATTTATCAGGAACTACTAATCAGATAACAATTATTCTTATCGGCTTAAGCACTTTCAACTTAGAGAATAGTGAAAATTTTATAAAAATCGGTTTTGTAGTTTAAAATATAAAATAAAAATTCGGTTTTATTTTTATTAAGTTACTGCCTACTTTAATGCCGTTAATACTTGTTTATTTATATATCAACAAACTCTACAAACAGTGTCTACTTAGTTTATGCAAATAAAGCAGCAAAGAAGAAGTTAGAATTTAACATAGAACTTCCTAGTATACCACATTTGCGGTTGTACTGTCTGGTGCTAAAATTATTTGAGAAGCAATCCTCCTTTAAGTCAAAGCCTACCACATTTTATAACTGCCCTAAAATTTATTAATCGACGTTACGAAACTGACTCTAAGGGGAAATTGCGGTCACTTGAATTCAAAAACATAATAATGGGGTATAAGCAGTATTAGCGGTATGAAAACCGATTCCCCCCCTACTCCCCGAGTATAGCTAATGAACACAGCGGCATGTAAAAATTTACAATAGAAATATTTTTCCCGTGTAAACTTAGCTACCAATTTTCTTCCGATTACAAACTGAATCTCGTGAAATTCTTAAATATTTGTTACTTTGTTTACATTGAAAATATTAATATTAAATTTTAAGAAAAATTATTCTTGCCATGCAAATGTAGCAATCACTTTTTACCCCCTTAGGGGCTGAATATCGGAATATGCTTAAATGCTTATTAAATTATTTGTATTGCATAGCATTAATATATATTTTTAACTAAAAATTACTATACAATTCTTTTTCCATAGAATTTAACCACGTTGAATCTCGGATAATGCTTAATACTTGTTTCATTATTTGTATTGAAAAGCATTAGTAAGAATTTTTAAGTAAAAATTACTATTAAAACTTTTCCTGTGCAAATTTAGCAACTATTTTTTCACTCCCTTGGGGGTTGAATATTATAAAATGCTTAAATAGTTGTTACATTATTTCTATTGAAAAGCAGTAATATCAATGTTTAAGTAAAAATTACCATCATTTTTCCCATACAAAATTAGCCATCCTTTTCACCCCTTTGAGGTTGTATCTCGAAAAATAATGAAATGCGAGTAATACTATTTTTGTTAAAGTTTAAACCCCAGTTGGTTTTCATGCTCTTTAAAAAAAATTGCCAAAAATTATTTTTTACCATACAACTTTAGTCACACCTTTTCACCCCCTTAGGGAATAAATTTCGTTAAATCTCTTTTTAAACGATGCTTCCATTATAAAATCAACGCCCTCTCCAAATTTCAAATTTTTATCATTAACGTTTTGGACTGGGCGTTAATATGTCAATCGGGATATTGCCTTTTATGTATATAAATTACTAATTTTTTTGCACTGAATTTCACTTGATGGTAACAGTGTCTATTTTGACTGTTATTGGTGTAAGCCCAAAAAATATTACTGTATGTTTTGCTATGTCCCCAATCACTACTGCTTTGGCAACGTGTAGATCTTATAGCGACACATGCGTACGCAATTAAGCCAAATGGCATATTGAATATAAAGGGATCGTTCTGTGGCGGGGAATGAGACAGGTGCGTGAGCGGCAGGTTTCTTTGTACACGCTGCTCGCCATAATTTTTTTTGTTCGTCGACACTATGGAACATTTGTTCAGAATTGCTGATTTACCATCACCATAGGTTTTAAAAATAGGACATAATAAAATCCGATGCTCACTTCTTTGAATGGATTCTTTCAATAAATTCAATTACTTTTAAGGCGACATGTGTGCCGATTTTCTTTTGACATTAATTACATCGCTTATATTTGTGAAATCAATAAGTCGCAGTGAATTAACTGATCAAAGGAAAAATTTGCTTGATTTCAAAGAGCAGATGATATTTAGAAACATTTGTGAAAGTTTCGACGGAGAAATGTTTAGAATAAATTTACTTTGTAAATAAATGGGTATCTTTGAAGATAAACGTTGTCATTTTAGATTATTCTAACTTGATTGAAGATTTTATAACATGTAATTATCTTCTTGTGAACAAGAGAATTTGAAAAACTGGTAATTTTATGTAAGCAAAGTATTTAAGGAGTTTGGGAATAAACCTAAGTTTCGTGTATGATTTCCTAAGTAAACTACGTAAATTTACACTTTGCAATTAAAATTTCAGCGCTTAAATCCAAATTTCCCATTTTTTCATCATTATTTCTAAAATAATATCTCTCTTAAATTGTTTCGATGACAGCAAGATATTATACAACACAATATGCATACAAAATATAGGAACATTTAAATCACAGCATTAAAACTTAAGTAAAACGTTGCACTTCTATTTACAAAAAATTTATACATAACAGATTTACTTGCATAATATTTTAATGAAGCTAACATATTTTATACAATGCTTTATCAAAATTTCAAAAATATAAAAAAAATTAATTTTGTTTTTTACAAGTGGATAATTTTAATCTCGTTTTGAGAGTAAAACTGAGTAGTCTGGAGTTAAACCAAACAGGACATTCGTTAAGGTAGCGTTTAGTAAAGATTTTAATCTAAATTTGAAATAAATTCCGCTCTTAATGAAAAAATATTAATTGACAACAGTTTTTTTTCAGTGGATTTTTTGACAACAGCTGACTTAAATTCCATAGGATTATTATGCAATAACACTGATTTAGTATTATCTGAAATAAAATCGTTTTTCTTTCCTTTAGCTACATATAAATTTTTAGACAATTTAGCTCACGATCGGTGCGGATTTCTGAGAGTATTATTTTGTTTGTTCCGCTGAGCGTAGTACAAATTATGAATGTTCGTATTCAGTCGGATGCGTCTTTTAGATTTTATGAAATTTTGAATGCTCACGCAGAAATGTATGTATGCAGGTACACATATGTATACATAAATTAAAGTTTAAAATTAAGAAAATAAAAAATAAATTTTTGGTGAGAAAATTACATGAATAAATTTATTACATCAAATCACTAATAATAAACACACTGATGACATGATGTTTTTTTAAATAATATTCATTACATGTACGATTCCCGAAATTCTAAATTAGTAGAAATAAAAAATAAGTTTATTTAAAAAAATAAAAACATTTAATTTTTTCTCCACTTTTATTAATAAAACCAAATCTTTTCGTGAAACCATGTCTTAAAGAGTAGTACAATCTATAAACTAGTATTTACATTCTCCGTTTCTATAAATGTTTCCACGCTCTTTATTTGGAATATAGTGTTAATTTTTTAATTTAAATATTAAGAGAATAGTTTTACCTTAGCATAACTTTAGATCTGTGACAACTACAATTTAAATACATGTAAATAGACGCCCCAGCTACCGAACTCTATTTTTATTTTTAATTCCAATATCCGTATAAATGTTGTAATTTTTTATAGTAGCTTGGTACCAAAATTATTACTTAATTTTGTGTTATAATTTTTATGTTTATTTTAATTTATTTATTTATTGTTAATAAATTCAGTATTCAGAAATAATTTCTCTATGATGCAATAGTTTTCCGAAAATATTCTCTTAGCATTTTAAATAACTTTGTATACAGAAAATTCTTTAAAAAATAGAAATATTATTTTGCGTCTAATTTTGTAAAAAATCTTTATTTCAAGATATATGAAATATCATAAAGAATACGCAAATATTATTATAAAATATAAATGTAATCATATTTTAATATTAAAAAATCAGATACCGTCTTCCAATTTCATACAGACAGTCGATAAGAACATTTGTTCAATAACTTGGTGTGTTCTATAATTTGACTTTATATAATGGCAAAAAATCTTGGTCTATCGATTGAAAAAAAAATAGAGGCAATTGAAAGGCTAATTCTTCGCTGACTGAACGTAAATTATTATAAAATATACTCCATTTGTAACAGTGTAATTTATTATGTCGTGCTGATAAGCAATTACTGAAATTCGATTTGATATAGTGGTCCTTAAAGAAATAAATACTCTTAATAACGGGCTATGAAATGTCATCACTTACCACGTATGAACGGCAATATTTTTTTGCGTTGAACTCGTATCTATCAATAGAAAACTAATTTTCGTATAAGTTTAATCATAAAAATACATTATAAAATAAGTTAAATGCGGTATTCCGCTTAATTTAGTATAAAAACAGGATTTATATGACATATGGAGAGAGAAAGAAATGCGAGAATGAATATTTTATTTCCTCAAGAGTATATATAATGGTGTTTCCATATCCCTTAAAATATTGAAATTGATTTTTTCTTTTCTAAAATATTAAATATAAAACAATTTGTTAAGCAAAAAGTTATTATCTGCCCAGCCATTAAATATTAAGCCATAACCCATTAATTGTTTGCTTAAGGCGTTCAATATAAAATCATCTTTTCCTACTTTAACGGCAAAATTACGTTTTATAGTCATATATATCTGCGTTTTTTCTTGTAAAATAATTTCTTAATTGATGATCAAATAAAGAGTAAGAGTCTTTTGGTGAAATAAGTTCCAATATTGGTTTTATTTTAGTAATTGTTATATTTTCCGATTTACATACTGTTTTATTTTAGTAACAGTTATACTTTCCGGCATACTGCTTAGCCTTCCTCAAACTTCTTAATTTACGCCACGGCAGTTTGATGATCTTCTTTAGCGCATGTATCTTTTTTACAAATCCGGAAATGCTCAGTTTTTTTGACTGCCTCTCTTTGAAACACCGACTCTGGTAGAAACTGCTTCCGGAAGTACGTCCTCCTATAATCATAAACAATTCACATGTAATATTTGGATACAAATTGGTATATCCCACTGATGAGAACTTGCAACAAAATGAATTAAATAAAGTGAAGATATTTATCTAAAAGTCTGATATTAAGTATTCAATCAAATTTCAATGAATTGCATCACTAGTTTATAAATATTTTAAATATACCTAATGTAAAAAATGCTGCCTGGTTAGTATTATTCTTTGAGTATAAGTAGAAATCTCATCTAAACTATGAATAATTTTACTGATTCTATTAGACACTAACATATTTCATATAGAAATAGCTAACTGCTGCTGTTAATGCAACGAAACAAGTTTTGCATACATATTTTTAAATGTTAAATTCCATCAAAATGGATATTAAGTCCACGTTGATGGAATTTAAAAATAAAAAATAAAACTACAAACGATACTTACCGAGTTTCACATTTCGGAAGCTTGAAAAATGAGAGTCCTCTAGTAATTGTTTGAGTGGAGTGACGGCCAGGTATTAATAGAAATTATAATACAATCAAAATAACTTATTGGCATCTAAATAAATATGGAAATACTTATAAAAAGCAGAATTAAAAATAAAATTTCTACGGAGAAAATATATATGAGAGGCCGTACAAGAGTTCGCAGTACTATATTTTTTTGCAGGATGGACGCGCTTGGTATTCCGCGTTTACAAATTACAAATGACAGCGATAAAAAGTACAATGCGTTAAACGTCCTCAGCTGAGAAATCCGACATAGCGTTTTAAATTTACGACTTCCGATTACCCCTTTGTACGTAATCTATGATTCATTAATAGACTTCCTTGTTTTAAATATGCGAAGACCAAAGTTTGGACATGCCTCATCTTTTCTGCTTTATCATATTCATGTCAGTTTACTCATGATCGCGTTGTTCCCATACGTTCTTCACTAATTATCTTTTTAATATCCACCTTGTTAAGTCAGTACATAGGCCGTCCTACAAATTTCGGGGTTGAGAGTGGTCTTACCTCAGTGAATTAACCAGTTTTGTCTATAACGATGACTTTCATTTCGGACGTATTGAATGTTAATGCAATCAAAGAACCCGTTTAAAGAACTCAGCGAGTACTTTCTCTGACGAAGCAAAGAGATGTGTCATTCATTCGTCTAAAGTTACTAAATTTAGCGCTACTTACTTATATACTTTCATTCTATTATTCTAAATTGTTTGTCGTAAAGTAATCTCCATGTATGTTAAAGAGGACAGAAGATTTAACATATTACTTCTGAACACGTTTTCCGTAATTGAGTGTATTGGGGATAATATTATTAAAACTTACCATAGCTTCGCTGCCCCAGTAAAGGTTACTGATAAGTATTATCTGATATTACGGCTTTCTTATTTTTAGAAAAATACTATGATAATCAAGGGCAATCCTAGCCCACCTAATCGAATGGTTTCGTATAATTAAGGAGCTCTTAAGCATCGGTACATCGAACACGGGTTTCTTTTCAATAATTAACCTCATGTATTCATTCGACTTATAGTATCTCTTCCCATTTGGTCTTCCCCTCTTATTTTCTGATTTCTGCATTGATTACTTTTTTTTCTTTGAATAATATTTGCATGTGGAAATGGATTTTTTTATTCTTTCTAACTTTTCTGATTGTACCCATATGCATAAAGGATACATAAAAGGATGAAATTTTCAGAAGAAAAATGCGCAGTCAGAAGGAAAATGCAACTTATTAATTGTTTTAGTATTGTTTTTAATTAAAGCACAAGCTAGAAAAATTTACGCAAACCTGGAAAGCAAATAAAACATCGCAGTAACTTTAGAGAGGAAAATTCAATTTCATTAAAAATATTAATGAAAAGCCTACATTACGATTTGTAATAAAATAAAATCAGTCATTTATAAACGCCAACACACTAAAAGTAACCTTTACTAGCTATTTCAGAAAACGAATGTGTCAAAGTAAACTTCCAATATAATTTTATATTAGGGATCTCATTGAGCATTTCTTCCAACATTTTTTAGAATATTCCTTAAATCGTTTGAAAAATTACAGAAGAAGGAAACAAATTACGTACAACTTGGAAGCTTAACAATTCAACCTAAGCTTCAAAACGAATAAAAAGTTCTAAGTAAACTTTCCACGGAATTTCGTTGAAAAAATTAAAGGAAATTTCCCTAGGTATAACGAAATTTCGTCTCCACGTTACTTCACAAATTGAGATGTCTGTATGAAAGATCTGCCTGTAAAATTTTACATGAGGAAATATACGATTTTTAAATTGTGAAATTATAATAAAGAGGCGGACGAGCATGATGAAATTTTGACTACAGAACTTTAAATCTAAAATGTAACGAAATCTTAATGAAAGCTTAAAAATGCGTGGGAAAGTAATTATTTATTCTGCCAATAATGATGATATATTTCGATGCAGTTTAAATATAATATTTGTCCACAATTGAATGAAACTACGTGAAGTAGTATTATTTCTACTTTCTTTAATTTTTTTACCACGACCTAGGTTTCGTTGTTTTACATCTTTAGGTGGGCTATTGCAAAGAATTATTTGCTAATAAAACTTTAAAGAACCTTTTAGAAATAATACTATATTACGTAGTTTCATTTAATTGTGAATATTGAATTTCTACAAAATTACGCCAAATGTATTTAATTAATATAATATTTTTTATTATTATCCCTTACAATGATGTTTTTTTCTTTTGAAGATCTATTAGTAATAATGATATTTTTATTGATATTATCATGTTTAAGTTATTTTGTAACTAATTATTTACCGATTTTAAGTAAATAAAATGTAAGAAGACCATCTGTTGAGAATTCCGCTAAAGAAATCAAACTTTTTTAAATAAGAAAATACGTGAAGTACACTTATGAAAATGTGATTAAGTCAAAATTTGTTTTTAAACCAACCAATCTTGTGCAATGTAACAAAAACAATTGCTCATAAATACAAACTTACACTCCAGCCTATGAAATCTATGCACACAGTTATATTGGATATACAAAGAAATTGGTTACAATTTTGCTCAGAAATAAGGACGAGTAAGACTTAGTTATTGAATATTTTACTACTAACCTTTATACCAGCGGTACTAACCATTATACCAGCATATAAAGCTTCTAAGGATTGAACACTTATATTATAGAATGAAACTCAATAGTTTTAATATTAACATACAAAACATATCCGAGCTAAGAATTAATGGGAAAACAAGTAAAAAACAGAAGATATAAATTTGTTTTGAAGATTTTTAAGTTTCGTGATCGCAGTTCATTTTATATGCACTGAAAATGGTAAAGAAACGGCTAAACAAAAATTATTTAGATCGTTCAATTATTCCGTAAATTAAATAAACAACGACATAATCGTGACATTAAAGTTTTGGTAAGAACATAAACCACGCCAAACAATTGTTTTACCACTCGCAATAAAGCTCTTCGCCAAACAATTGCTTTACCACTCGCAATAAAGCTCGTCTAAATAAGGGTCATAAATTTTCCACCGCCGTCTACTTAACCGAAAAGTCACTTTTAGTGTTGCATAAAACGTAAATAGAATATCAAAAATACAAAACACTTTGCCATTCAACATAATAATAACCAGTGTTGATATATTTGTTGATGTTACCCTTCTATTGACAGGTGCGCTAAATAAATAAAAGATATAAAATCCAACCGCCTTGCTTAATCTTATTTACTTAGTAATAGTGTAGAATATTTTAGAAATATTTTTGTGCTAATAAATACGCCAGCTCAATATTTTGAATGCTCTTGAGATATTTCTCTCTATAGAAAGACAGGCAACAATTATAATTTTCTCACCAAAATATAAAGTTCTTATGTCTAATAAAAGATAGCACTGAATTTGATTGTGACCGTTTAGAGGTTATACAAATTCTTCTAATGTATATATATATATATATATATATATATACACACACACACACACACATATATATATATATATATATATATATATATATATAGAGATAGATATAGATATATATATATATATACACGATTAGATATTTATTTATTAAAAATTTTGATGAACATTCATTTGGCGAACTTATTGCTACAAAAGCAATCTCTTACGATTAATCAGAGTTACAGTGCGTAAAAACAAAATAGGATAGACAGAAAGCCATACATTATAACAATATGTAAAGTATACAATATTTTAAAACCAAAAAGAGACCAAAGAAAACAAAAACACAATTTAATTGATACAATTTGATATATCCGATGAGGAGATAGAAGAGATAGAATAAGGGATGGAAGAGATAGAATAAGAAGAGGGGGAAGAAGATAGAATTGTTTAAGCTAAAGTTAGGAAATATATTTTTTTTTTCAAGCGGATTTTGAATGCTAGAAGGATGGTGAAAGTCTGATGTCAGAATTGAGTTTATTCCATGACTTGGCAGTATGAATAGTGAAAGAATTCTGAAAGAAAGAAGTAGAATATTATGGTATAAGAAGAGTGAAACGTTTGTCAGATCGTAGACCCAGGCAATGATTAGAAAGAGCTGTGAATGTTCCTAAATTTTAAGAGGGACTATGAGGGTTAATTATAATTTAAAAAACAGTGAAATAATATGAAAATTTAATCGGTTGCAAATCTCAATCTACCTGAGCTGCATTATTATAGTTCCACCTTTTGACAAAAGTGAACTGCTCACTAATTTATTTAAATTATTGGTTAATTTTGGTACAATTCGTTAATTAATTACATGAAATTTTATAAAAATTGTTTATTATCCCATTATTTTGTCCTAGCTATTTTGTATGTGCGCAAAATTGTAACAAAAAATTATTAAAACCAGGTTTGATCTGCAAATCATAAAATATGCAAAGATTTATTTCCAATTTAAAAAAGGGATTCAACCAGTATTTTCTTGACATGAAGTACCCAATTAATGAAAGTCTGTAAGCTTTCACGTTAATAAAATATTTAATGACTTGAATTTATTTGGAATTAACCAATAGGGAGGATTGTGACCTTACATGAAAATGTCGAGATTCCAATTCATTGTGTAAAACTCCACAGTCAAAGTCAACATTCAATACACAAAGTAGGTCATTATGCATAAATATTTTATTAAATTTTATTGTAATATACATTAATCGTATAAATGTAAATAGAAAAAAATATAAAAAATTAACTTAAAACATTTAGTTCTACTTCTATTAAAATATTCAAAAATTTAAAATGTTTGCAATCTAAATATTTTCATACGTTTAAAAACGTTGTGTATATCTAAATTTTAAATCTACTTTATGGATTTAAAGAAAAATAAATACAATAATTTTTAATCGTCACGCTGACTTCCATTCTTTTATTACAACTACCCTTTTTCTTTACCGTAATGAATAATTAAGATATATTTTTATTTCAACGGGGAAACCGTACCCTTTTCTGTAAGACTAATTACAAATAACCTTTGTCTGTTTTGTTCACACCTTTCCTTGCAAATTCATGTGATATCCCCTGTTTCCTACAGATGTTGCTTAGTAGTCATGCTCAGTGTAAGGATTGTTGTGACACGTCCCATACTAAAATACAATTCATACTCATTATACCCTGATGAATTA
Source organism: Druceiella hillmani (assembly GCA_039881145.1). Taxonomy (NCBI): domain Eukaryota; kingdom Metazoa; phylum Arthropoda; class Insecta; order Lepidoptera; family Hepialidae; genus Druceiella; species Druceiella hillmani. Next base: position 20,269,508 of record JAYKKI010000012.1, read on the forward strand.
AGAGCAAGAATAATATAATTATGAGTAAATAAATCAGGAAAGAAGTATAATATATAGTAATGTTTAATAATTCATATTGTGTATTCGCCAAAAAATTATGAAGTTTTTATTACTTGAAAAAGAATTATATTATAGAGGACTATTTAATTAAATTATAACTGGATAATAAAGTACAAATATTACGTTAAGAAATATAAGCTGATAAAGAAATAAAGGCTATCAATAAAAGTTTCCACTATATTCACTAATCAATAAAGGCTAATTAATAAATAAAGGCTATTAATAAAGGCTTCCACTAAAATACATGATAGCGTTTTAATAGAAAGCAAGTTGGATTTATAATTATGTTTTAAGAATATTTTTTCTAAGTGTAATTAGTTATAGAAAAACCTAAATATCATAGTTATGCATTCAGTGGTAAACTAGATAAGTAAGAATGAATATATTTCAAACAAAAAAAAATCATATATGGGTGCACAAGTGTATGTCAGTTCATAATCACTTATTATCGTGCAGTAGTATTAATTTATTTACTACGAGAGACAAATATTGTGACAGAGAGTTTATTGCCATTATTTTAGATAGATTTTTACCATAAAATGAATGAAATGAAAACGTGTTAATTTACTGATTAATAGGTTTCAACAATGCTTAAAAATAAAATCAAAACCTAAATACATCTTGTACTATGTTCCCCGGAGAAATTATACCACTTTCAATATTATTTGAAAGGCAGAAAATTTTCGCAAAATATTTAGGAAATATTGGGAGATATTATGGATATTAGTTGGTTGTGTAGTTGGTTGATTTAAAGATATTTCCATGCTATATATTTCTATTAAGGACATCGCTTCATTCTTTAATTTCATCCCAAATGTAAATTATTTTCTTATAATTTTTAATTAAAAGCAAATGGAAAACTAAAGCGCTGTGTGTAGAATTCAGTTGCGTACGTTACTATTAAAAACTTACTCTTAAAAATTTTATTCATATTAAAAAAAATTACTAAAACTTTAAAATAATTAATTTCGGAAAATTACATTTTATTATTTTTTTGAAAATTTGGTAGAGCAAATAATCAAAAAATAAATGAATAGGATAATGACACAAAAACCAAACCTAACTGAAACAAACGAAGCAAGAGAATACGCGGATGTATCTTTCAAAGGTTTCTAAAGGTCTGCTTGTTTTTGTAAGTTATTAATGTCTTGAGCTATAGGCAATTTAACATTATTTTAGAAACTCGTAGACATAGTATAGTATTTTCCACCGAAGTATAACTTCGGTGATCTTATCGGGAGAATGATATAGAAATTTGAAGAGAAATTTTTAAAAAAATAATCCGGGGACGCTGCGTTAGTAGAAACACTGTGTCCTATGAAATATTGAAATATACCTACAGGTGCAGCACTCTCGTATTTTGAGTTTTCTCGTACTTGGTAGTTTTATTTATTTAAAGCAATTGATTTATTAATAAATGAACAAAAAGATTGCATTATTTCCAAATAAACGGTAATTATATTGCAATGAATAATTCAAAATATGTTTTAAAGTTATTTTAATCGTAGTAAATTAATCGGTTTTTCTCTATTTAAATTTATAATGTTGAAATATTTCAAATCGAACCTAATTATTTATATATATATATATATATATATATATATGTGTGTGTGTGTGTTTAATATATAGCGAAGGCTGGGGCAACGAGGCGACTAAGTTTAACTTTCAATTATGATTTAAATATGTGACAGGTCCTTTGTATAAAATTTCAATACGCATTGTAGTGAAATAATTTAATAGACCACTTAATATACTTGTACTTTAAAAGGTAAGCTGAATTTATAATAGAACATTATTATACAATTATTTGCGAATGTGTTAATAAGCATTCGAGTGTCAATAAAACCTATTAAAGCTAACCTTTAGCATTCGAAAAATGTATTTTTTCGTAAACAGAATCCATAAAAGAAATTCAATGACATATCTCTATCACGGCTATGTTAAGGCTGGGGCAATGAGGCGAATTATGTGAGGACGCAGCGGAACAATTGCTCCATTTCCTGTAAATGACGGTGAGTTTACTTCCACAGAGCTCATGATGCCAAAGGTTTTACTGATAATTCATCTTCTTTTTTTATTAATTTGTATTTTATGCTTTAAGTCATGAATAGGCATTTCATGTACTTTGGAAGCGGAATAGATCGTTTTAACTCCTTCCGAAAATCTGCAATTCTGTTATATATCAATAACTATATTCATTTAAAACGGAACTAGGAATACATATTTTACTTCCAATGACCAAAACAATAAATTTAGCGTTGTAGTTATCAACAATTTTAATCGATTTTTTACGATTTTTCACAAATCATTAAGCAAATGCTACACGTTAAAAAATGCAATATGTGCTACAAGTATACAGTGCTACACCGTGTCTACCAATTAAATCGATTTACTTGAAATTTTATATTTGGTACCTTTTTATTAATTTCGAAAGTTGTTTTTATCCTTAAATTTAAAATTCAATGTTCTTTAGTCTGAAAAACAAACAAAACGAATCTATCTCTCAAACTTATCCGCGTCATTGCGCAGAAAGTAATTTATTGTTTTTTTTCTTCATTTTTTTAGGTTATTAGGTTTATATGTTTATTCCATATCCATATAAACATATTAAAATATTTTAGTGATTTTTATCTAAATTCACCCTCTTTTTGTAACAAGAGAATATATATCTGACATATGATTTATTAATTTGTTTATGAATTTATTTTAAAGAGACATTGAAAAAAAAACAATAAAAATTCTGAAAATTTTCACTTACAGTTGATATCTATTTGTAAAAATAAGATTTTTAAATTAATAAACAAATTATCTTATAATTAAATCAAACGCTGTTTTGATGTATAATAACTAGTAAAAACCCGGAAATCCAGTTTTAGTTATCTACTTGTGTTTTGCTTAAAAGCTTGTACATAATACATTTTGTTGTTAGACATTATTGAGCTGTTCAAAAGAGTCCCTCTTTATAGTCAGTGCGTGTTGTTATGTTCGGTAATAAAGATTCACATGGTACTTTTACTCTATAAAAATAAAAGTTATCAGCACAAATAGTCTCTCATATTATTGAACAGTCTTTGTGTACATAATAAAAGACCCATATAATGAAAACATTATTGTGTCGCAGAGCCCAGTTAATTTGTAATACAATTTGGCTGGTTCGCGAAGCGTCTATTTTCTTTGTACAGAAATAGAAAACATTTGGTGCTCGTACTGCTACGCCTTCTAATGATGGTTTTCTTTCATAAAAATAAAGTTAATTCTTAGTTCCTGAGATAAGGTTACATTAGTCTAGGATACACAGTCTGTGTATAATGTTACCGTTATAAAATTGATTAAAATAAAAAAAAACAAACTTAACCTTACGGCATGTTATGACTCATACCTGTACAATTTAATGTATATGTTACGTAACACGCAAGCACGCTTTAAAAAAATGTAATTCGATAAGACATGTACAATAATATATTCCTCTCTCAATTTACATACAATTTATATTCGCCGTAGATATTGTACCACAAATTAATAGACAAATAAGATAATTCTCGGAAAATATTTGAAATCATGAATTTTGCGGAAGTGGATTCTGCACCACTGAATGAAAATACAGCAGTTTTCGGGTCCTCAATGTCATCGTGATGGAGATGGACATATGTCAACGAACTCCTCTGATACGTTCTGTTCTTAAAAAATATAACTTCCGAATATTGACCTCGTTATAATAGGTTCCAAAGTGAGTTAATCTTTTAAAGTATTTTAGTTGATCTATCACATTATTCCTTTACACAATATATTGAAGTTGCATACAAAGAACCGATTACGTGTTTATTTCTAATTTGAAAGCAACTACAACTACATAGGTATATGCTTATTACACACCATATCCTAAGTCTTACCGGTAGTCAAGGTACATATGAGCAGTTTGTAAAATGAATTTAATATTTTCTGAAAAAGAATTACACTACGTGTTAAATAATTCAGTATTATACAAAAAAATTACAAAAAGAAGAATCGATTAATGTGCAGTACAAAATTAACTTTAAAACATACCTTGAGTTAAACAATGAAAATTAATTACCCCTCATTGGATAACAAAACTACCTTTTTTTCTTGACTAATATACTGATGGCTTTAAATAAATAACTTGCCAAGTACGGGAACGATTAGCAATACGAGGGCACCGTAAACACAATTATATATAAATATTTATTAGTGAACAGTATTTATATCAAAGTAATATTACAACCATTGAGTTTGTTTCACAATAACGAGACATTTTGAATTTCAACGGATTAATTAATACTTTTCAACTGTTCTGAGATTCTCTGTATCTGGAGATAAGCCCGTCCATTTTGAAATATTTTGTACGTTACTCGAGGTTGTGCAAAATATCTTTGACCTATTTTCGAACGTAATTTCTAATTTCTGTAAAACATAATTACTATTTTGGAATTGATAAACTATTTTTGTAAGAAATTGGAAATTTCCACGCCAAACGGTTTCTAAGGAACACTTGCGTACATTTGTGGCAATATCTCTAGAACCACCTTACATAAAACTCTAAAATAAACGGTTTTTGGAATTTTATAAATCCATAAAAATAGTCGAGCATTTTAGTCACTACCTCTAAAATTTTTATACGACTCTTTTTGAATATTAACTGCCTTTTTTATCACCATTGAATGTTTCTACCTTAAATGGTTACTTAGAAAATTGAGTGTAACAACTTATGTTTCCATAAGTATCGCAGTAACTTAGGAATGCTATGTAAATTTCAAGGAATTAACACAAGTGATGACACGTAGAAGTGAAAATAGATGTGCTTGAATTTTTGGTCACCAAAATCATATCATACAACAAAACACGCAGCATGTAGTACTATCACATTCTATTGTTTCAAAACGTAATGTCTGAAGACTATTAATATTAGATCACCAGATATTAGATAGGAGTAAGTCAATTTATTTTCATAGTTTTTATAAACCTTCTCTATTTTTACCCACACGTCATCTCTTAGTGAGATTGAATACACAGCAAAGTTGTGAGAAAGGTAATATTCGAATTAAACTACACGGGTCGATGAACAGTTTTATAGCTTTACTTTCGAAGTGCACTTAATTGATATCAGAAACAAATCACTTTCCCTTCTGAAATAATCTTATGCTATCTTAACTTGTATTCATATTGAAATTCCAACGATTTTAAATAGCTCTGAATATTTGTGCTGTAGATGCGAGCAATGTGTACGAAGATAGTTCTCTATTGATGTGGGCTAAATATAAGAAGGTAACTCAATAATAATTGTTTTCATATTAGGCAACACAAATTACAAATTTTGAAAGTGCATGTTTCAGAAATTATTTAAAAATATAATATATTCGTACATTTTAAACAATAGGCTCCTTAAAATATGTTTCCGTTAGTATGTATCCAATTTTTTCTCTTTTATCTTAGTCTTAAATATTTTTTTTTCTTACTTCACCTCAACCAGTTATATGCAAAAGGCTCAGAGCAAATACAAAAATGAATACCAAAACATTTCAAGGACTAATCGATCATTTTTACATTAAGTTATAAATCAAAGATAGGGTACATTATTAGCTAGATCAACAATTTTCTAAGGTTCCGTACCGCAAAAGTGAATATAAGACAGCGCTCCCATCTCCATCCGTGAAATAGCTGCGATAGACAGACTATCGCAGCTATTTCTCTAAAAGACTTCAAATTTAAAATAGTGGAAAAACATACTAACAGGCTATATCTAAAATACAAAAATATGAGTATTGACATTTTTGCTCATTATTTTTTTTTTCAGATATTTAGTCTTCTAAGCAGAAAAAGCCTAAAACGATATGTGAGGCACATATCGTTATAGGTTTTTGCTACTTACTTAAATTTCTCTACGAGCTTGGATTTGTTTATTGAAGTAATATTTCTTTTGGCGCGTTACGAAAAAATGATGAGAATTAAATTTTACGATGCGCGCGCACAATCTAACAAAAATCGACAGGATGAAGTTGCTCACTAAACATACGTGTAATGAGCGATGATGATATGTTCATGATAGCTATTGGGCTATTTATAAACACACCACACGCGTTTTATATACATGCAAACCTAAGTAATATATGTATAGTCCATATAACAAAAAAAAATTATTTATTGTGAATATTCGTGATAGAAATTGTGGTTATCAGCTTTTGAAATTGTACTTCATTAGACGCATTATGAAAAAATAACGAGAATGAAATTAATGATGCAGTTGTTCATTAAACATGCATGTGGTGAGTGATATTATATTCATGACAATTATTGAGGCATTTATAAATACATAACTCGTGTTTTATATTTATGCAAATCTAAATTATACCTGTGCTTTTAAGTAAGATTTTTTAGTAATTGAAATTTAATTGTTGGGCTATATAATTTAAAAACCTTTTATTTATCAAGAATATTCGTGACAAAATATTGCTTAAAAATATTTCAAAATATATTTTAAGCGTATTTCTCTAAGTGAGGTTAAGCTTCAGTGTGTATTTTTTCGCATTATTAATTATAAATTAATTAAAATTTAATTATTTGATTGTATTTCGATTTTTCCAAACTTGTTTATAATCACCTCCCAGTTATTTTATTATTTCATTTCCATTATTTATTTGCGCGCTAAATAAAATTATACTTTTATTATGCCAAAGAAGTAAAACTTCTAACGGGCGTACATAAGTACATTCACAATTTGTTTCTTATGTTAACCATTTTCGAAATATTGCGCGGTGAGCGGGAAGGGTGCATCCGTCTATAGGATAACTTTAACTAAACTACGGAGCTAGACACTTAGTACACTTTACAAAGTTATTTTCATTGTAAAATATTATTATTTCTTGAAAACAATATTATATGTGTGTTTTCGTGACTTTGACGATAGATATTTTGATTTGCAGAGACTATATCTAGTGAGACTTAACCCGTCTTCAAAAGAAATGTCTATTCAAAATTTCTGGATCTTCTATTCCATTTCAAGTAGTTCGTGTTTTTTGAAAATACTATTATTTATTTTTATTTAAATATTTTTTAGTAATTGTTTAAACCAACGTCAATAAAGTGAAAAAGGTCGTAGAATGATATTTTCCTCCATTTAACAATTTTTAAGCACACCTTGGGTTTCAAAACACTTGCATGTATGTACACTAAAATTTAAGTATTATAAAACTTACGAAAAAACTCCAAGCATAACAATATTAAAATACTTTTTATATTATAAAAAAGCAAAAAAGTTCAATTTGTGTTTCAAATATTTACCGAGATACTAAAAATAAATTTATTAAGGCAAATCATATATATATCGAACTATTTTATGAAGTCGGAAACAAAATAAATCTTTGATTATCTCACGTCGTGGTTTAATCAAACTAATCGCTTTCATAAACATAATCACTAGAAGAAATAATTTTTTGAGTCAAATAAATTTCTTACTCGCTTACAATCTGTAGAATATTTTAAAATCCGAAGAGTAAGCAGGGTCTTAATGTCAAGCTATCCAAAAGTTATTAATGAAGTAATCGAAATTTAAAAAAAGTCATTACAACCAATCTTAATGATGTCAGGGTAATAGAAATATCATGTAAACTTAAATGTTTGTATGTACTGAAGTGTGTACGCAAACGCAAAAATATTACAAAAGCATAAGATGGTTCATTACAATTTAACTCTAACCCATTTCACATTATCAAACTTAAACGAACTTTCAAACGAAAGCTTATCGTCAATAATATTAATTTTATATTATCCTGGTATCTTGTGCTTGTAGAATTATTACTTTGGTTTGGCTGTTTATAATAACATTTTTCTTCCAGTCATTTTTATCGAATAATTTCACTTTGTATTCAATAAGTCTAGTTAGTGGTTACAATAACATCAGCCAAGCGTTCTGCTAAACTTCCATTTCCATTGTATGATTTCACACACGTATCCTGACTAGACTTTTAAGATTGTCTCAAAATATTGAATATGTCAATGTTTCCATAGATTGCATATTGAAAATGGTACTTGTTGAATATTATTGTAAGATATTTAGAAGTATAGATACTCCCTAGACTTGCTAACTTATATTTTTTACAGTCCGAAAAAATATTTATTCCCAAGTAAAATAAATTTATTTCTAACTATTGTATTTGGTTTCTTTTTGGTCGGCCAATATTTAATATGAATTTAGTACATTTTCATCAAATAAAATATTCATTCCGTCATCCTCGTACGTAAGTCCAACTCTGCAACAAAGTATATGTAAACACTTATCCGCACACGTTCCTTCAGTCAGAGAAATTGAAATAGGCAAAAATACACAAATATTTATCGCTTTTTCCATGTTTTTTTTACAACGCCCAAGGGCAAATGTAAATAAGTGAAGGTAAACAATTTGCTCTAATCCCACGCGCTAAGTAAACTAATTGATCTTCTTCAAAATAGCCCTGTTTTCGATGATTACCGAGTTTATATTAAATAAGGACGCAACCAAGAAATATTATTCGCGTAATTAACTTTGTTAAGTTGTTATTTTCAATGAATTGCAATATTAAAGGAACTTAATCTATTTAACAACGAATTCTAATTTAATAACTTTCCATAACCTTGGAAATGTTTTAAGCAGGATGTAAACTTTAAGAATACGAGCCTGTTGTTAGGAAATATATTTATTCTTATCACAAAGATTCTTATTACATTTTAATTCGAATATGTGGCAATGATAGCTAGACAATTATTATTGAACGCAGTTTAAAGCAGCCCAATCTCTGGTTTATATTTAGTTTTATTAATGAATAAATTTAAAGCAAATATAGTGAAACGTAAATCGACTGGGAGATATTTTGATAAAAACTTATCATGTCTTATCTTAAGTATATAAATTGTAAAGGTCATGTCATACGAGACTACTTCTTTTATTCTGTTAATTTTACCCCAAGTAATGTTTACAGCGGTAATATTTAAAGATAACACGACAGGCTTTAGTGAAGTATTTATTTTGTAAAATTGTTTTATAATATGTGAGTAAGAAACGTAACACAACAGAAACCTAAAATATGCGAGTTGAATGAGAGTTAAAGGTGTCAAATTCGTCGCGCTTAGATTTATTATTAAGGACTTAACGACACGTAGACAACATTAACAAAGTAACATGACGGTAAGGCGTAAAGTAAAGAGGAGAATTGGATATCACGACATCGAATTTTATAAGGAATAGTGTGATAAAAGCGAAGATTTCATATTTATTCGCACAGTTACCGGATATAATAAATTAAAAATAATCCCTCTTTTTCACATATTACAGATGTTTTCGCTTCTTTTTTACTATTTTTCCCTAATTCTAAACAAAATTTGAAAGAAGTTAATGATTGAATACTGTTGGTTAAAGAAATATTTAATAAACCCCGGAAATGAAATGAAATATTGATGTATCCAGTAAAAAGGAAATATTTTTTCATATATTGCTTTTTCAGTATCGCTACATAGGTAAATCGACTGTGTAATATGACTATTTACTGGCTAAATTATGTGATATATAGTTTTAAATATACGATGACAAATTAAATTCTAAACTAAACACTTTTGGAATTTATATAAGTTGCTCTTTCGATTTATATCTTTCGCAATCCGTAAAATAAAAATAAATTGAGTATTTTAAGTGCTAACTTCATATTTTTCATTAAAATAATTTGGGTTTTAATTAATGTGGTGTATGTGATTTAATATGCTTTATCATTACCATACACTTACATGTTTCTGTGTTAAACGATTTCTGTTTGATTGATATACTATATTTTTTATTTACAATTTCACCAGCAGGAATAAAGAAAACCCTCAAATGTTGCAGTTGTGTAGTCAATTTAAAAATACGCGAATACAAAACATTTGTAACATTTCAAATTTTTTGTATTCGCAAAAATTTTTAACATCATGTGTAACATTTTGTTTACCAAGAATTAATTGCCTATATATCGAATAAAAACATAATACCTTCCAAATAATTTCAAAAGTTTCTGTATTTCGTCTTTAATTACCTTAAATGTGTTAATAAATTATTATGAACCAGTTTAAAGTTTTAATGAATTAGCATACACGAATGCATTAAGCATTTTTAAATTAAGAAATATTTTCACTCAATGGTCAATTAATATTTTTGTCTATTTCTTGTATTATATTTCTTGGTCCCTTCGGCATTTTATTTTTGTACGTGTGTATAATTCATATGAAAATAGCAATAAAAATGGAATATCTGCCCATAATTTGTGGATGAATATTTGTACCACTTCATCTAAATATTCCGCGAGTCGATCTAATAAATTAAAACATGCAAATTACAACAACCAACTCATAGTTCGAATAAAATAAAGCTTACTCGAAGATCACAATAATGAGCTCAATCCTACGTACACCTACGTTCTATTACATATATTCGCTTCACAGAAATATGTTTTCCTATCTCTTACTAGTCTCGTTAACGGCAAACAGAAATAAACCGCTTATAACGTCGGTTCACTAGTAAATTAACTGTCTCGCCGTAGCACGTCTCTCGTTTCATTCTTATGAAATCGAATGAATAGCGAGTGTTTTATTAATAGATGTCTATAAGTTACATAGACAGTCTAATGGGTTATATAGATATGTGTAATGATTTGAAATTATAATTTTTTTGAATGATATTCAGATCTATGGTCAAAAAATCACAAGTCTATTCCAGTTACTTATAAACATGTTAGTTATTATGTTTTGTTTTTTAAGAATAGAAGTGAAATATGATAATCCTTATCATAAACTATCACCTTTGTAATATAGGACATGACGAAATAGACTTACAAAAATAGGTCAACTCTTTTCTCGTGGCAAATTGGTCGTGGCAAATCTTTTCACTGGTGGTTTAGAGTACCTATGGTTAGTCTTTTAATTATTAGTAATTATTATTTTAACATTTATGGCATTGTTGGGTACATTAGGGAATTTAAAATCTAATTCAAGTTACAACAAATCTTTGATGGATAATCACGGATGTGTACGTGATGGATAATCACGGAGGTATAGCTCTGGTAGGCATTTTAGCTTTTTCCTAGAATATAATACATTCTCTAATGACAAGGTTTGCGCTTTTACTAACAGTCAATTTAATTTCACGAATGTTACAAAACAGAATTTCAAGAATTTGACGGTTAGACGGTAACTTTATACCTGTTATTTGATAATTTACGTCACTAACAAAGAAAACACTCTTTTTATTGCTTCTTAACTCCACTACAATCTTCTGAATGTAAAATAATATGTGTTAATTACCCGATTAAGGACAATTGATAAATAATGCGAGTATGTGCCACTTCTCCCGTGCAACTTGTGTGAACATGTTTCGATGCAAGTCGGTATACGTATAATTTTTTTTATCCATTTATTCTGAACTAGAAGGTTACAGAATATCTCACATTTCAATGTGCCTTTTAGCATAGGCCTGCTCCAGCATCTTCCATAGTGTTCTATCACGCGCCACCCTTCTCCAGTTGTGTCCACCCTTAGTTTTAAATCATCTTCCCATCTTGTTAGTGGGTGCCCTCTATTTCTCTTACCGTAACTGGGGTACCAGTTTGATACGATTGTGCTCCATTTATTTTGTGTATCTAGGATAGTGTGACCGGTTCACCTTCACTTTTGTTGGTCTATTTGAGTAAGCATGTCAACTACTTTAGTTTTTTTCCTTATCGTACTACTTCTCACTTTATCCGGTATTCTTAATCCTGTCATACTTCTTTCCATGGCTCTCTGACAGCGTTCTATCTTTCCTTGACGATGCTTGGTGAGCAGCCAAGTTTTACATCCGCAGGTATTACTGGCAGAATATATATATATATATATATATATATATATATATATATATATATATATATATATATATATATATATATACATATATGTATATGTATATATATATATATATATATATAAATATATAGATATATATATATATATATATATATATATATATATATTATACGTTGTTGGATGTGATGGTCGCTTCGTCTTTAATTCATCAATAATGTAATCATTGTCGTAAAACGTCCAATTATTAGGAACTCATCTTTTGGCGACTGTACCTCGAGCTACGTGAAATTTATTCTAATATTCGTTTTATAAATACTTTATATAAAGTAATTAGAAAATTTTGAGGAGTTATAGAAAGATATTATTTTTTGCAATTTCCTTATTAATAATACATACCCAAAGACATATAAAATTTGTGATAGCTACATTTTTTATGGCAACCTAAGTGACTAACGTAATTCGCGATATTGGTGCTGTCAGTCATAACAAAGGAACTTCTGAAGACGATTCAGATAACTACTTAAAGTATGTTAAGTATCTGACATGGATAATTTCATTAATAGAACAGAAAATATTTCTTCAAAAATGATAAACTATCTTGTTTGCAAGAAGATTTCATTGATAACAGGCACATAATCCATAATAAGAAAATGTCCATCGGCATATTCCGCCACTACTTAAAAACGCATTGGATATAAACAAAGGAGTCAAGCGAAAACATTACTAAAGGAGTTAACTAATGCAATGTTTAATAAAATTGTGATTTTTTAATCGAATACATATTATATATGATTTTTGAAAAAATTGTGTTTTACATAAGCTAGAATAAAAGATATTAGTTAAAAACTAGTTTCGTGTTCTATTTTCTGAAAGATTTTTAAACAAAAAAAATATTCATCCCACAACATTGCCATTGCCCTTAGAAATTGCACAAAATGTCCATCAAAAAGAAAAGGTAAATATTTTTATCATTTTTGTGCCACATAAATCTAGAAGATTTATCAGTTTCATGTTACGTCGATTTATTTTGCGTTATATACTAAAAACTGGGAAATCATATTATTCGTCAGGCCATAGAGAAAATCTTATAATTCATGAGGGTTTTGCCAACTGTGTAAAATGTTCTAATCGAGTTTCTCTAATGGATATTGCGGTTACTGGGTTTTGCTGCACAGGCATTTACGCCTTTTATAGAAGTGTTTTTAGTAATCTAGATTTCAATGGATAGGTCAGATATGACCAAGTTACGCAGTCAATCAACATCAGAACCATCACTTTCATCTTCTCAACTGTCACAATCGACCGACAACTTCAACTTATGCATAGCCAATTAGGCAAAATTTTAACTTGAAATGGCATCTTCAGTTGATAGCTAGAAATGACATCTTTAGCTTCTCGACAAGTTGGATCTCCAAGAGCTGCCTCCGACTTCGTACCCTAAATTACAACTTATAAGCAATATGAGTTTTAAACTGCCGTCACTGACACCGAGCCTCAATTTGCCACTTTTCAGCAATCTGAATCTCAAACAAAAGCCGATCCACTGAACAAAATCTGTAATTACAGAACTCTTTCCGGCCGGTTTCCGACGCTTTGAAAAAAGAGTTACTGCATGACATCCTGAAACTAAAAGAAGTGAAATCATCATAAGTGATTTGTACAAAATATGCTGGAAGAGAAAAGGGCAGATAAAAGAAGTGTTGTATAAGCTAACCAAGAGAAGTGTTTGCTTTCAGAAAAAGATGTCAGCAAGAAAGATAAGAGTTTGCTTTCAGGAAGAAATGTTGGCAGAAATGGTAAGAATTTGCTTTCAGAAAGGATATCAGCAAGAAATCCAAGAAAAATATTATTTAGCTATTGAGGAAAAGACAATTTGTCCTTTGTGCCATGAATCTTAAGATGATTGGATACAATGGGGTACCTGCAAAGTTTGGCTCCACGAGACTTGCGCAAATACATTAGAGCTTTCAAATCTGTATATTTGCGATTATTGCTTGGTATAAATGATTATATAGATGCTGGTCGTTACTGCAGGCCAATTTTTAAAGAATAATATTTTCCTAACCTTCAAATTGCAATAATAAACTTGATTATTTCTAAACGTAACGGTAGTTTAATATTTTTATTTATAGCACAAGAGTTCCTTTACATATATTAGTGGGTATTGAATGTAAAACCTTAGGTGCTTCTATTTTTTCGTTAATAAATCTTAGGCTGACGGTATTGAGGGATATAGCAGAAAAAAATAAAATAAATAGCTGTTGAAAATGTTTCAGTAAATGGTTTTTCCAGAATAATTTTAAGACGTAAGATTGTAAATCAGGAAAACCACTGAATAAAAAGAAGTTGTAAAATATTTTTGAAAAAAATAATGATTAATTCATATTAAAATGTGTAAATTGAACGAAGGTAGTAAAAATCAATTGGTATTTTTTAATTTTCATTGAGATATTAAGAAAAAAATTTTCAAATTTGACATCTATTTGCTTTAAAAGTGTTGAAAATATGATAGAATGAATCATTTTATATGAAAAAAATATTTTTATGAAATGTAATTATTTTATATTTTAGCTACATTGTAATTGAAAATAAGCACAAAGAAAGTTGCCATTAATGAATTTTATAGAAATAAAGTTGACATAACTGTTAGCCTAATTTTCTAATTGAATATAATTAAGCTTATCCTCTTGGCAAACAAATCATACGTGAATAGGTTCTTCTAAATATCGCTAATACGGTTCTTGTTGACGTAATCAGGGAATTGAGTACTCTCAAATTAATAATTTATTATGTAGAGAGTTCAAGGTTGGTGACGAATTACATTACTTCACAAATTTCACAGCATTTCCCAGCTGAATGTAATAGAAGTTATGCAAGGCATTAAATGAACATCTGTTAATTTACGATAAATGTGATGTAAATTAGCATATAATTTTTTAGTTATTTCTTTATTGGAAACTTTCGTGAATTTCCTTTTTATCGTTTTTTGGCAAAATTGTCAAAACGGAATCAGTTCAGTGTCCGTCCGTTCGTTCGCCCGTCTGTTACAGTCGATTTTCTAGGTAACAATTCTACGTAAATTTGAATCTTAGCATAGAGATAGAATATAGTGGCCTAAGTATACACATGATAATTTAAAACTAGATTTTTTGCGCTTGGGGTTAATTTAAAAGGGGTAGATTTGGAAATGAAAAAAATGTATATTTAAAGGCGAGGAGTAGCGCGGCAGTTCGACCTTTTGTACGCACATAGTTGGTGTTCTTTTCTGTTAATATGTGGGCAGGGGACCGATGACATGGAACAATAATTGTATAAGTATTTGTGGCACTTGGCCCTCTTTTTGTTTGAAAAAGAAAAGTAGGTATTTTTGTTTACTTCGTGCTGCACAAAAGAACAAAACTTTTTTAATATAGAATTTCTGGACGCATAGCAAGTGACAGAGATGAAGCCGTCAAAAAATATGTAATATGACGATTGATGAGGTTATTAACCTCGACTATGCAAATGCGTAAATTACCTTTTAGAGGTCATAAAATGTTAAGCGACATCTTCCTAAGTAGACCAAAGGATTTTTTTTAGTCTGCGATTTAAATAATATTAAAAATAGCTAGTACGACTTTCAAACTAACCTAGGACGCAATAGATAATAGCAATGAGTATAGGAGTAGATGTGGTTGAGAAAAATCACATAACGGGTCATATCATTTGTGGTGCAACCAAATATTTAGTGGCTTAGGTAAAATTGCACCCGAAGTTTTTCGTTTTAGATCTTACAAGTATTTTCATAGCCATTAAAAATTCATAATCACTAATTTCCAAGACAATACGTACAGGGTTATAAATATGTATCCGGTTATAAATCTTTATGGGGCAAGGTGAAATTATTTTAATTTTTTTAGTCCGATTTAAAAACTAAAAAATAAATTAAAAAAATTTATTACGTAAACAAATATTTTTAATAATGTTAAGTTCTCTGATTAAATTTTGCCCTTTAAAAATTATTTCAATATAAATTTGAATTTTTTGATTTACTCAGAAGTTAAGAGTATCTTAAGGAGAACAAAAAAGGGAAGTTAAAGATTAGTCACATGTGAATCTCCCAGCCTGTCACATATGATTTTCTCAGCATTTGTCGGGCATAACACGTTTAAATTTGGCAAAGTAATAAAGCATATTCTATATGAAATGAAAAGAAATTTTAGACGGTGACATTTTTGAAGTATGTCATTTCGATGCAATGTAAAAAACTTCTTCAATTTTATATATCGTATAGAAGAGTAATCAAAAGACAATGCTCTTTCGATTAACGCCCTACATAAGGTTTCAATTTAGTTCCAGAGATAGTGTTGAAAGCATCCATAAAAATTATACGTATCATCTCCTTTCTTCGAAACTGTTAGTAAAAATTACGAAAAAATAAAAATTTACTGGAAAATTATAGTAATTTGTCTGAGAAATACGTTTTGAGACACCTGCGAGAATTTTACTCTGTGAAAGCTATTTATGGCAAATTATATTTTAATGTCAGCTTACGAAGATGTACCTAATCTTAAGTAAAAATCGTCATTGTATGTTAATTTGGCGCTGTAAATCCCAGTTCAATTGCAGGATAAAGTAGGATGAAGCGCATATGTTTAGAAAAAAAAATTATTCCTTACATTTTTTAAGATACTGTCATAAACATACGAGTACATTATTTCATAATTAAAAATTAGTTCATATCGATAGTTAAATTATGTAACGATTTAATAACTTGGAGTATGAAACGTATGTGATTATCTAAAGCAATATTTTGAACCATTGAAATTATTTAATTTTAATATCGTATTAATCTTTTACCTGCATATAAACCTTCGTAATAGGGTAATAATCTAACTCGATATTAATTAGTAGAATACGGTATAACAAAAGAATTGGTAATACAAAATTATAAATAATTACAGGAAAAATCTATTATTGCTGTTTTGATTGTTAAATATTACGATATTATACTTATTTGAGCGAAATAAATGGAAAACGTCAAAAAACTTTGAAATTGTGTGGGATCCATTTTTTTATTTATAAAGATGATAATGTTATTTACTTTGTGATGATACTTGATTAATCTAACTAACATAATATTTTAATATCAGATGGCCAAATGTCAAATCAGTGTAATTAACTTTGTACTAACCATAAGAGATTGTACCCATCTCTTATGGTTATTGGGTATTGGGTATCTACTATTTGGGTATCGTAGGTGTGTAACCTGACAGCAAGTCAAATTTAATGGCTCCATCTATTAGAAAAATGCGGTAATAATCAATGCCACCTTTGTGTATAATATTAATATCAAATATATCTTACATCTTGCATTTATTATTTGGATTTGTTATTTGTCCCTTTCATTTAACATATTATCAGTCAGAAAAGACAGAAAATGCAAATTTTATTATTTGGATGTTAATTTCTACCGACTTCTTTTATTTTTATTTTTAAATGCTCCAATTTCTCAAAATAATTGATTATTTTCCTTCAGTGGTGGCGTCAATTGACATTTTCATAATTATTCAGAACATTTATTTCGTACTTTTTCTAATAGCTACGATCAAGACAAGATAAGTAAAAAAAATTTAAATTGTGCCCTTATTCGAAATTATTACATAAATATGCTTAAACATTTTCAATCAAGTGCTATGTCATATATGTCTACTGATAAAAATTATTTTCATTCTCTTTTATTTTATGCGCAATGCAATATTTCAATTTATGCCTTGGTAGTTAACTTTGTTTCTATACATTTAAGTATTTATTTTATAAATTAAAAGGCCATGCTAGAAGGACAAAATTAAATTACATTAATTATTTTAATAAAAACTTTAATTATATTGAATAATAATAAACCGAAAGACTATAAAAGAAAAAAGTGTATTAGTTGAAAAATATTTACGTAAATTTTGCGTCAGTAGAATAGTACAAACGATGCTCTATTTTAACCATATTTAAGTAACTGAAAATAATCTGTATTATTTTCATATTACAACAAATTTAAATTTATGTATCAGAAAAATGTAAGAATGATTGTATAAAGCTGTAACATGTAAATGCAGATTCCATAGAAATAAATAAACAATTATTGAGATTTTTAATCTCCATATCTTAAAACTAAATTTCGCATTAATAATTTTAATTTCATTTCAAAGTTCTAAACCTATGCTACCAAAGACTGTTCAGAATTTTTATGATTATGGTTTAGAAATTAGACTAAGGGTGGTTCATTGCGTGGTTAAATTTTAGCTTAAGATTTGGTAAACGGGTCCCAAATGTGAAAAATGGCTAATTGAACCTGAATTTTATCATATTCACAATATAATGATAACCTGCTCAAAAAAATTATAAAAACACCACCATTTTGCGTATACATATATATATAGGTACTAACATTTTTTAAAATATTTTTTTTAATGTTAAGTGAGATCTTCCGTATAAAACATTAATAAGCAATATATCATGCACACAGGTGTGTAACTTTATAAAATGTGACGCTACGATAAAAGAACAGATGGACAGGACGAAATTATATCCCCTTTTTTTCACTATAAAACACTGAAAATGAACTGAATACTCGATAAAAAATGAATATTTAGCTGCACTTATTTATTGAATGGCGACGTATTGACCTATCTGAGTTGCCACAGGTTGTAAAGCGAAAATAAAAATTCAATTAATAGAACATAACATCAATCCAAAATAATAGTAATCAATGGGAAGCAGTGGGGCCTTTTGTACAGACGCGGTGGGGAGCGCGGCTTTTGCGGTGTATGCTGTCTCGCATACTGATTGTCTCTCTCCGTGGCGGTGCGCTTCCTTAAGTTTTGTGTATTGAAGTCTCCGATTTTGGCCGTAATTTTGGGGTATAAATGGTCGGGTCCCAATTATGCGACACGCCCATTATACGAATATTCGCTACCAGTTCTTCCTTTATATCATGTCGCATTTTACATCTAACCAGTACTCGTTTCAAATATATTTGAAAATAAGAAGCTTGAATTGTACATTTACACATATCATAGGCATCCAATGCTAGTAGTAGTGACGTGATAGAAGCAATGGTTTCCGTACCCCTCGTTAATTTTTCTATCGATATGTGTCTTCTTGCCGCATTATCGAAAGAATAATGTATTTAGAAAAACACTCAAAATATTGAAGTGGAAGTAATTCATTTTTAATTTTATTTGACGTGATAAATTGAAATATAGATCAGGTAAAATTAAAAAAAAAACAATCAGACGGCTCTGTCAATAGATATGACAAACTATGTTTCCTTACTTTATATGGGGTTGAAATTCGGATAACCTTCAAAACTTGCAAATACATGTTCTAAAAATCATTACTTGTTTTGAAATGAAAATATTTTTATAATTTAAATATTTATATAGTATTTTACATATTTATGATAAATTATTTGATATATTTTGGGGAAATAAATTTAAATTATCTATATTTATTATTCTATTAGTTCCATATTTTGAACCGAATGACGGATATTATTCAAAATTAGGCCATATACATTTAAAGTAACGTGTGTTTTAAATGTTAAACAAAGTACACGTTTGCAAATTTTCGTTAAAATCCACACCGTTTTTACGCGAGTCGAAGTCCATTGTCACTCGTTGTCATGAAAATTTTATTTAACGACATAATCTTCATGACCTTACAAGCCTTGGAGCGAACTAAAATCGAGCTTTGAAAATCCTTTGTAGTAATGTTTACTTAGTGAGAGTTCGTTTCGTAGCTTTTTTATCATTAAGCTTTTACAGCCTGTAAAATATCTTTAACTAAAATTTTGGTATGCCCGTATTTTTTAGGCGTAATAATTAAGACTTTCCCCAAAATGTCATTAAAGGACTATATAACTAGAATAAAATATATTTTAATTGAAGATAGGCTATAATTATAGCCGCAATGAAATCTAAAAGATTTATTAACTTTCTTATGATATAATACACGTAATACCACTATGCGATAAACAGTCAATTTAGAATATTTTGTTCAGAGCTGTGCTACAAATTAACAAAGCGTAGAAAATTGTGGTAGCTGTGCAAATAAAAAACATTAAGTAAATATTAAAGAAAATGAAAGTAAAATATAATCTAAAACAAAGAATAGGTACAGTTTTGTAAAAAAAAGTTAGAAGAGATACGACTTTTCAAAATTTATTTTCAAAAATGCTATGCCATATTATCGTATGTCGACAAAAATTATATTTTTGGGGAATATAAAAAATATGACTTCCACGTAATTAAACAAATGAAAAGCAATGCTTAAACGCCAGTATAGACAGAAAATTTATTCCACTCTGTATATAACGGATAAGAGAATAGTAATGAGAGCATTGCAAAAAAGATAACATCAATTTTCACTATTTTGTTGTCAATAATAAGATAAATGTTTCGTTGTCAACAAAGGTCGTATAACTATAAAATTAAAATGCCAACAATAACTTAACGAAAGCTAAACTGCGGACAAAATGTATTCTTTAATCTAAACAATAAAATTGTAAGCGAGTGAATTCAGTACATTAAAAATATTTTAAAAAAAGTAATTGATTTAGCATATAAAATTATATTAGAAGTAAGAAAAAGTTTTTTCACAATTTTTGTCTATCTCTGTGTGTTAATTTGAGCGCGTACCACGTAAAATCTACAAAACGGAATTTTATGAAATTTGGTATGGTAATACTATAATATACCCAGGAGCAATATATAAGAAAAAAGAAAAAAACTTCTATAATTACACGCGGACGAAGTCGTAGGCACAGCCAGTTATAATATATGGCATAATGAAACAATATTATGAGAATCTATATATGTAAATAAGATCGTAGAAAAACTGAGCCTGTGCATCGAATATATTTAAATGAACTAAGTGCTACCTACTAAAGACATGCTACTAAACCTAAATAAAATAACAGTTTTTAGACTATTTGTCTCAACGTTGTGCGTGCAAATCGGTTCAGCAGTTGCTGTTTTCCGTAGAAAATGTGACTATAAGCATATTTGTTTTAAACTATGTTTTGTGTACATACATATATATATATATATATATATATATATATATATATATATATATATACATATATTAGATTGTTTAATATATTTTGGTACTTTTTACGTTTCGGACTCTTAACGAGGACGGCAACGATCAGGACTCTTGTTTTCTTCGATTAAATACCCGCAAGTATATTAAGCCATGATACGCCACCCTATAGATGATCAACGCAACTAATGGCTTACATTATGTATTATTGTACCTCTAAATTGTCTGGGGTAAGGTGGAGGGAATCTTTGTGCAGACGTTCGCCCTCTAGTAGTCCTCAGAGAAAAGGAGATTTATTTTTATTTTTATGGTAAATAGAGTCATCAGTATTAAACCGCAATTAAGATGAGTTGACCTTGTTTGCTTAAATATATGGTCCACCATTTCTACTCATTTAAAGTGATATTTTTCTGACATCGTAGAAGTCTCAATAAAGCCATATTGTAGCATTTATAACAATGCACTTTGGACAAGAAAAAGTTTTCTAATAAACGAATTGAACATTTTATCTGTACATCATAGCGTTTATATCAAATACAAATAATTTATGTTAATATACTCAAGGAAATATAAAAAGCAATAATGTCGATCACATTGTTCAAATTTCAACAAAAGTTTTACAAGTAACTATAACATTCAGTGATGCAACTCCTGCTATGATCGTAACCAATTTGTTTAGATTAACTTGGCATAATATTTAGGCTTGATTTCATTTCAATCAGCTTACAAAAAAAACCTGGTTATGTTTAGTTTTGGTTCAATATGCACACTGATAAAAAACCGGAAAAATCGATTTGGCTGCAAACGTCATCTATAAGCGTTTTTAGTAAACTTTATGCTCATATAGTTATGAAAGAAAAAATTAAAAAATTCCTAACGACTTTCCTTACTCCGAATTCCACGCGAATGAAGTCACGGAGATAGTTATATATAAACTAACGATATTTTCTTTGCGTTCCGTGCTATTTCAGCGTAATTATTGTACATTTACGATTCTCTCTTATTTTATACCGTAATATTTTAATACTTGCTATTTACTAACACAAATAATAAAAGATACAGGAACGCGTCAAGTACATAGCGATCAGCTAAGAAAATATATTACACTTTACACGATCCCAAGATTTACGCGAGAAGACAAGAAGTCCATCGTCTCTTTTCCTTTCAACTGACGACTTAATTGTATGTGAGTTACTCCTCTTGGCTTCACACCTTTCGCTGCGAAACTTCAAGTGAACATTTGCTAATGTTTCCCTCACTTCATAAAGTCTTTAATAATAAAAATACGGATGACGATTTCAAAATGTTTAGTGTCACTCAACTCACATATTTTTATTAATATATTGGATCTCCTTTTCAAAAAAAAAAGAAATGTTTTGTAAGTTTCTTATTATGTTTTTTATATAGCTTTTATTGTTTTTTTTTCTGATAGTGATGCCCGATTTAGGGAAAAAAATTCTTACTTTATAAAAGAGACAATAGCATATAAAATGACCCATGGAATTCAGTAGTTTAAAATAAAACTCTTAAAAGAAAAAAATGACCCGACTTTAAATAGCCACTGAAAAAGGAGCGTATTGCCAATTATAAAAAAAAATTAGGAAAGAAACGTTTTGTAAGTTCCTTATTATGTTTTCTTATGTAACTTTTATTATTTTTTCTTCATAATGATGCCCGATTTAGGTAAAATTATTCTTAATTTATAAAAGAGACAATATCATATAAAATAACCTATGGACTTCAGAAATTTAAAATAAAACATTTAAAAGAAAAAAAATGAGCCGAATTTAAATATCCACTGAAAAAGAAGCGTATTGCCAATCATAAAAAAAATTGGGAAAGAAATGTTTTGTAAGCTTCTTATCATGTTTTCTTATATAACTTTTTGGTTTTTTTTTTTGATAAAGATGCCCGATTTAGGAAAAAATATTCTTACTGTATAAAAGAGATGGTAGCATATAAAATGACCTATGGACTTCAATAGTTTAAAATAAAACTATTAAAAGAAAAAAATGACCCGACTTCAAATAGCCACTGAAAAAGAAACTTATTACCAATTATAAAAAAAAATTGGAAAAGAAACGCTTTGTAAGTTTCTTATTATGTTTTCTTATATAGCTTATTAGTTGGAACTTCTTCGGTACAATGTTAATTCCAATCATTAATGTATTTGCAAAATACTGCTACTGCTAGATATTTTCGGAATTGGTGCCAAGTCAGCATTTCTCTATCTCTATTACGTATATGCGCATTCACCCACATGCAGATGAGTACTACATTTTATTGGCATCGACTGCAAAAGCCGCCAGTATTTTGCATTAATTCATTTAATTACGTTTTTAAATGAGAGTGCACCAAAAAAGTATGCAATATATTTATGTACCCCTCATAATAAGCTCTTTCAAGAACACCACACACGTAAAATTTTTAAAAAAGCTATGTTTAAGTACTTAATTTACTCACAATTAAATGAAGCTACGTGATGTAGTATTATATCTACTTTCTTTACCACGACCTAGGATTCGTTGTATTACAACATCTTCAGGTGGGCTGTTAACAAAGATCTGGAAATGAGAATGTCCACTAAAGTTCCAAAGTGTAACAATACTAATAACAAACGTTCCAATTAATTAACCCATATATCCATTATTTTACATTTAAAGTGTGTTTCCCATACATTGGTTATTTAAAATCTGTTTAATTTATTCATAAAAAAACTTTTATTTAACAATTTTTAATGTCTATGATATTCTGTATTACTTAGAATGTTTCTAATTTACGATAAATCATATATGTCTCTTTTATTGAAATCGAAATAGACGTTTGTGCGTTTAATAAAACTAAGTATATTTATATATACATATATATATATATATATATATATATATATATATATATATATATATATATATATATATTATATATGCACTAACATAAATGTCTGCACATTTGCTACTTGCACATGCACATTTGCTACTGTCTCCTTCACTTCATAAAGTCTCACTCAACTCACGAACATATAATCACATTCAATCTATACGAACATATAAATCACATTCCCTCTTTTGGATTTCGAGTAGTCAACGTTTCTAACCTACATATACATGTATATAACAGCCTTCTAATATTTTAGTAGCTATATGTTATTATATATACTTACGTACTTCCCTACTTACGTACTAATGTGCAGTCCTGTGTAATGACAGAGATATGTGGTAATACATAAAAACCTTTTAAGCACGAGTAGAATTTATACTACGAGATTTCCGTACGCATTTAGGTATTTATAAGCGTTTAATGGTACATAATATTACCATTCAATTATGTACAAAATTTTAATTTCCGGACGAAAATATATTGCCTAGTATGTCTTTCACAGGCACAAAGTTAAAAAAAATTCATGTGATATAACTAAAAATTAACAATTTTTTCTTTACTTTTACCTGCCAAATTTCATGATTCTACGTCAACGTGAAGTATCCTATAGACCTTGATTTATTTGCGAGTGTCAGAATACGAGGCAGAAATGGCCGTATTTTTAGTCCTCATTGATTGTATTGATTTAGAAGCTTGATTTTGTTACAGCTCCAAGAGACAAGGGGTTCTACACAAGCAAACATTCTTAAAATCGATTATAATTAATTTCGATTTATACGTAACCTAACCAAAATACTATATCATAGAAGAGTAAATTGGTACTATTTTTTTATAGAATTCCTCATAAAAATCCATAGCACACATAAATACGTAATTGCAGTTTTCACTCGTAGGACGCTATCTCTTTACAACATATTAACATGAAGCAATCAATATACTGATTGGAATAACATTCTCTAGGGAATTGCGTACTCACTCAATCATTTAAAGTCATGAAACACATACTTTGTATTCCTTTGGGATAAGAGGTTACAGATATTTGCATAAACTTTCGTACAGAAGGGAACAGTTATTGAAGTATCGATTGATATGTATAATGATGGTATTTGTATATATCATTATTTATTTGTAAAATATTTAATTATTTATTTAGTGTCCTATCCCGGGCTTGAACGAAAATAATTTAAAACCACTTAGCGCAATGAATTATAGTCATAACTTGTTGCGCAACACGGTCCGTGGTAATTCCATTTAATTTTTGGTTTTAAATACCCACGTTAAAAAGTATTATTATTTAATAAGCGTTTAACTAGTTTCATATTTTGTAAACGATGGAAGAGTTTTCTTGAAAAATATTTAGTCGTTATTTCATTGCTAATTTGTAGACATATAAAGTGCTCATTAGAATTTATATACTGTACCTCAGTTATTGATTTTGTGACGTTCGATAATTACGTTGAAATAAAAGCTAAATTTTACTAAATTTGTTGAAGTGTGCAAAATACTTATAAAGCTCATCTTCTTTTTCTAAAAAAATATGTTTTTCAAATTGCATAGGATAATTAATTACAAATGTTCAATTCTAATTATTTCTAGATGCCGCATTTAAAAAAGTAATTTGTTTTATGTATATGTTACTAGTCTTTTGAAGTAATTATATATTTTTTTTGTACTTGGTTTAGTTTTATATCGATACTTAAGCTTTTAAGATAGCTAATTCGATTATATGCAAACTAATTTCAAGTGCCTTGTTAATATATAGGAAAATTATATATATATATATATATATATATATATATATATATATATATATATATATATATATATATATATGTACAAATATATATATATATATATATGTATATATATATATATATATATATATATATATATGTACAAATATATATATATGTATATATATATATACATTGAATGTAATTATTAACTAAAAGAACCTTCTTAGCTTTGTAAATATTTCTTTTAATTACTTTACATATACTACTATTGCGAACACTTTTTAGATATTTAAAAGCAGTAGATGAGCTGATGGAAGAACACGCATATGTAACAAAAATGATCCCTTTAAAGCTTAATATTTTGCTAAATAAATGCCTATCCAAAAAATATGTTAATAACATAACTTCAATATTTTCGGAAGACATAGCCAAAGAGTTTTTTTTGCATACCGCTTTACACCTAGAAGAGTAGGGTAGCGCCCCACAAAAAATTATTGTAAAAAAATTTATTTCATACCTTAAATTTACTTTGTACTTAAAAATATGTAAATTTTACTTCACAGTGGTAATGATCTGTGAGTGAAATTATCGTGACATATAAATTGATAGGTAGACAGACGTATATGGTGAAATTACGAAGGTTAAGTCTCGTTACGAGACCCCGAGAAAATGGGGCAGATATTTCTTTACAGCCCACTTTGGTGAAGAGAAAAGGTGATCAGTGCTGTGTTATCACCGATCGCTAATATTTTGGAGCAATGGAAAAATATGAAAATTTCATCTTTGTTTAAATAAAAATATTCTTTAATTAAATTTTGATTTTATTGATTTACTATTAAACACTTTTGTATAATTTCAATATTCATAATTTCAATCTAAAGTTTTTATTTATATCTAAAGTTTTGTAAAATTTTAGACTCTTAAAAGTTGATAGAATATACGTACAGTATCGAATATGTATGGGTTTAGAAAGTAGAGGGTAACCCTTAAATAAAATTTATTAGATATCAATTAAAATTTATTCAGAAATTATATTAATAAAATTCAGAAAAGTGTGAACTTTGTTCTCTCTCTGTATTTTCGTCCTCTCGATACTTTTTCGACATTGTTAATGAGAGAATATCGAAGCTTTTGATTCAATAAAGTGTCTTTAGTGATGTACCGTTTTGATATTTTAATATATATGCGCTCACTGCGGTTATTTAATATCCTTGATCAGGTTATATAGTCAAAAGACAAACTGAAACGAAAGCTAAATTAAAAAAAAAATAAACAAAACGAACGTGTTCGATGGTGTTACATTGAAATATTTGCCGTTTGCGTTTACGCTGTTTACTTGCGTTGTGAAAGCCATCTAGTTAGTCTTCTTTTATTGACGGTTTAATCGACGTCCTTAGTTGTCGAAAGATAAAAGTTTATTATTAGTTTAATTCATGTAACTTACGTTACACATTAGGGATTATTTTTTTATTTATCTATTTATCATTGACACACAACCAGTAATGCCAAAATTTTAACAACCCTATTCGAGAACACATAATTACGTACGTACTTTTTATCTACGTATGAAATTTTTGTGACAACACAAAAAAGTGGGTACGGTGTGATTAATTTAGTATTACTATTATTATATAAGGTTATTGGAAATAAAAAAAATTTCAATTAACTTAAATAATATATTGGAGTTAATTAATAAAATGTATTATAAAATTTTTCCTGCGTATATATATATATATATATATATATATATATATATATATATATATATATATATATATATATATTATCAATTTAAGACATACTAGTCAATATATCTGAGAAAAAAAAATTTTATATACTCCTCAAAATGTCTTAATGTAGTACAAATTCTACTCGCACCTCATTAATTTTTTTAAATATTATTTTTATTACTTTACATTCATTTCTTCTTTTCATTGTATTCAATTGCTCGTTTTATCAATATATGTATGTGTTTAATTTTTTTGTTCCATCACTGTCCACAATTAATTTTTTTTTACGTTTGTTTCTTGTGATATTATTTGTTTTTGGTTTAATAAGTATTCATAATATGCCTTGCTTAAATTTTAGGATTGCGAAATAGGCCGATATGGTCATGCTCTATGGAGAATAACAATATAGTCTAGCGATAACTGTGGTATTGTTTTATGTCCACTAATCCAGAAGTTCCTCAGTCTGCGAAATTCTGAGTTATTTGAGGGAAGTTCAAAGTTTTATGGGTTTTTAATTATTCAATAAAATTTCCTTGATTCTAGTTTTATTGGGGAGATAAACATCTAATCGACTACGGTTTTAAAAGAATGTTTCCGAACACTTTTCAGAATCGTTCAAGTAACTTGTTCCAACAAATACAAATATTTAAACTTTTCTCTAGCCTCCTTACCTGTTTTTGATAGTTTACAAATTAATGGAAAGGGAACAAGTATTGCCTATATAAAATTGCCAATATTTACTCAAACAGAATCTGCAAGACGAATTCATTGCAAAGAAATATAGTCGGACAGAATTATTTAATCGTAGGTATGCTAAATTTTAGCCCCTGCAAATTCTCAGGTC
Organism: Druceiella hillmani; assembly: GCA_039881145.1. Lineage (NCBI taxonomy): Eukaryota > Metazoa > Arthropoda > Insecta > Lepidoptera > Hepialidae > Druceiella > Druceiella hillmani. The sequence goes on from JAYKKI010000012.1 coordinate 20,297,683, forward strand.
TCGAAATCATCATTGAATCGGCACTGGTCATCGATTAATATCTAGACTGAGACAATAGACGATGTAATTTTGGATAAGGTTATTTCTACAGCCTCCTTTAAAAGGCAAAAAGTATTTACATTTTTTTTAAAGGAAAGATGTTCAAAATATTCTAAATAATTTTTCATTGAATCCATTACCTGGTATATAGTTCCAACACGACTTGGCTCTTTACTTAATGTTGCCTTATTAAATATTTTTGTATAATTTTAATTGTTGGAAAAATATGAAAAAAGAAATATATATATATATATAAAATAATTTAATTTTTTTTTATTTTATAAAATAGTGGACTGGGTTATCCTATGTAGACATATGATAAGGAATAATATACCTGTATGTGTTAACTGTGTAATTACTTTGTATATTATTGGGGTAGATTGTAGTATATAAATTAATAATTAATTACAATAAAATTTTTAAAAATCATAAGTTTTTATTCAAATGTTTTAGAATACATATTTCCAAAACTGTAAACTTTTGATGTAATGACAAAAAGGGACAAAGCATTGTATATTCATAGATGAGACATTATCTATGAACATATAAATTTACCCATATATAGTAATGGATTTATAGAGTTTTATAATTAATTGAATCTAAATTAGGTCTCTTGATAAAAATCAATCTTAGGGATTTGTAGGGAACATTTTTTCACATTTTCTATGTTTTATGTGATTCATATCAGTTTTATCGATTCCGAATTATAATAATATTGTTTTCAATTCATTTTTATTTAATTGAATTAACGTGCATATAAAAATCAATCAGATTAGCATCAAAAAATTACGTTTTAATGTAGGAAACAATCATTTACAACAATAGAAAACAATCATTTGCAACTTTAACCAAAGTCAGAAACAAAATTTCTCTGTAAATGAAATTATGAATGATTTAAAACGATCATCGATAATTTCATTTATTTAGTTTCATACATTTATCAATGCCTTTATTAACGAAGATTTATTTTCTAATTGAGGCGGTGACTAAATATAAAGATTCCATATCTTTGCGGTAACATGAATCGATACTTGTATTTGTTTGTATATTATGGTGTATGCGTAACGAATATTTTGTAAACTGTAATGGGTTTTGTACAAAGTGCGATACGCGTTTTCCTTTGTTAGTTATACCCGCTTAACATAACTTAATCGTTTCGATTTTTCAATGATATTTTGTGTATACATAACGAAGGAACAAGAATAAAGATAATTAAATTTTATTAAACATATTTGTGCATCTATACCTTATTTACCAAATTGAGTAAACAAAATCAGATAACAGTTTACATTTTTTCTGCGAGAAATTTCAATTATTTTATTAATTTTATCTAAGTAACAAAAGAACTAACTTATTTCACGAAGTCCATAGTAAATGATCGATAGCAATGTGTATTGTAGTGTTAATGCATGATGAATTACAACGATTTACCCACTTTACCCCATATTTATTGTCAATACATATGACGAAAAACAATTTTACCTGCTAGATCAATTCATCGCACATTTTAAAATATAAAAGATAGTTTATTTAGACATGGAAAACCAAACTGCATTTTTATGTTTCCTATAAACAATTTTTAGTAAATGTCGATATGTTTTTTACGACCGGTCTAAATTATCAAATCTATTTCTGAAACGTAAATTCGCAATATCCATGAATTCCGCAATGCACTCTCATACATATCCGAATATTCCAAATATTGCTCTTTCTGTGGAAATAAATGGAAACTTTTAGATATTTAGAGACAAACTTCATTCCCAAAAAGATATCCATTCTTTACAGCTACATAGCACATTCATACATGAGTATCAAAATTAATATCCAAACTTTGTCGATCGGTGAAAGGCTGTACAAAGAATGAAAAAAATGCTACAAAAGTTACGTAGAGAGATGCATGATATAGAGTTTAGTTAGACATCGATTCGATCTACAAACAGTGAACAAAATGGAATGGACTGAATATATATATGAATTGATGGCAACGATGTCTGTATAAATTGGGAAATATTTTTTCAAGCTAAGAAACTGAAAATAAATGGATTCTACCTGCTACAATATTTTTCTGATTAACTAAAAATAATAATTAAATGTCACAGAAACTAAGTGTCTTAATAATTAATTTATGAGGCTTTTCTGAACTGTTTACAAGTGAGCGTAATTGAATATGATAAAATGCAAGAATGAAACCATTGAAAGGATTTAATATTTTATTCAGAAAGTTTAATTGTCCTTTTTTTATTACTTTTGTTCACCACTTCAATAACTAAAACCTTATGGATTTATCAAAGCCAGGAATTTTTGTTACTTCTATTTACTCCTTGAAGTGCCATATACAAGGGTGGAGGAAAACATTTTTCCTCCTAATTCTCAGCTTTGCATATAAAGTGATGTTTAAAACTTTCATGCGAGTGTATCTGACGTGGGAGTTCGCTTGGAAAGTTTCCTTTTTATTAGCGCGCATTCATGGGTCGCGATCGCACATGTGACGAAGGGCATCTTGCGATATATATATATATATATATATATATATATATATATATTTCGTACCAATAAATGCATATCTTTTCCGTCGAGAATATATTTTAACAATCAGAAAAGCAAGACTAGAGAAATGAGTAAAAGAAGGCATATGCATTGAAATTTTTACAAGCCTTTAAGTGTGGGTTTTAAACATATAAATTTCAAGTAACTTGAAAATATGTGGGAACCATAAATTCGAATAATTATATAAAACTAAATAAAACATTATCTTAACTGATTACAGCTCCTCAAAATATTACCTCTCTAAAACTATTACAAATTGTTAACTAATTTATATAAAGCATTTGTGAGACAAATATGACAAAAAAATTAAAAAATGTCAAAGTACAGTGATAAATAATATGTCACAGTAACTTGTCTTCATTAGGATAGTTATTATATTACAAATAAATTTGGGCAAATAATAAAAAATTACCATCTGAAAAGCGATGTGTGTTCCAATACATATTTTGCTCCATTAGAAATTATAAATTAGACGCGTTAACACTCTTATCCAAGAAATGAGGATGATAAATGTCACAACAATTATCCAAGAAATGAGGATGATAAATGTCACAACAATTATCCAAGAAATGAGGAGCGCATTAAATGAAATGACAAACCTCGGAAAAAGGTTAGAATATCAATTGTTATGATATGTTATGTTGTGATTTATTATTTCTATTATTGGTTGCTCTAATACTACATATGTTTACCTCTTTTTGCATATTTTTACTATTTTCGACAAAAAATATTAAGTTTTTGTTTTTATTTCATAATTTAAAATATAAATAAATAAAATGATTTATGTAATACGCTATAGTGTAAAATTTTATGAAGAAAACCACATCTCATTTAAAGGTAAGTGTAAGTTTTTTATCAGACCCGTAAAGTGCTTGGATAAACCCTTAATTTAATATTCAAACATTTCCATGTTTTATAATGTATATTCACATAATCATCACTAGATTTAAACTGTCTTGAAATTTGTTAGGAAAGTTTCATTAGTGTTCATATTACTAACAAGGCACTGTTATTACTGTGAATAATTGTTCACTATATATTCGTATTCAAAGAGTATCTGATAATTCTTTCAAATATCCTTTAACCTATTGCTTCCAAAACGAGATTTTTTTTCTTTAATTAAACTCTTATAAGTTCTATCAATATTAAATTGTATAGTAATATGGTGCAGTCTATCTGCAACAAACAATGAATTAAACACACAGTGCATTTAATATAATAGCTTGCAAAGTCATAATATTTTATCCTAAATATTTCAAATATAAACCATTACCGAAGTGAAACTTTTGTTAAGAAATAAATCCATATACATGTTAATAGAAATTGCTATCTAAATATTCAACTTAATGTTATATTCGAATAATTTGTATTTTGCGGCGTCATTTGTAGTACTAATTTTGTATTATACAAACAAAACTTAAAATAATTATTGTATTACACTTATTTCACGAAGTATCTAAACCTCAGTAGAATACTATTTATGAGCCGTATTGGCCTAATATGCTCTATTTTGAGGACTGAATTTTTATAGTTCGTAATTATCAAACAAAAAGTTAAATTCTTAAAATTATATTCCCTCTAGATTTATGTTGGAAACACAGTACAACGTTTAGATAAGGCAGTATCAATAAAAATCAAATTTGACATAAATTCGTTTAAATAATTTAATTGAATCACCAATCAGTGCGACTCATTAATTTAAGTCGCACCCAGTATTGAGATCTAGTGATAACTAGATTTTAAGATCCTGCTTTTTTATCATGACAACTTTCTAAGCATTTAAACTGTAAATAATTACTTACCACTCGAAAATAAACATCTCTCGGCCTTTCGAATACCAAATGTTACGTCCCGCGCTCCTTGAGCAAGATGCCCTTATATATATATATATATATATATATATATATATATATATATATATATATATATATATATATAAATATATATATATATATATATATAAATATATAATATATATATATATATATATATATATATATATATATATATATATATATATATATATTTATATATAAATCCATCCTTACGCATTTTGACAAAAGTTGTTCTATTTTTCAAAAAAGATTCATTTAATTGAAATAATTAAGTGATTACCTGCATCTTTAGCTACATTACTCGACGAGTCGTCATGTAGCTTTCAGTATATAAGAAATAAATAAGATTGAATAATCCCATTGAAAATAAATAGCTTCTTCTAATGAGCAAATAAATCACGCACAAAAACCTTTTTCCAAATTTCGAATCTACAATAGTTCTTTGACGTAAGCAGAAAATTATTTAAGAAGTTTCGAATTGTTTATTTAATTTGTTAAGTGTTCAACTTAACTGACATGTAATTGTGTTATTTGATTAATTCGAGCACTGGCACGCACATCCTACCTAAACGTATATGGAATTTAGGCAAGAAATGTAATGAACATCCGTCATACAGGAATGCAAATTTAATTAACATCTTGGATATTTATGAGTGGTCTCGCAGTTGAATATTTAACGTGACTGTTCTTTTTTATTAAATAAAATAAGTATTAGGTGAAACAATTTTTAAAATTTTTTGATGTTTAAAAAAAAATTTTAACGAGAATTTTTTTTAAGGCCAATAAATAACACAGATTAAGCCATCAGTAAATACCTAAAGTCACGGTCGTCGAAATTAATAACCTTAACTAAGTTGCTGTGTAAATGACCTATTGAAAAGATAGTTTAATATTAAAAGACGTCCAACAATATAGTCAAAAATTATTTTTTTAATTTTTTTAACCTTTATTTAAATGATAACCACAAATAGTTCGATAAATATAAATTTTTCAAAATATGAGTATAATATCAAAATTGCTAGTTCTCATGTTCAATTTGCGCTTTTAAAATTATTTTCGTGTCACAAATTTATTTTGCTATATTTGCAGTTTAAACGAAAAATTTCTCAAAAACAAAAAGGAAAGGCAGCCTTATAAGATCATTCGCACGGCCATCACTCTGTTTCAGCTGATTTTCTCAGAAACCGTTGGATTTAGACTCTTATAATTTAGTATAAAACATGTTGATTCGAATATATTTAAAATGTTAACACACAAAAACACCTACACAGGACTTCCAGAAGAACGACATCTTTAGAACTATGTAATTACTTATTGCTTTTTTAATTTATTTCCCATACTTCATATAAAAGAAAAGAATAATCCACAAATTATTCACCTCTCACATTTAAAATATTATAAACACCATAATATTTTTTCAATAATGTAAACACAAGTATGATGTTAACACAGTGCAAATAGAAAACGTGCGATTACTATTCCATATAAGAACTAAACGATAAAATTAACTAAACAATTAGAGAATGATAATTATAATCAAAATATACAGATAATTAAAATTAAAAGGTATATTATGTGGCTTAACCGTAAACAAAATTTAATTGCGCAGTCTATTGAGCGATTGAAAGAAAAGACGCGACAATATTTAATTAAAATTTTATTATCTATATAAAAAATCTTTATTTTTATCAAGGTTTTTGGAATTTCTATTTTATTCCTTCTCATTTTACTTAATATCTGTTAAAGTTTTTATATTTGAATTTTTATTTCTACGTATTATTCATTATATTGCAGTGTTTAGGATTATAGACTATTTTCCTTTATATATTCAAAATTACTCAGAACATTTCTTATCGTACTTTTTGAAATAGCCACATTTTACGAAGTTTTCAGAAATTAAAAAAAGAATATTGTCATTTAAAATGTTTCAATTAACATATTGTAAAAATTCGATCATGTCCTCCCTGTATTGTAGAAATTTATAAAATTGGTTGAGTACAACTATAAACCAAATATTAAAAAGACTATTTATTTCCAATATTATAGCTGTTGTTAGTAAATTTTATTTCGATACATTTCAAAATTTACATATTTAGAGGCTATGAGCGAAGTATGGAATTAATTGACATCTTTAAGCAAAATGGGGACTTTAAAATTAAATAACATTGAACCGAAAAAGTATGAAAGAAATGAAAGAAGCTTGTAATTATTTTAATTCAAAAATACTAAAAAACTTTTACACATATCTATTTAACCGACTTCAAAATAGTTTCTCAATTCGAACGTACATTTTTGTGAATGTTGTTTTATACCTCCAGCAGTTATCAAACCCATTTAGACAATTCTTTTTTTATTTGGAAGAGTATTGTAATTCGGCGAAGATTTGGTTAAAATTTGGCCATGTAAATTGAAGGCGAACAGCACAGGAGTTTGAGAGATATAAGTCTAATAATAATCTAATAAAAATTCACTGAAGTTCTTATGCAACTAAGAGTGGCATAAATTTCCTCTTTAGCAAAATCAATGTATAATCACGGTCTCGGAAAATGGTGACGGAATTTTTCAATGATGAGGAATACTGATCGAACTTGGACTTGTCTTGATTTGTCTCAATGTTAGCAATAAGAGAATAAAGTACGTATGCGGGTAAGTATATACAGGGACATAAAAAAATACGAGCGGCTAAATGTTATTATTAAATATATACCTGTAATTAAGTGGGCAGAGGTTAAAACATTAGTAGGCATGTAAGTATATTTATATATACACAAAAATATAAGTAAATGAATATTAAAAGACAGGTAAGGAAGTAGGTATGAAGGAAATAGTATACTAGTAGGCAAGCTATAGAGTATTCAATGCGATAAAACACAAAGATGAAATATATATACATATATATATATATATATATATATATATATATATATGTATATATATATATATATATACATATATATGTATGTATATATATATATATATATATATACATATATATATATATATATATATATATATATATATATATATATATATGTATATATATATATATATGTGTGTGTGTGTGTGTGTACTTAGTTCATTAAATGTCGCAAACGTCTTTTTTCGATTTTAATAAAAGAGTTATACACCTTATAATATTCTAGATTACGTAAGATATTACAAACACTAAAATAGGAAAATAAAACCTTTTTATAAATAAATCGAATTGACTTGAAATAACCAAGGAAAAACTTTTGAAAAGTTAAAATAAAGAAAATACGAGCACTTAATTGGAACTTTTGCGGTACAATACCATTTTCTAACACAAATTTGCAATACACTGTTACAGCTAGAGATTATTGGAGTCAATGCCAAGTGAAGTATAGCACTAATCTATATTTGAGTGTATGCATGTACGTAAAGGGGATAGAGAATCGTTGATTTGGAAATAAAAATATAATAAATCTTTATTTTTAGTTTAGTATATGGAGCGTCACAAAATATTTGACGTGAATAACATGGCGGAAGTAAGAATAAACTTCCATACTACCAATATTTTGCAATGTGATTCCAATACTTTGATTCACTCCTTGCCCTTCGGCTGACTTTAATTCTACACTACACTCACCCACATTTCTGAGTGGTATTTCTTTTAATAGATATTTTCAACGATATATAGAGATTAAGCTGCCGTTATTCAACTCCCAACTCGTGGAAAACCACCGAGTAATATTTGAATGTAAACTGTATTTTTATGTTTAATTACACGTATTGAATATATAGATCCATTCTTTGTTTAATATGTTAGTTTTATACGTCGGAATTATAATGTAAATGTTGGTAGGGAAATATGAAATTAATGAAAAACTTATTTTAGGGCTTTTCCAAATTCCACCAATATACGAATGGGTCTGGCAAAGTTCGTACGAAATAAAAATTCGGTCAAATTAACTTGAAACTTTTAAAAACTTTTCTTTCTTAAAGAAAAAGTTGTATGGTAAAAACATATATGAATAGATTTACTTTAAACTTAATATTAATATTCTTAAACAAAATGAAAAAAATACGTATTTCAATGTTTTTTGAATATGGGAAATAAATATGAAACCATCTTCTTCTCATGTCGATGGTACGAGATATATACTCAAGCAACCTGATTGCACTCAACCCATGATAATATAATTTATTTTATTAAGGAATTGAAATTTAGTAAATGCTTTAATTCCCCATGCGGCACCGCCTTCTGCTGGTGTCCTCCGAGAATTATCTTCACAAAATTAACATCGCCAGTTGACTACCCAAGCAAGTACACATGTCGTTGCGTCCAGTTGTGTTTCATGCCATATGATGAAATTAATGCCATTTTTACTGATTTAGAAATAATTCAACTTCAGTTTAGTAATAAAGAAATTAGTGTAGGTTAGGTATTACTTCAGTAACTCATAAAATTGTATTATTTTGTTATATTTAATGACATTTAAATTTTTTACCTCATTTAACGAAATTTTCGATTTTTTTTACGTTAGTATAATAAAATTCGGTCACAAGATTAAGTGCTTTGATTGGTTTAAGTTACTTTTTATTGTTCTGTTACGTGTAATACTTTAATGGTAGGTATTTTTGTAGGTGTAATGTAATTTCCAATTTTATTAATTATAACAAATAGTATTAATAAAAATACAGGAATTATGCAAATAAAAACAATATATTAGTTGTGTGGTTTAAGTGGATATTTTATAAATCTTTGTCGATTCACAGCTATTTAAACTTACTTTTGTTTTTTTTTTCAATTCCAAAAGGAGACCTTAAAAATAAATAGCAAGAGAACGTGTCACACTATTGCAAGTATTAAAAAAATAGAGCATGCTTCTTTCAGGCATTTAATTTTATTATGTACAGAAATCAGTTATTAGTTGCTGAAGTTCGTCTACACATCGTTGATCACGTCGTAGAAAGTTGAGCAGAATTTTCCAAAATATCCCAAAATAGTGATAAATTGGCATTTTGTGTCCCTGTCCTATAATTATTGTGGTTATTGCAAGCTGGGTGTGGTTGGACAGCTTCTTGAGTTTGTTTTGAAAATGTATTGCAATAGAAGATATTATTCCAAATTCAGTGCTGAAGGTAGCCATATAGAGGGATTACGCTTTACGCTTAATCTTTGTAGTAGTCATTTTTTCTCATTGTATGTATTATTAATCTGTATGTTATGTGCTCCTATAAAACGTCGTAATTAATGCACTGGCATTAAAGTGAGAAACTATCTCAAAAATGCGTCAATAAATAAGCCAAACTGCCAAATGATACCAGCAAATTAACCCCTACGTGCGTAGAGTAGCAACTATAAAATATGACTTAAACATTCTATAAGAAGAGCTAAAGAATGAGCTCATGCGTGGAAAGTAAAAGTTTATTGAAGCACTGTGCATAATCCAGAAATATCTTATGAGTCTAATTTTAGACGCTATAAGCAATAAATATAAATACTCTAAAGCTTTTAAATGAAAGAAAAAAATTTCTAGAATATACCACAGTTGTAACAATGCGCATGTTCTATCCTTCGCCAGATCCGTATTCAAAGGTATAATAACTGTTTCCAACAGGCATCATTTGGAGATAAGAAAATTACAGAAGACAGCTCTATGCCAACTTTAAGTTCAAGGCTATTTATGTCATTTGGTAGGAAGTCTGTTATAGGCGACACAAAAGGAAGTACGGTTCTTTAAAATATATTTAGTGAACGACGAAAAAGAGGAGTAAACTTAAGAGGCCGCGAGTTTCCCCGATGATTAAAAATCATTAGTTGTCACCAAAACGTTATATATTGTCCGTAACAATAATTTTGGAAAAGATACCCCGAACATGCGAGGAGTTTATAATCGTAATCATGCGAACAGAAAACCTAATGATGCTCATCGCGGTTATGACAAGGTGCTTAAAGCAAATGAGATAGTTCTGGTAATGGTTGGTCCATAATTCCAGCAAAGGGATGTCATCCTCCAGAAGCATGATAATAGACTTGGCACATCAGGGAAATCCATCCGTCATGCGTTACTACACAATTTCTATTATTAACTTGTCGTGGCGAAGATGAGTACCCTATGTATTAACACCAATTAGACTCTGAGACCAAGCTGCTTCTCAAGAAAACCGTGTCCGCAGTGAGACTTTACTCGTACCCTAAACTTGTAAAGCAAGGAAAATAGAACCACCACTTATGCTGTTGATATTTTCTCAATCAATGTTTAGTTGGTATATATGCAAAAATTTAAACTGAAAAATTAAACTATATGAGAAATAAACAAGTGCATAGAAAAATACAAAACTACATACACCACAAAGGTGCTGTTGGAAGATTGAATGTTGATGATAATCAGTTTATTCGTATGGCAATATTGTTGCTTGCTGAGCTTTGTAACGAGACTAGACTGCAAGTGATAGCACTCCACTAAAACGTTGCGAGGTCACTCTGTTTACTGGATGTGGGCGGATATGTCGGTATTTATATTATTTATACCATTTATATACCCTAACTACGTCTTCCAATTCAAAAGACTGCATTTCTTCCTTAATGTCTACTTTGCAGAGTAAGTTATTGGATCAGTCGTTAAAGGAGATTGGAATTAACTTAAGAGAGGGTTGCTTTTCATTACATGACCTGTTCTAGAATGATCTCCTACAGCCGTCTGGTAATTTTAGCACCAGATAATAGAATCGTTTGTTTTTTGCGTGTTAATATATAATTTCGAAAAAAATAACAAATCGTTAGTCTGCGCTAGCGAAACCACGAGTAAAAAGCTGGTTGGATATAAATCAATTAATTTCAAAAGAAGCATCATTTCATATGCATAAGTTTTCACATGAAGATTTTTTTTAAATTTTTCTTTTTGTTATTTTACATGAACTGTTGTTTCATTATTATATAAATAAATGTGGTCTAAATCACTATATCAGAGTAGAGAGTAACACCAACGTGACACTAAAAACGGTTTCGACGCCCTTCGGTAATTTGTTCCAAGGATGTATATTTTTCCTGCAATATCACAGGGATCATGAAGTACATAAGAATTATTTTTGAAGGAACTGTTCACTCTGGCTTATAGTTAATACCATTATCCATAATTATATATAGATCAAGTCTAATTAAAACATAAAAGAACAGAAGAATCATGTGAAATGTTTAATATCAGCGACTTAAAATGTTTACATGTTTAGGTAAGCTGAAGTTCAATTAAATTTAGGAACTAAAAAAAGTACACGAATCTAAAAATAATTCAATGCTTTGAAAGATAATTATTGCTTTGATTCGCAATTTCCAACATAGATGTAATATACAGATGATAAATTGGTCAAAGTATCACTTGAATATTTTGGACGAATAAACTTGAAAATCAAATACTTATTATTCTGACTGCCCTACATTTTAAACCAGAGTGTTGATATAATTCCAAATTATGTCACAAAATATATTCTGACAACGTGCATTTGGCGTCAAGTGAGATTATAGTGTTAAAGATAGTACACGAGCGACGTATTAAATACAACGTTAATGACCGTCGTTAGAGGCTACCTCCCAAGCGAGATCAAAGCAATTGTCACTCGACTTCATGAAAATTTTATTTAACAACATCACTTTTATAGCCTTGCAAACCTTTTAGTAAACTTAAGTGTAGTTTGGGAGTTCGTTCATATTAATATTTATTTCGTGAACATTAGGTCTGTAGCTTATTATGTTTCTTCTCGCGTAACGTTTTATAGCCTACACTTAAAGTTGTGTATACGTACAATTTTATATTTATACTCGTAATAAATAAATTTAAGTTGCCATTAGGCTATACATAATATAATCATTTGATACTGCCATTACTAAAAATGTTATTTATACAAAAGCACATAATATCTCAGCATGTTTCTTTAATTGATGTATTGATGACATAGACCAATTTTGAAAATTACAATGAGCAGTCCGTATATTATTAAATAAACGTCAATATTAATAAATAAACTAAACATCACAACGTAATAACTAAAATGTTAACATTAGAAGTAATACGCGAGCGGAGTCTGGGCAAAAGTTAGCATTCAATAATAATATCTAAAGAAATAATATTGCACAATTTATTGTAGTCATGTATTATGTTTAATAATTAAAAACAATTTATTTACATCCACTACTATTTCAGTATAATTGGAAAACATTTACGATTCTCTGTTACTATATATAAAGATAAAAACTTGAGAAAAAACCGTCAGTCGAAAACATTATTAAAATTTAACAGGACCCCAGCACCTATACGAGTAACATGAATTCTTCTTCACTTTTCTTTGTAATTGCCGATTTTATTGTATCTGAGTTCTCTTTGCTTTATCTTTCTCTTGCACACTCGATAATATTCGGTATGCATCAGTAAGTTTTCAACAATAAATCTACAAAGACGGGTTTCATACTTTTTGCTCTCACTCAACTCACACATTTAAATTACGATGTTCTTCTTCCAAATTTGAAAACAATTTTGTAAAATAATTGGTTTGTAAGTTTTTTTTTTATTTTCTCTTCTGACAATGTATCTGATTTAGGGAACAATTGTTTTAATGTAAAAGAGAGAAATAGCATATAAAATGGTTGTAAAGAATTTACTCAAATTTAGCAATAAAATATGAGTTACATATATCCTAATATATTATTTAATAAAAGAACGCATGGTTTTGCCTTAGTGCTACAAGAGCATGCAAAATTAGTGTATATATAAACTATTATCATTGTGTATATACCACAAAATATTTGTTCCTTTTGGAGTAGAGGTTATTGACATTAGGATAGATTTTCGAATTGAAGGAAAGTTTATAAATCGATTTTTTTATCGAGATTCACTTAAACATTTGACCATAGGTGCGATTTGACTTATATTACACGCTGCTCATTAAATAGTACTTAGTGTTATATTTTAGTAGTTTTAAAATGTTAAGCAACTATTTAATATCCTGTACTTCAAAAGCGGAGAGATGAGTGGCCCTCTGGTATTTAGCCTGTGTATTTAGAGCAAAATAGTTTTAGAATAATATTTCAAGCATATAATAATACACAGAATATCAACGGATGTCCGTGATGACGGAAGTCCTAGTTCGTGTTTACCTCAACGAATTACCCTGAATTATGTTAGGCAACTTTCAACTATCCGAAATAATTGAAGAGTTTATCGTGCCTTGCTAACCGAAAACACATTTATTGCAGATTCAGTAGTGAAATTGATTATATAAAATTTATAGAGTTATAAAATATATATATTTGGCACTATATTTTCGTATAAATTTCAAACCAATTTAATGTGGCACAAGTCTCTTTAAAAATTCTCCAAACTTTATCACAACTATAAAAAAGCTCTAGACTAATAAAATACCTAATATCATTCGTTTCTAGTTACAATTAACCTGAAATAACATATTATCACACTGTTTTAAAGACAAAAAATGTAATTTTGTATATCTTTTGATGCTTTATTTTCATAAATACGCTTTGCGTTGCTTCAATAAAGATACCACATATATTTAAAAGTATCATTAGTGCAATTGAATGAAATCATTAATAGTGCGATAAACCTAAAAAAAAAAGGTTAAGGCACCATCATAATAATATTTTACAAGTTTTTGTTTGTATATAATAATATTTTACAAGTTTTTTGTTCGTCCACTTTTGCAATATTCTACACTGAACGCCTAAAACAAAAGAATCTGTTATAACTTTAAATCTATCTATAAAACTGGAAAATATTATGTTCCAATACTCGATAATGTGGTCCATATACAAAGAATTTTCCTTATTTCTCATATTAGTATTACTCACATAATCACAATCACCTTGGCAATGGCCTACTCCAAATTAAATAAATTTATCCCATTCATATGAACTGTTCGATAATTTAAAAGCTTTTTATTTAATTTATTTAGGCGTATTCCATTGCATTTTCACGTTGCCGAGCGTCATCGACATGGCTTAATTTCACTCTCAATATTAATTTATCTCCATGATTTACATCAGGAGTTTAGTTTAAATATTAATTGAATAAAACAAACTAAAATAAGTTTCTTTGACAACTTTTGGTACGATACTATATTCTGTAGTAGCTTGTACCCCTTTCACTCTTCATTAGTGTAATCACAAAATTGTTGGCAACGCAATTTATTTCCTTATCTCAAAAAAGAACACATCAAAAGTCATCTATTATGTAAATTATAAATTACCTAGATATTAGTGAGTGTGTGTATATATATATAATATATATATATATATATATATATATATATATATATATATATATATATATACGTAAACATGTCAAATTGTTTATTTTAGTACTTCCTTTATCGCGTAATATAATTTGAATTTTTGTTTAAATTAATAGATAAATTAGTAAATATAAGTACTAGTGATAATGGGTTGTATTGTTAAGCAATACCCGGCTTTTAATTACTATCGTTTTATTTGAGTTAAATTTCAGAAAATAAATTTTCACAACGGAAGTTTTTAACATAGAATATAATTATTCTTTGGAACATTTTACGTGACATTCTTAATTGCTTCTCGATACTTTGACTATTGGTAATAAACGATTTATTAAATTCCACTTACAAATTATAAATACGTAATCCATCCTTTTGACGCAACTTTAGATCATTTTGTAGTGGATTTATCCCCCGGATCAATTCAATCTTTTTATAAAATTAGCTCATACAAAACTAGGTAAAATATATTATAAGCAATACGCTAGAATGAGAGTAAAGTCAAAAAAATGTATTTTCTCACAAAGATAATTTGTCAAATAAGTTCGTCGACATGTCGCAATCTCTATAAAGACGACATTAAGGCTGTCTCAATGCGGCAAACAATGTGAGCGCGTACTGGAAAACTCTGCTTACAGTCAATGGCACTGAATTCACTTCCGCTGAATTCGTGACGTCAAACAATTTTCCGACAATTTATATTGTTTGCCTATTTATTTATTGTTCATACTTAGATTTTTAAGACGTGAATAAACTATGTTTTTTTAAACGAGATTTTCGCCTCTTCCTGAAATCTACACTTTTCATGTGAGAAATTTTGCAATACATATTAATTAAAACATATTGCGTAAATTAATAAATTCACTTTCGAATATTTAAAAAGCGAAAGAAGTATTGCACGGTTATTTCTACTTATATAAGCAAGGTATTATTTACACCTATTTTCGGTTTACATTTTTTATTATACGAACATTCTAACCAACTAAAAAACAAAATTCAACATTTTTTACGTGCACACAACACGCATATACCAAGCGTGCAGTCTACACTGCAGAGTGTAGACCAATAGAATGAAATTGATAAAATTCAGTGTTTATTAGTCCTTCATAAATTTATTGACTTTTTTATAATATAGTTAATAAATAAATTATAATTAAAACGAACGCCTTTGTTAATGGAAAATAATAAATAATTCACTTTAAGTCGGAAAATAAATTTTTCTTTTTTAACCGCGCTTTTTTTATTTATATGTAAATTAAGATTTTACGTCCATTTAGTATATGCTGCGGAAGGTTATTAAGCTTTAAAATAGGTATTTAGTTGAGTTACATTTAAAATAAAATAATTAAGCAACGAAATATCTACCATTAGCTAAACGAGAAATAAAAATATGTGTGAATATTATTTGCTTACATAATTAAAAATAACTGTATCAATGCATGACTCGATATTATCAGAAATAGCTGTAATCGGACAAAAGCTGGTACTGAACATAAACAGAATTAACAGACATAAACAGATAGTACATTTTGGGGCAACTAATTTCTGAATTATGAAAGATTTAAACTGACCATACTTATTCTCAAATGATGTTAGTCGTATTTAATCTTTTGATGTCATTATTTTTACAGAAAGTTGTATGTTGGAGCGCGATCCACTTTATGGAAAAACTGTAAGTTCTGAAAATTACTTGTCATGTAACCAAAAGTAAATGTCAAATAACCAAATAATTTGTATATTTTTCTTGCAAATTAAATTTTGACTCTTTTTAAGAAATTTAGTTTTGCAATGAATTTAATTTTTAAAATTTTTTTAAATATTTTTTTAAGTTAAGAATTCTACTATAAATAACTGCGTAAAATTCATCATTTTAAATTTCTAAATATTTGTAAGTGCATCTGTAATCAATATTATTTTCACTTGCATATATCCAATGTGATGAAGCCCCGTTAACCTTTAAGACTTTTCATTTCTTTCTTTGGAAGAAATCATTTTAAGGAATCAACTTATATTTATTCACGATAAGTTATTTTTTTAAAGAGAAATGCATCTTATTTACAATAACTTTACATAATACTTACTAAATAAGTTGGTATTAATATGCAAACTATTCCTGTCTTAAAGAAACAGTTACATTATATCCAATTATCGCAGTAAGGCAGGTATCTGATAAGTACAGAATGGATTCAGATGGTCACAAATAATTTATTTCATTAGTTAGATTACTTATTTAAGATCATGTACTAAAACGAGTGTACTTTAATATTTTTTGTAATGCATATGCAATATGATGCAGAAAATGTATCTCAAAGTTCTGAGCAATAATCTCGGGTACCGTCACATCTCAGTTACAGCAAATTTTCCAAATTTTGTTAGCATATGAGATGATCTTATTGTTACTACAATAATTTTCGAGGTACATGACATTAAAAATTATCTACTTCATAACTTATTTACTCAATTATTCATCAACAAATCATCAAATGCCATAAGTCACTTCCAGAAGACCTTGAAAGTTGAAGTTTGTTACATATAGTTTTGTAATGGTTAGAGGATCATTATGATAGGAAAAATCTTGAAATATTTAGCAACTTATCAAATTTCATATATACGTTCTAGTCTTTTACCTACTAAAAGCTTTTTGATCCATTAAAGAAAATTTCCTGTAAGTGTGGTCTTTGCTATAACTTCGGGATAAAAATCAGGGACTGAGTCCCAACAAAACTGTAATTTCCATCTGGGTCGCTGTATTTTCGGCTTCTTAGGATTAAATCATATCATATTGACGGTGTAATAGAATAATTTCAATTCCTTTGACGGCAATAACTGGCTATTATCAAATAAAACCGATTAAAAAGAATTTCTGGACAGGATTTTCCGTCCACAAAATTTTAAGTGTCGTCTGCAAGAAAGTATAATACGACCAACTGTCGCTAGAATCCAATATGCAGAAAAGCAGAAGAAAAAGAAAATGAAAACTGTAAACAAAAAGAAAAATCTACATGAAAGAGAACAATTATTGAATCTATGTCGACATCAGACCTAATAACACGCGTCAGAAGAAGTGAAATCCCACAAAAAGATCGCTGTGGAAAGTTAACCATAATAATAAATTTAGTGTTATACTTTACTTATTTGATTTTTTTCCTACTCTATATATAATTAAGTGAAAGGAAATGTAATACAGAAAGAAAGAAACAGAAAAAAACTGGTTACTTTCAAAATAAAACGCTCAACCAGTAATTAACATAACAACCTGAAACGCAGTTGCAGGTATAGGAGTACTCAAATATTTTCGTTACAATAATCCATAAATTTATCCTGCTTATAAATATAATACCGTGAATAATTTAAATAATTCTGACCTATTCTAAGTTTCTTTATTTCCTTATCATAGTTGTTTATTTAAAAAGTTTTCTATCTATAATTATTATATTACCCTCTAATGTACAGAGATTTAGTGTTATTATAAATTGGTTGATATTGGAAATATAATAGCGGCAGCTAAATGCGAGAACTTACCAAATGAAAAAAAAACGAAAGTATTTGAATATTGTACTATAATGAAATAGAAATATAGCATTAACACTTGCCAAATCCTTGACATTCACAAAAAGTCGATTACTTTTTCTGAAAATGACAGACCAAATTTCTTGTCTTCGTTGTTTTATTACGACGGAAAACGAATCATCGGGAAAAACAACTATTTACTTTTCTTTGCTGACCGAAATTTCACCAGATCAAGTTAAGTATATATATATATATATATATATATATATGTGTGTGTGTGTGTGTGTGTGTGTGTGTGTGTATAAATATATGTGAGGTTAACTCATTACCAACAGAGTCGCAATGTAGAGAATTTATGTCCAAAAATTAAGTGAAAAATTTATTTTAAATGTTTCAATATTTATTGTAAATCTTTAGGTAATCTGAAATAAAATGGGCTTTTACTCATTAAATTCAGCAAAACTTAAACTACTTAACATTGTTATTTAATCTTAAGAAGAGCTAAATAAAAGTAATAGTTTTTTCATGGAAGTCCTATTCGAATATTTTTTAATTCAAAAAAGTAAGTCGCCGAACTATTTCCGAGAATATTTAAATTAAAAATTGACTAAAAAGTTAAAAAAGTCTACTGAACGGATCGTAATCGAACATTTTTAAATATTTCTTATGAAGTGTTTTTGTAGTCGATTAAGAAACTTGGCTATTAAGGTGATTTATTCGTTATTGGATTGTTTATATACTTTTTTAAAATACTTCGTTTTTTTAAACTTAATGTTAGCAAAGATAAACTAGATTAAACTCATAGCCAAGGATTATAGATATATGGATCACTTTATACAGTGAATAGCTCCAATTATGTTGTCTTTTAAAGTTTACACAATTATTTTGATGTAGTGCCATTCTGGTATCAAAACACACACCAATATTTAAAAAAAAGTTATTAACAATGTAATACAAAACTACATTTAAACGATAATCAAAAAATTTCTAAAATTCTATTATTTTTTTTCCGAAAGAGCTTTAGCAAATTAGTCAGCGGTCATTTTATTAGCTTGCAGATGTCTTCTGTCAATAACTTCTTGTATAAAATGGCATACAATGTTGATGTGCTTGTATATCATAAATAGTACCATTGCCATTTTCCATGTGCTAAGATTATTGCTACCTAATAGAATCCCATGAAATTAACGAGATATTTAGAATATTATAGTAACAATATATGAATATTATAATAACAATCACTTTTCCATAATAACTACATCCCTACTTGGAGTTACAAACTCCCTTTTTTAATACAATGGACATATTTTCATTATTTTTTAAGAAACCGAGAAGATTCTTTCTTCTTTTTTGCTTATCTTTTGTTTGTTCAGATCACTCTGCTCTTATCTCTTTTATCATATGCACGTTAAACTCATTACCAAACATATGTTGCAATTCAGATTTCCTTTCAGATCAAATTCCGTATGGTATTTTCTTCAATGCTAAAATAATAGATCACTTTTTCAAATAGACTGCTCTGTTTGAAGATCTTGTCCAAGATTTCTCACATAATTATGCTTTAAACAGCTTTATGCTTTATCTTGCTCTCTCCGTCCTGTGTCGTTTAACTTCTCAGACGATCTATTCTGTGCAGAAGTGCAGGGTTTCATGTTCCGATCTACAATACTTTCAAGTTTTCATAAAAGTAATTCACTATTGTGGTACTCACGATTATTGTGAGTTCTCAGGATTTGATTTTTTATTCTTTAAATAATTCCTTAAAGTAAAATAACATCCCACTTTTTGTTTTCAAAATATAAATGCAAATCATTGTTTTGAATTCACCAAGAGATTTACAAACCATAGGGCTACCTATATCTAAATGAACAACTTGAAGCATCTTTGTATCTCAGATTATAACTGCCCAAGGTGACTGCTTTCCATCACAATGTATTTCATAATTTGACTTGTTAGAAAAAATTGTCGAGCTTACTTAATCCCTCCTCCACACGCATATGATGAAACTTGGTAACGTTTCATCATATGCATGCCGTTACTGTTTATCTGTCCAAATCCTGTGTTCAATCTATCACTGACTACATCAACAAACAGTTTTCATTTTGCAGATTAAGTTTGTAAACACCATCTATCAAATTAACCCTGGAAATCAAATTTCATTTGTTTCCTATAAAGCAATGTTTAGATTAAAATATACACTATTTTCATTTTTGATAAATTCGCTAACAACTAATATATAATAGATGCTTACAGGTGCTGAAATAAATATACCAATCATTCTTACTGAAATCTCCAGTGAGAACAACAACGTTGAAAGCATTAGGTTTTTTTTATTGTTTGACTTTTAGTTTAAATAGAACCTTGATTTCTTCTTCTTCACTCAATTCACTCGATTCACTTATAACAGGTTATTGTTTTCCCAGTTTTAAAACACTAATTTGACGTTGAGTTTTATTGTCAGGTTTAAAAGTACTGCTAAATTTCTCGTCATTTCTTTTTTAAACCAAATAAGTGCATTTAAAACTGAATTTTGTTCCATTTCTCCGATTTCCATATCAAGTTTGTTTTTGATTTATGAGAAGTTATGTAATACTTGAATGATGTATTGTCATTACTGTTTGTCAAAAAACCTCCAGGTAAACCGGCTAGCACAAATAGTCAAACCATTTATCATTAAATATGAAATAGGTACCACTCATTCGCTATGAATTATACACCATTTATAACATGTCGTTTGTCATATTCCCCCAGTTTTCCAATGTGATCAAAAAAAAAAGAAACAAAACAAGTAATTTTCCTTGAACAATCTAAAGTGTCGAGAAAAAACTCCAAATTTATTGACAATTCATTCGTATTCTTCATCTTTTCAACGGGCATTACAATGCTGGGTCTTCCACACAAATCAGCTTGGCTTTTTATTCCAAATATGTCGCTGTTACTTTTAGACTATTATAACCTAGGCAACTTTACATGATAGATGACTAAAATTACATTACTGATTATAATTTATGTTAATTATTTTCATTTTATACCAACATATTCAAATAACTAGCATCAAAAAAATAAGAAAATTTTGTAGCAATACACAAAATCGTTATCTAGTCTGATCATAGGAAAAGAAAAACTAAGCAAAGTCTCTTGTAAATCAAAGAATAAGAATAAGAAAAAGATATATATAGAAGTTTGAAAACAGAGAGGGGGAATGCTTTATCGGAAAAGGTTTTAGTGAAATTGTATAATGAAAGTTGTCATAGTCGAATTTTCGACACAAGAGGGAATTTTAAATAAATAGTTTCATGTCCCTTTTAAAAAAGGGTGTTTATATATTTCTAATAGAGTGATAAACTAGTATAATACTAATAGCAACTTTTAGATAAAGGCAGACATTTTAATAATAACAATAACATTATGAAATTATTTGAGCAGTTTTATTGCCATGACTATGTCTCGTATCAATATTTTGAAAGATTTTTACTTGAAAGTTACTCAACTATTAAATTTTATACATAATATTTCATTTTATTTTTGTAATAAATATACATAAGTTTCATATTTCACGGGTTACACTACTATTTCGTCTTACAACATAAACGCGTAATAGTATCTGATGATGAGGTAGTATTTCATATATATATATATATATATATATATATATATATGGGACACTGTCGCATTCCTGGCTATGTTAAAAGACTTTAAGGATAATATATAGAGATTAAATAAATGTTGTCTCTGAATTTTGTCCAAACAACACCGTTACTGAATAAGCACAAACATTTATGGAAAAATAAGACGCCAAACCGTTATATATATATAATCTTTAGTAAGACAAAATACAAAATATGCCTTTTATTGATAATATTGTCTGAGAAATACGAGACTCCTGTTTTACCAAGATTATAAAACATATGAACGTGTACGAGGAAATCTTAAATGGAAAGAGAATAGTTAAACGATATGATTGGTTTATATATTTTATCCTTATTTTTAAAAAATATTTTCTGTGGTGAAGAAAAATTAATGAAAATAAGTCATTAATTGGAGAAACATAGAAGACATTATGATCACTAAAAGGACTTTAAAGCTCCTCAAATTACGGTATTTTTAAAGTCCCTGCTTATATGCCCTGTTATATTTACATTTTCATATTCTTGCATATTTTTGGGATACTATATGAATTTAAGGAAACCCTTTTGCTGTGGCAACACCGCCGGTGGATCAGTGCTTTCATGTGTCTTTCTGCCAGAGGTCAGTATTAAGGGAAATAATATATAAAATTTTAATTTGCATATGATAAGTAGTTTCTTATCCCAAAACTAATAATAGCTAGCTTTTTAAAATGCGAAATAAAAATATTTTGGTGAAGTTTCGAAGCATCGAAAGACTAAAAAAAATCTTCTGCATTTATATGTAGAGTATTATTGAAAAGACCTTTGGGTTATTATGCAAATTTTGTTTTTAATATTTTTTCACTGAAAAGAATGAATTAATGCAATGTACGATTTTGTTATTTTTTTCACCCATTGTGTTACCAAGTCTATCACCAAAACTACACGAAATCTGTAGTTCTTTTAATTTCATTGTTATACCTTATTCTTGGCTCCAATATTCTAGAGTTTAACAAATTACCTACTAAAAGGCTACTCTCGTTTTTAATAGAATTTTTATTTCTTAATCTTCTTATCTTCTGTACTCTCGTTTTTAATAGAATTTTTATTTGTAAATTATTCTTGGGTATAAGCATAATTTATTCTCCTCGTTCTTATCACTTTCTTAAAGTACACTGCCTTGAAAATTAACTATTTAAATTACCAAACAAAACACTTAAAAAATTATGCATTTTTCCATAATTACATTAACTTTCTTTCACATATAACTTTGTAATATTTTGTAGGGTTTATATCAATATTAATACACATGATTTTTTTTATTAGTGCCTGCAATATAAATTAACTGCGAATACTGAAATTTTGTAACAAATAAAAAAAAAATTTAAAAAAAAAAGAGATATATATATTGCATGTACGTGTAAGCTTGCCTTCAAATTAGCACCCTCTTAATCATATTATATATTTTCTTTACAGTATGTAACTTCGCTATTAATTCTCATTCTACATATATATTACACTTTTCAAATAAATGCCTCAAATGAAAAAAAAAATATTTGATAAATTTGTTCTAAATATATTTGTTATAATTGTGTGAAATATAGGAATATGTATAAATAGTAACTTTCAAAAATGCAATTTCTACCTCTAGAAATTATTTTATTTCATCCATTTTTATGTGAAAAAACCAGTGATTTGTCCTTTAATTACCAATAAAAACATCTAGATTCAGTGTGATAAATGTCATTACTTTTCAATGAATTCAGTACACAGCTTAAAGTTATGGCGTTTCTTTTTCTTTCTATGGCGGGTTTTGTTTACTCTTTTGGTCTAATTTCAAAGTCGCTCTTAGAAATCTCTGGAAATTGCATTAACTTTTTCTTCCAATATTGTAATAATTTACTCAACAAAATTATATGATATTTATTGAATTATAAGGCATGTAATTTATTTGCTACCAAATTTATTTAATTTTCCATTAACACAGTACTAGAAGACAGCAATCAAAATCTCTCTGGTAAAAGGAACCTGACAGTCTGTCTATCCTTTAACATATTGCATTGACTCCGGCGTAGATTATTTTTTGTAGTTATTAAATCAAATTTTATTATTCAAAGCAATTAGTTTTACACTATTTAAGAAATTATTAAAACAGAATTTGAAAAATGTTTACAGCAAGAAATAAAGAAATTTTATTTTAATTTTTATTTTATCTTTTTCTGCTTACAGAAAAAGATAAAACGAAATCTATGTTATATAAGTTTTTATTAAATGTTTTTCCATGTATTTAATAATTTAATACCTTGTCGGTATTCTAGTTTCATAAATATTAAAGAATTATCTGTAGTGTATAATGATCCGATACGTATTTATGAATTTAATGTAAGTTAATATTAATTTAATTTATTTCTTCAACATTTTATATTGAAGCAATAAATTAAAAACTAAAATCTGCCTTTGAAATAAAAAAATAACCAAATATTTCACCATAACAGTCAATATCAGTTATTTATATATATATATGTATATATATATATATATATATATATATATATATATATATATATATATATATATATATATATATGTCATTATTTTTAAGTTGCACAAAATATTACAAAGAAGTTTTATGTTCTACTCAAAGATTTCTTTTTAACACTATCACATATGCCTACGCAAAAAAAAAAGAAATCTATAATATTTATATGTGTAACTCTATATTATGTAAAGAAATATCTATTTTATTTCGTTAAGAAATTAAAAGCCTCTGGTAGAAGGATAGGCAAATGGTTAGACAGACAGTTTTGCTCTAACAGTAGGCACTCGCACAGACATTTCGTCTTCTTACTATGATATTTATTCTATACAAAAAACGAACAGAGGGTTAAAATGTAGTATAAATTACACAAAACCAATTCGAGAGTTCGGAAAGATAAGCAGGATATTCCAGCTATGTGTTTATCAAATATTAATTGTGTGTTGAATCTTACACCCAAATTTATTACACCACCGAGGTGATATAACGAGCACATTTCAATATTGTAATTATGGCTGATAGAAACGCGGACGCAACTAAAATATACCACTGAGAATCTGTCACTGTTTGGCTCCAATCCACTTGCTTTACTCCATTCAAGTACATTATCGTTGATATCACGGTGTAGACCTTGACAGCCGTCAGCAACTTAAGACCCTCCAGTGTGAAGCTTAATGTCATCGGAGAAAATGTGGCAACGCGTCATTCCGACCACGTGCCTTAGAAAATATTTTATAATGCAAGTTAATGTTTTAGTTAAATTTGAAGTTATTATATCTAATAATATCGAATAAAGTGGCTTTGCTTAGTGCTTTATTTTAAAAATTTAATTCATTTTCAAATGTGTCATTAATTCTATTTGAATCGTGTTAATTAATTTTACTTATTTTCTCAAGGATTTGAAGGTATATAAAGCTATCTAATCGCATCATTTTTATTGAGACTGTATCCCTATTTAGATACATGGAAATCTTTCAATTTGCAAGGAAAGTAGGAGCATAATACGGGTAAAGTTAATTAATAACTGGGAGAATTTGAAATTTGCTAATTTAAATTTATAATCGATTTAAAATGTATATTTCAATAAACAATATCAGAGTTGGCGGACATTTACGAGGACAAGTTATTTAGAAAAAAAAATTGACACTGAACAGGTCAAGGGAAAGTTACTGAGAAAAACAGCTGTTTTTAAATCGGTATAACAAAACCGGTTTGTACCGATTTTTGAGTATAAAATAAGACAATAAAATCAATGACATTTTCTCGTAATTATATGTTGGTTTTTTAATAATTTATATATTGGTTTTTATGAAATGTTTGTTACTTTTTGAAATATGTACTTAAAAATGTCATTGCCCCAATTTTCATTATTAGTCATCACATATATTAGTCATCATTGTCAGTATTCATATCTTATGCAGACCTTGATTAACTTTAGTGATATTTCAATTTGGTGTTTTGAACAGTTTAAAACATGTATACAGAGCTTATTTGATTACATATCGATTTAAGGATTTAATAATAACAGATTTGAATGACTGACCAGGGTCAAGAATTCAACTTATTATTAATGGCTTAATTGACCCTTTCTAATATTGGTTGTTTCTCTAATACAGAATATAAAACACAGTAATATTTATTTCTCACCCAGGCAATAAATGGAAAAATCCAATATTATTTTATTACTTTACTAAAATAATGAAAATTTACAACAAACCAAAATAATACATTTAAAATTATTTAAAAAACAAACAATAGAACGGGGTAACAAATCACTTAATTACTCTTTGCACTTTATATGATTGCTATAGATATTTTTACTAAAGACCGAAGACCTCGATTTCAAATTAGAAAACGTTTATACTAAAGGTTTATGATGTACCTACACCCGCACAAGTTTCTTAGAGTACTTCAGGCATATTAACATCTTACTTCAAAATTTTCCTTTAAGCGAAAATCTGGAAATTTACTGTAACTTTTATGTCAGCTGTGAGACGATTTTCAAATTTTCTTCAAGTTGAAGAATGGGAAAAAAACAAGATAGGTCTAGAAACAATTTATGGTGTTTGAATGTCATATAAAGTTAAATATACAAAAATTTTTTTTTCTCAGTAATGCACCATCAATTACTTACCAAACATTTCTTATAATATCTGAAAATATTACCAGGTTATTGTCTCACGTTCTTATTACCTCAATCTTTATAAATATAGTATTCTAGTCTATACTAACTTTATTAATATATTACACCTACAATTTTTTTAAGGCAACAAAAATATAATTAATACTCCGCACTTATTACATTATTAAAATGAGATGAACAGAGCAGAGTAACTCCAATGAATTGTGAAACATAAGAAAATACAGCTTTGCTAGAAAAAGAGTCGATAAAGACCAAAATATATGTAAAAAAATACCATATTATTATATCACGAATAAACGTAATCAGTTTTTACCTTAGGCAACGTTACAAATTACGTAGTCTCTTCTTAGCATTAATGACATGTACCCTGTTAAAGGAAAAAGTAGTTTCAGTAAGATAATCTGAAAAGTATCAGTGAAATTCTGTTTTAAACCCTTTAATTTGTCCCCATTTTGGCACAGCCTGTATAAAGCAGTTTTTCAATATTTATAGCAATTCAAAATTGTGACTTTGCTTCATAAGGTGCATATAAGAATAAATTCTGCACATAAATGATTAGAGGTATCGCGTAAAAACTTTGATTATTCTATTCTTTTAGACATAATAAAAAACTTGAGGGCGAGTAAACGAAACAAAGTGTTAAAGTAAATTTTTTTTAATTTACATATTCTTTGTCATCTGATAATTGACATTTTAACATGTGTTTTGGCAGATTTAAGTGGTTCTTCCTTTATGAGGACAAATTTGTAAGCTTGTTTTACTTCCAACTGTTAAATAATAATGGAATTCATATCATATTTAACTATAAAATTACTACGTTTTGTTTGAAGCCAAATATGTTCAGCTAAGTTTTCAGGTACTTTTCTTACATAGGACTAATTTGGCAACAATAAGTCATCATTGTCAGTATTCATATCTTATGCAAATCTTGATTAATTTTAGTGATTTTTCAGTTTGTTGTTGTGATCTTAATGTTCTTACTCATGACTTCATTTGCAAAAAAGAAAGTTTGTATAGGAGAGGGGAGAGAAGTTCGCGGAATGGAAGAAAGGCTAAAAGAACGTGGTACTTTTTAATGCATACCATCTTAACTTAACCTAACATAACCACGTCAACCTAACCTAACCTAACACATTCCTCAAATCCGTCCACCAATCTACTCAAAAAATGTTTTTTTTATCTTGAAAATAAGCTGTAATTGCCGACTTAACCTTTTCGTTACCGCTAAATTTGTTACCATGAATTTTTGACGTTTTCAATTTTGGGAAAAATTATTGTCATAGGGGGCCAAATCTTATCATTTATAGAAATTCAAAAAGTCGCATGAATAATTGACACGTTGTTGTTTTTGTGGCAGCGTGAGCATCCTCGGCACATATCTTGTACTGACGTGCTAAGATGGTCATAAGGAATATTCAGAATTATTGTAGGAAAAAACCCAACCATTTATGTTAACAAATTTTTTTTAATTGGGCATATTCCAATAAAAATTTTCTAATTTTTTCAACAATGTCCGAGGAAATACCCTCGATTGACTGTCCTGACCGCGGGTCGATTGAATCTCTGTCTTGTTTGAAAGATGGTGCCACTTCTTAATTATGGTTTACTATGGCAACGCAAGGTTTCCCGTAAACCGGTGTTATTTTATTCAATGTGCCTTTTGGTGTTTTCCCTTGTTTTATCAGCAATTTGATAACCAATCGAAATTCGATTTTCTCCATTGCAGGTGATTTCTTCATGATTAAATTGCTTGGACGATGATGGCTCAAAGATTAATGACACAATTAAGCTGAAATTTGGAATAAATACTCTTAATAAATTTTCATTAGAATCTATGCTAATAAATAACCCCAATCTCACGCTATTCCGCGAACTTTTTGACCCGCCTACCTTCTGATTGCTTAATTGTCATAGTTTTACATATATTTCAACTTCACCTTTTATAAAGCTAAAATTCAATAAATATTTTTACACCAAATGATATTCAAATATATACTTTAAAAATGTAAATAACTCTTGACTTTTTGCGCGTCGATTAAAAATTTCCTCTTTCTATTGGTTCTTACCACTGCCGAAGAATTTTGGTATTTTACACTGAAGGGCACCAAATAATAACGTGGTTATTTTAATTAAGCTAAAAAACTAGCCATGTGGTTACTCCTATATGCATAGGAGTAAGCACAAATCAAGGTGTTACATTTATCTAAATCCCTTTAGACTTTTTATGCAAGTTAGAAGTAATAGTAATGTAAGTTGTAATTTAATCCCCGGTTATTTTTAAAAAAATTTTAGAAAAAGGAAATTAAAGGACAAACAATTTTATTTTTTCAGTTCCGTCTTCATGAATACAAAGTGGTAAACAAACCTCAATTTCAATTCGTAAGACCTGTTCCATCGAGCTTCACTCGATCGGATGCATAATGGAAAATGGAAAATGTTTTTCCCTTCTCTCGCCCTTGCATGTGGAGATAAATCCATAAATAATTTTAATATTTTAGTCAATATATTTTCCATTCCCTATCTACATCTCAAGCAGCTGCTTATAATATTTCATACCCGTAGATTCAAAATTGTAGAAAAAGGAGTTGTTGTCATAAATGGGTGTGCAGCCAAAAGGACTAACAGAACGAGGTTATAAAAGTTTTTTGTTTCGTTATGACCATAAAAATAAAAATATTTGATATATTTGGATTTTCTTGAATATCGCAAAAGGCGTGGCAATAATTTAAGTGAAGTCTCAAAATTTAGTCAGAAAATGAATTAATGTAATGGGAAAAATATACATATTTTGCAGAACCCATTTTCTTTACTAAAATTGCCTTTAAGCTATCACAATTAATGTAATTCTCATTAATATGAGATTACATAAATAACGTTTAGTCTAAAACGGGTAAAAAAACTAATTTTGTGATCGCGAAATAAGTAAAAATTTGCCTATTACAAAATGTCACTGTGCTATTATTTTCAATGTATCTTATATATACCTATACACGCAGAGACTAAAAGCTAGGTCAAAAATAGTCTTGTTTCTCAATTGAGTACAAATGAAAATGCTTTCCTGTAATCGATACTCAATCGGTGAAAGTCCTTGTGCCAAATGAATAATGTTTTCAGAGGAACATTTCGTTTTAATTCTAATGGCCTTTTCGTGTTACACCGTTAAGTGGAATACTTATTTTAACGAAGGCATTATAGTGTTTCTTGAAAACTCTGTATTTACTTTTCACTAAAAAAATTTGAATACATATTTTAGTAAATTTTGCAATTTTCCTGCCTTGTTTACTTTTATAATCAACAAAAGTAATTACCAGTAAGTTGAATGCAACTTCATTAATGTTTTGTTCAAAAATAAATTTTAAAATAAATAATTGAAGTACATTATTAAATTTATCACAGTAAAATCTTATATTCCACGCAAAATCACTCTTTAAATCCACTCAAACCCAATTTACAGAAATGAGGAAATGGCAAAATATTATTCAACGTGGAAAATTATTGTTTATAACCGAAATTGTTCCCAAATCTATATTTAGTCAAAAACAACTTGAAGAAAAGCAGAAAAATTAAAAAATTAATTAACCACTATCAAATTTCTTACAATTTATCGATTCTTAAATTTAGTTCGACCAAAATTCACTTATGTGACTTTTTAAGAGGTTTTCAGTATACTTATTTAGCTTTGTAATATGATATTCTGAAACATTTGTCTCTCTACATATAAATATATCTACGTGTATGCATAGTTATTTCTGACTTTAGCATTGTTGGATACCTGAGTAGCAATCTTGTCATTACATTAGATTTATTCCGTACTTTATTCCACATAAAACTTTTGAAGACGATTATTTGGTTACTAACATATAATATTCACTTAATGAAACTATATATTTTTAAACGAAATATATCAAATTAATTGCCCTTGTAAGTGTATTTATAAAAATTTTGGAGTAAACTTGCGTACCAGTTGCATTAAAATACATTAATAAATACTTTTGATATTAAATAGGTAATCAAAAAACTATTAAAAAAGAGGTAAGAAAAAAAAAGTTTTAATTGTATTATGTTGTTTGCTTCGCTTCTTGTGATGTGATAAATTTTTGGCAAGGACGAAAGAGCGGGAGTGACTATAATAATATATGTATAAATGAAGCAAGTTTTTAGGCTTTCGTAGCCAAACTAAGAACACTTATATCTGTAGGTTACAGGTTATCTGTCTGTATATCTGTAGGTTACAGCCATTTTGGTCGCCGGATATTAGTGCTAAACAGCTGTTATAGCACATAGTAGTAAGCCTATAAAATCACAAAATAGTATCTTCCAAAAAATTTAGGCAAAAAATGACGTCCATTTTAATTTAAACATATGATTATTTCTATGCAATATATATTAACCAATATAGTCATATATTTACGTGGTGGGAAAAAAAAATTTCACTTACAGAAATTTGGAATAAAAACTTAGGAATTTACTCTGTGAAACTGACAAAGACAAACAAACCCAAATTTTGTAAGAACTCGTATAAAATATCGAAAAGAGCACAGTAATTTTACCTATTAAAAACTTATTTTTCTCTTCCCTTAATCCTTTTAATTTTTCCTGGAGAATTACATCCCATTTACAACTTTTCAGTACACAAATATAATGAAACTTATAAATGAGTCTGCATCCTGAAGGGGAAATTTGAATTAACTCAACACCAAAATTCCGAGACTTATTTCTTAGAAAGAAAATGACGAGGTCAATATAATTATTTTTAAGAATCAGCGTTTCGTATTAACGCCTAATGCGAAAGCAAGAAAAGGCAATTAAAGTTAAAATTAGTTTCATCGAAAACATTTTACATTATGATACAAACCATTTTAAACTAGATGTCCTCACTTGTTTGTTTATTTTAAAGTATATTTTTTTATTTTAACTTATATAGTGAAATAAAAGCGTGTGTTCCATGGATTATACGATGGAAGTAAAACTTCATTTTGGAATTAGATTGGTAACAGTAAAATGAAATTGCAGTTTTACTAGAAATTTTGGGTTTGTTTATGTCTGTCAGTTTCATTAAGTAATTTTCTAAGTTTCATTTCTGAGCTTTTGATTTAAACGTCGCATTGACTCATATTTTGTTGTTTTACTCCGAAACTATTCAACGTAAGGACTTAAAATTTAACATGGCGATGAAGTGTACTAACACACATATATTGCAAGAGTTCAGACTCATAAAAGCTGCATACAAAATTTTAAGGGTGGGGATTAATTATTTGATTTTTTTACTTCCTGTGTCGTGTTATATTTGGTCACGTACATATAATTTCAAATGTTTACACATACGTTCCAAATGAAATGTATTTTTTAAAATACACCCATTTATTTGTATAAATATGCGCGTGTGTGTGTTTGTGTGTGTGTGCGTGCGCTTGTGCGTGCGCGTGTGCGTGTGCGTGTTCATGTGTGTATGGGTGTGCGAGTGCGTGTGCGAGTGCGTGTGCGAGTGCGTGAGCGTATGTGTGTGCGTGTGCGTGAGTCTGTGCGTGCGCGTGTGCGTGTGTGCGCGTGCGTGGGTGTGTGTGTATGTGTAATGTATAGTAACAAAGTAAATAAGATGGTAAGTATTGTACGGGACCATAGAAAGCCTTGGTCACCTTTTAAAAATGTTTATTTACCTTACTTAGTTTGTAATGTGCATTCTAAGCTGAAACTCTTTTAATGCTTAATGCCTGCCGAAACCGTGAGATTTGGAATACTAAAAATTTTTAGATTGGTTTTTGTGTCTCAAGCGGAGACTGTCATTTAACTCCGCATCGACCTTATAACCACTGGACATATCATAATTGGGTAACCCGGCTAGCTGTGCGCAGGTGAAATCCGAGATACGCGCTATTTTAGAAAATTCGAATATATCGGTTAAATACAAGTTACAGTGACGAACGTATTGTATCACAAAATGCCCAAATTGTGAAGTTAATTATGCAGAATTCAGAATGAGAAATTCAATTTAGAAAAATATTGCATAATATTAAATTTGTGAATATGTAACTTTCATATTATGACATTTATTTCAAAGTTGATAATTATTATTTATAAATGATTTGTAATAGCAATTGACATGTGCTTTTTAAGACATCAGCGAGATTTATAAACTAATCGCCGATATTTCATTGATAACAATTTTTGCTGCTATAAAGCAAAAAGCGAATTCATGTTATAACGATATCACAATTACTCGCCAATCTTTGTAACGTTTGTATAGTTAATACAAAAGACATGTAAATTAGCT
Organism: Druceiella hillmani; assembly: GCA_039881145.1. Classification (NCBI taxonomy): domain Eukaryota; kingdom Metazoa; phylum Arthropoda; class Insecta; order Lepidoptera; family Hepialidae; genus Druceiella; species Druceiella hillmani. The sequence goes on from JAYKKI010000012.1 coordinate 20,330,429, forward strand.
AAAGTACTATTAGATTAATTTATTATTAAAATACAGTTTTAATAGAGAAAATCTGGGGTAACTATACTAATTGTTAATGATTATTGATTTTATTATCTGCATGGATTCCTAAAGGACCCAGATATCAGGTTTTTTATTTATTATTTTATTTATCGTGTTTTTCATGTACATGTGTTTATGAATGCTTTATTTTACGTCGATTCCCGGCCGCTCATCAGGCGGGGATGGATTGGTGTTTTCGTTGGCTGTAAGAGATTGCTTTCATGGTAATAAGTCCGCTATATGTATTACATACATTAAAGTATGTGAATATTTTAGTATTAACATTTTCTTTATAAAAAAACATACCCATATAATTCACTTTTGATATGACGATGTATGCTTTGTATATAAGCATTGCATAAAACAGTAACTGTCACTGGCGACAACGCGTGAGTGATAGAGATGTTAAGCTACGATCTTAAAATCAATCGTCAATCGGCTTGCTGTGATCTCAACTCATTAATTTAAAGAGTCTAATAAATAATAATCTGATTTATTGTATTTTCATGATTTAGGTTCTGAATTAAAATGGCAACATACTTTCTTTAATGAATTCGAGAAACCTTCATGAGTTTCACGCAATAATGGTTACGTGTTTTAGAATGGAAGTTCAGATTTATCCAGTACGGAGGTGAAAAACTACCTCGCTGAATAAGGTTTTTATTTAGAATTTTATGAAGTTTGACAAGAATTTTATGAGGCTTTTTGAATTAGTCGGAAACAGGCTCAAAGCACTCCAATATTTAGCGAAATAATTCTATTTAAAAGAATTGGTTGTTTGATTGGACTGGTTGTTGAAAAACCTTATTAATTAATATTTTTATTTTAAATTATTTAGTATTAAGTATGTAAGTTATGTAATCTTAATTTAATGCTTAGTGTTATTTTCGATATTCTCATAAAAATTTTACACAATTACTTCAAGTGAAAATAAGACGCGTTCATATAAGGTTTTTTTTTCTAATTAATTATACATTTTGTCAACAAATATTGGAGTTTTTTATACCACCTTCTAATTAATATTTAATTCAGTAATAAAACTCGTTTTATTTTGTTCGAAAAGCAACGTATATATAATGGAAAATGATGTGAATATAAATTATTGGACCCTTGACTAATCATAACGCAATTACGTAAGTAAATGTTGAGTGAATAACGGAGCTAAAACATTTAAAATTAAATACACATTTACTTTAATTTTTTTAAGTATTTATACCCATAAAGTAACATATACTTTTATTACTTTATTACGAATGGGGAAAGCTATCAAATCATATTTAGTGGCTCATAATTCAACGAATAAGCAAGGCTATGTGATTCGGTATTCACCAGAATATTATTTGCATCACCATCAACTCATTAACGATCATAAAAGTTATTGAGCTAGTAGGACTATTCATAGACTTACTAAAATATACAAATCGTTTTCAAATATATTTTAATCGTAAAAAATTACAAGAATTGGTACTTAATCAAATCCTTAATATCCCAATGGCTTAATTTATTAGTCAAGCACGGAAAATGTTTTTCATTTACACCTGTCAGCAAAAAAATTGTGGGCTAATTGCTTATAATATGATTTAGTTATAGGATTTAATTTCTATAATTTCAACATTTTAACACAACCATCCTAATAAGGTAAAGAAAGGAATGGAAATAATTAAATAACAATAATTGTATTCAATTTTGGTCAAATATTTATATAGCGAGTCAGTATGACAGGGTTTAATTATATCGTCATTAGCGAAGTTAATCAAGTCTTTAATTATCTATTCAAACATAATAATTATATGAGGACATATTAAATTAAATTTTACAGTAAATCAGCACCATATTAAAGCATTTTTTGTTCTAGTTTTGACAGACGATTTTAAGCTTAGAACTCAGCAAGGAAATATATTTTTTTATTACGTCTAACGAAAATTTAGAGACGTCACATTTGATCACATATATTCGTTAAAATGGATCTTAAATATATATATATATACATATATATATATATATATATATATATATATATATATATATATATATATATATATATGTGTGTATATATGTATGTGTGCGTGTATATATATATATATATATATATATTTATATATATCTCTTAGGAGTGCACACCCGGAAAATATGTAATGGCATCTGTTAGGAGTTAAATTTTCGTTAGATTCCTTGAATCGTCATACACTTCTTTGTTCAGATAATGTGAGTCACTTTATTTTCATGTATTTTTCAGCTGTAAAATATGGATAAAGACACAATTATGAAATAAGTACAAAGAGGTTAAACTAGCTGATAGGTTCGTGTCATTAAAAGAACATACAAATTTTTGCACGGATTATATATTATTATATTTTTAAATTAATTATTAAAATTGTTCTATTCCTGTAACCTTTTCAGACAGTATTTTCCTATATTTTCTTATTTATCTACAAACAGTTTCCATGCGACCAACTTGTTTCTCAGTTTTTTTTCTAAATTTAAAATAATACTCGTTTTGACGTTATTATCAAATATAATAATTTAATCACATAGGAGGAAAAAAAAATTACCTTTTTCTATTTATTTTTAGCTTCTCAAAGTTTCTGCCTTTTTTATTTCCCTACTAGAACGTAGTAGGCTTACGAATATAACTTGATAATATTATGCTTAATCATGGCATTTATGAGGAAAGTATTAACTTTTAATTGAGAGATCAATTAAGCATTGCATAGGTTTCGGAAACTTGAAAAGTTTTAGCAAGTTTTAGCAATTTAGTGGAACGTGATATAAACACATAACCGACCTGTCTAAACAAAACAAATTCGTGTAGATAAATAATGGAACATACAAAATAAACATAACTTCGGCAGAGTATGTGAAATTACTTCAACATATGCCAGTTTGTTTTACATTGAAGCAAATATCCGTAGTGGACTTAGACAGTATATAATTGGCAATGAATATTGATGAAAAGGAATATCGGTTAGATATCTTACTTTTATGAAGAAATATATCTAAAAATTAGAAGTTCAAATCTTGGTAATATTAGAGACCAAATTGAAGAATTCGGAATATGGTAAGAGATATATCGCGAAACGAAAATATATTCAAATAATGATTTAAAGGCAACGATAATTCTAAGAGTCATAAAAAGTAGTCTTATAATTTCATTATATATAACAAAGAATAGAATACGTGTAGTAATAGATTCACTATAATATTAGGACGACTATTTGAAATTTATACCATGTAGCAAATCATGAATTTTTAATTAAGAAAAACACATCCAATATAGGTAACAAAATATTGATAAGCGTTTTTTGTACATCAATGCGCTAAAGATAAATTTTGCAAACTTGTAAACGCCTTAAATTTGGCCAAAGTCTACATTTCACAACAAAAAAGAAAAATTATAAGGTTGTAAGGGAATACAAACAAATATTAGAGTAATAATCTAGGTAAAAAATTCCTTTATGTAAATAAGTTTTCAGAGTATGTATGTTGGTTCGTAGCACATTTAGTAAAATCATGCTTTATCTGTTATATATTATTGATTCCCAAATTCAATCTTTCAGAAAGTTTGCTTTTGATATTACTACCGGTTTTCTAAAATACGTACAATGTCATGTCAGTATTCGATCACCCGATGCGCATACAGCCAACACAACTTCTTTGAATATAACTTCCTCTTGGAATTAGTCAATATTTATATTTTACATTTGCATACAAATATTATCAACTCTGAATTATGTGCTACACAAAGTATTTGAGGCTGGTTTGGTTTCCCCCAAATATTGAAGATTTTAATTCTATTTAAAGAACGACGAAAAAGGTTACATTTATAAACTTACCTTTATAAATGTATCCTTTAGTAACTCTTTTAAAAAAAAAAAGTAAAGAAATTGGTTTAAAGTTTTCTTCCCATAAAATCACAATTCTCATAATTTAGCTGCATAAATTTTCTCACCACGACGTCTTTCATTTAGTAATTTTAATAATTATCACGGAATTTCTCTAATTAATGACTAATAACCTCACGTACACGTGACGTACTTCCTCTAAAGAATCTTCATCCGTTGATTTATACGTATACACACACACACATATATATATATATATATATATATATATATATATATATATATATATATATACACATATACATATATATATATATATATATATATATATATATATATATATATTTACTATCGAATTTTTAACTATGAAAATAGGAGCTTCCTGATTATTTTATCAAGAATATCAAATATATTAGTTTGATAAAAACTGTTCTCGGTCTTTGTTTTGTGCAGATCCTTTTGCAACTACTCTGTGTTTCCAGCTGTTTTTTTTCTATTTAATCTTCCTTGAAATTAAAAAAAAAACGCGGCGAGGGAATGTCCGATTTTACCAACGATCTTAATCTTGAAAATAAGAAATATTCTTCTAGTATAAGCAAATTGCAGAAATTGTTTCAAATTTCTGACTGATGACAAATTGTTTAGTTCACACTTCCGGCAGTTTTTGTATAATATAACGATATTATAAATCAACGATTATGCACACAATTCTAGATTCTCAATTTTACTGCAATTTTTTTTTTAAAAAATGACAATCTTTAAATATAAGTGTGACTGTGAATGCAAATTAATAAAATTTAAATAAGGATTTTTTATAAAGTTGTAACACCGTAAGGATATAACAGCGCAATATGGTACCTGTCTATCATGTATATCAATACTTAGTGAAAGACTTATCGTCTTTAATAAAACATAATTTTGAATAATATTCAAAAAGTCGAATAATTTAGATTGTTTTTTCATCTAAACTTGTAGCATATAACGTTAAAGATATTATCAAATATGATTGTCATTGTTTCATGTTATTTACATTACCGCAGATTGACAAAACATAACATGTGATAAGAATCAGTGAATGAAGTAACTTCAATTATTGTTAATTTTAAAAAATGGCGTTCTTTTCTAGATGAATGCCAAATACTTATAGTTTACGATATTTTAAATATTTTAAAGGAATCGGGAGTAGAACTTCAGCTCAAAATAATTTTTTGATACAAATCAAGTAACGGATTTCTTATCATTTCTTTTAATAGTATCTTCATATCTCGAATATTGTCTTCCAAACTTATTTTCTATAACAATTATGGCCAAAATATAACATATATACAAAACATTGGAATCAAATGCATAGAGTGGAATGTATATATGATGGCACTACGAAAATATTTATAATATACCACAAGACAATTTAGACTTTAAGTTTTGTCACATTTTCTATGCATAGTCTGTAGTTTAGTCAAATATAGGCTTTCAATAACTAAATCGATGTTATGTCCTAGATTTATTTTAGACATAATAAAAATACGTCAATGTTTTTAAAATGATTACCGAGACATGAAAAGATTTTAAACATGGATTAGATGCCAATTTTTATTTTTCATTTATAGCATTCATTTTCTTCACCAAAAAATTCCTGAAGAAGTTTTGTTAATATTTTCCATACAGTGCTTATGGATTTCGTGAAAATATTTTATGCCTCTCCAATAACGCGAGTATATCAATAAATGTCTTCTTTCTTTAACAAAATAATAAAAAGTTTTCACTAAGATAACTTTATCGATCTAAAAGTAACTTGAACTTTCACATTTCTACATGAAAGTATATACTCATCTCTATTTAACTTTTACGACAAGCCACAAAATTTTACTCCGTGTGATACTGTTCTTAAACCAATATTGTACAATTCAATAACTTATTCTTAGTAAATAATATTCGGAAAACAGTTATTTAATTTTCAAAACTAAGACTCATGCACATAACGGAAAGTAGGAAACTTGCAAATAATGAATAAAACTTTCATTTATAATGTTACGAAAGTTGTGAGAGAAACTTTTAAGTGGGGGTATAAAATTTGGAGAGATATTGGAAGAAAAAAGGAAATCTTCTGGGAAATTTATTGCAAGAAGGTTATCCTATTGAAGCCATTTTTATGTTATGAATTTTTGAAAACCTTTCTCTATCTCCACCGACTCTATATACCAGAGTTCTAAAATGAGACTTTCGAAAAGTCTGTACTAATATTACAAATGGAAAAGTTAGCTTTTCGGTCAGCCTGTCATCGGGTAAATAAGAACCGGTTAATTAATAAATATATTTCAATTAAAGTTAGCAGTGAGATAATTTAATACCACAAAAAATACACAAGTCATATGTCGTGATTATTTTTTTCTGCACCTTAATATGAATGTCAAATAAAAGATATATATAATTTATTCAACTGCAGTTAAAAATAAAGCGCAATAATATAGAATGGTGTAGGAAGTATTAACAAGAATGGTTAAGCTGCTATATTCAAAACGAATAAAGATTCATACTTACTATTTATATTTCACGTGCCCTTTATTTCTTGCACACGTATTAAGAGCCACAATAAAATAAATACCATAAAGTTCCATTAAATAAATGCCATAAAGTTTCACATTGCAACAATGCACCATCTGATCCAATGTGTGACGAGTAGCAGGAGGTGACCATATAAATTTGCGTTTATCTGAATAGGCACAAACGTAATCACACACATGGTCGACAGACGTCTGTGGTTGTAAAGTTTCATTTTTTTGTTTCACTACATATCTCTAATAATTAGATTACACTTCGTATAAAATTTCATATTCAGTAACAAATCTATTTTTATATATATATATATATATATATATACATATATATATGTGTGGAATATTTCATTTTAAAAAGGTAAATATTTAAAATTTTCTGGTTTCCAACCAAAAAAATTAAATAAGATAAACCTTTTGACAACGTCTGTATGTTTTTATTGTGTATGTAATTACAGGGAATTGGAGGAATGAAGTTCGGAGAGCACGGAGGGTGAGGAAATATGGTCCATCTAAGTGGATTATTTTTTCGCACAGCACGGTGGGAAATCAGTAATGGTATACTTCTAAAAGTGAAAGTTTATCAGGTTATGTGGTAGCTCGACAAAACATTTTCACTTGTTTCTAATAACTTGGAGATGTTTTTGTTTAGCAGTACGAGAGCATCGAACCAGCTCTGCCAGAATTAAAATTGGAATATTTTTCAGTGAGCCTTTTCAACTTTCATAAATTTAATGCAGAATGTCGCGCTCTCTGAGTATTGTCGGTGATATGAACATTTCCTTCTGTGATACATTGTAACTAATTCTTGGCTGTATAGAAGAGCATATTTTTATTCATTTTTTTTAATTAAAAAGACCACGCAATACATATATATATATATATATATATATATTTATATAAATATATATATGTATATAAATATATATATATATATATTTATATAAATATATATATGTATATATATATATATATATATATATATATATATAAATATATATATATATATGTATATAAATATATATATATATATATATATATATATATATATATATATATATATATATATATATATATTGCGCAGTATTTTTTTCGCATTAGCCCTTAACGAGATTCAAGAAACAACAGAACTTCAAGTTTTTATCATGAAAATTCTGTATTTTCCTCATCTTTTATCCACCGACACTAAGTTGCTAACTGAATGGATGATCGAAGATCGCTCTCTATGTAAAGCAATTACCCCCTAACGTTACACGTGGCGGTTTTATTATTATTCTATCTAATATGTACCAGACGAGATAATGATCAAATTTCTTTAGTAATGAAAATTCTTTAACGTAATAAAATTTAAATTATATTTTATTACGTCTAGTTGAACTTTTTACGATGAGAACTTCTGATTAAATATAGACGGTAATAGAGAGCAAAAAATTAAAGCAAAAAACGATTGTAAAATTTACACGTTTTATAACGTTATAACATTCATGATGAACGGTTCACTAAACTCCACTAGTCATCACGTTTGAGGTTATCGTTATTTAATTTTTTCATACATAGAATACTTTAATCTTTTAAATTAACATGTAATCGATGTTTTGAACGAATAATCGGTATTGTGTATTCATACATAAACTCGTTTGCAAAAAACCGATATTTATGATTTTTATTGTTAGTGTAAATAAAAGCGTAAGGAAATTAGATGTGATATTACGAAATGAAATAAATATTATATAGTAAGAGTCAAAAAGTTTTGGCTTGTCAACTAGAATTCCGGAGTTTGTTTTTCTTGTATGTTTTTTTTCAAATCGATGCTTTAAACAAAACAAAAGGCAGGTCTTTAACTGGGAGTATCACTTTTTAACAAAAGTTGCGAAATAAAAAAGGAAAAATCAACATTATCTCGAGTTTTCTTTTGCCAAAGTGGCTGCTGTGATTCGTTGTGGTATGCCCGGAATGACGTTTTTAATGATTTTTTAGGGAATACACCCCATTCAGATGCAATAACTGTTTTTTGCTGTTGAATATTCCGTGAAGCTGGATCCGTAGCTCTAACATGCCGTTTTAGAATGTCTCACAGATGCTGAATAGGGCTCAGGTCGGGGCTTTGCGCTGGACAATCTAAAGGGCGAATATCTATCTCAGACAGGTAAAGGTCTACTTTGTTTACTCGATGTGTTCGTGCATTATTGCCCATAAAGATAACAGCAGCTGCTGTAAATGCTTGGCCCGTGGTGCATGAAGAATTGGAATTTCTTTTATATATTGTTATGCGTTCGGAGAACCATTTTCATAAAAACTAACTTTGTATGATCTTTTGAAGTTATGCTGGCCCAAAACTTAACCTTACCTCCACCACAAGGTGTAATATCTTCGACACATACGATTGCTTAACGCTTTCTAGATGATTTGAGCGCTTTATGACTTTGTTCCTCACCAAATAAAACAAATCTAGTTTAATCAGAAAATAAAGTCCTGTTCTACTCCACATCATAATATAGGACCCTAGCAAGTCTGCGACTGCGAATATCAACTTATAGAAATCTCGTTCTGATAGTCCATAGGCTAATCTTTCACTTTTTCAAGACTGTTTTTGATATTTGTGCAGCTAAACTTCCGACTTTGCAAAGTTTGACTCAAAATACATTGGTTTTCCCTGGGCTCAGTGCATCGTTTTCTTTCCGATTCCGTATTCTTTTGAATGAATTGTTCTTTGAAAATTTTCCCAGGTATTCTAATCAAAAATATTTTTCCGGTATTCTAAACGAGTCTGACAACATTGAGTACAGCTTTAAATCAATCTTAAAAAGAAGAGGTTTTATATGCAATCAAATAATCGGCAATACTTGTCTGCTTATTAAAGAGGCAGGTAAAAAAAAACATTCTTAATTTAAAAAGTATTAATATATTTTTAAAATATTCGATCGATAATTAATTTTAAGTACTGATATTGTTGTAATATTTTAGTGACAGTGACAGTGTTGTTTTTAGTGACAAATGACATAACATCACAATTAATAAAAATTATTTTTTAACTAAATAACACATCATCTAACCACATAGCACTAATAAATGTTTTAATTCCGATCGAATATTTTTAAATAATTTTGAAATTTAAAAAGTTTTATTTTAACTGCCTCCTTAATATGCGAATAAGTATTTTCGATTATTCGAATTCATATAAAACTTCTTCTTTTTAAGATTTCCATATCTCTAAAAATCATGTTAGGTGCTTGTCTTTTGCAAAGATACACACACACACACACACACATATATATATATATATATATATATATATATGCAAATAAATTAAATAATATTCCATTCCTCTTTTACTTTTCAGTTATTCTAGGACTATTTGCTATTACAAGAAAATAATCAATACGCATGTAATTTTTGAGCTTGTCTCAAATAAATAAATTAAAATTTTTAAGTATTAAGTTAAAAATCCCAAAATTTTTCCAGAAAAAATTATTACGAATGAAGGTAAATTTAATGGTCATTTTCCTAATAGTCACAGCGACTGTTAAAATGTCGTATTTTTTATTTCTTAATGTGGACAAGTAAATTATATGAAAAAAACTTCGATTTTTTCTGAAAGATTATATTTACCGTATATCCCCAATTTAAACACAGGCCAGAGCAAAATTTCGGCCTTAGTCGCTTAATGGTTCACTCACTAGGAATAGTATTGCAAGAAGGGAAGAATCTCATCGTATGAGGAGAAAAAATACGGAATATGTTTAGTTTTTAATTAAAATTTCTCTTTGTTTTTAAAGTTATTATAAAATTTATTATTTTAATCCTTAAATGCATGATGCAGCAAATTTCCTGCATAGTTATAAATTGGTGTTTTCGAGTCAGAAGCACTCCATACAGGAAACTTAATTAAAACTTTCAATAAACCTTTTTCTTGGCATTTTCCCCTTTGCAGTCAAAGCTAGATGAAATACCAAGATAAAGCTAAATTAAAAATACCTGAATTTAACAGGTTTGGGATATATCTATTTTTAAATAACTTACGAATAATGTTTAAAATATGAATTTCCATGAGGCTATGGGTAACACGACATTTGATGGGATTATCAATAAAGATCCTTCAGATGTCGAATAGTCAGAAATACAGGATTCTTTCCAAAAGTTTTTATTTAAAGTAATACAAAAACTTTTCCTTTCATTTTCCATAGTTTCAAAATCGTAACTAAAACTACGAATTCTCAAATCATATATTTTACGACAGTATCTCTATATTACCAATTTTTCGATCCATTACACATATCACATGTAGTTAATCCGATTAAACTTTTTAGTTATTGTCGTACTTAAATAGTATATTTTTTATGCGTCCAGAATGTCAAAAGAATGCTAAATTAAACTTACTACAATACATCTCTGTTTCTTGGTAAACTGTATTTTTACTTTAATTAAATGCTGTAATTTTATGTATTGTCATTTCTAAAAAAATGTCATGTTTTTCCAATAACAATTATCTCTAATATTATATTGCTAATGTATAGAATTGATGACTTTTACGTTTTCATTCTCTTTCCAACAATACAATTACTAAATAATAAAATTAAAATTTGAAACTTTTTATGCGTGGTTATTTTATTTCAATGTACTTAAAAATGAATGAATGAATTAAAACACCAAATTCAATCTAAATTAGAAACCAGATTTTTTTATTATTTAACGATTTAATAAAAAAATCTGGTTTCAGATTCAGATTGAATTTGGTTTTTTTACAAAGTTTAAATGCAAGCCTAGATCTTTTTAATGACATTTCTATGTCTTCGTATTTAGAAACCATTCTAAATGTGGTATTTGCATTAATTTTCTTTTTGTATATAGCCATGTCCTGTTTACTTAGGTCTTTATCTTAGCATAAACAAATATCAACTGTGTTAATTATAATGAAACGGTCAGATAATTGGTTTTCCGATTCACCTTTAAACATTTTATTAATTAAAATGACGTGAAATTAAATCCACAACACATGACTTGATGGTTAATATCTATATAATTGCGTTAATCTGACTTACTCTGATCTAATCATGGTTAAACTATTTTGTCTTTAAAAAGTTAACGTAAATGATTAGATTTCAATATTGGGTTACAGCGGAAATTTGTAAATCTTCAGATTTTTAAATTCTTTCACTGCTTGATGAAAAATTTGGGAGATCTAAAGTTACACTCTCCATTTCACCTCCATAACTATATTGCTAATGAATAGAATTGATGACTTTTATGTTTTCATTTTCTTTCGAACAATAAAATTATTAAATGTACGAATTCAACCTCATTTCTCATCATTATTTTAGTAAACTTTTCTTTACTTTATTACATCATATTTACCTCCATCCTTAACAGAGAATAAACGATGGAGCATAACAAAACCGCGTACAGGGCGAAAGTTAATCACTGTGAGAACGATTGCAGGTGGCGACTTGATAAATTGTAAACGTGACAACGGATAACAGCTAAGTTCTCTCGTCCAAAGAAAATCTATTCCTAGTACTGGACCACAGATTTACTTTATTTATGGCTCTGTTTTTATTCCGCTCGAGAAAGACCAAATTGGATGAAAGAAAACATAAAATTATCGCTTTTTTTAACTTTCTTAGAAAGAAAGAAAACGTACAATGTTAGATGTTTTGGGTTTTATTTATACATGACATCATATAACAATTTTATTCTAAACTCATTGATTATATATTTTTTAGTCTTGATTGCATTAAAGTTATATGCAATGGTCCAGTCTTTATTATTAATTAATTTAAAATCTGTTGTTTTATTAATTTAGAGAAAACCAAATTTTGGGTATTTCACAATAAAATGCCAAAAAAATTACTTATTACTGTGCATAGAACAGTAACTATTCTATCGTTTTTATAGCTAATATGTGATTTAGAAAAACTAGTGATTAATTTTGAAATTATCATGAAATATAATTGCACTAAAGTCAGAAGTATTTAGTGTAGTAAATAATTTTTTTTTAATTTCAAATATAAACCGTATGAATGTCTGTCTACTATGGGATCATTACTTTCGTATTAGTGGTCGTTAAATTGAAACTTTTGACGCGTGATTAACTTTTATTTAATAGTAGCCAGTACTGAACAATTAATGAAATTAAATTTGGAACTATTTTATAAAAAATCAGGTTTTTGATTCAGGTTGAATTTTGTTTTTTTAAAAAATTAAAATGTGTGCTAAGATCTTTGTAATGGCATTTCTATGTCTTCGTATTTAGTAACCATTCTAAATATTTTATGTGATAATATCTTCAGAGCCAAACCTTAAAAAGTAATTACATTAATTTTCTTTCCAAATATAGCCATGCCCCGTTTACTTAGGTCTTAATCTAGGAAACGGTCAGATAATTGGTTTTCCGATTCACGTTTAAAAATGTCTTTAGTTAAAATGACATGAAATTAAACTCAAAACAAATGACTTGATGATTATTATCTTTATAATTGCGTTAATCTAACTTATTCTGATTTAATCATGGTTAAACTATTTTGTCTTTAAAAAGTTAAAGTAAATGATTTGATTTCAATATTGAGTTATAGTGGAAATTTTTGAAATCTTCAGATTTTTAAATTCTTTCACTGCTTGATGAACAATTTGGGAGATCTAAAGTTACGCTCTCACTTTCTCCTCCATAACTTTGCAGTAATAAAATTATAACCTTTGAAGAGTGTAAAGAGTGCAACATTTGGAAAAAAACGAAGGAAAATTTGAAAAATTGCTTCTATAATTGCTAAGAGAAAAGATATAATTATAATGTTATTACTTTCCCTAAATTTCAAATAAACTTCTAATAACAAGGAAAATTTTGGTCAGTTTTTTTAATATTTTTGATCTTAACCTTTTCGGAGATAAGTGGGATAGAGGTCATATTTACTGAGGAATTTTCAGCGTTAAATATGATGATTTACATGAAACTCTTAACCTTTAAAATTTCCAAATAAATTATCTAATTCCAGATCCTGAATATAAATGTAAAAATTTCAGTGTTGAGTGTTGAAGAATATACAAATTAATATGATTTATTGGTAAGTCATATTTCAAGTTTCTTAGCTATAGGGATTCTAAGAAAAATAGTTGCAACTGATAGAGAGAAGAAGAGGTTTGTGACCTTATAAAGTTTATTTTTATATATATCTATATGGTACCCTACCCTACCTGAATCGAATTTCTTTCTTTAAAATTATTTTCTCAATTACTTTATATTAGTAGTAAAGTACATATATATATATGACGATATGACAAAGAAAAATATTAACTCTTTATGTGGGTTTCCACAAATTTAAATAGAAAAATCGATTTTAATTGTTGACTACATTAATCTTTCTTCGTTTACTTTTCATAGATATAATATATAAATTATTAATAAATAGGAGCCCGACAGGAACTCCTAACAAATCTTCATCGAGTAGAAACTAATGCACACTTGAGCTAATCGTCCCGGTTCAGGTCGTTAATATAGAAATTGAGTTCCAACATATCAATATACTTTGTTTCTATATACCACTGATTGGAGACGTGTCAATTCCCTATTTTATTTCGAAACAAATCATATGTAGTAATATATCGTGTATTAGTAATGGCACAATATAAAATAAACCTGTTTAATGCAAGTAGAGCTCGTGTCACAAGAGTTGTGGAAACATTAACAAAATTTAATTATTTTTTTACAATGTAAATATATGGGCTATTGCCAATTTTAAGGGCTTGAGAAAAAATATGATTTCTTATAAACGATTTAAAATAATGGGGCATATTTTACCTTATTAAACTCAAAATGTAGTAATGTAATGATGTTTAAATTTTCTTCTTCTACTATTAAATTCAAAGGAAGTGTGTGAACTGGAATCTCATCTTCAGGAGAGTCAGGGTCCAAATCACGAGCAGAAGCATTTTCATACTCTTCCTTTGAAGAAACAACGCGATCCGACTGAATGCAGTCACTTTCATCCGCCGATGATTCGGCAAATTTACGAAGCCAAGATTCGATAATTTCTTCGTTATTAATGCTGGTAACTTGAATCCTTTGCATTTTTCTAGATTTTGATAACCCGGGAGATGTAGGCGATTGCTTATGATTCATTTTATCTATAAGCAAACATAAACAAACAAATAAAAATTTACACTAACACTGACCATACGAACTACATACGTCAGGTCGTCGAACCCAACTGCTTAGGCGCGGGCCACGCGTCCGTTCCCCTTAGCCGCACCCGCGTCCGTGGGGACTAGGAAAATATCTAAAAAGGCGCGGACAAATTGCAGCGTAAAATTAGATTTACATACGTACGTCAGCGGTTAAGGGTTAATATAAAATCGCTTATGGCGACTCATCTGGAGATCGAAAGTCCATGAAGATTTTATAACACTCTCATTTATATAAACATTTTTTTAAAATGCCATTGAAAGAGTAAGGTAATAAATTTCATACTAATTTCGCTCTGTTATGTAATGAGGTTTCGTCGCTCCGTCCTATTGCTTGCCATCCCTTTAATGAGACTTATCTTGGGGACTTGGTTTACAGGCTCAAGAAATTTTACTTGTTTGTTTATCAAGGTGGGCTTTTGTTTAAAAAGATGATGCTCTTATTAAAACTGGCTGTAACTTAGACGACTTGTATGCTTAATTTGCCGACATCAGAAATTATGGTGCCAACATTTTAACAAATGGTCATCTTGTCCAGGGTTGGCTCATGCACAATTTACATCATTATTTTGAACCGCAGATTTCAAGAACAGTCTCGTGGTTTGCTTGCGACTAAATAAAAAGGGAATAAACAAGATTTTTCAAAATTTAAAAAATAAATTAAATTTTTATTACAATGACCAAAACCAAACATTGTATTTTTCATTGGATATTTTAAATATTTTCAAAACATATACTATTCCTATACGTGTTCTATCATAGCTGGGACAGTGGAATGAACCTTAGTGGATAATTTAATTGATATGATCATTTCAAATTCACTTTCAAGAGAAATATTCCTGGGATTTCCCCATATAATTTGATTATTTTAAATGACTTTGTAATATCGTAATTTGATCCTTCAATTCTGAAGGTATTCCCATTCGCAAATATAAATATTTACGATAGTAAAAAAACAGCACAATTTTATAATCGTTTTCATAATTGCATCATTGTTAACATAATTAAAATTTTAAAATATGGTCTCTGGGACAGTTTCTTAATTTATATGGGAATTGTTTATTTCTGAAATTACACGCATCAAATCTATGGTTTCATACATTTTATATGATATATTATAATGATAGCATACATTAAACATCAATGTAAATATATGACAAATTTAGTTCGCTTTTAACCTGAACTATCGATTTATTCTATTGTAAACTATTTATAGATTCTAACTAAGTGGATATCGAAGCCATCAATTCTGGATGCTTTAGACTTCTACTTGTACCAATTTGGACCGAATCGATCAAGACACAAATGTTATTTGTTCAAGCAACTGTGTTAAAACTAAAATATGATATGTAAACTAAGAACTTATATCGGCAACACCATGAACATGGGTAGAATTGAATATACAGAAAAATAATTCAATTCCAAGTAAATGTTTCATTAATAACATAAAGAAAAAAAAGGACATTACACAATCTGATGCTAGTCGCTTCTTTGTGCGGACTCCTAAAACAAATATTATTTACTTGTAAGTCGACATGCGAGCCGATATTTCTTTGATATTAATCAAAGGGATGTTTGTGAAATCAATAAGGCGCCGTAAATTTACAGATCAAAGGAAAAGTTTCCTTGACTCCAGGAAGGAGATGCGATTTCGAAACGTTTGTAAAAGTGTCGACGAAGAAATGTTTAAAATAAAATTATTTTGTAAACAAACAAGTATCTTTGAAGATAAACAACGTCATTTTACGTTATTTTAACTTGTATCGATAAAGAATACTAATGATTTTAAAACATTTAATTATAATCCGGTTTCCAAGGTTATTTGAAAAACTTGTCATTTAATGTAAAAATATATAATATTATTTTACCAGATTTTACTAACAAATTTAACTTTCCTGCCTCTAGATTCCTAACTAGTATTTTGATTGTATTTAATAATAATACAGATAACCTGCAACGGGAATACCCTGAAATTTGACTGATTTTTTTTTTGTAAAACTTATATACGTATCAATCTTGATTTAAGGCACCGAAAAATTTCGGTGCCTTAAATCAAGGTTGATGAAGATTGCTAAGTTTCATTTTGTTTGTTCTTCTGAAAATATACAAATTAGAAACGGCCATGGTCCTATTTAATAAACCTTTGAATGCTCACATAGAAGTTTATGTACGTAGGTAAATACATACGTGTACACTGCCTAAACTCGAAATGGAAAATATAAAAACCAAATTTTGAGAAAATCACTTAATCCACCATATCACGGCAGCAAAATAAAACATGAAATTCAGGGCAGCAAAATAAAATATAAATAAGTATCATAAAATACATTTTCGAAATTAATATCACTAACAATGTTAGGTGACGAACAGCAAAGTGTGGACCTGATGTTATTTTTTTAATAATTTGAATTACAGCTGCGATTCCTAATATTCTTAATAAGGAAGAATAAAGAAATATGTTTATTTTAAATTAAAAAAAACATTTAATTTTTTTCTTTTCTTGTGTGAAAATATGTAATAAGACTATCTATGTAATATTATTATATATTTACAATCTATGTAATATTATTTGCATTCACCGTTTCAGTAAATGTTTCAACATACGCTGTTTTTACCACACCTAAAAATAATGGGAAAATAATTCAATTAATTCCTTTGTCCTACCCAAATTTCCGTCCTAGTATTTTTATACAAATATTTTTGAGACAGATGATGGGGACATTTTCAAGAATATACTAGAATTTTCTTACATAAAATTGTTTAAAAAAGTGTAGTTATTTTATAGTCTCTTTTTGGAATAAAACTTACACGAAAATCGGTTTTCAATTGGTAGATACATGTTCAATGCCAAAAAATATTGCCTTTGATACCTGGTGAGTGTTGACATTTCATGCTCCGTTATTAAGAGCAATTATTTATATAAGGACCACGATATCAAATCGAATTCCAGTAATTTCTTGTGAGTACTAAAACTTGAAACTATGAAGTTGTTACAAATGGATAGTAAGTATTTTATTTTACGATCAGTCGGTAAGCAATTGACCTTTCAAATGCCTCTGTTTTTTTCATTCTGTAGACGAATGTTTCTTGCCGTTATATAACATCAAATTATTGAACAATGATTAAAAAATTTCATGTTTGTTTTCTTATTGACAGTTGGTATTAATTTGGAAAATAGTAATTGATTTTCTGTTTAATACAGTTATAATATTATTTCATTTATATTTTCTATTAATATTTGTGTATTTTATTTGATATTTTATGAATTTGGTGGTAAAAATTTTTTAAATAAATTAGAAGCAAAATAGTATTTTTATTTTTAAAAGGATTTTCTGTAAGCAAAGTTATTTAAAGTAGTGAGAGAACTTTTTTTTAAAACTATTACGGTCATAGACAAATCATTTCTATTTAATGATTATGAGCATGAGAATGAAATTGAAGCAAAAATAAAAATTATACCATGAAGCTAAATAATATTTTTTGGTATATCAACTTATTACAGAAAATCTTTAATTATGAAAATATGGATTTATAATTAAATATAGAGTTCGATGGGTGGGGCTTATATTTACAAGTATTCAAGACACACTTGCAATCGATAAAAAGTTATGCCAAGGTAGGTCTGTTCTCTTTATATTTAAATACGAAAATTAGAACTATTTTACTAACGAAAAATAGCACAAAGGGTCGTCGATGAAAAACAGCGTATGTTGAAACATTTATTGAATTCAATAATGATTTCTATTATATTTTCTTGAGAAAATTATTTCAGAGATATAGTCCACAAAAAATATATGCCTTTCTACCTTCAAAAATGCTAAAATTATGGAAAAATTACGTTAAAAGAAATTTATCTAAAACTCTCCAAAAAACTATAATCCTAATTCATATCGTTCATGAAAAAATAAGAAAAATAATTTTTCAACAATTTCGCATTTTCAATCTTTGGAAAAATAAACTACGTAACATATTTCCATGCTGAAAAATAATATTAATATTTGCAAATTATTACAGTAATAGGAATGGTATATAATTATGAAATATATCATACAGTATGTATGCTATTGTATATTTATACATTTTTATAATGGGTAAGCATTTACGAAACTCTTGGGATGCAAATTACAGGTTTTCTTTCGTTATAAGAATAATGGTGTATTTGGTCTTTGAAAAAAATTAAATTTTAATAACTAACATTCACGTAGGCACATTCACAAGTACATTATGGCTTAATAGTCAGATAGCACGAGCAATAAGTAGTGGTTAATTAATATGATTGAAAATCGCAACATATTAACCACCTCGAATGAAAATGACAGAAGTATAATCTTTCATCAACAGCAAACACGGAGCGATAGGAAATATTGCAATTTAGTGACCGAGTGCGACAAATGTACGAACGCACGAAGTATTTGATAGTAATTTATGAAATGAAAATGTAATGAAAAGAGGGCGATTTCTGTTCTATGATTAAAAAATATAACGGACGCTATAAATGGTCACTTAAAATGTATAAAAAAGTAAACGTTGTAACATATAAACCTTATCAACATACAGTCCTAATTTTCCTTATGTTCACAATTAAATGAAACTACGAAATGTAATATTATTCTACTTTCAAATTTTACTTTACAATTTCTACTTTATAGAAGAAATTTAAAGAAAGTAAATATGCTACATCACGTAATTACAATTAATTGTGAATAATGAATTTCTACAAAATTAAGGTCAAATATATTCAAATTTTATTTTTGTTTTTATTTACCGTTTCCAACGTGTATCTACGCATCTATAACTATATATTGCATTCATAGAAACGAAGAAAATGTGTACCATGAATATGTTATTGCCAAATCGGAAACATAATTCTCATTATTATCACAGAAGTTTAAAAATGCTCGGATTAATTTTTGCGGTAACGAAACAACAGCAAAATAATTAGGTAATATTCATCGATACAAATTGAAAATTTTCATTCGATAAACGATTAATTGATACTAGATCTTTAAGCGATTAAGATCTATTATAGATTAATGGAGGGGAAGCTTTAACAAAAAAATACTAGTACATATTTTTCATTGCATTGTAAAAATTTTTCCATGAAATTCTGTCCAAATGTGATTTTTTATCCGCATTTGGAAACAAATATAAGTCAGTGGTTTCTGTGCCCATTATTTGAAACTACCTACTATCATTGCTACTATCCCATATTATTTTATCCCTGTTGACAAAAACCTCAAATTCCCTGGAATATCTCTAGGCGTTTCATTATTTTGGTTATTGTCTTCATCGGTGAGAGCACTTGTTTCTTGAGTAAGAGCTAATATTTCCACATCTACATCAGAGTTCTCTTCTCTCAGTATAGTCTCAAAGGCCCTCTGGAGCCCTCGTTAGTCCTCACTTGCTACAAACATCTGTTTTGATATGGTTTTGCTACAGTGTAAGTCTGTAAATAAATTATAATATTTACTATATATGTGCCCACTGTCCCTAATTGGGGAGTTCAATATATATAATCTTTTTCCATCGCACAGAAACAAATATTTAATTCTTCCTCGTATTTAACATAAAGTAAACAATATGTGTGTAAAGTTTATGTAAAAATATAATACTTTTTATTTAAATATATTTAAAAAACATCTTTTCGTAGCTTCAACGATTCACCGATTTACTAAACTTCAGTCACAAAAACTATAACAGTGAGCAATTATTTATAATTTAGCTGCAATTGCAATACAGATGCACTATTAAACTTTGCGATTTAACTTTCAAAACCGGCTTATCGTAATAAATACAAACTTTGAGGGTAGGTTTGAAAGCATCTTCGTTTGGGCACAATGGGAGCATATTTTCATCAAGATTCCGTTGAATTTTTGGTTAACTCCCGTATTCAATGTTTCGTCATGATCATCCATCATCACAACCTCATAATTTCAATGAATTTATACTACTCTTATTATATTATATAAGCAGATGTTTTAGTGAGAGATCTCTGTTTGTGAAGTATCATGGAGACAACATTTCATTAAACCTAGTGGTTCAATTTTATCAATTAAATTCCGTGAAAAGTCTCCGTAGAAGATCATTTCTATATTTTAAAGATTTGTGCGGGTTAAGTTTCACAGTTAATAATTATTTTCCATCTCCTGTAAGCTTTGAAACTATCTAATTTTTTTTAAAAATCTTGCAAATGTATTCCGTGAAAAATTTAAATCAACATTATTTCGGATATGTTACGTTGACACGGTTGTTCTGTGAAATGGTCATGAAAAATTAATTTCAGGTTCTTGGCTATTACAATCGACGGATTTTATTTTATTAAAAATAAATAAAATTCTTTTTAATCGAAATATTTTAATTAAGTAAATTTTTCTTCTAACTCTTCGTAGTAGATTATGAATTGTTTTATTGACACACGAATGTACAGAAAAAATGATAAACAAATATATGCAAATATTCATGTAAAGAAAAAACAATCCACGCAGAAATTAGCAAAAAAGGACTCAAATGATCCTGAAAACGTTTTAAGGAAATAATCGAAAATATATTTATGGCTTTAGGATAGATTTTTTCATTTATTTGGATCGTTTCTGGCTTAGAGTAACAAATAGGACGGTGTCGTATCAAGATGCGGTTTGAAAAACTAGAAAACCTCAATGTGGCCCCACGGAGAATGAGAATTATATCAGATTGGCGGTATGAAGGCTCAACTTTTATGGTCAACTTCGTTTATGTTCACCATTAAACATGAACCGATTCTACCTGGATTTTCTAGCACTCGTTCATTTTTATATTAAAATTTTCAGTCAGTTCAGACATATTCTACCTCAATATCATTTCATAGAAGATATTATTGCAAAATATTTGCTTGTACTGGAACCTAATAAATATAAATTAAGAAAAATGTTAATTTTCGTTCCGTTTCTCCGTTTGCAAATAAAATACAATGGAGTTTCTTTTAAAAAATCGCCACATTGGTGTGTGGTGTACGCAAATATATAGTAAAACAATATGTTTAGTAAAAAGCTGACGTAACATAGAAATTCGATAGAGAACTCTAAAAAATTAATATATTAATTTAACTATTTTTTGATAAAAAATTGCCTAGTGGTACGTAAATTTAATGAGATAGCAGTTCGAACACATATGACAAAAATAACGCCGGGATACGATTGTAATGTAGATATTTTAAAACGTCGAAATCAATGCGACCGATATTATAAGAAATTATTGGAATAAATTTTGAGTAAAAAAATAAACATTTGTTTAATCGGTTGTAATTTAAATATATTCGGGAATTTGTAAGATTTTAAATTGTCGTTTAGGATTTGTTTGAAGTTTATATATTTTTTCTACACTATTCTGTTGTTCAACCACTACAAACAAAGCAATCGATAAATTAAATTTATTTGTAAGAAACATTTATGACATATTTTAGGCGATGTCCAATTGTTCTAATCAATTTGAAAATATAGGAACCATATCGTTGGCCGTCTATATTAAATATATTGAGATTTTATTTTTGCAACCACGGATAAAATATATTTGGAGATACTAATCAATAAAATGCTTTTGAAATCGTGAATAAAATGCTTTTGTAATTGTAAATAAAATTATTTTAAAAGTGTATTCAATTAATTAAATCAATACCAATAAATATATCTTTGGGTTTGAAAAAATCTTCCATGGCATTAGTTAACCTTTTTTTTCCAACGGGGGTAAAGCCAAAAAATGGGTAAAATATTTGATCCGAAATTTACTTGTATGTACGCATATTTTAATTAATTTTTTATTTATGCAAAATAACCAAATTTTGCCTATTTTTATTTATAAAATATATGTCCAAGTTTTATAAAAAAACATCAACATCATACAACAATAGATTTAGTTTTAAATTGATTTACATCCTGGCTGATTATTAATTTTAATGTAACCAAAGAGTACTAAAGAATACATACAATTTTCGAAAAAATGTGCATTAATACTTTTCTAACCTTACTACCGAAATTATATTAAACATAAAGTCTATTGTTCAAAAACACTTAATATGAATTATATTTTTTTTGTAATAACTGTATGGACCTATTTTACAATTAAAATTATGCATTTAGAATTTTCGGCTATTTCAACTTCTATTTATTTTAAATTTAAACTCTATGGGTTTTATTTTCTAAAAACACGAAACATTTTTTCGACAGTGCCACAAATCACTGTGAGGGAGTATTTTCTTAAAAAAAACATTTATCCATAATTTTTGTTTGTTCTAACTCATATTTGTTATATTGATTCCGAATTTCAAGTATTTAGGGATTATTTTTAATAAACTCAAAATATTTATTTTCAACGGCCCTGCAAAATCGAATAGAGGTCAATGTTATAAACATTTTTTTTATTTCTTCATGATCCAATGAAAATTATTTGTCACTTTAGAATGTTCGATTTTTCAAAATTCGTAGTTTAGTTTTTGTATAACGCTTGCTGGAACCAGTTTCTTTTTGTTAGAATGACGATACTTCCCCAATAAAAATAATGTTTGATTACGACCCTAAAGATAAGCTATCACTATGCCAACTTTCATCATAGGTCCATTAGTTTTTGCATGACTGACAAACATACAATCAGACAAACGGTTTTTCTTTTTCTTTTTTCAGATTTTTTCTTCCTTCTTTTTTATTATGTGTATATAGATTACATTAATAAGTAATATTACCCAGGCGAAATTTTTTCGTTAGATTTGGCTTCATGTAATGAAAAGCAATAAATATATTTCACATATGTTAGCAGTCCGTTTTAAAATATTTATTTATCACTAATATACGCATTCAGTTTAGATATATCCCTACCTAAATATTAAGCTACTTATCACTGTAGTTTTCTCTCATTATTTATACTTCATATTACCACTACAATCATACTGCATATCATGATTAATTGGAGTAAAGATATTTTTTTTCGTATTGCCCTCGATAATGCACAAAGAAATTAATTTACAATATTTTTTTATTACTGAGAAATTATTTATTTTTCCATATAATAATGATGATAATGATTATAAAAATAAGAGAATTTTACCATTTTCTTGATCATAATTTTATTTAAACCTTTCTATACGGTAACCAAAAAGTGAACATGAGAAATATTGCCTTTAGAAATAAAGGCTGATAATAAAACTCCATTATTATCAGTTCAATTCAGTACAATATACGGTTATGATAGAAAATAAGACAGATTTATCATTATGCTTTAAGAAAATATTTTTCTTTAAATATGATTAATTATGGGACAGAGTAAATATCGTAGATGTTCAGTGTTAAACTAGTTAAGTGAGAATGAATCTATAAACAAAAACCTTGCATAAATCGAATGTGTATGCCACTTTATTTATCACTTCTCAACGTATAGTATAATTAATTTATATCCCAAAAGTAACAAATCCTGAACAAAGAATTTATTGCTATAATTTTAGATAGATTATCGTCGGAAGTTAATGAATAAAGTGAAAAAAGTGTTAATTTCAATCTTATATGAAAAGTAAAAATCTTTCACAAAATATATAGGAAGTATTAGTTGATTGATTTAATGATGGTTTTACGCTTACATATTTTTATCAAAGATATCACTTTTTTTTTATTTCGTTCTAATTGGAAAATATTTTTTAATCTTCAATTAAAAACAAACAGCAGATTTATAATATATTCAATGCAATCACGTACGATAATGATCTAAATGACATTTGTACATATTTTTGAAAGTAATAAATAAATTAACATACTTTGGTTTATAAAGGAGAAGTGGAAATAATTTTTTAATAACGTAAGACTTTCACAGGAAGAGGAGGTGAAATAAAAAACAAAGGGGGGCGGCAAATAATATGTTTTTAAATCAAAATTATATTTATTCAATTTTATTATATACTTGTTACTATATGATGTTACTATAAGAAAACCTACTTTAGACATTTAGTAGGACAAATAATAAAAAAATAAATGAATATAATAATGAGATAAAAACCAAAGCCTTAGGCAGATTAGGATAAATTTAGAAATATGAAGATAGAGTGTTATTATTGTCCAATGAGGTTACACGCCATCTCATTAGCGAAGAAGGCTGGGATTTTTTAAGGATGTGACATAATTAAAAAAGTGAAATATAAACTTCATGTATTTTCAAAGGTTATCTTTTTCAGTTTGTGGAAAATTTGCGATTGATTAAATTATAGTTTACCTCAAAGGAAAATTTTTTGTATCCATCGAAAATTTTAAAGGTAGAACTGGTCGCATGGAATGTTGTGACTCACGTTTTCTTTCTCTGCCTTTTACCACCTCGCTATATATTTTAACTAATAATGTTTCGTCGATGGGCGGAAACAAAAGTAAACAACACTGCTCAAGAGTAAAACTATCAGGTTTCTTCTGTTTGCGTTAAACTTGGTATTGGAAAAAAAATATGGGGAAGGAGTGGTTGAATAAAACAATTTGGGAAGGAGTGGTTGGATATTATTTTATAGCCTCTGATTGCCAAGAATTATTTTACTTCGAGATAAATATAGTTGATGTTTTCCGATTAATATATTACATAGTACTATTTTTGTTTTAGAATTTTATATGAATATAATTATATTAATTTTTTGTTATGGTGACTTATTTTTTATGATAAATGTAAAATTGTAGTTTTATTTAGTAATATTTAATTTATAACTTTACACATGTCTGAGTTGTATGTATTAGTTTTCGCTGTAAATATTTGTGTTTAATGAAAAATTTTAATGCTAGAGACGTATTTTAAAAATAACATACTTGTACGTTTATTTATTTAAAGCATTTAAGGTAAAAAAATGACTGTATTATTACCAATCAAACGATAATTAATGGGAATTATTTATTTAAAGTGCGTTAGAAAGTTACTTTAATCGTAATAATCGGGTTATCCCTTTTTAAATTACTGTAACGTTTAAGACAGAACTTAATTCTTTTTTGCAAAATATGAAATGAACGTCAAATAAACTTTGAATTACAATATATCCATGTAGCTAGTTCAACTTTAAATTTAAAAGTAAATATGTAATAAGTTCTTTGGGTATAACTTCAATATGCTTTTTAGTGGAATAATACAGTCGACCAGTTAATTTACTCATACCTTAAAGTAAAAAGAGATATACAACCATTGACAGTAGATTGTATTTACAATTTTTTTTAATAAACCTGCGAGTATGAGTAGAACCTGTTAAAACGAACTCACGATTTGAAAAATGTAGTTTTACTATGAATAGAGAACATCGAAGGAGTCCGATGACACATCTCAATCCCTATCTAGGCGATCTTAAGGCTGACGCAATGAGGCGAATTATATGAGAGGGCACCGGAAAAATTGTTTTGTTTCCGGTAAATGGCGCCGAGTCTACTTCCAGAGAATTCATGATGTTTTACTCAGAATTTAACTTCTTCGCTTATTTATTTGTATTTTAGGTCCTCTAAGGCACAAATAGACATTTCATGTAAATTAAAAGAGGAATAGATAAATTTACCAATGAATAATAGATATTTTCTTTTCGAAAATATCTAATTATTCATTCATATAAAATTTTGTGGCCTATTTGTTACTATAATATACACATAGGAATACACGTCTGGAATATAAAAACTCCAAAAACAGATTTTTACTCTCATAAACATAAGGAACAACTGAAGAGTTTTAATTATCCAAAAACTTAAATTTGATTTGTTTATTGCATGCAGCAAATTCTACACGTTGTACAGTGGTACAAATATGTAATATGCGGTACAAGTATACATTATTGTACTGCGTCAACCACCTAAGGAATTAAATCGATTAGTAACCGACCTACTGTTATACTTATGCAGCACGGGCTTCACGTATTTAGCATATGCCACACGTTGTATGGTGGTATAGATATGCAATATTTGGTAAAAATATACAGTGCTGTACTGCATGTACCACCTAAGCAATTAAATCGATTAGTAATAGATCTAGTTTATACTTATGCAGGGTGTACTTCATGTATGTAGTAAATGCTACACGATGTACAGTGGTATAAAATATGCAATAAGTAGTTTAAATATACAGTGCTACAGTGCGCCTATTAGCTAAGCAATTAAATAAATTTACTTGAAATTTTGTATTTGGCACCTCTTTATTAATTTCAACAACTTTTTTTTTCTCAAAACTTAATACTTAAAGTATTTTAGGCTAAAAAAAGAGACAAAACCAACCTTACAATCATATCTAACCGCATCATTGCGAGGAAACTAATTTAATATTTTTTAAAATTTTTTTAGATCAATATGTTGATGTATTCATCACGATATAAATTGTTTTCTTATTTAAAATATTTTAGTGCTGTATCTATACAATAAAAATTCACGCTCTTTTTCACACGAGAAAGTATATCTGACATATCATTTACTTACGGAATCATTGCGGAGAGAGAGTGAAATAAAAAAAAACCATGGACATTTTAACTTTTAGTTTGATTTCTATTCAAAAACATAGTTTTTAAATTAATAAGCAAATTATTTTATAATTAAAGTGAAAGCTGTTTTGATGTTAAATAACTAGTAAATCCCGACAATCCAGTTTTAGTTATCTAATTGTGTTTTGTTTGAAATCTTATACATAACATATATTGTTGTTAGATATTATTGTGCTGTTCAAAAAGTTCCTCTTTATAGGCAGTGCGTGTTATTATGGTCGGTAATAAAGGTCCATATGTTACTTTTACTCTATAAGCATAGTCATCTGCAGGAATAGTCTCTTTTATTATTGAACAGCCTTTCTGTATACAAGAAAAGACCCATATAACGAACACAATATTGCGTTGCAGAGCCCAGTTAATTTGTAGCACCATTTGGCTGGTACGCGAAGCGCCTGTTTTCTTTGTACACAAATGGCAAACATTTGGCGCTCTTACTGCTACGCCTTATAATGATGGTTTTGTTTCATAAAACTAAAGTTAATTTTTAGTTCTCGAGGTAAGGAAACTGTGTATAATGTACTCATGATAAAATTTATTAAAATAATAAAAAAAACTTAATTTTAATGTGGCATGGCATGATGCATACTTGTACCATTGTATATGTGTATCATATACCGCACAAGTGTAGTAATTTATATATTACGAAACACGCAAACAAGCATTAAACACAATCTAATTTGATTTGATTTGGATTATTACAACTTTATTCATTCAATACGTCGTTGAACAATAAATATTCTCGGTTGTATGCTTGAATTTAATATAATTGTTTATATGCCACAAAACCGTCCACATGGAAATGACAGATTTTTAGAAACAATTTCAATTTACATAAAATTGTTATTCATAACCTAGATATTAAACTACAAATAAATATTGAATATATTTGGCGTTAATTTTGTAGAAATTCATTATTCACAATTAAATGAAACTACGTGATGTAGTATTATTTCTACTATCTTTAATTTCTTTACCACTTGTGGTAAACTTTACCATTAGTGGTAAAGAAATTAAAGATAGTAGAAATAATACTACATCACGTAGTTTCATTTAATTGTACAAATAAATACACAAAGGAGATATTTTTCGAAATATATTTGAAGTCATGAATTTTCTGGAAATAGACTCTGTATTATTGAATGGAAACACAATAGTTTTTCGGGTACTTAACATCGACGTGATGGAGGCGGACAGATGTCAACGAAATACTTTGATACAAAATATAATTTTTTCGAATATTGACCTTGTTTTAATAGGTTCTATTGACACTCGAATGCTTTTTATCATGATCAGAAATATAGTAGTTGTTTATCTCTATCTAATAGTTGTAAATTACAAAGCGAATTAATATTTTATAGTATTTTTGTAGATTCCTCGCATTATTCCAGTGCACAACGTATTGACGTTGCATACGAAGAACTGTTTACGTATTTATTTCTAATTTCAAAGCAAAACCAACTACATAGGTATATACTAATTATATGCCATATCCTAGTTGTTACCGGTGGTTAAGGTACTCATGAGTACTTTGGAATATTAATTTAATATTGCATAAAGGAGAATTAGGCTACGTATTAAATATTGCGGTGTTAAATAAAAAATATAAAAAGAAAAATCTATTAATTTACTATAAAAAAATTTACTTTGAACCACAGTGGTAATTAATAACCTCGGAGAAATTAGATTGACATTCATACTAGAGTAAGTAAATTTTTTTTCAGCCTTTTTATAAACCTTCTTTTATTGTTACTGTTATGCTATCTCTTAGTGAGATTGAATGCACAGCAAGGTTTTGACAAATGTAATGTTCCAATTAAGCTACAGGAGTTGATGAATAGTTTTATCGCTTTAGTTTTGAGGTGCACTTAATTGATCTTGCAAACAATATCACTTACCCTTAAAAAATAATCTTACATTATCTTAACTTTTATTCATTTTGAAATTCCCATCACTGTAAAAAGCACTGAATATTTGTGCTGTAGATGTGAGCAATGTGTATGAAGATAGCTCTATATAGATTTGAGCTAGATGTTAAAAGATAGATCAATAGTAACTATTTTAATAGTAAGCGAACCAAATTATTAATTTTGAAACCTTCCCTTTCAGAGATTGAATTATTGTAGATTCGTTTGTTTTAAACAAATGACGTTCTAAATATGTTCACGAAATGTTCAAACATTGTTTCAAAAAATGATGACGGGAAAACGTCCATTATATCCAAAAATATGTTCAAAAATTTTATACGTATTAATTTTTTTCTCTTTCATCTTAGTTTTATCATACGGACTATAGGATAACTCTGTGTAAACTGCTGGGCCAGATGCTTAGTACATTTTACAAAGTTAATTATATGTTAAATTGTTATTATTGTTATCAGTAAAGTTCAAAAATTATTTATTTCTAAAAAATATTTTTGTAACTTGTCTATGTTTTTTGTATTTGTGTTTCCGTGACTTGACATTTGATATCTTGACTTGCAAACATTATAACTGATGAGACTTTTCAACTCATTTTAAAAAGAAACGTATATTCATTCCAAGACTTAGCACTTACATAGTATTTTTTGACTGTCCTATTATTTGTAATTATTTAAATAATTAAACGTATTTAAGTTATTAGTTCAAACCGACGTAATTAAAGTAAAAAAGACCGTAGAATGATATTTGTCTTCATTTAACAATTTTAAGCACTCCTTGGGATTTAAAATAATTGAACGTGTGTACTCTAAAAATTAAATATTACAAAACTTAGGAAAGGAACTTCTTGCATTGCAATGTTAAAATATATTTTATACTCTAAAGTTTCCTATGTTTAACGAAATACTAAAAATAAAATGATTAAGGAAAATCATGTATATTTCGTATTATTTTGTATATTTTTTCGTAAATCATGTAGATTACGTATTATTTTGTATGTTTGTTGTATTTGAATGAAGTAATAAAATCTAAAAAGGTCATTACGGCTAACCTTAAGTATGCCATATTACTTGAAATATATTGTAAACTTAATTGTTTTTATATACCTAAACGCGCATGCAACCTAAACATTAAGAGTTCAACTAGTACTTGATTGGTTTTATTTCATAAACATAACTACAGTTTTCACAAAATTTTATCATAAATAGCACCAGATTTAGTATGTAATTCGAAAATTATTGTACGTGGCCTAATTTATTAATTTTTGGCCATTGTAATTTTATTTGGCCTTTATCATCACAAAAATATATATATGATAGGAAGGTTCATGACAATTTTACTTTAACCATATCACATTTTCAAATATAAAAAAATTTAAAGGTGAGATTATCGTCAATATTACTACAACAGCTTCTGTAGGAACTAAATCATTTTTAATGTAGAAGTGAGAATTTCTCGAAATATCCTAACTTACTTATATCAACATATTTGTTTTATTCAATTTAGTTTACTTTCTATTCGGTATTTATTCATTATTTTATGTTGTAACTTAAAATAAATTTACAAACAAGACTTAAAAGTTAATTTGTATATCACATATCCACCAATGAGTATAACATACTCAGAACAATTGTAATCAGTCAAAGAATATACAGGGATTTATAGTAAACACATTAGAGTGCGGTTATTAATCTTCAAGCCTCCATAAAATTAATTATTCCCATTTTATTTCTTGGAGACGTTTACAGTGTGCAATTTTAATTTGTAAAATTAAACAATGTATAATTCGTATCTAGTGTCTCGTTTCGGTATGCGAGTAATACTTTGAGTAGAGATGAAACAGAGTAGTCTCGTTAGAAATTCGTTCTGTAAAAAAAGTATTTTGAAAGATACTAATTATGCAGTTTTAATGCAATAAATTTGCCGCCGGGCTCGTAGCAATAAAATTTACTCCAACAAACATGAATCTAATGAATCCTTGTTGAAGCTGTCTTTTAAATAATTAGTTTTTATATTAGAGATATTTTATATTTCATGTTATCGTGATATTCTATGCAGCTAGAATTATTACTTTGGTTTGACTGTTTATTATAATAACATTTTCCTTCCAGTCATTTTTTCGAATAATTTTACTTTATATTCTATAAGTTTATTAAATAGTTATAAAAACAACATCGACCAAGCGCCATTAAACTTCCATTTCCTTTGAGTGATTCGCTTATTTGTATGAGACACGCATACTAACTGGGCCTTTGAGATCTTCACAAAATATTGAATATGTCAATCGTGCCATAGGTTGCATACTAAAAGTAATACTTGTTGAATATTGTAAGATATTCGGTATTTTGTATTTTTAAAGCACGACAAAATGTTTGTTCCCAAATTATATAAATTGGGTTGTAAGTTTCGTATTTGGTTACTTTTCCATCTGCTGATATTAAATATTGATTAAGTACATTTTCTTTAAATCAAATATTAATTCCACCATCCACCTAAATTCATACCTACGTGCGTCAGCCCGACTCTGTAACAAAACTTGTAAACACTTACCCGCCCACGTTCCTTTAGTCAGAGTTATATAAATAGGCAAAAATCCACATATATTTCTCGTTTTTTTATGTTTTCTTCCAATGCCCAAAGGCAAATGTAAATAAATGAAGGTTAAACATTTTCTTGAATCCCACGCGCTAAGTAAACTAATTGATTTGCCTCAACATAGCTTCGTTTATGATAATCACTGCGTTCACTGAGTTTGTATTAAATTAAGGCGATTCCACAAAATATTATCTCTATTTTTAACTTTCTATTGTTCTTATTTTCAGTAAATTTTAATATTGAAGGGAATTAATCTTCTTTAGAACACACTACTTTCATTTTGGAAATGTTTTCGGAAGGGTGTAACCTTTAAGAATACAAAGCCTGTTATTATGAATATATTTATTGTTATCACAAGGATAGTTTCATTCATTTCAAGGATAGTTTTCATAGAACACTTCTAATTCTTAGACAATTTGTTAAGCTTACTATAAATATTATTACTTTTTTACATATTCCAGTATAAATAAGTTAAGTTTTGCTTTTAATGTTAATACGAAAACAGTATAAAACATATCAAAGAGAACAAATGTTTGTGTTATGGTGTTTACCTGGCTTATATTATGTTATGGTGTTTACCTGGCTTATATAAATATAATTATGATTTGATAAAAAATTATTTTACAAAAAATCATCTTATTCCTTGCAGTCAATAGACAGTCTATTTTTCAAAATAAATTACTAAAACCGGAAGATTAGGAAAGGCAATTTGTTTTGAAAGCAATAATTTAATTCTAATATATCGCAGCGCTAAATTGATATTTTTAAATGCAATGTATAGAAAAACTAGAAGTGCAAATTTGTGATTGACGAACCTCTGGTATCTATTTGGGTTTATTGGTTAATAAAGTTGAAGTAAAATATAGTTAGAAGTAAAATGACAAGCAGGTATTTTGATAACCATAACTTGTCATATATTATTTTAAATATATGAATTGTGAAGACAATTTTATGGGGGACATATATGATAAATAACGAAAACCAAATGGAATATTGATGTCTCTCATAAATAGTAAATAATAAAGTATTTTTTTACATATTTTTTTAAATAGTTGTCTCAAAGTTGTATCGATTTATTAGAAAAAAAACTTGAAACGATACCTCGTCATTGAAAATTGAAATGCGTTATTACCTTTATACATATCTAAACTGTAGTATAATGATAAACTACTATCACTATATATGAATAAATACATGCATAAGGTCGGTTAGGAAAAAAATTGGGAAAGGGGTAAGTAAAGAAACAAGAAATCAAAAGTGAAGCAAAATTTTATCCCTTTATTTTTACTACAAATTAATTCCGCCGCTATAGTAATTTAGCGCTGCTATTGGTTTGTAGTACAAATATAGAAAAAAATATCCTCGTATTTAATTATTTTATATATTTTTTAAGTTTTACACATATGCAAGCATTCAAACACACACATACATAAACTCACGGATGCAGGCAGGACTGCACAAATGCAAACTTCACTACGATTTATCATTCCGTGATAATTGGCCTATTTCTCTACTTGGCATCTACAATAATAGTAAAGTAAAAAGATTACATTTGTTTTGTGTCGCGAAAAGTTTATTTTTGTTCTTTAATTTAACTGTACTCCAGCACTGAAAAAAGTTCATTTAAGGCTTTACTTTTACTTTGCATATTATACCCTTTGGCAAACCTTCGCATGATGATTTCATTGATGTGGCCATGCTGTATGTGAAATGACGATATAATTTGGCGACAAATTTTTTTTTATTTTATGTCCACTATGAAAAAAGTCGTCAGTTCGCCGACTTCCAAGTTTTTTAAGGATCGTAAAATGTTTTACGTATGCAGACTTGAATACTCCCAATCACGAATGCTTTTCAAATGAAGGACTATTTTTTGTGAGTTACATTACCAATTATAGGTATTTGAGGAAAAATTAATATGGCTCAGACTTTAATGGGAAATGATACATGTTTCGTGTTTAGTGTTGCTAATGTTGGTCGACCGGAATCTGGAAAATTATTACTTTGTAAAGAAAATATTATGGACGCATGTAAATACATATATTCTATACTAATTTTTTAATAGTAGTAATTTCGACTTATGATTACACATAAATTCCTAGGTCTTGAGATAATCGTCGCGTTGGTGCACTGTGTCGATTAAAGCGGGGAATCTGGATTTTTTAATATTGAGACTATTATATTTGCTGCCTCATTTAAGGAGCAAAAATAATCACCATTTTTTAAGAAAAAGTTTCGAAAATATACAAGATATTGTAATCGTTTACGTATTATGTGATTCTAAAATGATGAGGTACTAGAGTACACTGCATCAACGATGTATGAAGAACTGTGAGAATAATGTGATTTAAATTGTATTGGTAGGTATGGAGTAAATAATCGGTTTCCAAAAAATGCCGATTTAACTCCGTTAGATTTATTTTTGTGGGCGACAAAAATAGGTGTATGATCATAAAATATATGCACTTGCTAAGCTGAAATCAAAACTTAGTGCGATTATTTCTAAAATGCAAAGATAAATACCGAAAAGAGCTATTTATTTTTCTGAGAGGTTGAAATTTTGAGAGCTTTTTGAAAAACATTGTCTTCAGGCAGCATTTGTCAAAGCGAAAATATTTCCCAAAAACCCTTGAAAGTATGAATTTTTCACAAATTCGTCTAATTTACATTAATATATTTGAGAGCAATTTAAATATTTAAACCAATAACTGAATCTAGATATAATCTCATCCACGAAATCATTTCACGGTAGAGTGATAATATCGATCTATGGGGACGATGATGTTTTGTGGACATAAAAACGATTGAGCGAGTAGATCATTCTTTATGTTAGCGAGAGCCGACATCATTTTTCCAGTAATGATTCCGGTTTCAATAGTTTCCATTCTTATTTAAAATAAAGTTTGAAATATTACGGGTTGACGAAAGTTTGGTATACTCGAAACGAAATGTATAATCACAAAACATTTCATTTTACATTGTACTAACGCACGGATACAAAATTTGGTTGCGCTGAAATTGTCATAGTTCGTCGATTATCGTCTGCTAATTCAATTTCGCACTCGACAAGGAGTGCAATAATAAGCAAGATATACGTGATTGCCAAACAATATAATGTATTTAATAAATTAAACTGAGGAAATGCCACCACCATACACTTATAACTCAACGAGACGAAGGAAATTCAAGCGCTCCTCACAGGAGTGTGATGTTGGGTGCTCAGCTACTAACTAATGTTAGTACTTAAGCAAGAGAATTGACTGTTTTATATTTATAATTGAAATATTTTATCTGTTTTCTCCAAGTTCTCAGAATATTTTCATCGCAGATGGGATTTCCTACATTATTCTGCGTAGAGAAAATAGAAATATCTTATGAAAGTTCAAAAATTTTATTTTTTTTTCATTTAGAATAATTAGGCAAATTACACGTCTGCCTCGTTGTTCAAAATAATGAACTACCTATAACTATTTGATTATTGAATAATTTATATAAATGGATTAATTAAATAATAATTAATAAACGCAAGTAACATATCTGGTAAATATTTGATAAATATGTACCGGTATATTATTATATGTCCACGGGCTAATTTTCTTTAAGCATAATAAAAAAGACCGTCCGTTTATATTTAAATAGCTCTGGATAAATGCTTTAAAAAGTATGAAATGTTAATGTAATAATGAAAACAGAAGACAATTTTCCTATGAATTATTCTTAAATACATTTATTAAAGTACCTATAGTAGATATATAAAACTTCGAGTTGCACAATATCCTAATTATGGAACATTAACTAAATCCAACTAACAAAAATAACATTTTAAGAAAACAAATACGATATGCACCGAGTTAATAAAAAATATTTTTTGACTTTTTATAACTGATAGGTGGTGTTATGCACATCAAATTTGACGATTACAAATAGTTATTATATAATTTTTACTTTACTGTTTAATTCATTAACGTATGTACATTAAATAATTGAAAATTAAATAAAAATATTTCTTAAACATGAAATCTTGAGGGAAGCCAAAACTAAACTTATCACCACATAAAAGTGCGAAAGATCGTATTAAAGCAAATTTTCGAGAAGATTTATTTCGTAATTGAGACGGTGACAAAACATGCAGCAGAAATGGAAATTTCTTAGGAAAAATTAAATCTTACTCATATGCGTATTTAAATAATGTGAAATATGTGGTGCTAAATGTGGAGATTTTGTAAATCTTGGCGATTCTCGAAAAGATGGCTTATTTGCATTGTTGATGAATTTAGTAAATTAAATGTTAAATGAAATTAAACAAAAAAAATATTCCTTGTTGAAAAAAAACGAGGATTGTTATTTAAAATTAACCGACCTCGTTTTATCGAAGAATTTTTTTTTTGTTTGTTTATTTGTTGTACCATAGTTACAAAACAAGCAAAATATGACATGAATTCGATAGCAATGACATTAGCGATTGGTGAACATTAAACGACCACCATTCATATATTCTACCGTTTTAGTTTGATAGAAGATTATATATTAATAAGCTAACTTGTCTGGATAATAAAAAACTTCCGAACAAAATCTTATTTCAAAATATATCCGCGTTTTATTGTTATCAATTTTTTTGTTATCAATTTTATTGTTTTATTGTTATCAATTTAATTTGCATATGTATTTTAACAATATATAAATATTGTTGAAAATGTATATAAATTAAAATGACTTAAATAACATAGCAATTTATCATACGACTGTATAAATTTATAACAGACATTGT
Organism: Druceiella hillmani; assembly: GCA_039881145.1. Lineage (NCBI taxonomy): Eukaryota > Metazoa > Arthropoda > Insecta > Lepidoptera > Hepialidae > Druceiella > Druceiella hillmani. The sequence continues at coordinate 20,366,809 of JAYKKI010000012.1, forward strand.
CAATATAATGGCAATCTTTGTCTATTTTCGATAGGTTTTTTTTACAATAGATGTAAAGTTTTTAAATCTATTTCCTAAGCGTATATTTTCAATAACCACGAATTTCTCAAAACTCCCACGTAACTACAACTTATAACCAATACTTATCTTCGGAGGCAGACGAAAACTTTTAGGCACTTACAGGACAACTTCATATTTTGACAAAAAGGTACTTGCTACGCAGCTCACTTATGCAGGCGTATCGAACCTAAGCTATAATTAATATCGAAGCCTTGTTTATCGATGAAACTTGTATAAAGTCATAGTATATAAATGATATAGAAAGATGCATGGTTTGGGGTTTAGTTAGATATCGTCACTTTATTTCAATCTCTGAACAGCGAATCGATTGATAGATTGAACGGCAACAATTTATGTATATTCGGGATATTCCGTGGTATTCGCTTACATATCGCGTGATTCATGGGACGAAGGGCATTTTGCTCAGAGGTTAAGGATTATTACATTTAGATTCAAAGGCCTATATTTATTTCGTTTCTTTGTTAAGTTAATATTTAAAAATTTGGATGTATAAATCTTCAACGATGTAAGGTCTTATTTTTAATATACGATTTTTATGTATGTATATAGACTGTGGAAAACTTCAACAGAATACGATTGCAAGGTATAATGCAAGAACTAAGGCTTAACTAGTACAGCTAATGTCTACTAGAGTGAATTATATGTTAATTAATAAAAAATGTGTTATATTAAAAAGAACAAGGGAAAGATATAAGTTTTGAAACAGAGAAATATCTTCTTAGGTAATAGGTGAATCCGTATATTGACTATTTGTTTTAGATAGTGGAGTCCTATATATTAAATATTATAGGAATAATTATTCAAAGTTAGCATACTACCCTGTTAAGAATAAGATTAAACAAATTTTCGAAACAAAGTTCAAGACTCTATGCATTTATGAATGACATTTTAAATATGTATGGCGTTTATGTAGCATCATCTTGAATATGCAATTTTAATCATAAAATTGTTTACTGTGTTAAGTTAAGTAAGCATCATAATTAATTTTGTTAGTTACGACATAATAGATTTTTTGGCTACAATAAGCATACTAGAGTAGACAAGAGTGAATATTTAGTAATAAATCATAACATAAATTTCGAAATCTTATTTTAACCTTACTTATAGGTTTATCATTTTATTTCATGCGTCATTCGTTTCTATGAATAATACGTGTGACTATAACGTTTAATATGTTTAAGGAATTAATTCTGTACAAAAGTTTCCTCCTTGTTATATAAGTGTGATACAAAATAACAATCAACTGCAAATTGAATTAAAAGACAAAGAACCCAATCATTAATTTTATATAAATGAATACAACTTTCGTGGATTTATATTATTATCTATTAAGCACTCTAATATCTTACAACTTTCTTTGTTTCATAACTTGTTATCATTTTGAATGTTTAGTTATCATTCCTCGATTAGATTAATGAGTCTTTCAGCTTTATTTTAATATGATCATTTATTTTCTAATTCTATGTTTTTGTTGAAATATAAAACTACGGTAACATCACCCCTTCCCGTGTAAACTTGGTAGTCTATATAGGAGTATATAAAACGTGTAATTCAATAACAGGATTTCTTCCTTTTTTTTCTACTTGGGGACATGGAGAGTTGCAGAGGCTATTTAATCTGATTTCTTCAAGTTATATCTCAAGAATTACCCGCGTATTTCCGCCAAATCGATATTAATTCAACAATTTTAGACAAACTTCAAAGTACCTACCAACAAACAGAGTCATGTAATTTACCTTAGAGGACACAAATTGAAAGAACAACTTATAACAAAGCCGAAATGATTTATTCAGAACTTTTTATAAGATAATTCTACAGACAGTCCTCAGAAAAGATTTGACTCATAAAACTGGAAATTTGACAAGTATGTTAAGCATATATTTCACAAATCTTCAGAGTGCCCTACCTCAAAAGAAAAAATAAACCTTTTATAAGATCATTCAAGTCTGTGCCACCTTTTTTTTTTCAAAAGCCCTTTGAAGAAAAATTACTAATATGTACTGGTAACATACACCGATGGATTTGAATATCACTGTATATACGTTGGTGGTATATATATATATATATATATATATATATATATATATATATATATATATATATATATACATATATATAAAAATATATTGAATAGTCGTTTCTTCATGATTTCATTTATAATATTTTTACTGTCCTAAAAAGTACAGCCATAAAAAATTATTTTTTAGCCACCGCACTTGAACTACGTGAAATTTGCTCTAACATTCGTCTTATAAATGTTTTATATAAATTCGTTATAATTTTTTTGGGACATTTAAAAACATACTGTTTTTTTCCATATCTCCGTCAATAATCCGTACTCAGAAACATGGAAAATTTTCAATAGGTACATTTTTTATGACAATGTAACAAATTTCTTTTTAAAAGACTTTAAAACTTGAAATCAAAGGATTACAAAGAAAGCAATTCACTCTTGTTAAAATTATCTACTGATATCATTATTTCATTTCATTAGTTGCTTTTTCGATTTCTGATTTCTATAAGCCATTTCGTGCACCTATTAAGTACGACAACTATATAATTTTTTTTTCTCGCTGGATAGGAAAACGATATATTGATTTCATATTTTTGGTACTTGCTACAATAGTTTATACTTGCTACAATAGCAACAATAGTTTAACGGTAACAATATCTGTTAACAATTTTTTTCCCTTCCGAATTATTCACCATTAATTTTAACATTTTGTAACAAAATAATGAAATAATAGCTAAAGTTGTTTACGAAATTTGTGTTGTTACTCACAAGAAAGGAACTTTTAAAAACGTCTAAAATAACTGCATATATATCTAATAACGATGTTTAGTAATAATTTTGTTAATAAAAAAAAGGAAATATTTCTTATTAAAATCATATCTGTAATGACAAAAAAACTAGTTTGCAAGGAGAGTTCATTAAGACAGGCACGTAGCCCATTTTAAGAAAATGTCCGCTATACATATTCCTCCTCTATTTATGGAAGCAATGGATATAAACTAAGGAATCAAGCTAAAACATCCTTAAAAGATCGAATTAAGGACAACGTAAAATATAATTGCGATTTTTTGGCTGAATATGATTGTATATCATTTTTAATATAAGTATAATATGTATAAGTTAGATTAAGAGATATCAGTTTAAAACTTTTTTTCGTATTTTGTAAAACAAGTTTAAATAAAAAAGGCTAAATATTCATCCAACACAATTGCATTATCCATATAACTATCCACTAAGAATGTCCATAAAGAAGAAATGCAACTCTTTATTATTTTTGGGCTATATAAATCTGGAAATTTTATCAGCCTCAAATAATATTGATTTATTTCGGATCACATATTAAAATCTGGAAACCCTATGATTCGTTAGACAATGCTTCACTAATTGTGTAAAACTTATTACCGTAACTTTGAAATTAGTAAGCATAATTTAGGTCATATAACTAGTGAGCCTACAATTTTACACAAGATAGAAGAAAAAATAGAAAATAGTTTTCTATAATAATTTGAAGATGGCAGATAGTAATGAGGAATACTACAAAATAAAAAAGCTATAAAATATTTTCCAGGGAAAAAATAATCAATTGATGAATAAATTATATATATTGAACGTTCAAAAAAAAATCAATTGGTATTTTTTCTTTTCATTGAGTTATTAAGAAAAGAAAGTTGGCATAATTTCACTTCATACATAAATTGTTCATAAAAACTAATATTTAAAATTTATTTATTTTAAAAGTGTTGTAAGTATAATTATTTAATATTTCAGATACATTTTAATTAAAAATAACCACAAAAATATTGGCATAAATGCATTACAACACAAAAAAAATTACTTAATTATTTGCATAATTTTCTAACTGAATACAATTCAGCTTTTCCTCTTAGTTAACAAATTGTACATGAATAGTTTGTTCGAAATCTCGACAATACGGTACTTAAGTTGATGTTAACAGGGAATTAAGTAAAAGCCAAAGTATTTATTTATTATGTCGAGAGTTTAACGTTAGTGACGAATTGCATTATTTCACATGTTCAAACGCTGGGCACCATTTTTCGGCTAAAAGTAATAGAAGTTAGGCAAGGCATTGAATTAACATCCGTGGTACACGAATACGATTTTGAATAGCATATCATTTATTAGTCATTTCTTTACCGATAATTTATGCTAAATATACTTTTTATTGTCCTGTGGCAAAATTCCCAAAACATAATATTAACGGAACACTTCGGTATTCGTTTGTCCATCTATGCGCTCTTCTGTCGCAAGCGATTATCTCAAAAACTATTCTACTTAAAAAAATTTATTCTAACAGGAAGACCGAGTACAGGGGCCTATGAATGGACATAGTAATATAAAAAGTAAAATTTTATTCTGGGGATAATAATTAAATTTTTACAAAAAAAAACATTGTTTCAAGTTTATCATGTAGGAAGCCTTATGAAAACTTATTGAAGTGAGAATTGAAAAATATATATGATGTAATTTTTCATGAATTTTAGTGAATTTATCGGAAACATTTTTTTATAGTCGGAGCGCTTTGGTATTAATGTTTAATTAGGGTGCTGATGGCACGGAACACTAATTGTTGAAGTGTAGCATGTACTCGACCGAATTTCTTCCTTGAAAAAAGGAGAAGTAGTAATTATATTTTTTACTATGCGTTGCCCAAAATATTAACTTTTTTTCATATAGAACTTCCTAACGTGTAGCAGGTGAAAGAGACGAAGCCGTAACAAAATACATAATATGACGAGCGCTGATGTTAATAATCTCAACCATGTAAATGCGTAAACGGCCTTTTGAAGGTCACACAAGATTTAAATATTAATTATATAATTTGATTAAATTTGGAAAAACTGTATTATTACGGAACAAAATAAATTTTACCAAGGTAAATACTACCACTATAATTTTTATTAAGCTTATCCTTAAAATTTTATTTGGCTACTGTTTCGCACTCAGATTATAAGAAACCATAGTAATTTTTATCAGGGTTCTCTTAATAAATTTGTTTATAATTTTTTTTCCGTGTATGTAAGTTAACGCATGTGTTATGATAATGTATTTGTGTTAACCATAACTGATTTAGTTTTATTTTACATTTATAGGTAAACTACTTGATAACAAGGATGTTATAGGTATTGTTACCAATAAAGAAAAATATCAATGGTTGAAAAATATTTGGCAACCTACAACAGACTTTAAGTTTCCACATGCACGCGAAGGAAAAATAAACAGATATTTTCAAATGAACTGGTTAAAGGTACATGAATTGCTTGCATACAACAAAATTGCTGGTGGCGAATTGCGTAAAATGTACATTATTTTTGACGGCGTGAAGCGAGAACGAACGATGTAAAACTAGGAAAGTCGGTGACGTAACCGCTGAAAACATTTAAAAAAGGTATTTAAATACACCGTAGGAAAACGAAATACCACCAATCTAATATGGTAGTATTTAAATTTTTTTTATGATATTGGAGAGAAAGTCAATGGCTGTTGTAGTCCAAATGATATTTCAAGAAAGAAAAACAATTGAAGAGAATCGTAAAAAACTTGTACCCATTTTATATTACGTAGAATGCAAAATATACCATTACCCATCTTTACCCAACGTTGCGCTAGCGCAACATTTCAAATGTGATTTCTTTTTGTTTTAAAATAAGTAATTAATTCTATGAAATGTAAGCCAGTCTCGAGAAGCAGAACTAAAAAATAGATTCAAATTTTTTTCAATGTTTTTTTAAATACAAATACATAGTAGTTTTATTTTTTAAAAACTGCTAATTAAGTCATCTCAAGATCGACAGATTCATCCAATCATAAAAAATATAAATTGAAATAAAGCTATACTTTTTACACTTTATAAAGCTTAAGCAATATCTTATTTATGATGTAAACCCTTTTGCTGGACAAAACTAGTTACACTTGTTGTTTATCTTAGACTTCAGGAAATGTTGCGTATGCGCAACGTTGGGAGAAATAATACTCAGTTGTTATTGTTACACTGCTTACCATTGATGTTTGAAATTTATTGTAAATAATGGGTTCTCGGTATTCAAAGAGTACAAACACTTATGTTTTATTAGTTAGTCGATTATAGAACGTGAAGCTAACAGTGTCGCATAGCAATTTTTCGAAAAAAATATTTTTAGTCCGTCAGTTAGATTACTAAAAAATAATGTAGGTATACGTATTTTTCTTTTGACCGGCAAACAAAAAGTGACGTCGAAAAACGATAAGTGAGTGTATACAAATCAGTAAATAATAAGTTAAAACATTATGGCCTGGCAACAAGTACTATCTTCTCAAGAAATTATGAGTATATTAGAAGAAGAACAGGATTTAGAAGATGCCAATAAAATCGATGCCGTGTACATCCCCCCGACGGTTGACAATCTCACAGACGAGAAAAACCTAGATGATGACGGGCTAGGTGATAATGACAATACTGTGCCCACTGACATCGCTGGAACGTATGAAATCCACACCGATTTACTCACAGAGCCTGAAAATACGCAAGGTGAGCCCGGTCCTTCAACTTCGAAAAACCCAAGACTGCCGAAAAAGACACCAAAATGTGTTCCAGACTGGAAAAAAGAACATTCAACTTATACACATTTTCCTACAAGTGATGAAACAGCAATGACAGAATATTGCAGAACGTGTAGGTGGAAAAACACCTATTGAAGTATTTTCCCTATTTTTTAGTGATGAAGTTTGGGAACAGATTGTAGGTTTTTCAAAAAAATATGCTTGTGATCATAACCGTCTCACGGTAGCAGAACTCAAAAAATGTTTTTGGTATATTATTACTGACTGGATATCATTCATTGCCTGCTGCGAAATTGTACTGGTCAAAAGATGAAGACAAAATGTATCGATTGTAAGAAATTGTATGAGTCGTAAAAAATTCGACTCTATAAAGAAAAGCATTCATTCATGTGATAATGCTGACCTGGATCAAAATGATAAATTCACTGAACCATTGGTTACAGCAAAACGTTATGATAGAAAAATAAAAAAGATGGTGAATGTGCCACAGCCCCAGGTTATAGCAGATTATAATAAACATATGGGAGGTGTAGATCTCCATGATAATGGAATAGCCAATTATAGGATTCTAGTAAGAGGGAAAAAGAGGTGGTGGCCACTGTTCATCAATTTGATAGACAGTGTATTGGCAAACTCGTGGAAAATATACAATATGGCGAATGAGCGATCTTTGAATCAATTGGAATTCAAATCTTACGTTGCTGTAAGTTTGATGAAAACCGAAGAAGCCCAACTTGTAGATAATTCGCATTTTTTGGGTAATTCAAATATAAATCTAGGAAGACCGTCCAAAAATGCGTTACCTTCCAATATTTGCTTCGATAATATTGGTCATGTCATAGAAGAGCACGACAGTAAAAGTCGAAGAAGATGTCGACAGTGCAGAAGTACAACAATTTATATGTGTAAAAAATGTCAAGTACATCTTCATGCTGATTGTTTTAAAATATTTCACTCACCCTAATACTCTAGCGTTGTTAGACTTGCCTGTAAAATTGAAGTTCAGTAATCCCAACGTTCCTTAGACGCAACATTTTGCGGAATGTAAAATAATTAATCAATATTTTTTTTACTATAATTTGCTCTTTTTTGATCTATTTATAAATGCAATAAACAATTTAACCAATAAATATGTCTTTATTTTTACCCTTGGGAATTAATGGGTTAAGAAGTCATGGGGATGATGGTGATTCAGAATTAGAAAATTCTCTTGAAGAAGGTGACTTTCGAGCACTATTGAAATTCAGAATCGACGCTGGAGTGTAGATACTGCGTAATTACGTTAGAAGTTGCGCTAAAAATGCTTTTTACATTACACAAACAAAACAGTGAACAAAATTTAGAAAAAATAGTGAGCAACCATCCATTTGTATTCGTTATTTCGATGTTTATACGAACAAAATTCAAGAAGACTTTCTTAAATTTGTTGAAGTTGTGCATCTCAATGGTGAAAATATTTCTCATCATATTTTGGAGGCGTTAGAAAACTTGCATTTAGATATTTCGTTATGCCGATGTCAAACAAATGATTGAGGAGCCAATATGAGTAGTAAAATATGTGTCCAATAGTCAGCCTTTAGTTTTTGCACACACTGTGCAAGTCACGGACTCAACTTAGCTATTAGTACAGCCTGCACCATGCCTAGCATAAAAAATGATATTTTGAGAATCACTCTCACTTTATCTCTGTCCTTACAAACCATCAAAGTTGAATGTTTCCGCTATGAAACTTGTTGATATGACTCTACCCAACTTCTAAAAGCAACGTGATACTTGCACGGATGCATTTGTAAAGTTTTTTGATAAAGTTGAAGACCTGGCAAATGAAATTGGAACAGAACTCACGGTCTGCAGAGTAACCAGCCGTCAATCCAACAGACCTAACATTCAGGCTTAGTCTGCTAAAGAGTATTATCGATCGGTGTACATTTTTTCTCTGGATTACTTATTGAACGAAATGTTTTCCAGATTTCCCAAAACTCAGCTGCAGAGGATCGAACAGTTACAAAAGTTACTGTCGCATAAAGTTAATAACAATGATATAGAGCATGTTATTCAAGGCGCTGAATTATACAAAAATGATCTTCCTTGTTTTTATCTTTGAAGGGCGAACTAGAAATTTGGCGACAGATGAGAGAAAATTTGCCGAAGTCTCCATCGGAGGCCAATAAAAGAGCAAGGGCCTTGCCAAATATAAGAACCCTGTGTCAATTATTGTGTACGTTTCCCGTAACAACTAGCACTGCGGAGCGATCATTCTCCACTTTACGACGACTCAAAACATATCTTCGCAGCAGGGTGACAGAAGATACTTTAAATTAACTGGCTTTAATGCATATTCACCAAGACATTGCATCATCTATGAATGTTGATGAAATATTGGATATGTTCAGCAGGAAACATAAAAGAAAACTTTCAATTAATTATATGTAAGTTTGCATAAATAATAAGGGTAAATAATAAAAAGGATATTATTTCCAATATGTCTTTATTTACAATTAATTCAAAGAACTTATGAGGACACTTGATGACAACTTGGTTGTGCCCCCTACCCCCCGGAAAAAATCTGTATCCGCCCTGGCATAAATATATAGGTAAACTTCATTTTATAATTTAAAGCCAATTCAGATAGATAATTAAGTAATATAAAGATTTAGAAATTTGGGAAATTTTATGCGTAAACAACTTTTTCGTAAAGTGTATGTAAATATCTAAGGATGTATTTTGGACAAATGAAATTAGTTGGTTTTAATGTTCTCTTTATCAGTTACATCAACATAAATCATCAAAATCGCGTAAAAATCTAGCTCAATACTATTTAATAGAAGACCGTATCACGAAAATAGGGAAAACTTTTAATAGTTGTTCGTAATAAAGTAGTGGATAATGTCAAGGAATATTGGCTGAAATTTTGCGGAATTAATTTTTTTTTGCATGAAAAATATTATTTATTTTATGATGATATTTTATAAATCTAACCAAAATAATATTTTCAATTTAAGATGGTGAAATGTGAAATAAATGTAATTAGCTTTGCACCAACAATAGGAGATTGATTTTTATGATCACAGGTATGTGCCATAACAGTAAACAAAATTTGGTCGCGCCATCTATTGGAAAAATGTGACAGTATTTATTTAATAAATATATCGCTATTTATGCAATAATAATGTCATATAAATATCTTACAGCTTTTTATCTTTCCATTTATTACTTTATTTTATTTAATATTAGTTGCAGCAGAAAAATAATGCGCATTATATTACTGAGATATCAATTTAAATAGACTCCTTTTTTTTATATGTTGCAATCCCTAAAATTACCTAATATTTTCCTTCATTGGTAGCGTTATTTTTAAGTTTAAAAATATTTTATTTCATACTTTTTGAGAAAGCGATAATTAACGGAAGCTATTGAGAAATTTTTAAATTATTCTCTTAATAGAAATTATTACATATACTCGTATATATTTAAACAATTTCAATGTACTGTTACGCATAGAAATTTACGACAAAAACTTTGATATTGTATAGCTATTGTTATAAATATATGACCAAATTATTTTCATTCTCTTTTATTTTACGTATAATATAATGTTGTAATTCAAGATTCCTTAATTCATTTTATTACAGTACGTTTTAGTCTTTATTTTATACATTAAGACGCCATAATTCAAGAACTTTATTTACGTTAAATAATCAGTTCATTTTAAATGAAGGATTTTAAGGCAAAAAAGAGTGACATTTTATTTCAAATATTTATTACCAAAATTTCGAACAAATTTATTTCTTTTTTGCTTCAGTGAAATAGTACTATCTACGCTCTAATTTAAACATATTTAGGTAATAAAAATCATATGTATTCTTTTCTTATTACGATAATCATAAATCCTAAATTCTAAATACAGTATCAATCATATACCATGAAAATACGAAAATTACAGTATAAAGCAGCATCATGTAAATGCAGATTCCGTAGAAGTAAATAAATCGTTATTATAATTTTTAATCTTCATCTTTCAAAACTAAATTTAACAGACATCATTTTAATTTCGTTTTAAAATTGTAAACCTGTAATAGTGCCAAAAACTGTTTGAAATTTTTCATCTCCGTAGTTTGGAAATAAAAGACAGGGTAATTTTTAAACTTAATATTCAGCACACGGGTCATGAATGTAAAAATGGGAAACCGTATCGTAATGTAATTTCATATTCACAATCTAATTATAACCTAAACGATTTAGAAAAAACACCGCCGTTTTTCAAATACGTAGAAGTAAATTTTTCCAAAAGTTGTTTTTAAATATTAATTGAAGTCTTCCATAAAAAAGCAACGATATGCAAAATTTTATGCACACAGATGTAAAACTTTTAAAACTTTGAGGCTATCACATAAAAACAGATAAACATAAAAATAAGAGAAAGAATAGGACGAAATTATATGGTTCTTTGTTTCACTACAGAACCCAAAAAATGAACTAAATACCTGACAAGGAATGAAGACGTAGCTGCACTACATTATCTACCGAACGACGATGGCCAGATAAAGAGCAAAAGCTAATTTCAATTAATCACATCGCATTCTACACTTGACTAGTACTTGTCTTTGTATTCGCTTCAAATATGTTTAGAAATAAGGTCGAATGGCTTTTCTGAATGTCGAAGAATACAATAAGTAACCAATGCTATAAATTCAGAAACGAAATTAATCATTACCGTGTAAATTATCTGATTAACATTTTATTTTATATGGTCTATGTTACTGTAGTGGAGTAACTACTAACAGCAACGTGATACGAGAAATAATTTTGGTACTCCTTGTCAATAAATGTTCTTGCCGCATTATAGAAATATGTTCACAATTAAATGAAACTACGTGATATAGTATTATTTCTAATTTCTTTAAGTTCTTTACCACGACCTAGGTTTCGTTGTATTACAACATCTTCAGGTTGGCTATTCATCAATGAATCTTTGCTAATAGCTCACCTGAATTATACAAGGAAACCTAGTCGTGGTAAAGAACTTAAAGAAAATAGAAACAATACTACATCACGTAGTTTAATTTAATTGTGAATAATTAATTTCTAAAAAATTATTGCCATATATATTCAATACATGAAATATGTTTATAGAAATAATTAATAATTAATTTTATTTGTAATAATAAATTCGAATATTGATCATGCCAAGTTAAAAAAAGAATACAATCAGATGACTCTGTCAATAAATACGACTAAAATTGCCTTGTATGAAGATCGGAAAAACTTTATAACATGGAAATCTATGTTAACCTGAAAATCATGTCTAGGTTTGAAATAGAAAGTTTTTTATTCAAAATAATAAATAATTTTCATCTTCATAGCCTGTAAAAATGTTAAAACTATAATTTTAGTAAATCCATATCTTTTACGCGTAATGACTATCACTTTTCGTAAACTTTATTCAAGTGATAGGTAGAATAAAGTGTTACTGATTATACCGATTGACCATCGGCTATAATTATTTCTGAAGTAAAATCTAAAAAGCAACACACAACTGTGTATTCTTAAAATATTAAATACATGATAAATATAAAAAATCGCAATGAGTAGACCGTGTTTTATATTAAATGAAATGAATTAAAAGCAATTGTAACTATTTAGATGTCCAAGTCAATAAATAAGATAAATGTCATATTATTGTAAAACTAAAATACCAATATGATAACTTTGACGCAACACAAATAGAACATACAATAGATTATTATTCCTATACTATAATAAGAATCTATGCATAGAACAAAATCTTAAAAAAAACTGAGTTTATACATTGAATATTTTTAAGTAAACCTGAGCACTGAAGACACTCTACTAAGCTTAATAAATTAAAGTTTTTAGAATTTTTATCTGTTTGTTGGTTTATAGGTTTGTCTGTACGCAACTTCATTGTGCACGCTGATCTCAGTAATGGCTCAACCAATTTGGATACAGTTTTCAGTGATGAATTTAGATTTACTTATGCTAACATTTGGTTTTATTTGAATCGGAGTACAAATTAAAAAAAAATACGTCAACTTTTTATTTAGGTTCCTTGTTCACGCTAATATCAGAACCGGCGGAATAGATTTGTAGTAAACTTTATATTCACAGAGTTCTAAAAGAAAACTGAAAAAATTAATAAATTTCTAAAAATTTTCTTTACTTCGAATTCCACGCGAACGAAGTTGCGGATATAGCTAGTTATATCGGTGTAATTATAACTCATTTTGGATTCCCTGTTATTTTCCATTGACTCCCGATATTTTAATATTTACTTTTTATTAACATAGATAATGAAACATAAGAAAAAAATATTTATAAATGCAGAAAAGTGTTAAGTACATAGCGATCAGCTGACGAGATAAATTGAACTTTACACGATCCCAGGATTTACACGAGCGAACATAAACTCTTTCGTCTCGTTTCCTCGTAATTGACTACTTCATTGTTTCCAAGTCACTTCTCTTTGCTTTAAACCTTTCGTTACGAAACTTAAGCAAGTAAACATTTGCTAATGTTTCCAACCTTTAGTCTTAAGTCTTTAATAATAAATACACAGACGACGAATTTGAAAACTTTCGCTCTCATTCATTTCGAACATTTAAATTAGTAAACTTCGCATCTACGTTTCAAAATAATTTTACGAAAGAAACGTTTTGTAAGTTTGTTTTTTTTTATCATGTCTAACTTTTGTTGTATTATCTTAATAATAGTCCTATTGCCTAAATGTGACAATAGCGTATAAAATGATCTGTGGATTTTACTACTTTCATATAAAACTTTTTTACAAAAAATTTGAGCCGATTTTAATAGCCACCGAATACGAAGCACAATTAAGTTTATAAAATAATAAAAATATGAGCATATAGATCGAACTTTCGCGGTGCAATATCATTTCTAAACATAAACTTATTTGCAAAATATTGTTATTGCTAGATATTTTCGGAATCGATGCAAATTCGACGCTTGTCTTTCTCTCTTACGTAAATGCACCTCCACATGCAGATGAGTTCAACATTTCACTTGACACTTATTCCGAAAATCTTCAGAAATAGCAAAACATTGCAAAATTTATTACGTTCGAAAACAATATTGTACCTCAAAAGTTCTAATTGACTGCTTGTATTTTCATTGTTATGCGTTTTTCATTGTATTTTTTATCCAGTGGGTATTTGAAATCGTTTCCATTTTTCGTGTCTGTGATATTCTGTATTACCCAGAATATCATGAACTTACGATAAATTCAGTGTCAATAATGTATATTTTATTGAAATCGAAACGGATGTTCGTGCTTTTAAAAAATGAGTATTTTCATATATATTTGCTTAAATAAAATTCTACACAAAAGCACATACTTACATACAAATATATAAATCTCATTCCCTTCTTTGGATTTACAGTAGTCAGCGCTTCTAACTTGCATATACCTCTATGCACTATCAATCTGCCTAATAATATTCTAGTAGTTTTTTTATTGTATGTACTCACTTACCTCCCTGTCCATATCAATGTAGTGAGGGAGACATGAGGTAAAATGCGAAAAAATAACAGCCGTATTGAGAACCTCTTCCTTTTTTGAAGACATGTAAATAAAATACACTACTGTATAACGAATTCTTAAAATTGCTAAATACTTTATAAATTTTATGTCTATTATATTTAATTTCTAATTTATAAATGACTGAACCAAAATGAAAAATCAAATGTGCGTAAATATGTCTTATTTTTTATAAAGCTATTAATAAAAATCGAAATCATGCGTAAATATCTATTTGAAATTTTCCCTCGTACATCGCTCTCTACATAAAACAAGTCACCACGAAGCAATTAATATACTAATTGGAATAACATTATCTAGAGAATTGCGTATATACTCAATAATTTTAAGTTATTAAACATAACATTTGTATTCCTTCGGGATAGCAGGTTACAGATATTACCATAAATTTTCGAATAGGAAAATTAAATAAATAAAATACTTTATTTATTTAATTGGCGGCCGACACCGGACTTGAACGAAAGTTATATAAAAAACATTCAACGCAACGGGTTACAACTCTATGATAATTGGTATTAAATTAACTTATGGATTTAAATACTAACGTTAAAAAGTATTATTATTTGCTTAGTGTATAATTAGTTTACATATTGAGTAAAATAAAGAACAGTTTTCTTGAGAAATACTTATCAATTATTTTATTGCTAACTTTCTGGAAATATACAGTTCTCCTTAGGTTCGGTTCGGTTTTGCATTTGGTGACGTTTGAAATTTACGTTGAAATAAAAACTATATTTTGTTAAATCTGTTGATGTGTGCAAAAAATGTTTGTAAAGCTCATTTCATTTTTCTAACTTATTTCAATTTGATTGAGAATTAAGTTTTGGAAATGGCACAAAATGTTTAATTGCAAATGTTTAAGTCTTATTATTTCTAGATGTCGCACTTACAAATAATAATTATTTTTGTTTTAGATTTACGCCACTTGTTTTTCAAAGTAATTACTTATTTTTCTCTATATTTGATCAAATCCTACATCGATATTTACGCACCTAACGGGTTAAGATAGTTAATACGATTATATGCAAACTAATTTCAAATGCCTTATCAATATCTAGAAAAATTAATAACTTATACGTATTTAATATATATAATTTCCAAGAAAATGTATTTTTAGTTATGTTCCATCATATCTGTATTAAAGAAGTGTTCTTTGATTTTAATAAAATTGTTGAGAAAAATATAATTTTAAACGAATTTTAAGAAATATACTGTTCCCAGAAATATCTTATACTTAGTCTTACACGTGCATAAGAAATCGTATAATACACAATTTTAGAGGAAATGAAAATTTTGGTGTTGGCAAATTATATCAATTTAAAAAATGCATAGCGAGTAAACTTTAATTTCATTACTTTTTCAAGGAATTCATCGAGGCAGCGTTAAGCCTTTCTGAGCACTGAAGATACTAAATTAGAATCTTGGAAAGGCTTTATTTATGGTACCATACCTATAAAGGAAAAAAAAGATTTCTTAAAAGATCTCTCGCGTTTCTGCTGACAGATCTTTGACGTTTCTAAAACCATTTGACGTAGAAACTTGAAATTTTCTTACACTGAAAAATATACACACGTAAGTTTAATTGGGCAAATCGACTAGTTTAAATACATGTTTTATTTCCAAAGTGTCCAATATATATATATATATATATATATAAATATATATGACAAATTGATGATTTTAAATAAAATGCAGCGATGAGCAAGCGACGGATGATCTAACAATAACTGCATTTACCCAATTGAATTCAGAAAGTAGTACGATAAGGACTCGAATGCACAGAAGAAGAGTGTCTCATTGTGTTTCATTGGGAGGAAGGAGTTTTAGGAAAATTTTATGAGGCTTTGCTGATGATATTTTGAAATCATGGCTGATGCCGTCCTTAAAAATTCCTCGAAATTAGAATTTTGTATGAACTTATTTAATTTATTTTGATGTGAGTCAGTGTAATTTATATATTTATGTCACAAACTAAATTCCATTTTAATAACTTTTACAGTGAAACTATACAAATACATCCTTTTGACGTCCAAGCAGCAATATCGTTACGTGCACATAGACGCAGTCAAATAATTAGACTGATGCTTAATGGAAATTTCATTAATGAAATCAGCATCCATTTTCCAATACAAATGCGAGTTTTTGTAGTTTCAGTACACATTCAAGATAAAAGTTTTAACTTTACGGTTGGACAGAAGGTTGTTTACTAAAGGCGGAATGTATAATCGGAAAAGTGCCATTTTACGTCTACCTCAAATACGCTATTGCCCAGAATTTGTCGCAGTCAAATTGGAATAGGTGATCGGTTAGCGTCTTTTAATCCAACTGGTACTCAAAAATGAGTGCAATATATTTGCGAGGGCCTGAAAAGTGTATTATAATGAAAAAGTGCTGTCATCATGACCGAATTCACCAAACAATATATAGAAAGGAAATTTGCTAATTGTTCGAGGAGAAAAGGTAATTTCAAGCATTTATTACATTCAGTCTCATTGGTTGCTACTAACTGACACCGACTCTGCAAATGTAATGTATGTTCATATTACAGTTAGCTCCTCCTGATCATGTCATGGCTCAAAACACACTGCAAAAATAATTAATAGATAGAGCGGAATATCAGTACATCTTCAATTTGTAAACAGTCACATGACTTTCCGCTCAGGTTATCTGATTATACCTAAGCAAGAAAACTAATCTGTCTCTTCAACTCTTTCCAAAATACCGAATTTATATATTTTCTATGTGTGCCCTAAACAATTTTTGGAGATTTGAATTATCAGAAAAATAAGAACAAAACGAATTTTCAGAAAAAATAAGATATAAATATATTTTTTAGTTATTATCAACTCTGATGGGGTTTAGAACAGAATCTGATTCATGTCCAGTTTTTTTTTTAAATTTCAAAAACATTTACTGATTTGAACAAATCGCGGTGCGGGGTATCCTTTATTATTTATACCCGATTGATGTGATTTTAATGATTTAATTTTAGGGTTCCCTATTTCAAAATAAAAAAGGAACCCTTATAGTATCACTTTGCTCTCTGTCTGTCTGTCAAGGTCCTTCTACTCAGCAACGCGTGGACTTCTAAGTCAAGTCAATAAATAATCAAGTTTCTAAGTCAAGACGACAAAAAAAATTAAAAATATGGCCATTCATGCCGCATTTTTTGACACTTGCAAAATAATCAAAACGTATACGATGATTCCCGTTGAACTAATATCATGAAATTTGGCAAGAAGCCAGGTTGCACAGCACAATCGAAGTACCAAAAATCGTAAATTAGTGGTGTAGTGTAGGTATAGCACATAAATGTAATTATAAAACACTTTTTTAAATATACACCTGTGAAAGATATAGTAGGCAAATATTTTGGTTTTAAAAAATTTAAATTTTGTAAACAGTTTAATGAGAATATTATGTACAATGAAATATTTGTAAATGCCTAAATGTACACAGAACTCTTGTAGTGCGAGTTCCACTCCACAGGTTTTATTTTAATCCTTATTTTTAATATATTTAGAACTTAATCTACAGGGAACTTTGTTTATACTATTTATTTTATCGCAGTAAAAAAATAAATAACGTACGTAATGAATTCGACAGTAAGTAATCAATAGCAGTGTTTATCGTAGTGTTGATGAATAATGAACGACTACGATTTATCTACTCCACAGTTTCAACTTTTCGAAGAATAAAATGCTATTTAAAAATGTATCCGCTTTTTCGCAATTATTTTTAAGAAAAATAAAAAGGAAAGCCATTTTACGTACTATCCAATTCATCACACAATATTTTATTTATTTATTTATTTTAATGTATCTAATTAAAACATGTGGTGGACTTATTTCTACGAGAGTAATCTCTTACAGTCAACCAGAACACCAATCTAACCCCACTCAACGAGCGGCCACGAATCGAACCCGGTGCGTAGAGCAATATCCGCGGTGCGCAGCCAAAGGCTGTATGCCTTATGATCAATCCAACATACCAGGGTAACATTTTAAATTTTGTAATAAACATGGAATGCCGATGTATTTTTTTACGAGCGATAAAAGTTTTCGGACTTAATTCTGAGGTGTAAATTTCCAACAACCATGAATTCCGTGATATGCCCGAATATCCTAAATATTGTTGTCCCAGTACTATCAGTGGAAATGAATGACAACTTTAAGGTATTAAGAAGTAAACTCCCGCTTGCCAAAAAATACCCATTTTTACAAAAACAACTCTCTGCATGGCGTACTTATAAGTGGGTATATATACAAATATCTGCAGTTTTTCGATCGTTATAAATTAGCAAAATTATATAAATTAAGCCAATATTACATAAATTACGACGACGCATGCGCGATTTGGAATTAAGTTAGTTGTCGGTTCGATCTCGGAACCACGAATAAATTAGAATGGACTGAATAGAGAAAAATGTTTGTGTGTAAATCGAGTAATAATATTTTCAAATGAAAAAAATAAAAAAATGGTTGCATTTCATTAACCATAAAGTTTTGCAGTTATACTAAATATAACTGTAGCCTAAAAAAAACATTTGCACAATTAATTTACGGGGGTTTTCTGAACGGTTTAAAAGTGAATGTAGGTGAACATAGTAAAATAGTAATCCGAGAATAAAACTATCAGGATATATTACTTTATTTGGAAAGTTTAATTTTATGGTTTCTTCTTAATTATTTATCACCACTTTAATGATTAAAAGGTTGTGGATTTATAAAAGTATAGAATTTTTAAAACTTATCCTATTTTTTTACCCTTGTTTACCAAGAGCCCCAGGTGCAAATGTAGAGGAAAATGTGTGTTCCCTCCTCATTCACTGCTTTGCATATAAATTGATGTCTAAAACTTCTGTACGAGTGCCTCTGACGCGAGAGTTCACTCGAGAAGTTTACTTTTTATTAGCACGCATTCATGGGCCGCGATCGCACGTGTGATAAAGGGCAGCTTCCTCAGGGATGGTGGGTCGTAATATTTGGCTCTCAAAACGACGAGAGATATTTACTTTCGGGTGTTAGATAATTATTTACAGTTTAATTGCTTAGAAAGTTTTAATTTCGTAACAGTTTATATTTTAAACATTTAGAACCGAATATTAAAACTTTAAAAGGTGTTATGTGTAATGCATTGTTTGTTGTGGATAGGCTACCACTTATTATGAACGCAAGGTATCGATAAGTATCGATAAGACGATGGTATAGATAAGTTTCCATTAATAAAAAATTGTTTGATAGTGAACAGGAAAAAAATTTAATATTTGAAATAGAGAAAGGAATACCTCAAGGAAAGTTTTAAAGGAAAAACTTTCTGGTAACCTTTCGATACGTATATGGACTATGTGTTTTGAATGTCAGAGTCTGATGTATTTTGGATTTTACTGGTATCTATAGTGAACAGTTTAAAGAGCTTTGTTAGAAGAAGGTATACCGATGAAATTTTCCTAACAAATATATATATATATATATATATATATATATATATATATATATAAACAATACATAAACAAACATTTTAAATGTCTAATAATTAATTTTATTAGAAATGTAATTTTCTTCATAAAATTTTACCTTGAATTAATATATACAAACCCTTAATTTTCTTTTTTTAATAATTTTTTTTGTTATGAAATAAAAATAAGAACTAAATATTTTTGGCTAAAATAGTTATGCTACAAGGGGCGAAGACATGTAATAAAAATAATGTATACAGAACAAAAAGCATTTTCTGACCTTTTTCATGGGTTCGCCATTTCGCTTAAAGCGTTTTGCATTTCCCCGGATAAGAGTTGTTACACTATCGCTTAACACGTCTAATTTTAAAATGTAAATAGAGATTGGAAGATACTTCTCTTTTCGGATGGTCATCTTTTAATTTTTTGTTCATATTTTTTGTAATGTAATTACTCTTCTAAAAAAATCTCCTTACCGAGGAATATGATTTGGTCATTATACCTTAACGTAAGTGATATAGATCGTAATATTTGTCTCATACATGAGTTATATAAATTCATTAATAGTTTTGGTAGTTTCACGGAGATAATATTTTGAGGAGCCTTAAATAATAAAAAAATTAGCCTTAATAATAATATCTCGTTTAATTTTATACAATGATTTGAATTTATGTTAATAGCGTTTTGAATACATCTTCAAACCACTAGTAATTTACATTTTTAAAATCTATATTCAAAGGCGTAAAATTTGAAATAGATGTGTTTTCCTTATGGCAATGTAACAAGTTTCATTGTAAGTATCGAATTATATATACATATATATATATATATAATATATATATATATATATATATATATATATATATATATATATATATATATATATATATATATATATATATATATATACAATACAAGAATAAATTAACAGTAATAAAAGTTATTATTAACTTTAAGCCCAAAATTGTTCCACCTAAGCCCAGATATTTCAGGATATTTTTGGTGAGTGTTAGAACATAATAACAACATTTTACGTAAAACGGATTGTCTGTCTAATAATGACGAAGTGATAGTAAACTTTCATGTACATATTTCCCAACAGATAGATATTGCTTGCATATTTTGTCAAAAATTGTTCTATTTGACACAAATATAAAATTTCGTTACATAATTTTATTATTTACGTGGGATATATTGAATCTTAAATCAAGTTTATTTTGTATTCAACCAAGGAAAACAAATTTAGGAACAAAATTTTTTCTGAATTAAATGGAGAATACTTTATTTTGACTCAATATATTTCAATATCATCGCCAGAATTTTTTTGGGTGGCGGAAAAATATTTATTTCTAGTTTCAAGAAAATATTTTATCGATTGAAGGCAATCTTTTATTGAACTAAAGAAATTAAAATTTTGAGTTAAGTAAATTATATTCTTGATTTAATAAAATAATCTTTCTCGGATTAAATCAATATTTATTCAACCGAAGACGTAAAATTTCTTTATTCAATAAAATACCTTCTTGAAATAATATAATTGTTATTTTAAATAAATAAATAATATTTTGAATTAAGAATTGCTGTCTCTTAACTAAAACGAATGTCTAACTCTTTACTACTGTCACTTGACTATGATACAGTAATTTAACTCAAGAATATTTTTGCACTGAATCAAGTCTCTATTGGTTCAATGCACATATATTTACTTGCTGCAGCACAAAATGGACTTGAACGGGCATTCAGCTTACTTTTGAATCAAGTATTTTCCATACTTGACTAGAAAAGTAGATTATTGTCATTTAAAAGTTAATTACACTTACGTTGAGCATTTTTTTTAATTTCGAGACATTTGATTTTATTCTTAGGTGAAAACTTACTATTGTCACTTTAAGAAAATATTTCTTAATTAAAGCTATATATGCTACTATATTTTCTTTTTAGTTTAAGTATATAATTATATAAACTAAATAAAAAAAACCTGAAGTGAAGATAACAAAATTTTAAGTAACGTAACGTAGTAATTTTTTAGTTTTATTTTAATTCTTAACTATACACTTTTGATACATACCCTGTTTTTTTTTCAGGGTGAAGCATGAAAAAATGTAAAGATATCTGAACATATTAAAAAAACCCGTATTGTCGATGATACATGACAATGATAACATTGGATAGGATAGCAAAAGAGATTTACACGCCAAACTGGAAGTTGTTGCTTCAGACTTCATAGTCTGTTAGTAGTAAAAAAAGAAACAAATTAGGCATCTTGTAAGTCAAATCATCATAGCCCTATATACATGTTCCATAATCAAAAATTGGAAACAAATTTTTTGAAAAAAATTCTTGGGCATCTATATATTATCAACAATACAGCTGTATGGAGTACAATACTGAA
Source organism: Druceiella hillmani (assembly GCA_039881145.1). Taxonomy (NCBI): domain Eukaryota; kingdom Metazoa; phylum Arthropoda; class Insecta; order Lepidoptera; family Hepialidae; genus Druceiella; species Druceiella hillmani. Next base: position 20,388,887 of record JAYKKI010000012.1, read on the forward strand.
GAAGACAAGGTCTACTGTTTTGTGTGCGGCACTTCATTGAAGAAGGAATTCGTGATCAATACAAACAATTTGTAAAAAACCGTTAAAACAATTGAAAGAAACTTGGCGAGGGTTTAAAAAATATGGAGAGTATTTTCTGCATGTTAAGTATGTAGAAAAGTATTTATAGTACCAAATAAATATAAAACTGAAGATACTATTTGCTGGTGGACACCAGCAAATTCTAAAGCAAAAGGAGCAAGATATTATTAAAAAAATAGAGAATACTTATTGAAACTAATCTACGTAGTACTGGCTCTTCTCCGCCAGGGTTTACCTTTAAAAGAATATCAAGATGATACATCATCTAAGAATAGAGGTATTTTTTGGAAAAAGCTTAACTTTTCCTAGATTATGACGAAAACAGTTCCATACGCTTTGATAAATATTTTAATTACTGCAGTTCAGACATTGAAAATAAAGTTATTGAAATAATATAATCCCCAGCTAGAAAGGCAGCTATAAAAAAAAGGAAAATTATATAAATTTTTGTTCTTTGAGTCTTGACACAGGAAGCTGCCATAAAAAAAACATTTTCTATAATCATTCGATACGCAAACCAGTTAAATATGGATGAAATATTTATCAGTTTTATAAATTGTTAATAATCTAGGGATGCCCAAGAATTGGCGATGCTTATTTTGCAACCACTGGAAAAAAAATCAACTTTGCCACGTTCTGAGTCTTGCGCAATCTTATTACGGTACCAGTGTAACGTCAGGAAAAACTAGAGGCTTGCAACTAATTGTGAACCAAATCCACCTTCACTCTATATATACCCATTGTTAAGCGCGTAAACTAAATCTGGTGGCTGCTGATTTCTGTACAAACATTCCGTTAGCAAAGACTTTTTTCAATGATATCGAATCATTGTACATTCATTTTTAATTACCCAGTCATTGTGTTAGTCTTGGAAAGATACAAGAGTCTGTTGGAATAAATACCAGTCGCTAAATAGGAAGTCTAAGCACAAAAAGATGGAGTTACCGCTTTGAAAACTGTAAAGCAGTACCTACTGACCAATTATGAAGCTATTAAATTAACTTTCAATGAAGAGATCGAGAATAGTCGTAACAAAAATGCTGTAGAATTATTTAGATTGCTAATGACATTTAAAATTTCTCTAAAACCTGTCAGAGTATTAAAAAGGAGGCATTAACCAAGAGATTTTTATATAGAGACAATCGTTGGTAAAAGCAACATTTTGGATTTCACAACTGATATTCGATCAGGATTTCTGCAGAAAAAATATATACAGCCAAGTATTTGATAACATAATTGTCAACCTAAAACACTGTTTTGAAAATCTGCAATTAGCAAATGCATTGGACTCCTTCCGAAAATTAAATATGGAGAATGCAGATGATTATAAAAATATTATAATATTATAAAAATATTTTGAAAATTGATTCTGCAGCATTGAATGCGGATGTGTAATAATGAAAAACATATTACATTTCAAAAATTGTCAAATAACTAGAGAAAATTTAAAAATTCGTATGATAAAAAGTTCTGTCCAAACATATAAAAACTGCTTCAAGCAGCAATAGTGCTACAAGAGAGCTCCACTGGTTGCGAAAGGAATTCTCTGTGATACGACGAATAAAAATCTGGCTAAGGACTATGCTCCAAAATCGATCTTCAAATATGTCTGAATATTTATATTACTTAGTATATTACGTTATTACGTTGTAGGTAATAAACTAGGTTTTTGCTTTTATAAATTTAATTTAGTTGAATATACATTTTTATACTGTCGTTAAATAACTGTGGTAAGATCAGTTGGTTGACTGCACGCCTAGGAAAAATCTCTAGCTACACCAATGCAGACGATGACAGTTTCAATGTTAAAATAAAAAATATAGACCTAGGTTATCGTTGGGCGGTGTCTTACAACTTGGTATATTTACGTACTTTCAATACTTACTACATTAACGTCGAATATTCCAACATTGTCAAATCAATCAAATTTATTTAAATAAGCGTAGCTATTAGAAGCGTATTTAATAAAACGTGAAAGATGAATTAAAGTTGTATGTAAGTGACCGATACATTAGCAGTCCGGAGGCAGCATTATAACATTATAGTCTTTTGAAGGATCAGAAATAAAATACAGGTGTGTCGATTCAATGTTGCTAGCATATGAAGCAATTAAATATTCGATGGAATCCCTGATGCCGTTAACTTGCCTAGTCCTCCTTTATTACAAATTCCTCCTGAAAATTGAAAGTTCTATCATGCCATTGCGCAAATTGTATCCGCCTAAGATTTGTGCCCAGATTAGAATGTGAGTGACAGCACTCCATAAAAATATTACCGATATCACTGTATTTGCTAGATGTGCGCGGTAGAATCAGTATTCATACCGCATACACCGTTTATATTCTCTGACTGCGCCTTCGAACTCAATTGACGATAATCCTCACTTAATATACTCGTATGCTTTGAATTGACCATAAATAAGTCATAGAACCAGTCGTCAAAGATGGCAGGCATCGACTTAAAAGAGCTTTGATTTTCACTATGTGGCCTGTACTAGACTGAGCACCGACAGCGCACTAGTGGCAGTATGAGCAGTAATGCATAGCACCAAAAACCCAAAAAGCTAAAAGCTAGTGGAAAATAACAAAGAAACCTCATTTCACGTACACAAGTGTTTACACGGAACTATTATTTCATTTATTTTAAAAGCTAATATGGTTTACACTGTACTAGAGAAGTTAGTTACATCGACATGATACAAGAAATGGTATCGGTGCGCTTCGTTATATTCTTCCCGCAATATTAGAGGTATCACGTGAATCATGAAGTAAACAAGAAATATCTTTGGACTATTCATAATTGCTTATAATTAATATACGTAGCCATAATAAATTTATATGTGTATTTATATATATACATATATATATATATATATATATATATATATATATATATATATATATATCTATATATATGTAGATCAGGTCTAATTAAAAGACGAAGTAACAGACAAATCATGTGATTTTGTTAAGGTCTCCGACTTAAATTTTTCCATGTTTACTTAAAATAGAAGTTTAGTAAAATTTTAGAAAATATGAATTTTATATACAGATTGACGATTTGTCAAAATTTCATTTGGACGACAAAACTTAAAAATTAAATATTAATTACACTAACTTCTTTATATGATTGCTCGACAGATTTTTTACATGATTCCAAATTATGTCATGAACATAATCCAACAACAAGCATTTAACGTTAAGTGGATGTTAAAGAAAGCACACGATCACAGATTTGTGTTAAAAACAACATTACGGAGCGTCGTTAGACGCTGTCTCACAAGCGAGTCCAAAGCGATTGTCACTTAATTTCATGATAATTTTATTTAACATCACATTTATGAGCTTAAAAACCTTGGAGCCAACTAAGTGTGGTTCGGAGGTCATTTATGGTAATATTTATTTATTACGCATTAGTTCTGCACCTTTTTATATATTCCTCATGTGATGTCTTATAACCTCCATTGTTGAATGAATTTAAAGTTATGTATAGGTACAATTTCATAAAGTTGAACGTATTTTTGCTGGCAATAAAAATCTCTTTCCGTAACATAAATAAAGTAATAATTTGAATATACATAAAATAATAAACTCCAATGGCAAAATCTATAATATTTACAAATCCTTAATTCGCCCAACAGTACACATTCAATTCAGTATATAATTTTTTGTTACAATTTAATAAACTTAGTAAAAACAGTAGAAATTAAATGGTATCATGTTTTTATAAAAAAAAATTGAGGTATAAAGAATTAAATGAAGCAACAGTTTTTCGGTTTTTTGGACGATTAGAAGACTCAATTTTTTTTAATAATCTCTCCTTTAACTTTTCTTAATAAAAAAAATAAGTAATGTTTCGTCAAAAAATAGTATTTCCTTAATTCTGAAATAAAAAATACTTAATTCAAATTTCGAGAACGATATTTAAACGTTGGTGTATATTTAAAGAGGAAACTTATTTATTTATTTATCAACTTTATGCATAGTGCATATGGTGGCCTTGTTGCTACACAAGTAATCTCTTTCAGTCAACTATAACAATTAGTACTGAAATTTAGTTGGTAGATTGTAGATTTTACAATGAAAATTATGTAAAGTACATTAGACAAAAAAAATAAAAACTACAAAAGCATAAGTAATACAATTTACTGACATGATTTGCGATGGAAAAGACAGAAAAGGACAAGGGCACAAAGGAAAAGGTTTCAGGAGAGGCAGGGTTTTTTCATTCGTTCTTTGAAAATATTTAGGGACGTGATTTTCCTTGTATCAGGGTCCAGGTGATTCCAAATCTTTGCTGCTTGGACAGTAAGGATATTTCCTCAGAGTTAGATGTATGTTTAGGAGTAAGTAAGATGAGTAAACTTTCAGATAGTAGCCCAAATCCGTGAGTAGATAAATCTTTAAATTTGCCAGTAATATACCGAAAAGAAATGTAAGTATTTCAAGTTAACTTTAATAAGTGCAGTTGAGGTACTGTGACCAGAAGACCGAAGTGGATTTAGAGACTTATGAGCATTCAAGAAAGTAATGATTTGACCATGAAAAATACGTTCAAAGACTTTGAATTGAAGCGATAGGATAGGTATGGGCCGAAAATCCTTAGGTTGGGTAAGTAATACAATTTTAGGTACGGGCACAATATTTTAGCTTTTTTTTAGCTCTTTTCCAATTCAAAGAGAAGACAGTAGTTTCCAAAAAGGTATAAAAATATCAGATATGACCGAAGCCACAATACCTATTATTTGTTTAAGAGCATTAATATTTAAGCCATCAATTCCCATTGATTTGGATTTTACCACAAGAAAGTTAGCTTTAACTTCGGACTCACAAGTATCCATTATTTTAAATTGATGTTCACTAGAAACATATAATGATGAGATACCGTTCATAGTCGCAGACTTGACAGCTTGGTCAAGTACCAGGGGTGGCGCAGAAAAGTGTGAATTCAGTTAACACTATGCTTAAAAAACACACGTAATAAACGCAACAAATAACAAAAAAGTCGTGAGGGTATTGCATGTATTTTACAAAAATATATAAAATTTCTTAGGTTTGGGTTTCTCTTTCTTACATCAGTAAATGGAAACTAAAAAGCTTTTGTGAAAAGTTTACTAGTGTGTTTTCATGCAACAAATGTGGGGGGAATATGTTTTTTGGAATAAAAAACTACTATATCAATTTCCACAAAATTTACAGGAAATTTTAGCTTAGAGATTAATGAACAAGCTATGTTTTATTCTCTATCTATATAAAACTGAAGAATAAAAAAATAGCAACCATGGTAATTTACTTTTATGAACAGTAAGAGTCTCAATTAAAATACTTGTAATTAGTAAAAGCATCGCTCCAGGAATGAAAAATTAATAAATTTCTACGGTATAAAAATCAAGGAAATGTTTATATAAAATTTGACGAATATTTTAGGAAAAGTATCGAATATTTTAGGAGCACAAATATGCCTTTGTTACAGTTTATTATTTTATCGAATTCACCCGGCTAAACATTATGATACCTTGTTTATATAGAATTTCAATTACAATTTAATATCAGGGAATTTTGACAACAAATTAAATATACATTTTATTTGACTTGACCTGAGTAGGTGCAACATGAAATGGATGAAATTTTTAATTTCACGTTCTTAATGATTGAAAATATATTATTATATTGAGAGAGAGATAAAAGGACTGACCCATTAACGATAATGAACGGAATCTTAGAAAGAAATTATATAGAAAACGGCGAGATTTAAAAAGAAAACTTATTAGGTATAAATAAAAAAAAAATGCCATAAATTCAGAGCGATAAAGTTTAATTGAAATGTTTACCACACAAGGACCAAAACTTTGATAATTAGTAAAAAGTGCGAAATAAAATTTGCGCATAAGTTAAAATGAGGAAATAATTAGGAAAGGTTTTTTTCTAATAGAAAACCACCACTAATTAATCACAAATATTTGTCACACAAGAAATGCTATTTTGACACTGGAAAGAAAATTCAAAGAAGTTTAGTTAATGGTATTCTAAAAATATGCAAAAATCGTTTGATCTTTCAGACTTTTATAGAAAAATGGGTAAACTCTTTGCTAGAATATTTTGTTCATCGGTTTTGTTTAAATAATGTTTTGAAAGAGCATTTCATTTTTTAATATTTAACATTTTGACCATTAATATTTTGACCGTTATCAATTGAAATTCCTGATTTACATAAGACTAATCATAAAAATCCGAATCCAACTTCAATGACAATCGAAAAACTGACGTGACGATGTGATTCAGTAAATGTTAGTCTAAGGCTAAACTTCTAGTTGCATATATTTTATCACTTAAAATTAGTCGTTTATTGTTTTTTAAAAAGTTATAATTAAATTATTTATTACAACCAAACTTATATTAATATAACCAAAGACCGCTTCTGTGTGCGAGACCGTAGGTACGTAACGTATGCTTGAACGCATGTAAAGTTCATGTGTGTCTGCTTGAAAGCTTGTCGTACAAATACACGTCGGAGTCGAGACAATGCAGTTTAATTACACACGATCATGCCCTAGATATAATTGCTAAATCTTGCCATGCACAATGTAATCCAAGTTACTTTTGCGCTAGATTTTTTCTTTTCAATAATTAATAATAAAAAAAATATATAAATTGGACATAAGCTTATCAGTGGAACTTCAATTCGACAAGTTCTATTATATATCTTTTTTGTTCACGCATTACGAAAAAACCATGAAACAAATTAGATAATAAAGTTTTGCTCTTTTGTTAGTTGCATTTTAAATATCTGCAAAAGGAATAATTATCTATACCTAGCCGAAGTTAAGCAAAAGAAAAAAAAAATTCAGCGAGTGTTTGAACACTTACAAAACTTGTTATAAATTTAAATATAAATACTTTTGTAGTACGTACACTGCCATCGTGAAAAGTTTTCTATATATAAAAACTGTTAATCTGTCACGGAATATTACTTCAATTGATCTATATCAAAAACATTGTTAAATGTTGAAAATTACAAAGAGCAGACCATAAATTAATATTTAGAGGTTAATATCAATAAATAAGCTAAACATCACGCTACAACATAATTAAAATTAAACCTTTCGCTCAAGATGTGCGGAGGAATAAAATTAGTCTTTAATAGAAGAACTAATATTTCGCAGACTGTTGTGTATATGCATTATGTTTAATAACAAAACATGTTTATTTCTATCCGCTGTTATTTCAGGGTTGTTACATATTTACGATCCTCTGTTAGTTTTCTATCGATTCATAATTTATCCATATTCACTATTTAATAAAAAGTGATAATTAAACATGAGAAAAAATATATCTATGAATTAAAAAAATATGCCAAGTGTCTAGCGGTCAGTCGAAAATAAAAGTTAACTTTAGGAGATTCCAGAACTTATGCGAACAAACATCAACTTTTCAACTTTTTTTCTTGTAACTACGGACTTCACCTTATCTCTGCTTTACACCTTTCGTTACGATACATTTAGTGTACATTAGCTAACGTTCCCTGTACATCGACAAGTCTTTAATAATAAGTTTACGGACGAGGAGTTCCTTGTGGTACCTTTCACTTTCACTCACCTCGCATAATTAAGTTATTAACTTTCGCTTCCACGTCTTAAAACAATTTTATGAAATAAATGTTTCCCAAGTTTTTTTCGTTTTATCTTATAATTATATACAACTATAATTATAAGATATAATTATATATAACATTGTATATAAAATTTTCTTTAAATTTTGCTCCCCCATAATAAAATATGAGTAATATAAATTTTGTATCATTATTTAATAAAACATAATGTTTTGGTCGAGTGCTAGAGGTAAAAGCAAAATTCGTGTACATACACAATCATGTTACAAATTTATCTTGATAAATATTAAATTTTGCATCTTTTATGTTTAATTTAAATTTTTACATGATTTAATTAGAAAAAAAACGAATGACATATAAATTTGTCCTATTTTTTCTAATAAAAGTACACATAATGCAATTCTTACTCGTAGGCTGTTCGTAGCTTGCAACATTATACTACGAAGCTGTCAATATATTAATTTAAATGACATTCTCTAGACCATTGTGAACATTTTCAACCGTTCTAATTTATTAAACACAATTATTTTTGGATGGGAGAGGTTACGTATATTAGGGTAGATTTTTGAGTTGAAGGAAACAGTTATTAAAGTACCAACGAATATATTCATTCTTTAGGGTGATTTTTGTGCGTATCAATACTTAAAAGTAAATTACTATCGACCTTATACGTATACGTCGAAATTTAAATAACTATACGCTTGTATTCGACAATTTGTGCTAATATCAGTAATAGTTCGTTTACTGATGTAATTGTAAACTTCTCCGTCCGTCCCTAAATAATTTTATTAATTTAATTAATGACTGACCCCGGATTCAAAAGAAAGTTATTTAAAAACCGCCTAACCACAGGTTACAACTCCGTGGTAATTGCTATTAAACTATGGGTTTAAAAGATTCCTAAATTGAAGGGTGATATTATTTGCTTACTCTACAATTACTTTATATATTTTGTAAAATGAAGAGCAGTTTTCTTAAAAAATTACCCACTCCTAATTATATTGTTAACTTTCTAAATGTTTAAAAGTGTTCTTTAATATTTATATCCGGAAGCTCGTTTTTATATTTGGTGATGCTTGACAATTGCGTTGAAATAAAACTACATTTTAATATTTCTGTTAAAGTGTACAAAATATACTTTCTGTATGTGTCCAAATTCAATACGTTTATGTACGTGGCTAAAAGTTTAAAATAAATAATTAGATTATATACAACCTAATTTTAAGTCAAAGCTTATGCGTAAGTATGATAGCAAACGGGGATATAGTATTATTAAAAAAATATATTTTAAGTAATGTTCCATAATATAAATTATAAGAAACTGTTGTTACTTTTATTAAAAACGTTGCACAATATAAACTTTTACATAACTTTTTAGAAATATACCGTTGCAAGTAATATCACACAATCAGCCATACGAGTGCACAACAAACAGTATAATGCAGGATATTTATGAAAATGAAAATCATGGTGTTGGTAGGTTCGTCGATTTATAACATTATTAAATTATGTGAAAAAGCTGATATTCATGATTTCCTTTTTTGCATGAATTTCACGAATATTCGTAAATGTATCATACTTTTCGTGAACCTGTAAACAAGCTAGTTTTTATCTACGTAACATAACATTACAACGATTGAGAAAATTCAGAGCTATTATATTTTTCTTTCGTTGCTTCAAGTTAGTCATTGACATAGCGATAAAACGCTGGTCTCTGAGCTATAATATTACCGTGTTCCAAACTTGGAAATAACTTTTTTTCTTTCTGAGAGGGTGTCACGAAAGTGTCGTTCACTTGAAAGTTTTCTTAGTAATGAAACATATCATCCCGCGGACATCTCAATGGATAACTCCCAAAGATATCAATATAGTAGTTTAGGGTGGAGTATTCTTTGAAAAGGTCAGTAAAAATGGTCTGAGAAATATTTTTTCTTAATTTTAGTAAGTATATCTTCCGAGAAATACTGAAAAAAATGCGAAAACACATATTGCCCTTATTTTAAAAACTTCTCTACCTAAAATTATGAATTATAATAGGTTTTTTGCAAAAGTTCACATAAAGCTTGTGAGAAAACTATAGCAATATAAACTTTCTTTATTACGCACCGTGGTTTTACGCCTGTGAAATATGTAGTAGGCAATATATATTGTGTACGTTAAAAGATTATAGATATACTGTGAAACATTAAGTATTTATAAGAACCTAAATGTGTACGGAACACTTACAATGCGAATTATATTCCGAATTGGATATGATTTTTTAAATTAAGTTATTACAAAAATGTCGTAAGTTTGAGACTCTCATATTTAGGAAAATTCATCAATTTTCTTGCGTGTAACTATCCTTTAGAACCATTATAAACGTTTCCAATGGTAAATACCGGATTCATGAAATCTCAGTTTTATCTGCAAAATCTGCAGTATACTGTCTGAATTATATAATTCATTTATACCACTAATAACCTTTTATCATTCAAAAATTAAACACATTGATTTGCTTCTCAGTCAACAAAAACTAGATGGCGCTAGCAGTACAAATAAACGGTCCAAATATAATCGGTAGAGATATAAATATAACATTACATTAGAAATTTTGTTGTAAATATTTTTTCACCTTTATTTTCTAATTACCTGAATTAAACAGCGATATATTACGATAGCAATCGGGAGTAATATTATAAAACGAGACAGCATAATCTTAAAAACATATTATTGAATCGAAGTTATAATTATTGACAAAAAAATAATTAGAAGACGTATAGCTCAAACTGATTAAATAAAAATCAAATAAAATAAAATTATCACGGATGTCACGATGACATGAAACTGGTGATGTTGACTGTAAATATCGTCTTTAAAACCTCGTTTATATTTAAGAATGGGAAATAAATCAAAGTATTTTAAACTAAAATGAAACGTTTTGTAAAAAACCAACTTATATTTTTACTTTTTTTATATGAAATTTAAAAAAATCGTTATAATTAAAAATAGAAAAGTTCAATAAAATACTGGAATTAAAATAATATAAAATTTACCATTAAATATTTACATATATATATATATATATATATATATATATATATATATATATAAATATATATTTAAAAATCAATTGAACATGGCGCAAGTCTTTGTAAAAACTTTTAGATATGCGTCGTTTTGCAGTAGAATCAAATATTATTTTTATGAATAATGGGGGAGAAATTATGCAGAGTATGATTGTGTATCGCATTGATGTGGAAGTATAATTATATACTTCATCTAAATTTTTATGGAAGTAAAGTAATCAGGAAATGTCATGACAACAAAAATAAAGGAATGTTTAAATGAGTCAAATAGTAAATTCTCCCACTTATATTATAAATTTGAAAACCATGTCCCCTTTTCTTAACTCTATGCTCGTTACACTTGTGTTTTGAAATAACAAAACGTCTGTACAGAAAGTATAGACGTTTCATTATTTCAAAATACAGAGTTTGCTACAGAATTTGTCATCAATAATTTTGCCGCGGCTTTTTTCCGTTAAGTGATTTAGTAACATAATTTTATAGCACAACTTATTGCAACATATAATAGTATATTTTATTTTGTAATAATTACATTGTAAGCGACTGTGAACCTGTGAACATACGCTTACAAGTGTCACTTTCAATATATATGCTCCCTAAAGTTCACGTATAACATTTCTTAACAATGTAAGTTTTGGGAGTACAACCTTTCTGGTGAGATATATTGGTAATAACCCTAAAATCGCTGGGTAATAAAACTAATAATTTTTTAGAATATTACAAAATGAATAGAAGTGAACTATTGTCATAGTATATAAAAAATATGTTTAGATGGCTTTCTTATAAATCATGAACCTAATAGTTACATGCTTTTTACATTGGTGAAGAATTTTGTAAGGAATATTAATTGACCACGGGATCTAGGTTGCAAAATATTTCCAAGGGGAATTCCTACCGTGGGTCATTTTGAAACTATACATTCATGAAGTTAATGTCACAATGGTTGTTTTTATTTATAATGAATGTATGTTTAAAATTATCTAGATTAAACTTCTTGGCAGAATATAATAACATAAATAATGACATGATAATAAATATGAGTTCTCGATGTTACTTTGCATTGAATTTATTATCGGTTATTTATATTTATATTTCCTTCAAATAATTGTTATAAATCTTCCTATTACTTATTAAAACTTATCAGACATTATATGGGTTAAACTCCGTGGACACATTTAAAATAGAAAAAGAAAATGGCCAAACGGATGAAGTCGCGCGGTAAATAAGAAAATTTCGCGAAATAATATGGATGTAGTGTCATGAAAAATGCGAGTACATTTTGACAGTTAAAATAGTGAATCTGGTTCTTATATCTAATGATTTTATTGTTTTAGAATTGTGTTTTCATATGGTTTAGTGATTTCTTTTATAACATCATTATCTAAAAACGTGTTCGTTATTTTCGGACCCGATACGACTCACAGTATAGTCTAAAGAGTTAAGAAAGTCAAAGCAGGTCAAAGCAGGCTTCCGCTATTGTGTTTGTAACATATAAATGCTGTTGGTTGCTCCTAAGAGTTAATCTTTGCCAATATCCCACCTGAAGATGTTGTAATACAACGAAACCTAGGTCGTGGTTAAAGAAATTAAAGAAAGTAGAAATAATACTACATCACGTAGTTTCATTTAATTGTGAATAATTAATTTCTACAAAATTAACGCCAAATATATTCTTAATACTTAATTTTGTTTTGATTGGTTTAAGGATTTTTATCACTACTGATAAAGAATTAGAAAAAGATATACGATCTTTTTCTAATACTACCTACATTATAAATTAAATGCATGCATGGAAATGTTGTTATACCTTTTATAGAAAATATGTTAGATAAAAAACTAGCATTAAATTAGCAACCACTTTGTAATATATATTATATTACGAAGTGTCTTTACAGTGTAATAACTTAAAGTGACCTCGTAGTTTTTCATTGTAATCCTTTATATACATTTATAGTGAATCCTTTAATTGACAAAACTAATTTGAAAAAGATTTCTTCTGTACATTTCTTGAAACACATTTATGAAAAGGGAGTAAATACCAGTTTACAAATGCATTTATTTCATATTCTATGCCTATCTGATTGGATAAATTGTATTTACAGTGCTTCTCCACGCTGATTGGTTTAGTTCACCATGAGTTAGTTCACTCTAAGTCCTCTCGATGGCATTCAGTTTCGCCGGGTTGGAATAGCCACGTTTCCTCTTCTCTAGAGGATTCCAATCTAAAGCCTGTTTAGTGTGATGAACGTATTTCTTTCTGAGCGTGTGATAAATTCGGTTCCATTTACAATGCATTAACTGATGACCATAAAAACTTTCTTGCATCTTTCTGGTAAACCTGCTTTAGATATTTTGTAAGGTCAAGAAATTCGAAGATTATTGAAGCAGCGATTAACAAAGACTTGGAGTCGCCTTGTAAGGCTTTCTAGGTTTCGCATCTATACAGCAGTGCGACCGTAATATTTTGAGTTTCATTCTATATGTCCATATCCGCGACTGCTTGCCTGTGTGTAGCTTGCCCTAGTTTTCAATATCCGTGAAATAATGATGCCTTGATTTTGTCCTATTTCTGACGTCATACCCCAAAGATACGGAAATAGGTAAACAGGTTTTATTTGATCTATGAAGCTATGGTGTTATATTCTTCACATCATACATGCCGTTTCTAGAGACTTTTGTTGATTTAAAGTCCAGAGCACTTTGCCTCTCACTGCAGGTATTTCAATTTGGCCAGATTAGTCACCTGGTCAGAGCTCAACAGACAGATACTATCAGCATAGTCGGTGTTCTGAGAAACTTTATATTATTATGCTAACGCTTTGCCTTCCATCGTTTGAGTATTTCATTATACCATCAAGACCAATCAGGAAACACATCCATACATAGCTGCAAACAAAATTACAACGCAAATGCAAGGGTTAGTATTATGAAATCGAATACTATGCAATTAAGCTATAATTTATCCACTATAACTAATATGTAATCCATGACACGTTTGTGCCATAAGTTGGATCAAACAAGCAAAAAACTCTTAAAGGAAGAGTTGTATTTGCAAAGATTCTATGCAGAATCTTGAATTGCCTTCAAAATAAGGACCATAAAAAATACTTGTAACGTAATTTAAATATATAAAATGGTCAATGGATGTTATCGTTTCTGAAGTTTATATACGAAAATATCCATTGTACTATTGAACTCAGTATGAACATCCATATGAAGGAAATTACTGGACATTAGCCAGTTTAGAACTCTCTTTATTTTTTCTATGTCGACAACAAATTTCCTGGCATGTTGTAAATTTTTGAAATTAAACTACTACTCCAACCTAATCTAGCCTGGTTAGGTTGGAGTAGTAGTTGTCCCACAAGTCCAACAGAATCTCGAGCAAATAAAGTAACTTAACCTCTACGCTAGTCTTGGCTAAAACTGTTTTGCAGTTTCATTATTTCAATAAATGGCAAAACTCTATATAAACATCGTTTTACAGATTTGTTTAAATCTATAAATTTTTATGATATCGTAGCAACACCATATATTCCAAAGAGTTTTAAGCGGATTTTATGTTCTGATAGTGTTTGAGCGATGAAAAACTGTCACTATTTTACCAACACTAAACGATCAATTTAATTAATTAACTTATATTTGATAACTTAATATAGCTATGAAAATTAATTAATAATGTAGTAACTGCAAACCACCTGCCGATAAATATAAAAGAAATTAATTCAACTGGTTGTTTATAACACGAATTAGCAATTTCTTGCTTAATTTATGAAATGAAAATCAACCGATTCACCTGTCGAAATAATCATCCTCAATATGTTTCCAATGTATCATACGATTTCGGAAAAGTTTCATTCAATGAGATGACTAAACACATACAAGATCATTCAAAAATTGAGCGCAAATAGACAACCCTCAACGATATCTGACCTCGTGGGTCTGTGGGGCGTCCGGGTAGTGAACTAATCTAGATTTTGAAGTAATATATATATATATATATATATATATATATATATATATATATAAATATATATATATATATATATATATATACATATATATATATATATATATAATATATATATATATATATATATATATATATATACATATATATATATATATATACATATATATACACACATAAATATATCTATATATATATACATATATATATATATATATATAATACCAAAATTTTAAAATCGCGATCTTTAACGTACATTCATTCCTTCGATATAAACCTATTAGATTCCAGTCTGACAATAATTTGCTCAACATATATCTCATTCCACTGGCATATCGAACCGCCATTAACCAAGATATTACAAGAAGTTCTAGGGTATCTAAGACCTGGAAAATTTTGAAGTGAAAGGATATAAAAAAAAGGTTCAGTTGTTAAATACTCGACAAGTTTAAGCTAATATGTATTGCACTCTATTGTCGAACAAAAGAAGGAAATTATTTTCATGTATATTTCCTAGAGCCAGAAATTTTATTATCATCGTAAACAAAATGATTAATGTGTAATTTAATGTTATAAAAGTAATTACGTAATTAGTCCTTTGACTTTCGTTAATAATTTAAATTGCGCAGATGCCTCCTAAAAAGACCAAGGTGAATAATCTCTCATTTTGCTTTTCCGAGCAAACGCGTAATAAATTTTCGCCTTTTATTAAACAGCTAAGCAAGACTTTTGAAAACTGAGATGATTACAATTCGTCGGTTTATTTGAAGCTCGGCAAAAAATATTTGTTGTTTTTAATTAATGTAATTATTTTTAAAATCCGTTTCCAGATCTAATTAGCACTAAATAATACTCTCGCGTATATATTGTAGACATGCCGTATATAGGTACGTCGCATGCGTTATTTATAATATAAAATATTTGCGTTAAAACTTACACATATTTTTTTGAAAAATTATTTTAAGAAATTAAACTTCTTTTCACCATTTATATATATTAGAACGTTAAATTCAAGGCAAAAAGCAATGAATGGAACTTTTGTATAAGCTTATAAATTTTATTGACAAGTTCTCTCAATCTTAATGACGCATGTCTGTAGCTCATCACAAAATCCACATTTCCGCTGTGTAGCTTCCATTTATAGATGTTTAAGATGCTGCCTGAAATAATTTACACCCTACCAAAGAATTGCCACCTTGGAATATTTAAGTCATTACGCACATATTAATATATAAAATAAATATATTATTTCAATATTTATGTGGAAGTTATTATTTCCCATTTATCTACGTGCGTAGACATGTAGGCCGAGGATCGGTCCTACAAATGCATAAATGTAAAAAAACGTGCAATTTTTTAAATATTAGTTTATGTATAATTGTATAAACAGGGAAAGTTAATTAATATTGGTGCTAACGTGCATTTAATTCATTTCATTACAAACTGAAAAATCAAAGTAAACATGAATGGAACACACTTTTTTTTTATATAACCGTATTAATAGTTTTTAAAATAAGCCATTTTTACTTTAACCATAAATTAATTGTAAAAATGTTAATGTCATATAAGTCCTGATATATGAAACATATCTTCTTTGCATTAATATTTATTAAATTTATATTCGTTTTTGTTGTGTTTATTCTTAAAAAATATATAGTTTATGCAACGAACTTTTCCAAATATATTTACATGATTTGAAAAACATATAGATATCAGTAAATATATCGTAACATAAGTATAATTTATATATATATTAGATAAAAATCGTCAAACAACATTTTTAAATAACAATTAATTAAAATAGTGTTAAAGTATCTGAATTTCTAAAGTTTTACGTATGAAACGTTTTACGTATGTCCATGTAGAGGTTGGAAAAATATTACACTTTCAAACGTCAAACTTAAAATGGTCTTAATTGCTTTATAAAATATGCTTGCAATTTTATTTATTAAAAAAATCAAATTTAATAAATAAAAATAAAGTAAAAATAAATATAAATATTAACGAAACCGGTAACCCGCATGTCAACACTATAATAAGTTTAAATAGTCATTTTATAAAATAAATTATACACCACTTTGAATCTTAGTAAGAGTATTTTTCGACTATGACCGCGCTATCTTGTTTAGCGAGTAGCAATCACTACTTTGTTATTATCTTTTCACAGATTTGATAATTTAACGTATATAAAATAAACACAAAACCATAAGTGATAAAACATGACCTTGATGATATATAAAAAGGTGAAATCATATGCACACACCATGCACATATACACGCAATATACTCGTAACAGCGTGGGCGCTCGAATATGCTATCACTCCATATAAAGTACATATATTTTAATAGACTTTTAGATCTACTATGGCAAATCTATTGTATTTCACACTGAATATTTTTTTTTTGTAATATCTTTACATAAAATTATTGAGAAGAAGATGATCCATAAAACCACATATTTTAGGATTATTAAGAAAGTAAAAAAATGGAAATAACCACGTTATTTCGTATTACTTTATATATTAATGACCGTATTTATTTTACCTAAATTTGAAGAGGAAAGAAAACGCACTTTTGCTGAATAATTACTAGAATCGTTAATTACTATTACGTAAATAAAGGGTACCTAACAATGTACCATTGGGGCATTAAACTCTCTGTTAAAACATTAACTCGTTCGTTTCACTTTAAATAATTCCTTTCAGCCCCACAATAAAGCCACCCGACATCACAACTATAAATTTTCCAACGCCATTTACTTAACCGAGAAGTCACATCCGGTGTCACATAAAACGAAAATAGACTATCAAAGGTGCAAAACATTTTGTCATTTGACCTCATTGTAACCTAACTAACTATGTACGTGTGTAAATAAACGAATTCACATTTAAAATGTGATTGTTAAACTTTATTTCTATCAAATTTACTAGAAAATTTGAGAAATTTCTGTTTACCCGTGTTTGTGCTAATATAAACATTTATTTATTTTCAAGCGATCTTACTACAGTATGGCGAATTACGAAAAATACGACTGCTGAATTTTATTTCTATAAAATTTATATAGAATATTTGACACATTTTTATATAGAATATTTGACACACTTGTATGTATCTAACATACATATTTATCTGTTGTCAAGCCCCCTTACTACAGAGATGTCGGCAATAGTGCCAATGGATCTTATCCTTTTTATTGCCTAGAAGTAAATCTGTTACCTCGAAAGAAAAAGTGTTGCATTCGATGGTGAGTTTTGAGAGCACAATGTTTTTTTAAAGTATGTGATCAGACATGTCATACCGGCTTAAATGTTAACCACTTAAAAAATTACAAAATCTCTCAATTTGACATGACCTTTTCAGGTTAGGAAGAATAAAATGATATAATCCCAAAATATCGTGCACGCTGTTGTATAAATTTTTAAAAACTGTGTTCCACTATGGCAAAATTAAATATTAATATTTGAATGGTGTTTATAAATTTTTAAAGTAAGTATTCTGATTCGACACAAATTCAAATTTGTAACAAATTTAAATACTCTGCAAGTTTAAACTGTTTTTCAAAACATCGCTAATTTACTTACTTTGAGTCAATTGTTACAAATTCATTATTTGTGGTGACAAAATGTTGTACTAATAACCCAACTAATTTCCGTAAGTTAACGGCATCTTGAATTATATATGTAATGTACAAATTTTGTAAAATTACCACCTGGACGTCTTGGTCTAATTTTACCTTTAGATGAATAAAAACGTTCCAAGAAAGAAGAAGTTTATTCGACATTATTACTAGAAATATCTCTTTCTGCAGTTTCAAAGACAATAGATATTGACTTTACTAATTCTATTAAATGCAGACTCCATTTTATGGTGCAAGGTTTTCTTGATATGTGGAAAGCTGGTAAGCTTTCTATAATTAGAGTTAAATGATCTGCAGTTATGTCATTTTTTCCTGACTGGACTGGTTTTCGTTGTGAATTAGTATCAATTTTGGCCACTTTGTATCCAATATATATGCGCCTTCAATAAACTTTAAGGAAAATATAATATCAAATATATTTATCGTATTTATCTACCCATTGCACAGTATACAGAAAAGTGAAACAACATTTTTTGTTGATTATAATTTTCCACTAATAGGTATTAAAATGTATGTCTATCTTCATTTAATCCATTTTCCGTACTTTCGTGTAAATGAATAATTCCGGTCGACATGAGAACCTATACACTACATGGGAAAATTGATATATATTTCAAGGGCGGACACAGAATTTTTTTTTGAGAGGGAGGCACTACCAAGTTGGCAACGAGTGTCAGTTGAAGTAAATTAGCACGAAAACATTCGTGCCGATCGCTCGCTCGCAGCACGCATGCAACTCAAAACTGTAGACTACATACATATTAGCTATGGATACTAGTATCCATATTATTTATTCTATAATTTCGCTCACGCAAACGCTCTTTTCATCATTAAAAAATATTTGTATGGAATTTACGTATATTGTTGTGTAACTTGCGAGAACTAAACAAAATAAATAGATTATTCTGGGACTTCAGGGGGGGGGGACGTGCCCCTCCCCCCTAATTCCGCCTATGTATTTAAGCTCTTAATTTTTCATTCAATCGCTTCATTTCATACAAATCTTTAATCTTATTTGCCAGGAAAAATTGCAGTAATGTGTGTAATACGATAAAAACGATAGCAGACACCAGTGGGAACGACGAATTTTACCGGGTTTGTATCATCTAGTACTAACTTTATTAAAAATTGTTGTACGTACGTTATCTACGTATCAAGTACAGATGGGCGTATTTTGAGTGGAAAGAAGTGAGATAACGATATAATAACAATACGGGCAAACGTACGAGACAAAATAATTATGCTTTTTGTACTTATATTAACCTTACATTTATGATAGAAATGGCATATATCCATTATAAATAAAATCATAGAAAAACTATAACTATAATATCTTCAGTTTAAAATAGACACTTTGAAATGTAAGTCATTAGTAAAATTCTCACATGATCGAAAAAATAAATTTTAAACTTTTATGAATTAACAATATTTTCCAACGTTGGAGAAAGGACGAAATAATAACTTAATTTTCGTTTTTATAAACTTCAGAATAAAAAAGGAAACTAAAACTGATATTAAAAAAAATATTGTAAGAATTGAAATTAGTTTATCAATACTTGCAGCTTCATGAATTGCGTTTATGTGTGACACCATGAATAAAATCTGAAATAAATTTAAATACTAATGTCTCGTAAAATCCTATAAACTTTAATTGATCTCAATGTAAGGCGACGGTATTTACCAGAGGTCGCTTTATCTTTTGCGGTTCATTAACAGTTCATTAGAAGGTATGGTGAAAATTTATTACTACCGCTTTGTGCATTTACGAGATAATGGTTAAAATTGTTATGGAACGCGAAAGATGAATACCCAAGTTAATTGAAATTTTGGCACTAATGTAATTTGAGTTGAAGTTATTTTTGTTTGAGTAAGTACAGAGCAACACATCTTTAATTTATAATGAGGTCAGGAGCAATCAGGCATTTTGGAAATTAAAAACTTTTGATAAATATAATAGTTTCTTAAGAAAGGTCAATCAACTAAGTTTACCTTTACTATTAACGAAAAGTTTTATTCGTTCGGAACCACAAAGCTTTCATTTAAAATCCCAAATGAAATACCTTCCCTTTTAAAAATATTCATTTACTGATTGTTAAATTTTACAACCGAATGTTCAATATTAATGGCCTTAACCGGCTGTATTTATCATATCAAAGATATCCATGGATCCGATTGAAGTATATATTTCGTGTTTTTAGTGGAGTGCTAGTAGAGCTAGATGCATCATAAACTTTAGCTAGCACGATGTGTTGAATATGAAAATTCGTAATAAAATAACATATGTAGTAAAATATACTCTTTTACAGAGAGACTACTATGTAGTATAATACTCTCTTACAGAGAGACAATATTGAACACGTGACGTAATTCTGACTTTCCCGTTTGATTGCATTTTCTCGAACGAACTCTTTTGATAACGGCGTGACCAATTCTCCCCTCAATTTGAATGGAAATATAATGATTTTTCAATACATCGACAGGGTAAATATGACTATATGTAATAGGCAAATAACAGAATGAGTCAGTAAAATTTATATTAAATTTGTTATATTTTATTTAATTCCTCACATTGCTTCATTTAAAAATTCTCTATTATGAATTCAAATGGTTAAAAATTACTAAATAAACTTTTGAACTGATTTATTTAATGAAATTATTTACTGACAACCTCATGTATTTCTAACTTTCCAACGAAAAAGGGCGTTTGGTATTATTATAGAATCGAGAACACGCTATTATTCTATTTAATACCTAATATATATTGTTGTTAAAATAATTTAATACCTTTGCGGTTTATTTATGCGTATATAATTTTATAGTATATATAATGTCAATGATGACGTGTTGAGTCTTCGTACCGCAGGTGGTCAATAACTGATGTATTCTATCAATGAACCATCCACTGTTTTTAATGTACCTTATAGATCGGGAGTTGGTGTGAAATATACCCTCTATGTATGATTGGAACTCGCACGATGAATAAAAAGATAAGGATACATAGTATTTATATAGAATTATATGATAAAATTATAGTAACTTTGTTGTTTTTATAATTTTGAATTTAGCAATTTCGAAGTTATTCGGAAGGGAAGGGAAGAGTGACTTGGTTTGTATGGACATTGTCAAAAATATTTCTAAAACAATCTTATATAAAATAATGAAAAACGTTATTTCAAAATCTCTGTGATTTGATTATTTCAAAGCTCTGTGATTTGCTGAAATTGATACCCATACTAAATATAAATAAAAAAGGGGTTCGTTTCTTACTTTTTCCTTTGAAGTAAGAAACCACAAAAAAATTATTTTTCCCGTTCTGCATCCAAAAATAATTAGCGTAAGTCGACTTTACATGAAATTTGTTACAAATGTTTTTATACCGCGCCATAAGATCACGCAAAAAAGCTCGCATTTTTGGAGTATCTATTAGTTAGGCTCTGCGAGGTCAATCATTTTCTTACAAGTTAAACCTTAGCTTCACTTTTAATTTATTTGCTTTGTATTGATTTAAAATTTTCAGAATGAAATTAATTTAGGCATAGTTAACACCTTCTCAGGCATGATTGTAAAAGTAAGTCGGAGAAGACATCTAAAAGTTCATTGTAGTTTTGTAATATTTATAAATAAAATAAAAACTAAATTAAAATGTATTTGTTGAAAATTATCTCATTTATCTCACTTAACTTTTCCCCAAAAGGTATAAAATTATTTTTATCGTAACATATATTTAAGAATTCTATTTAGTTAGGCCTATAGAATTATTAGCAGCCGTTAATTTTTAATCAGTTCTAGTAACTAAATATGGTTGTAATTAAATTTTTCTCAACTAAATAAAACTACGTGATGTGGTATTATTTCTATTTTATTTAAATTTTCTATCACGACCTAGGTTTTGTTGTATGACAACATCTCCAGGCGGTCAATTCGTAAAGATACAACTTTAACTGGTAGTAAAGATACACAGTAACCAGAAATGCAAAACAATAAATATTATGAAAAAACTTGGATATATTGATTTCGTTAACGATGCTTTGCTTTGATTTTTTATGATTAATTAGCAAAAGCATAATAACGATCATAATTCGATGCCAGTATGCTACCTCTAAGTGAAACAGTTTTCAGTGTTAACTCGATTTCCTTTAATAATTCTAAACCAAAGAAATTAAAAATAAAAGCAGCTAGTGTTTATGTTCATTAGCTAAATAAATATTTATCTGGTAAAGTAAGCTATGTGTTTGTACTTTATGCTTAATATGTGATCAGGTGTAACGTCGTCATTCCTCTACTTTTATTGAAAACGACTTCTGTTAAGATGAAAGAAATATTATTTAGAAATTTTATCAAGGTAAGTAGAAAACGTTTCTAGCTAATTTAAATAAAAGAGCGTTATCTGAATTAAGCAATCAGATCAAAATAAATTAGGGGTTCTAAGAAATTCCAACCATTATACTTGAAAATAAATTCACACACACACATCGTGAAAATAATGTAACTTAACTTTTATGGTATTTTTATATTACAATTTGAGCAAACTGTGTCAGAGAATAATTTATACCTCGTTAGTTAAGCGTATATTAGAGAATACATGACACTTCCTTACCTCTTTGCGATGTCCACAACAATTTTAGTCTATATAGAATATTAACCGTCAATGAAAATTATTGAATCCCTATGAAAATTCATCAAGAACATTAAAAAAATGTTATTTCAGTTGGTTAACAAAATGTAAGGCAGAGTTGTTATATTTATGCAGCAAATTGGCTTCTATAGGGTCCTTAGAATGAATGTAGTCAGATAATAAATAAATATAAAAAGAATGGTCATTTCCTGAAGAAAAATCTTGGTTTTTCAAAAGCTAATTACTTCAAAATTATCCTAGAATATTTCCGAACTTTTGATATGCTAATTTATGTTGCAATTTTTGTGCACTTTGATATGCTAATTTATGTGAAACTGTCAATTTTCATACTCACTCTAGAATTTGAATTTTCATACTAGTATTAATAATGTCATAGGATGTAGCCAATTGCTATTTATAATAATGTAAACATGATAGAAAGGATTATTAATTAGTTTTGGGGAAAAAATTGATAATTAGGATGGCTTTAGATGTCATGAAACCGAAATTTGAAGTCACACATGAACCAGTTAGGCATTTGATTCTATTTTACATTTTGCAATGCATGAACTGCTTCGAGAGCATGCAGGAAAGGTAAAAGTTTGGAAGAGGCGTCCAACATCTTAAGATTTCTTGATAAATTGCCGTTAATTCAATCAGCTTGATAGAGAAGGAAAAGTCGATATCTAAAATAGAGTCAACTGTGATAGGAAGCTCGATTCACCGATTTATTTAGTATCAAATGAAAAAATATACCAGAAAATTATAAAAGCGAAATAGCTTTTATTTAAAAAAAACATCAATACATTCTATATTTCATGTGTGAACGAATTAAACTATTTTTTTCTCTAATAAGAAGTAATTTGAATATGTCTTACCTAAATATATATATATATATATATATATATATATATATATATATGTATATAAATATATTACATTAATAGCTAAATGTTCCTAAATTAACTCATATTTTGTCATATTACTTTTTAAAGTATAATCACTTTTACACTTGATGGCATGTTTTTCATGTACTTCATGCAATTTTAATTAATATTTTTGACTTCAAAGAAATACTTCTCTTTACCAGTCGACGTTTATTAGTAACTGTTTCTTTTACTATATTCGTCTTAAGCAATTCCCATATATTCTCAGTAAGATTAATATCAGGTAAATTTCCTGTCAGACCCAGAAATTTCACCTGAAAATTATTCAGGTGTTTTGTAACCTTTTTAAATTATTGCACAGAGCTGAGTCCTACACGAATAAAAATTTTCTAGCTGGATATTACTCATACACCAGTAAAAGCATTTTAAACTCCAGGACTTTAGGTGTACTGATATAGTATTGCAAGTTTTTCAATAATAAAAGCAACCCGTTTCATACATAAAGATGACTGGACAGATCATTATCGTTAATGAGTGTATCACTTTATATTCTATGCAGTCCTAATTAAACTATTCTTTTGGTTTTTTGAACTAAAACGTCCATGTAATCCAGAATATATCGTCCAGAATATGATAGAAATATACAAGATATGAACTCAAAGGAATATATTAAATATTGGGAAATAACGTTACCTTCTTCTAATCTACCATATACGATTTTCAGTGAGCTTTCGCCCTGTTGAGTGAAATTTTGTCGTGTAGTGGTTTTTCACTGGACTGGGACACCCGAATCCCGTATCCTTTATCTGCGATCTATACGATATGATATCCTAATTGTAACACCATTAACTAATGGCGTGATTAGTTATTTTATTATTCTAACTGTGCAGTTAAATGAAATTAAATTTTTTTTTTATTATTTCTACATTTTGGCGTGAGGTTTTATGATGCTATCTGTTAGTGTTAGTGGTCTACTTTAAAACTGTTTTTATTAAAAAGGTTCACAGATGCTGAAACTCATAGCGATAGAATTTTTATAAATTAAAACTAGTTGAGACATCATCATAAAAATAAATCATGTGTACAAAGCAAGAAAACCGTTCAAAAAATATACATTAACAGGCGTGCCATTCACATATAACTAAGTCAATCGATGCTTAAACGACGATTGGACGTTACATACAAACATTAAACACGCTATATTTTATAGTAGACCCATTCAATAGACCCCTCAATGACTTGACTTTGGAACATGATTTTGAGAATCTTATTTAATTAATTCATATTATTTTAGTGTCGAAAATTGTAATAAAAGGAAAACAGACTAGTTTCCTTAAATTATTTGTAAAACGACTGTAATTATTGGAGACTTGATTTGAAAATGCTGCTACCTATTTAAATTTAATTAAAACATAAGTTCTAACGTATTTCATTTTATTTAGGTTATTGTTCTTTATAATATAATATATAAAATATACTAAGAGAAGATATTACCTGTCTTAAATTTAGATGTACAAATAAAAATGTCAGAAAATTCTCATCCAAATTACGAATAGATTTTGATACAGGACACTTCATAATATTGTTGAATTGAATAATTTTTGTCTTTAAAAGTGGTGCGTAAATTCCGAGTCCTTCAAAATTATGAACCTGAAACTATTTCATATAGTGTCCAAATTAATTTATAAAACTACAAATTTTCATATAATTAAAAAGAAAATTATATTGCTAAGAAATATTAAAGAATTTAAAATAGAGTTTTCGTACATAGAAACAAGTAAATTGAAGTTTAAACTTCACTTTTTTCATTACCAATCCTTCACGTCCACCAATGGACTTAGACAGGCTGTTGATGATGATAATGATGAAATATCTGCTACACGCTCTTTCCTTCTTCATATTAAAATTAGGGGTTGATTTTTTTTTAATTTTCTTATATATTTACCATAAATAAAAATGTTTGTATTTTTGCACTAAATACGAAAATTGCTTAATTAATACTTTCTTCTAAGATGCTATGCTATGCATATAATATACATTAATCAAAAGTATATATATATATATATATATATATATATATATATATATACTTCCAAGCCACCACACGGGTTATCTCAAGGTTTCTCCATGGATACGCCTCATGCCACACAACTATGCAGCAATCTTCGAAGGTATTAGATAGTGTCCCATACCCACCAATACCCGCTTCCATCCTTTTTCTTCCACAGAGATAAAAACTATCGCTATTGAACGACCATTTACTACTCTCATTTTAATAGAATGTTTTTTGCGAAAGCTTTAAATAACTAAAAGTTCGGTCCACTCTCAACTAAGTCACTGAAAATAAAGATCTTACGATCTATGAAGTCATGTCAGTCTACTCTATTATTATGTTGACCCATCCTCTTTTTAACGAAATTCTACGCGCATCACTGTGTTCACTGCAGTGAAATAAAACGACATTCATTTCTAGTCTTTTGAAACCGAAGGCACATACTGGGCTTCCTTTGTATGGAAAACGATGTTAACTCCAGTGGAATGCACCATGTCCCGTCAAAAATTGAAATCCCGTGAAGTGTAGTAATTACTTCTTAGATAGACCTTATTCAACCACTAAGATATGGCGGGGAAAAATAAATCTTATAGAGGTGAGGAGATTAAATGGATTGCTAGTAGACGAAAAACACACTCTAAAATAAGTCTCTTTTTGACTCAAAGCAGTTCTTCTACTAAAAACATAAAGCGTAACGGATCCGCATTAAACATCTTACGCTGTGCCAAGACAAAATTAGCCATGCGTTTCGCGATCGTGAGATCGACAGGCAGAAGACCCGTTAAAACAAGCAACGCATCCGCCGAAAGTATTCTGTACGTTTTGGTCAAGTTCACACCGCTTATAGTTACCAATAGTGCACACTGCGTACCTCAACATAACCCTCCTAACATGTGGAGCTCCAACACAATACGGAACCCACACCGACAAATATACTGAGGTATATTGCTGTTTACATTTATTTGAGAGCCGAAATATTATCTCTGGGCCCATCCCGACAAGCCAAGCCATAGCGGGGATGGTCATCTTGGCCCTCTTACTAACAAATTCAAGTCTAGGACTGTGACTAGATATGTGAACTGGTTCCGCCCACTAATCCTGGATTTTTATGTGAATTAGACTGAGCAAAAGCAATGACAGAAACAAATTAAAAAGTAGAACCTGTTGCCTGATAAAGCGACACACTTGACAGCAAACAGGAGATATGAGTTATAATCCCTTAAATCGGCGAGTAGCGGAGGTTTACAGTGTAGAGGGGGGCGTTTCTGTTTAAGTAAACTTGGAAGTTATTTTGATTAAAGAACTAAGTAACACTTGGAAAACGCTGCATCGTTAATACGTATGACAGCGTGAGATCTGTATACAATTCACGGAGTTTTGTATTGAAAATGGCAACATAGTACGTTTCTAGTAATTTTAAATGGTTAGTAATTCTAAACGGTTGAGCAACCTCAGTCATTTGCGACACGCACAGAAAAATAAAATATATTACAGAACAAAAACCGTACGTATTACTAGAAATTAACCAAAAGTTTGCTCAGTGTAATATTTTTTCATTACCTGAAGTCTTTGGACAAATTAGTACAAATTTTAATATGTATTAAGAGCATAATAAAATGCTGTCATACAATTGTTATTAAATTTGCAATCGGAATATTTGTTTTATGACGTGCAGTATTGAAATTTACACTCCAACCTAAGTTTAATTTTTTTTTATAATAATTTTAATTTTAATGATGATATTATTCCTATACTATGGATTCCTGACAAGAATAAATATAAAATGCCAGGTTTAGTTATAAATATGGTTTTCAAAATAAAAAATCAAGTTAAAAATAAAGCGAATTGTCGATTTTAAAAACACTAGAATAAAGTTAAGTCAAATTGGCATCCTATTAAAAACGTATATGTGTTTCATACATAATTATAGATTTTTACTCTTACGAGAACGGATAATTCGGTCTATTCAGTATTTGCCTTAATATGTATTTATAATATTAGAATACAATTAAATTTTAAGTATTTTCGTTATTCCATTAAAATTACCTTTTAAACTTTGGTCACATATTCCTTGGTCTTTTCAAATTTTGCAAAAACAATTTTTGTATCGGTGTAAAATATGTACACTTGGAATAAAGTTTTTTAAAATTGCTTGAAATTGACTTCACTCCATAGAAAATTTTCTCGTAAGAACCAAAACAACAACCCTAATGTAAATAAACTGAGAATTGTAGAAAAATATAATCCGTCTATCTTTCACTGAGAAATACCTATTGAAAATTTATACACATGTACGTAGATATCTTGTCATTTACGAAAACACATGCATTTTATTTATTTTTTAAAAATATTATTTATACGACGAATATAATTTAACGACGTTGGAGAGAATTTTTCCCAAATAAATATAATAGGAACAAAAATGCATGTCGCACATCCTTGGTAGAAAAAGTGAAAAGTTAGAAAATGTATTGAAAAGAAAGAGAGATAGAAATATTAAAGCATAGCATATTTATATAACTTCATTTACGTTAAAACTTTGTAGCGGAACTCAAACAGATTCTAACAACGCTACTAATTTATTTACGCAATAAATCTCTAAAAACGGGAAGGTAATTATGAAACACACCCCTCCATTTGCAACATCGCTCCGGTCTTGGCTCAAATAACCAATAAACTTGCAATATTTATTCAGCACCATAAGTCAAGTACCAATATAATCCGACAAAATTTCATTAAAATCTTAAATGTCACCCTAAAATGTTGTGAAACAAAGTATCAAAACTGTGCAATGTGGAAATAAAATTGACACCTCAAATTTAGAAAAGGATCATATATTATTTCATTTTTGTGTGTATAACATAAATATTGTATTTATTTAAAAAATGCAGGTAATTCAAATTTCATGTGCTTCTGAAAGCTTTCTTTTATGCCTCTACACCAAATGTGGTTTTCATACAAATAACAAATTTCAACGTCACATCCGAAATGCAAAGGTAATGTTAGCTAGCTGCTAAATAGGTTTTAAAAAAATATATAGGTATATGAGTGTAAAATATATTGTGTAATACTATCTTTCTCCAGCAACTTAATTCGCAGAATTTATTGTTATTTATGTTAAGTTTATGATAACAAATTTAAATTATGCAGCATGTTTTACTATTTATAAAATTTTAATTACTCTATTAATAAAAAAAGTTGAATGGTATAATAACATAAATTAAAGAAAATTGCAATGTAAGGAAAACAAGAAAATTGTTGCGGGCGGCCCCTTTTGAGGTGCGAGTGCACCAGACGAATGGCAAGAGAAGAGAGATGGCGGGATATCTAGAGGTAGGTTATATTATCCCTCCACAGAACAACATGATGACCATGACCGCTCAGTCAAAAGCGTCACGATGGAGACGAATCAATAAAGCCTTGAAACATTAGAACTAAACCAAATCATCATACTTAATTCAAAAAAAGAATAAGATAAATCTCTGAAGTATCTGTAAGTCTATGGGTGTACTGAAAATGCACTGTAATTTGTGAGCCCACACATCAATCACAAATCATCACAAGCAATTAATAAAAACGTATACGACGAAAGGAGAAGCGCCAGTCATCTTACACCTTAGTTCAATAATTGTTACACTTAACCAGGACCGATAATTGAAAAATTAAATATTTGGCAAATTATGAAGTACATATTGAGTTAACTAAACAGTAATGGACGTTTTTCAAAAATTATCTAGAATATTTGGGATCGTTCTAGAAGATTTTATGATAGAAAATATATAAAAGACACAGCTCGCTCTCGCTAATTAAACTATTATTAAAACGATGCACTTTTAATATGCATAAAATAAAGATGACATTAAGGCGCTTGTGAAACTCTGTCTACGTTACATATGCTAATCGAGTCACTTTGCTACCGAAGCAGCACGTAACATATAGCAAGGCATAATTCCTGAAGCAATAAATAAAGCTACTGCAAAACGATGGTTCCAGCGGTTTCGCAGCGGCAATTATTCCATGAGTGATCAACCACGCTCTGGTCGACCAGTACAATTGAATATTATGATTAACAATATGCTGGCTAGCAACCGAGCTCGGATGTTTTCATGGAACTACAGAAAATCATTTATAACACTTGGGAAAAACCTTCAAACACGGTGCGTGGGTACTACATGAATTTAGCCCGAACCAGCCATATCCGTAGCCCGGTACTCTTATAGGAAAATAGACCCGCCTTAATGTTTTGGATTTTGGTTAGACATAGATCTTACATCCGCCATATTCTTCAGACCTTTTACCGACTTATTATTGCTTGTATAGATCGCTCAGCAACGCCTTACGTGAAAAGAACTTTGATGATGCAGACCACATATTCATATCATTTCAAGCCATCTGAATTTTTAGCAGATGCAGATAGCATCTGCCAGAGCATTGGAGACATGTAGTACAAAATGATGGTGACTATTATTTCGTCTACGGTTAACTTTAAATTAAAAATACAATACGAAATTATAACACTAATGGCCGCTCATCGCTTATCAGCTAACCCAATATTTTCTCATTTTCATATCACACGCTTTATTCCGCGATCGTTCTATTTAAGTACTTGCAACTTAATTCTGTTATGTATTTTTTCTTCTTCGAAGATTTGAATTTGACTTAGACATCAGAAATAAGTTAAATAATAATGAGATAGAGAATCTGACTCAAGGAACGAATTTAAAAAAAAAATAAAGGAAACATTGATGAATATGTAAATTATCTCTGTAATCAAAACGATGTCTATATACATCTTTAGAGGAAAGAATATTAGACAAAAAGTTTTCGATATTTCTCTAATTTACTAAAAAAAAATCCCAATCCATTGGATTCAGTTTGAACAAGAAAATCCTCTTCGTCACCACTGTTCTCGACGAATCGAGTCATTATTTTTAGTGTTCACTGATCTTAGACACGTCAGTATAATAATATAATGGTTCAATATATAACACCAAATAACTTAATATGAGGCACTTTACCTGCGGTACGTAAATTATAGTCATCATACAATTGTACGCCGTTATTATAATGCTATGCATTGAGAATATTTAGTTTCCAACACTCCATTAATAAATGTAGTATGGTTTATTTAATGTTATACTGTTACTTTATAAATCAGGCATGACTAAAATCAGAGAATATAAAACAACCACCAAAAAATATTTGAAATCTTCATAGATTAAATTTCCATTTTATATAAATTTTTATCATTTAAGTAAAAATTATTCTAAATTTAAGTATACTAATAGCAAAAATGCCATAAAAGACCAAACAATTTGTCAAATAAATCAGAATTTTGTCTTTATCCAAATGTTTTAATACATATATCATGATACTATTTATGCTAACTAATCAACATTGAAATAAAATATTAAATATGGCATAAAACCCCTGTTTTCTTAAATTATTTATATTCAATACATTTAATTAAAATTGAAAAAGATAGCCCTAGAGTAAACAAAAAAAACTAAACTCTCGCTATCTATCTTGGGAGATATCTGAATTCAATTTAATTTCCGAATTTTCCGTCAATACTTCCGAAATAATGTTTAGTTCGCATTTCCCCCCTCCGTTCAAAAAACTTTGAAATACTTACGCTTTTAGTTCAGGTGTATAAAATTTGAAGTCAAGAGAATATGTAATTAATGAAATATATAATTAATGCCTGTTATTTTTTCATTTCTTTGATGTTCTTTACAACACGAAAAATGGAGTTTCCTTTGTTTGATTCTTTCCTACAAATCTCAAAAGTAATCCGAACCACGTATCATAATGAAAAGGGACTGAAAAAGATAATATAATTAAAATAATTTATTAATGTATGAAAATATTTTGTGTTTAATTTTCTTTTACGTTCATGTTAATATTATTTGAGTGAGCAACTTTACATTTAAGGTATCAGTTGCCCGTCACGGGTTCACCCAAACATAAAAGAAACGATGAGTGCATTTTATCAAATCGAATTTCATATATAAATTATTGACGTTAGCAATTTTCACTATTTTCATCTGAGCCCAAATATAAATTTACCTAGTATTTAAAAGATCTAGTATTAATTATTTTGTTATTTCCAATAATAATTATTTTGTTATTTCCATATGTAGGAATTGGATTTCAAAAAACCTCCTTTATTTAAACAGTTAGTAGCCAGGAAAATCATATAAAATTCAAGTTTATAGGCTTTATAATTTGGGAAATTATGTGATATGTCAATCAGTGAACGATATGTAGATTTTATTTAAACAGAGTGTTAAATAATATAATTTTTGGGATCAAGGTAAAGTTTACTCGACCAATTATTTTTTTGTGATGTTTTGTAAATGTTAAATTATAAAATATTGTTGATAATAATTTTCATCCTTTAAAGAGGAAAATGAATGCATCATGTCACCATAATTTTGCACGAAATACTAAAAAAATGCATTAGTCTATTTCTCTGCTTATATCGCAAGTCAAATAAATATCTGAATATGAGAAATTCTTTGGGTTTACTGTCTTTCAGAAACTTTTCTTATCTCTTCATGTAAATATTCCGTGTCCTATGTCTATAAACTTATCACTGAATATAAGTACTGATAACAAAAAATATAAAAAAAGGAAAGTTTTATTCGTTGGTTTATTTGTTTTTATGTAATTATGTCAATCGGCAATCGGCCTCGGGATTTATGTCAATCGGCATATTCCTTCCACAATATTATAGACTATAGTTTTCCGATTACCATTGTTCATAAAGTACCTAAAGTAAACTAATGTTTAGTTTATAATTTGTGTTTAAGACGTTCCGTTATTTATCAACTCAGGTGTTTAAAATAAAAAAAAACAATCGAATAGTACCCCTTATCTATCGTATGAATACACTGGCTCAACTTACTGACCGAAAAATATTTCATTACTTGAACAATGAGCGGATCGGCAAAAATTTCACCAATTAATATTTAAAAAAAAAAGTTAATGTGTGAATTACACTAATAAATATATGTTACGTTCCAAATATGGTTGACAATTTCGTATCAAGTAAAAGATAAAAAGTAATTGACTTAACAAAATGTTCATCAAAATGAAACCATGTGTGAATCATACAATAAAAGTATAACACAGTCAAAAATTAAACTAAATCAATCTGTCTCATATCAAGTCATAAAAATGATTAGATAAACAAACACCAAGAGCAAAAAAAACAATGTTATCATCAAAATGAGAGAATATCTCAACTAAACTAATAAAAATATTGTATAGTCATTATTTAGTATTAAATCAAAGAATCTTGTGTCACGTCACAAACGTGCTTGGACAATCTAACATCAAAAGTAACAGACAAAGAGTACGAGACCAATCAAAATGAGAGAATGTCTGAATTACACTAATAAAAATGTGGCACAGTCTTAACTCAATACTAAATTAAAGAATTTCATATTACATCTCAAACATGGTTGGACCATTTTACATCAAGATAAACAGATAAAGAGTAAGTACCAAAAAATTGTTTATAGTTCTGACCAAATCTCTTTAGTTTTTATAGAATATACGTTTAATTTTTTGGTGGCGTAACTTAAAGGCGGGACGGATTCCCGAGTTCAGAACAGTCTTTAGTAAATAGGGTGCTCCCTTCCGATTTCATAAGCTTTGTACCAGCTTATGTACATACATATATACTAACATATATAAGTATGCGCTTATTCACTAATGTTGCCTTTGAAAATTCCCATTGTTTCCTTATTTTCATTGAATTTTTCCTGGATGCCAATAAAATACTTTCACAGTTTTGGTAAAAGTACAAACCATTTAAAGTATTTAAACCGTTTCTTTTTTCAGTTGTATATCCGGGTTGTTTTTAACATTCAGATTTTGATAAATAATAAAATTTTAATAAATAACTACTGACGTGTCCGTCATAGCTGCCATTTTCTCAGTAATTATTTGAAAGTGATAGACATAAAATTTCACAAAGTGAAAAAGTACTTATTTTTGCATATATCCCAAAAGAACTCAAAAATTTTTTTTTTTCAATTCCATATAACTTATGAGGCATCAATTGAAAGAAAGTTGCCCCAAGTATTTAAAAACTCTCAAAACACTAAGCATTAGTGTAGTTACGTATGTAGCATTATAAGGAAACCTTATTTTTAGCTTTCCCATGATATCACGTTTTTAATTACTCTACTACTTAGTTTTGTAAAAATTAGAATCTGTACATTTAAGTCATAAAAAATATTTTAAATAGTAAACCTACGAGAAATGAAAACATTCTTACACGAGCAGATTTCAATCACCTTACCGTAGATATGTATGCTCGCCAAGAAACAGTCAACCTAAATTAAACGAGATAATTCGTGATATAAACTTAAACAGAATTTGGGGGGAATCTTATCTGCATATGTAATCAGAAGTGATCCTATTAAGGCAGACGTGCGTGCTGATTTATGACGCAACTGGCTTCGTGACCGAACATGTACCGGAAATGAAAACCTTGCGGAACAATTTAGAAACACGTAGATACGATTAACTATTGTTCAATTATGTGAAATTTTGGATGGAAAATGTGTTGTGCGAGTGGCAAAATAATTAAATTAAAAGAAAGTGGCAGAATAAGGACGGTGTAGCGGCCCCAGGGTTATTTGAGACTAACATATTTTCTTTGGGACTTCAGCCAAATGTAGAAAATTATAACGTTGTTTGAAGTACTCCTTAGTTAACGATAAAAATTCAATGCAATATTTGAATATTCTTCTTTCTGTCTATGTACTTTCCATAATTTAATGTAGGTCGTGTATATGTATGTTTTATTTTATGCAAAGTACTGCCACACCTGTCTTCTGAAAATGACTATAAATAAATCATGAAAGTAATATTTTGAACTTTCTATGTAGCAAAAAATATTTAAATAGGGATGTTGTCTTATTTGTCGCGAAATATATAATCTGTTTGTAGTTCTAATGAATGACGTATTAAGTGTACTCAAATAATATAAAGGTAATTGAATAACATTTGAAAATGTTACGACTATCGTCCTGGAAATATACAGCATATTTTGAGGATAATTCAAATGTAGTAACCGTAATCTATCGTTTATGCCGCTGATGAGATTTTGTTTAAAAACCACCCAAACTTTTAAGTAGTAACTTAAAAGTTTAGGTGGTTGTTAAACTAATAAGTAACTTGTTCAAGTATATAATTATTTATCACCTCCAATGTTACGAACGTATAGCAGACTTATTGTTATAGGTGTTCAGAAAGTTGACAAAAATTCTTTTGTACTTAATTGTTAGACTCGATCGGGGAAAAAATGTATTGTGGATGTTTCCCTCGTAAGTAGATATCTTATAAAGCCTCACTGCTTCGACAGTAAAGGATATTTCATAAGAAGTGGAGGTATACTTGAAAATAAATAAGGCGAGTAAGATTTCAGAACATAACCCAAGACCATGGGCGTACAAATTTTAAGCCTCATCAATAAGAGAATTTGGATTCAGAATATATTTTAATATACGAAACAGAAGCATAATTACATCAATTTTCTGTTGCTTGTGGATTTTCAACCAAATGTGTTTAATGCATAAATTTTGAAAGCATTCTAACTTGTCTAAATGTTTGACATTAAGATTGAAATAATATACACTATGTGTGATAATGACTGTGATACACTATGTGTGATAATGACTGACACGTGATAATGACTCTTTTCATAATTGACCCTACAGTGTATATGATTCTAATTCCATTGAATGTCCTTTTATTTAGACAAAAATAAATGATGTTACATTAAGTTATTGCACATTACTTATTTATCATTTTTTTCAACCACTTTAGATTTTTGTGATAGTGGACTATCACAAAATATAAACCTATGTTACGATATAAGTTGCAGATTCCATAAAATCATATAAAGTATTTAAATAAATGATTTATGTTTGATATAACAAATCTAAAGGCAGGTTAAAAGGTAAAACAGGTATGTATATTCAATGAAGACTATGCTCATTCGTAAAGTCATGGGATGGTGTATTAAAATTCACCCTCATAATAAATTAATCCTGGTAAAAAATGAAAATGTATAATTATAGTGAAATATGTATATATCGTTAAAAAAAAGGATATGATTTTGTTAGCAAGTTTTCTTGCATATTTCCAAACCAGAAATTACGAAATTATTATGATATATATATTGTGCCAACATTACAGTATGAAAAATATTCTATTAGAGAGTAAATATTTCGTTGTTGATTACGTTTCGTGTACACACACACACAAACAAACACACACACACACACACACACACACACACACACACACACACATATATATATATATATATACACACATATATAGCTCCTTGCATTAAAGTGAAACTGGTGAACTTTTATGCTGAGATTGAAAGTTGCAAAACCCATCTACCATCGTTTTTATGACAAACATTTGGTAAGCAAAACAGGAAAAAACAAAACAATTTACCATCTCAGCATGATTTCTTTTATAAACGTCGAAATTTAATGATTAAATTTTATGCGTGGTTAAGAGGGATTTAAATACTTAATTTCTTTTTATTTTATATAATTCTTGAATAAAATTTACAGGTAAAATTTTTGAACAGACTTGAATAGAACCTTTGAGACATTAGGTACGACTTTTCAATACTATGATGCCACAATTATTATGACTAACATAAGAAAATAAGTCATGTGCAAATGGAGGAAATGAGATCAAAACTAAATTTTGATAATATAGTCAATTTAGAATATTATATTGAAAGGTTTGGATATCTGCCTTGAATTTACATGTCTATTTCAATTACATGTTACAGTAACGTTGTATGTCTTACGTACTTAGGGTGGTATATCTACCTGGAATATTGTATATGTATTGACTACGTTTACAAATTGAATGATAAAATTATTATAGGACATTTTTTTATTAAATTATTTTAAACATTAAAAATATTGGGTGCGAATTGGGGTAATAGATTATAAGTATATAAATATCACGGCTTTAATTAATTATATAATATGAATTCAAGAAATTAATTTTGTGATATAATAAGAGACAAAGTGTGAAACAAATTACTTTCTCCAAATACATTGCAATAAATCTATATACGAACAAATTTTGCAAATCCATTGACTTTGGATACTCATTAATTCTGGCGACCTTTAAGCAAATTTATACAACGATATTGATCAAAATTTTTACGGTAAAATTCGAAGACAAAGTTCTTCGAATATAATAAGGGTTCCACTTAATTTGCATTCCGATTTAGTTTAAAATACACAAAAGCCCTTAACGATAAAGCGCACATGTCATCAAAAACATTTTCCGCCAAGGAGCAAAGATTTTCATCTCGAATTGAATATTAAACTTCACAGGAGCGTCTCTATTCGATCATGGCCGGCTTTTATTTGCAAGCTACGTTTTTATTGATTTATCTCAAGGTCTTTATGGTGAAGTGTTTGCGAAAACATGTAAAATTTTAAAGCAAACATAGTTTACTTGAAAAAAAACGACCTTGGTTTAGCATAAGTTTCGCATTGAGCTTTTGTTCATAAATGTGAGCTTTTAAACTTTTTTTACACTCGGTAATTGTGTTATGAACGCCTTTAATTCTACAAGGAAACATTTTGAAATTATAATTTTAATAATTTGCATGCAGCATAATAGACCTGGAGTAAAATTGAAAATAATGAAATCAAAGCGGTAATATATTAGAAAGATATTTTATATCTAAATTTGCAAAAGAAAATGTGAAAAGATAGTTTTATATAAAAATTTTAGATAATTTTCATCCAATTAACAAAATTCCAAATTATATACTTAATGTTTCGTCATATATATTTTTATTTACGCATAAAATATTACGGTTATCATTTTCTGTGATTAATTAATTGAGGTACAAAACAATTTTAAAATAATGTAATATTTTTTGCTTGAAATTTTAATTTTAGTTTTGAATTTCAATGTTGATGAAAAATAAATTCATAGTAGCAAATAGTAGTCAATCATGGACTATCGAGATAACTATGAAAGAAATTTATAGACCGTGAATTTGAACTTCCTGTCTTCTTTTGTCTAGACGTTTAGACTGTTACAGATAGATAGATGATGTAGCCACAACGACAGGGTGCTGTTCGCGTACGGAACGCTTAATAACTTTTAAGTATAGGCCATGTGAATATGTGAATCACGCGCAAATCCTTTTGCTTCGCATATTTTCGTAGTACTAATATCGTTTTTCTTTTTATCACTAGTCTTGAATTGCTAATGCAGGATATGTTAAATACAAAGTTACATGTGTGCTAACGATGAAAAAAGTTGATACAGGAACTTCCATATTTCACGAGATATTTGATTTAGCAGGAGAAAGCACATTGTAATTCCAGTTCCATAAAGAGCACGAAGGTATCTCAAAAAGATAATAATAACAATAACTTTACTTTATTAATAATGATCAAGGTTTTATGTCCAAGATCCACCCAAGTTAATTAATTTTGCCGTGTAAACGCTCTTTCATTGCCACTTCTGAAGTTTAAATTACATAACATGAAAAAAATTTCTTCAAATATTTCAAAATATTGTATTAAAAGGTAAACCAAAATCTCATAAAAATATTAGCACTTGAACCTACTTTACACAAATATGAGGGCCTAAACCTATTTTAAAGAAATTAATTAAGAAAAAAGTTAGCAATTGAAATTTAATATAAAGGAAAATATATTTTAATTATTATTTAAAATTATGTAAAAGCATCGAAATTATTTTGCTGAAACTGCTTCCCTAGGAATAATCCATTATACTTGTAAATTAATTAACTGGTACATGCTAGATTCAACCAAGTCATAGTTTTTAACAGAGATATAATCTTGCAGTTTAAATTATTATTCGCTTCTATGTTTCTTTTAACATTTTAAGTAACACTCGTATACAACACACACACACGCACACACACACACACACACACACACACACACACACACATATATTATATATATATACATATATATATATATATATATATATATATATATATATATAATATATATATATATATATATATATATATATATATATATATGTATATATATATATATATATATATATATATATATATATATATATATATATATTTATGTCACATACACCATTTGGGCAATTTTAAGACTTACTAGCAAAATGGTATGCGAGTGTGCTTGCATACACAGCATTTGTCTTGATACGTATTTTTGTTATATCCTACTTCCGTATTCAGCAGATGACACTACACATAATACAAATTCAGCATAATTTGCATGAAATAGGTTATAAATTCTTCCAAAGTAATACTATATTGATAAACTAGCCATTTTTAATGTGTTTCAAATTTAATTAATTTATACTCTCTTTTTATAACTTTAGTTTTTTGTGCAATATACCCAAATCAATTTTATGTCTTGTATTATCTTAACGCGTAACCTCTTCAGCAAGTTTTTATGCTTCCATTTTGATCTATATTCACATTTGGAATTTCGTGAAATATAAAATTAATTTTTCTGAGAACGGAGGAATGCCCTAAGATTGATTATTTTCTTGGTCAAAATTATTTATTAAAAAAATTACTGATATCCAAAACATACCTAATTCCTTAATTCCCTTAATATAAAGACATAAGTACAAAAATTTTGATAATATATAAATAGCCATACTGTATTTAGGGATTACGTCTTATACTTACAAAAATATTTCATTAAAAACATAAAAGTGATTTCTCTGGAGCTGTCTTTCTAAACTAAGATCATCATCTTACGTAGACTTGCTTGCTTATTGTTTTAAAACTTCAGTGCAAACATTGTTTATGGTATTTTTTAAATAAAATCCATTTTCATTGACGAATATCCAACTCTTAAGGAAAAATCCTAGATCGTTTTATGACTTTAAAATTGAATCTCATTTTTTATAAATGCGTGACTTGTCCGTTTAAATGACTTTGTAGTTTTCGAAAATTGAGATGAACGTGTTTTCTGTGTGTGATGAAGAAGTATGAAGAAGCGAGTGTCAAAACTATAAAAAATATTTTAATGACTAAAGAAACGAAACAAAAAAAATTTCAAATAATCGCGTTTGCCAAAAAAGAGGTATGAATCCTATTGATAGGAATACTAATCCTATTCACGTTTCCAATTAAGTGTGTTAATATCTATTAATTTGCTTTCCCAACAATACTTACTGAATCATATATTGTTTACTATAGATAATTAAGTTAAATTTCAGTATAAATCCCCTTAGAGAAATTCTTAAATATAAAATTGAAATAATGCAAATAGTACACAACTGAAAAAAATACTTCAAATTGAACACCCTACATTGTTCGGACCTGAAAAGTATAAACGATAATAAAAATTGCATTATTACGTTGTATTCGAGAAATAAGTCTTACTTTTTATTTAAGAAATGCAAAAAAAAAATAATTAGCCTGGATATAGTCTTCAAAACTTAAGACAATAAGTTTCAGTGAATAGCATGTCACAAGTAAAACCGGGTTTAAATAAATAGATTAACGTTATCAATACAAACACCTTACTCGTTACATTAATGTTTCAAAAAACTTGCTTAAATAGTATTTGTAATAAGTTTATTATAATATGGCCTATTAAAATTTTATAATTTTTAAAGAAAAATATTTTTTTATTTTAAATATACATCCAAATAACACTTAAAATTTAGAAAATCTGTTAGAACATAGTCTGCAGGGGAACCTTTTGGTACAACCCTTAAACGTGTTTATTCATCATAATATTGATAAAAATATATTATGAAACCGCTCTCTTGACATAGCCACGTCTTATGTTCATCAGAAAGAAATAAACAGCTTATAAGCTAATACTTAACAACATGAGGAAAACTTGGTCTCGTTTTTTGAACTTTAAGCAAATAATGAAACATTTCGCAACGGACGATTTCGTTGGAAAATTATAATGGACCATTTCTTATACTTCATAAGAAATAATTTAACTTCCGTTCTTTGATAATTATTTGCTTTTAGTCGTCTTGGGAAATTTTAATTGTTTCAAGTTAATTACTCTTTCTCTCCCTCCCTTAGCCGGAACTGTAAAGTACTTGTTTATGCTTGTCGGAAGAGATATTAATAACGTCATTTTCTGTCGAGTTAAAGAAATTTGATTCTGTAAAAGTTAAATTAAATTCATTTGTACGAAATCTATGTTTGATCAAGCATTATATTACACAAATGAATCTCTTTCGATGATTACGATTGTTTTAATTAAATAAATTGAAAAGCGAGTCAAATTTCAAACAAGCATTCAAAGTTTTTGTACTCAAAATATTATATTACTGTTAATGGTTGGTATTGTAATGGAAAATAATTGGGTTAAATTAATTTTATTCCATAATTTCCTGAAAATTGTAAAAAGTAACCCCCGTAATTAACAGATCTGGGCTTTTACGATTTCAATTGATTCGTACGAATGCTGCCATTTTTTAAATCTAATGCACGGTGGCGATTTCTCTATTTAATTTTAAATAAAGGCAGTAATACCATTTATTTATATACAACTTATTTGTATTTAGGTATTGTTTTTTCATATAGATAGAACAAAAGTACTTATTTTGATGATATTCGATTTTTTATATACTTTTATGCAAAGGTCGAAAAGCTCATTCTACAATATTCAGGAATTTAAATATTCAAAGTAAGTACTTCTTACAATGCTAAGTTGTCTTTATGTTTACAGAAGTTTATAATAAGTTTCAAAATCCAGACGGGTTTTGCACTACTACTCGTATATATATCATACTTTAGAGAGCATAGTGTGTTTATTATATTATTTTTTCTTAAAGCTAGTGAATTATTTTATTCTACTTTTACAAAAACATTCTATTACAAAAATATCTACAATTAACACAAGTTAATTTTATATTAAAATAGTTTTTATAATTAATTCTGTAAAAATTCGAAAAATACCTCCTTTATTGCAAAACTCCGCATTCGCAGAAATGCTTACAATCAAACAACCACTTATCTCCAACCGCAACACTCTTTACTCCTTCCTTCAACAACTTCGTTTCTTTAGTGACTTGATTACTGATTGCTCGATTTGACATGATTGCTCGACTACATATTTTTTACTGTTTTTCACTACCACTGTTTTTGTTTGTTGATATACGCTCTAGTTGGACCTAGTTTGTGTTTTTGATTTGGATATTGTTAGACGTGTAAATACTGCATATTTGGAGGGTCTAATTCCTGGAATGTAGTTCCTGAAATAATACCTAGGGATGTTGATGAGCGACAACTGTTCCGGGAATTTCACGACGTATTGGTGTCGCAAAAAGTACAGTACACCACATTTTAAGAAGAAATAATTTGTACCCATACCATGTCCAATGAGTGCAAGCACTGCTACCTGCTGACTATCAACGACGGATAGATTTCTGTCAGGAGATGCTGCGTCGATGCAGGTAAGAACCGCTTTTTTAAATTCAATCTCATGGAGCAATGAATCATGTTTTAAAAAAACGGGAGTATTTAATATGCAAAATTTACATCAATGGGCCGACGAGAATCTCTGCATAGTTAAGGCATAGTTAGGATGTGGTTACAGTACGATGGTACACCAGCCCACTCTTCCCACGTGACAAGTAACTGAATTCTTAAATGCAACTTACCAAAATCGATGGATAAGACGTGGCGGTACAGTTGCATGGCCACTACGTCTCCCAACCTCAATCCATTGGACTATTTTCTATGAGGATATTACAAGGAGGCTGTCTCTGAGACTATTAACAATAATGAACAAAAAGACAAAAATAACATCATGTGTCTGAAGTGGTAAAAACAACGAAAAGGCTTTATGTAGTTTAAGAAGAAATTTTGTAATAAGATGCCGATTATGCATAAGAGCTAGGGGAAGATATTTTGAGTATTTACTGTATTAAAAAAAAACATAATAAATGCGGTATGATCATAAATACTACACTTGTTTTATTTTACAATGACCGAAAAAATGATCAATGGTATGGGTTTAGAAATAAAACATGTTATGAAATGTCTTAATATATATATATATATACATATATATATATATATATATATATATATATACATATATATATATATATATATATATATATATATTATATATATATATATATATATATATATATATATATATATATATATGTGGATACCAACCCACGTACCTACGAAAGCCATAAAACGTACTATTCGTATTTCGTATGAGAAAGAATCTTCGATTTCGTGTCTCTAATTTTCATTTATTTTCCATGTGCAGCTGGGTCTAAAGTCACCGACTTTAAATATAAATATATCATCATTGTCTCAGAGTTTCACTGAAGTGTAAAAACATTTTTCTTTGTAATATGGAACAATTTATTTTTTTGTTTTCTCGGTCTGAATCATGTCAAAATATGATTTAAGTTAGTATTTTCGACGCTGGCAACTTTTTTGTTGCATGGAATTATTGAGATAACTGGATATTATATCTCGTTTTGTTATATAAAATATAATAATTGTGTCATTTTATATTAATATTATAATAAATATTTATCATTTTTAACTAATGACGATTTCAAATTTTTTTCACAAAAAGAATATACGAAATTTTCTCTGATATCTATATTTATATATATATATATATACATATATATATATATATATATATATATATATATATATATATATATATATACACATATATATATATATATGTATGAAGATAGAATGGCTACGTTAACAAATTTAATGGTAAATTAATTGAAGATTTTTTTTTCTTGTAATATTTTTTTAATTCTAGTCAATAAAAAAATTCAAAACAAAACTAAAAATAGTTACTGATCCGAACTGAGGTTTAGAATGATTTTTGAAGTGGTTTTAGAATGAATGTAAGTGTTATATAAAATATTTAAAGAATATAAGGGAATAATAATTTAATTT
Organism: Druceiella hillmani; assembly: GCA_039881145.1. Lineage (NCBI taxonomy): Eukaryota > Metazoa > Arthropoda > Insecta > Lepidoptera > Hepialidae > Druceiella > Druceiella hillmani. Next base: position 20,432,780 of record JAYKKI010000012.1, read on the forward strand.
ACAAATTCCAAACAATCTATGTTAATGGTAATGTCTTGGGTGAAACTAATATATACTAGTTAATTGAATGCATCTGAAATAACTGATTAATAGAAAAATTAAATTATAATGAATGTTGAGTTTCGATAAACATATTTTTCAGTTCATATATTATATATTAAGTGCAATAGACCAAAAACATATTTTGATTGGTTTCTTTTTTGTTTGTCACTTAATAGATTTCGTTAATTTTATATAATTATATATCCTTATTAATATAAATGTTCATTTATATTAAAATTTAAAATTTAACTATTTATTAAATGATGTCTTTAAAATAGGTTCAAGTACTCATATTTATGGATATAATAGTCAGACTATGGTTTGACTTTTAATTCATTATTTTAGAATATTCCATGCTAATATTTTTCATGTTAGGTGTAATTAAGGAGAAGAAGCAGCAAAGATAGTGCGTATACGGCATAATTAATTAAATTGGACCTATCTTGGAAATAAAACCTTGATCACAATTGAAAAAGTAAACCTTTTTGCTAATACTATCTTTACGATATCTTCGTGCTCTTTATGGAATTTGAGTTATAATCTGTTATCACCTATCTGTATTTCATCATCTGTATCATCTATCTGTATATGACAATCTAAACATCTAGACAAAGTATGACAGGAACTTAAAATTCACATTCTTTCATTATTATCACGATAGTCCATAAATGAATACTATTATAATTTTCAGTTTTATGTTGCTATTCCCACATTAGAAAAAAAAAGAATTTCATTTTCATTAACAGTAAGATGCAATACTAATACCTTTCTAATAGCTGTTATAAACTGCTATGAACAATAAATTATATCGTTGTAAAATATCTTGTACCTAAATTAATTAATCACAGAAAATCCTGATACCAATTTTTTTTATACTTAATTGCATAAATAATAGAATACATAAAGACATTTTAAGTGCTGGTTGGCAGTGTTGATTGTCAGCTGAAAGTTATATAAAATTCTTATACGATAACATAATTTCACTTTTTTATTGCAAAAGTGGATATAAAATATCTTCATAATAGATTACCTCTATAATTTCATTACCTTGAATTTTCCTCAAGTTTATATAATGCTGCATGCAAATTAATAAAATTATATTTTTGTAACGTTTCCTTCTGGGATTAAAGGCATTCATAATTCATTTACCAAGCATTAGGAAAGTTTCAAAGCTCGCATTTATGAGTAAAGCTCAAGAAGAAATTTTTGCTAAACCACGTTGTTTATAAATTAACCTCAAAACAGGTAACCTTTGTTTGCTTTAAAATTTTACGTGTTATCGCAAACATTTCATCAGATAAACCTTGAGGTAAATCAATAAAAAGACGTAGCTCTCAAATAAAAGCCAACAACGAACGAGTGAGGACGCTCTCGTGGATTTAATATTCAAGCCCAGATGAAAATCTTTGCTACGTGGCAGAAAATGTTTTTGATAAGGGATTTCGTATATTTTAGGCTAAATCGGAATGCAAATTGAGTGCAACCGTTATTAAATTTTAAGAAATTCGTCTTCGAATTTTACCGTAAAAGTTATATTCATATCTACATGTGTAAATTTGCTTAAAAGTCGCTAGAATTAATGAGTATTCAGAAAGTCAATAAATTTTCAAAATTTGTACATTATTTACTGAGATTATCTACACTGCTCAGTGGGAATAAATAGATTTGTTGGAATGTATTTATATGAAATAAAAATCCTTACACATTTCATCTCTTATTATACCATAAAATTAATTTCTTCCATTTATATTACGCATTTAATTAAAGTGTTTTATTTATTTTTTTCTGATCTATAACTCAGTTCTGATCGGTAATTACTTTTACTTTATTTCTGAATTTGATATTGAATAATATTCAAAAAATATTATAGGGAAACAAATTTCTTACACTAATTTATCATTAAATGGTAAGTGTATCTTCATATACATATATATATATATATATATATATATATACATATATATATATATATATATATATATATATATGTATATACAAACATGTTTATATAAATATATACATATAGGGTAGAGCGGGTCTAGTTGAGTATAGGGGCAAGTTTTGCAATCGAAATATCTCGAAAACTATTCACCGCACACGAGGGCATCAAATAGCGAAAAGAAGAGATCGCGGGAGCAGAACTCATTGCGCGACCGCCAGCGTCGACTAGTCGACCGAGTAAAGTACAGGCGCGCATTGTTTATTCTATGACCAAAAAGTAAAATAATTGTAAACCGGAATATTTGTAATACTTTTGATATGTATAAAGGTTCTGGGTATAATTATAACTGTTTTTTCATAACCTCGCTTTTGTTTTAAAATTTCGGGTTGGGGTTAGTTGAGCTATAGTTTCTCAACTAACAAAGCAAAGGCTGTCAACGACGAGGGAAAAAGTGTGAATGCCGCCGCCAAATAATTCAATATTAAAAGGATGACTTTGACAAGATTTTTGAAGAAATTAAATGAAGGTGGTGATTCATCCATGAGTTATGCAACACCGAGGCAAGTATTTTCTCCCACGCAAGAGAAATCTTTAAAAAAACACATATTACAAATGGCATCAATCTTTTATGAATACCCCCAAAAGACGTTCGTCCTACGAGTGTGCTGCTAAATTTGGCATTAATATGCCATCCTCCTGGACTGCAAATACGATATCCGGAAAAGAATAGCTTACGATGTTTTTAAAACGAAATCCGGAGCTATCCATTCGAAAGCGAGAATCCAGTAGCCTTGGTAGAGCAACATTATTTAATGCTCAGAATGTCAAAGTTTTTTTTTGACAAATTAGCTGAAGTAATGGATAAATATGGATTTAGTGCGTCAGACATTTGGAATGTGGATGAAACAGGAGTGACCACTGTGTTAAAGCCAAATAAAATTGTAACTGCCAAAGGTAAGCATAACGTCGGCGCTATTATTTCTGGGGAACGATGTAGTAACGTTACAATAGTAACTGCTGTATCTGCTTATGGAAATACAGTATCTCTTATGTTTGTGTTTCCCAGAAAATAATTTAAGAACCACATCCTTAATGGTGACCACCAATGGTGACACTTCTGGATGTATAGGAGAAAGAAATGCCAAAACAGACGAAGAATTCCTTCAGTTTATGCAACATTTTATAAAACATGTGAAACCATCCATGGAGCACCGTGTTTTGTTGGTATTAGACAATCTTTCCTCCCATTTGAATGTGGAGACACTAAATTTGGCCAAAGAGAACGGAGTTGTAATGTTGTCCTTTGTCGCATTGTAGCCACTAACTACAACCTTTGAATGTCTCGGTATTTTTACTATTCAAAAAGTATTGCACTGCTGCTAAAAATACATGGCTACGAAATATCCCGGGAAAGACCCTAAATATTTATGATAAACCAAAAATTGTCGCTGATTCGTTGCCGTTTGCTCAAACAAGTATAAATATTGTCAACAGTTTCCGAAAGACTGCCATTATTCCGTATAATGCAAATATTTTTAGTGAGGATGAGATTTCACCATCATTTGTGACTGACCGTCCAGATCCAGAAACTGCCGAGCTGGAAAAGGATCATCCAGAGCACGCTGGAATGTCCAAAACTGAACTTAATCCTACTTCTTCTGCCTCCACCAGCCAAGCTGAACCCGAACCTGGGTTAAGCAACAAAGAAAACGAGCTGACCGATCTAACGCATATATTTTCCCCGAAGATTGTCCGACCATACCCAAAGGCAGGAACAAAAAAGTAACCAAAACTAACAGAAGAAAGAGGAAAGCTGCTGTTCTAACAAACACCTCCGAAAATAATGCATTACAAGAGCAACAAAATAAAGCTACTAAAAAAGTTAAAAAATCAAGGAAAAACATCAAACATCAAACACAAGGAAGAATAGTTTTTCTAAAAAAGTACTCAAGTCAAGTGACAAAAGCAACGATGATGATTATTCCTGTCTGATTTGTTGCGAAGGCTACTCTGAAAGTTTACCAGGAGAAACATGGATCCACTCTCAAGTTTGCAGGGAATTGGCACATATAAAATGTGCGCCAGGTGCTGGTCTTACTTTCGTTTGTATCAATTGCGACAGTGACAATGACAATTAAGTTTCCGATATCTTATTAATATTTTATTTTATGATATAAGCTTTATTGACAATTATATAAATATTCAAGTCTGAATTTGAACAAAAAGACTGGATCTAATCCTAAATTTAAGCTTAAGATACGTTAATGTTTTGTTGATTCCATCTTCAGTTTATTATTCAAAGAACATGACTTTTAGTTTTGTTGTTTTGTTACTAAAAGACTATAAATAAAAAGTTAATTGTGAAACAGAAATTTTATTTTAAGTCTAGTTAATATTGAACCCATGGTTTGACTAGACTTTCCAAGTGCTCAATTTGCCCCATACCCTTGCTCAACTTACCTCACCTATCGTACCCCACGTTGAGCGTAATTGACTTTCTGCATTTAAACAGGTGTCAGTTTTAAACTTGACTTGTTAGAAATACATTACTATGAACACTTTTGCAAAGGCATAAGTTAGTAATCCATCAGTATGCAAGCTATTAACTTATCGTTGAGGCGCTATAACCACTCAAGCAAAAATTGCTCAACTAGCCCCGCCCCACCCTACATATAGATATATATACATATATATATATATATATATATATATATATATGTATATATATATATATATATATATGTATATATATATATATATATATATATATATATATATATATATATTTATGAAAATACAGTGGCTATGTTTAAAGTTTTAATTATAAATTATTGAAAGAATATTTTATATCAGTCGTATTTTTTTAATATTAATCAATAAACAAATTTGAAAATTAACTAAAAATTATTACCGGTCCGAACTGAGGTTCATAAAAAAATAACTGTTGTTTATAAAAAAAATAAATAATAACACTTTAATTAACTGCGTAATATAAATAGAAGAAATTAACTGTATGGTATAATGAGAGATGAAGTATGTAAGGAGATTATTTCATACAAATACATTCCAACAAACCTATTTATTTCCACCGAGCAGTGTCGATAATCTCAGTAAATAACCTACAAATAATTTTGCAAATTTATTGACTCTCTATATACTCATTAATTCTTGCGACATTTAAGCAAATTTACACATATCTAAACTTTGATGGTACAATTCGAAGATGAACTTCTTCGAATATAATAACGGTTCTACTCAATTTGCATTCCGATTTAGTCTAAAATACACAAAAGCCCATAACGATAAAACGCAAGTATCACCAAAAATATTTTCTGCAACGTAGCAAAGATTTTCATCTCGGCTTAAATATTGAATCCACGAGAGCGTCCCCACTCGTTCGTTGCTGGCTTTTATTTGAGAGCTACACCTTTTTATTGATTTACGTCAAGGTTTTTCTGATGAAATGTTAGAGATAATACATAAAATTCAAAAGCAAACAAAGTTTACCTGTTCTGAGGTTAATTTTAAAAGCAACGTGGTTTAATAAACATTTCTTCTCGAGTTTTACTCATAAATGCAAGCTTTTAAACTTTCCTAACGCTTGGTAAATTAATTATGAATGCCTTTTATCCCACAACGAAACGTTATAAAATTATAATTTTATCAATTTGCATGCAGCATAATATAAACTTGAGGAAAATTCAAGACAATGAAATTAAAGAAGTAATATATTATGAAGATATTTTTTATCCACTTTTGCAACATAAAAAGTGAAATTATGTTATCATATAAGAATTTTAGATAACTTTCAGCTAACAACCAACACTGCTAACTAGCATTTTAAATGTCTTTATTCATTCTATTATTTATGCAATTAAGTATAAAAAAGATTGGGATCACCATTTTCTGGGATTAATTAATTAATTTAGGTAAAAGATATTTTACAACAATGTAATTTATTGTTTATACCAGTTTAGAATAGCTGCTTGAAAGGTATTAGTTTCGCATTATAATGTTGATCAAAATTAAATTCCATGCTTTTTTAACGTGGGAATAGCAAAGTAAAATTTCAAATAATATTAATTTATGGACTATTTTTATAATAATGAAAGAAGATTTTCAACTGAAATTTGCTCCTGTCTTATTTTGTCTAGATGTTTAGATTTACTAGATATTTAGATTGATACAGATAGATGATGTGACGGTAACAATAGGGTTCCGTTCGGGTACAGAACGTCTGAAAACGTATAAAAATATGCTAAGTTAATATGTGAATCCATACATTCCTTTGCTCTATTTAGTTGGGTAAAAATAAAATTAGTGTTCTCTTTATTACAAGTCTTGACTTTCTAACGTAATGTAATGCATGCCAAGTATAAAGTTACATATGTGCTAACAATGAAAATAGTTGATACCGGAAGTTCCTATTTCACGAGATATTTAATTTAGCAGGTGGCAGCAGATTGTACCTCACATTCAATAAAGAGCATGAAGATATCGTAAAGATAATATTAAGAAAAGTGTTACTTTTTTAATTACAAGTTAATTAATTATGCCGTTTGAACGCACTTTCATTGCCGCTTCTGATCCTTAAATTACCTAACATGAAAATTATTAGCTTGGAATATTTCAAAATAATGACTTAAAAGATAAACCAAAATTTGGCAATTATATCCATAAATATGAGGATTTGAATCTATTTTAAAGATATCAGTTAACAAAAAGTTATGGGTTAAATTGTAATATACATGAATATTTATATTAATAAGGATTTATAATTATATAGAATTAATGAAATCTATTACGTGACAAACAAAAAAGAAAACCAATCAAAGTATGTTTTTTGATCTATTTTAATTCACATATAATATTTGAACGGAGTTATTTCTCCGCGTATTTTGAAAATATTCAATCATACTTCGGCAATCAAATATAACAAAAATAAAACATTGGGCAAACTTACTAACTAATTTTTAAAAAAATGATTTCAAATTATGTATTTATTTGCAATATTATCTTAAGATGCATTAAATTAACTGGTACATATTAGATTCACCCAAGGCATTGCCATAAACATGGATTGTTTAGAACTTCTAAATTAATTAAATTAAGAACTTGTAAATTAACACAATAACACTTGCATTCAAAATATTCATTCTAAAAATTTTAAACTGTACACTTACATCATATGATGTAAGTGTACAGTTTAAAATTTTTAGAATGAATATTTTGAATGCAAGTGTTATTATATATACAGTATAAATTATTGTAAATCATTTTAACTCCTTAGTAAGCTTTTGTCATACCTTGTCATCGTGACCGTTATTATTTCACTAAGAATCTTTACTTCGTATTTTATGCACGTGATGCTTATGATTATGTTTATATTATTTAATATTGTTATTGTGGTATGTTCATTTATGTCAGAATTGTTTGTGAATTTTTAAGGCTTATTGGTTAAACGGCAAGGGAGTGTGCCTGTATACACAAAACTTATCTTGATTTTTATTTTTATTATATTATTCCACCTGGATATTATCTTTTATTATCCCACATGAAATAACACTATGATATATAATAGAAATTAAGCTTAACGTTCATGAAACGGGTTATAGTTCTTCAAATTAAACAAGCCATTTATAATCTGTTTTTAATTAAATTAATGTATAATCTCTTTTTATAGTTTTAATTTTTTGTGCAAAATACACAAGCAATTATTATGTTATTTATTTATCTTAAGGCGTATCCCCTTCAGCAAGTTCAAAGTTTTTATGCCTTTATTTTGACCTACAATATTTAGAATTTCGTGAGTTTTACAATTAATATTTGTCAGAAAGTTGTTTTGAAAGTATAACGATGAATGAGAAATGCCCTAACTTTGATTATTGGTATAATCATAATTAGTCACAAAACTAATTATTAATAAACAAAACATATCAAGAAAAGGCGAGTCGTTACAAAATAGAACAAATATTTTTAAATGAAAAAAAGGTAAATATTTATAGAGATTTATTGTAAAACTAGACCTAAAACATATTATGGAAAAGAAGCTAGAAATTTAGTTCAGAAAAAATATGTAGATCTTACCTAATTATCTTAATGTAAACAAATATGTACCGAAAATTCGTTATTATTTTAATAACCATAGTTAATCTTGAGATTTAGTCCTACACTTACGAAATTTGGAATTCGTATTATTATATTTAATTAAAATCATAAAAGTTATTTCACTAGAGCTGTTTTCTTAAACTTATTTTATCCTCTTAGACAGATTTGCTGTCTTATTTTTTCTTTAAACATTAGTGCAATATTCAACAAGTATTTTTAAATCATGATGATTTTCATTGACTTACATACCACTTATAAGATAAACCGTAGACTGCTTTATTACTTTAAAATGGGATCTCATTTTTTTATAAATAACTCACACGTCAGCTTAAATAATTCAATAGTTTAATAGTGTTTGAAAACTGAGATGTATGTATTTTTTGAATGAGTAAAAAATTATACAAATTATTTTAATGAGGGAAAAGTATTAACAATATATTTAAATAATCGCACTTGCAAAAACCATGTATGAAATCGTATTCACACTTGCATTATATATTTTTAATGGCCATGTAAATTGCGTCCCCAGCAGCATATACTGAATCTTTATTTTGTTAATTTATATGATTAAGATCAATCGCAGTTTTAAATCCCTGGAGAAATTTGTAAAATTTAAAATATAAATAACGCAGAATAATCCATAACTGGAAAAATTACGTCAAATCGAATACTTCATATTGATCGAATCTGTAAAGCATCAACAACACCAATTAAAATGAGGTTATTACGTTGCATAGTACTACTCAAGAAGTAAGGTCTAAATACTTACTTTAGAAGTGGAGAGAAAATTAATTTGCCTCGATATAGTCTTCAAATCTTCTCTTAAGTTTCAGTAAATAGCACATCAATTGTAAGACCAGACTTAGACCAATAATTTTTAAATCAATGAATTCGGAGCCTACGGTTTTATTTAATAATAAACTAATTAAATTGATCAATAAATAAAATTTAGTTTGAGAAATTACGGGATGAATAATAATATAATATTTTGTATTTCACTGTAAAATTGAGTTTTTGGTTTAGTATATTTGAGGTAATTAGAAGATGATAATTTTTCTCTAACAAGTTTTATTGAAAATGCACATCAGAAGAGCAGAGTGAGTTTAAGAATTTTATATGGTAAAAAGGTTTTATTGATGTATTTATTTTTATACATAAAATTATTTCCAGATATCATCTAGTTTATATTTTTTAATAAATTAGGTATTGAAGATAATACCTTGTAATATATGGATTAACTTTACCGATATGAACGCCATGCTTCGTTATAGTACTGATTCAAAAATATGTTACTTAGATAATATATTTAAAAAATTTATTATAGTAAGTTCAGTTCCTAGTTATTATTTTAAATCCAATTGAAACTCACTGCACTGTTTGCGCTTTAAAATAAACACAAGAATTTTCACCATTAAATGAAACTACGTGATGTAGTATTATTTCTACTTTAAAGAAAGTAGAAATAATACTACATCACGTAGTTTTATTTAATTGTGAATAATGAATTTCTACAAAATTAACGCCAAATATATTCAACATCAGAACTTTGTAAAGATTTTTCCTGTTTTCCGCAATAATTTTGTTATGTTTTTTCCAATGTTATGGTCTATTAAAATATCACAATCATTAAAGAAAAATAATTTTCTATCTTAAATACGCAAGAAAAAATATTTTCTATCTTTAATATAAAGTTTCCTTATCTCTAAGTTATATTTGCATAAATAATACTTAGAGAGAAGGAAACCTTTTAAAGCCTAGTCTTTACGTATTTACTCAACAATTTTGACAAATATATTATTAAAACGCTTTCCTGAATTACGTAATTAAGTATCATGTTCATCAGAGAGAAGTTAACCGCTTACGAGCGGTGATGTGCCGGAAAATTGGCCATTTTGTGCCAGTACTTGACCAGATAAGGAAAGCTTCGTTTCGTCTGTTCAAATTTAAGCAAATAATGAAACATTTTGCGATTGACGACTTATTTGAAAAATTAGTAGAGACCATTCCTTATATTTCACTGGAAACAATTTAACTTTCGTTCTTTTATAAATATTTGCTTTTGGTTGTAGTGAAATTTGATATTTTAATTGTTTCAGGTTAACTTCTCTTTCTCTCCCCTAGTACTAGCCGTAATTGTCAGCAGAGATATTACTAACTTTTTTTAGTGTTGAGTTAAAACAATCTGAAAATCGTAAAGACTCCAAATTATTTCATTTGCTCGAAATCTAGGTTTGATCAATATTTATATTACACAAATTAATTTTATTAGACGATGACGATTGTTTTTAATTAAAAGTGAAGACAAGTGAGTCAAATTTCAAGCAAGCTTTCAATGTTTTTTTACTCAAAATATTATATTACCTTTAATGCTTGGTATTATAATTATGTTAAATTCCTTGGATTAAATACTTTCCTGAAAACTGTAGAAAATAACCTTGTAATTAATGAATCTGTCCTTTTGCAATTTGTCCTTGTTTGTATTAATACTGGAATTCTTTAATTTTACAAAAATATTTTTTAACTTATTGGGTGTCATTGCATGGCGACCATTTCTCTATTTAATTTTACATGAAGGTAGAAATTTTATTTATTTATATACGAATTTTTTGTATTAAATCATTGTATTTCATATGATTAAAATAAAGATACTTACCTCAATGATATTCGATTTTCTGATTTAATCTGCAAAAAAAAATACTGAAGATATGTGTTACCTAAATAAAGAAAAGCTCATTTCATAATACTTAGCAATTTAAATGTTCAAAGAAAGTAATTCTTCCTACAATATCAAATTGCCTTTATATTTACAGAACATTATATTTAATTTCAAATCCAGCACGGATTTTACAACTAGTTGTAAGTGAAGGTATATATACACACACACATACGTGTATATATATATATATATATATATACATGTATATATATACATATACATATATATATATATATATATATATATATATATATATATATATATATATATATCTTTACTTCACATAGCCCACATTGATAATCCCTTTATTCGAAAAGTTATTTTGACTTGTTGAGATATTTAATTCTATAACAATCCCCTTTTTTAAACATCAAGCTTCTTTGTACTTATAAAACAATAGCAAAAGTTAAAGATCAGCAACCTTTTTTTGCAAAGATTTAATATTTACATTTAAGAATTGTTACTTTAATAAAAGTAGTAATAGTACGGATTCTATTAATTAAACTTTATTAACAAAATAAACTATTATAAATATCAATATTTCAAATATCTACAAATGATGTGCTAGAAAAAAATTTGGAAATTTTATTAAATTTTACAATACTTTCACTTGAAAACTTGCTATTTGAATTTGAAAATTCTTCAATATTTCATACGTATATACTACTTCTATTACAAATGAAATGACTGTATTTTAATCAGAATGACATTATCAGTTATTAGATTTGATTAAACGGATCATAATAAACAGAGTTTTTTTAGATGTCATTTCATTTTACACACACACATATATATATATATATATATATATATACATATACATATACATATACAAATATATGTATATATATATATATATATATATATATATATATATATATATATATACATATACATATACATATACAAATATATGTATATATATATATATATATATATATATATATATATATATACTTCTCGCTAGTGAAGAGTTCTGTGAATCGTTCGGAATCATCATCAGAACATGGTCCACTAGTGACCACTCGTCATAGGAGTAATACCAATCCAATATTGATAGAGCTACAGCTTGTTATAGAGAATATTCTGTTCTCATTAGTTGAGAAATTTCTTGGAATATCTTTAGAGTTCATCATAAAATCATGACTATATATACCTAGAATATATCCCAAATCATTTCGTATCAGAAAAAAGGGAAAACAAATTTGTTGTTGCATCTCAATGTCATGACGACACATAGGTGACAAAAATTATACTCGTCCATTTCAGAAAATTTCTCTGTGAAACCGTTTGAAAAGAACAAACACGCAATAAGAGATAATTGTATCGTAGAATTGATAAGCTAATTGCAAGATTTGTGGCTTAAATTCAGAAACTGTTTAAAGTGGATATCATAGCATAATGAAATTTTTTGTTATATTTGAGTTTCTTTGAAGTCTGTTACCTCATAAAATGTCTACCAATTGATTTATTATATGTAGTATGAAGAAATTTTATTTGAAGATGTTTATGTTAATGTACATTTAAGTTAAAGTTTTTTCTTCTGTACTGATTTTATTGCTAACTGTAACTAGTTACATATCAGAATTTTGCAATAAATTATTTTTGAGAAAAAGAGAATTCATAATAACTGAAACACTGTCCACAGACAGCGAATTTATTTTCTAATTTTCATACTGAAAACATGAAAATTTTACACAATCAAATGAAATAATGGCAAATTAATTGCCATTATTTTTTTATATTTAAAATTAAGAAATAAAATTATGGGAAATAATTTTCCATTATTTTCTTTCTAAATTTTTATTCAGAACTATATAAAACTACGTGATTTAATACTATTTGAATCGTTGTGTGTCATCTTTAGGTGCGCAATTTCTAAAGATGCTCAATCTTTACAAATTGCCCACCTGAAGATGTTGCAATAAAATCTAGGTCGCGGTTAAGAAATTAAATAAATTGGAAATAATACTACATCATGTTGTATCATTTAGTTGCAAGTAAAAGTTATTTGTTTACATGTTACCTAATACAACAGCTATGGTTAACGGTGTTTATAAATGCCTTAATTTAAAATGTACTACTTTGTTAAATTATAATCATATAGAATTTATGTGTTTAACTACAATCAGTTACGTTCATTACCGTACATATTTATTTCTGAAAGTATTAAGAATATATTATATATCAATAGTAAAACTTAAGAATTAGCAGAGCAGGACCTTAATACATTTTAAATTAATTGGTCCTCTTTAGAAATATATAGTGCGTTTCTCGTACGTTTTACTTATTTTCACAAAAGTAAAAGCATCTGTCGAACTTATCTATTAGAGAATTATATTTCAAATACAGAAAATTTTACATATTAATTTTTTTGGTGAAAAATTTTTCAATCGTCAATATTTACAATGACATTAACATAAAATGACCCAGTTATTATATTTTATACCAAAAAAGAGATATAATATCTAGTAACACAAATTATTCCATGCCATAACAAGCTTTCCATCACCGTATATTCTAACTTAAATCATATTTTGATGTAGTCAAGATCGAGGAAACAAGCTGTAAGACGGAATAGAAATCGGTCCACATATCAAAGAAAATAGCTTTTAAACTTCAGCGAAATTCCGAGATACTGAAGATATATTTATTTCAACGAAAGTGTCTTCGGTCCCATCTGCACATGGAAATTAAATGAAAACTAAAGATACGAATTCAAAGATTATTTCTTGTATGAAATACGAGTAGTGACGCTTTATGGCTTTCGTATGTTGGATGATATTTTTACCGGGGATATTGTGCATCTATTGACTAGGTTTACAAATTGAATTATGAATAACAATAGGACATTTTTTTAAAATATTTTTGTAAAATTAATAAATAACAAACATAAACAATAAACTAAAAGTAATTAGTGGCTCGAATTGAGGTAATAGATTATAAATATATAAACAACAAGGCTTTTATTAATTATATGATGTAAATTGAATAAATAAATTTTGTGATATAATATAAGACGAAGTCCGAAAATAAATTATTTTCTCCAAATACATTGCAATAAATGTATATAGTCTTACCGCATAGAGTAGACTATTTCAATAACTAATCCACCAACAAATTTTGCAAGTTCATTGACTCTTTGGATACTCATTAATTCTTGCGACTTTTAAGCAAATTTACACAACGATAATGATATAAACTTTTGTAGTAAACTTTGAAGATGAACTTTTTCGAATATAATAACGGCTCCATTCGATTTGCATTCGAATTTAGATTAAAATACACAAAAGCCCTTCACCATAAAGAGCACGCGTCATCAAAACCATTTTCCGCCACGGAGCAAAGATTTTCATCTCGGATTGAATATTCACGAGAGCGTCACCACTCGATTGTGGCTGACTTTTATTGGCAAGCTACGTTTTTTATTGATTTATCTCAAGGTCTTCGTGGTGAAGTGTTTGCGATAACACGCAACATTTTAAAGCAAACCATTTAAGGTTAATTTTAAAGGCGACGTGGTTCAGCAGAGATTTAGCCTTGAGCTTTTACTCTTAATGCGAGCTTTGAAACTTTCTCAACGCTCGGTAATTGAATTATGAATGCCTTCAATTCCACAGGAGACATTTTAAAATTATAATTTTAATAATTTCCATCTAGCATAATACAACCTTGAGGAAAATTAAAGACCATCAAATCAAAGAGACAATATATTAGAAAGATATTTTGTATTTACATTTGCAAAAAAAAATATATAAAGTTATTTTTCAGCTAACCAGCAAAATTCCAAATAAGGCATTTAATATTTCATCATACATTGTTATATTTATGCAATTAAATATAAAATATATTAAGATTACCACTTTCTGAAATAAATTAGTTAATTTAGGTACAAAATTATTTCAAAATGATGTACTTTTTTTTAAATGAGCTACTAGGAAGGTGTTAGTTTTGTATTTCAATGTCGATAAAAATAAAATTCAAATGTTTCCCTACGTAAGAATAACCACTCTCCATTTTAAAATTGCAATTTAATATAAATAAATTAATTGAATATAATAAAATTAAAATTTAATATAAAAAATAAATAAATAAATTTAAAAAATATTAGTGCTAAATTATGTACTACCGAGATAATTATGAAATAAAATTACCAACCGTGAATTTCTAGTTCTTGTCTTATTTTGTCTAGACGTTTAGACTGTCACAGACAGATAGATGACGTAGTCACAACAACATTTTCGTAACACTAAAATCGTTTTTCGTTTTATCACCACTTTTGAATTACTAATGCTTGATATGTTAAATACAGAGTTACATGTTTGTTAACAATAAAAAAAGTTGATAGTGTCATATTTGATGAGATAGGTATTTGATTTAGCAAGAGACAGCAGATTATAAATCAAATTCCTTAAAGAGCACGAAGGTATCTGGAAAAGATAATATTAACAAAAAAGTTAGTACTTTTAATAATGATCAAGATTTTATGCCCAAAATCCACCCAAGTTAATTAATTATGCAGTGTAAACGCACTTTTGTTGCCACTTCTGATCTTTAAATAATACGAAAATTTTTATTTGGTTATTTCAAAATATTGTTTTAAAAGGAAATCTAAATCTCTAATGAATATGACAGTTTGAACCTACTTTACACAAATATGAGCAACTGAGCTTAAAGAAATAATTATTAAAAAATGTTAACAGTTATAACTTAATATAAACGACCATATATATTAATTGGGTTTTAAATGTATATAAAATATCAAAATCTATTAAGTGACAAAGAAAAAATAAAACCGACCAAAATTTGTTTTTTTTTTGGATAAATTGTATTTGATATGTAAAATATGAACAGAGTTTCTATGCCGCTGAAAAGAAAACATTTGTCAAAATGTATTTATAATTTAATTTTTCAATTAATTACGGTTTTCTCCGCTTTCCTAGGAATAATCAATTACACTTGTGAATTAAAAGTTTCTTCAAGAAAAAAGTTAGCGCCAATTTTATTGCAAGTTTTCAAGAAAAAAATTTTCAAATTATTTTCAATATTTTCTCAAAAAAATATACTGTACCCGTTGTATAATACTAGTTTTAACCAAGTCATTGTGTTTAACATAGATTTTTTGAAACTTGCAGTTTAAAATATTATTCACTTTTGTGCTTCTTTAACATTCCGTGACACTCTCATTCAAAATATTCATTTCAAAAATTTCAAACTTTATACGCTAACAGCATAATATATATATATATATGTATATATATATATATATATAATTATATATATATGTGTGTGTGTGTACATATATAAAAAACTATTGTAAATCATTTTAACTGCCCGGTAACCCTTCTTAGTACTTTATCATCGTGACCAATCGATTTGGTATCTACGATTTAATTGTAACATTTTTAATATAATACTTTTCATATAAATTAACTGACCAGGAGTAAAATTTTGTTTTGTGAATTACGGGACGAATAAAAATATTTGCTTTTCAGTGTCAAGTTTAGTTTTTGGTTTAGTATATTTGGAGTAATTAGATCATCACTCATCGTAATAATGATAAATATATTATAAAACCGCTCTCCTGAATTAAATAGTCACGTCTCATGTTCATCAGAAAGAAATAAACCACTTACAAGCTAATACTTGACAGGATGAGGAAAACTTCGTCTCGTCTCTTGAACTTTAAATAAATAATGAAACATTTCGCAACAGACGACTTCGTCCGAAAATATAATGGACCATTTCTTATACTTCATAAGAAATAATTTAACTTCCGTTCTTTGATAATTATTTGCTTTTAGTCGTCTTGGGAAATTTTAATTGTTTCAGGTTAATTACTCTTTCTCTCCCTCCCTTAGCCGGAACTGTAAAGTACTTGTTTATGATTGTCGGAAGAGATATTAATAACGTCATTTTCTGTTGAGTTAAAGCAATTTGATCCTGTAGAAGATAAATTAAATTCATTTGTACGAAATCTATTTTTGATCAAGTATTACATTACACAAATTAATCTCTTTCGATGATTACGATTGTTTTAATTAAATAAATTGAAAAGCGAGTCAAATTTCAAACAAGCATTCAATGTTTTTGTACTCAAAATATTATATTACTGTTAATGGTTGGTATTGTAATGGAAAATATTTGGGTTAAATTACTTTTATTCCATAATTTCCTGAAAATTGTAGAAAGTAACTTCCGTAATTAACAGGTCTGGGCTTTTACGATTTCAATTGATTCGTACGAATGCTGCAATTTTTTAAATCTAATGCACGGTGGCGATTTCTCTATTTAATTTTAAATAAAGGTAGTAATACCATTTATTTATATATAACTTATTTGTATTTAGGTATTGTTTTTTCATATAGATAGAATAAAAGTACTTATTTTGATGATATTCGATTTTTTATATGCTTTTATGCAAAGGTTGAAAAGCTCATTCTACAATATTCAGGAATTTAAATATTTAAAGTAAGTACTTCTTACAATGCCAAGATGTTTTTATGTTTACAGAAGTTTACAATAAGTTTCAAAATCTAGGCGGGTTTTGCACCAGTACTCGTATATATATATATATATATATATATATATATATATATATATATATATATATATATATATAAATATATATATATATATATATATATATATATATATATATATCATACTTTAGAGCGCATATTGTGTTTATTATATTATTTTTTCTCATAGCTAGTGAATTATTTTATTCTACTTTTACAAAAACATTATATTACAAAAACATATAAAATTCACAAAAATTAATTCTTTTAAATTAATTTTTATAATTAATTCTTATTGCAAAACTCCGCATTCGCAGAAATGCTTACAACCAAACAACCGCTTATCTCCAACCGCAACACTATTTGCTCCTTCCTTCAACAACTTCGATTCTTTAATGAATTGATTGTCGCTCGGAACTAACTAAATGTTTTTATTGTTTTTTATTACCACTGTTTTAATTTGTTGATATACGCTTGAATTGGACCTAGTTTGTGTTTTTGATTTGGATATCGTTTGACGTGTAAATACCGCATATTTGGAGGGTCTAATTCCTGGAATGTAGTTCCTGAAGAAATACCTAGAAATGTTGATGAGCGTCAACTGTTCCGGGAATTTCACGACGTACTGGTGTCGCAAAAAGTAGAGTACACCACATTTTAAGAAGAAATAATTAGTACCCACACCATGTCCGATGAGTGCAAGCACTGCTACCTGCTGACTATCAACGACGGATAGATTTCTGTCAGGAGATGCTGCGTCGATGCAGGTAAGAACCGCTTTTTTAAATTCAATCTCATGGAGCAATGAATCATGTTTTAAAAAAACGGGAGTATTTAATATGCAAAATTTACACCAATGGGCCGACGAGAATCCCCGCATAATTAAGACAAGATAGATTTCATCATAAATTGGAAGTAAATTTGTCTTTGGAATCCTGGATGGAAAAATTATCGGTTCATTTGAACTTCCATCGAGCCTTAATGAAATTTGTTATCTACGGTTTTTAAGAGACAACTTGGAAATCTGTTTGATGAAATACCATAAAGTGTACGTGATAGGATGTGGTTACAGCACGATTATGCACCAGCCCACTCTTCCCACGCGACAAGTAACTGAATTCTTAAATGCAACTTACCAAAATCGATGGATAGGACGTGGCGGTACAATTGCATTACCACAACGTCTCCCAACCTCAAGCCATTATACTATTTTCTATGAGGATATTTCAAGGAGGCAGTCAATGAGACTATTAACAATAATGAACAAAAAGACAAAAATAACATCATGTGTCTGAAGTGGTAAAAACAACGAAAAGGCTTTATGTAGTTTAAGAAGAAATTTTGTAACAAGTTCCTGGTTATGAATAAGAGCTAGGGAAAGATATTTTGAGCATTTACTGTAATAGAAAAAAACATAATAAATGCGGTATGATCATAAATACTACACTTGTTTTATTTTACAGTGACCGAAAAAATGATCAATGATATGGATTTAGAAATAAAACATGTTATGAAATGTCTTAATATATATATATATATATATATATATACATATATAGGTATTTTTTACTATGGAAACTAAATATGTAGGGAAAGAAATAAGTATTAATTGAAGCAAAAATCAATGACTCAGTCAGTTCATCCTTAGGTCCAGCATTGGACAAATAAAAGACGATTTCACTGTTTTGACCTAAGGAACAATCGCCTCGAAACCCAAGAGTGATGACGTGCGATCAGAACCTAGAAGAAGACTAAGCGTGAAATGACTCCAGTGAAGACTAGGCTCGGCTGGCGTGGTTGAGGTTTACTCATTCTAATCTAATAATTTAAAACTCTTTTTGATAATGTTAAATTTCTTCTTAATTGTTACTTTAAAAAAAAACAACCAATTGTATTTATTTTTTAAAATTACCTGTCGAACTTTTTACAGTTCTGCCGGTCTATTTATAATATCAAATTTGAATTTTGTAAATATAATTTAATTAATAAGGTATTATTTCGCAAATCTTCTAAGTAATCGTTTGAAACTTGAATATACTTTATTATGAGAATAAAAGAGAAGATTAATGAAATGCCTTATAATAATAAATATGGTTGATAAACGTCAAGTAAATGATACATTTAAATTTAAAACATGTAATACTGGACTAGAAAAAAATATTCTTCACAAACCTTAATATTTTATTAAATGATGAAAATTTCACTTATAAATATCAAAATTTTATGCAAATTATTAAGGTGTTAGACAGGATTAATTAATTTAACTATTTCTTTTCAATATTTTCATTAAAAGTTAAGAGGAAGAAATATGAATAAAATTTATGGTACTAAAATTGATGAAACAGGTAAGAATATCGTTTATAAGTTATGCAGATGGAGTGTTAACGACGGCTAGGTACGTCTCATGTTTATATACAATCTACGTGTTAAATGTTCATAAACCTAAGCAAGCTAAGTAAGCAAATTTATATTCTTAAAAAGGAAGAAAAACTCATAAACTTTGATAAAAGATTCTGTTGCATTTGTGTATTCATGCTCTTGGTTTAATTTTTTTCATTGATTTAATATAAAATACGCAACAGGTTCTACTCTATAACATCCATAAGCAATATCTTTCCCACCTATAATTAAAAAGACAGAAAGGAAAAATATTAATTATGTGGAGGAGAAGAAGGATAGGAATAGAGACAATTATCGTTAAGAAAAAAACCCATATTTCGTAAAATAAATTATATGACTTGTAGGTATATGTGAATAACTTTAAAAAATATCGATTTACGTAGGCTTAATGAGTATTTAGTATTACTGGCAATTTGCAATAAAGACTAAAAAAATTTATGATAATATCACTTTTGTTTATTTTCTTCTATTGTATTAATGTTAAATTCTAATCTCATTTTACTCACCGGTCTATCATTAATGTAGAAAAAGAGGCTAGCTGGTGGCATCGTGGGCGCTGCGGTACAGTTGGCGCGCAGCACGTCGCCGGATGCATAATATTCATATCCTTTGGACATTGAAGTAGACCTTTGTGATGTACATAATTTTATTGCATTTTTTTATTTGATATTTACGATTATGTTATGGGAATAGTATAATTCAACATTGTGCAATTATACATACACTGTTTGAGAATTTGGACACATCAAGAAATTAAAAAAAAAAATTAAAATGTGAAAAGTTCAATGGAATTAAATATTACGATGGATGTTGCTTTTTACAACAAAGACATATAAATTTATGCCAATATCGTATACATAATATTCAACTCAAAGGTCGACTTCGTCAATCCTATTCATTTGAATGTCTTTGTGTCTTTTACTGCATTTAGTTTAATTCCTTTATTTAAAAAAATCATCATCTGATTTTACCCGTTTACTTTCTAAGTGTATGTTTAAATAATATAACGCCAATAGTTCTTATTGTTGGCGTTATATTATATAAACATGTGTTTAAAGCTTTATTTCTCATTTACATCGTTAGTCACATGTAACACCGTTTAGGGCAATTTTTTTTGTAACGTTTGTGTGGGTGTAATGTATCTATACAGTATAACATTATAGTTCACAACTATTTCCAGTTTGTGTTTAGTCTATATTTAGTACTGCACATGCATATAACTAATTTATGTATTCACTTTTTAATGATTTTTAGCAACCTCAGGTTTAGAATGCAGGCAAAATACCTTACTTAATTCTTTGCAGTTATTAAAAACCAGGCAAAAAATATTTAAAATGTCTAAAATCACTAATAAAAGGCAATTCTCAGAAGGTCTTAAATTCAATAATATTGTTAATCTAATGAATAATTTAGAATTTCTTTAGTACGTAGTGATGCATTGGAAACACAATTTTATTATATAGTTTTGTGCAATCATAATAATATATATTCACACAAAAGGTTAGGAGAGGTCTCACCAAACACTTCTAAGCAGCTGGACATGGCCGAGAAGAACGATGGGGTGTCAGCTGTAACTTTGCAGCGAAGTTGCCCGATGGTAGAAAACCCACTCGTTCTAGTATATGAGCCCCATTAGATCGAGCTAGCTACGAAAGTAGTATAATAATGCCAAAATATATACGAAATTGGATAGTTACACCTTCATAATATATAAAATTACTAAGTATATAGTTTATATAATACTGCAGGCAAATATAGTTTATGTAAGAATGCAGGTATATAACGAATCATAGAAAGTTGTACAATTTTTCTTAATAAAAATCAGAAGGATGAAACCATTACTCTCAACAATCACTTTTACAGTAGATACAAATTTAATGAATATGAAAACTATTGTGAAATACTTATGTGTAAACAATTTAAGTTTAATATAACCAGCTAAATAGCTGGTTAGAAGACATGACAAGTACTTACATGCTTTCATATGAAGGTAACGCTGTCTCGTAAAGTGATGGGGTGGTGAACCAATTTTCATCTCTATAATAAATTATTGCCAGCAAAAAATTAAAAAGTTTAGAAAGGATAAAAATACCGTACTGTTTATTATGGTCAAGTAGAGTAGATAGATGATGAGTTACGTATAATAAGCATACAGTATATAAGCGAAGTGACTGGCAGAAAATGATCACGTACTACATCAAACATTTTACTACATTATTGGATCATATCGAGGAATTCTTCAACTAGTATGGTTCGTCGAAAAAATTACATGGTGGTGTAATACATCACCGCACTGATGAGATTTCTCCTATAAAAACACCAGAAAACTATGAATGTGTGTCATGTTAAATGACTCAAAGTTAAAAGATCAAAGGGGAATAAGATGGAAGGTACAATTGGAATATATGTAGTTTTCTACTATTTTTTATTCCTTTGAATTTCACGAATTTATCACTTTTGCTCGTAACGAATATTTTGGTTTCTGGTAACAACTTTAACATAAATGATGTAAAAATAAACCATTAGAAATTGTTTTAAATTCAAACTAAAGGAATCAGGAATACATAAAAAAGTTCTTAAATATATAAATTTGAGTGCAATTATCAAACTCCTCAATCACGATTTACATTATCTTGGGTATATTATTTGTTTTGTGACATTCTATAATCTTATATAATTCTGTTCAAATGATCTATAATATATATATGCACGTATATATATATATATATATATATATATATATATATATACATATATATATATATATATATATAGATATATATATATATATATGTTTATGTATATTGAAATATTGAATAGACAAAATAGACATAGATGATAACGTAGTGAAACATTAGCTGAAGGTTTATATTAAAGACCTCACATCATTGTCATTTATTATCAAGATTGAAATCTCCTTCTTTTTTGAATTTTGTTAAATAAATTTTTAAATATATTTGACGAATTTATTAAATATATTTGGCGTTAATTTTGCAGAAATTTATTATTCACAATTAAATGAAACTACGTGATGTAGTATTATTTCTACTTTCTTTAAGTTCTTTACCACGACCTAGGTTTCGTTGTATTACAACATCTTCAGCTGGGTTATTAGCAAAGATGATATTGCATCTTGGGATCAATCTTCGCTAATAGCCCACCTGAAGGTATTGTAATACAACGAAACCTAGGTCGTGGTAAAGAAATTAAAGAAAGTAGAAATAATACTACATCACGTAGTTTCATTTAATTGTGAAAAGGAATTTAGTTTAAACTTTGCCGTGCAATATAATTTTGCAACTGGAATAAATTTGAAAATTTTTGGAAACCTGCAAAATACTGCCAAATGCCGATAGCTTTCTCTCTTTTTTTTTCTCTCTCTCTCTCTCTATCTACGTCCATCTAACTTTTACGTACATGCACACCCGAAAACTCATAAACGCTTTATTCAAATGGACGCCGACTCCAAAACTCTAAGAGTAGCGGTATTTTGCAAAGTATTCGTATTTATCCATATACAATCACTTACTTGGTAACCGTCTTCATTAGTCTTATTAATCCATCAATATCTACTTAATAACCCAGTTGCTTGATGCCTTTCTATAGACCTATAAATACTTATGTTTTTAAATATTGTACCAGTTGGTCCATTCTTTTTTTAAATGCCTTTTTATACTTACATATTTCCCTACAAATATCCTAGTCGCTTCAGGTCTTTGTACGTATATATTCGCTTACCTCCTCTAACTTCTTGATAACCTAGATCCCTCATTCTTTTGCATGTATCTGTACAAATTTCCTTACCGGTTTACTCTGTTAGTTTTTTGATCAAAATATGTCAAACTGTCTCTTTCTCTTTATCCGAAGTAGATGAGCCTACTTCTCACCAGTAAAATTTTCGGTCACCATCTTTCTACTCAGGTTCTGGCCATCACTAATTATCAAAGAACTTGTTCTACGAGTCAAACCAGTCCAATATCGATGGCCCGACTACTCATTACAAAGAAGATGCTATTCTCAATAGTTGCGAAGTTTCTTGGAGTATCTTCAGAGTTAATCATACAATCATGACTATATTTACATAGGACATATCCAAATTCACTTTCTTTCAAAGAAAAAAAAGAATAACGATAATTTGATATTGCATCTGGGTGTCACGGCTATACATATATATATATATATATATATACACATATATATATATATATATATATATATATATATATATATATGTGGATACCAACCCACGTACCTAGGAAAGCCATAAAACGTACTGTTCGTATTTCGTACGAGAAAGAATCTTCGATTTCGTGTCTAATTTTCATTTATTTTCCATATGCAGCTGGGTCTGAAGTCACTGACCTTAAACATAAATATATCGTCATTGTCTCAGAGTTTCACTGAAGTGTAAAAACATTTTTCTTTGTAATATGGACCAATTTATTTTTTTGTTTTCTTTGTCTGAATCATGTCAAAATATGATTTAAGTTAGTATTTACGACGCTGGCAACTTTTTTATTACATGGAATTATTGAGATTCTCGTTTTATCATATAACAAATAATAATTGTGTCATTTTGCATTAATATTATAATAAATATTTATCATTTTTAACTAAAGACGATTTAAAATTTTTTTCACTAAAAGAATATACGAAATTTTCTCTGATATCAATCTATATATATATATATATATATATATATATATATATATATATATATACACACACACATACATATATGTATGAGTATAGAATGGCTACGTTAACAAATTTAATGATAAATTAATGGAAGATTTTTTTTCTTTGTAATATTTTTTTAATTCTAGTCAATAAAAAACCTCAAAACAAAACTAAAAATAGTTACTGGTCCGAACTGAGGTTTAGAATTATTTTCGAAGTGGTTTTAGAATGAATATATTGAATGCAAGTGTTATATAAAATATTTAAGGAATATAAGGGAATAATAATTTAATTTACAAGTTCCAAACAATCCATGTTAATGGTAATATCTTGGGTGAAACTAATATATACTAGTTAATTGAATGCATCTGACGATAATTTGCTAAAATACATCATTTGAAATAATTTTTTTTTAAATTTGCGCAAATGTTTTTTTCTCGAAAAATTAATTTAAATGTATGATTGAATATTCTTAAGTATGCGGAGAAATAACTGATTAACAGAAAAATTTAATTAAAATGAATGTTGAGTTTCGATAAACATTTTTTTCAGTTCATATATTATATATTAAGTACAATAGACTAAAAACATATTTTGATTGGTTTCTTTTTTGTTTGTCACTTAATAGATTTCGTTAATTTTATATAATTATAAATCCTTATTAATATAAATGTTCATTTATATTAAAATTTAAAATTTAACTTTTTATTAATTGATGTCTTTAAAATAGGTTCAAGTGCTCATATTTATGGATATAATAGTCAGATTCTGGTTTGACTTTTAATTCATTATTTTAAAATATTCCATGCTAATATTTTTAGGTTAGGTGTAATTAAGGAGCAGAAGCGGCAAAGATAGTGCGTATACGGCTTAATTAATTAAATTGGATCTATCTTGGAAATAAAACCTTGATCACAACTAAAAAAGTAAACCTTTTTGCTAATATTATCTTTACGATATCTTCATGCTCTTTATGGAATTTGAGTTATAATCTGCTGTCACCTATCTGTATATCATCATCTGTATCATCTATCTGTATATGACAATCTAAACATCTAGACAAAGTATGACAGGAACTTAAAATTCACAGTTGAAAATCTTCTTTCATTATTATCACGATAGTCCATAAATGAATACTATTATAATTTTCAGTTTTATGTTGCTATTCCCAAATTAGAAAAAAAAAGAATTTCATTTTCATTAACAGGAAGATGCAATACTAATACCTTTCTAATAGCTGTTATAAACTGCTATGAACAATAAATTATATCGTTGTAAAATATCTTGTACCTAAATTAAATAATCACAGAAAATCGTGATACCAATTTTTTTTATACTTAATTGCATAAATAATAGAATACAAAGACATTTTAAGTGCTGGTTGGCAGTGTTGATTGTCAGCTGAAAGTTATATAAAATTCTTATACGATAACATGATTTCACTTTTTTATTGCAAAAGTGGATATAAAATATCTTCATAATAGATTACCTCTATAATTTCATTACCTTGAATTTTCCTCAAGTTTATATAATGCTGCATGCAAATTAATAAAATTATATTTTTGTAACGTTTCCTTCTGGGATTAAAGGCATTCATAATTCATTTACCAAGCATTAGGAAAGTTTCAAGGCTCGCATTTATAAGTAAAGCTCAAGAAGAAATTTTTGCTAAACCACGTTGTTTATAAATTAACCTCAAAACAGGTAACCTTTGTTTGCTTTAAAATTTTACGTGTTATCGCAAACATTTCATCAGATAAACCTTGAGGTAAATCAATAAAAAGACGTAGCTCTCAAATAAAAGCCAACAACGAACGAGTGAGGACGCTCTCGTGGATTTAATATTCAAGCCCAGGTGAAAATCTTTGCTACGTGGCAGAAAATGTTTTTGATAAGGGATTTCGTATATTTTAGGCTAAATCGGAATGCAAATTGAGTGCAACCGTTATTATATTTTAAGAAATTCGTCTTCGAATCTTACCGTAAAAGTTATATTCATATCTACATGTGTAAATTTGCTTAAAACTCGCTAGAATTAATGAGTATTCAGAAAGTCAATAAATTTTCAAAATTTGTACATTATTTACTGAGATTATCTACACTGCTCAGTGGGAATAAATAGATTTGTTGGAATGTATTTATATGAAATAAAAATCCTTACACATTTCATCTCTTATTATACCATAAAATTAATTTCTTCCATTTATATTACGCATTTAATTAAAGTGTTTTATTTATTTTTTTCTGATCTATAACTCAGTTCTGACCGGTAATTACTTTTACTTTATTTCTGAATTTGATATTGAATAATATTCAAAAAATATTATAGGGAAACAAATTTCTTACACTAATTTATCATTAAATGGTAAGTGTATCTTCATATACATATATATATATATATATATATATATATATATATATATATATGTATATACAAACATGTTTATATAAATATATACATATAGTGTAGAGCGGGGCTAGTTGAGTATAGGGGCAAGTTTTGCAATCGAAATATCTCGAAAACTATTCACCGCACACGAGGGCATCAAATAGCGAAAAGAAGAGATCGAGGGAGCAGAACTCATTGCGCGACCGCCAGCGTCGACTAGTCGACCGAGTAAAGTACAGGCGCGCATTGTTTATTCTATGACCAAAAAGTAAAATAATTGTAAACCGGAATATTTGTTATACTTTTGATATGTATAAAGGTTCTGGGTATAATTATAACTGTTTTTTTATAACCTCGCTTTTGTTTTAAAATTTCGGGTTGGGGTTAGTTGAGCTATAGTTTCTCAACTAACAAAGCAAAGACTGTCAACGACGAGGGAAAAAGTGTGAATGCCGCCGCCAAATAATTCAATATTAAAAGGATGACTTTGACAAGATTTTTGAAGAAATTAAATAGTAAATTAATAGAAGGTGGTGATTCATCCATGAGTTATGCAACACCGAGGCAAGTATATTCTCCCACGCAAGAGAAATCTTTAAAAAAACACATATTACAAATGGCATCAATCTTTTATGAATACCCCCAAAAGACGTTCGTCGCCTTGCCTACGAGTGTGCTGCTAAATTTGGTATTAATATGCCATCCTCCTGGACTGCAAATACGATATCCGGAAAAGAATAGCTTACGATGTTTTTAAAACGAAATCCGGAGCTATCCATTCGAAAGCGAGAATCCAGTAGCCTTGGTAGAGCAACATTATTTAATGCTCAGAATGTCAAAGTTTTTTTTTGACAAATTAGCTGAAGTAATGGATAAATATGGATTTAGTGCGTCAGACATTTGGAATGTGTATGAAACAGGAGTGACCACTGTGTTAAAGCCAAATAAAATTGTAACTGCCAAAGGTAAGCATAACGTCGGCGCTATTATTTCTGGGGAACGATGTAGTAACGTTACAATAGTAACTGCTGTATCTGCTTATGGAAATACAGTATCTCTTATGTTTGTGTTTCCCAGAAAATAATTTAAGAACCACATCCTTAATGGTGACCACCAATGGTGACACTTCTGGATGTATAGGAGAAAGCAATGCCAAAACAGACGAAGAATTCCTTCAGTTTATGCAACATTTTATAAAACATGTGAAACCATCCATGGAGCACCGTGTTTTGTTGGTATTAGACAATCTTTCCTCCCATTTGAATGTGGAGACACTAAATTTGGCCAAAGAGAACGGAGTTGTAATGTTGTCCTTTGTCGCATTGTAGCCACTAACTACAACCTTTGAATGTCTCGGTATTTTTACCATTCAAAAAGTATTGCACTGCTGCTAAAAATACATGGCTACGAAATATCCCGGGAAAGACCCTAAATATTTATGATATACCAAAAATTGTCGCTGATTCGTTGCCGTTTGCTCAAACAAGTATAAATATTGTCAACAGTTTCCGAAAGACTGCCATCATTCCGTATAATGCAAATATTTTTAGTGAGGATGAGATTTCACCATCATTTGTGACTGACCGTCCAGATCCAGAAACTGCCAAGCTGGAAAAGGATCATCCAGAGCACGCTAGAATGTCCAAAACTGAACTTAATCCTACTTCTTCTGCCTCCACCAGCCAAGCTGAACCCGAACCTGGGTTAAGCAACAAAGAAAACGAGCTGGCCGATCTAACGCATATATTTTCCCCGAAGATTGTCCGACCATACCCAAAGGCAGGAACTAGAAAAGTAACCAAAACTAACAGAAGAAAGAGGAAAGCTGCTGTTCTAACAGACACCTCCGAAAAGAATGCATTACAAGAGCAACAAAATAAAGCTACTAAAAAAGTTAAAAAACCAAGGAAAAACATCAAACATCAAACACAAGGAAGAATAGTTTTTCTAAAAAAGTACTCCAGTCAAGTGAGAAAAGCAACGATGATGATTATTCCTGTCTGATTTGTTGCGAAGGCTACTCTGAAAGTTTACCAGGAGAAACATCGATCCACTCTCAAGTTTGCAGGGAATTGGCACATATAAAATGTGCGCCAGGTGCTGGTCTTACTTTCGTTTGTATCAATTGCGACAGTGACAATGACGATTAAGTTTCCGATATCTTATTGATATTTTATTTTATGATATAAGCTTTATTGACAATTATATAAATATTCAAGTCTGAATTTGAACAAAAAGACTGGATCTAATCCTAAATTTAAGCTTAAGATACGTTGATGTTTTGTTGATTCCATCTTCAGTTTATTATTTAAAGAACATGACTTTTAGTTTTGTTGTTTTGTTACTAAAGGACTATAAATAAAAAGTTAATTGTGAAACAGAAATTTTATTTTAAGTCTAGTTAATATTGAACCCATCGTTTGACTAGACTTTCCAAGTGCTCAATTTGCCCCATACCCTTGCTCAACTTACCTCACCTATCGTACCCCACGTTGAGCGTAATTGACTTTCTGCATTTAAACTGGTGTCAGTTTTAAACTTGACTTGTTAGAAATACATTACTATGAACACTTTTGCAAAGGCATAAGTTAGTAATCCATCAGTATGCAAGCTATTAACTTATCGTTGAGGCGCTATAACCACTCAAGCAAAAATTGCTCAACTAGCCCCGCCCCACCCTACATATAGATATATATATATATATATATATATATATATATATATATATATATATATATATATATATATATTTATGAAAATACAGTGGCTATGTTTAAAGTTTTAATTATAAATGATTGAAAGAATTTTTTACATCAGTCGTATTTTTTTAATATTAATCAATAAACAAATTTAAAAATTAACTAAAAATTATTACCGGTCCGAACTGAGGTTCATAAAAAAATAACTGTTGTTTATAAAAAAAAAAATAATAACACTTTAATTAACTGCGTAATATAAATAGAAGAAATTAACTGTATGGTATAATGAGAGATGAAGTTTGTAAGGAGATTATTTCATACAAATACATTCCAACAAACCTATTTATTCCCAACGTGCAGTGTAGATAATCTCAGTAAATAACCTACAAATAATTTCGCAAATTTATTGACTCTCTATATACTCATTAATTCTTGCGACATTTAAGCAAATTTACACATATCTAAACTTTGATGGTACAATTCGAAGATGAACTTCTTCGAATATAATAACGGTTCTACTCAATTTGCATTCCGATTTAGTCTAAAATACACAAAAGCCCTTAACGATAAAACGCAAGTATAACCAAAAATATTTTCTGCAACGTAGCAAAGATTTTCATCTCGGCTTAAATATTGAATCCACGAGAGCGTCCCCACTCGTTCGTTGCTGGCTTTTATTTGAGAGCTACACCTTTTTATTGATTTACGTCAAGGTTTTTCTGATGAAATGTTAGAGATAATACATAAAATTCAAAAGCAAACAAAGTTTACCTGTTCTGAGGTTAATTTTAAAAGCAACGTGGTTTAACAAACATTTCTTCTCGAGTTTTACTCATAAATGCAAGCTTTTAAACTTTCCTAACGCTTGGTAATTGAATTATGAATGCCTTTAATCCCACAAAGAAACATTATGAAATTATAATTTTATCAATTTGCATGCAGCATTATATAAACTTGAGGAAAATTCAAGACAATGAAATTGAAGAAGTAATCTATTATGAAGATATTTTTTATCCACTTTTGCAACATAAAAAGTGAAATTATGTTATCATATAAGAATTTTAGATAACAACCAATACTGCTAACCAGCATTGAAAATTCTATTATTTATGTAATTAAGTATAAAAAAGATTGGGATCACCATTTTCTGGGATTAATTAATTAATTTAGGTAAAAGATATTTTACAACAATGTAATTTATTGTTTATACCAGTTTAGAATAGCTGCTTGAAAGGTATTAGTTTCGCATTATAATGTTGATCAAAATTAAATTCCACGCTTTTTTAACGTGGGAATAGCAAAGTAAAATTTCAAATAATATTAATTTATGGACTATTTTTATAATAATGAAAGAAGATTTTCAACTGAAATTTGCTCCTGTCTTATTTTGTCTCGATGTTTAGATTTACTAGATATTTAGATTGATACAGATAGATGATGTGACGGTAACAATAGGGTTCCGTTCGGGTACAGAACGTCTGAAAACGTATAAAAATATGCTAAGTTAATATGTGAATCCATACATTCCTTTGCTCTATTTAGTTGGGTAAAAATAAAATTAGTGTTCTCTTTATTACAAGTCTTGACTTTCTAACGTAATGTAATGCATGCCAAGTATAAAGTTACATATGTGCTAACAATGAAAATAGTTGATACCGGAAGTTCCTATTTCACGAGATATTTAATTTAGCAGGTGGCAGCAGATTGTACCTCACATTCAATAAAGAGCATGAAGATATCGTAAAGATAATATTAAGAAAAGTGTTACTTTTTTAATTACAAGTTAATTAATTATGCCGTTTGAACGCACTTTCATTGCCGCTTCTAATCCTTAAATTACCTAACATGAAAATTATTAGCTTGGAATATTTCAAAATAATGACTTAAAAGATAAACCAAAATTTGGCAATTATATCCATAAATATGAGGATTTGAATCTATTTTAAAGATATCAGTTAACAAAAAGTTATGGGTTAAATTGTAATATACATGAACATTTATATTAATAAGGATTTATAATTATATAGAATTAATGAAATCTATTACGTGACAAACAAAAAAGAAAACCAATCAAAGTATGTTTTTTGATCTATTTTACTTCACATATAATATTTGAACGGAGTTATTTCTCCGCTTATTTTGAAAATATTCAATCATACTTCGGCAACCAAATATAACAAAAATAAAACATTGGGCAAACTTACTAACTAATTTTTAAAAAAATGATTTCAAATTATGTATTTATTTGCAATATTATCTTAAGATGCATTAAATTAACTGGTACATATTAGATTCACCCAAGGCATTGCCATAAACATGGATTGTTTAGAACTTGTAAATTAATTTATTATTTACTCGTATTCCTTTAATAAAATATTAAAAACACAATAACACTTGCATTCAAAATATCCATTCTAAAAATTTTAAACTGTACACTTACATCATATATACAGTATAAATTATTGTAAATCATTTTAACTCCTTAGTAAGCTTTTGTCATACCTTGTCATCGTGACCGTTATTATTTCACTAAGAATCTTTACTTCGTATTTTATGCACGTGATGCTTATGATTATGTTTATATTATTTAATATTGTTATTGTGGTATGTTCATTTATGTCAGAATTGTTTGTGAATTTTTAAGGCTTACTGGTTAAACGGCAAGGGAGTGTGCCTGCATACACAAATCTTATCTTGATATATATTTTTATTATATTATTCCACCTGGATATTATCTTTTATTATCCCACATGAAATAACACTATGATATATAATAGAAATTAAGCTTAACTTTCATGAAACGGGTTATAGTTCTTCAAATTAAACAAGCCATTTATAATCTGTTTTTAATTAAATTAATGTATAATCTCTTTTTATAGTTTTAATTTTTTGTGCAAAATACACAAGCAATTATTATGTTATTTATTTATCTTAAGGCGTATCCCCTTCAGCAAGTTCAAAGTTTCTATGCCTCCATTTTGACCCACAATATTTAGAATTTCGTGAGTTTTACAATTAATATTTGTCAGAAAGTTGTTTTGAAAGTATAACGATGAATGAGAAATGCCCTAACTTTGATTATTGTTATAATCATAATTAGTCACAAAACTAATTATTAATAAACAAAACATATCAAGAAAAGGCGAGTCGTTACAAAATAGAACAAATATTTTTAAATGAAAAAAAGGTAAATATTTATAGAGATTTATTGTAAAACTAGACCTAAAACATATTATGGAAAAGAAGCTAGAAATTTAGTTCAGAAAAAATATGTAGATCTTACCTAATTATCTTAATGTAAACAAATATGTACCGAAAATTCGTTATTATTTTAATAACCATAGTTAATCTTGAGATTTAGTCCTACACTTACGAAATTTGGAATACGTATTATTATATTTCATTAAAATCATAAAAGTTATTTCACTAGAGCTGTTTTCCTAAACTTATTTTATCCTCTTAGACAGATTTGCTGTCTTATTTTTTCTTTAAACATTAGTGCAATATTCAACAAGTATTTTTAAATCATGATGATTTTCATTGACTTACATACCACTTATAAGATAAACCGTAGACTGCTTTATGACTTTAAAATGGGATCTCATTTGTTTATAAATAACTCACACGTCAGCTTAAATAATTCAATAGTTTAATAGTGTTTGAAAACTGAGATGTATGTATTTTTTGAATGAGTAAAAAATTATACAAATTATTTTAATGAGGGAAAAGTATTAACAATATATTTTAATAATCGCACTTGCAAAAACCATGTATGAAATCGTATTCACACTTGCATTATATATTTTTAATGGCCATTTAAATTGCGTCCCCAGCAGCATATACTGAATCTTTATTTTGTTAATTTATATGATTAAGATCAATCGCAGTTTTAAATCCCTGGAGAAATTTGTAAAATTTAAAATATAAATAACGCAGAATAATCCATAACTGGAAAAATTACGTCAAATCGAATACTTCATATTGATCGAATCTGTAAAGCATCAACAACACCAATTAAAATGAGGTTATTACGTTGTAAAGAAGTAAGGTCTAATTACTTACTTTAGAATTGGAGAGAAAATTAATTTGCCTCGATATAGTGTTCAAATCTTCTCTTAAGTTTCAGTAAATAGCACATCAATTGTAAGACCAGACTTAGACCAATAATTTTTAAATCAATGAATTCGGGGCCTACGGTTTTATTTAATAATAAACTAATTAAATTTATCAATAAATAAAATTTAGTTTGTAAAATTGAGTTTTTGGTTTAGTATATTTGAGGTAATTAGAAGATGATAATTTTTCTCTAACAATTTTTATTGAAAATGCACATCAGAAGAGCAGAGTGAGTTTAAGAATTTTATATGGTAAAAAGGTTTTATTGATATATTTATTTTTATACATACAATTACTATTTCCAGATATCATCTAGTTTATATTTTTTAATAAATTAGGTATTGAAGATAATACCTTGTAATATATGGATTAACTTTACCGATATAAACGCCATGCGTCGTTATATTACTGATTCAAAAATATGTTACTTAGATAATATATTTAAAAAAATTATTATAGTAAGTTCAGTTCCTAGTTATTATTTTAAATCCAATTGAAAATCACTGCACTGTTTGCGCTTTAAAATAAACACAAGAATTTTCACCATTAAATGAAACTACGTGATGTAGTATTATTTCTACTTTAAAGAAAGTAGAAATAATACTACATCACGTAGTTTCATTTAATTGTGAATAATGAATTTCTACAAAATTAACGCCAAATATATTCAACACAAGAACTTTGTAAAGATTTTTCCTGTTTTCCGCAAGAATTTTGTTATGTTTTTTCCAATGTTATGGTCTATTAAAATATCACAATCATTAAAGAAAAATAATTTTATATCTTAAATACGCAAGAAAAAAATTTTCTATCTTTAATATAAAGTTTCCTTATCTCTAAGTTATATTTGCATAAATAATACTTAGAGAGAATGAAACCTTTTAAAGCCCAGTCTTTACGTATTTACTCAACAATTTTGACAAATATATTATTAAAACGCTTTCCTGAATTACGTAATTAAGTATCATGTTCATCAGAGAAAAGTTAACCGCTTACAAGCGGTGATGTGCCGGAAAATTGGCCATTTTGTGCCAGTACTTGACCAGATACGGAAAGCTTCGTTTCGTCTGTTCAAATTTAAGCAAATAATGAAACATTTTGCGATTGACGACTTATTTGAAAAATTAGTAGAGACCATTCCTTATATTTCACTGGAAACAATTTAACTTTCGTTCTTTTATAATTATTTGCTTTTGGTTGTAGTGAAATTTGATATTTTAATTGTTTCAGGTTAACTTCTCTTTCTCTCCCCTAGTACTAGCCGTAATTGTCAGCAGAGATATTACTATCGTAAAGACTCCAAATTATTTCATTTGCACGAAATCTAGGTTTGATTAATATTTATATTACACAAATTAATTTTTTTAGACGATTACGATTGTTTTTAATTAATTAAGTAGAAAAGTGAGTCAAATTTCAAGCAAGCTTTCAATGTTTTTTTACTCACAATATTACATTACCTTTAATGCTTGGTATTATAATGCAAAATAAATTAGTTAAATTCCTTGGATTAAATACTTTCCTGAAAACTGTAGAAAATAACCCTGTAATTGATGAATCTGTCCTTTTGCAATTTGTCTTGTTTGTATTAATACTGGAATTCTTTAATTTTACAAAAATATTTTTTAACTTATTGGGTGTCATTGCATGGCGACGATTTCTCTATTTAATTTTACATGAAGGTAGAAATTTTATTTATTTATATACGACTTTTTTGTATTAAGTCATTGTATTTCATATGATTAAAATAGAGATACTTACCTCAATGATTTTCGATTTTCTGATTTAATTTGCAAAAAAAAATACTGAAGATATGTGTTACCTAAATAAAGAAAAGCTCATTCCATAATACTTAGCAATTTAAATGTTCAAAGAAAGTAATTCTTCCTACAATATCAAATTGCCTTTATATTTACAGAACATTATATTTAGTTTCAAATCCAGCACGGATTTTGCAACTAGTTGTAAGTGAAGGTATATACACACACACACACATACGTGTGTATATATATATATATATATACATATATATATATATATATATATATATATATATATATATATATATATATATATATATATATATCTTTACTTCACATAGCCCACATTGATAATCCCTTTATTCGAAAAGTTATTTTGACTTGTTGAGATATTTAATTAGTATTGAGATATTAAAACAAGCCCCTTTTTTAAACATCAAGCTTCTTTGTACTTATAAAACAATAGCAAAAGTTAAAGATCAGCAACCTTTTTTTGCAAAGATTTAATATTTACGTTTAATAATTGTTACTTTAATAAAAGTAGTAATAGTACGGATTCTATTAATTAAACTTTATTAACAAAATAAACTATTATAAATATCAATATTTCAAATATCTACAAATGATGTGCTAGAAAAAAATTTGGAAATTTTATTAAATTTTACAATACTTTCACTTGAAAACTTGCTATTTGAATTTGAAAATTCTTCAATATTTCATACGTATATACTACTTCTATTATAAATGAAATTACTGTATTTTAATCAGAATGACATTATCAGTTATTAGATTTGATTAAACGGATCATAATAAACAGAGTTTTTTTAGATGTCATTTCATTTTATACTTTTGTGTTGTTGTTATATATATATATATATATATATATATATATATATATATATACATATACAAATATATGTATATATATATATATTTCTCGCTAGTGAAGAGTTCTGTGAATCGTTCGGAATCATCATCAGAACATGGTCCACTAGTGACCACTCGTCATAGGAGTAATACCAATCCAATATTGATAGAGCTACAGCTTGTTATAGAGAATATTCTGTTCTCATTAGTTGAGAAATTTCTTGGAATATCTTTAGAGTTCATCATAAAATCATGACTATATATACCTAGAATATATCCCAAATCATTTCGTATCAGAAAAAAGGGAAAACAAATTTGTTGTTGCATCTCAATGTCATGACGACACCTAGGTGACAAAAATTATACTCGTCCATTTCAGAAAATTTCTCTGTGAAACCGTTTGAAAAGAACAAACACGCAATAAGAGATAATTGTATCGTAGAATTGATAAGCTAATTGCAAGATTTGTGGCTTAAATCTATCAGAAACTGTTTAAAGTGGATATCATAGCATAATGAAATTTTTTGTTATATTTGAGTTTCTTTGAAGTCTGTTACCTCATTAAATGTCTACCAATTGATTTATTATATATAGTATGATGAAATTTTATTTGAAGATGTGTATGTCAATGTACATTCAAGTTAATGTTTTTTCTTCTATACTGAGTTCATTGCTAACTGTAACTAGTTACATACTAGAATTTTGCAATAAATTATTTTTGAGAAAAAGAGAATTCAGAATAACTAAAACGCTGTCCACATAAAGCCAATTTATTTTCTAATTTTCATACTGAAAACATGAAAATTTTACACAATCAAATGAAATAATGGCAAATTAATTGCCATTATTTTTTTATATTTAAAATTAAGAAATAAAATTATGGGAAATAATTTTCCGTTATTTTGTTTCTAAATTTTTATTCAGAACTATATAAAACTACGTGATTTAATACTATTTGTATCGTTGTGTGTCATCTTTAGGTGCGCAGTTTCTAAAGATGCTCAATCTTTACAAATTGCCCACCTGAAGATGTTGCAATAAAATCTAGGTCGCGGTTAAGAAATTAAATAAATTGGAAATAATACTACATCATGTTGTATCATTTAGTTGCAAGTAAAAGTTATTTGTTTACATGTTACCTAATACAACAGCTATGGTTAACGGTGTTTATAAATGCCTTAATTTAAAATGTACTATTTTGTTAAATTATAATAATATAGATTTTATGTGTTTAACTACAATCAGTTACGTTCATTACCGTACATATTTATTTCTGAAAGTATTAAGAATATATTATATATCAATAGTAAAACTTAAGAATTAGCAGAGCAGGACCTTAATACATTTTAAATTAATTGGTCCTCTTTAGAAATATAAAGTGCGTTTCTCGTACGTTTTACTTATTTTCACAAAAGTAAAAGCATCTGTCGAACTTATCTATTAGAGAATTATATTTCAAATAAAGAAAATTTAACATATTTATTTTTTTTGGTGAAAAATTTTACATTATTTACAATGACATTAACATAAAATTACCCAGTAATTATATTTTATACCAAAAAAGAGATATAATATCTAGTAACACAAATTATTCCATGCCATAAAAAGCTTTCCATCACCGTATATTCTAACTTAAATCATATTTTGATGTAGTCAAGATCGAGGAAACAAGCTGTAAGACGGAATAGAAATCGGTCCACATATCAAAGAAAATAGCTTTTAAACTTCAGCGAAATTCCGAGATACTGAAGATATATTTATTTCAACGACAGTGTCTTCGGTCCCAGCTGCACATGGAAATTAAATGAAAACTAAAGATACGAATTCAAAGATTATTTCTTGTATGAAATACGAGTAGTGACGCTTTATGGCTTTCGTATGTTGGATGATATTTTTACCGGGGATATTGTGCATCTATTGGCTAGGTTTAGAAATTGAATTATGAATAACAATAGGACATTTTTTTTAAATACTTTTGTAAAATTAATAAATAACAAACATTAACAATAAACTAAAAGTAATTAGTGGCTCGAATTGAGGTAATAGATTATAAGTATATAAACAACAAGGCTTTTATTAATTATGTGATGTAAATTGAATAAATAAATTTTGTGATGTAATATAAGACGAAGTCCGAAAATAAATTATTTTCTCCAAATACATTGCAATAAATGTATATAGTCTTACCGCACAGAGTAGACTATTTCAATAACTAATCCACCAACAAATTTTGCAAGTTCATTGGCTCTTTGGATACTCATTAATTCTTGCGACTTTTAAGCAAATTTACACAACGATAAAGATCTAAACTTTTGTGGTAAAATTTGAAGATGAACTTTTTCGAATATAATAACGGCTCCATTCGATTTGCATTCGAATTTAGATTAAAATACACAAAAGCCCTTCACCATAAAGAGCACGCGTCATCAAAACCATTTTCCGCCACGGAGCAAAGATTTTCATCACGGATTGAATATTCACGAGAGCGTCGCCACTCGATTGTGGCTGACTTTTATTTGCAAGCTACGTTTTTTATTGATTTATCTCAAGGTCTTCGTGGTGAAGTATTTGCGATAACACGCAAAATTTTAAAGCAAACCATTTAAGGTTAATTTTAAAGGTGACGTGGTTCAGCAGAGATTTAGCTTTGAGCTTTTACTCTTAATGCGAGCTTTTAAATTTTCTCAACGCTCGGTAATTGAATTATGAATGCCTTCAATTTCACAGGATAAAATTATAATTTTAATAATTTCCATCTAGCATAATACAACCTTGAGGAAAATTAAAGACTATGACATCAAAGAGACAATATATTAGAAAGATACTTTATATTTACACTTGCAAAAAAAATATATAAAGTTATTTTTCAGCTAACCAGCAAAATTAAAAATAAGGCATTTAATATTTCGCCATACATTGTTTTATTTATGCAATTAAATATAAAATATATTAAAATTACCATTTTCTGAAATAAATTAGTTAATTTAGGTACAAAATTATTTTACAATGATGTAATTTTTTTAAATGAGCTACTAGGAAGGTGCTAGTTTGTATTTCGATGTCGATAAAAATAAAATTCAAACGGGAAACGTTGTATGTGAGAATAGCCACTCTCCATTTGAAAATAGCAATTTAATATAAATAAATTAATTTAATATAATAAAATTAAAATTTAATATAAATAAATAAATAAATTTAAAAAATATTAGTGCTAAATTATGTACTACCGAGATAATTATGAAATAAAATTACTAATCGTGAATTTCTAGTTCTTGTCTTATTTTGTCTAGATGTTTAGACTGTCACAGACAGATAGATGACGTAGCCACAACAACATTTTCGTAACACTAAAATCGTTTTTCGTTTTATCGCCACTTTTGAATTGTTAATGCATGACATGTTAAATACAAAGTTACATGTTTGTTAACAATAAAAAAAGTTGATACCGGAAGTGTCATATTTGATGAGATAGGTATTTGATTTAGCAAGAGACAGCAGATTATAAATCAAATTCCTTAAAGAGCACGAAGGTATCTGGAAAAGATGATATAAACAAAAAAGTTAGTATTTTTAATAATGATCAAGATTTTATGCCCAAGATCCACCCAAGTTAATTAATTATGCAGTGTAAACGTACTTTTGTTGCCACTTCTGAACTTTAAAAAGTTTGAAAATGTTTATTTGGTTATTTTAAAATATTGTTTTAAAAGGAAATCTAAATCTCTATTGAATATGACCGTTTGAACCTACTTTACACAAATATGAGCACCTGAGCTTACAGAAATAATTATTAAAAAATGTTAACAGTTAAAATTTAATATAAACGACCATACATATTAATTAGGATTTAAATTTATATAAAATATTAAAATCTATTAAGTGACAAAGAAAAAATAAAACCGACCAAAATTTGTTTTTTTTTGGATATATTTTATTTGATATGTAAAATATAAACAGAGTTTCTATGCCGCTGAAAAGAAAAACATTATCAAAATGCGATATTCATTATAATTTAATTTTTCAATTAATTACGGTTTTCTCCGCTTCCTTAGGAATAATCAATTACACTTGTAAATTAAAAGTTTCTTCAAGAAAACATTTAGCGCTAATTTTATTGCAAGTTTTAAAAAAAAAATTGTCAAATTATTTTCAATATTTTTCTTAAAAAAATTAACTGTGCCAGTTGTATAATATTAATTTCAACCAAGTCATTATGTTAAAAAGAGATTATTTTGAAACTTGCAGTTTAAAATAACATTCCGTAACACTCTCCTTCAAAATATTCATTTTAAAAATTTCAAACTTTGTACATAAAACTTTATACAGCATATGTGAAATAAATGAATATGTATGTATATATATGTAAATATACATTTATATATATATCTATATATATATATATATATATATAAAATATATATATATATATATATATATATATATATATATATGTATATATATACATATATATATATATATATATATATATATATATATATATATAAATTATTGTAAATCATATTAACTCCCCGGTAATCCTTCTTAGTACTTTATCATCGTGACCAATCGATTTGGTATCTACGATTTTATTGCAACATATTTATAATTATACTTTTGAAATAAATTAACTGACCGGGAGTAAAATTTTGTTTTATGAATTACGGGACGAATAAAAATATTTGCTTTTCAGTGTCAAGTTTAGTTTTCGTTTTAGTATATTTGGAATATTTAGATGATGATTATTTTTCTTCATCAATCTTCATCAAAACTAAACATCAGGAAAGAAAAGAGTGAGGTTCATAATGTGGTACAAGTGTATATAAAAAGATTTTATTAATGTATTTATTTTTACACTTAAAATAACTATTTCTAAAAATCATCTATCATCATTAATTTAGATTTTTTTAATGAATTACGTAGGGAAAAATATCTCCTAAATATATGGGCTAAGGTTATCAATATAAACACTTTGCTCGTTATATTATTCTTTCAAAAATATTGCTTAAATAGTATTTGTAATAAGTTTATTACAATATGGCCTATTAACATTTCATAATTATTAAAGAAAAATAATTTTTTATTTTAAATACACACCCAAATAACACGTAAAATTTAGAAAAGCTGTTAGAACATAGTCTGCACGCGAAACTTTTGGTACAACTCTTGAACGTGTTCACTCATCATAATGTTGACAAATATATTACGAAACTGCTCTCCTGAATTACATAGTCACGTCTCGTGTTCATCAGAAAGAAATAAACCACTTACAAGCTAATATTTGACAAGATGAAGAAAACTTCGTCTCGTGTCTTCAACTTTAAGCAAATAATAAAACATTTCGCAACGGACGACTTCGTTGGAAATTATAATGGACCATTTCTTATACTTCATAAGAAATCATTTGACTTCCGCTCTTTGATAATTATTTGCTTTTAGTCGTCTTGGGAAATTTTAATTGTTTCAGGTTAATTACACTTTCTCTCCCTCCCTTAGCCGGAACTGTAAGGTACTTGTTTATAATTGTCGAAAGAGATATTAATGATGTCATTTTATTGTTGAATTAAAGCACTTTCATCCTGTAAAATTTAATTAAATTCATTTGTGCGAAATATATGTTTGATAAAGAATTATATCACATCAATTAATCTCTTTCAATGATTACGATTGTTTTTAATTAAATAAATTGAAAACCGAGTCACATTTCAAAGAAGCCTTCAATGTTTTTGTACTCAAAATATTACTTTAACGTTAATGACTGGTATTGTAATGGAAAATAATTGGTTAAATTACTTTGATTCAATAATAACCTGAAAATTGCAGAAAATAACCCGTGTAATTAATAGGTCTAGGCTTTTACGATTTCCCTTGGTTCGTACGAATGCTGCCATTTTTTAATCTTGATATGAAATATTTTATGTCTTAATAAGTCTAATAATCACAGTGGCGATTTCTCTATTTAATTTTAAATAAAGGCAGAAATTTCGTTTATTTATATATAACTTATTTGTATTTAGGTTTTGTATTTCAAATAGATAGAATAAAAGTACTTATTTCGATGATATTCGATTTTCTTATATACTGTTATGCAAAAGGTGGAAATTTCATTCTACAATGTTTAGGAATTTCAATGTTTAAAGTAAGTAATTCTTACAATACTAAGTTGTTTTTTTTCACAGAAGTTTATAATAAGTTCCAAAATCGAGATGGGTTTTTCACTACTGCTCATACATATATGTATATATATATATATATATATATATATATATATAATATATATATATATATATGTATTACACATATATATATATATATATATATATATACATATATATATATATATATATATATATATATATATATATATATATCTATATATCATACTTACTGCTCATAGTGTGTTTATTATATTATTTTTTATTTAGTTAGTGAATTATTGAAGTTTACTATATTGTTTATTACACGAGAGATATAATATTTGTACCATATTGAGATAATGACTTTATTGAACAATAAAGGGACAA
Organism: Druceiella hillmani; assembly: GCA_039881145.1. Lineage (NCBI taxonomy): Eukaryota > Metazoa > Arthropoda > Insecta > Lepidoptera > Hepialidae > Druceiella > Druceiella hillmani. Next base: position 20,475,541 of record JAYKKI010000012.1, read on the forward strand.
TATTTTTAATCCTATAACGAGCACTTTTTCAAACCTCAAGTCTCTTTGTGGTTATAAATCACTAATAAGAGTTAGAAAATCAACATTTTTTCCGTTTAATATTTATATTTAATATGTGTTACTCCACTATAAGTAATGGCGAGGATTTTACTTATTAAAACTATATTATATAATTAACTATTATAATCATCAATGTATCATATATTTAACAAACACGATGTAAAAGATATATAGGCAATGTCAATTTCGTACTTGCACACAATTCAAACATTCTTGTTGAGTGTACTGTTTAGTTCGATTCATCATCAACACTACTTGATGATAAAATTATTTCCAAACAAATAAAAACCAAAACTAAAGGTATTTTTAAAATAAATATTAATACGTTACCGATAATAATAAATTAATATACATTTATCTTTACATCGATGTATATATATCTATCTAAAAATGAGTCGGATGGAAAAAATAAAATAACGTCAAAAATGTTACGAGAACTTTATTACAAAAACATATAAAATTCACACAAATTCCAAAAAGGTATTCGCAGAAATGTTTACGACCAAACAACCGCTTATCGGAATTGTTTCGCTGTCTCTTTCCCACTCGCATGGTCTTTTTATTGTTCTTGGCCATCAAGCGACTTGATTATCACTCGAAGCTAACAGCATGTTTTTTTACTGTATTTCCTTACCACTGTTTTTATTTGTTGACCTACGCTCGAATTGGATCTAATTTGTGTTTGTGATTTGGATGTTCTTCGCCCGACTGCATTGCCATTGCAAAATGCTTTAGACCTACACTGCTCGTGAATACGCAGAAATGTATTTCTTGACGTACTGGTGTCGCAAAAAGTACAGTAGAACGCATTTTAAGAAGAAATAATTTGTACCCATGCCATGTACAACACAGGTAGCAGTGCAAGCACTGCAACCTGCTGACTATCAGCGACGAATATATTTCTGTCGGGAGATGCTGCGTCGATGCAGGTAACACCCGCTTTTTTAAATTCAATCTTATAGGGCGAGGAATCATGTTTTGAAAAAATGGGCGTATTTCATATGTACAATTTACACCAATCCGCCGACTAAAATTCCCGCATAGTAAGACAAGCTAGGTTTTAACATAAATTCTTTTTTTTACCAAGTTTTATTGCAAATACACATCAGAAGAGCACAAGAGATAAAATTCTGAACTTTACTCGGTTTGGAATTGTATATAAGTTTATGGTAAAAAGGTTTTTATGATGTATTTATTTTTACGCATAAATTACTATTTCCAATTTTCATCTAGTATATATTTGTTAATGAATTAGGTATTGAAGATCGAAGAACCTCATAATATATGGATTAACTTTACCGATATAAACGCCATGCTTCGTTATATTAATGTTTCAAAAATGTTTTACTTAAATAATATATTTAATAAATTTATTATTTTCATTTCAGTACCTAGTTAATATTGTAAATGCAATTGAAAATCCCTGCGCTATTTGCGTATTTAAATGAACAATTTTGTCACAACTATTTTGTTACGACTTTTTTTATAACATATCAAAATTATTAGAGAAAAATACTTTTCTCCATTAAATAAGCTAGAAAAATTATCATCTATCTTAAATATAAAGTTTCCTTATCTCTAAGTTTTATTTGAATAAATAATACTTACGGATAAGGAAACCTTTTAAAACCATAGTCTTTACGTATTTACTCATAATAATTTTGACAAATATACTGCTAAACCGCTCGCCTGAATTACATAGTTAAGTATCATGTTCAAGGGAGAGAAATAAACCGCATATAAGCGGCGATGCGCCGGAAAATTAGCCATCTTTTGCTTCTACCTGATCAGATGAGAAAATCGTTTCGTCTGTTCAACTTTAAGCAAATAATGAATGATTTTACGATTGAAGACTTAGTTGAAAAATTATTATAGACCATTTCTTTTCCTTCACTGGAAATAATTTAACTTTCGTTCATTGATAATTATTTGCTTTTCATTGTAATGAAATTTGATATTTTAATTGTTTCAGGTTAACTTCTCTTTCTCTCTCTCTTAGCCGGGACTGTTTTTTAAAGTATTTGTCGTAATTGTCAGCAGAGATATTACTTACTTTTTTAATGTTGCATAAAAACCATTTGAAAATCGTAAAGACTTTAAATTATTTCATTTATATGAAATCTATGTTTGATCAAGATTTATATTACGTGAATTTCTCTCGACGATAACGATTGTTTTTAATTAATTAAATAGAAAATCGAGTCAAACTTCAAACAAGCATTCAATGTTTTTTTACTCGCAATATTTTATTACCCTTAATGTTTGGCATTATAATGCAAAATCAAATGGGAATATTCCTTTGATTAAATACTTTCCTGAAAACTGTAGAAAATAACCCTGTAGTTAATGACATTGTACTTTTGCAATTTGTCTTGGTTCGTATTAATACTGGAATTTTTAAATTTTTCAAAAATATTTTTTTACTTATTGGGTGTCATTGCAAGGCGACGTTTTTGTCTATTTAACATTTCTATATTTTACACGAAGGTAGAAATTTTATTTATTCATATACGACTTGTTTGTATTAAGTCATTGTACTTCATATGATTAGAATAAAGATACTTACCTCAATGATATTCGATTTTCTGATTTAATCTGCAAAAAAATATTAAAGATATGTGTTATCTAAATAAAGCAAAGCTCATGCTCATTCAAGCAAATTTAAATGTTCAAAGAAAGTACTTCTTCCTACAATATCAAATTGCCTTTATATTTACAGAACGTTATATTAAGTTTCAAATCCAGCACGGATTTTGCAATTAGTTGTAAGTGTAGGTATACACACACAAACACACACACATATATATATATATATATATATATATATATATATATATATATATATACCGACCGAGTGACCGAGCGATGCTCGTTGTATTCCAAGTTTCCCATGTCATTTCATTTCCCATTTCATAGAATTAGATTTCGTATTAGATTTTCTTTTCCCTTCCCCGTCCCGTTCCTCTTTCCCTTTGCTTTCGCCTTCGGTCTTCGGTCTCGCCTTCGCTGCAGCCTTCCCGTTCGCCTTCGCATTCGCGTTCACCTTCGCATTTTCGCCTTTGCGTTCGCGGTCGCCTTCACGTTCGCCTTCACGTTTGCATTCGCCTTCCACTTTCCCTTCGCCTTCTACTACACCTTCCCATTCCTCTTCACCTCCCCACAACTTCACACCCACTCCTTCCTCTTCCCCTCCCCCTCCATCATCACATACCCCTTTCCTCCGTCTCCCTCCCTTTCCCCCTCCCCTTCCCCTTCCTCTACACATTCCACGTCCACTCTCCCTTCCCCGTTCTTTTCCCTTCACCTTCCCCTTCCCTTCCTCTCCCCCTCCATCTTCCCTTCCCCTTACTTTCCACTCCCCCTCCATCTTCCCTTCCCCTTCACCTTCCTGTTACCTCCCCCTCCCATCTTCCTTCCCCTCCACTTCCCCTTCCCATTCACCATCCCCTTACCCCGTACTCCTCCACTTCCCCTTAAGCTTCCGCTTCTGCTTTCCCTTCCCCTTAGACTTCCCTTTTCCTCCCTACACTTTCCCACTCGTTTTCTTATGTTTTTCTATTCAAAAGATATTTAGTCATATGCAATAGTGTTCACAGTAATTTTTAAAATTTGAAATGGCTGCCATTTCCAAAATAATTAACCGACTTCGCTCATCTTTGGAATTATTTAATAGTGACCACTCGTCACAGAAGTAATACCAGTCACAGGAGTAATACCTACAGCTTATTATAGAGAATATTCTATTATCATTAGTTGATAAATTTCTTGGAATATCTTCAGAGTTCATTATAAAATCATGACTATATTTACCGAGAACATATTCAAAATCACTTCGTATCAGAAAGAAAGGAAAAAGATTTGTTGTTGCATCTCAGTGTCACGACTACACACAGGTGAAAAAAACTATATTCGTCGGTTTCAGAACTTTTCTCTGTGAAACCGTTTGAAAAGAACAAACACGCAATGAGTGGTAATTATAGCGTAGAATTGATAATGGTAAATAGTGCTTGGTAAGAAATTTATAGCAGAGTTAATTGCAAGACTTGTGGCTTGAATTCAGAAACTGTTTAAAGTGAATATCATAGCATAATTAAAATTTTGTTATATTTGAGTTTCTTTGAAGTCTATTAACTCATTAAATGTCTATCATTTGATTTATTATATATAGTATGATGAAATTTTATGTGAAGGTGTTTATGTAAATCTACATTCAAGTCAAAGTTTTTTCTTCTGTACTGAGTTCATTGCAAACTGTAACTAGTTACATACTAGAATTTTGTAATATATTATTTTTGATAAAGAGAGAATTCATAATAACTAAAAGCACTGTCCACAGACAGCGAATTTATTTTCTAATTTTCATACTGAAAACATGAGGACAATTTTACACATTCAAATGAATTAATGGCAAATTAATTGCCATTATTTTATTACATTTAAAATTAAGAAATAAAATAGTGGCAAATTAATTGCATTATTTTATTACATTTAAAATTAAGAAATAAAATAATGACAAATTCATTGCCATTATTTTATTATATTTAAAATTAAGAAATAAAATAATGGCAAATTAATTGCCATTATTTTATTATATTTAAAATTAGGAAATAAAATAATGGCAAAATAATTGCCATTATTTTATTATATTTAAAATTAAGAAATAAAATAATGGCAAATTAATTGCCATTATTTTATTACATTTAAAATTAAGAAATAAAATAATGGCAAATTAATTGCCATTATTTTATTATATTTAAAATTAAGAAATAAAATAATGGCAAATTAATTGCCATTATTTTATTATATTTAAAATTAGGAAATAAAATAATGGCAAACTAATTGCCATTATTTTTTTATATTTAAAATAAGAAATAAAATATTGGCAAATTAATTGCCATCATTTTATTATATTTAAAATTAAGAAATAAAATAATGGCAAATTAATTGCCATTATTTTATTATATTTAAAATTAAGAAATAAAATAATGGCAAATTAATTGCCACTATTTTATTATATTTAAAATTAAGAAATAAATTAATGGCAAATTAATTGCCATTATTTTATTATATTTAAAATTAAGAAATAAAATAATGGCAAATTAATTGCCATTATTTTATTATGTTTAAAATTAAGAAATAAAATAATGGCAAATTAATTGCCATTATTTTATTATAATTAAATTAAGAAATAAAATAATGGCAAATTAAATGCCATTATTTTATCATATTTAAAATTAGGAAATAAAATAAAGGCAAATAATTTCTTTTTAAACTTTTATTCAGAACTAAATAAAATTACGTGATTTAATATAATTGGTACTTTATTTAGATTCGCGACAACGACCTAGGTATCGTTGTGTGTCATTTTCAGTTGGGCAATTTCTAAAGATTCTCAATCTTTACAAATTGCTCACCTGAAGATATTGCAATACAATCTAGATCACAGTTAAAAAATAAATAAAGTAGAAATAATACTACATCACGTAATGTCATTTAGTACCGAGTAAAAAATATTTGTTTTAATGTTGCCTAATACAACAGCTATCGTTACGGATTTTTACAAATGCCTCAATTTAAAATGTATAAAGAATTTACGCGTTTAACTACAAACAATTACGTTCGTTAAAGTACACATTTGTTTCTGAAAATATTAAAGATATGTTATATATCAATAGTAAAACTAAAGATTTAACGGAGGAAGACTGTTCCTTTTTAGAAATATACCAAAAGTGAGTTACCTCGTACGTTTTACTTATATTTAGAAAAGTAAAAGCATCTGTCGAACTCATCTATTACAGGATTATATTCCAAATAAAAAAAAATTGGCATGTTTAATGTTTTGGTGAAAAGATTTTACTATCGTCATTATTTACTATAACATTAACATAAAATTACCCAGTTATTACATTTTATACCAAAAAAGAGATGTAATATCTGGTAACACCAATTGCTTCGTGCCACAAAAAGTGCTTTCCATCACCGTATATTTTAACTTAAATCATGTTTTGATGTGGTCAAGATCGAGGAAACAAGCTGTAAAACAGAATAAAAATCGGTCCACATATCAAAGAAAATTGCTTTTACACTTCAGCGAAACTCCGAGATAATGACGATATATTTATTTCAACGACAGTGTCTTCGGTCCCAGCTGCACATGGAAAACAAACGAAAACCTAAGACATAAATTCAAATATTCTTTCTCGTACGAAATACGAGTAGTAACGCTTTATGGCTTTCGTACGATATTTCTACATTGGATATTGTGTATCTATTGACTTGGTTTACAAATTGAATTATGAATAATAATTAATAGGACATTTTTTTAAAATACTTTTATAACATTAATAAATAACGAACATTAAAAATGAACAAAAAGTAATTACTGGCTCGAATTGAGGTAATAAATTATAAGTAAATAAACAAAAAGGCTGTAATTAATTATATAATATAAATTGAAGAAACAAATTGTGTGATATAATGCGAGACGAAGTGTGTAAATAAATGATTTTCCCCAAATACATTGCAATAAATGTATATATTCTTACCGTGCAGTGTAGACTATCTCTAATATATAACTAACCACCAACGAATTTTGCAAGTCTATTGACTCTTTGAATACTCATTAATTCTTGCGACTTTTAAGTAAATTTACACAACGAAAAAGATCTAAATTTTGTGGTAAAATTTGAAGATAAACTTTTCGAATATAATAACGGCTTCATTCAATTTGCATTCCGATTTAGTTTAAAATACACAAAAGCCCTTAACGATAAAGAGCACGCATCATCAAAACCATTTTCCGCCACGGAGCAAAGATTTTCATCTCGGATTGAATATTCACGAGAGCATCCCCACTCGATTGTGGCTGACTTTTATTTGCAAGCTACGTTTTTTATTGATTTATCTCAAGGTCTTCGTGGTGAAGTGTTTGCGATAACACGCAAAATTTTAAAGCAAACCATTTAAGGTTAATTTTAAAGGCGACGTGGTTCAGCAGAGATTTAGCCTTGAGCTTTTACTCTTAATGCGAGCTTTGAAACTTTCTCAAAGCTCGGTAATAGAATTATGAATGCCTTCAATTCCACAGGAGACATTTTAAAATTATAATTTTAATAATTGCCATGGAGCATAATAAAACCAAGAGGAAAATTAAAGACTACGAAATCAAAGAGACAATATATTAGAAAGAAACTTTATATTTATATTTACAAAAAAAATATGAAAATTTATTTTCCCGCAAACCAGCAAAATTCCAAATTAGGCATTTAATATTTCGTCATAGATTGTTTTCTTTATGCAATTAAATATAAAATATGTTAAGGTTACCATTTTCTGAAATAAATTAGTTGATTTAGATACAAAATTATTTTATAATGATCTAATTTTTTTTAGATGAGCTACTAGGAAGGTGCTAGTTTTGTATTTCAATGTCGATAAAAATAAAATTAAAACGTTTCCTTATGTGAGAATAGCCACTCCCCATTTGAGAACAACAATTGTAAATATTAGTGCTAAATTATGTACTACCGAGATAATTATGAAATAAAATTACCAACCATGAATTTCTAGTTCTTGTCTTATTTTGTCTAGACGTTTAGACTGTCACAGACAGATAGATGACGTAGCCACAACAACATTTTCAAAACAATAAAATCGTTTTTCGTTTTATTACCACTCTTGAATTGCTAATGCATGGTTTATTAAATACAAAGTTACATGTTTGTTAACAATAAAAAAAGTTGATACCGGAAGTGTCATATTTGATGAGATAGGTATTAGGTTTAGTAAGAGACAGCATATTATAATAATATGTGCAATAAAGAGCACGAAGGTATCTGGAAAAGATAATATTAACAAAAAAGTTAGTTTTTTTTAATAATGATCCAATCATAAAATCTTGATCAAAAAAATAATGATCAAGATTTTATGCCCAAGATCCACCCAAACAATTTTACGCACTTTTGTTGCCACTTCTGATCTTTAAACAATATAAAAATGTTTACTTGTTTATTTCAAAATATTGTTTTAAAAGAAAATCTAAATATCTTATGAATATGACCGTTTGAACCTACTTTACACAAATATGAGCACCTGAGCTTAAAGAAATCAATTATTAAAAAATGTTAACAGTTAAAATTTAATATAAACGACCATATATATATATATATATATTAATTAGGATTTAAAATTATATAAGATATCGAAATCTATTAAGTGACAAAGAAAAAATAAAACCGACCAAAATTTGTTTTTTTTTGGATAAATTTTATTTGATATGTAAAATATAAACAGAGTTTCTATGCCGCTGAAAAGAAAAAAATTATCAAAATGCGATATTCATTATAATTTAATTTTTCAATTAATTACGGTTTTCTCCGCTTCCTTAGGAATAATCAATTACACTTGTAAATTAAAAGTTTCTTCAAGAAAACAATTAGCGCTAATTTTATTGCAAGTTTAAAACAAAAATTGTCAAATTATTTCCAATATTTTCTTAAAAAAATTAACTGTACCAGTTGTATAATACTAGTTTCAACCAAGTCATTGTGTTTAACAGAGATTATTTGAAACTTGCAGTTTAAAATAACATTCCGTAACACTCTCCTTCAAAATATTCATTTTAAAAATTTCAAACTTTATACGTAAAACTTTATACAGCATATGTGAAATAAATGAACATGTATTTATATATATGTAAATATACATTTATATATATATATATATATATATATATATATATATATATATATATAATATATATATATATATATATATATATATATATATATATAAATTATTGTAAATCATGTTAACTCCCCAGTAATCCTTCTTAGTACTTTATCATCGTGACCAATCGATTTGGTATCTACGATTTTATTGCAACATATTTATAATTATACTTTTGAAATAAATTACCTGACCAGGAGTAAAATTTTGTTTTATGAATTACGGGATGAATAAAACTATTTGCTTTTCAGTGTCAAGTTTAGTTTTTGGTTTAGTATATTTGGAATATTTAGATGATAATTATTAACTAAACATCAGGAAAGAAAAGAGTGAGGTTCATAATGTGGTACAAGTGTATATAAAAAGATTTTATTAATGTATTTATTTTTACACATAAAATAACTATTTTTAAAAATCATCTATCATCATTAATTTAGATTTTTTTAATGAATTACGTAGGGGAAAATATCTCGTAAATATATGGACTAAGGTTATCAATATAAACACTTTGCTCGTTATATTATTCTTTCAAAAAACTTGCTTAAATAGTATTTGTAATAAGTTTATTACAATATGGCCTATTAACATTTTATAATTATTAAAGAAAAATAATTTTTTATTTTAAATACACACCCAAATAACACGTAAAATTTAAAAAAGCTGTTAGAACATAGTCTGCACGCGAAACTTTTGGTACAACTCTTGAACGTGTTCACTCATCATAATGTTGACAAATATATTACGAAACTGCTCCACTGAATTACATAGTCACGTCTCGTGTTCATCAGAAAGAAATAAACCACTTACAAGCTAATACTTGACAAGATGAAGAAAACTTCGTCTCGTGTCTTCAACTTTAAGCAAATAATAAAACATTTCGCAACGGACGACTTCGTTGGAAATTATAATGGACCATTTCTTACACTTCATAAGAAATCATTTGACTTCCGCTCTTTGATAATTATTTGCTTTTAGTCGTCTTGGGAAATTTTAATTGTTTCAGGTTAATTACTCTTTCTCTCCATACCTTAGCCGGAACTGTAAGGTATTTGTTTATAATTGTCGGAAGAGATATTAATGACGTCATTTTATTGTTGAATTAAAGCACTTTCGTCCTGTAAAATTTGATTAAATTCATTTGTGCGAAATCTATGTTTGATAAAGAATTATATCACATACATTAATCTCTTTCAATGATTACGATTGTTTTTAATTAAATAAATTGAAAACCGAGTCAAATTTCAAAGAAGCCTTCAATGTTTTTGTACTCAAAATATTACTTTAACGTTAATGACTGGTATTGTAATGGAAAATAATTGGTTAAATTACTTTAATTCAATAATAACCTGAAAATTGTAGAAAATAACCCGTGTAATTAATAGGTCTAGGCTTTTACGATTTCCCTTGGTTCGTACGAATGCTGCCATTTTTTAATCTTTATATAAAATATTTTATCTCTTAAAAAGTCTAATAATCACAGTGGCGATTTCTCTATTTAATTTTAAATAAAGGCAGAAATACCGTTTATTTATATATAACTTATTTGTATTTAGGTTGTGTATTTCAAATAGATAGAATAAAAGTATTTATTTCGATGATATTCGATTTTCTGATATACTGTTATGCAAAAGGTGGAAATCTCATTCTACAATATTTAGGAATTTCATGGTTTAAAGTAAATAATTCTTACAATACTAAGTTGTTTTTTTTCACAGAAGTTTATAATAAGTTCCAAAATCGAGACGGGTTTTGCACTACTGCTCATACATGTATGTATATATATATATATATATATATATATATATATATATATATATCATACTTACGGCTCGTAGTGTGTTTATTATATTATTTTTTTATATAGTTAGTGAATTATTATAGTTTACTATATTGGTTATTACACGAGAGATATAATATTTGTACCATATTTAGATAATGACTTTCTTGGACAATAAAGGGACAATATTTTTAATCCTATAACGAGCCCTTTTTTCAAACCTCAAGTCTCTTTGTGGTTATAAATCACTAATAAGTGTTAGAGGATCAACATTTTTACCGTTTAATATTTATATTTAATATGTGTTACTCCTCTATAAATAATGGCGAGGATTTTACTTATTAAAACTATATTAATATAATTAATATTACAATCATCAATGTATCGTATATTTAACAAACATGATGTAAAAGTTATATAGGCAATGTAAATTTCGTATTTGCACACAATTTAGACATTCTTGTTGAGCATACTGTTTAGTTCGATTCATTATCAACATTACTTGATGATAAAATTATTTCCAAACAAATAAAAACCAAAACGAAAGGTATTTTTAAAATAAATATTAATACGTTAGCGATGATAATAAATTAATACACATTCATCTTTACATCAATGTATATATATCTATCTAAAAATGAGGCTGATGGAAAAAATAAAATAACGTCAAAAATATTACGATAAGTTTATTACAAAAACATCTACAATTCACACAAATTTCAAAAAGGTATTCGCAGAAATGCTTACGACCAAACAACCGCTTATAAGAATTTTTTCGCTGTCTCTTTCCCGCTCGTACAGTCTTTTTATTGTTCTTGACCATCAAGCGACTTGATTATCACTCGGAGCTAACAAATTTTTTACTGTTTTTCCCTACCACTGTTTTTATTTGTTGACATACGCTCGAATTGTATCTAGTTTGTGTTTGTGATTTGGATATTCTTCCACCGACTGCATTGCTATCCCAAAATGCTTTAGACTGTTCTGTTCGTGAATACGCAGAAATGTATTTATTTTACGGGCTATATGATGGAAATAGCAAGGCAAGCCGCACGTACTACAACAAACGCTGCCCTGATCGCGAAAACTATCTCTATCACAGAGTCTTTCTTCTTCCAAATAACGCTTGTTTAGAGGATCGAATTTCTGGAAATGTAGTTCCTGAAAAAAGTGGAAATGGAAGAAGCTCCTTCTGTGTGTGTTCTGCGGATTTCTCGACGTACTGGTGTCGCAAGATGTACAGTAGAACGCATTTTAAGAAGAAATAATTTGTACCCATGCCATGTACGACACAGGTTGCAGTGCAAGCACTGCAACCTGCTTACTATCAACGACGAAAAGATTTGTGTCGGGAGATGCTGCGTCGACACACATAACACCCGCTTTTTTAAATTCAATCTTATAGAGCGATGAATCATGTTTTGAAAAAATGGACGTATTTCATATGTACAATTTACACCAATCGGCCGACGAGAACTCCCGCATAGTAAGGCAAGCTAGGTTTTAACATAAATTCGGAGTCAATTTGTGGGCTAGAATTCTGGATGATACAATTTTCGGTTTATTTGTACTCCCACCGAGGCTTAATGAAGTTCGATATCTACGCTTTTTGAGAGATAATTTGGAAATCTATTGAATGAAATACCACAAGGTGTACGTGACAGGATGTGGTTACAGCACGATGGTGCACCGGCCAACTCTTCGCGACAAGTAACTGAATACTTAAATGCAACATATCCAAATCGATGAATAGGATGTGGCGGTACAATTGTATGGCCATCGCGTCCTCCAGCTTCAATCTATTGGACTATATTCTATGGGGATATTTCAAGGAGGCAGTCTATGAGTCTACTATAAACAACAAGACAAAAATTACATCATGTGTCTGAAGTGGTAAAAAACAACGAAAAGGCTTTACGAAGTTTTAGAAGAAATTTTGTAAGAAAATGCTCTTATACGTAGGAGATAGGGAAGCCATTTTGAGCATATACTGTAATAAAAAACATAATGAAATAAAATTCCATTAGGTTGGCGTACATTTCTTTCGATGACATTGTGCAAACATCAATTTTCACGTTTTGTAATTAAATAAAATGCACATGTTTCAGCGTTTAATTTTTACGTTGCCTTGTTGTTTTTATTTTAATTCGGAGGAAATATTCTTTTAAAGATCCTGGACAATGAAATAACGAAAATACATGTTTTTTTCATGCGCAATAACAAAAATACAATAAATTTAAAATCATATCTCGAAAACCATTAGAACTAGGATAATAAGTAATATGCATATATATATATATATATGTATATATATATATATATATATATATATATTTATATATATATATATATGTGTATACATATTTTTGACTATGGAAACTATGTAGGGAAAATATGTAGGGAAAGGAATATAAATTTCGCACAATTCGAGCAAAAATTAATGACTCAATCTGTTCATTGTTAGGTCCAGCATTGAGCAAATAATGTAAAATGATAAAAGTTTCATTTATAAATATCTAAATTTTATGCAAATTAAGAAGGTGTGAGATAGTATTAATTAATTTAACCAATCCTTTCCAATATTTGCATTAAGGGTATCGATATGTTTTATGGTATGAAAATTGATGAAACAGGTAAGAATATCGTTTATAAATTATGCAGATGGAGAGTTAACGACGGCTAGATACGTCTCATGTTTATATACAATCTACGTGTTAAATGTTCTTAAAAAGGGGGAAAAAGTCAAAATTTTTGATAAAGGATTCTGTTGCATTCGTGTATTCACGCTATTGGTCTATTTTCATTTATTAATTTAATGTAATATAAGTAAAAGGTTTAAAACTATGTTAAGGATCCATTAAGTTCCATTCTATAACATCCATAAGGAATATCTTTTTCCGCTTATAATTAAAAAGACAGAAAGGAAAAACATTAAGTATGCGGAGAAGAAGAAGAAGAAGGATAGAAATAGAGACAATTATCGTTAAGAAAAAACACATATTTTTTAAAATAAATTATATGAATTGTAGGTATATGTGCATAACACTAAAAATATCGATTTACGTAGGGTACTGGCTATTTGCAATAAAGACTAGAAAAAATTAAGATAATATAATTTTTATTTATTTTCCCCAATTGCATTAATGTTAAATTCTAATCTCATTTTACTCACCGGTCTATCATTAATGTAGAATAAGAGGCTAGCTGGTGGCATCGAGGGCGTTGCGGTACAGTTGGCGCGCAGCACGTTGCGGGATGCATAATATTCATATCCTCTGGACATCTTGGGCGGACATTGAGGTAGACCTTTGTGATGTACATAATTTTATTGCATTTTCTTATATGATATTTGCGATTATGTTATAGGAATAGTTCAACATTGTGTAATTATACATACACTGTTTGAGAATTTGGACACATCAAGAAATTTAAAAGAAATGAAAATGTAAAATAATCAATGGAATTAAATATTATGATGGATGTTGCCTTTTATAATAAAGATATATAAATTTATGCCAATATCGCATACATTATATTCAACTCAAAGTTCGAATTCGTCAATCCTATTCATTTGAATTTTATTGTGTCTTTTACTGCATTAAGTTTAATTTGTTTATTAAAAAAATCATCATCTGATTTTACCCGTTTACTTTCTAAGTGTAGGTTTATGTAATGTAACGCCAATAGTTTTTGTTGTAAGGGTTATATTATATGAACATGTGTTTAAAGCTATATTTCTCATTTACATCGTTATTCACATGTAACACCTTATATGGATTTTTTTTTGTAACGTTTATGTGGGTGTAAAGTATTCATACAGTATAACATTATAGTTCACAACTATTTTCAGTTTGTATCTAGTCTATATTTAGTACTGCACATGCAAATAACTGATTTATATATTCACTTTTTAATGATTGTTAGCAACCTCAGGTTTAGAATGCAGACAAAATACCTTAATTAATTCTTTGCAGTTATTAAAAACCAGGCAAAAAATATTTAAAATGTCCAAAATCACTAATAAAGGGCAATTCTCAGAAGGTCTTAAATTCAATAATATTGTTAATCTAATGAATAATTTAGAATTTCTTTAGTACGTAATGATGCATGGGGAACACAATTTTATTATACATTTTTGTACAATCATAATAATATATATTCACACAAATGGTAAGGAGAAGTCTCACCAAACACTTCTAAGGAGCTGGACATGGCTGAGAAGGACGATGGGACGTCAGCTGTAACCTTGCAGCGAAGTTGCCCGATGATAGAAAACCCACTCGTTCTAGTATATGAGTCCCGTTAGATCGATCTAGCTACGAAAGTAGTATAATAATGCCAAACTATATACGAAATTGGATAATTACACCTTCATAATATATAAAATTACTACGTATCTAGTTTATATAAGAATGCATGTATATGACGAATCATAGAAAGTTGTACAATTTTTCTTAATAAAAATCAGAAGGATGAAACCATTACTCTCAACAATCACTTTTACAATAGATACAAATTTAATGAATATGAAAACTTCTGTGAAAACAATTTAAGTTTAATATAACCAACCAAACAGTTGGTTAGAAGACATGACAAGTACTTATACGTTTTCATATGAAGGTAACGCTGTCTCGTAAAGTGATGGGGTGGTGAACCAATATTCATCTCTATAATAAATTACTGCCAGCAAAAAAATAAAAAGTATAGAAAGAATAAAAATACCGTATTGTTTATTATGGTCAAGTAGAGTAGAGAGATGATGAGTTACGTATAATAAGCATACAGTATATAAGCGAAGTGACTGGCAGAAAATGATACATTATTGGATCATATCGAGGAATCCTTCAACTAGTATGAAAAATGGTTCGTCGAAAAAAATTACATGGTGATGTAATACATCTCCGCACTGATGAGATTTCTCCTATAAAAACACCAGAAAACTATGAATGGGTGTCATGTCAAATGACTCAAAGTTAAAAGATCAAAGGGGAATAAAATGGAAGGTACAATTGGAATATATGTAGTTTTCTACTATTTTTTATTCCTTTGAATTTCACGAATTTATCACGTTTGCTCGTAACGAATATTTTGGTTTCTGGTAACAACTTTAATATAAATGATGTAAAAATAAACCGTTGGAAATTGTTTTAAATTCAAACTAAAGGAATCAGGAATACATAAAAAAGTTCTTAAATATACAAATTTGAGTGCAATTATCAAACTCCTCAATCACGATTTACATTATCTTGGGTATATTATTTGTTTTGTGACATTCTATAATATTATATAATTATATTCAAATGATCTATAATATATATATGCACGTATATATATATATATATATATATATATACATATACATATATATGTATATATATATATATATATATATATACATATATATATATATATATACATATACATATATATGTATATATATATATATATATATATATATATACATATATATATATATATATATATATATATATAGATATATATATGTTTATATATATTGAAATATTGAATAGACAAAATAGACATAGATGATAACGTAGTGAAACATTAGCTGAAGGTGTATATTAAAGACCTCACATCACTGTTATTTATTATCAAGATTGCGAATTGAGTGTCTCCTCTTTTTTTGAATTTTGGTAAAAAAAAGAATTTATTTAATATATTTAATAATTGGCGTTAATTTTGCAGAAATTTATTATTCACAATTAAATGAAACTACGTGATGTAATATTATTTCTACTTTCTTTAAGTTCTCTACCACGACCTAGGTTTCGTTGTATTACAACATCTTCAGCTGGGCTATTAGCAAAGATGATATTGCATCTTGAAATCAATCTTCGCTAATAGCCCACCTGAAGATGTTGTAATACAACGAAACCTAGGTCGTGGTAAAGGACTTAAAGAAAGTAGTAATAATACTTCATCACGTAGTTTCATTTAATTGTGAAAAGGAATTTAGTTGAAACTTTGCCGTGCAACATAATTTTGCAACTGGAATAAATTTGAAAATGTTTGGAAACCTGCAAAATACTGCCAAGTGTCGATAGCTTTCTCTCTCTCTCTCTCTCTCTCTATCTATGTCCATCTAACTTTTACGAACATACACACCCGAAAACTCATAAACGATTTATTCAAATGGACACCGATTCCAAAACTCTAAGAGTAGCAGTATTTTGCAAAGTATTCGTATTTATCCATATACAGTCACTTACTTGGTAACCGTCTTAATTAGTCGTATTAATACATCATTATCTATTTAATAACCCAGTTGTTTGATGCCTTCCTATACACCGATAAATACTTATGTTTTTAAATATTGTACCAATTGGTCCATTCTTTTTTTAAATGCCTTTTTAGACTTACATATTTCCCTATAAATATCCTAGTCGCTTCAGGTCTTTGTACGTATATATTCGCATACCTCCTCTAACCTCTTGATAACCTAGATCCCTCATTCTTTTGCATGTATCTGTACAAATTTCCTTACCGGTTTACTCTGTTAGTTTTTTGATCAAAATATGTCAAACTGTCTCTTTCTCTTTATCCAAAGTAGATGAGCTTACTTCTCACCAGTAAAAGTTTCTTTCACCATCTTTCGACACAGGTTCTGGCCATCACTAATGATCAAAGAACTTGTCCTTCGAGTCAAACCAGTCCAATATCGATGGCCCTACTACTCATTACAAAGAAGATGCCATTCTCAAAAGTTGCGAAGTTTCTTGGAGTATCTTCAGAGTTAATCATACTATCATGACTATATTTACATAGGACATATCCAAATTCACTTTCTTTAAAAGAAAAAAAAACAATTACGAAAATTTTATATTACATCTTGATGTCACGACTATGCATAGTCACTATGCATAGTCGTGACATCAGACTATGCGCGTCAGTTTCAGAACTGTCCTCTGTAAAATCACTTAAAAAGAATAAACACACAATAATGGGAGAAAACTTAGAGTGGAGCTAATTACAATCTTTGTGGCTTAAATTTAGAAAATATTTAAAGTAAATATATTTGAACGAAAACTTTCGTATATTTGATTGTTTTACATTTTGGGTTAAATTTTGATGTGGAGGTGGATTAGCAAAATCAAAAATTTAAATCAAAGTTTTTTCTTCTATACTCAGTTCATTACTAACTATAGCTAGTAAAATATTAGAATTTTGTAATTAATTAATTTTGTTGAAAAATATTCACATTATCTAAAAAGAGCTCTAACCAGCCGTCTGTCTACAGGCAGTTCATTTTCTAATATCAAAACACTGAAGTCATGAAGAAAAATCGTTTAGTTTGCAATTAATTAAATTTTTTTCCAATTTTACCGTTAATTATTTGTTGAATGAATATTCGTTAAATATTATATCGTTAAATATTTTTACATATTCCTTAAGTTCAAATGTACTATTTTGTTAAATTATGACAATATGTTTTTTAAGCGTTTAATTACAATTAGTTACGTTTAGTACAGTACGTATTTGCTCCTGAATGTATTAAGAGTATGTGATATTGATAAGAAAGTGAAGCAGAAAGAAACCAAAGAAAGTAAACAGGGAAAATTTATATACATTTTTCCTCTTAAAAATCTACAAAAATTTGGATACCTCGTACCATTATACGATAGGCCTCATTGAAGAATTCGATTTATAACTAAAACCCGCCTATATTTAATACATATACCTACATATGCATAACTTTTAAAGAAAGAAAAGAAAAAAACATTTAATAATTTAAAATACGATTAGAAAGATACCAGACTCCATCTCATAACAACAAAATATACTCGCATCATTCAAACTTATTCATTATAGAACCATGTTCCAAATCGAGAAAATTTCGTAAATTCTTTTTGTGAAAAAAATTTAAAATCGTAATTAGTTAAAAATGATAAATATTTATTTTAATAATAATATAAAATGACACAGTTATTATATGTTATATAATAAAACGAGATATAATATCTAGTAATCTCAATTATTCCATGTAACAAAAAAGTTGCCAGCGTCGTAAATACTTACTTAAATCATATTTTGACATGATTCAGACCAAGAAAACAAAAAAATAAATTGGTCCATATTACAAAGAAAAATGTTTTTACACTTCAGTGAAACTCTGAGACAATGACGATATATTTAAGTTCAAAGTCAGTGACTTCAGACCCAGCTGCATATGGAAAATAAATGAAAATTAGAGACACGAAATCGAAGATTCTTTCTCGTCCGAAATAAGAATAGTACGTTTTATGGCTTTCGTAGGTACATGGGGTGGTATCCATAATATATATATATATATATATATATATATATATATATATATATATATCAATATATATATATGTATATATATATTTTTTTTTTTAAATATATATATATATATATATACACATACATATACATATATGTATAAAGATATAATGGCTACTTTAACAACCTTAATGGTAAATTAATGGAAGATTTTTTTAAAATTTATGTATTATATTTTTTAAATTCTAGTCAATAAAAAAACTCAAAACAAAACTAAAAATAGTTACTGGTCTGAACTGAGGTTTAGAATGATTTTCGAAGTGTTTAAGGAATATAAGGGAAAAATATTTAAGGAATATAAGGGAATAATAATTTAATTGACAAGTTCCAAACAATTTATGTTAATGGTAATGTCTTGGGTAAAACTAATATATACTAGTTAATTGAATGCATCTGACGATAATGCTGCAAAAATACATAATTTGAAATAATTGTTTTAAAAATTTGCGTGAATGTTTTTTTCATGAAAAATTAATTTAAATGTATGATTAAATATTCTTAAGTACGCGGAGAAATAACTAATTAATAGAAAAATTAAATTATAATGAATGTTGAGTTTCGATAAACATTTTTTTCAGTTCATATATTATATATTAAGTACAATAGACCAAAAACATATTTTGATTGATTTCTTTTTTGTTTGTCACTTAATAGATTTCGATAATTTTATATAATTATAAATCCTTATTAAAATAAATGTTCATTTATAATAAAATTTAAAATTTAACTTTTTATTAATTGATGTCTTTAAAATAGGTTCAAGTGTTTATATAATTTAATAGTCAGACTATGGTTTGACTTTTAATTCATTATTTTGAAATATTCGTTATTTTTAATATAATTCGTTATTTTTAATTTAATTTCTATTAGTAATTAAGGAGCAGAAGCGGCAAAGATAGTGCGTTTAAACGGCATAATTAATTAAATTGGACCTATCTTGGAAATAAAACCTTGATCACAATTAAAAAAGTAAACCTTTTTGCTAATATTATCTTTACGGTATCTTCATGCTCTGTATGGAATTTGAGTTATAATCTGCTATCACCTGCTAAAATATATATCTCGTGAAATAGGGAACTTTCGGTATCAACTTTTTCCATTGTTAGCACACATGTAACTAACATATTCCGCATTACATTACATTAGCAAGTGAAGACTTGTAATAAAGAGAATATTGATTTTATTATTACCCCAATAAACAGAGTAAAAGAATGTGTGGTTTCACATATTAACTTAGATTACAGTTTTACGTTTTCAGGTATTCCTTACCCGGACGGAACCCTATTGTTACGGTCACATCATTTATCTGTATATGACAATCTAAACATCTAGACAAAATATGACAGGGACTTAAAATTCACAGTTGAAAATCTACTTTCATTATTATCACGATAGTCCATAAATTAATACTATTATTATTTTCAGTTTTATGATGCTACTCCCACATTAGAATAACATAGAATTTAATTTTTATCAACATTAAGATGCAATACTAATACATCAAGTTTATATTATGCTGCATGCAAATTAATAAAATTATATTTTGTAACGTTTCCTTCTGGGATTAAAGGCATTCATAATTTATTTACCAAGCGTTAGGAAAGTTTAAAAGCTCGCATTTATGAGAAAAGTTCAACAAGAATTTTTTGCTAAACCACGTTGTTTATAAATTAACTTCAAAACAGGTAAACTTTGTTTGCTTAAAAATTTTACTTGTTATCGCAAACATTTCATCAGATAAACTTTGAGGTAAATCAATAAAAAGACGTAGCTCTCAAATAAAAGCCAACAACGAACGAGTGAGGACGCTCTCGTCGATTTAATATTCAAGTTGAGAATAAAATCTTTGCTACGTGGCAGAAAAT
This sequence comes from Druceiella hillmani, assembly GCA_039881145.1. Lineage (NCBI taxonomy): Eukaryota > Metazoa > Arthropoda > Insecta > Lepidoptera > Hepialidae > Druceiella > Druceiella hillmani. The sequence goes on from JAYKKI010000012.1 coordinate 20,496,292, forward strand.
GTTTTTGGTGACACTTGCGTTTTATCGATAAGAGATTTCGTGTGTTTTAGGCTAAATTGGAATGCAAATTGAGTGCAACCGTTATTTGAAATTCGTCTTCGAATTTTGCGGTAAAAGTTAGATTCATATTTACATGTGTAAATTCGCTTAAAAGTCGCAAGAATTAATGAGTATTCAGAAAGTGAATAAATTTTCAAAATTTGTAGATTATTTACTGGGATTATCTACACTGCACGGTGGGAATAAATAGATATGTTATAGATATGTGATAAGTATTTATATAATAGATATGTTATAGATATGTAATAAGTATTTATATAAAATAAAAATCCTCACATATTTCATCCCTTATTATAACATACAATTAATTTCTTCCATTTGTGTTACGCATTTAATTAAAGTGTTTTATTTAATTTTTTCTGATCTATAACTCAGTTTTGACCGGTAATTACTTTTACTTTATTTTTGAATTTGTTATTTAATAATATTATAAAGAAAAACATTTCGTACATTAATTTATCGTTAAATTGTAAACGTAGCCATTGTATCTTCATATACATATATATATATATATATATATATATATATATATATATATATATATATATGTATATATATATATATATATATATATATAAATGTATATATGTATATATATAAACTTGTTTATATAAATATATATAGGGTAGAGCGGGGCTAGTTGAGCATAGGGGCAAGTTGCGCAATTGAAATATCTCGAAAACTATTCACCGCACACAAGGGCAACAAATAGCAAAAAGAAGAGATCGCGGGAGGAGAACTCATTGCGCGACCGCCAGTGGCGACTAGTCGACCGAGTAAAGGCCAGGCGCGCATTTTTTATTTTATGACCAAAAATTAAAATAATTGTAAACCGGAATATTTGTTACACTTTTGATATGTATAAAGGTTCTGGGTATAATTATAACTGTTTGTTCATAACCTCGCTTTTGTTTTAAAATTTCGGGTTGGGGTTAGTTGAGCTATAGTTGCTCAACTAACCCCAAGACTTAGAACAAAAGTAATATATGTTTTTTCATTTTTTTAAGATGCGGACTTATAAAAGAAACAAGGGAAAAAGTGTGAATGCCGCCGCCAAATAATTTAATATTAAAAGGATGACTTTGACAAGATTTTTGAAGAAATTAAATGAAGGTGGTGATTCATCCATGGGTTATGCAACACCGAAGCAAGTATTTTCTCCCACGCAAGAGAACTCTTAAAAAAAACACATATTACAAATGGCATCATTCTTTTATGTATAACCCCAAAAGACGTTCGTTGCCTTGCCTACGAGTGTGCTGCTAAATTTGGCATTAATATTCCATCCTCCTGGACTGCAAATAAGATAGCCGAAAAAGAATGACTTACGATGTTTTTAAAACGAAATCCGGAGCTATCCATTCGAAAGCCAAAGTCCACCAGCCTTGGTAGAGCAACACCATTTAATGCTCAGAATGTCAAAGTTTTTTTTGACAAATTAGCTTAAGTATTGGAATATGGATGAAACAGGAGTATCCACTGTGTTAAAGCCAAATAAAATTGTAGCTGCCAAAGGTAAACATAACGTTAGCGCCATCGGCGAACAAGGTACTATCGTTACAATAGTAACTGCTGTATCTGCTTATGAAAATACAGTACCTCTTATGTTTGTGTTTCCCAGAAAACAATTTAAGAGCCACTACCTTAATGGTGACCACCAATGGTGACAGCCCAGAATGTATAGGAGAAGGCAATGCCAAAACAGACGAATAATTCCATCAGTTTGTGCAACATTTTATAAAACATGTGAAACCATCCATGGAGCACCGTGTTTTGTTGGTATTAGTCAATCTCTCCTCCCATTTGAATGTGGAGACACTAAATTTGGCCAAAGAGTTCTCTTTGGCCAAAGAGTTCGAGTTCTCTTTGGAGTTGTAATGTTGTCCTTTCCACCGCATTGTAGCCACAAACTACAACCTTTGAATGTCTCGGTATTTGGACCATTCAAAAAGTGTTACACTGTTGCTCAAGATACATGGCTACGAAATAACCCGGGAAAGACCCTAACTATTTATGATATACCAAAAATTGTCGCTGATTTGTTGCCGTTATAAATATTGTCATAATAATTATGAATATTGTCAACAGTGTTCGAAAGACTGCCATCTTTCCGTATAATGCAAATATTTTTAGTGACGATGAGATTTCACCATCATTTATGACTGACCGTCAAGATCCAGAAACTGTCAAGCTGGAAAAGGATAATCCAGAGCAGGCTAGAATGTCCAACACTGAAATTAGTCCCACTTCTTCTGCCTCCAGCGAAGCTGAACCCGAACCTGGGATAAGCAATAAAGAAAACGACCCCGGCGAATCTAACGCATATATTTTTCCCGGAGATTGTTCGACCATACCCAAAGGCAGGACCTAGAAAAGTAACCAGAACTAACAGAAGAAAGAGGAAAACTACTGTTCTAACAGACACATGCATTACAAGAGCAACAAAATAAAGCCACTAAAAAAGTTAAAAAACCAAGGAAAAACATCGATAAAAAAAGAAAGAATAGTTTTTTCTAAAAAGTACTCCAGTCAAGTAATAAAAGCAACGATGATGATTATTCCTGTCTGATTTGTTGCGAAGGCTACTTTGAAAGTTTACCAGGAGAAACATGGATCCACTCCCAAGTTTGCAGGGAATGGGCACATATAAAATGTGCACCAGGTGCTGGTCTTACTTTCGTTTGTGTCAATTGCAACAGTGACAATGACGATTAAGTTTCCGATATCTTAGCAATATTTTATTTTATGATATAAGCTATATTGATAATTACATAAATATTCAGATCTGAATTTGAACAAAAAGACTGAATCTTAAATTCAAGCTTAAGATACGTTGATGTTTTGTTGATTCCATTTTCAGTTTATTATTCAAAGAAAAAATTACTTTTAGTTTTGTTGTTTTGTTACTAAAAGACTATAAATAAAAAGTTAATTGTGAAACAGAAATTTTATTTTAAGTATAGTTAATATTGAACCCATGGTTTGACTAGACTTTCCAAGTGCTCAATTTGCCCCATACCCTTGCTCAACTTACCTCAACTATCGTACCCCACGTTGAGCCTTCTTGAATTTCTGCATTGAAACTGCTGTCACTTTTAAACTTGACTTGTTAGAAATGAATTACTATGAACACTTTTGCAAAGCCATAAGTTAGTAATCCATCAGTATGCATAACAAGCTATTAACTTATCGTTGAGGAGCTATATCTGCTCACGCCCAAAATTGCTCAACTAGCTCCGCCCTACCCTACATATATATATATATATGTGTGTATATATATATATATTTATATATATATATAAATATATATATATATATATATATATATATATATTTATATATGTATATATATATATACAGTCCGAATTGAGGTTCATAAAAAAATAAACAACAATACTTTAATTAACTGCATAATATAAATAAAAGAAATTAATTGTATGGTATAATAAGAGATGAAGTGTGTAAGTAGATTATTTCATACAAATACATTCCGAAAAACCCATTTATTCCCAACGTGCAGTGTAGATAATCTCAGTAAATAACCTACGAACAATTTCGCAAATTTATTGACTCACTATATACTTATTAATGCTTGCGACATTTGAGCAAATTTACACATATCAAAACTTTTACGGTACAATTCGAAGATGAACTTTTTCGAATATAATAACGGTTCCACTCAATTAACATTCCGATTTAGTCTAAAATACACAAAAGCCCTTAACGATATAACGCAAGTTTCATCAAAAACATTTTCTGCAACGTAGCAAAGATTTTCATCTCGACTTAAATATTGAATCCACAAGAGCGTCCCCACTCGTTCGTTGCTGGCTTTTATTTGAGAACTACGCCATTTTATTGATTTACCTCTAGGTTTTTCTGATGAAATGTTTCAGATAACACGTAAAATTCAAAAGCAAACAAAGTTTACCTGTTTTGAGTTAAATTTTAAAAGTAACGTGATTTAGCAAACATTTCTTCTCGAGTTCTATTCATAAATGCAAGATTTTAAACTTTCTTAACGCTCGGTAATTGAATCATGCATGGCTTTAATTCCACAAGGAAACGTTATATAATTATAATTTTATTAATTTACATGCAGCATAATATAAACTTGAGGAAAATTCAAGAGAATTAAATTAAGGAAACAACCTATTGTAAGGATATTTTATACCCACTTTTGCAACATAAAAAGTTAAACTATGTTATCGTATAAGAATTTTAGATAACTTTGAGATACCAACCAGCATTAAAATTTCTTTATTCATTCTATTATTTATGCAATTAAGTATAAAAAAGAAGGGTATCACGATTTTCTGTGATTAATTAATTTAAGTACAACATATTTTACAACGATGTAATTTATTGTTTATAACAGTTTATGACAGCTGCTTGAAAGGTATTAGTTTTACATAATAATGTTGATGAAAATGAAATTCTATGTTTTTCTAATGTGGGAATAGCAACATAAAATTGCAAATAATAATAGTATTAATTTATGGACTATCTTGATAATAATGAAAGAAGATTTTCAACTGTAAATTTTAAGTTCGTGTCTTATATTGTCTAGATGTTTAGATTGTCACATACAGAAAGATGATGTGACCGTAACAATAGGGTTCCGTCCGGGTACGGAACGCCTGAAAACGTATAACCATATGCTAAGTTATTATGTCAAACCCTACATTCTTTTGCTCTATTTAGTTGGGTAACAATAAAATCAGTATTCTCCTTATCACAAGTATTCACTTGCTAATGTAATGTAATGCGGAATATGTTAAGTACAAAGTTACATTTGTACTAACAATGGAAAGAAGTTCCCTATTTCACGAGATATTTAATTTAGCAGGTGACAGCAGATTGTACCTCGAATTCCATAAAGAGCTCTAAAATATCGTAAAGATAATATTTAAAAAAATTCGTTATTATTTTATTTGTGATCAAGGTTTTACGCCCAAGATATGTCCAAGTTAATTAATTATGCCGTTTAAACGTACTTTCATTGCCGCTTCTGATCCTTAAATTACCTAACATGAAAATATTAGCATGGAATATTTCAAAATAATGAATTAAAAGGTAAACTAAAATCTGACAATTATAGCCATAAATACGAGCACTTGAACCTATTTTAATTTTTTTTATCAGTTAATAAAAAGTTAACATTTATAATAATAAGGATTTATAATTATGTAGAATTAACAAAAACTATTAATTGACAAACTAAAAAGAAAACCAACCAAAATATGTTTTTTGATCTATTGTAATATATAACATATGGACGGAGTTATTTGTCCGCGTACTTAAGAATATTAAATCACACTTTTAAATTAATTTTTCAAGGAAAAAACATTCGGGCGAACTTACTGCAAATTTTTTAAAAAATTTGTTTCAAATTATGTATTTATTTGCAATATTATCTTAAGATGCATTCAACTAACTGGTACATTTTAGTTTCACCCAAGACATTGCCATTAACATAGATTGTTTGGAACTTGTAAATTAATTTATTATTCACTTATATTCCTTCAATATTTTATATTCCCCTTCATTAAAAATATTCATTCTAAAAAATTTTAACTGTATATACTTACCTCATATATCCAATATAAACTAATGTAAATCATTTCAACTCCCCAGTAAACCTTTGTAATGCGTTATCATCGGGACCGTTATTATTTCGCTAAGAACCTTTACTTCGTATTTTATCCACGTGATGCTTACGATGAAATTACGTTTATATTATTTAATGTTGTTATTGTGACATGTTTATTTCTGTCAGATATGTCGTTTGTGAATTTTTAAAACTTACCAGCTAAACGGCAAGGGAGTTTGCCTGCCTACACAGAATATATATCTTTATATGCATTTTTGTTATATTATCCCACCTGGATATTATTTTATATTATCCTATATTATCCCACATGGAATGACACTATATATAATATAAATTAAGCGTAATATGCTTGAAACGGGTTATAGTTCTTCAAATTAAACAAGCCATTTATAATTGGTTTTAAATTAAATTAACTTACAATCTCATTTTATAGTTTTAATTTTTTTTTTCAAAATAAACAAGCAATTATTATGTTATTTACTACCTTAAGGCGTATCCTCTTCAGCAAGTCCAAAGTTTTTATGCCTCCATTTTTATCAACATTATTTAGAATTTCGTGAGTTTGACAATTAGCCCTAACTTTGATTATTCTCTTAATCACAATTAGTTACAAAAATAATTATTTATAAACAGAATATATCGAGAAAAACGAATCATTACAAAATAGAACAAATATTTTTAAATGAAAAAAAGGTGTTAAAATATTTACTTAGATTTGTTGTAAAACTAGACCTAAAACATGTTATGGAAGAGAATCTAGAAATTAAGTTTAGAAAAAATATGTAGATCTTACTTAATTACCTCAATATAAACAAATATGTACCGAAAATCTGTTAATATTTGAATAACCATACTTAATCTCGAGATTTAGTCCTACATTTACGAAATTTGGAATACGGTCCATATTTCATTAAAATCATAAAAGTTATTTCACTAGAACTCTTTTCCTAAACCTATTTTATCCTCTTACACAGACTTCCTTTCTTATTTTATTTTTAAACGTCAGTGCAATATTCAACAAGTATTTTTTAAATCATAATGATTTTCATTGATTTACATACCATTTATACGAAAAACCATAGACCGTTTTATGACTTTGAAATGGAATCTCATTTTTTTATAAATACCTCACATGTCAGCTTAAATAACTCCAATATATATTATATTGGAGTTATTTAAGCTGCCCCTGGCCAAATTTCTAAAAATTCTTAAATAACGCAAAATGATCCATAACTCGAAAAAGTACTTCAAATCGAATACTCCACATTGATCGGATCTGTAAAGCATCAACAACACCAATGAAAATGATGTTATTACTTTGTAAAGTACTACTCAAGAAGTAAAGTTTAATTACTTACCTTCGAAGTGAAGAGAAAATTAATTTGCCTCAATATAGTCTTCAAATTTTCTTCGATTCTCTTAAGTTTCAGTAAAATTCACACCAAAAGTAAAACCAGGTCATAATATACCAGTAAATAAAATTTAGTTTGAGGAATTACGGGATGAATAATAATATAATATTTTGCATTTCACTGTAAAATTAAGTTTTTGGTTTAGCATATTTGAGGTAATTAAAGGATGATAATTTTTCCTTACCAAGTTTTATTGCAACTACACATCAGAAGAGCATAAGAGATAAAATTCTGAACCTTACTCGGTTCGGAATTTAATATAAGTTTATGGTAAAAAGATTTTATTGATGTATTTATTTTTACACATAAATTACTATTACCAATTTTCATCTAGTATATGTTTGTTAATGAATTAGGTATTGAAGATCGAAGAACCTCGTAATATATGGATTAACTTTACCGATATAAACACCATGCTTCGTTATATTAATGTTTCAAAAATGTTTTCCTTAAATAATACATTTGTTAAATTTATTATTTTCATTTCAGTAGCTAGTTAAAATTGTAAATGAAACTGAAAATCACGGCATTGTTTGGGCATTATCTTAAACAATTTTGCCATTATTTTTCCAATGTTACGGTCTATTAAAATATCACAATTATTAAAAAACATAATTTTCTAGCTCAAATAAGAGAGAAAAAATGTTTTCTATCTTAAATATAATGTTTTCCTATCTCTAAGTTGTATTTGGATAAATAATACTTAGAAATAAGGAAACCTATTAAAACCTAGTCGTTACGTATTTACTCATAATAATTTTGACAAATATATTATTAAACCGCTCTCCTGAATTACAAAGTTAAGTACCATGTTCACCAGAGGGAAATAAACCGCTTACAAGCGGCGATGCGCCGGAAAATTGGTCAACTTTTGCTAATATGTGACCAGATAAGGAACGCTTCGTTTCGTCTGTTCAACTTTAAGCAAATAATAAAACATTTTGCTACTGACGACTTAGTCGAAAATTTATTATAGATCATTTCTTATAATTCACTGGAAATAATTTAACTTACGTTCTTTGATAATTTTTTTTTTGGTTGGAACGAAATTTGATATTTTAATTGTTTCAGGTTAACTTCTCTTTCTCTCGCTCTCCTAACCGGGACTGTTTTTTAAAGTATTTGTCGTAATTGTAAGCAAAGATATTACCTACTTTTTTTAGTGTAGCATTAAACAATCTGAAAATCGCAAAGATTTCCAATTATTTCATTAGTTTGAAATCTATGTTTGATCAAGATTTATATTAAACGAATTCATTTCTTTCGACGATTACGATTGTTTTTAATTAATTAAATAGAAAAGTAAAATATTATATTATCTTAAATAGAAATATTATATTACCTTTAATGATTGGTATTATAATGCAAAATAAATTAGTTAAATTCCTTGGATTAAATACTTTCCTGAAAACTGTAGAAAATAACCTTGTAATTAATGAATCTGTCCTTTTGCAATTGGTCTTGTTCGTATTATTACTGGAATTTTTTAATTTTTCAAAAATATTTTTTAACTTATTGGGCGTCATTGCATGGCGACGATTTCTCTATTTAATTTTACATGAAGGTAGAAATTTTATTTATTTATATACGACTTTTTTGTATTAAGTCATTGTATTTCATATGATTAGAATAAAGATACTTATCTCAATGATATTTTCTGATTTAATCTGCTAAAAAAATACTGAAGATATGTGTTATCTAAATAAAGAAAAGCTCATTCCATAATACTTATTCCAAATTTAAATGTTCAAAGAAAGTAATTCTTCCTACAATATTAAATTGCCTTTATATTTACAGAACGTTATATCAAGTTTCAAATCCAACACGGATTTTACTAGTTGTAAGTGTAGGTATATATACATACACACACATGTGCATATATATATATATATATATATATATACATATATATATATATATATACATATATATATATATATATATATATATATCTTTACTTCACATTTGTGCCGTTTTGTGATAATCCCTAATAAACATAAAGCTTCTTTGTAGTTATAAAACAATAGCAAGGGTTAAAGACCAGCAACCTTTTTTTACATAGATTTAATATTTACGTGCTACTTTAATAAAAGTGGTAATAGTACGGATTCAATTAATTAAATTTTATTAACAAAATAAACTATTATATGTATCAAATATCTAAAAATGATTTGCAAGAAAAAAATTTGAAAATTTAATTAAATTTTACGATAAAGTAAATGATTTCATTTGAAAAGTCGCTATTTGAACTAGAAAATTCTTCAATATTTCATACATATATAATACTTATATTATAAATGAAATGACTGTTTTTTAATCAGAATGAAATCATCAGTTATTAGATTTGAATAAACGGAAAATAATAAACAGAGTTTTTTGAAATGACATTTCACTTTATACTTTTGTACACATATATATATATATATATATATATATATATATATATATATATTCGAATTTACTTCTCGCTAGTGAAGAGTTCTGTGAATCGTTCGGAATCATCATCAGAACATGATCCACTAGGGACCACTCGTCATAGGAGTAATACCAATCCAATATTGATAGAGTTACAGCTTGTTCTAGAGAATATTCTGTTCTCATTAGTTGAGAAATTTCTTGGAATATCTTTAGAGTTCATCATAAAATCATGACTAACCACATAACATACCTAGAATATATCCAAAATCATTTCGTATCAGAAAAAAGGGAAAACAAATTTGTTGTTGCATCTCAATGTCACGACTACACATAGGTGACAAAAATTATACTCGTCGATTTCAGAACATTTCTCTGTGAAACAGTTTGAAAAGAACAAACACGCAATAAGAGATAATTATATCGTAGCATTGATAAGCTAATTGTAAGATTTGTGGCTTAAATTCAGAAACTGTTTAAAGTGGATATCATAGCATAATGAAATTTTTTGTTATATTTGTGTTTCTTTGAAGTCTGTTACCTCATTAAATGTCTACCATTTGATTTATTATATATAGCATGATGAAATTTTATTTGAAGATGTTTATGTTAATGTACATTCAAGTTAAAGTTTTTTCTTCTGTACTGAGTTCATTGCTAACTGTAACTAGTTACATACCAGAATTTTGCGATAAATTATTTTTGAGAAAAAGAAATTCATAATAACTAAAACACTGTCCACAGACAGCGAATTTATTTTCTAATTTTCATACTGAAAACATGAGGAAAATTTTACAAATTCAAATGAAACAATGGCAAATTAATTGCCATTATTTTTTTGTATTTAAAATTATGAAATAAAATTATGAGAAATAATTTTCATTATTTTCTTTCTAAATTTTTATTGAGAACTAAATAAAACTACGTGATTTAATATTATTTGTATCGTTGTGTATCATCTTTAGGTGCGCAATTTTTAAAGATTCTCAATCTTTACAAATAGCCCACCTGAAGATGTTGCAATACAATCTAGGTCGCGGTTAAGAAATTAAATAAATTGGAAATAATACTACATGACGTTGTATCATTTAGTTGCAAGTAAAAATTATTTGTTTTGATGTTATATAATACAACAGCTATCATTAACGGTGTTTATAAATGCCTTAATTTAAAATGTAATATTTTGTTAAATTATAATAATATAGAATTTACGTGTTTAACTATAATCAGTTATGTTCATTACAGTGCATATTTATTTCTGAAAGTATTAAGAATATATTATATATCAATAGTAAAACTAAAGAATTAGCAGAGGAGGACCTTAATACATATTAAATTAATTGATCTTCTTTAGAAATATAAAGTGCGTTTCTCGTACGTTTTACTTATTTTCACAAAAGTAAAAGCATCTGTCGAACTTATCTATTAGAGAATTATATTTCAAATAAAGAAAATTTCACATATTAATTTTTTTGGTGAAAAATTGTTCTATCGTCATTATTTATAATGATATTAACATAAAATAACCCAGTTATTATATTTTATACCAAAAAAGAGATATAATATCTAGTAACACTAATTATTCCATGCCATAAAAAGCTTTCCATCACCGTATATTCTAACTTAAATTATATTTTGATGTAGCCAAGATCGAGGAAACAAGCTGTAAGACGGAATAAAAATCGGTCCACACATCAAAGAAAATAGCTTTTAAACTTCAGCGAAATTCCGAGATACTGAAGATATATTTATTTCATCGACAGTGTCTTCGGTCCCAGCTGCACATGGAAAATAAATGAAAACTAAAGATACGAATTCAAAGATTATTTCTTGTATGAAATACGAGTAGTGACGCTTTATGGCTTTCGTATGTTGGGTTATATTTTTACCGGGGATATTGTGCATCTATTGGCTAGGTTTAGAAATTGAATTATGAATAACAATAGGACATTTTTTTATTTTTTTTAAATACTTTTGTAAAATTAATAAATAACAAACATTAACAATAAACTAAAAGTAATTAGCGGCTCGAATTGAGGTAATAAACAACATTGAGGTAATAAGAAAGTAAATAAACAACAGGGCTTTTATTAATTATATGATGTAAATTTAATAAACAAATTTTGTGATATAATATAAGACGAAGTCCGAAAATAAATTATTTTCTCCAAATACATTGCAATAAATGTATATAGTCTTACCGCACAGAGTAGACTATTTCAATAACTAATCCACCAACAAATTTTGCAAGTTCATTGACTCTTTGGATACTCATTAATTCTTGCGAGTTTTAAGTAAATTTACACAACGATAATGATATAAACTTTTGTGGTAAAATTTGAAGATGAACTTTTTCGAATATAATAACGGCTCCATTCGATTTGCATTCGAATTTAGATTAAAATACACAAAAGCCCTTCACCATAAAGAGCACGCGTCATCAAAACCATTTTCCGCTACGGAGCAAAGATTTTCATCTCGGATTGAATATTCACGAGAGCGTCGCCACTCGATTGTGGCTGACTTTTATTTGCAAGCTACGTTTTTTATTGATTTATCTCAAGGTCTTCGTGGTGAAGTGTTTGCGATAACACGCAAAATTTTAAAGCAAACCATTTAAGATTAATTTTAAAGGCGACGTGGTTCAGCAGAGATTTAGCCTTGAGCTTTTACTCTTAATGGGAGCTTTGAAACTTTCTCAACGCTCGGTAATTGAATTATAAATGCCTTCAATTCCACAGGAGACATTTTAAAATTATAATTTTAATAATTTCCATCTAGCATAATACAACCTTGAGGAAAATTAAAGACCATGAAATCAAAGAGACAATATATTAGAAAGATACTTTATATTTACATTTGCAAAAAAAAATATATAAAGTTATTTTTTAGCTAACCAGCAAAATTCCAAATAAGGCATTTAATATTTCGTCATACATTGTTTTATTTATGCAAATAAATATAAAATATATTAAGATTACCATTTTCTGAAATAAATTAGTTAATTTAGGTACAAAATTATTTTACAATGATGTAATTTTTTTTAAATGAGCTACTAGGAAGGTGCTAGTTTTGTATTTCAATGTCGATAAAAATAAAATTCAAATGTTTCCCTATGTGAGAATATTCACTCTCCATTTGAAAATAGCAATTTAATATAAATAAATTAATTTAATGTAATAAAATTAAAATTTAACATAAATAAATAAATAAATTAAAAAAATATTAGTGCTAAATTATGTACTACCGAGATAATTATGAAATAAAATTACCAACCGTGAATTTCTAGTTCTTGTCTTATTTTGTATAGACGTTTAGACTGTCACAGACAGATAGATGACGTAGCCACAACAACATTTTCGTAACACTAAAATCGTTTTTCGTTTTATCACCACTTTTTAATTGCTAATGCATGATTTATTAAATACAGAGTTACATGTTTGTTAACAATAAAAAAAGTTGATACCGGAAGTGTCATATTTGATGAGATAGGTATTTGATTTAGCAAGAGACAGCAGATTATAAATCAAATTCCTTAAAGAGCACGAAGGTATCTGGAAAAGATAATATTAACAAAAAAGTTAGTATTTTTAATAATGATCAAGATTTTATGCCCAAGATCCACCCAAGTTAATTAATTATGCAGTGTAAACGTACTTTTGTTGCCACTTCTGATCTTTAAATAATATGAAAATGTTTATTTGGTTATTTCAAAATATTGTTTTAAAAGGAAATCTAAATCTCTAATGAATTTGACCGTTTGAACCTACTTTACACAAGTATGAGCACCTGAGCTTACAGAAATAATTATTAAAAAATGTTAACAGTTAAAATTTAATATAAACGACCATATATATTAATTAGGATTTAAATTTATATAAAATTTTGAAATCTATTAAGTGACAAAGAAAAAATAAAACCGACCAAAATTTGTTTTTTTTTGGATATATTTTATTTGATATGTAAAATATAAACAGAGTTTCTATGCCGCTGAAAAGAAAAAAATTATCAAAATGCGATATTCATTATAATTTAATTTTTCAATTAATTACGGGTTTCTCCGCTTCCTTAGGAATAATCAATTACACTTGTAAATTAAAAGTTTCTTCAAGAAAACAATTAGGGCTAATTTTATTGCAAGTTTTAAAAAAAAAATTGTCAAATTATTTCCAATATTTTCTTAAAAAAATTAACTGTACCAGTTGTATAATACTAGTTTCAACCAAGTCATTGTGTTTAACAGAGATTATTTGAAACTTGCAGTTTAAAATAACATTCCGTAACACTCGCCTTCAAAATATTCATTTTAAAAATTTCAAACTTTATACGTAAAACTTTATACAGCATATGTGAAATAAATGAACATGTATGTATATATATATATATATATATATATATATATATATATATATATATATATATGTGTGTATATATATATATATATATAAACTATTGTAAATCTTATTAACTCCCCGGTAATCCTTCTTAGTACTTTATCATCGTGACCAATCGATTTGGTATGTACGATTTTATTGCAACATATTTATAATTATACTTTTGAAATAAATTAAGTGACCAGGAGTAAAATTTTGTTTTATGAATTACGGGACAAATAAAAATATTTTCTTTTCAGTGTCAAGTTTAGTTTTTGGTTTATTATATTTGGAGTAATTAGATGATGATTATTTTTCTTCATCAATTTTCATTAAAGCTTAACATCAGGAAAGAAAAGAGTGAAGTTCATAATGTGGTACAAGTGTATATAAAAAGATTTTATTAATGTATTTATTTTTACACATAAAATAACTATTTCTAAAAATCATCTATCATCATTAATTTAGATTTTTTAATTTTTTTGATTTTTTAATTACGTAGGGAAAAATATCTCCTAAATATATGGACTAAGGTTATCAATATAAACACTTTGCTCGTTATATTATTCTTTCAAAAAACTTGCTTAAATAGTATTTGTAATAAGTTTATTACAATATGGCCTATTAACATTTTATAATTATTAAAGAAAAATAATTTTTTATTTTAAATACACACGCAAATAACACGTAAAATTTAGAAAAGCTGTTAGAACATAGTCTGCACGCGAAACTTTTGGTACAACTCTTGAACGTGTTCACTCATCATAATGTTGACAAATATATTACGAAACCGCTCTCCTGAATTACATAGTCACGTCTCATGTTCATCAGAAAGAAATACACCACTTTCAAGCTAATACTTGACAAGATGAATAAAACTTCGTCTCGTGTCTTCAACTTTAAGCAAATAATAAAACATTTCGCAACGGACGACTTCGTTGGAAATTATAATGGACCATTTCTTATACATCATAAGAAATAATTAACTTCCGCTCTTTGATAATTATTTGCTTTTAGTCGTCTTGGGAAATTTTAATTGTTTCAAGTTAATTACTCTTTCTCTCCCTCCCTTAGCCGGAACTGTAAGGTATTTGTTTATAATTGTCGGAAGAGATATTAAAGACGTCATTTTATTGTTGAATTAAAGCACTTTCATCCTGTAAAATTTAATTAAATTAATTTGTGCGAAATCTATGTTTCATAAAGAATTATATCACACATATTAATCTCTTTCAATGATTACGATTGTTTTTAATTAAATAAATTGAAAAGCGAGCCAAATTTCAAAGAATCCTTCAATGTTTTTGTACTCAAAATATTACTTTAACGTTAATGTAATGGAAAATAATTGGTTAAATTACTTTGATTTAATAAATACTTAAAAATTTTAGAAAATAACCCCTGTAATTAATAGGTATAGGCTTTTACTATTTCCCTTGGTTCGTCTGAATGCTGCCATTTTTTAATCTTGATATAAAATATTTTATCTCTTAATAAGTCTAATGCACGGTGGCGATTTATCTATTTAATTTTAAATAAAGGCAGAAATTTCGTTTATTTATGTTTAACTTATTTGTATTGAGGTTTTGTATTTCAAATAGATAGAATAAAAGTACTTGTTTCGATGACATTTGATTTTCTGATATACTGTTACGCAAAAGATGGAAATCTCATTCTACAATATTTAGGAATTTCAATGTTTAAAGTAAGTAATTCTTACAATACTAAGTTGCCGTTTTTCACAGGAATTCAATAAGT
The DNA here is from genome assembly GCA_039881145.1 of Druceiella hillmani. Lineage (NCBI taxonomy): Eukaryota > Metazoa > Arthropoda > Insecta > Lepidoptera > Hepialidae > Druceiella > Druceiella hillmani. The sequence continues at coordinate 20,511,924 of JAYKKI010000012.1, forward strand.
TCCAAAATCGAGACGGGTATTGCACTACTACTCATATATATATGTATGTATATATATATATATATATATATATATATATATCTAACTATATATATATATATATATATATATTATACTTACGGCTCATATTGTGTTTATTATATTATTCTTCCATATAGTTAGAGAAATATTTTAATTTACTGTAATAGTTATTACACGAGAGATATAACATTTATACCACATTGAGATAATTACTTTATTGGACAATAAAGGGACAATATTTTTAATCTTATAACGAGCCCTTTTTTCAAACCTCAAGTCTCTTTGTGGTTATAAATCAGTAATAAGTGTTAGAGGATCAACATTTTTTCCAAGCGTTTAATATTTATATTTAATATGTGTTACTCCAGTATAAGTAATGGCAAGGATTCTACTTTTTAAAACTATATTAATATAAATAACTATTATAATCGTCAATGTAACATATATTTAACAAACACGGTGTAAAAGATATATAGGCAATGTCAATTTCGTACTTGCACACAATTTAAACATTCTTGTTGAGCGTAATGTTTAGTTTGATTCATCATCAACATTACTTGATGATAAAATTAATTCCAATCAAATAAAAACCAAAACGAAAGGTATTTTTAAAATAAATATTAATACGTTAGCGATAATAATAAATTAATATACATTTATCTTTACATCGATGTATATAACCCGACATCCAACTCATTTTTATATATATCTATCTAAAAATGAGTCGGATGGAAAAAATAAAATAACGTCAAAAATTTTACGAGAACTTTATTACAAAAACATATAAAATTCACACAAATTTCAAAAAGGTATTCGCAGAAATGTTTACGACCAAACAACCGCTTATCGGAATTGTTTCGTTGTCTCTTTCCCACTCGCATGGTCTTTTTATTGTTCTTGGCCATCAAGCGACTTGATTATCACTCGAAGCTAACAGCATGTTTTTTTACTCTTTTTCCTTACCACTGTTTTTATTTGTTGACCTACGCTCGAATTGGATCTAGTTTGTGTTTGTGATTTGGATGTTCTTCGCCCGACTGCATTGCCATTGCAAAATGCTTTAGACCTACACTGCTCGTGAATACGCAGAAATGTATTTCTTTTACGGGCTATGTGATGGGAATGCTCGGCAAGCAGCACGTACTATAGCAAACGCTGCCCTGATCGCGAAAACTATCTCTATCATAGAGTCTTTCTTCTTGTTAATAACGCTTGTTCGAATTCCTGGAAATGTAGTTCTTGAAGAACGTGGAAATGGAAGAAGCTCCTTCTATTTGTGTTCCACGGATTTCTCGACGTACTGGTGTCGCAAAAAGTACAGTAGAACACATTTTAAGAAGAAATAATTTGTACCCATGCCATGTACAACACAGGTTGCAGTGCAAGCACTGCAACCTGCTGACTATCAGCGACGAATAGATTTCTGTCGGGAGATGCTGCGTCGATGCAGGTAACACCCGCTTTTTTAAATTCAATCTTATAGGGCGAGGAATCATGTTTTAAAAAAATGGGCGTATTTCATATGTGCAATTTACACCAATCGGCCGACTAGAATTCCCGCATAGTAAGACAAGCTAGGTTTTAACATAAATTCTTTTTCTTTACCAAGTTTTATTGCAAATGCACATCAGAAGAGCACAAGAGATAAAATTCTGAACCTTACTCGGTTTGGAATTGTATATAAGTTTATGGTAAAAAGGTTTTTATGATGTATTTATTTTTACGCATAAATTACTATTTCCAATTTTCATCTAGTATATATTTGTTAATGAATTAGGTATTGAAGATCGAAGAACCTCATAATATATGGATTAACTTTACCGATATAAACGCCATGCTTCGTTATATTAATGTTTCAAAAATGTTTTACTTAAATAATATATTTAATAAATTTACTATTGTCATTTCAGTACCTAGTTAATATTGTAAATGCAATTGAAAATCACTGCGCTGTTTGCGCATTTACATGAACAATTTTTTCACAACGAAAAATACTTTTCGTTGTGAAAAAATACTTTTCTACATTAAATAAGCTAGAAAAAATATCATCTATCTTAAATATAAAGTTTCCTTATCTCTAAATTGTATTTGCATAAATAATACTAATGGATAAGAAAACCGTTTAAAACCATAGTCTTTACGTATTTACTCATAATAATTTTGACAAATATACTGTTAAACCGCTCGCCTGAATTACATAGTTAAGTACCATGTTCACCAGAGGGAAATAAACCGCTTACAAGCGGCGATGCGCCGGAAAATTGGTCAACTTTTGCTAATATGTGACCAGATAAGGAACGCTTCGTTTCGTCTGTTCAACTTTAAGCAAATAATAAAACATTTTGCTACTGACGACTTAGTCGAAAATTTATTATAGATCATTTCTTATAATTCACTGGAAATAATTTAACTTACGTTCTTTGATAATTTTTTTTTTGGTTGGAACGAAATTTGATATTTTAATTGTTTCAGGTTAACTTCTCTTTCTCTCGCTCTCTTAGCCGGGACTGTTTTATAAAGTATTTGTCGTAATTGTAAGCAAAGATATTACCTACTTTTTTTAGAGTTGCATTAAAACAATCTGAAAATCGCAAAGATTTCAAATTATTTCATTAGTTTAAAATCTATGTTTGATCAAGATTTATATTAAACGAATTAATTTCTTTCGACGATTACGATTGTTTTTAATTAATTAAATATCAAAGTGAAATATTATATTACCTTAAATAGAAATATTATATTACCTTTAATGATTGGTATTATAATGCAAAATAAATTGGTTAAATTCCTTGGATTAAATACTTTCCTGAAAACTGTAGAAAATAACCTTGTAATTAATGAATATGTCCTTTTGCAATTTGTCTTGTTCGTACTAATACTGGAATTTTTTAATTTTTCAAAAATATTTTCTAACTTATTGGGCGTCATTGCATGGCGACGATTTCTCTATTTAATTTTACATGAAGGTAGAAATTTTATTTATTTATATACGACTTTTTTGTATTAAGTCATTGTATTTCATATGATTAGAATAAAGATACTTATCTCAATGATATTCGATTATCTGATTTAATCTGCAAAAAAAATACTGAAGATATGTGTTATCTAAATAAAGAAAAGCTCATTCCATAATACTTATTCCAAATTTAAATGTTCAAAGAAAGTAATTCTTCCTACAATATCAAATTGCCTTTATATTTACAGAACGTTATATCAAATTTCAAATCCAACACGGATTTTACTAGTTGTAAGTGTAGGTATATATACATACACACACATGTGCATATATATATATATATATATACATATATATATATATATATATATATATATATATATATATATATCTTTACTTCACATTTGTGCCGTTTTGTGATAATCCCTTTATTGGAACAGTTATTTCGACTTGTTGAGATGTTTAATTCTATAACAAGTCCCTTTTTTAAACATAAAGCTTCTTTGTAGTTATAAAACAATAGCAAGAGTTAAAGACCAGCAACCTTTTTTTTACATAGATTTAATATTTACGTGCTACTTTAATAAAAGTGGTAATAGTACGGATTCTATTAATTAAATTTTATTAACAAAATAAACTATTATATGTATCAAATATCTAAAAATGATTTGCAAGAAAAAAATTTGAAAATTTAATTAAATTTTACGATAAAGTAAATGATTTCATTTGAAAAGTCGCTATTTGAACTAGAAAATTCTTCAATATTTCATACATATATAATACTTCTATTATAAATGAAATGACTGTTTTTTAATCAGAATGAAATCATCAGTTATTAGATTTGAATAAACGGAAAATAATAAACAGAGTTTTTTGAAATGTCATTTCACTTTATACTTTTGTATACATATATATATATATATTTATATATATATATATATACATATATTTATATATATATATATATATATATATATATATTCGAATTTACTTCTCGCTAGTGAAGAGTTCTGTGAATCGTTCGGAATCATCATCAGAACATGATCCACTAGGGACCACTCGTCATAGGAGTAATACCAATCCAATATTGATAGAGTTACAGCTTGTTCTAGAGAATATTCTGTTCTCATTAGTTGAGAAATTTCTTGGAATATCTTTAGAGTTCATCATAAAATCATGACTAACCACATAACATACCTAGAATATATCCAAAATCATTTCGTATCAGAAAAAAGGGAAAACAAATTTGTTGTTGCATCTCAATGTCACGACTACACATAGGTGACAAAAATTATACTCGTCGATTTCAGAACATTTCTCTGTGAAACAGTTTAAAGTGGATATCATAGCATAATGAAATTTTTTGTTATATTTGTGTTTCTTTGAAGTCTGTTACCTCATTAAATGTCTACCATTTGATTTATTATATATAGTATGATGCAATTTTATTTGAAGATGTTTATGTTAATGTACATTCAAGTTAAAGTTTTTTCTTCTGTATTGAGTTCATTGCTAACTGTAACTAGTTACATACTAGAATTTGGCAATAAATTATTTTTGAGAAAAAGAGAATTCATAATAACTAAAACACTGTCCACAGACAGCGAATTTATTTTCTAATTTTCATACTGAAAACATGAGGAAAATTATACACATTCAAATGAAACAATGGCAAATTAATTGCCATTATTTTTTTGTATTTAAAATTAAGAAATAAAATTATGGGAAATAATTTTCATTATTTTCTTTCTAAATTTTTATTCAGAACTAAATAAAACTACGTGATTTAATATTATTTGTATCGTTGTGTATCATCTTTAGGTGCGCAATTTCTAAAGATTCTCAATGTTTACAAATTGCCCACCTGAAGATGTTGCAATACAATCTAGGTCGCGGTTAAGAAATTAAATAAATTGGAAATAATACTACATCATGTTGTATCATTTAGTAAATTATTTGTTTTGATGTTACATAATACAACAGCTATCATTAACGGTGTTTTAAATGCCTTAATTTAAAATGTAATATTTTGTTAAATTATAATAATATAGAATTTACGTGTTTAACTACAATCAGTTACGTTCATTACAATACATATTTATTTCTGAAAGTATTAAGAATATATTATATATCAATAGTAAAACTAAAGAATTAGCAGAGGAGGACCTGAATACATATTAAATTAATTGGTCTTCTTTAGAAATATAAAGTGCGTTTCTCGTACGTTTTACTTATTTTCACAAAAGTAAAAGCATCTGTCGAACTTATCTATTAGAGAATTATATTTCAAATAAAGAAAATTTCACATATTTATTTTTTTGGTGAAAAATTTTTCTATCGTCATTATTTATAATGACATTATCATTTTAAATAATGACGATAGAAAAATTTTTTCATCACCGTATATTCTAACTTGAATTATATTTTGATGTAGCCAAGATCGAGGAAACAAGCTGTAAGACGGAATAAAAATCGGTCCACATATCAAAGAAAATTGCTTTTAAACTTCAGTGAAATTCCGAGATACTGAAGATATATTTATTTCATCGACAGTGTCTTCGGTTTCAGCTGCACATGGAAAATAAATGAAATCTAAAGATACGAATTCAAAGATTATTTCTTGTATGAAATACGAGTAGTAACGCTTTATGGCTTTCGTATGTTGGGTTATATTTTTACCGGGGATATTGTGCATCTATTGACTAGGTTTAGAAATTGAATTATGAATAACAATAGGACATTTTTTTTAAATATTTTTGTAAAATTAATAAATAACAAACATTAACAATAAACTAAAAGTAATAAGTGGCTCGAATTGAGGTAATAGATTATAAGTAAATAAACAACAAGGCTTTTATTAATTATATGATGTAAATTTAATAAACAAATTTTGTGATATAATATAAGACGAAGTCCGAAAATAAATTATTTTCTCCAAATACATTGCAATAAATGTATATAGTCTTACCGCACAGAGTAGACTATTTCAATAACTAATCCACCAACAAATTTTGCAAGTTCATTGACTCTTTGGATACTCATTAATTCTTGCGACTTTTAAGTAAATTTACACAACGATAATGATATAAACTTTTGTGGTAAAATTTGAAGATGAACTTTTTCGAATATAATAACGGCTCCATTCGATTTGCATTCAAATTTAGATTAAAATACACAAAAGCCCTTCACCATAAAGAGCACGCGTCATCAAAACCATTTTCCGCTACGGAGCAATGATTTTCATCTCGGATTGAATATTCACGAGAGCGTCGCCACTCTATTGTGGCTGACTTTTATCTGCAAGCTACGTTTTTTATTGATTTATCTCCAGGTCTTCGTGGTGAAGTGTTTGCGATAACACGCAAAATTTTAAAGCAAACCATTTAAGGTTAAATTTAAAGGCGACGTGGTTCAGCAGAGATTTAGCCTTGAGCTTTTACTCTTAATGCGAGCTTTGAAACTTTCTCAACGCTCGGTAATTGAATTATAAATGCCTTCAATTCCACAGGAGACATTTTAAAATTATAATTTTAATAATTTCCATCTAGCATAATACAACCTTGAGAAAAATAAAAGACCATGAAATCAAAGAGACAATATATTAGAAAGATACTTTATATTTACATTTGCAAAAAAATTTATATAAAGTTATTTTTCAGGTAACCAGTAAAATTCCAAATAAGGCATTTAATATTTCGTCATACATTGTTTTATTTATGTAATTAAATATAAAATATATTAAGATTACCATTTTCTGAAATAAATTAGTTAATTTAGGTACAAAATTATTTTACAATGATGTAATTTTTTTTAAATGAGCCACTAGAAAGGTGCTAGTTTTGTATTTCAATGTCAATAAAAATAAAATTCAAATGTTTCCCTACGTCAGAATAGTCACTCTCCATTTGAAAATAGCAATTTAATATAAATAAATTAATTTAATATAATATAATTAAAATTTAACATAAATAAATAAATTAATTAAAAAATATTAGTGCTAAATTATGTACTACCGAGATAATTATGAAATAAAATTACCAACCGTGAATTTCTAGTTCTTGTCTTATTTTGTCTAGACGTTTAGACTGTCACAGACAGATAGATGATTTAGTCACAACAACATTTTCGTAACACTAAAATCGTTTTTTGTTTTATCACTACTTATGAATTGCTAATGCATGATATGTTAAATAAAAAGTTACATGTTTGTTAACAATAAAAAAAGTTGATACCGGAAGTATCATATTTGATGAGATAGGTATTTGATTTAGCAAGAGACAGCAGATTATAAATCAAATTCCTTAAAGAGCACGAAGGTATCTGGAAAAGATAATATTAACAAAAAAGTTAGTATTTTTAATAATGATCAAGATTTTATGCCCAAGATCCACCCAAGTTAATTAATTATGCAGTGTAAACGTACTTTTGTTGCCACTTCTGATCTTTATATAATATGAAAATATTTATTTGGTTATTTCAAAATATTGTTTTAAAAGGAAATCTAAATCTCTAATGAATATGACCGTTTGAACCTACTTTACACAAATATGAGCAACTGAGCTCAAAGAAATATTTATTAAAAAATGTTAACAGTTAAAATTTAATATAAACAACCATATATATTAATTGAGATTTAAATTTATATAAAATATCAAAATCTATTAAGTGACAAAGAAAAAACAAAACCGACCAAAATTTGTTTTTTTTTGGATATATTGTATTTGATATGTAAAATAAGAAGAGAGTTTCTATGCCGCTGAAAAGAAAAAAATTATCAAAATGCGATATTCATTATAATTTTATTTTTAATTAATTACGGGTTTCTCCGCTTACCTAGGAATAATCAATTAAACTTGTAAATTAAAAGTTTCTTAAAGAAAAAAATTAGGGCTAATTTTATTGCAAGTTTAAAAAAAAAAATTGTCAAATTATTTTCAATATTTTCTTAAAAAAATTAAGTGTACCAGTTGTATAATACTAGTTTCAACCAAGTCATTGTGTTTAACAGAGATTATTTGAAACTTGCAGTTTAAAATAACATTCCGTAACACTCTCCTTCAAAATATTCATTTTAAAAATTTCAAACTTTATACGTAAAACTTTATACAGCATATGTGAAATAAATGAACATGTATGTATATATATGTAAATATACATTTATATATATATATATATATATATATATATATATATATAAACTATTGTAAATCATATTAACTCCCCGGTAATTCTTCTTAGTACTTTACCATCGTGACCAATCGATTTGGTATCCACGATTGTATTGCAACATATTTATAATTATACTTTTGAAATAAATTAACTGACCAGGAGTAAAATTTTGTTTTATGAATTACGGCACGAATAAAAATATTTGCTTTTCAGTGTCAAATTTAGTTTTTGGTTTAGTATATTTGGAATAATTATATGATGATTATTTTTCTTCATCAATCTTCATTAAAACTAAACATTAGGAAATAAAAGAGTGAAGTTCATAATGTGGTACAAGTGTATATAAAAAGATTTTATTAATGTATTTATTTTTACACATAAAATAACTATTTCTAAAAATCATCTATCATCATTAATTTAGATTTTTTAATGAATTACGTAGGGAAAAATATCTCCTAAATATATGGACTAAGGTTATCAATATAAACACTTTGCTCGTTATATTATTCTTTCAAAAAACTTGCTTAAATAGTATTTGTAATAAGTTTATTACAATATGGCCTATTAACATTTTATAATTATTAAAGAAAAATAATTTTTCATTTTAAATACACACGCAAATAACACGTAAAATTTAGCAAAGCTGTTAGAACATAGTCTGTACGCGAAACTTTTGGTTCAACTCTTGAACGTGTTCACTCATCATAATGTTGACAAATATATTACGAAACCGCTCTCCTGAATTACATAGTCACGTCTCGTGTTCATCAGAAAGAAATAAACCACTTATAAGCTAATACTTGATAAGATGAAGAAAACTTCGTCTCGTGTCTTCAACTTTAAGCAAATAATAAAAGATTTCGCAACGGACGACTTCGTTCAAAATTATAATGGACCATTTCTTATACTTCATTAGAAATAATTTGACTTCCGCTCTTTGATAATTGTTTGCTTTTAGTCGTCTTGGGAAATTTTAATTGTTTCAAGTTAATTACTCTTTCTCTCCGTCCCTTAGGTACTTGTTTATAATTGTCAGAACAGATATTAATAACGTCATTTTATTGTTGAATTAAAGCAATTTCATCCTGTAAAATTTAATTAAATTCATTTGTACGAAATCTATGTTTGATAAAGAATTATATTACACAAATTAATCTCTTTCAACGAGTATGATTGTTTTTAATTAAATAATTTGAAAAGCGAGTCAAATTTCAAAGAAGCATTCGATGTTTTTGTGCTCAAAATATTATTTTAACGTTAATGATTAGTATTGCAATGGAAAATAATTGGGTGAAATTACTTTCATTAAATAATTACTTGAAAATTGTAGAAAATAACCCCTGTAATTAATAGGTCTAGGTATTTACGATTTCCCTTGGTTCGTACGAATGCTGCCATTTTTTAATCTTAATGTAAAATGTTTTATCTCTTAATAAGTCTAATGCACGGTGGCGATTTCTCTATTTCATTTTAAATATAGGCAGAAATGCCGTTTATTTATGTTTAACTTATTTGTATTGAGGTTTTGTATTTCAAATAGATAGAATAAAAGTACTTGTTTCGATGACATTTGATTTTCTGATATACTGTTACGCAAAAGATGGAAATCTCATTCTACAATATTTAGGAATTTCAATGTTTAAAGTAAGTAATTCTTATAATACTAAGTTGCCGTTTTTCACAAAAGTTTATAATAAGTTCCAAAATCGAGACGGGTTTTGCACTGCTACTCATATATATATATATATATATATATATATATGTATATATATATATATCCAGTGGCAGATTTCAATGTTTGAAAAATTTAAAAAAAAATCTACACCTCTAATACATATAATTTATACAATAAATTTATTTTAACTTTATAACATCAAATGCGGATTTCTTTTTTTAAAAACCACATTTTGCAGAGCGACTGGTGTATCCTACTGACTGCGGCTCGAATATTTTCTTTAAGTTGTGTCACAGTGCTCAGATTTGATTTGTAAACAACGGATTTTAAGTATCCCCATAAGAAAAAGTCACATGGGCTTAAATCGGGTGACCTAGGTGGCCACGGTACGGTATCGTTTCGGGATATGTTTTTTTATGGAAATAACTGCCGCACTGCATTCATGGACACATTAGCAGTGTGAGCTGTGGCCCCGTCCTGCTGGAACCATGTGTTTTGGTTGAAAGATGGACTATTCTGTAGTTTTACTCTGAAAAAGTTATTTAACATCTGGGCATATCTCTCCGAATTCACAGTTACAGTTTGGCCACGTTGATTTTCAAAGAAATAAGGCCCTATGATTGCAGATGCAGACATGGCACACCAGACTGTTACTTTAGGCTTATGTAAAGGCTCTTGATGCATTAGTATTGGGTTGTAGACATCCCAGTAACGAAAGTTCTGCTTATTCACATATCCTCCAATGTGAAAGTGACCTTCGTCACTAAAGAATATGTTGCCCATCCGGGTAGCAGTATGAAATCTCAACAACGTCACCTCCGCGTAATTTTTTCTTAAATCAAAGTTAGAATCGTGTAAATCTTGAACAATTTGAATTTCATATGGATGGAACTTGAGCTTTTTTTGCATTATTACCTGTAAAGTTGATTTCGGAATTCCTAATATCGATGAATGTGTACGCAGTGATAAACGGGGATTTTCAACGACAGAAACCATAACACGCTCGACATTTTCATCCGTGGCTACCTATGGTGTAGGTCCTGACCTGGGCCTATTTAATGTTGATCCTATAGCTCTGAACCTTGCTACCCATGACTGAATGAGGTTGATCTATGATCCATCACGTAATCGACGAATACGGTAACGATTATTAAATCGACGGCGTGCTACAGACAGCAAAAATCCACTCGAAATGTACGCCTCGACGGCAAAAGCGCGGTGCTCTCCACTCCACTGTTCCATGGCTACTAAAACATCCGCACTGCTTGCGCTTCTAATGACGCCCCCCGCACCCCTCTTATGTATTGCGTTCAGAAACTATTTTGTTCAAACTTTGAAATCTGCCACTGGACAACCTGTATATGTATCATACTTACGGCTCTATAGTGTGTTTATTATATTATTTATATTATTTTTTCATATAGTTAGTGTATTATTTTATTTTACTATAATAGTTATTACACGAGAGATATAATATTTGTACCACATTGAGTTAAGTACTTTGTCGGACAATAAAGTGGCAATATTTTTAATCCTATAACAAGCCCTTTTTCAAACCTCGAGTCTCTTTATGGTTATAAATCACTAATAAGAGTTAAAGAATCAAATTTTCTTCCAAGCGTTTAATATTTGCATTTAATACGTGTTACTCCAGTATAATTAATGGCGAGGATTCTACTTATTAAAACTTTATTAATATAATTATCTATTATAATCGTCAATGAATCATATATCTAACAAATACGATGCAAAAGATAAAAAGGCAATGTCCATTTCGAATTTGCACACAATTTAGACATTCTTGTTAAGCGTACTGTTTAGTTCGATTCATTATCAATATTACTGGACGATAAAAGTATTTCTAAACAAATGAAAACCAAAACGAAAGGTATTTTTAAAATAAATATTGATACGTTAGCGATAATAATAAATTAATACACATTTATCTTTACATCGATGTATGCATATTTATACAAAAATGAGTGGGATGGAAAAATAAAATAACGTCAAAAATATTACGAAAACTTTATTACAAAAACATCTACAATTCACACAAATTCCAAAAAGGTATTCGCAGAAATGATTACGATAAAACAACCGCTTATCGCAATTGTTTCGCTGTCTCTTTCCCACTCGTATGGTCTTTTTATTGTTCTTGGCCATTAAGCGACTTGATTATCGCTCGGAGCTAGCAACGTGTTTTTTTACTGTTTTTCCCTACCACTGTTTTATTTCTTGACCTACGCTCGAATTGGATTTAGTTTGTGTTTGAGATTTGGATATTCTTCGACCGACTGCTTCGCCATTGCAAAATGCTTTAGACGTACACTGCTCGTGAATACGCAGAAATGCATTTCTTTTACGGGCTATGCGTGGGAATACTCGGCAAGCAGCACGCACTACAGCAAACGCTGCCCTAATCGCGAAAACTATCTCTATCACAGAGTATTTCTTGTCGATACACGTACCATCCGCTTTTTTAATTCAATCTTATAGAGCGATGAATCATGTTATAAAAATGGGAGTATTTAATATGCACAATTTACACCAATGGGCCGACGAGAATTCCCACATAGTAAGGCAAGCTAGGTTTTAACATAAATTCGGAGTTAATTTGTGGGCTGGAATTCTGGATGATAAAATTATCGGTTTATTTGAACTCCCACCGAGGCTTAATGAAGTTTGATATCTACGGTTTTTGAGAGATAATTTGGAAATCTTTTGAATGAAATACCATAAGGTGTACGTGACAGGATGTGGTTACAGCACGATGGTGCACCGGCCGACTCTTTGCGACAAGTAACTGAATATTTAAATGCAACTTACCCAAATCGATGGATAGATGTGCCGGTACAATGGTATGGCCACCACGTCCTCCAACCTCAATCCGTTGGACTATTTTCCATGGGGATATTTCAAGGAGGCAGTCTATGAGTCTACTATGAACAACAAGACAAAAATTACATCATGTGTCTGAAGTGGTAAAAAACAACGAAAAGGTCTTACGAAGTTTAAGAAGAAATTTTGTAAGAAGATGCTGTTATACATAGGAGCTAGGTAAAGGCATTTTGAGCATTTACAAAATAATCAATGGTAAGGGTTTACGATTAATTCTCATAGTTATGAAATCTATGAGAAAATTATACCTTTTTGTAATCTGTGGGAATTGTAGATGTTTTTTAAATAAAATTCCATAAGTTTAGTGTACATTTTTTTTATACTGACATTGTGCAAAAAACAATTTTCAGGTTTTGTAATTAAATAAAATGCACATGTTTCGGCGTTTAATTTTTATGTTGCCTTGTTGTTTTTATTTTAATTCGGAAGAAATATTCTTTTAAAGATCCTGGACAATGAAATAATGAAAATACCTAATACATTTTTTTTTCATTCGCAGTAAGAAAAATAAAAAAAATTTAAAAATCATATCTCGAAAATTATTAGAACTAGGATAATAAATTATATATATATAATATATATATATATATATATATATATATATATATATATATATATGCATATATATGTATATATATATATATATATATACATATATATATATATATATATATATACATATATATATATATATATATATATATATATATGTACGTATTTTTGACTATGGAAACGAAAGGAATATAAATTTCGTTTCATTTATAAATATTTAAATTTTCTGCAAATTAATAAGGTGTTAGATAGGATTAATTAATTTAATCAATCCTTTCCAATATTTGCATTAAGAGTTAAGGAAAAAAAATATCAATATGTTTTCTGGTAAAAAATATCGTTTATAATTTATGCAGATGGACTGTTAACGACGGCTAGGTACGTCTCATGTTAATATACAATATACGTGTTAAATGTCCATAAACCTAAGCAAGCTAAACACTCAAATTTATACTCTTAAAAAGGGGAAAAAGTCAAAATTGTTGATAAAGGATTGTGTTGCATTCGTGTATTCACGCTATTGGTTTATTTTCGTTTATTGATTTAATATAAAATAAGTAGAAGGTTTAAAACTATGTTAAGGATGAAATGGATGAGATAAAGTAGTTCCATTCCATAACATCCATAAGGAATATCTTTTTCCGCTTATAATTAAAAAGACAGAAAGGAAAAACAATAAGTATGCGGGGAAGAAGAAGAAGAAGGATAGAAATAGAGACAATTATCGTTAAGAAAAAAACACATATTTTTTAAAATAAATTATATGACTTGTAGGTATATGTGAATAACTTTAAAAATATCGATTTACGTGGGCTTAATGAGTAGTACTACTGGCTATTTTCAATAAAGACTAGAAAAAAATTAAGATAATATCATTTTTATTTATTTTCTCCAATTGCATTAATGTTAAATTCTAATCTCATTTTACTCACCGGTCTATCATTAATGTAGAATAAGAGGCTAGCTGGTTGCATCGAGGGCGCTGCGGTACAGTTGGCGCGCAGCACGTCGCCGGATGCATAATATTCATATCCTCTGGACATGTTGGGCGGACATTGAGGTAGACCGTTGTGATGTACATACATTTATTGCATTTTTTCATATGATATTTACGATTATGTATATATTATATATTATCTAGTATATATTTAATACTGCACATGCACATAACTAATTTATGTATTCACTTTTTAATGATTTTTAGCAACCTTAGGTTTAGAATGCATGCAAAATACCTTACTTAATCTTTTGTAGTTATTAAAAACCAGGCAAAAATATTTAAAATGCCTAAAATCACTAATAAAGGAATCACTAATAACAGAAAGTCTTAAATTTAATAATATTGTTAATCTAATGAATAATTTGAAATTTTTTTAGTACGTAGTGATGCATTGGAAACACAATTTTATTATACATTTTTGTATAACTACAATAATACATATTCACACAAAAGGTTAGGAGAAGTCTCACCAAACACTTCCAAGTAGCTGAACACGGTCGAAAAGAACGATGGGGCGTAACCTCACAGCTGAAAGCTCCTAAGAAGCTCCTCGCAGCTGGAGCTGTAACCTCTCAGCGGAAGTTGCCCGATAGTAGAAAACCCACTCGTTCGAGTATATGAGTCTCGTTAGATCGAGCTAGCTAGGGTAGAATGTAAGAAAGTAGAAGTAGAAAGGAATAATGTCAAAATATATACTAAACTGGATAAATACAGCTTCATAATATATAAAATTACTAAGGTTGAGATCCATAAATTTAAACTGACGTAAAGTGCAACAGAAAGTATTCCATATAAGAGTACGTTCAATCAATGTTATAGCTATTCGCCTTTTTCGTTCCCAAATAATTTTCTCTTAAAGATACAAAGCGATTATTTTAGAAACCAAAACAGATATTATGACGTTGATTTAAAAAACGTATTACAAAATTTTCAAAAAAAGCATTAAAATGCTTACAATTTTTGTGTGTGCTGAAAGATTGTACCGTCACTGTAATACAATCGCATAAAACCTGCAGGTGTTATTTAATTTAAGTGTCACGTGTTATTTAATTTTTCAAAGTTTGTTATAATTTTATTAAACTTTATGTTTTAAAATGTATTAAATCTTAAACGTTATTGCATGTGAACACATAAATTTGTAGCAGTTTTAGACATTGAAAAGATATTTAGAAATAAATTAAATTAGATGAGAAAGTGGAAAACATTTTCAGGTATATCAAATAGAGATTATATGACGGACAAAAGTTTTGTTTCATAAAAACCAATAAAATAAATCAATTAAAACTATAAATTTAAAGTGAGAATGTAAAAATTAATAGTTTCAGCCAAATTGTAATTCCAAATCCTCTCTCAACTTTCAATCAAACATATCGTACTCGTCACAGGGAAAATCTAAATACATAAATACGTAACGCTGATTTTTGTGACCTAACCTAAGACTTATTTAATTCCATATAAAACAATTTTGTGACTTGATATATGGATAGGATAACACCCTCGCCATTTACCTTAGTACTTTAAATTCACATCAAGTTCAAAAATGCTTTGAATATTTTTAACGTGTACAGTGCGTTTATTTTTAAAATTTATTGTCTCAAAAAATTAACATTTTCGCGGAGAAAATGTGGTCGGGTGGGATAGTGGAATAACACCCCCACCTCTTTCCTACACCTCCTCCCCATATTTCAGATAGCACGTTCCCAACGTAAATTAATATTTCAGTTTGCATCTTAAAAGATCTTGAATTCGAGAGGGTCAAAAGGTAACTTAAGCTTTAACTGGTACCCAAAATAATTATTCTAGTGAAAGTTTCATTTAAATTGATCCCGTAATTTTGCGTTTCATGTATTTACCGAAACAAATATTTTAAAGTTAAGAATGAACGGTTACCAACTTTCAAATTATAGCTTATACGTTACTAAACTGTTTTCCAATTTTTATTATTATTTTCGTTTAATTTTTTTCTGTCTCCTCTTCCAATTTTTGCTTTATTTTTCAAAACTTTTTGTACAAGAGTTAAATATATCTTAATTTATAGTGAAGTATTCGATTTAAATATTCATTTAATAATACAAAAGTATATCATACTACTTACATCGTATTATTTATTTCAGCTTCTTGGTAAACAAAATGAGTAGTGTTAAACGGTGTCGTATCAAAATACAATTTTTACCTAAAATCACAACAAAATGTGGCCATATAATGGCAAAAAAATACATAAATTTATCTACATTTGTATCGCAATTGGTGTTTACTAACTGAGAAGTTATGACAAATATACAACGAAAATAAAACTTTCAACAAAAATAAACAATGTTCTTTTTATCTCTGTATAAAACAGGAAGAAATAATAATTTCGCTTTAGCGTTACAGTTAGCCCAATTTTATCCTATAAAAAGAAATAATGATGTAATAAAAGAATTATAGCGAGCACAACTTTAATCAATTTTGAGCGACCTAAATCTACAAGAACAAATACTGGCATCGCTTACAGTTACAGTGCAAAACAAACCCTTGAATGTGTATCGTCTCGACAACTGTGATTTATAGTTACCATACGAATATTAAAAAAAGAAGAAAACGGATACGGATGTAAAAGAAAGAAAGAGGGGACAATAGAAAAATGATTATTATTGAAATCACGTCTCACAGACGAAAAATAAAGACCGTCTACATAGACTCAGTTAAGCACCAGCGACTGTCATTAAGGTGGATATCTTTCACAGATAGGGGAAGGCTGAGAAAATAGAGTAGGTTATATAGGTATATTGTTTCATTTATTATTATTGAACATCTCATTCCATTTGCTCTGCTGTATTTAGGTTTTGAGTTCTCTTTGAAATAGAACGATTTCACACGACAAGCCATTGGTTAAAGATAACTGAAATTTATTTATTTAGGTGCTTATTTCTAAATTTATGTCAACATATTTTTAAAAAATATTAACGTGAAACCTACCGGGTTGTATTATAAATAATACTAAAATGATTATATTTTAATTATTTGGCCAAAATTTTCAATAGGTTATTTTCTTTTGCCGTAACGAATTTAATTTTGATGCAAATATTATATAAATCAGCTCTCAAATAAAATTAAATTTATAAAATTTCGATTGGAGTTTGCGCTCAAAACCCAATTGCGATTTTGTACTAACCACTGTCCTTTAAAATAATTGAGAAATTCAGTCTGATTTTTACATTTTTGCAGAAAAGAATCCAAAACTGTGACAAACATATTCTTGTCTGTTATAGAATATAATATATCAATGTCAAGATATTGTTGCGCAGTTCCTCCTTTTTTATTTTTTCTACTCCTCTTGAATTTTCTCTTTGCGTGTACCCAACACATGCGAACTACCACATTTTGCCCAAAAACCTCAAGAAATGCATTTTGGATACTTTTAGCAGCATCGCAAACCAATACCTTTTGGATTCCATGAACTTTTAAAGACTTCTTCCAATTTAAAATCTTCTTTTTGTTCATTTCTTGATACCTTTAAAGAAATAGGGTGGAACTTTCAATTTTTATCGGTGGTTCCACATACCAATACAGGAAAACGCTGCCAGATGAATTCGTAAGTAGCACCAGCGTGAAAAAATTCTGGCATCTTTTGCAATTTCAATTAAATATTTTCTTGACATAACAAAGCAAAAAGTGAAATTTTATTTACCACTATCATCAATTTGGTAACAAACAACAAAAACTTGAAGCAGTTCCAAAGGAAGGTCTGAGTATGAACGTATCCAAGCTTCAAGCTCTTCGAAACTTATAGTCGGTTGGCCGTATATAGCACGACGTCGATCACTCAAGTAATTTATTAACCGAGACATCTAAGGAACTTTAATATTTCCCGTTTTTGTGAGCTTACGTTATTGATTTTGATTTCATTTTTAAGTCAAATAATTTATTAATTTTGTTCTTCACGGTGCCACTCAAGCCGTACGATGAGATAAGCTCCTTTTTTGTCATTGTCGTAAGAAGCATTGATAAGCGTGTCTTGAACATTAACACAAAATCTCAAGTATTTTCAAATAATAAATACATTCTTACAGAGCATTGTGGACCACGTCTTTTCAACTTATTACACCTATAGTATATTTTTTTCCATTTTCAGTTTCATGACGAAAATGTAATGATAAATTATTTTCAGATTCAATTGCAGTTTCAGATTGTTTGCAGTTATCAAACTTTTGAAATAAGTTCCAATTCAAAAACAACTTTGTTTTCTTAACCACTGGTGCTTTATCGTCACTGCTGCGGTCCGTATCCGATTCGTACTCCGGAATTAGTCGTTTCTTCATCGTTTTTATCATTACTATTATTTTCCATTTTGCACCTCTCATAATCGCAAAATACCAAAGCCAATAAAAATCGCTGTCAAACACGTAAATGACACTGCAATTTGACTGCTATTAGTCACCGAATGAAAATAAACGCACGCGATTGGCTGCTCGTGTCCCGCAAATTGCTTTCGCTCCGCCCACAACAACGAACTATGCCGATTTTTCAAATGAACGTAATCCAATGATTTATATTGATAACCGTTATTTTAATATGCATACCGCTCAAATCAACTGCTTATAGACGTATTTTTTCTACTGACCAACTATGAAATCTTGCTGACTAAGTAATTATTTTGCTGCTAGACTACATGATAATACAGGCGAACTGACATTGGTTAAATTGTTGACAGTTTGTAACATTGTTTGCAGAACAAGGGTTGCAGCCTAATTTTTATTTATTGCAAGCAACACTTTTGTATGCTGTCGAAAAGATTTAATAGATTATTTTTGTTGCAAATAAATTTTAATAACGACAAACCATTTATTTACTTTCCTTAAATTTAAAACGAGCATATAAATTATGAAAACGCGTTATTTAATGCAGACCATAAAACGAAATACCATAACATACAAATACCGTCAATTTCCCTTCGGTTTATATGTGTGTGTGTGTGTGTATAAATGTATATATACGTGTATATAAATTAATTTATTTCTTTTACCAAATTAATAATTGTTTAGTTAATTAAAT
This sequence comes from Druceiella hillmani, assembly GCA_039881145.1. NCBI lineage: Eukaryota > Metazoa > Arthropoda > Insecta > Lepidoptera > Hepialidae > Druceiella > Druceiella hillmani. Next base: position 20,531,229 of record JAYKKI010000012.1, read on the forward strand.
AAATTACATAATAATTATATTTTGAAATAACTATTGTATGAACCAATGTTTCTTATAAAAATACTTTATTTTGATAGTACTCATAAACAATAACAAATCGCACTAAAGTTTGAAATTATTGACAGATCCGTTACTATTGAACATTTCAATATTAGAATTCGAATATTTGAGAAATTCGCATGAAACAAAATCGCCATTAAAACATTTTGACTTAAATCATTTCACGATGTTAATTTTACGTAATGATACGATTAAATCATATACCTTTAACTAAAAACATATTTGATCACGAGAAGATAAATCAATAACATTTTGGTCATACGGTTTTCACAGTTTCATGAGTTCACAGTTTCATATAAAAAATTCAATTATGTTAATAAAACCTAAAAACCAAAAAAACACTACGTAAATCGATACCAAATCAAGTCAATATATTTCGACAATAATTAAATTAATTATTATTAATCTTCTCTGTAAATAGTTCGAAAATACGTCCAATAAATTTACTATTTATCTCCCCACATAATGCATTTACATCCGTCCAACTTGGCAATTGAGCAAACAAAAATTGTTAAGGCCTTTAACTCTGTGGGAAAAATTTTATTATTGACAAAAGAAAGTTTATATTTTTTTAAATTACACTATAACTGAAGTATTTAAAGACAAACCATATTAAAGGATGCCATATAATATTGCGTATGATATTTGCGTAGAATTATTTAGAAGGGCTATGCAATATCATATCGCAGTATTTATGTAAATATTCGTGTAATAAGATATAGTCCTAAACAGGGGCAGCGCACGCACTTAGTGTCTCCAAAGAAACACGAAAAGGAAAGAAGGGATGTTATATTAACGTTAAAGATGAAATACAAAATCACATTCTTCGTTTCATATAATTATCAACACTTTTATTTGCACCATGACGTGAAAGAAATGTGAATCGAAGAATATTCTCACTGGATTGTTTTCCCTTGTCCTTGACTATAATAGTGCATTTAAAGTGAGGCTTGAGATTTTATTCTGTCTGAAGAAGGAAAATGTTTCAAAACATTGTTACAAGTATTTCTTGACAATGGTTTACAAGAACCTGAAAATCTGGTTTTATATTCTATGTATTATTTTACATGGTGTGTATACAAACACATGCATATATTCTATGCGACATTACAAAAAAAATCCTCGTTATCGCTTGTTTAATTTCATTTACGACGCGATAAAATAAGTTGATCTCTTTGCTTGATAGCTTTGTTGAAATCAAATTGAGCTATTTTTCCTTTACTCTTTGTTTGAATATGTGTTATATCTATATAATGCCAAACTGTTTTATTAGAGATTTGTCTCTCGTAACAGATTTGAGACACATACTGTGCGAAATCTTTTGAGATGAAATATTATCATTAGTTCAAATACTCCAATCCCTGATTATAAAATGAGTACTGTCGTATTATTCACTTACGGAGCAAAATTTTTAAAGGTCTTTACATTTGTTTGGTAACCCTATGGAAGGAGAGAAAATAGAGAATATTTATCACTGTACGTGCTGATACAATGTTTGCAGAATAAAATTGCTACCTTCCAATGTGTCGAATATGGCGTTTCTATTATGCCAGTAGTGTATATTGCACTTCCATTCTACCGTATTTTCAGTGTCAGGTGAGTACCTGGAAATCATGTTAGTCGCGGATCAATAATAATTATTCGTTAAGTACATCGAAAAATAACAGTATACTATTTTATATTACGTACTGCAAGTAAGCAACACCGACGAGCACCTTTTGCAACAAAAAGAAAACTCTGAGAAGAAGCTCCGCCCCCAAATACAATAAAAAATAATTTATTTTCCAAAAAAGTAGTTCGTATACGTGGCCATTTCTCTGTCTTTGTTGAATTTCACTATGATTATGAGATACTATCACTTTGATTCATTTTGTTGCACGGTAGTTTCAGAAGTGTAAAAAATTAGTAACTAACTCGAAACAGGCACGCACAAACAATCGCGCTCATGTCTGTACAAAGGACAATTTATTCACCACAAATACTATTTTTTTGTTTAAGTGATATCAAATAGCAAAAGACCCAGAGTGTGATAGATGTAAAGAAAATAATATATTACGTTACTCTTTAACGTAAAGACAACAGTGTTATTGTGCATATGCGAGTGTGGAATGTTGACTCAATTATTAATGTATAAATTACGGTATGTATGTAACTGTACATTTTACGTATAGGGTATTTTTTACGAAGGTAGAACAAATGCTGTAAAATAAAGTACCACTTCAGTAGATGCATATAAAATGGTGATGAAGGAGTTCCCCGTTAGCCTTAAATACTGAAAGGACATGTTTAAATATTTAAAACGCTCTTTTCACACCTTTTGAACACAAAGATATGTCCTTTATAATTTAATAAATAATTATAATGGAAACTTTTTGCACGAGGTCGTATTAAAAAATGTGTTCATTCCCGTATTAATCACTTATATTTGGAAATAATCAATAGTTCTTAATACTTATGTGGTAAATATTTACGAGATAAGATAATGGAGAATGTTTGTCACAGTAGGTGATTACATATATTTTTAGAACGAAATATTTGTCTTTAATATTGAATATTTCGTTCCTATTGAATAGGCAATGAAGATTGCCTTTCTTTTGTACCGTATTTTGAGTATTAAGCGAAATACCTGTGCACACATAATAATATGAGGTTATCTTATGTAAGATACTGTACAGTATTTGTAGTCTGTATCTATACTGTGAGATTTCACCAATTATCTACACAAAAATTCTTTAAACCTCAAATTCATTACAGAGCAGATGTGTATAATTTTAAATCGATCCTTTTAAATTGGTGGCAGTCAAAATCTTGAATATATTTACTTTTTTTAAATGACATATATAATGTATAAATAAATATAACATAATGAAAATATGTATTTACCGATTGCGATAAAACAAGAAACCCAAAAAATATATTTGGAATAATTTTCTTTAGATATTTCCTTTGGAAATTAGTACTTTCGACAAGCCTTTGATGTTATTTTTTTGTAAACAATATTTTCTACATATATTTTTGTCGTATCTTTCATATAAAATTCGATACAAGGCAAGGCAAAACCCTTTAGAATCGTCCAACCAAGAATGAGTAAAAGTAATAGTCATAAAACAAAATAACATATAACAATAGAAATAACTGTGGTATGGACGATGATATCGTATCAGCAAAGTACATACGAAGTATAACAGTATTTTTCGAGAATTATTTCAAGAAAAGAGATGCAATTACACGAATTGAAGAAAATGGTTAAGGGTCAGTCACCGGTTTGTCGTACTTTATTTCAACGGAAATTCCATCCGTAGATGGCGCGGAACCGCTCGCTTTTTCAACACGGTACGGCCGATCTACATTTTCATATAAATGTCAATAAAGATGTCTTAATATTTTGCGACAATTAATTTTTCATTAATTATATTACGTCGCCTTAGTATTAAAAAAAAGATGCAACTTGCTATTAGTAATATGTCGGAAGTCTGTGTACCCCATATAATGCGATTTATAATCCGGATTGGCCGCCAATAGTACATTGTACGCTATTTGTTATTCTATGGACGAATTTTATTTTAAGTCAACGCTTTATCGCTTTGAACGACATATCGTTCACATAAGTTAACTTCGGGCGTACGCTTCGCCAAAAATATCAAATCTATTGAATATATTTGTCGTCAATTTTGTGGAAATGCATTATTCACTATTAAATGAAACTACGTGATGTAGTATTATTACTACTTTCTTTAAGTTCTTTACCACGACCTAGGTTTCGTTGTATTACAACATCTTCAGGTGGACTAATCCAATAAAATATTAAAAAAAAACTGTAATTGTTAACAGCCTGGCAATATTACATTCTCGCTACAATCCCACTAAAATTATAATGATGTTGATTCTTTGTTTGCATGTCTTTTTTTAGAGAATCATAAAAAAACTATTGATTTAGTTGGTATAAAACTTACGTAATATGATAAATTATAGTTTCCAGATTGCCACAGACTACACGGTTATAGTTAGTTTGTTGTATAATTATCGAGATATAATTAGGAATGCCAACGTAGTCGAAGAAAATGTCACTCATATAGGAACTTTTATGACAAACTCTGAGTAAACTGTTACAGGTACATTAACATTAGTATTCGGAGAAGTGCATATATAAGAAATGTACATAAAAATGTCTGAAATAGCATATATATAAAAGTTGTCGTCATAAATGAGCAACTTTAATGGTTTTTAAATTTAAAAAAGTGGTTTGAAGAGAGAGGTGGAATTTATTAGTTCACATTAAAATAAATGTTTTATAATATTAAGTAATTTCTTAAACATTTATGGAGATAAAATTATCTTCCATTCTAAGTGAAATAAAAATATTCTGAGAAAGGAAATGGAACACGTTAAGCTTGGGAATTTATGAAACAAAACATGTATGAAAAAATCTTAATGAAACTCTCTAATTGTACTCTTATGAAACCGGGGTAGAACCCTACTTTATACATTTATATAAAACTGTACATTTTACCACACCGTTTAGTTGTAAATAAATAAACTGAGACTTATAACCTAGTCATCTTATCATTAATATCTTACTTTTACTCTCAACATTTATGAGACAGCGTTCAAGAAACAATGATTTCTAATGTTCATTGTTCTCGGATACCGCGAATCAACAAATTGTAAATTTAGTCATTAAAATTTTCTAATTTTCTAGTCAATGTAAAATTTAACTAGTTAACATTTCATTTTGTTCTCCAAGAATTGGTCATCTAGCTCAATCATTTCGGCTTTCAATTGGGATTGCTTACCAGTTCAAACAACAAATAGGTAATGGTTTCATTTTTTAAAGTATAGTTGACTCCGTACCTGATAATACCAAGCGTGGTTTATGTCCATGATTAGCTACCGGTCGGTACTTTTTTCCAAATTTCTTTTTTTAAATTTTCTATTGCTTCTTCTACGTCCATATTGGCAGCAGAAGAATATTATATTATTTCTAAAACGTTATTTCCGTATTTACAGTGAGGAGTAGCCTCTAAAAAATTATATATACTTCTTAGTACCCATATTTTCTTGGATGCAAAGGCAGTTTAGTGTAGTTTGTTTATTATCTTTACCATATTTGTTGGACGAAATATTGTCTAATGGGGAACCGTACAATATGGTTTTGATGAGAGATACGCAATGAATCTTTTTTCTTCACTTGCATACCCCATGAAACCGTAATGCAGTTAGAAGCTTTTTTCGAATTTCTAGCCAGTTTGAACTACCACTTTGTAATGGTATTTCTTTCCAAATTATCTCATTCAGGTTTATGAGAGACTATTTTCATATACATTCAGATTTACATTTATAAAACAAAACTTTCCACCATATCAGCTTGTTGGCAATTTACTCCATGATCAGCGTCTATTAATACACTACTCTGGATTTTTTACTTTCATGGTTTTGAACGTAAAATTATTGAATATGTCTTTGATTCCAGGCGCGCAATTGACTCGTTAGCAGGTTTTCCAAAAATGACCTCAGGAACAACGTAATGAAATCGGTGCTCTACACAGTGTCCACTATAAAATCGTTTTGAGTAAAATTAATGTACTTCCCTCCAATAAATTTAGCAACCTGAGCATTAAGATTTTCTACCACGTTGCTCGTTAATTGTACATTAAATTTCACAAATTTCTAGAAAATTTTACGCTTGATTCTAGTGGTTTCATAATAAAAACAAACATTTTTATGTAATATAACTATTGCAAGTTGCTAGAATATGTGAGGAAAAAAAATGTGAGTACAATTTGTGTCGTCACCAAATGCATGACTAGGACCATTTAAAATATTTTCCGATAAATATTTTATTTTTCCATCTAAACTTAATACGTGTTGCTTTCAATGACGAATCGTGAAATTAATCCCCATTTTTAAATGTAAATATTTACCTTTAATGATTTTATATGGACCAATAAGATAGCAAGAATCTTTGCTTAATTCTAACAAAGCATTGCAATAATTTCATAAAAGATGATATTATATGCTATTTTTTCCACTATAAGTTTATATACGGTTTTAAATATAAAATCATTTTATAAGTACGGGGTCACCATCAGAAATAGATTTTCCATAAACGAGCTTTCAATCACAGATTGAATTTTTAAACCCCTTCAAAATTATAGTGGACTCTTCACGTTTTTAAAGCACGTATGTTCCGAAGAAGTAACGTTCTTATTTTCTGCTCGAGTACAAATTACACAATATTTATTTTGTACACCGAATATATAATTTTTTTTATGAAAGCCTACGACAGCAACAGCACCCGAAAGAGCATTGCAATTTGTTCTATATGATCTTTTTGACCAACACCCATCAGCTGCTATCTTTATCGTAAGTATTAATAGAGCGTTCACATTTCCAATAGACATTACATAAATCGCCTCTTCCTTCGCAACATGTCACAGAGTATGTTCTGGAGTAGTTTGCCACAAGTCACATACCTGATTAAGAAGACGACTATAAAGCTGCCAAGAAATCTTTGGAACATCCAAAGTAGCTAATACGGTTTTTAAATGGCTAAAGCCGGGGCCAATCGACATAAAACCTAAAACTGCGGCTTGGTATTATCTCTCCTCCCTATCATATGGACTTTTCACAGTAAAATTTGTAACACATTAACGATATTTTAAACTAAATGTAAATGAAAACCTTTCCGTTATTTCAGAAATTGCGGGGAAGTGTGTTATGCATGCTTCCGTGTACGGAAATAAATTTATACTGGTCGAAAAAAAAAGGAAAATACTATTATTCTTCAACCACGTATATCCATAGACAGTATATTCCGAAACTATTATATTTTATGTGGCATTGAAGTAAATGGATTGCATACAATGACTCAAAAAGGCAGTTTATCATCTAATAAGTTTCAACAATACTTTTGGGCATGAGATAGTTCAGCTGTATGAATTATCATAAAAATATATTTCTACGGTTTTGAAATGTCGATCAATTCTCACGTTGATACATCAACCATTTAATATTGAATGGACTGAATAACAGATTAAAGCACAATGTGTTATCTAAAAGCCAGAATTTTGCCTAAAAAGCTATTTTAAAAGTGTCGGTTTTTGATAGATTAGTACCGTGTGAGAACATAAACTAGTCATTCTTAAACCTAAAATATAACAAACACAACAACTTAATCGCAACAATTAAATTTGAGCACATAAAAATATAGATACATTTAACAGGACGACATTATAACGTCACTTGAGTTATAACCAATTAAACACTCTTTTCAATCACATTACCAATCTTTTTTTTGTTTCTCAAGATAATGAAACACAATTTTATTTGACGATCGGTTATATTTAACTCTATTAAAACTAATAAATCAAAAATGCTGCAATTCATAATTTAATCTGATTAATATCAAATAGGAAATTATTGGCGACTAAGACGATATAATTTTATACAAATGATAAATATATGGAGGTGTAAATACCTCATTATTCAGATCAATTTTCTCATTAACAAAAGTGTTGTTAGCCTAAAAAGACGGAGGACCATTTTCGAAAATTTCACCTAATGTTCTCCTGAAATCCATTTCCACATAACACAACAATTATTTATTTTAATAGTTTTTAGACTACACACATCAAGTAAATTTGATCAACAAATTAATAAGAATTATTAACCGTTTATATCTCACGCGTGCATTACAACGATGTTTCGACACTCGATCAATAGACTTCAGATCATTTTAGAATAAGAGTCTTACATAATTATTTCATTTAAAAAAATTATACGTCAAAGAATATTTAAATTATTGACTTAGAGTTTACTCGACAAGAACAAGTAGAAGTGAAAAGAAACTTAAAATAGAATTTGGGTTAGTCATTACCTAAGATTTGGTCTTCCTGTATTTAATATACTCCCCATTTTAAATTTTTTTGATAAACGATTTTTTTCACATAAACCATCTGTAAAATTAATATAAAATCCTAAAAATTGGCAGTCTTAAATTATGAATACGCACAGTTAATTTTATTATGCAAGTGTTTTGTCACAAAAAAATATGAAAAACCAATTCAAAAATTTTACATTTTATTAAAAACATTTTACTATAAAATGTCCAAGACCGTGAACGTTTACCATAAAAAATAATATATTTACATCGAATTACGAAACTATAAAATTGAACATAGCGACCGGTACCATGTCGTTGACGGGATTCAGCAGTCGACTGATTGCTTTTCTATTTGTGCGAGTGTTTTATATCAATTTCATTTGAATTTTTCATACACTACTCGTATTACAGGAGAATTTAGTGCGTAGTTTTGGGTGAACTGAATTTGTGTTTATAAAATAAATATAACAGGTATAGAAATTTTGCCTGACGACTTTAAAGACAGCTATGTTCTTGATACGCTGAATGTAACTTTTTATTGCAAATTATCGTAATGGTTAAGATTAGGCATCCTAAAATACACCTATTTCATGATTCTTCTAAAATTAGATGACGGGTAAATTCATTAATAGACTTTTATTTTCTTGATACTGCCACTTCAATTTAGCTTTATAGAAAATGAGTGTATCTTTCTAAATATATATAATTCATCAACATGTGTTGCGTATTTATACAGCTGTATCATCTCTAATTACGTCTGTATCAGTATAACGACGAAAAAAGTGTCCTACAGGTAAGATGGAAAATAGATAAATCTTTGTGTTATACACTAATTTTTCATCAGTTTTATATCCACTAATATAGTTAAATCATCCAGTTACAATAGTTACTTATAAAATTAATGTACTGAACGATCAAGATTGTTTTAGTGGAGGTGTTAAACTTTTCTGGGAGTGCTGGTGTTTTATAAAATAAACAAACTAATTATAATTCAGCAACTAATTTGACATAAACTGTCTTCGTGTATAGTTAGTTAAATTTTCCTAGATTAAAAATGGTAGGTCCTAAACTTACGAAAGATATAATGGAGTATTATCACGATAAAGGAAAAAATTCAATACAAAGCTGGCAATTGTTAAAACTAAATTTATAAATATTTTTAAATGGTGTATAAAAAAACTCACATGGCACATTTTGATTTCACTGACAAATATTTGTTGAAGAGAAAAATTATATTATCGAAGAAAATTAAAATAACTCAGTTGATAAAGTTTCATATATTTTACATATTTTAGAAAATGCCAACATTTTTGTAATTACTAAAAAATAAAATTTATGTAACAGAATGCGTTTCGTAGAATTATACATTTTTAGAATTTTTATTAGTTACAAATAAAATAACGACGTAATAAACAGTGATAGTATATTACTCGACCTTCTGGGAATATTGATATAAGAATAAAAAAAATGTTTCCCGCTTTTCGTAGAATATAAGGTTTTCGATTCAAAAGCATCTGAAAATTTCTGAAGAGAGAATTGGGAATTTACACATTGTGTAATTTATAAGATATTTTGTTCTGAATGTATACTTAGTCTGGCTATAAACATTGATGCAAGATATCATAACCATAAAAATGAAACTACTAGTTGGATTTGCATGTTTTTTTCAGATTTTATTGTGGCAATAATAAGGCAAGAAATTGCCAATATTAGCGTTTAATACAGAGCTGAAATCTATTCGGCCACTCACCGATCGATATCCATGGGAAAATGGTCCACAGCTCGCCAACGCCTGCTTCAATGAATTCAGGTTGTGGTGGCGTTTTGTACATACCATGTTCCCTAAAACTCTCTAAAACCACAATTTGTATCCGAGCGGATGAAGGTCTGAGATTGCGGACGGCCATTAGTCAGTACTAATAATGTCCGGTATATGATGCTCAAGCCATTATTGAATTGTTTATACCTTATGAGCGGGCGCAGTCTTGATGAAATATCCATGGTTGGTTTTAGAACATGGTTTGGTTCAAGGGTACTTGGTTAAGGGCGCAACTTTCCTTAAAATATCCCGCTGATAGATTTTGCCGCTGTTTTAACACCCTTTTGACAAAATGTAAGGAAGTGATGCCGTCATGGGATACTCCCCACCAAATCATCACTGAGGCAGGAAAATGACCTTTTTCAATACTTGACACCAGTTTACTGACTTTCTTGGAGGATCGTGCACTCTATCATTTTGCTTATCAAAATTTCCTCCTCGGTAAAGATTTTTACGTCAGTAAACAAGATTTTTTTATAACGCTCTTTACCGTATATCAACAACAGTTGTCTTGATTTTTTGTTCCTGTTTTTTTTTAATTCAAAGGTAAGGCGCTGCCCTTTTTGTCGTTTAAAATTCCCAAGTCCCAAGTCTTATTTAATGATGCGGCTCATGGTTCTTTGCACTATTTCCATTTGATGAGCTATAATTCTCTGTTTGCAAAAAGGATTTCGATGGATTCTCAACTGAGAGACAAAAGTTGAGATGATGCATTGATAACCTGTAGCGTACGCGCCGTGCGAGGCCGGGCGTATACATTACGGTTACATTTCTGTTATTAGCAAATAACCTAACGTACGATACACAAAAACACGCGCAATATTCAATGGTTATAATAAATAAAAAATACGAACTCTTTTTATACCACACTTATGGAGAGCAATGACAGCGATACGGTTCTCTTTGTCTGATCACTTCATCGTGAAGGCTCAAACTATACTGAATTTGTTGGACAGTTTATAGACCACATGCCAGTAGTCAGAACTGTTATAAAATATATATATATATATATATATATATATATATATATATATATATATATATGTATATATATATATATATGTACATATATATATATATGTACATGTACATATATATATATATATAATATTTATTTTGGTTTTAAATAATTTTTTAACGACATATCAAAAAATCAGTAAGCTTCATACCAAAATTTTCCATTTCCTTAAAAAACATTTCTATCCAATTAATTCAGTTTTTTTTATAATAAATAGTTGTATATAATTTTCCCCTACTTGCAGTGATAATTATCCAAGGTTCAAAAATTTTCTAAAAGACAACAATTAAATGAAACTACGTGATGTAGTATTATTTCTACTATCTTTAATTTCTTTGTCAAGACCTAGGTTTCGTTGTATTACAACATCTTCAGGTGGGATATTGGCAAAGATTCAATTGTAATACAACGAAACCTAGGTCGTGATAAAGAAATTAAAGATAGTAGAAATAACACTACATCACGTAGTTTCATTTAATTTTGAATAATGAATTTCTACAAAATTAACGCCAAATATATTCAATATTTAAAAGACAACAGTTGAATTCATTTGTAAATATAAGTTTTTAAGGAGCTTATCTACAAAATTTTGCTCGTTTATATGATGACAGGATGATACATTTGATAGATAATGATATATTAAATATATGATTACAGAGTGATACGTTTGATAGATATATTCACAGAGTGATATGTAAGTTTGAAAGAATTGAATATTTAAGAGAGTTGCGTGCAAGCTAATTGTTTCTTATATATTATTTTGTACTATATAGATAATTAGGGAACAATGTAATTTATTTATGAATTAAGATTTAATGTAAATTTATTTAAGTTTTATAAAAAATAGACAAATTTTGAATCTTGAATTTTTAGGTAATCTGTAAACAGAATCATTATATACATCGCCATTGATTCACGGAAAACTAGACAAACCAATACAAAAGGTTACTATTACAACAAAGAAATTTTTTTATTTTATTCCAGTTAAAAAAAAGAAAAATATTAATTCCTAGATTTCATTTCACCAATAAGATGAAATTATTTTAACCCTACGCTATTAATTCACTCAAAGAAATAGAGTTATAGTACGAGTACTTACTAAGTAATTTTTCACTTATTCCAGTATTTCGTAATGATTAGATAATAAACAAAAAAAAATGTCAAGCACGAGTGGAAGTGGCATTATGAGAGTTCGTACACATTTACGAATATTTGATGGTACATAGTATTCTTATTAAACTATTCACAAAATCCTAATTTTTTGGAACGAAAATATATTACGTACTATATATTTCAGAGGAATATTTAAAAAAAATATTTGTATGTGACAGAACTACAAATTAACGATTTCATGATTCTAGGTCAATGGATGAGTTTTAATTTATTTGTGAGTATCAAAATGCGGCATAAATGGTGGTATTTTTAGAGTTTTTTTTATTGCGTTGACTTAAAAACTAGGATTTTTTATAGCTCTAAGGAACCGTAAATCTAAGTATTTGATATTAATTTCCACTTGATACCTCTACTCGTTTCTGAGAAAAAGCATCTTGATAGACAAAAAGACGGACGTACAACGAAGTGATTATATAATGGTTCCTTTCGAGGTACGAAACTCTAAAAAGTAGTAAATTGGTAATACCTGGTATATTTTACTATCAAAATGCCAAATTTTAATTGCTTAAACGAAGTGAATTGCTTAAACGAGTATGAATACTCGTTAGGCTAAGTTTAGACTTTGCGTATTTTATTATTGAAACAGTCGTGTGCATTAAACATTTGATTGATGTTAAATATATTGTAACTTTTAGTTATTAATAAAATTGAGGAATGATAACAAAAATAAATTTTTGCACACAACCGCCCAGACTTCTTAATTTGTTATTATAGTTTCAAATTTTTACAAACAGAAAATACGGGCTACAAAAAGTTTATAATTCCATACCTAATTTGATCAGCATTATACATTTCTTTATCAAATACATTTTTATTAAAATATAAATAAGGCATCAAATTGTGGCTGTAGTTATTTTATTAGCATGATTATTTTTAATATCGTTTTCGTCTAGAAACTTTTTTCCTTTCCTAACGTCTGCCGGTGTTAGGAAGGGGAAAAAAGATAATCGATTGCCTGAAGAATATAGTAAGAACACATATTACGGACTTAAAGGAGACTGAATAAGATTGTATGACGAATAAAAAAACAAAAAACGTGGGATGGAGGATTAAACTACAAGGTCGCGAGTGTTTTGGGCGTGACAAAGTCTCCAGTGATGAATGACAGGAATGAAACTCATTTTCTAATACGATGTATTTTATTTTCTTAGTTATCGTGGATTAACCTAATTTAATTTCGTTAAAATACATGATCTAATATAAGATAGTTATATGAAATATAAGGCATACATCTAAGTAGTTTTGCAATTATTTATAATTCTACGTAAATAATTACTGTTTGCAAATAAAATGCAATAAAATGCCCTTTACCAAAGAACTTGTGTCACCATCATTAATTATTTATTAAAAACATTTATTTAAACTTTGATAATAATAATCAAATATATACGAGCTACTTTCCACAACGCTTTCTGAATATCATGACTACTTTACCGAATGAAACGTTGTCATGTCAAGATAGTATGAATATATACCAGATAGTACTAAAGAAGTAACAAATTGCGTTAAGGCTGCCCTATATTTATATTTTTTACAGAGAATATTAATATGACATTGTGAAAAGATGTTAAATAATTTTCGGCACTTTTTTAACCTATAAACGTAAAATAAATATTTTAATAAAAATATAAACACAAGTAAAACTCGCGGTTCCGTACATGGTTAATATCTTATAAATATTACAGCGAACATAGTATTTATTTTTAACAAGTTTTCACAATATTAAATATTATCTACTATGTCATTGACATGCGTCGAAATATGGTATATATTTCAACAAATATAAGATATAGCATAACTGGCTTCTAAAAACCCTATTCATTCATAATTTTAGGTAGAATGGTTACGGGAATAAAGTGAGGAATATCATATTTTTGCATATTATGTGGTATATCTCTGAAGATATATTATCTAAAATTAGGAGAAATATATATTTCGTTGCCTTTTCTATAAACCCTCTCGATCGATACCCCCCCCCCCCCACTGTATATGAAATATAAAAAATATTCCATATTTTTTGTCCTCCTATGTCCATATAATGTATATATAATTATTTTTGAGTGTTAGATAATGAGACATGTTCGGACACATATTGATATTTTATTACTGTGTCGAAATTTCATATTTCTAAGTCCAGCGCTTTCTGACAAAACAGGCTATGATCGACAGACAATCAATAGGAGAGGTAATCTTGTGATCCAAACCCTAAAAAATCTGAATAAACCCGTACGTAGTCACAAATGAATTATATATTTACAGATATTAATTTATTTGACATCAAATTGTAACTTTTTCAGCCATGAACGTAAAACAAATTAAATCTCTAAAGTGCTCGATAGACATGGTAATAAAAAATTAATAATTCTGACCAAAATTTTACTGTTTTATCAACTTACCACTCCAGTGGATTTAAATACAGCATAAGGGATAAATCACACCAAATTTTGTATTAACTCTTCATTACATGTGTATTAATATTATATAATTTTTTTTAAAAAACTCAAATAATATCGAAGTTGATTAATAATTGCTTTCAATATTTTAAATACTTTACTGATGAGATAACGGTACAAACAATCACTAGAGATGATTAGAATTATTTGGAATGTTTGTTACACACTTGTTCTTGCTTGTTTCATTTTCGAGTTGAAGATTGGTTTATTTAAAAATATTATTCGTTCATTTCAATATATTTTTATGTATCATACATTTCGATTTGCTAATGTTACAAAAGGTTAATTAAAGAGAACTTGTCAACAATTCCGAAAACTTAAATATCGCTGAAAATATTGTGTTATTTGTTACATTTAGTATGGTACTATGGCCAGAAACTCAGTTCAGTCAGAACTGCAAGATTTATATTTTTAGAATGTTCAAAGTTTTAAATGTGAAGACATAATTTGCGCATTCCAAAACTTATTATGAGTATTGAATATATTTGGCGTTAATTTTGTAGAATATACATCTTTGCGATCTAGAGATATATTTGCTAATATCCCACCTGAAGATGTTGTAATACAACGAAACCTAGGTCGTGGTAAAGAAAGTAGAAATAATACTACATCACGTAGTTTCATTTAATTGTGACTTATTATGAGGACAAGGCGCTAAGTTTTCGAAAAAATAATAGTTATAGACTCAACGTGTCTCTAATTAGGACGGCTAGTGCATCGGTAATAATTATAAACGTGTTCACTTCATAGTATCACGGAAAACAGAGAAGTCAAATGCATTGGAATGCTAACAATGGCAATTATTTAGCTAAGTCTGTTACATTCATTGTCTACCAATGGTCACCAATTTTTCTCATAATTTTAAATACCAATGAACTGTATTTGTTATTAAATAATGCTTAAACCTCCTATTAATTTCACAAATTATTTGTAATAATTTTATTGAAATGTTGATCATATCATACGGAAAATGAACCGTTTTCATTCAATCCGATTTGGCACAATCACTTAACGCAACTTATTACGGAAGACTTTCAAAAAGACCTCGCCAAATATTTAAAATCCAGTGACAATTATCACGCTGGAAGTTTATTGTCATTACCAGTTTGATTTCCTCATTACAGTTAAATTTTGAAACATTTTCTTTCATTAACAATAGGGCATTTGGGGTATGACAATTTTTTGTAAAAATATTTTAAAACTCTAGATTAGGGTTTAAAAACCTTGGGATGAAAAAATAATGCAAATAACAAACAATTAGTCGAAACTTCCAAATAGGCAAGTATCGATTTTTTTGTTCATTAAATTGAAAAACTTATAAATTTAGTTTTCGCACAAAAAAATGAGAAAATGCCTAAATGCAATATATAAATTAAACGCAATATTTAACGAATTACTATAGGTATAAAACTCCCTTATAATGAGTGCTAAATACTGGCCAGTGACGCATAAGCCAGTTGTGTTTTGTATGGAGCGAATCGTAGTTCGTCTGTTTTCAAGTCGTTATAAGTTTGTAATGGAAAGTCCTAGGTATGACATATTTATTTCAACCGATTTTATTGTTACTATTTATTATATTTTAGTGAAAAAAGAAATAGTCCAATACCCTATTCAGCGATAACAACGTATAAGGTAACTTAATATTACTTTTGTTTTTACACAAATTAAGTGAAAGCATCCAAAAGCAGCTATATTTATTTGTTTTAGATAAACATAAAAACGATATTGGATGCTTTAAGCCTATTTTCGATTACACCCGACCTGGTTTTAATTTAATATCAATATTTACTTACAACTCTTGAACAAGCATGTCAAGATCTTATCTCCGTCTTGGAACCAGGAAAAGTTTTTAAACTTTTTGTTGTCCCGTCTTTGCCGTCCCAAAAACGGGTCTTTCCGGACGTTGTCTCCAAATATTATTGTAATTATTATCGAATTTCAAAGTATCAGCTCGAATTAAACTTTAACAAGAATTGTTATTTGTGAGAGGAGTTGTCGCAGATATCAATTAAATTCATTAGCTGGTACAAATCTTGGTCTTGGTTGATCTTATATCATTAGATGTCATATTAACGAAAATAATATTTTTTCTAATGAAATCAAGGATATTAATACTTAATAAGAAAAGACGATTGCGATAAACAGCAAAAGGGGCCCATAGATTTTTTTCTTTCCAATCTAGTTTGCGGAGTGACAAGCGGAAGCTTCTTATTGAAGTACCGTGTGATTAAGCAGACTGAATGCTCCAACGCAAATTTATTAAAACACACTATATGGATGTATCGTTCCATAGCAAATCATCTTTGTAACAATACTATCGTTTAATATATTTTTTTGGTTGAAGAAATAAAAGAAATACATGCATAACATAATTTTCTTGATCATAGTAACTCTTAATTACCCGTCCTATTTTGTCTGACGACACTATGGATGATCTAAATATGATACGTCATCAAATTAAGTTAAATTATTTTTATCAACCATTTTTAATTGACTTTTTTTTCAAGTAAGCAATTATTTTAAAAATAACTCAACAAATTTAGTATGGTAAAGAAGAGCATGGCTTAAAAATACTTATTAAGGTTAAAGTTAAACCTTATGGTTTATTTGACCATATTTCCTTTCGTTATGTTATATTACTGCCATGCAAGTCAAACCATCAATTTAATTTATTTCGAGTTATTCATTAATGAAATTATTTTTCGATTCCAAGTTTTTGCTGTCGTGAGACAAAACCATCGTAATTGTATTTTTATATACACAAGGAATCCATATGTGCCATAAAATTTCTACGTAAATAATACTTATTGTCAAAAAAAATACATAAAAAAATTAAGTAATTTTAATAGGAAATTTCCTCAAAACCGCAGAATGGATCTTTTTCTTTGTGAGTCATATGCATCACTACAACGATTGTCAAATAAAGATATAACTTTAAAACACTTCTGAGTTTGGACATGACGTGAAATAAGAACAGAACATATCCGTTTTTTTTATTATTGTTTCGTTTTTTATTACGAATTTTCGTTCGTATTACATTAACTGAATTTTGAACAACTTTGTGTACCTCAAAAGCATTTCTATTTAACGTATCCATTGGAAACGTCGAAAATAAGTGATTTGTACCCATTTTCTCTGGCAGTATGTCCTTCAAATGTACTCTGTTTTGCGTCAATAGTTAAGCGATTGATATACCGAGAAGTATTTTTATTAACTTAGAACTAACATTTTTGTCACATAAACCATCTTCCGCCTAAGTGATATGCGTAGATCACATTAGATTTTATTAAACTGGGATAATTATTTCCATTAAATTGTGAAACATTTAAAGAATTAAGAAATTAGTAGAATTAACTTTTTAGCCACTCTATTTAATTCATAATGCAATTTATTTTTTGTTAGCCGTCTAAAACTTTGATTTCGTATTACATTAATAGTTGTAATCAATTTACCCATAAAAAATGTATATAATTATAATATTTTTAATTGTTTATATCCTACGGTTTTTTAAAATTATGGTTGCTTTGACTTCCTTGGCCATTATAGCTATTTTTTTGGTTTGAATGTAAGGACATACAAATTGCCTTGATAAACTCTTTGTTATAGGAAAGTAAGGGGCAAGTGATCTTGCGGTCGATATTTTAGCCTTTAGCTTGACCAGGTTAAAATAATTAAGGGACGGTCTATTACTGCTATCCTGCGTCAGGTCAAAGACAGGATAACATCGGCGCAGCTGGTCAATAACTCTAGCAATACACTTTAAGGCGGGAATCACGGGCATTATCAAGATACACCGAAGTGGAGGTTTTCATAATAACTTATTTCACTGAAAACAATGTAATGGTAGCCATAGGTAACTATAGGTCATCCAAAGTCCTCCCTCCTATATTTTGTTAAGGATGCTGTTTAATAACACCATCGGTTAACGATTTTATCAGCAACATTAATTTAGTCGTGGTATTTAAATGACTTCAAAAAAGAAGAATATTACCTCTTATCTCCGACTTTTCTCCACTAATGGGTATTGTTTCTTTTTTTTTTATTTGGAAGGTAATATTCTCAGTGAGTCCTCTGAAAATTTGTTAAGAATCTGACTGTAAAAGTTGAATATATATTCTAGCATTTTACAGTGTTGAACAAGGCAGGGCCGTGATAAAAAAATATACATTTAATTTTTTTAAATCTATCAATATTGGAAAAAAAACGTAGAAATGGTTACAAGAATAACATTAATATTTACGGTCGGCTACGAGGAAGTCAAATAAAATGAAAAAAAAACTCAATACTCGTTTTAAATATTTTCAAAAAACCATTATCAATGAAAATTCACTGAAATTGTTTAGAATAGAAACATTTCAGTCGTAATTTTTGTGTTTGTTTATTAAGAAACATTTATATTATTAATGAAAAAATATGTATAATTTCATGATTCCGTTATTACCCACTGTCTATTATACCATGCAATATTTTGGACACCGACTGAATCGTATGCATAGAAATATTACATCGGCGGTATGTATTTCTATAATTATTAAAACTATGAAAAAGTTATTTCTATATAATGCACTCAGTTTCAAAAGACTAATTATAAATTGTTACTTAACAAATAAAAGACAGTAAAAATTAATTTAAGAATAAATTGAGTAAATAAATATTTTGAATATTTTTAAGTAGAAGATTCTTTAATTTTTGTTTTCCAAATCAAGCATAAATAACTTATAGCCACTTCCAAATTTTAATTCAAATAAACGTCTGTTGATGCTTTGGATTTTGGGTGGACACGTAGCAACGGGGGTGAATTTTAAAGATATATGATCATTTAAAGAAAAATCATCATTTATTGAAGAACAAAATGTTGGTGTAAAATCCCTAAAAATATTACAGGAAAAGTATTAATAAAATCAGATAAAAGCCAATAGATTTGCAAACGTCAGCAACGTTTGCAAATCTATTGGTTTTGTCTCCTGATCCAAACGTTAACTACCTTCCATTGGAAATATCACAGTTCGTCACGTAATTCAACTGCGGAATTGGCTGGAATAAGTGATTTTTAATTAATTGCTCTCCGTTTTTTACATGCCAAATAATTTTTACGTTCTTTAATGTCGGAAGAACATTATGTAGCGCATTTTATCTTCAGGGATGACAAAAAGAATTAGGTTTCTATTTCAGATAACGATATCGCCTTGATGTGTACATCAAATGCGATATCGTTATCTATTTACGTATATAAGGTGATAAATAAACATATAGTGAAAATTAAAAGTGCGAGTTATTTAAATATCTGTTGTAGTCCAAGAGCGATGAAAATTATTACCTTTGTGTCCAACCAAATGCAAAAGATAATTTTGTATAAATATTTTGTATCAAAGTTTGTAAATAAAGAGAAGGAATTTTATGTATAAATTTTATAAAAAAATTGTCATTTACAAAGCATATTTAGTATATAAACCGGTTTTTTACGATTTATAAATGGACTCTTTATTGTATCAGTCACAGCATTAAAACCGACATGTGATATGTTGTATGTATATACGATAATGTGTCACTATAAGTTTCCATTTTTACATTATTATGTTTTAAATTTAATTTATGAACTCATCCTTAAAAGCCAAATTTGTAGGTTTTACGAGTAAATAGTTTGATTATTATAATATCGGTATCAGTTTATGTATAAACATAAAAATGGGGTTATTTGGAGAAGATCTGTTGAACGAGAACAAAAAAAACATATGTTACTGAAATTAATATTCAGAAAATAGATTCGTCTTTTTCGAATTAGAATTTTTTATAATTTTTCACTGGTTTGCGAAAATGTCAATGTTTCAGTAAGTAGTCAGATTGCATAAGATTAAATTGAAGTTTTCTATCCATTTATTGACAGTGGTCACATAATTTTTAAATCATTACACTAAATGTACTGTCACGTCGCTAAATGTATTATACGTCATTAATAATAATTATTATAAATACATAGTTATTAAAATATTAAAATTGATTCTTCAATGACTATAATATTCAAAGCATTTTCGTATTAGCTGTTATTAATAAACTATGTCTTCACCAAATTCATTCCAAGTGGTATATCTTTTGGGCTTGTCAAGAAAAAACACAAAAGTTTATAAAGAATTCACTGCTTTGTACTTATTTATTATATATTTTTAAATTTAAATACACGGTGTCTCTCTGCTTAGGTGACAGTTGTTTGAATTTTTTTTTGGAGACATCTGTACAGACAATAAACACCGTTCGTCAAAAAACAAGATTACCCTTTTATATTCATTGCGTAGTTATCCTATTCATTCTTCCTCGACTGGGTTTACAAAAACGATTTTTGGTTTGGTTTTGTTAAATTGCCACGTAAAAGTATATATATATATATATATATATATATATATATATATACATATATATATACGTATATATATATATATATATATATATATATATATATATATATAGAGAGAGATATATATGTATGTGTATGTGTGTGTGTGTGGGAACCTCATAACGAAAACTTAAAAAATATTTTTTATTTTTTTATTTTGTATGAAGAGAACACATACAGATGATGTTCTCTTCATGTGACGTTTTATGACCAACTATTAAAAGCCATTCTCCGCTTAAGGGCTTCTACATCAAGTTAAATTTTAGTACTAAAACTCCACACAATAATATTGTCACAACTGGGTTTTCTTCTGCGATCACCCGGTGATGAATTAACCTATTAGTGCAACTAGTTTCAACAATCGTCCGATTAATGTTTTTTTTTCTTTTGAAATGAATGCCTTTTCTTTTAGATACAGGAGATTAATGTCCTTATATTTTTATCTGTTCTCGGTATTAAAGGAACAATTTTTAACAGATTTGTATCATTACATTATTATATGTACACTTGGTATTAGTCTTACTGTAACCTCTGTAATTTTTTATTACATGAAATGAAAATGAACTTGAAATGAAGCAATTAGATAAATATTTCAGTAGAAATTTTCCGTAAACAAAATTATTTAAACATAAAAACATATTTAAAGACTTCTTATGGCATTTAAAAATCGGTCGCCAAAAATATGTAAATAATGCAGAAAGAAAAGACATTATTTTAAAATAAAAAAGTAGATGATATTTTCTTCTCCAAAATTCTGTAACAATTATTTTTTAGCTTCGTACTATTACGAAATATGCAGGCCAATGAGATCCGTGACTATGCCTTGCAAATTTCTTTTTCGAACGCTATTCTCTAAATGACTTTGACAGAAAAACGGAGACATACGTGGGTGATCATTTAAAAGTTTCGTTTTTCTTTTCTTTTAAGATTTGAAAAAGTCGATATGCTATTCCTGCAATTATATAAATACATCAATTTGTTCTAAAGATAACAGGAATATAATACTAAAGAAACAAAGATAAATAATAAACCAAGACAGGAAATGAAGGAAATGTTTAAATTACTTTTAAATTGAATACAAATATTAAATATATTGAAAGTAAAACAAAAGTCACTTAAATGTAACTTAACTCAACGCAAAACCAAATGTTTGGAAATCAAATGAAGCGCAACAAATTTACAGATTGAAGGATAAAGTTGCCCCGACTCCGGAAGGGAGACGCCATTTCAAAATATTTTAGAATCAATGGGGAATTAAATAAAAGTACGTGATTTAGTATTATTTCTACTTTCTTTAAGTTCTTTACCACGATCTAGGTTTCGTTGTATTACAATATCTTAGCAAAGATCTTTGCTAACAGTCCACCTAAAGAAGTTTCATTTAATTGTGAAAGAATATAATATTTATACTTTATTTATATTTCAATAATTTTACACTGGCAGTGCTCCTCTATTATTGTATAAATTGGATAAATAATGTTCTTCGTCTTTAAAAAACTGAGTTATAAATAGGTAACAAAATATTTACCATAGACAGAAATACTTTTACCTCTAGCAGCGACGTGCTAATCTAAATCATACGTCATAACGAATCAGTCCGACTTTTGTATTAATAAAAAAATTTACTGCCGAGGATTAATTAACTTAGATGGATACAGAAACTAAACAGAATTAGTTTATATACTACATTATTTTTACCTCTCTGCACCCCAAAAGAAAAAGGAGGAGGTAAGACCTGTCTGTCACATCTGACTTGTGGTTTGCCTTGAAATATGTGAGCTAAAATGTGCAAAAAGTGACCCCTTCCTTCTCCTTTATTTCCAAAGGCACTGAAATAAAAATCATGACAGACAAAAATGGCAGATTCTGGCAATAAAATTATAAATAAACTATAGCAATTATCTTATATCTAATTTTTTTTTAAATTCACCGTTACTTTACGTCTATGGTTGATACGCAAGGTAAATTGCATTTAAATACTAAGCCCTATCTTTCAGTGGGGAATGAGTTAATGAATTCCAGCATAATTTTATTCATCTCATTGACGATAATTGAAAACTGTGTACGATGACATTTATCGAACATTATGTCGATACTCTGGGTTTCATACTAAAAGCAGACAAAATAACTACCTATGAACATTTATAGCTTAGTTTGCGTATTAAGAAGAAGCAAGTACAAAAATTCTATTCAATCAGTTTCTTAACATGTAGTTAACATGTTAACTTTCTAGCAGATGGATACTACTCCATTTATAATATCATCTAATCTAATGAAATGAAATAGAATAAAAAAACTTGTGAATGTATTATAAGTTTGTGTTTGGTATTGCAATAATTAATAAAAGTTTAGTAAAGGGTTGTTTAAAGGGTTTTATTTATAACGATACAAAATGTACTGAAATAAACAAAAGAATTTTGAACTTTGAACACAGGTCATAAATAGCAATTAGCAGGTTACGACAAGCATATCATTAGTTACTAAACTTGCCAGTTAAGACGATTTGAACAAAAAAGTGCTATTAATACATCTTACATTTTTGTGAATGACATCAAGTTTCTAATAGAATTGTATATAGAATGCATATAGTACGCTTATTCGCCTCAAGTTATGAACATAATTTTTTGTCAAAATTTTAAGTTTGGTATTATTACCAACATTTGTAAGGATAGATTTAAAAAATTGGTGAAAATGAATTCCAAAATTTTAGACGGTCTTTGATTGACGTCCAATATAATGTTTTGTTTCATCATCATTCATCCAAACTAGGGTTTAATTAACCTAATTAAAAAATAATGTTCAAGGAAAACGTTTACCATCAGTTTTATTCATAAAATAAGCTTACAGTAAGAGCGTTATTTTATGTAAGTAATTTGTGTTACGTAAGTTTAAAACGATGTTCAAATTTCATTTTCTAAAAAGCGTTTCTTCATTAATTGATTTTCATAAACAATTTTATCGCAAGCTTCACGAAAATTTTTCTTCATCTTATCGCTAGCTTGCTGTAATTATGTTAATGACCTTGGTAAGCTAGGCCATTCAAATTTATTTTAACTGAATTAAACAGTCATCGTCTTTAATTCACTTAGGTTTTTTATAAATCCTACTTTAGAATAATAAAATAGTTCATAAAATTATTTTAAATTAGCTGCAAATATACTTAATCATATTTCGGAAAAAATAAGGTTATGGAATATAAATAAATTACCATTAAAAATTTAACCACTTTTGAAAAGTTCATCTTTCTTCTACTTTATAGTACGTCCCTTAACGCGGATACTAGTGGAAAAATTGTAGTAACTTTATGATATATAAGGTACATATCGCATTGACGAGATGTTGAGAGACTTGTATGTTTGTTTTTTTTATGAGTGTTATATAAAAACTGTTACTGATTTTGACAAGAATTAACACTCATTTTCCTCCAGCCAAATTATGTAGATATCTGGGTCTGTGTAGTGTTGGTCCGATGTGTGTGTGTATGTATGTATATATATATATATATATATATATATATATATACACATACACACGTATACTGTACGTGTAAATATATAACTTGGAATTCTGGGTATTTGCAGTGTTTTTGGCCCTTATTTCTTAAAACAACCCTGCCTGATAGATTTATATGCGTAAGATATCAGCAGATTCACTTTGAGGTCACATTTGCCACTTGACATTCAAAAATGCGGATACCACGGACCAGAATATGTATATTTACCTCCGTGAACGATTTTGTTTGGGCAGTATTAAATATTTGTGATAAAATACTTCCGTGATTTCTTTTATAAAAATTATGAATTTGATATTATATTGCCTTATAATATTATATTATTGATAGAGTATTGTAATATTAATTTCCTACTTTTTTCCTGGCTAATTACAAATTATATAAATTAGAACGAGAAGAAGAGCCATTATTGAATTTTTAAGCAAATATGTTACTATGAGCACGTGAAAAGAAAAACAAAGGATAGAACACACAACACATATGCAATATAAAAATAAAAATAATTCAACACAAATACAGTAGAGAAATCAACAGAAGGGAATTTTAACATAATTAAAACACAATAAAAGAACATCAAATAAAGCTTTGATGTAAAATTGTAAGAAATAATGTAAAACAAGATAATAATCTAAATTTCTTCTCTGGAAAAAAGACACAATACTATATTCATCTCGTTTACTCAAGTATAAATATATATTTTTTAAGATTATCTCATATATTCATCCCATTTACTCGAGTATAAATATATATTTCTTCCTTTATTTTATTTTAGTTACAAAAGTCAAGTTAAATTGAAATACTGACAATGGACACTATCGTGTTGAATAATTACCAATAATTTTGTTTAAAATTTGAGTTAATATCTAAAACTTGTCAACGCACAACGCTTAAAACATTATGAAAAGTTTAATAGAAAAAATAAACTATTTTCTATATTTTCTTTACTTTTAGATAGAGCTCTTTTGTAGAGTTATTGATAAAATACAATACCTTGAACGTGAACAAATAAATTATTAGTATAAAATTCATAGTTGAGGCATCATACCAAATGTTCTGGATAGATATTTATCAGACAGGATTCATATTTTTTTATATAAACGCGTCTACATAAATATCATCACTTTAGTCTCAACAAATTTGTAAGTGTGGATATAGTTTTCGTTAACTCATAAACTCAACGTTCTGCCTCGTAGCTAAGAAGCGTCAGAACGCGTAGTTTTTCGCATAATTATTAAAGATTTCTCCCTTGTGCTTAATTGTTAGATAGTGAAATAGTAAGTTGAGAAAACGACTACCATATAGGTTACTTACGGTAGACGTTTATAACTTTGTCGTCATAAAATAGTCCTAAAGCAATCTCAGTCTGGCGGAAATTCAGTTTAAGTTCGTCGTTATGTTAAGACTAGGCATTTGTTCAAAATATTGGTACCTATTTCATAGGACATTAAGAAAACAAACTTTTTGACTATTTAAAGAGCAAAATTTTTTATGACACAGTCTTGTAGATTAACATATGTTTTGTCGTTTAACTTTTTCCAAAAAATATTCGCGAAAATAAATTATGATAGCAGAGGCCAAGGTTTCACGCATTTTAAATAAAAGTGGTCAGCTAATTTTCATTTCATTTATCAAAAAAAATTAGACTAAATCAAATGATTAAATCTAACTTCCTTCAAATGTTTTAAAATAATTACTGTAATTCTATGCAAATTCAGTAAAATAAATAATTTTTTTTCATATTTCTAGACTACTTCCATAATTCAAAGAAAGTTAAATCGATTTAACGTATAGGCATGCAGATCTTTGCACAGATCAACACACAACATCAGATTTAACGTATATGCATGCAGATCTTTGTACATGCAGATCTTTGCACAGATGTACGAATTACATTTATTTTTATTATTTTTTTTACAGAAAAACCTTCTAGATTTTGTTTTTGTTTAATGTATTCTTACATAAAATTTTAACAGAAGCATCTCAGTAACAACTCAACAGCAAGTGTTCGATTTAAAAACTTAATCCACATCTATATTTAAAGATTTTACTGACCTTGATTTATGGTTTACGCTGTATCGAAATGCACAATTTGGATTTATTTGTATACATTATAAATTTCTTATCATTGTAATATCTACACATTGGGAATCTGTAATTATGCAGATAAAATGACATATTCCTGCATTTTGCGACAAACGTATTTTTATATGATCGTAATTAAATTAAGAAAATTCAAATAGTTAAAAAGGCAACTTTTCCATTAGTTCAAAAATGTTTACAAATGACTAAATTCACACTTTTACATTACCCTTAAATTTAAATCAGAATTTAAGAATCAAACATATCTACACGCAGGAGGAAAATAATTTAACAAAAAGAAATCAGGTGTAAATCTAAGTTATAACCCTGATTTTTCATTAAACAGGCGTTATCGTAACATAAAAATTTTAAATATTATATTCCTATTTATATATCGGACACATTCATACAGGCATAAATATTAAATACGTAAGCAACGAAACGAAAGATGTTGAATATCTTAAGGAAATATAGGAACTTTTATCCTGAAAAACAAATGGGAATAATCTTTTTTGTTTAACAATTATTTTTCTTGAGGCTGTAGTTCCATAAAATTGTTGAAGTTGATGATTGAGATTTTATAAAGGCTGAGGATGATCGTCAAAGAAAATGAATCAAAGGATGATAAATTATATACTAGGTGACATGCATACATACGTGCACACCAAAGTCGATATTAAATATTTTGTGCTGCTTTGAACATTAACCTGTCTAAATAATTTGGAATTGTTTTCAAATATTTTATTACCATAAAAAGTGTTTAATTTTTGAGTGGAAAGTTGAAAGCTGTTCGTTTCTACGTTTTTATAAACAACAATAGTTTAATATATTTTCAATAAATTTTCTTCTGTTTGGATTTTATTCTGAAATTTACGATTTGCGTTCACAAACTTGAATATCATTTTACTGGGAGGGCAATTGAGTTTATAAAAGCTTCTAACAAATTGTGGTACTTGGTTGCCGACTAATGCGTATTTTATTGTCCAATCGATCGTTTGTAATTTTTGTTATTAACTTTGTAGAACATTTGTTTTATTTTCATGTTAAATTTAGCCTTGTACTAACATAACTATTATCAATAGAGACATAATTGGTTTAACCAGTTTTGACATAAATTTTCTTAGGTACTTTTAGCTGTTCTGAAACAAATACTTCAGATATAACTAAAAGTTATAAAATAATAGTTAAAATTATGAATAAATTTTCAATAGCTTTTGTATTATATTTGATATGTTTTGTTTCGTCATTGAAACCGTTTGCACAAAGAATTTTAAGAATTATCTGGCGTTTCTAAGTAGAAGTACATTTTAGGTGATGATTGTGATAAAGTTTCATAATCGGAACTAAACTTTTTAAACATTTTCTTCAGTTTTCGAGCCGACTTATCTACTTGGTAAGTCAGCTCGAAGACAAGTCTTATCATCAAATTGTCACCCACGTCTTGTTAACCAATGCAATTGAAATTTTGCACACATGTATATTTCTGATAATATTACAAGAACTTGTTAAATAATGATGCAGGAGGTGCCCATGGAAATTTATAAATGAATTATAGAAAAACATTCTTGTTTGGTCTCATATATTTCGTCTGGAAGTGAACTTTAGGTTTGGAAAATAATGACTATCGTTCCACCTCCCACTCCTATCCAAGTCTAAGGTTGAAGAATACCGAAGGCTCTATGGTACTAGATACCATACAGTCCTTGATGCTTAGGTATTTAAACAAGATGTATCATGAGCGTTACATCTTAGGTATGCAGTTACAACTCATATTATAAGAGCCTTTCTTTTCTACATGGATTTCTGGGAATGATCGTATGGTCTTCAATTTTAATTTAGCTATAATAATAAAGTACTTTTTCTCAACGATATAAAATTATATTCTAAAAATTACTCATAATGTATAATCGAACTACAAGAATTTAAATTCGTAAATATATCTTATGTCAACCTCCCCAAAAAATACGATGATTTTACTCATTATCAGAAGATCGCAAAATGTGAATTTGTATTTTAAATAATTAATTTAATAATTTAGTTTGATTATAGACTAGGAGGTACTGTTCAATTACAAAAAAAAATAGTTTAGTGTAATTTAGATGTCTTGCTTACTCGTAGATGAAATTCCATTTTTTAAAATTTAAAGTAGTCAACGCTGTTTAATTATGAAACACTCGTTTAAAATAATTTAGATGTCTGGCTTAGTTTAAAATTAAAATAAATTAATTTTGTTTATACAATTTTGAACACTCTTAAATTATCAAAAAGTTTTTAAACTAATTTAGATGCGTTGCTTAGTTTTAAATGAAATTTATTTTATTTTTGGTTTTAAAATCGTTGACACTGTTTAATTATTAAAAAGGTGTTTAATGTAATTTGGGGTATTGCTTAGTTTCAAATGGAACTAAATTTATTTTGATTATAATATTATGGGCACTGTTCAATTATTAAAAATGTGTTTATTGTAATTTATATGTATAGCGTAATTTTAAATGAAATTAAATTTATTTTGGATTTAAAATCGTTAGCAATATTCAATTATTAAAACATGTTTAGTGTAATTTTGATATCTTGCTTGTTTTAAAATTACATTTATGTTGGATATGAAATTATAGGCACTCTTCAAGTATTAATAATATAATTAATGTAGTTGAGAAGTCTTATTTTGTAGTTGAGAAGTATTTTTCTTTAAATTATCAATTTTGCAGTTATCAAAAGTAATATTATTATAAACTAAATTATAAACGATCAATTTTTAGGATAAATCTAAATCGATTGCAATAAAATGTATACACACAACTGTAACAGAATAAATTCTGTATATGGAATAAATTTTAACGGGAATGAATGATTTAGAGTTTGGAATGATAATGGAACCCACTAACCTATAAAATACGTCTGGCTGTTAATTTGTTCTTCAATAACGCGAAATGCACTAGAAAGACTTTGATTTTTCTGAAATTTGGTATGGTAATAATTAATACTCTCAAGCATAATATAAGATTTCTATCTAGATATAGTAGATTGTAAAAAAACTGATTTGGTGACTATATCGGTGATGACAACGACATCTCGTAATATTTTAGTAAACTTTGTGCACATAATTATGTGAAAACAAAATAAAAGCAATAATCAAAATAAAAGTAATAATAGTTTCAACAGATCAATTGGGCCGTGGTGCAATGGTTAGCGCGTTGGTATGTTACGCCGAAGACTTGGGTTCTATTCCCACCACTCGATTGACTTTTTCTTTGTGTGATCTAAAACAATGTTTACTAGACTGATGCCATTTTTAAATATTAAACTTTTTTTTATTTATTGTCTACTTATAATATCAAAATACAGCTAATGCCACCCATTAGCGGTATTTGTAGATATTTACTCTCAAAAAATTAAGATTTTTTTAAAGATCTATGTTTGTTTGTCCAATAAAAATCATCAAGTTTTTTGGCCTTAAATATCCGTTATACATTAAGTGACAACATTTCACGATAGATGGCTCTTATCAAGTTAAATATTGGTAATATTAGCCTAATAACTTTTCTAATTCCAAACTCCGCTAAACGAAATCGCATGCACTGTTAGTGTACTCGTAAAATAATTTTCGTTCACTACATTTAAAGTGCTTATTTTCAATCCCCAATGCAAGGGAGGAGAAAGTAATAGTTTAACGGATATGTTTGGCTTTGTCCGCGCTTCCGTGATTTTGTTTTTTAACAATCAGTGGTCCGACTTTTGTGTATATTCTTTTATTTCAAAGCGTAAACTATTAAAAAAATATTATTTATTTTTTGTAAAAAATATTTCAACGACTTTTTAAATCTTAGTATTTATTCAGTAATAATTAAGGAGCATAAGTTTTTTATTACACGCTTAAGTTAAAGCCGCCATAATTTTAAGATCTTGGTGAACCCAAACGCAATATAAATATTAAAACAATGTTTAATTTTTCTCTTAGTATTTAGTTGCATGTTATGAAATATATTTAATGTATAGAATACCTACCGAAAAAAGTAATTATTACACGTAGTATAGTTTTTGATACTAAACAAAATAACGATGAAACATAGAATCACCAAAAAATTAATATAAGCTGAAAACAGTCGTATTGGTTACAACTGA
This sequence comes from Druceiella hillmani, assembly GCA_039881145.1. Taxonomy (NCBI): domain Eukaryota; kingdom Metazoa; phylum Arthropoda; class Insecta; order Lepidoptera; family Hepialidae; genus Druceiella; species Druceiella hillmani. Next base: position 20,561,734 of record JAYKKI010000012.1, read on the forward strand.
GAATAAACATATTTAAAAATACATTTAAACGAATTATTTTCAATCATTTGAAACTTGAATTTGAAATAATTTATTAAGATATGTAAAGGGGAGGCACGCATCAAAATGTAATTGCTGGTACAATATAAATATTTTTTCTCCAAGGTAAGTTACATTTATAAAGAATATCTTCCGAACGAATAAAATTCCATTGATGATTGGCGCATGGATTCAAAACGCAGTTCTGGTCGCATCGCCGCTTCCGTTGAAAATAATGAAAAAACTCGGAAATCTATTATTTGATTATAATGTGATATTTTATTTTTAGAGAGAAAAAGTTTAGTTGTAAAATTGTCGAAGCATTTGTATTTTAATTATGTAGCCGTAAGTTTAAAATAAAAAGAAGGCAATCAAAAAAAAAATTCCCTGGGTCCACACAAAAAAAACTCTCGCAACTCTTTATAAAATGCGATTTTAGTAGTTATCACAAAAAATATTTATGTACAATAATTCTAAGTAAATATAAACAAAAAAGTAATTACCTTAAAAAAATTGTTATTGTTAAATTTTTAGTGAGTCATTTTAGTTCTGTTTGCAAAATATGACAGTTGAAAGCCAGCAACGGATAAAGCTACTGTAAGCAAATTGAATGCTCAAAGTAATGGAAATTCTGCTGTAATAATTCCAACTTCTAAATATAATAAAGGATGAAAACAAAGTAGGTTCATAATGTTTTTGAATCATATTAAAAACGGTTAAATTTATTAGCTTAAAAAAGTGGGAAAAATAAAAATACTGAAATTAGGTGATTTGTGTATTTATAAATGGGAATACTTCGAACACATTATATAAAATTTTAAGTTATCAAAATGTAATGTTTCTATCGATAAGAAAATAATCACTAGATTGCAAATAAAATACAAAGAAAATATCAAGCCAAAAATTAATAAAATTCCAATAGAAATGGGCGATATGTCATACATGTCAATTGAATGTACAAAAACTCACATAGGTCAAATGAATTTCCAATGGCTTCATAAGATTGTCGGCCATTTTCAAGGTGAATGCTTTTTCATATCAACGATTAATATTAAGTCCTGCAGGTTTATATCTATTCCGGATCACGTTTGATACATGTAAAATATATACATTTATAATAGAGATATTTAAACTACCATACAACAAGCATAGCGGCCATCGATTTGTTTTATTTCTGGCACTTAATAGGAACATATCTGGTCCACAGTGTCGACTATAATTAAAGACTTATAAAACTCAATGATATCGGACTTATTTGAGCCAGTGCTAATATCATAAATCACTGAAAGAATATATACTATCTTATTTGCCTTGGTTTATATGAAACGCATGTCATGTCTTTATCGACACTGAATATCGAAGTTTCTATTTGTCTATTCCTGTTATTCATAATTTCTTTGAAGATTCTCGTTTAGTACTTCGTATTGTACAGACAACCGTTAATTCATAAGGTGGTTTCAACAATTCTGGGGCTAAGGCAACTGATGTTATATTCCTTAGTTATATTCCATTTTGATACATGAATCAGTTTAAATACCTTACAAAAATAACATGACAATAGCTCGTTTCCTCCGTCTGTATTGCTCTTAGACAAATGATAGTATTGTACTTATTTGTTTGTGTTAAAATTAAACAATAAATCCAGTTCTAATCGTTTTTACTTGGCTTGTTGGAGATATATACCCTAAAAAGTTAACGGCCTCCTAAAACCAAGCAAATGTTCGTCCACGCTAAAATAAGAACTTGGCTTGTTAAATTGCTTGCAATTTTCGTTAAACTTTTTCCAAAATTTCTAATTGGTGCCCCTTTCTCAGATTCTCTTTTTTCTTGTCTTGTATTTTTTTCATTAATTTTTAAATATCTCAACAATAAGTCAAAGAATTCAGCACTCACATAGGTTTTATATATGATAGCGCTTTCCTCTATATGAAATAAAATTCTTGTTGATGAATACTCTCGAAAGTTGTATATTAAATAACTATACGCTATACTGTGTTGATTCTTTCCATACATCTTATTCTGGTTCGATTGAATAATTGATGAATATACCTACTGTTGTTGTGGTTGTTTAGGTTTGAAGTTATTTGTTATCTTATCATCAGAAAATATAACTAACTTCCGACCAAAACGACGAATTCATCGTCAGAAGAGACTAAAGCTTTGCGCTCTCCACTTCTCCTCATTTTCACCGGTATTGATGAGTATTTCGCCTCGAAATCCTTAAGTTCCTTGGAACCTGCTCCGTAATAATTTCGTGACTTATGCAATTTAACGTAGAGTACATGTGGACTATTATATGAATGGTCTAGCTAGGTTTAAATGCCCAAAAATTGTGTCGAAAATATTTTCTAAATAATTGTAACTTATCTCCATATTTAACTGACTCTCGATAAAATATTATAATTAACATTAATTTTATTAAGCAATTAAATGAAATATTTTTTCGTACCTATATTTTTGGGTAACCTTCCCGTTACGTTGATGTAACAATAAAAGTTTTTATAAATGTTGACTCTATCTTTTTGAACTAAGTTTGCCTATTTAGGTTTCTTTATTACACCATATAGACGATGCGGAAAGAGATTTTTTAAGACTGCCGTTGGGGAATCTCCTTTAAAAATTTTTGTTCATTGAGAAAAAAGTTTATAAAAAAACCTTTAAATGAAAATTTGGATCTAAATATTATTTTGTAGCCCGCTAACGCACATGCAAAATGTATGGCACACACGCTCATGTGAGCTCATATTCATTCAGGTTTATTAACATTAATTAGATTGGTTTAGTTCATATTTTTATGGTCGCAGAAAATGTAGAAATCTTCACATACGTATTCTGAATGGACGGATTTAGGAACTGGTGTGCACCAAGGAGGGGTTCTTTATCCACTTCTCTTTCGATGTTCATTGATGGGGTTGTAGGGAATATACACAGTAATAATAATCTTCACACTGATCATTGACAAATATATGACCAAATAATATAAATTTCACAGCATCAAAACCCTCTATGTTGCTTCAAGCAAGTTTCTAGTTAATAAGACCGTTTAATATTTTATTCGCGAATTTTGAACGACCATTTCATTCTAATAAGCCTTAAATTGAATAAGTTCTTTAATGGCTGTCTACATTATTTAGGGAATATTTTCTCCAAAATTAATCGAATCGTTTAATCATTTTGTTTCGTTAGTAAACCAAATTATTAAGCGATATTTTTAATTTTCAATAATTTTGTTTCGTTAGTAAAACTATTTCACCCTACTAGGGACTGATTTTAACAAACTGTCAAACGCATGTTTAATTATTTATTGTTGAGATTACTTTCAAAATATATCTAGTTAATACGTCCATGTTATATTTTATATACACATCAATTTCGAACTACTATTTCCTTTTTTGTGTTGAGTTTCAGAAATGTGTCTACTTCTTTTAATAGTTGCCTTTATAGTTGAATAAATTCTGTGCAACTCCGTCATTCTAAACTCGGCTCTTTGTATTGGGATTTGGTGAATGAGTCGATAAATCAGTGCTTCATGACTTTCATTCAAAAGTGTCTGTAACACCGAAAATAACTGACAAGTTGAAAATATGCACATTATTGACTGAATGTGTGGCTTATTCGTTTGTTATAGCAGTATTCAAGATCATATTTCGTTAGCTGAAATAACAAACATTTAGCCACTATATTTACCTGTTTAACTTATTAAATGGAATAAATTTTGCATCGATTTTTAGTTACCTTGACTGACATTAGTAGTTTGAAAAGTATATTTTCAGTTCCTCTTGTAAAATAAAGTATTTTAAAGTTTAAAAAATGATGATTCCCTAGTGATTTAATTTAATAGTAATTTGCCTTTATTGATGCTTAAATTTGTAATTGGTATGCATATGGAAATATTAATGAGTTAAGGGCGAATAATGACTACATTGAAATAAGTCGATGAAAGAAGCCTTTTTAATATTTTTTATTTAATTTATTTTATGTTCATAATTTTAGGGACGATAAACTATGTTGGAAATATTTTTTATCGAATATTGCACAATGTATTTATTCTATTAATGCTGATTTTAACAAATAAAATAAACGAATTATTTTTTAAATTATATTGAAATGATTATTATTCAGTATATTTAAGTAAACTTTTAATAATTTAGTCGAAAATTTCGTCTATATTACTAATTTCTCATAGAAATCTTAACTAAATGCAAGAATTGAATAGATTTGGCGTTAATTTTGTAGAAATTCATTATTACAATTAAATGAAACTACGTGATAATAATACTACATGTATTATTTCTACTTTCTTTTTTTCTTTACCACGACGTAGGTTTCGTTGTATTACAACATCTTCAGGTGGGATATTAGCAAATATCCCATCTTTGCTAATATCCCACCTGAAGATGTTGTAATACAACGAAACCTACGTCGTGGTAAAGAAATTAAAGAAAGTAGAAATAATACTACATCACGTAGTTTCATTTAATTGTAAATGTAAAAACTTAAAATGCAAAAGTTTGGAGTGATGGTCGTTACAAAGTTGTATGGATGCAGGTTGTTACCCTCTGAGCCAGTAATTTTTGATCGTATCAACACAAAATTTCGTATAGGAATAGATTGTAATTTGAATTAATATATAAGTTACCCAGAAACTCAGAAATCTAAAGTGGTTTTTGAAGGACAGAATTCATATTTCGTTATGGTCCTGATTGATCAAGCATTGATTTGAGCATGTCTGGAAAGAAATTGTCCAATTCTCTGTTACCCCAATCCCAGCACGTTTTCCATAGGACCGTATACAAACTGGTAACCTTTTATAAATCGATAGTAGTGTTACCACTGAACGTAAACGGATTTGAAAAAATAGGAGAAAAAATAACTTATGTCCTGGTTCGACATTTAAGCTACATCGCTATAGTTCACACGTAGAAAGTCACTGGCTGAAGCTAATAATGAACAACGCCCTATTTATATAACATTTTTATATAACATTATTTATATAAAATTTTTTTCATTTTGTAATTCCCCAAATTCAATCAAAACACCGACCTAAACCATATAGAAGGTTGAAACGTATCCCATATCAAGAGATTTACAATGACATTATAACAGAGAAATCATGCTATGATTTACTTTAATAATCCATATAATTTAAAAAGTCTCTCAATCTATCTCAGTGTGCCGAGAGTGTTCGTGTAACGCACACTACTAAGAGTCACACAGCACCGCCGGGGCCGGCGCGCGCGCCTGTGTATTAGTGGGAAACAAAATATTTTATCGCATACATCCGACCCTTAATTAACGTTACAATGAGAAAGTTTGGGTGGATGGTCGGACGGATGTATGGATGCTGGTTGTTACTCTTCGGATCAGTAATTTTTGATCGGATCAACACAAAATTGTAATCTGCATTAACATGTAAGCATTTACCCAGAAATCTAAAGTACATTTTGAAGGACAGAATGTATATTTTATCTAATTTCTCGTTTTTCCAATCCTGTATACTAACAAAACTGTATATTTTTTAAAATCTGTGATACTTTTTAAATCTATTATAGTATTACTACTAAACGTAAATGGATTTGGAAAAAATTGGAGCAAAGATAACTTATGTCCTAGGTCGACATATAAGCTACATCATTGTAGTTCACGCGAAGAAAGTCACTGGCCGATGCTAACAATGGACAATGCCCTATTGACGTTTTAGGACTAATGGAATTAAATATTACGTGAATTACAAAAATTAGCTACGCGTTAAGCGATGAATTAACTATTCATTAGACGGGGTAGCTCAAAGTTGTTACCTTGCTACATTTCAATGAGAATTTCATAAAAGTTTTATAGGGACGCGAGCGACGTTGAAGTAAAATAATAAAATTATTTGAATATATTTCTTTTTCTTCTTTAAGGAGGGGTACACATTGGGTATTTCAATAATAAAAAGCAGTAAGCAAGAAAACTTTATTTCTGGAGTCAGTTTAATTATTTTAGGAGGATTTTGAAAGAGATTTATGTTTAATGTTAAATATCTTTAATTTCTGTTTGTGACAATATATAACAAATTAATATATTATTCCGCTCTTCATACCTGCACAAAAGTTTTTGTAACTGACATTTATTTTTGTATAATAACTGATAATTCATCAATAACATTACCAAAATTTATATTAAATAAAAATTGAAATTTTATTTAAAAGTTAAGTTTTAGTTTGACGATTAATGTACAGTAGTAAATTTAGTGTGGGCATTTGTTTCCGTTTCATTTAACTTTATATAGTACTTATAAATCATTATGCCATCTCAAAGGAATAGTTTTGAAAGTTTTCCATATATCTCTTAATAATCTTACATGTCGTTACGTTAAATAAACTCTTGCCAAGAAAAGAATATTAGATAAAATTGTAATAATATACCAATAAACAATGTTGTATTTATGCGTTATAAAAAGTCTAATAAAGTCACAGGTTTTGTTGTGTTTTTACATATGCATATGTAGAATCTACATTAAATAACTATGAATATACGCAATCGTGAGTTGATTTAAAATATCTAACTGAAAATGAATCTATGATGATCATTGTATTATCTGTTATATATATGCATGCCTGTTATTCGATTAAACATTTTTATTCAGGAAGTTGGAGTACTTGAGTTGTTATTGTCAGTCGTAATATAGAAATAACTACAGAACTTAAGATTTTATTTCAAGCAATTATGTTTGATAATCATGAAAAAATATTTCGTAATTCTTCTTTATTTCATGTTGAGAAACAATTACATGTCCGTGCTTCATAACTTTCATTCAAAGTGTGTTTTTCAATTGACAGCATTTGATCTATTTAATTTAAATGCTCAACATAGATTCAGTACAGGCGGGATTAAAACTTCGGAGTTAAGCATCGGGTTAGGAATATACTAGTTATGGAATAAATGGCGTCTTTAGTGGCATAAAAAGTTCATTGTGTTAAAGAAATTTCCAAACTGAGGACAGAAATATAATCAAATTAAACTTATCTGTATAAATTATCAAATAAAACTTCGCTATTACATTTAGTTAAATATCCATTTTTATATGATATATAAAATACTAAAGATATATATATATATATATATATATATATATATATATATATATATATGTGTATATATGTGTATATATATATATATATATATATATATATACACATACATATTTGTCATTAGTATCATGAAATACCTATGCACTGTGTAATTAAGTTTGCAATACTTTATTCTTTTTACAAATAAAATTACTTAAGCTTGAAAAATTAGCTAAACTGTTTGCTTCTAAGTAAGGGTAACTGACTATTTCCATCCGAATTAAATTTAGGTATTTACCGTAACCCATAGGAAACATATCTACAGCCGGGTGGTGGGAAAATTGTTACACGTTCTCTCATTAATTTGCTACGAGTAGTTTCCTTCGATTTCACATGGATCCCTGTAATTAATGTCTGCATATATTTTACGAACATTCTTGCAATTAATACCTATATTGGTTAAATTTTAAAATATTTTTTAAGTTTAAGCTTAGTTAGGAGTATTTGAAGTTTTTGTTGTGACGATACGGTATAAATATTTAAGGTATTTTTTTTTAAATAATTTTAAATTTCGAGCTAAATTATTCTTTGTACACTAAATATAACATGAAAGTAATATATTGTTCAATAAACATTAAAGTATAATTGCAATAAAAAAAATATACCTTGAGAAATATAGTTAAAATTCGGATTATTTCATTCGGTTAAAAAAATATTTTGTAAACATTACAAACAAATTTGAAGACTAGCATTGAAATAAAAAAAAAATTAAAATTGAATTATTTATTTTAGGCATAGTGTTGCACAAACGTATGGTTTAAAGTTAATAGTTTTGGGTTACATTCTTATATTTGCTTAATTGACAATATAATTTCTTCTGCCGACCATATTCGTAACCTAAGAATCAAATGTTTTATATTTAAATATGTTTAAATATCGTATTACATAGCCTTAAATTTATTAGCGAAAAATACCGAAATAAGACTATCTATCTCAATTTACAAACAAAATAAAAGATACGAAACTAAAATGTACAAATTACCATGCGTAACAACTAATTAACAGAATAATAGTTTGGTTGATTACTACAAAAATGGATACAAAAAGCTTATCAATAGAAATGGTAATAAGCTAATTAATTAAACCAACCATTACTTTTGAAACTATCGGTACTTTAAGGCTGTGTCAGACGGATGGACGGATGAAATTATAAAGATTCTTTATTCTTGTTTGAAAACGTATAATCATGAAAAACTAAAAACAGATACTGTAGTCTAAATAATAACAAGATTATTTATAAACACCGAAAAGAGGATAACTATGAGGTTGTTGTCGGGAAACAAATTTCAAATTTAAATATTTTTACCATTTGCATGATGGAAATGAGAAAGCCTGAAATTTACGCAGTTGCCTTATACTTTTGTTTACATATTAATTTTATACTAATTATCTAGTCCGGTAATTATAATTGTATATATATATTGTTATTAAGTAGAGCGTTTGTTTTTATTAAAAGGAATAAATCTTAACCCGGTAAGTCGCGGTAAGCAGTTGGATAAAAGTGGCACGCGTCAATATTTGGTTTTCATTCAACATTAAATGTGTGACGAATAATATTTACATATACATTTAATGTATTTCTATTCATTTAAATCTTAGATTGCAACTTAGCCGTTTTTTATATTCCTTGCAATCAATAAAGTGTTTGGGCAAAACGAATAAAATAAAAAATAATATTTCCTACACTGTTTTTTTTTAATTTCATCATATTTAATAGTATTGAATAGATTTGGCGTTTATTTTGTAGATATCCATTATTCACAATTAGATGAAACTACGTGGTGTAGTATTACTTCTACTTTCTTTAAGTTCTTTACCACGACATAGGTTTCGTTGTGTTACAACAACTTCAGGTGGGCTATTAGCAACGATATTTGCTAATAGTCCACACAGTTTTCGTTGTGTTACAAGATGTTGTAACACAACGAAACCTAGGTCGTGGTAAAGAACTTGAAGAAAGTAGAAATAATACAACGTCACGTAGTTTCATCTAATTGTGGATATTTAATAATAATAAATTTTAAACCAATACGACGCCAATTTTAAGAAAACCAAACTAAATTCATTTATTTTTATGAATATTGCTTATTATATATATATACATATATATATATATATATATATATATATATATATATATATATATATATATATGTATATATATATATATATATATATATATGTATGTATATATATATATATATAACATGTAAATAGAGTACGACATAATTTTTCCTCGCTTTTAATACAAAGAAATAAAATCAGCATTGTCGTACATGTTACCAATAGTATTCCTTTACAATTGTTAATTTTTCACGACGTAAATAATTAAGTTTTTCACCCCGAGTTCCCATCAACAATTTCTATTAAAAATTTGTATGTTACAAAAATTTAATTTAAATATACACCATTATTATCTACTACTTGTCGCCATCTAGTTGGCAGTGACAATATATTTTTCTTGTAAAATTCCGATGACTTTGATTCAAAAAACTGTGCGGGGTTGTTTTGGTGATCGTCTTTAGCGTACAATTTTTTTCACGTAAGTGGTTACTCAAAGCCCTGAATAAATTGTAATCAGAGGACGCAACGTCAGGCGAACATGGTGGATGAGTAAGTAGAACCCAGCCGAGCTTCTTTAATTTATTATGAGTACGTTTTGCAACATGTGGTCTATCATTATCATGTAGAAAATAAACTCGATTTGACGTTTACGTATTTGGTTGATGTATGTAACCCAGTTCCCATCAAGAGTCACTAACTGATTCAGCTAGTCGAAGTTAAGTTTCAATGGCAATAACTGTTGACAATTATCAACTCTGCACTGAAGATTATATTATGACAACTCGTGGGGTATCCACACACCGTATTTTGAAACTTTCCAATTCATGCAAATGTGCTTCTATCGTGCCACGACTGCAGTATAGCTCACCTGTCAATTGACGAGTCGTCAGTCGAAGGTCTTCCTCATTTAGGCATCGTAATCGTTGAACGTCCAATTCAACAGGACGTGCGGTATGGGGTTCTTCCTCAAGATGGTAGTCCTGAACTTTCTGAACGAAATATTTGCCGTCGCTTAAGATACCGTGAACTCGTCCATCGCATGAGATATATTATTTGTGGCTGTCTTTGCTTCGTGACCCAGACAAAATTCGTAAAGTAAAGGATTTGATGTTGATTTAAATCCATTACCTTTTATGTAATTCACTTAAACCTCCGGCACTTTCTCTTTGTCAACTGACTGCATTTTGGCCTATTTATACCATACAGTTTCGAGAATCTTTCTGGCAGTTTCTCGAATTTGTGGCTAAAAACTTACTAGCCAATCTGATGGTTTGTTACTGACTACCATTAGAAAAAAAAAGTTATACATTTTTTTCATGTCATATTTTCGAGAGAGAATCCAAAAAAACTTCTTGTTGTACCGATTAATATTTAAGAAAAAACATTATGTAAAGAAAAACATTATTTGAGTTAAAAATTACGTTTTCTATGTTCCGGTAAATATTGGAGCAATATTTTGACAATTTTTTTTATATTTCATTTTTTATCCCGTTATTATAACGTAAAACATTTCTTCCCTCCCTTATATTGTATATTAAATAAATATGTCCAAAAACTTTTAAGCCCAAGTACGTCAATTATTTTTCCCATCTCTCGGAAAATTAACAAGTAAATTAGAATATTAAATTGTCTCACCTCGTCATCAGTGTAACATTTTGTCATTGTAATGTCACCCGGTTAAGATGTAGAAATAAGCTACGAACTATTTTTGACTAATGTGAAACACGATATTTTTAGTTCCTTAATAAAGGAACCTCTTCTCTTTTGTAACAAAATATACTTGTACGTAAATTTTATACACACACATTTATATATATATATATATATATATATATATATATATTATACTGATTATATACAAAAACATACGCTTATTACATTGCATGATACTCAAGTAATATATATTCCACACGCATAAAAATGTTAAGGACTATATCTACCCCCTCTTAATTCATATATGAATATTTTCAAAAGTTCTGGAAAATGTCAAGTAATGAGATATATTGCGTGCCAAATTTCAAGTCTCGACCTCTCACAGTTTTTGGGAAAATCGTCTGTGAATATCTAGAATAATCGCTATACTGTTTTTCGCTACAACTTTTGCGTGGGCTATTAAAAACTCATATCCTTTTCAAAATTTTTGATTGATTGCTATAGGAAGTAAGGGGCACAAATGTTTTGGCATATTTTTCGGTATATCTTTGAAGACGTAATACCTAAAATTTAAAAAAAATTCTTGAAGTAACTAATTTGACCCATCTACCATTTTTATATAAGTATTTTTGAGTGTCAGCTATTAAGATATATGCGAATTAATACATTTTAATGCCATGCAAAATTGAAGTTTCTATATCAAGTAGTTTTTGAGAAAAACGCCTATGACCGATGGACGGACAGACGGGTGAATAATCTTAAAACGGACATGTTTTTTTTTCCTTTCGGGGTAAGCAATCCTAAAAACCCACAAAGAGAGTAGGTAAATGGCGTAATACATATTAGCATGGTGCATCGAGATGGCTAATCACATTGGTGGTCCTATCGAGCCTCTTGTTATGTAGCGTCACTGCACGATTTATTTGAAGAAATAATTGTTTTAGGTCCTTATTAAAAGAAATTGAACAAATTAATATCGCACAATTTTAAATTACCATATCGATATTCTATCCCCTCTAGGAATACTTTCCATGAAACTATTAAACTGAAAAACAAAAGATAGTCATTACGTAAACGCTTCATTCCTTAGAGAAGCTCATGCCTTACTTGGGTAAACCAAATATGGATTTGTTACTTTAGGATTGAGTTAAATAAAGTGTTACAGTATGATTACATTAAAAATGTAGGCAAATATCGTCCAAAATATTCAGAACTCAAATAAAATATTGGTAAAAGTAGCTTAAGAAATAGTTAAGTGCAATGTAAAGTAGCAGCATAAAATTTAAGCATATAAACCATACATTTAAAATATATATCAGTCATAAAACTTGATATTTTGAAATAAAAAAAAAAGATAGAAACAAGAAAATTCCATTATTGACAATAAATATTATTTTAATTAGAAATATCTTTCTCCATCTTAAGCTAATTTTATGAAACTCCAAAATATTGAACTCCTTTTTACTACGATATGCATCGACCCAAGTACGAAAAAAAACATATCAAAATTTAGCTCAGACCGTCATTGCAATCAAAATTAGAACGTATATCATAAAACATTCAACACGAGCTTAATCAGTTTCTTTTAAGATAAATTCATCTCATCCTAAAAATAGCTTCGCTCAATTTCATACACTCATAGCTATATTCAAATGCAAGAAATAAAACTATTCTATTCCAAAAACGCTAAAGGTACATCGACAGACGGTATCCTAGTGAAATGTAAACAGGACAATCACAAAAGGCAAATCAGTTACGCCCGGAAAAATCAATTATGTACGGCGAGTGAACAACATCTAAACATATTTTCCTTCGTTTACTCTTCCGTTTAATCGTTTGAGAATGGAAGGAAATTGAGAAAAAAATGGCAGACTTTTAAGTGCAATGTTAGATTTAAGAGAAATATATTCTTTCTTTTGTTTAAATAAAGAGACAGCAATTACAAGTACTTTTCTAAGAAGTAGATAAATTATCTTTTATTTTTCGTAACTCCCTATAAGGGATCTTAATAGAGAAAGATTTTGGTTAACAATGAACCCATCATATAAGCTTGTGGTATCAAATAGAGTGATAATTATTATTCATACATACTTTATCGCCATTATAGTTATAAAATAACAGATTACTATATCCGAATCCTCATCGGTATAGATGGTAGTGGTGAAATATTAATAATACGATAATTAGAATATAATATGTGGAAGTAGAAGAATGGTATGTAAAAAGCTGACGTTAAAGTAAAGGGTGTTATGGCTTTTTATCATATTTGCTAAAGTTGAAAAAGTAAAAATTTAAAAGTGAGAAAATTTAAAAAGTTAAAAAATAAAAAGTAAAAATTTTACGATATTTTACTAGGATATTGAATTCCGTTCTTTATCTCACTAACACACATTTTCGGCCAATCAATTCATTCAGTGTTACTGTAATCAAATTATATATAAATGTGTCACTGGTTCCCTCTTTTCGCTTCCAATGGTACGAGCCTGGAAGATTACGAACGCTTCAAATGACCTATCAATCTGAATGACAAGACTTCGCGAGCTGTAGCTACACACGAATGCTGCCACCCGTGAACTAATGAAAGTAATTAGTTGCACTCGTGGTAACTTAGAGGAGTACAAAGAGAATGTCTAAACCAACTTGAGCTAAACAAATAAAACTGAATTTTAGCCATACACGACACGCGACCAAGCTACTCTTTACCACTTGAAAATGTATCACCAGGCAAGTAAATATAGATGGTATATTTTGTATATAGGTGGAGTATTCTATATGTTGTATGTGATTTATTCTACAGCTTAACTGCATAAACATAAGCAGCATGTAAATAAATTTTCCTGAAAAGTATTATTTGGGAAGGAAGAAAATAAAGAGTCTCTTCTAATGTAAATCGAAATTGTAATCTAGCAAGGCGGTCAATTTGGACTTTATGCAGAATGGAGTGTTAAAATTATTAAACATATTAATTAGAAATTAATAAATATTATGATTAAATTCATGCTACATTTTTGCTCATTTTAATCGAGTCTTAAAGTAAAGTTATGAATAGTAAGTCTATTTATAACTTTCCATTTATGTACTCAGAATAACAGTACTCAGTACAGTAATAAAAACGTACTCAGAATACAAGTATTGGAAAAAGTTTTTTGTTTAACGACATTAAGTATGAAGGCTATTAAGTATGGCTCCTAAGTACTTTGAATTCTTTTCAATTTTCGCTATATTTCTCGTTTAGACCCATATTAGGTCTTTCGCACTTCAAATGGTTATTGATTGAAATGTAACATGTTCTCGTTTTTTTTTGTTTATGTTTATTTCCGGTATATTAGTTTTTTGTATGTTTTATTCCAATAAAAACTTACTGTATAGAAGATGAACTGGAATGGCAATAAAGTAAGACATTTTTAAGACAGATTAAACATGACTATCTTTGTATGTTCATTTAAGATGTAAACTAAATCTTCTAAATGTATTAGAAATAATATTGGGTTTCTGATTGCATTTAGAGGATTTCCATGTTTCTTTGATTTTTCCGTTTCTTAAAAATCACATGTCCAAATGAAGGTTATTTTCTATTAACTTGTCAATGTAGGACTAATATTGTGAACATACTGCTACTTGGTTGCTAATCTGCTAAGATAATGTAACTCAGTATTAGACAACTTTGCTAGAAGTTACTTCCAATTGTGCAGCGCTTTAACTCTTCATTGCATGCGAGGCCGATGCCCGAAACAAGCTGCTGCTATCAGATTGTAGGCGAAGTAAGTACCAAGTTTTGAAGGAACGCATGCGATGTCAAAGTAGGTTGGCTAATTACCTTTTATTTATTACCCTTTTACTTTATTGGGGACCAACGAATGTACGTAGATTTTGATGCAAAGTCAAAATAAATCTACAAGTATTTTACAAATTATTTTCATGTTATCAATTAGATTAGGAATATTGATATGATATTAACATGAACAAATTTTGCAATATGTCATTTTCCTTCTGAGTGGATAATGTCACATCAATCGAAACTTAATAATTTTTTACGGGCAAATCAAAAATCGCCTATTTCAAATATTAAATGGTTCAAACAAGATTATTGAAAAAAATATTTAATAATTTTTTTATATATTTGAAAATGTCGACAAGTTAATTAAAACGAAGAAAAATTTTTTAAATTTATTTTTCCCAACTATCATCTCTATATTACATTGTATCTTTAATATTTAACTTAACATACAAAATAGATAGACCTATTTAAAAATTAAATGTAATTGTATCAGCAGAGAATAATTGTAACTCATGAATTGAAAAAAATTGCAATTTTTACTTATAATATATTCCAAAAAGCACAAATTTTTAATCAATTTTTAAATAATTAGGATAAACATCTACAAAGTATTTCATTTAAAAAATATTACATGAATAAAAACGTTCTTGAAAAAGGCTTGTCAAATACAATATTTTGGTTGTTCAATTTATATCGATAAACAACGGAAATTTTTGTACACGGTTTGTTGGATTGAATTAAGAAAAAAATATTTTTTTGAGCAGATGTAGATTTCTTCTTCCAAAAAAAAGTTATAAAGAAATAAACCCATGAAGCAATAAATCTGCCAGTAATTTTTAAAGGCTAACAATTAGTAAAATATTCATTTCACCTAAAATTCACCTAAAATGTTAAAGATGTCTAGTTTGCAATTGTGGTAAAAAGAGCGATAAAAATAAAAAAAATTCGCCGCTAATTTTAATTTTGTGATAAATATAACATTCGATAAATTTTGATGTAAAGTTTAATCTACTCATTTATATTTCTCTACCAAAGTTCTGCAAGAATTTGGCTGCTTCAAGGCATTCTCTTTAAAGAGGAAGTTGGTTCTTTTTACAGACATATTGCTGTGTCTTATTTTTAAAAGTCTGATAACTAAAATACATAAGACAACGTTAATTTTTAACTAGATTTTTACTACGCAATTTTTTTTTTCTTTTATCTATCGTTGTCCTTTTTTCAGGCTTTTTATAATATTGGATTTTTGTAATATTTTGTCAAATACTGAGGGTAGTTATCGATTTACTTGCTTTAACTTTTTCGAGGCAACATTTTTTAAATTTTATGGAAGCTGCATCCTGTCTGTAGGCTTTTTGAATAGTTTGCATTGAACAACGCCAGATTTTTGCACACTAATGTTATTGAAACTTTATTGAAATTATTTAAAATGATTGCCCTCAGGCGTCTATTCTGGGTAACGCTACGCAAGTTTTCTTATGGAGAAATAAGCGAATCGGATTTAATTTAGGGAATGGTTGAGATTGAGTCCTTGGTGTATACTAATGGCGTATGCCATATATAAACATGGTTGTGTTTGAATAATGTAATTTCTATTAACAACTTTGACCTTGTTTGTAACAGGTGTTAATTTATTTATTAAACAGCCGCTGAATTTAATGAAATAGCTTTCTTTGCCATTTTATTTTCATCGCCATTCCATTTAATATCCAGTCCAGTATGATCATCAAATCGATCCCTTAGTATATAATTCTAATATATTTTAAACGTGAATAATCCTTTCGCGGATAGTAACGTATATATGAAACATTACACTAGTATAAAATTTGATGTAAGCATAATTTAGACCACGTTCATAACAGGTATAAAACTGAAACTCTTGTCAATAATTTACAATATGCTGCACAATATATGATCTTACTCTGTAAGTGTACTTGGTATTTCGTATGCAGAATAAGAAATAGCATAAAATAGACATGAACTATTATCGCCGGGCATGTAAATTACCCTACGAACATATTATTAAAGCTAAAATCTAGCTTTCTCCATTAATAAAACGCTCTATACTAGGTAAATGATTTTTATTATACATAGCTGATTTCAAGGTAAAAAGAATAAAACAAAACAGCAACAGAATTACATTCAACAAAATTAGAGTTTTTTTTAGTTTTTCGAACCAAACCATGTATCTATTTTCTGGACATTTGAAAAAAAATCCCTTTATCAAAATCGAAGTACAGGGTTTTTAAAACCAAATTTCTTTCACAAATATAAAATGTCGCATATAATAAAAGCACTGATATTTATATATATGAATAGTCTATGTGTACTAATAAAAAAACAAACTAGAGCAAGTTTACATAAGCATAAAAATATTAACCGAAACATTTCTTATATAAGCAATGCATTTTCTGCATTATCTTAATTTGAATAGAGTTAAAATACCTGTATAAATCCTACTATAAATATATGATATGGATAAACTAATATATGCTTTATTTTTGCTTCTTGTCTACAATATTTTGATTTCTGAGATATTCCTTTATTGCATTTAAAACCTTACAACGTACAAAATTTAAAGTTTCTGACTCTTTAGGAAGTGACCGAAACAATATGTGTGTACTAAATTTCGAGAGGAAAATGAAGACTGAGTGAATGTATACAAGCTACGAAATTTTAATGGCAAATACCTGTGGAACTACCGTAAATATCAACCTAAAAATTGAAATAGCACTATCTATTATTCCTATCCCTATATATTTACAATCACCATTTACGTTAATTGAGATTTTGCGGATGTTAAAATGGCTGCAAAAAGTAATTCAGGTAAAGGGTGCAATATTCGAGAGTATGGCACGAAACTTGGTGATACACTGCTGTGTAGATAATAGAACGTTAAATGTTAAAGGTTTATACCTCGTTAAGTTAGTCCTCAAAATTCTTCCGTATTATATCATATTTATTTTGATACCAATAAGAGCATCAGTCATTAATATAACTTTTTCTACAACTTTGAAATACGTAATCAGTTATTTCGACAATATTTTGGTAATTACACTAAGAGTACCTGGAAAATTGTAATTTTTTTTCAGTAACACATTTTTTTGTTGATATTGTGTCCGGAAAATATATCGTGTATTTTGAATAAATTTATTTAAAGAAATTATCTTATTAATACAAAAAATCTCTTTTTAATTACACCTCTCAATGCATAAGAGGAATCACCTTAACTTTCTCGCTTTTACCTATTCAGTCTTTCTTAAGATTTATATATATTTATAAAAAAGAACTTATAAATGTGTATTCCGCCATGTCAAAAATCCCTAGCACGACGTACAGGAAATATTAACATATCTGGTGCTATATGTTTAGTAAGTGATCAGTGCATTATGTACATAAAGTATGGTTTTTATATAGAAATAAATAAATAGTACAATACATTTTTTGGAAAAATAAGATCTTTTTGTTACCAGTTTTGCTTGCTTGCGTAGAGTAGTGAAAAGCGAAACATACTCTCCAGCATTTGTAATTTTAATTAGGATTAGTTAATACAATACATTGTGACCGCGAAATAATTAATGACTAAAGTTTTAAAATACATAAAAATAATTTACAGTAAACGTAATTGACTAAAACATCAACATTTTCTGTTTTTATCTGAATCTTTCTGATTCCTGAACGAATTAAGAAGCAATAACGTGCAGTGAATGAACTGTTAAACTACTAAAATGTTTACTCAGTGGACGTAACAAATTTTCTTCAGACCTAAAGATTTTAGCTTTTGTTCATTGTCATATTACAAGAGCACGCTGCTAGCCGATATTCCTAATGTAGTTACTCTACTTGGACTAGATTACATAGAGAGTGATATTATAATTTTATTGCACACCTAACTCAAGGAAATGTGTATGTAAGTGCGTGCGTGCGCACATGCGTGCCTGCGTGTGTGCATGCCTATGGGCATACATGCGTACTTGTGGGCATGCGTAAGTGCTTGTGGGCGTGCGTGCGTGCTTATTTGCGCACACGTGCGCGCAGTGCGTGCATTCATTTCGCTGTTTCTCTTGTTTGTAATTTCAGGCTATTAGATAGAGGTAATTGTCAAATATTTTATTTTCTCCTAAGTACACAAAAGTACAGTGCGGTTTAACTTCCATACAGATTTTCATCGTAGACACGTTTATATTTAAAGTCAGTTTTAATAATTGCTCGTTAAATTTTCATGTACATTTTAAATGTGATTTTATATTTTAAGACGTTATAGCTATGTAAGTAAAAATAAAAAAGCCTTAGAAAGAGAAATAATATTAAGAATTTAGGCTTGTTATAAATTTTTTATTTTTAGTTTCTTACGACTCTGTTTGTATAAGAGAATATATAATAAAATTCGAATTAAATTTAACAAAATTTTCGACTGTATAATATTAAAGAGTTATGAAGGGAGAGTTGAAATTTTTGTTAGCAATTTATTTATGGACATATATTTTATTATTCGTAAATTTGGAAAAAATAAGGTGTCCGATTTGGACATATTTCCATTAAGTCATACTTTGGAAGTAGTCCATTTCTAAAGCTAAAAAAGACATGGTTTATGTCAAAATATCAGGTTTTAAGTACATTTTTCCAAAAAAAAATTGGTAAAGCAATGTTAAAAATATTCATATTGGTGAACACTTCCATAATTATTATTTTTGTTTAACATTGTGAGAAATAACGTCCGTTTTAAAAAACTGAATTGAACTAATGGAATTTAAAATTTGCGAGTATAATCATTATTGTTGCTTATAAAAAATATAGAATTCCACCTTGTCTACAGTATTTATCATAGTAATATTTAATTTACTTTACTTAGATCAATATTAGCTTGGAATTTCTATAAATACTTTCATCATAGATATCCAGTGATTTGAGACTGTACTTATGATGCACTTCAGAATATTAATATTTAAAAATAATATTTGATATTGTCCTTCATTTTATGTATGATTACTCAATTTTTTTTTATTTGAAAGGATATCTATCGTTAGTGAAATTAAATCATTGGTCAATTGTGTTAAGTGGGATATATTACATACATATTTAATTTGAACCAGTTCTATAAGGAAATTAGGAATAAATTTATAAAATCCATTTAAACTTAAATTACAAATAATCATAATAGAACTTAGATAAATTTCGAAACTTTGGAAATGACATTGTGAGTCCGACGTCGATAAATTTTCAGTCTACCTTAGTTGTAAATATGGAACGCTGCTCGTCTTGTGCAGTACATTAGCTGTTCATTAGACGGAATACCCTAAACTATTTGAAGCGCGGCCGTGGAAAGGAAAAGTTTTAAGGGAACGCGCTGTCCCGAAGTTGGTTGATAAATTGCCGCTAATATATTTCCGCGGTTCGAAAATTAATGAAATATGGTTTTGATTGTAAATAGTAGTCAGTAGTTGAATAAAGTAGATTTTGAATATTCCTTAATTTGTATCAATATTGATATATATCGATAATTAGGAAAATTTGAATTCAATAACTTTTCACAAAATATTGAAATATTTATTAAACATTCGCATTTTTAAGTAGCAGCACAACTTTTAAGATTTTTCGATTTTTGTCATTCCCTTCCTTTTTTTAGATTCGACGTATGTCTTTGTTTCTGAATTTTTTAGAAAAATTACAAGCATTTGAAACAAAATCTAAGGATTTAAAAAGGCATTAAAGGCATTAAACACATATTTGGATGGACCTTTAATTTTTCTACCAAATTATCTTACATAAAACCAGGAAAAAATTTTAAATAGAAATCTTAATATTTCGACAACGATACTTTAAAACAATTAATTTTTTTAAATATATATAAAATTTCACTATGAGTGTTCCGTATATATCAGAGATAAATACGAAACCCTCTTAATTTATTAGGAGATATAAAATTATATATAGATAAATTATTACACATAATAATGTTAATTATCTTTACATAAAAAATTGCGTTGTATTTATTTCACTGAAGTATAAAATAACCTTTATAACTATATATATATATATACATATATATATATATATATATATATATATATATATATATATATATATAGTTACATAAAATAACTTATATAACTATATATACATTTCTCTAATTTGTCATAGTGAGTCAGTGAAAACCTTTTTCTTTAGGATTTTGACTGCCTTCATCGTGAGCGTTTTCTCATATTTTAGGGTCTCATGCCTTAAAAGGACGGTTTGATATAGAAACTTATAATTTAATTTTAAATCAAGAAATATTTTATCCAGCACAAATCTGAACACTTAACACTGACAAATATTAATATGAAAATTTTCTGGTGGAAGGAAATGTAAAATACTCGAAAAAAGTCTAAAATTTCATATAGATTATGTAGCATAATTTCAAAGGGCGAATTGAAAGGGTTTATGTTTCATTCTAATTTTACGTAGTATATTTTTAAAGGCATACAGGGAAATATTTAAAACAATTTTTTTTCCAATTTTTTCTTGGCCCTTTTATTTTCAATTTCTTGAAATAGGAAAAAACTAGGTTTTTACAAGCCTACGCAAATGCTGCAGAGAAACTATGCATCCAGATATTAAAGTTTTTAAAATTTTCACAATAACTTATATGGCTCATCTAGTAGGTAGGAGTATAACATTTTTATGAAAAATATACGGCAATAACGCTTGAATGAAAATCAGTTTTTTTTGTATACTTATTAAATTAAGAAACAATTGCTAAGTCCATATTACTGATGAGAAAAAAATAAAGTAACTGTATTCCAAACGAGGCAGAGAACCGTCAATACGCGAATCAGATTCATACTAAATCGGTTTTTTTCGACTGCGTACCTAAAAATTAGTGAGATGGGATACTCTTATTTACATTTTGGAGTTACGTAGCTGGTGTAGAAGTTTTCCATGCAACCGTTTCGACTGCATTTTACAATAAACTTTCGATTATATCTCACTTAATATAGTACGCAAAACAAATATTTTACGGCCAAGTTATAAATAATGGGAGGTTCAGAAAAAGAATACAGAACAAGCACAGAACAGCAATTTCTATTTTTGTTTATTAACGTAATTAAATTACGTATTCGTGTAAAATTTCAGAACGATTGGCCTTAAATTGAAATAGAGTTTGACAAAGGGAGTAAATTACAGTTTGACAAAGGGAGTAAATTACAGTTTGACAAAGGGAGTAAATTACAATTTGACAAAGGGAGTAAATTACAGTTTGCCAAAGGGAGTAAATTTCAGTTCGACAAAGGGAGTAAATTGCAGTTTGACAAAGGGAATAAATTACAGTTTGACAAAGGGAGTAAAGTTCAGTTTGACAAAGGGAGTAAATTACAGTTTGACAAAAGTAGTAAATTACAGTTTGACAAAGGGAGTAAATTTCAGTTTGACAAAGGGAGTAAATTATAGTTTGACAAAGGGAGTAAATTACACTTTGACAAATGAGGAAATTATAAGGTTGCTGTTTTAACCACATAACTATAGGACTTCAAAAATTACCTAAGAAACTGTAATTTTATTTAGGAAGAACTATTCAATGAACTAGTCCTTTCATAATTAACTCTGCTATGTATAGAAATAACCACACTATATAAAAAAAATGTAAAACTAAATTATTCAAATTTATTAATATTATTAAATATTGTAAAACTAATTATACAATGAACATGTCTTTTAAACATGCGTATCGAAATATTGTTTGCGCTTTATACCAATAATATTGACTACGAATCAATCAACGTTTAAGGAAAAAGAAGTCCACGACAAACTATCAACAACTCGTTCCATCTAAACATTTTCTTAATTCATACATGTGACTTGTTAATCTTCTGACTTTCTACCTAATCGATTATAAGACACACTTGCAGAAGAAAATACGTTTAAGATAAATGATCTAGTCGAAAGAGCGGCTAGATGAAAGTAAGTATCTAATCCACCCTGCAAACTGCCTTACATAGTTACGGTTGTAGTACAAAAACTAACTAAAAAAATTACCGGAAAGATAATAATCAACAGCGCTAAGGCATTTAACGAGCGAGTAGCTGTTTAGTGATTCCCAAATCGTGATAGAAGTTTGAAATGTTAAAAATTTATAGACACAGTCGATAAAAGATTTTGAGTTGTAAATTAATAAGAATAAAGATTTACGTTATTTTTGTATGAATCTGGTTGAGTTTCGATTTTTTAAACCATAAACGATTGGAACTGTAAATTAGATTCCATAACAAATTTTGTAAGAGCATCAAATTTTTATAAAAAATGTACGGCAATAATGCTTGAATGAAAATCAGTTTTTTTTGTATACTTATTAATTTAAGAAACAATTCCTAACTAAATCGAATCAAATTACAACGTGCTAAACAACCTACTGTTTTAGCGCCCTGCACCTTATAGTTTCGTCACTTCATATTGTCCGCCCGTGCGTCATCGTTTCGCAGTTTTTACATTATTTATAAATTTCAATCAATGCACAACAAAGCATTAAAACTAAATTACCATATCTCCCAATTTAAAATTTTAGCTAAATTTTGTTTTAAAACAAAATCACTGTATCATTTATAAAGTGCCGTAATTCAGAATCAACAATATTAAATATCTGTAGGATCCCTTTTTTGACTGTCTATCTGTCGGTGAAAATCCTTTTTGTCAAGAACCTATCAAGTTGGTAATATAAAATATCAGTTTATGTACTTCAGTACTCCAAAAAATTCAACTAACTCAAAGCAATAAAAAGAAATGACCTTTTAAATAGCCCATATTTTGATAACCATTCATTCATTTGAGTTTATAATCTCAAAACTAATCACAACTAAATACAGTATATAAATACAGATAATTAGCATGTTGTTCTTAGTCTATATCTCAACAATATTAAGGAAGAAGTGGAAAAGATGGAATTGAGAAGAGAAAGTTAAAGATTTTAAAAAATATTAGAAAATCCTTCGACGAAAAAGATATTCTAAAGCACAAGATTATTAAAAGATATTCTATCGTGAAATGGAGACGTAAAATAATTGATTTTTAAGACACTCTTTTGAATAAATTTAAATAAAACTTAAGGTATAAATGAAAAGACACATGATTTATTTTTTTAATTTTTGGATATGTTAAATATATAACCCAGTCTTATTGCTATAGGACCAGTAGTAGACCAGTTAAATGCTAACAAGTATTTATGTTTCTCTTTCTTTTTCAGGTACAAAATCTTCAAAATTCAATTATCAAAATTCAATATTGAAGCAGTTTTGCAAAAGAAAACAAGATTTAATCGGCAGAAAAAACACTTTTCTGCTTTCCTCTGGTCTTTTTACGTCATTGAGTTGAAATATTAAGTTTTTAATAAATACTACTGCGATATAAATTCCAAAATTTTCTCAAAGCAAGTCCCATATTGTTTGTAAATCTCAATACAGTGGTTACATAATGTTGAAACAAACAAAGAGTTTTTCGAAGTTATATCGGTATTGCCTTCAAAATTAATGAAAACCTGAAACGGTTACATTAAATTAATACGAATAAGACCAGAAACAATATTCCATAAACACCATTCGTGTTTCATTACACTCGACCTGATTTTAATTTAATTTACATATTTTCATTCAATATTTCCGCAGAAATGTCGAGATTGTGTCTCATTTCCGTAGCTGGGAAAACTTTCTAAACTTCTCGGCATTCGTTCCGGTAATTTAGAGTGGTTTTTAAAAAGCTTTATAAGCATCCGTTCTCTTATTATTTGTCTACTTCTACAAAACATACTTTTAATTAATATTGAGTTTAAAGTGATGATTTGAGATCAAATTTAACAGTAATTTTTATTTGCTTGGAGAATTATTGAAGAGGATAGCAAATCTTAATTAGTGTTATTGATATTACTAAACTTAATGAAAGAGTTTAGAAGAAATAAGTATTTTTATATTAAATGTAAGGAAATATTAAAAAGACATTAAAAAAAAAATTAAATAGCCAATTAATGCAACCGTACTCTATTAATTTGTAAATTTAAATAAACCATTGAACAATCAATGTGATAAACAAAAGACAAGGGATTGAATACAAATTTGATTCCATCAAAGTTTCCGTTTCAATTTTTGGAATAAAAAGTCCTTTATACAAATTTAAACAGAAACCTTTATTGAACCAAAATTTGTATTTCACATTGTTTTTTATCTTTTAGATATATCTTAAATATTGACACAATTAAGTTAGTGATAACTAAGGAAAACTTTAATGTCCAAAAACTTGATTCTCCAGTTTAACAATTATGTCGGGACTAAAATGAATAACCAAAAAGGCAGCTTTTTAAATCCAAGAGCAGACAATATCCAAATGCTGGCTTCTAGATGAAGCAAATGTAATGAAAATGTTTAAATTTTATTACCTGAATTTGTAACAGTGAAAAGTGAACATCGGATTCGAAATATCGTAAGTGGTTATTAAAATTATCACAGTAATAGTAATATATATTCATATATGACAATACTTACGTTAAGGAAATTAGGGAAGCAATTTTAGACAATTGCTCCCTATGGATCTTTCAGTTGGATCTATCCGTCGGAACGCATATAGCCATTTAAGGCATTGTCAGCTCGCTCTTTTTTAGAAATCCTTAAGCGAAGGATCTGAACTGATCTATATTGTTATTGCCATGTAGCGTGTGCAGCCGTTTGTCTGTCAGAGGTTTCTAACTTCAAAACAAAATAAGATATGGATTTTCCTTAGTCCAAAACTAGAAACTGTATTTAAAACTATTATCTCATAATGAGTAAACCATAGCGAACTTTATTTCGCTACTATGCCTACATATCGAGGGAGATATTTTAGTGACAAAATTAAAATGAGTAAGAAAACATTTAGACCACTAAATCGATTGCTTTAATTCAATGTACCAAAATTCTGTTACCTCATAAATATAAATTTTACATTTTAAAAAATATTACGATAAACAACAAATATTTGTTATTTGTTTTTCGGAAAATTTTGCGTAAAGTTATTTTATCTACAGCAATTATAAAATATTGTTTTGCTTACGTAGTGGGTATTTTTATAGATCTTCTGATTATTTTTAAAACATTTTTATTTTAGGCAAACTATGGTATCTTTATTAGTCAATATAATTATATTATCATGAGTTTCCAAGACTGTACCACGAGCTAATTTTGAAGCGGCCGAATTCTATGAATATCAACCTGAATACTAAAGACTCAACCTGCGTGTAATCTATTTGATATTCCTAGCATAAGCTATAAAATAAAAGAAGAAGCTTATAAAATGGATTAAAAATATGAGTTGGAAATATATAAATTATATGCCCATTAATTATCCCCCAAATTTCTTCACAAGGGTCGTTCTGACACGTTTCACTTTGTTAGCGATGATGTCGTCTATCTGAACAATATAAATCACCATATCTTTTATATCTTACGTGTTATGGAAGATGAACGAATGGGTTAATATTTTTTAATTAAGCTGTAATTCCATTTGTAATGACGTTATCCTTTAAAGCCTTGACTACAATCTTAACCGATTATTTTTACAGTTAAAGAAGTAATCTTTTTAAAATTGTTAGTTCGACATTATTTAAAAAATTATCAAATTAATTTGAAATATTTTTTTAAGTGAATAAGTAATATTTTTCATGTTTCCACATAGGTTACATCTTCTCCGTTTTCATACAATAAAAACTATGCAAAAGGGTTCGAAACCTTAAAAGTGAAAAAAATCTACTCTAAGTATGCAGAATAATAAATCGAAGCTTATAATTTTCAGATGTAACTTAAATAATAAAATAAAAAGTGGAACAATTATTCTCGATTCAAGAGTTTTAAAAGGATGAAGTGCATTTTTCCTCAGTCGTGATGCAATTTGTCGTCAGTGGCGGTCACCGGAGAAATCAGTGGCAGATTTGCACGGCATGTGTTGCCAAAGCACATATCCCAATTTCGGCTCATATATCATTCGCTTCCAAGCTTTCCAAGTTCTCATAAAATGTGATATATTTATGCAATAAATAAATACCGGAAACAAACTCTTGAATTAGATTTTAATTTAGAGAGCTATTCTCAAGAGTAACTACATGTCAGCTTGTGCGGGGACGGAAACCGGAAATGCAGATTATTTTATTCCTTTAACGCGTTAAAACTACACACACACACACACACACATACATATATATATATATATATATATATATATATATATACATGTATAAAACATCTACAAATCAGGCGTACGCGCAGTGGCTGTGCACACATATATACACCAACACATTGTTTATATCCGATTGTATGATGTAGGCATTGGACGCTTTTTGGATGGATACAATTTTCCGAGTTCGCGTCATCGACATGCTGTAATAGCTATCTGTAGCTGTAAGAGTGAACTATTGCGCAACGTAAGTGCTGTGTATATCTATACGATACGAAAACAGCTTTTGTTGACACTTTTACTATGCAACTTGCAAATCTATCGCTGAGGACAAGAGTGTAATGAAATGCATTATGGTGTTAGCGTTAAATAATTGTATCATAGTAAATGTAAACAACAATAAACTAGCCAGGGCATTGCTTTCTTTTTAAATAAATTACTTCTATCTATTGGACGGTATCGAAGAAGATTTCTCCTTTTATTTATTTGCATATCATCTCATAAGAATTGAAAATAATCCTGAAAAAAGTACTTATAAAAATAATGATGATTTGACCCTCCTCAATTTAAATTTATTCTGTTTTATAAATTCGCCCGTGTAAGTTAAACTCTTACACGTGCTTTCTTGCTGAGCTGAACTGATTTGCGTTTGAATGGTGGGATTAAGGTTTTATTCGAGGACAATATATTTTATTAGTACGCAGTATTAGAACACGAGAAAAGAATCAATTGTGTGGAAATAAATTATCTTATTATACTTTGAAAAAAAAATTCTTTAAGTATCCTTCAAGTGGCAAACGCTGTTTTTCGGGTTCACTTGGTGATAAAAAGTGAAATTAAAGTATGTAATACGTTATTTACGCGATACGTTATTTGATACTAAATGAAGAGTTATTTTTAATCTTCAACTTCCGAAGCTATTGAAGGAGAAGGGAAGAATTTGAAGTTTTGTTAATATTTTATCTTATAAGATGCCACACAACTTGTGTCTGAAAAAAAAATTCAAATATTCGATAGTGCCAGGTATGAAACTCGTTTACAATTTTATCGATATTTATTGTCATATATGATTAATCCTAAAATAAAGTATTTGTATAGGTTAATATATTACATCAATATTATTTTAGACGATAAACACATTATTTATCTAATTAAGTAAGTGAACGGCAAAAAGAATTGATTGTAAGAATACCTTAAAAATATTTATCAGAATATGATATAAAAATACGTATAAACCGATAATTGAATTGGTTTTTGTGATATTTCGTTTTATTTTTTGCACTAACTACTATAACTAGCGAAATAAAATTATAGTTTTAAAAAAATTGTTTGTTGAACAATTTTTCAAGTGATTTCTTTTAGGTAAGTAATTACATAGTTTTCCAATGTGTGCTTAGACAATTATGCACATTTTCATTCGCACCTTGGTATCAAAGGAAATTCATTCAGAAAATAATTACATGTGGCTTTTTTCATTACTCTATATTTTTCACCTAATTTCCATGTATTTTCTTGCATAGGATGTTTACATACCCATGCATACATCCCAGATGAGATTGTAAAAATACAGTGTCGATGTCAGTGTCTCTGGCTTAATTTAATTTATAGTATGGCCCAAGATAAAATGATTTATTTTTTGGATTTCTTCGTTGTAATTAGACCGTAATATTTTCCCCTGATTCTTTAAGTATTACTATGTTCTGCAGAAATCGGCAAAAGATTCCCTGACATATTTATTTCCATCATATTGTTTCAGACACATAGTGTGTGGTATCTTTTGAAATAAAATATTGACAAAACTTTAAAAAATTAACTTCTCTTTCAAATGCTCCAGAAGTTGCAGATTAAACATAACTTATGGTTAAATGAGGTGTTCTAATGTATTTTTAATTACACTTTGTAGCGGCAAGCAAAACTGAAAAACAGTTTTTGCCACACAAAAGAAACTTCTTTCCAAGTACAATAAGTAAATTTATTTCCACACAAATTATTCCTTTCTCGTCTCTTAATACGATAAAAGTGTCTCAGCGCCGAATTCAAACTGATTAACACTTTGTATATCAAAATGATTAACAATTGTTTATAACGCAGCTACGAGAGAAGGATGTTGACGAGTCAGATGTGTCCATTTAATGCAGCTGCGGTCTCCATGAACACATTGATAACTTATAAGCCGATTTGAAAATATAATTTTATCACACAGATCGCCCGACTTCACCCTAGCTATCTTTTTCTATGAACTACCTCAAAGAAGTAGTTTTTGGTAAACTTCTATGAATTTGAAGCAGCTGAATTCTAAAATAACGAAGTGAGAGCCATCTCAGTCGACGTTCTGCGGCATGTCATTGCAAATTCTCACTTATAATGACACGCCGCAGAATATTGAGTGCGTTCGCCGTGATGGGGGACATTTTGATGGTGTAATGTTCCATACATAAAATCCGCAAAAATATACTTTAGTCTGCTGTAATTAAAACATTAGAAAAGTTATTGTAATAATTGTTTTTTTATTTTTATTTAAAATTTTCATTCGGTACTGAGACACTTTGCATATTCCCATTGAAAGAATCTTAATCTCTCCATTCAAACTAAAATCTGTCCAGCTCTTTACAAACTGAATTTTAATGTGTTGTTTTCCAGCTCAGCAACAAAGCACGTGTAAAAGCTTTACTTACGCGCGCGGATTTATAAAATAGAATAAATTTGATCCAAAAGGCTTAAACTAATACAATTGTTAAATAAAGTTTTAGAGTTGCAGAGAGGGAATCTGCTTCGATGTCACTCACTAATAGAAACAGAAAACTAGACTAGTTAGGAAAAATAACAGTAGTCTGGTTAGTTCGTTGTATTGTTTACATTTCATTGTGGCGCCATTAAGTTTAAGTGCTATGCAAAAAAGCTTGAGAAATAAACAACCCGACAACAAATGGGTAGATTTGTAAAAAAACAAAGAACCGCTTCAGCAGATGGCCTAAAATGACGGTGATTGAATGCCGTATTATGTTTATGTACCGAAACGAGATGTCTTTATACAACAAATACTCGTTTCGCAAGGTTCGCGGCTGAACCTCTCTGCTCTTACGCAAGTACACGCAGTTGGATAACTCACTTGATAAATAATTGTAATGAAAACAACCTTTAATCGGCATGAGATCATGTTAAAAAAATTTGTCTTTTGTCATATTTTCAACATACTTAACGCAACTGTTACAAGTTCTCAACATTCATGCCATAAACATTTACGAGAAGAGATAGTGGAGAATATGACGATGTATATTTGAGGATTTAGTATTGGTTTTTTATTACCAGAAGTGAATAGTGTACTTCTGTTTTACATTATATCCCTTAATGTTACATCAAGAATATTCTGTTTGTCAGATTGCTATTTAAAATGAAATATGATTTTAATGTTCGGATGTAACATTTCAATAGTTGGTGGAATTTACAATATTGTTGCATGTATACACACACACACATACACACACACACACACACATATATATATATATATATATATATACATATGTATATATATATATATATATATATATATATATATATGTACATATATAATTACATAACATATCTTAACAAAAAACTTGTTGCCATTATTTTACATAAATATAATAATGAGAAGAAATACTAATCAGTACTAGTTAATCAGTCTAAATTCCTCATCAGTACTAGATACTCAAGCGACAAATTCTTTCCAAACAGAATTTTAATATGCAGTTTACCTAATGTACTTAATATTAAGGTCCAAGTATTTGACGTCTATTCTTTTTTTTTATTCTGGCAAACCAAAACAAGTCTGTTTCATAAGAACACAAGTTATAGAGCACAGGAAGATGGAATACTATGCTTATTACTTGGGTGGCACAAAACATTTTTTTAGATCGAAAAAATTATTTACATCCTTTTTTCCAATATGTTACTGGAGTTTTTTTTCCAATAGTTCATTTTATTTTCCTTCATAACCCATTTCAATACCATGGCAATTGTAAAAAAAGTGTAAGAACTTTTTCTCTCGAAAATTTGGTTTCATTATTTTTCTCGGTAACAGAGTACTGGGATAACTGCTTTCAAAAATGAGGATATTCTCAATTTCTCTGTATTCTTTTTTTTCATGTATATTACCTTATATTTGTAAACTCAAACTGTCAATGAATGGTTCTTTTTTATTTGAGTGAGTATATTCCCAGCATGATCAAACAAAATTGGTTTAAATCTAACTATGAATATAGAAGATATATAATAAAATTCTCCAAAATTCAGCAGTACAGGTG
Organism: Druceiella hillmani; assembly: GCA_039881145.1. Taxonomy (NCBI): domain Eukaryota; kingdom Metazoa; phylum Arthropoda; class Insecta; order Lepidoptera; family Hepialidae; genus Druceiella; species Druceiella hillmani. The sequence goes on from JAYKKI010000012.1 coordinate 20,592,807, forward strand.
CTGTGATTGAATTTAGATGATATAAGTCAAATCAATTAAATGATTTATTTTTATTTGAAAAAGTTTACACTCGGTACGGTTTTATAAAAATTTGTTTAGAATTTGATCATAGAAATTGAAGATGTATCATAGAATTCCTCAACATTGAACAGCACAGGTGATGTGATCGAGTTCCGATGATAATGAGTTAAGTAATCTAGTTTAGACTCGTTTGAGTTGTTTTCACGTATCATAAAAATAATAGGGTAATTAGTAGGTAAGACGGATATCTATGATATAATTTCAAGGATCGATTCGTAAATAATAATATTTCATGGCTAATGCCTACGTAAATTTTATAAGTTGAAAATCTACCGTTTTCAATTCAATTTCAGCCATGCAAACTATGAGATGGCTACATTTATTTTTGATTTGATTGGTTGATGGTTTAGTAAGCCTATGATAAGTTTATGGTATTGGCTCTTTTCACAATAATGTTTTTGATGGTAATAATTGTTTTCTTTGAGTTCTAATGAATCAGCAATAAACTTTTTATAGAGTATGCATCTTTGCGATAAATATTGCAAGTTTAAACATTTTTACTTTTAAAATTATTTCAAGAATATTTTTTAAATTTTTTTTTCTATTATATGTTTTTAAAATTTATTTATATAATATTTATTTTAATGCCCATTAAAGTTTGAAAGTAAGTACTAGCTACCAATTTGATGTGGACAAGTTTTATAATACTTTCCTCATCATTGTTATAAATAAATTACTTAATGTCATGGATCAAAGCAAGAGGAAGATCTGTTCTAGTTAAGTGATATAATAATTCAAAATTAATTTCATATAAAAGGGATTTTATATTTTTCCTTATTTATGAAGCTGATGTACCACGTTAATATTTAAAATAAGACGTACTGTCTTTAAGTTATACCATAGTTATTCTTAGCAAAATAGAATAAGGACGCTATCACAATGTGCATATTCTGCACTATATACATAAAACTTCAAATGTAGAAAATCTGAGCGACAAAAGTCGTTCAAATAGTAATATTAAATATATATGTGACAACCAAATTAATAAAGTTGTTCCTAATTTTAAACATAGTCTTTATTTTAAGGGTTAAAAATTACACATCGTGTATAAATTTCAAATCTCTATCTTAAATCGTTTAGAAAACAGAAGCCGCTAATATATGGTACGAACTAACAGACATAAAGTGTAGCCACAACAATAGCGTACCGTTAGAGTATTCGGGGTACGAAATACCAAAGAGGGATATTATTTTATTGTCAGATCGAGTTTTGAAAAAAAAGTAGCCTCAAAAATCCAATGTTAGAATGATCTTCTAATATTAAAAAAACCAGACATTTACTGCTATACCAGCATTCAAATTTATATGTTTGCGATCTTTTCAATATTATCCACAAACGATTTTCTTTGCCGCAACAGAAGTTTTCCTTGAACTAGAAACGATGAAATATCTCTTGATAGTTTTCTAAAATATTAATGTACTTGACAACTGACAAAGATTCAGAAATAGCACTTTGTGTTAACCTTAAAGTATTCGTGACCACTGAATTGTAAATAGACATCATTTCCACAAATTTTTGTACGGTGTTCTGTAGAAAACTTTAAATTGATAAAGGAGACGTAATGAACACCGTCGAGATTTATTAATATCTATTTTGGTAATTTCTAATTTGATCACTATCCCGGGAGAGTTATCTCTAGAGCCTCTCCTTCGACACGTGTAACGACCCTGTTGTGTAGAGTCTTCTCTATAGTTTGCCTAGTCTTCTCTATAGTAACCTGATTGAAAAATTATAAATGGTGAAAATATATGCAAAAAAAATAAATAGGAACTGAAAAATTATAAATGGTGACAAACAGAAGTTTAAGAGCTTAATACCAATATTGGAAATATGTTTGTTTTATGAACTCCGTGTGAAAATCAGGAAATAGAACAAAAATACGTTAATAATACAAATTCTGAATCCAATCATGATAGGAATTATCCCGTTTAAAATGGCAAAAAGCTATCAATCATCTGAAAATACTGAACATTAAAAAACCCAAAGAAAAATCAATTGTAAATGATACAAAAAATTAGAAAAAATTAGGAAACTATGTTATGAAAACTTGCACCAATTCATATTTTGTATCTTTCTAGAAATATAAAATACTGAAAATTTTTAAATTTGTTTTTTGTAAATAAAATGTATTTTCTTCCTCATAATAATCAATTTCTGCTTATAATTTTAATTAGACAAAATAAAGAACTAGAACTCATATTCCTGGTATCCAAGTGGATTAGAATCGCCTGAAAAATATAAATGTAATATTTAGTGTTGATGTAAATACAACGAATCCATAAATACTTTAAAAGAAATATTTTGTATATAACTTTGCGATTTGGTTTTAAAAAATTGAAGTGGTTTTCAAAATTATGTCATAACTTCGAAACGTTAAAATTAATTTATTCGAAATTATGAAGAGTACAAAACTAAAACTTTATTGAGAATATTTGCGATATAAATTCACTTCAAGAAATGTACAGCTGTACCCATTTGATTTTTATTAAAGTAGTGTTGCTGTATTCTTTTGAGAAAATTTGACGTAACGAATTTCCAAAGAACTAAATTGAATTAAAATTTAAGACGTCAAATTAGTAAAAAAATTTGAACTACCCTTATTGAGATATTTCTATTAAAATACTTTAAATGTTCCGAACATGATATAAATGAAAATTGAGAAAAGAAAGTCTCACAGTGATTAAGAAATATTTAAATAAACAAAAAAAACGAATGTAACGATGTGTAAAACCTAGAACGTAGAGAAGAAGAGAGAATTTTTTATTTTTTCTTTTCCATTTCTTTGAAAATATTGCCGAAATTATAATTATCCATAATATTCTTCTTTGACTAAATTTTTGACTTTTACAGTAAGATTCTAACAAAGTTTTAAGAGACAATTTTGGGAGCATACCCTTTCCGAAAGAAAAAGAATTATTAAAATTGGTCGATAAATGCCAAAAATATGAAGTACCTTATATAAAAGAAGTGAAATCGAATTCATAACTGCCTCTTTTTTGAAACTGGTAAAAAAATATTAAAATCTTGGTAATAATTTCACTACTGTTTTATTTACTTATTTTATTCCAAATTTTTGGAAATTTGTCGCATTAGATTTTATAAAAAGTATAAAGCAGTCATTCCTTTAGGATACAGGACACTGGATAAATAAATTAATTTCCTCTTTTCGAAATTATTATTTAATTTTGAATGGCACTTTGATTTCCTAAAATTAAATCTCAAGTTTTTTTCAAGATATTTCTTTTAAAGTATTCGTGGGGTCCTTATACATTGAATTAAGTGAGGAAAACAAGTAGTGTAGTATGGCGAAATTAATGGTAAACGCTAATTAATGTGATTTAATTGCCAAAAAATAAGGATATAAAAAAAACTATGAAAATACCGAATTAACTCAAATTAAGTAAAACATAAGTAAATCCGTAACACACATTTTAGAGAAGTATAATTTTAAATGACTTAAATAAAGACAATGAGGGTGCATTTTTTAATTTAAGAGATTGATGCTTGATATAAAGTCTAATTTTTAAGACCCAAAATAACGCGAATACATATATATATATATATATATATATATATATATATATATATACATATATATATATATATATATATATATATATATACAACCTGATGATTGAACGAATGCATTAATATTCATTTGGTATTTGCACATTAGACGATATGGTTACTTCATTTTTCTCTTTCTTGGCGATGTTTTCTTGGCTATACTTGGTTACCATGTGTTGCAGTACGAAAAGAAAGTCTTTTTCGTTAAACTTATTTTCTTTATTTTCTTGAAAAAATTTATAGAAAAAAATTATCTTTTCGTATCTTGTAAATGATTACGCTTACGTGGTCATAATTGTTTTATTATACTGGCACCTGGAACCAAATGTTATCGAAGTTTTCCATGCTCTATCATCTGTTGCCGATTTCACCAGAGTATGATTTGTTGATGATGAGTGAGAATAAACTTATTGGATGTATCATCTTTAAGTGTTGTAATGTTATTAAGTATATTTTATTACCTTTTTATCGTTACTGATAGGCTTGCAAGGTTAATGGCTGTAACATTTCCGTAAATTGACAGAAATAAATAAATAAATATAATTTGGTCTAAATGGGATGCTAAAAAATCAAATTAAAGGTGGTAACTTTTAACTGATATTTAGGAAAATTTAGAGATTTATGTTCTGTAAAATTGTTTTAGCATAAACGTATCCACAAATATATGCTGTGATGCTTTCAGGAAAATTATAAAACATTGTTTACAAAAATTATTGAAACTTATTGAATATTAAAGTTTAAAAGCTTTTTAACACACTGATTAAAATGTCACTCTACCATCGCGGGATTCTGTTTTTGGAGTTTATCCCTTAAGGATCGATTTCCATATATAGCGCCCGGTATGAAGTTTTATGCGTAGTAAAATTAAAAGTTCAGAGCGTTAAAATTTGTTATGGTTAATTTTAGGTACATCTTTAATTGACATATCGTATTATTGCCTGACAGTTGTAAGCGTCGTTTGCTTTAACTGAAAGTTTTACGTTTTACAAATGTAATAAAACGAATACAAAAAAAAGAAACTACACAGAAATAGAGAAAAGGCTGTTATTGCATATATTTGTATTTTAAAAAGATGTAATTGAAAATAAACGCATTGATTGAGCAAAGGTGAAAATGAAAAAAATGCCGGGATACCTATATAATGCTAGAGGTATTATTTATGAAAGCGTAAGTACAGTCAAATTATTACGTTTGCAATGCAAATAGAGTTTATTTATTTATTTATTGAAAGGGTCCAAAACAAGTTACAGTCACGTAGGTGTACAACATGAAGATCAGAGTATAAAACTAGACTATAACTCTAATTATGTGTGCACAAAATGGTTAGAGTATTCATATATATATATATATATATATATATATATATATATATATATATATATATATATATATATATATATATATATATATATATATATATTTATATATATTGAAGTGTTACTTGTATTATTAAATATAACTTAAAATGATATTGTTATATACATACTGAAAAAAAAATTCCTTCTATCGTACCTGTTTCAAATTATAAATAAAATATATTGTATTTCCTTTTCTAATGTTAATAATTTCGTTTCAAATTGAGATATTGAGAAACAATATCATTATGCAATTGTGCAAAAAAATTATTGGGTTATAAAATGAGGTATTATTGTTATATACTCGTAGTACGAATAAACTCTGTAATGATATATGTGATCTGATTCGAGTATTGAAGTTCAGTAGAGGGAGGAGATTGAGACAATCAACACAAGAGATCAGCGCTTTTTCGTCGTGCAGCTAGTGATGACAAATGAAATCTCTGTAGTTTGATTTCATAACGTGCTAAGAAACGTATACTTTTTTGTTTCTTGAAGCAAAAGAAAGTCAACTGTGCCGACTTTGGCCTAATATAAAGCCCAGCAGAGAATTGAGTTGGCAAGAAAAAGGCAGCAGCGAATGGCCACCGGCGGAGAACGCGATTAGCGACGGTCAAACTGACCCCGTCGTTTCCTTAATAGCGCCAGGGCTAATTGTAGAAATCCCATCAAACCATTTTGCCCAGCAATTCAATCGAGGCAAAAATAGCAAATTTCAATAAATATACAATGATTTTTTTTTATATAGTATTTTTTAGAAACTGATTGATGTAGTAACGGGTGAATGAAAGTTTTTAGATAGATCTATTCGAAGTGAATTTTATTGGTATTTATATTTAATACTGAAGAAGCAGTGTAACAAACAATAGTAGTTCGTAATTTATTCACCTTTAAAATTACAAATTGTAAAATTAAATTAAGAACCTTACAATTAAACTTTCGTTTTATTTTCTTTCTAGTGATATGTGAAAATGTGTTGAAATTTAGAATTTGTAAATTTGTAATGTTCATGGTCTAGGGGTGAGGTGCAAGAAACCATGTTGGACGTGGACACATAAGTACCAATAGGCAAAAGATGCACCAGCTGCCAGCATTTGGATATCCGGCTCATTTTCAGACAACTTCAATTACTTCAGACGTAAGAATTATATAAAAATTGCATGAGGCATGAATGAAGCAGAGACAACGGAGTAAATTAAGCTTCATGAAATCCGCAACGAAAGTTTATTGAGTCAAGCTCGAGAAGATGGTGCTGAAGATGTAAAGAGGGAAATGAAAAACAAATGAAATATGTTTTTATATTATAAATTTCTTTGGATTTATATTTTCATTCTATTTCGTGTTTTGAATATTGTTTTTTTTTCTTATTCTATTTTCATTTTTATATACCCTATATATGCTTTTTGCACTATTATTATTTTCATTACTTTCATTTTTATAAACTTTTTTGTATTTTGTTTTATATCTTAAATTTCACAACAGACAGTTAAGTTTTAAATAATAAATCAAATAGTCATTATTTTGTTGTGTGTACAAAAGCAGTGTAGCACATTGTATAAAACTTATAAAAGCTAAAAAATGTTAATGTTTATATGTTCGATCTAACACACATATTAAGGGAATTATTTACTAATTGTTAAAGTCGCATTTATGTTATCAAGTTTTGTAAATAAGAGTCCATAAGTATACCTTACATATTGGTAAAACATATGTTCAATAAAATGGTGTATTAACCAACGAAACACAATTTTTATTTTGGAAACCTTATGATAGAAAGGTTTGTATTATCTTGTCCAAACTAATTTAATGCACATTTTTGTTTTAGTTTTAGGCAAATTGAACCATATATTCCATCTCAATAACATAATTTTTACTCAACGTAATTTCTGTCATCATTTGTATTCGAATTCAGTTTATCAGAATATAATATATTTTTGCAAGTATTTATTAAATTACCAAATATGAAGAATAAATATGTATTGATAAATTCCCGAATCAAAGCAGTCATTGGCTTATATTATCCAGTCCAACCTTTTTAAATGCACATTTTAACATTCTGGTTATATATTCTGGTAAAGGGAACCATCCTGTGCAAACTAACTTTAATGCACATTTTAATATTCTAGCTATAAGTAAAGGAATCATGTCGCTAGTTAGAAAGAATTTCAAAAATCGAATTTTTGCATTCCAATTTAAAATACTAAAAAATAATAAATAACTTTTCAAAATACAATATATGCTCTTTAAGAATTTATTTAATTACCAAATATGAAAAATTAATAAGTATTATTAACTTATTAAATTTAAACAGTGCTAAGGCAATTTATCCCTGAGTTCTAATTGGTGCTACTTTCATGTAGATACTTATATTGTAGATAAGTTCAAGAGTTCTGTGGATACAAGTATCTGTAATATTATATATACATTTGAAAATGAATTGTTTGTTTTTCAATACATATAAATATCAGTTATGGGTGATGTCATTCCAGTTGATAAAGAATTTATATAAAACCAATAAATATGACTAGAACATACATGCTTTCACTATTATAAAAGTTGCGTTTATTTATACTCTTTACTAATTTTATACATTCCAAGACAATCGTACTTGAGGAATAAACTCCAGTCAAGCGTCGGAGCTGACATGCACAATTTTTTTAATTTTAATTATTTGCGATCACCTTAAATTACATAATATATTGTACATCTATAAAATGAAAAAAAATCCAAGTTAAAAATTATTTCATCTTTCAGTTGAAGAAAACCGACGAAATAAAAAATATTGGTTCAGTAGAAAATATTTTTGGGAAGATTGATGTTTTATATTTTATTGCCATGCACAAATATTGCTTTATTTGTTATTTCTTGTAGCAGAAATCTTATAATTAAAAATTACCAATTATCGTGTTGATAATTGAATAAGTTGTGAATTTCAAATTAAGTAACGTACGTTAAAATAATTGTATATTGAGTAAAAGCTAATGAAGGAGACTCTTTCGAGATTACATAGCCACATTATGTTGCCACGTTTTATAAATTATCTTACATATTTTACCTCAATGGGTTTACGTTAAATTAATAAAGAGCTTTGTGTTGAAGCGGTGATGGTATCTTGAAAGCGATATTAAATCTAATTGGAAAATTCTTATTCAGTAATGGAAAATATTTTCGGCAGTATATACGCTTTAACTTTAGTCGGTTTTACAAAATGTTTTTGGTGAAATCTGAAATTATGTCGACTAAGAAGTTCATTTAATAAAGTGCTAAAGAATTTTCATCGTTTGCTATATTCAAAGCGACTTAATTTATAATTAATGTTGTATAATTAATGCTGTCAAAATAGACCTTGAATTAAATTAGGAAGAAGTTTGTAGTTTTACTTAAATAATTGCGTACTTGGTTTTAATTGAACATATTTTACGCAATGATATTTTAGTATCAAATTTTAGTGCACCATGGAGAAAAATTTCGTTCGTATAAATTTTTTTTGATGCTTTGATCTTGAAGAAGAATTTTTTGTTAAATTTGAAGACATCTGATAGGAAACTGAATTTCCAAAAACAGATAACACCCTACAGTATTACCAGTTTTTGAAAATCTACGTCTCTATGATAAATTGGTAAGGGAAAAATTTCCATATGTAATTAGACAAAAAGGTATTTAGAAATTTCCTGAATTGTAACGCTGCCTTTCAATTTATTCCATTTATTTTCTATAAATAATTATCCTCTTCTGATTGTTTTGATCATCTTTTTAATAAACACTAATAATTTCAGTCATTCATCCGATTTAATATATTTTTACCCTAATTAATTAGTAGAAAATCTTAACATTACCTTATAATTTTGAATATATTTCACTAATTTATCTTTTCTTTTAAAACCATCTCTCACTCTCTAAATAGCAAATTTTTCATTAAAACAAATATCGGGCTGTAAATAATACAGTATTGGACTTATTACTATAAGAGTAATTTCTTACAATCCAACACAATGAATTAGTTGAGAAAAAATTAATTGATGAGATACAATAGTATTTAATTCTATATATAAACTCATCGACCATTGGTGAAATGTTAAATACATGAAGTTAACAAAAGGTCTGAAATAAATATTTTTAAATGATGAAGAGTAAATTTTTTGCATACAGTCAGACAAAACATTACCTGAATGACTGTACATATTACGTTAAAAAAAGAAAATAATGAAGTATCCGCTGGATTTCGTAGATAACACGCCAATACTTTTATAATAATACAGAAAATTTGAAATACTTCTAAATCTCACAACATTTTCAGGAAAAAGTGATGTGCATATATTCGTAAGTAGTTAAAAATATTTATCCTAAAGATAAACGACGAAAATTTTCTTAATAGACCAATAAAATTTTGGGATTTGGATCTTTGTTATTTTAAAGGACATTAAAAATTATAATATTTTTATTTGGAGAAATACTATAAATTGAATAAGTATTACAACGACGATCTATTTAATAAATATATTATTATGCTCTAAATCTCAACCAACAAAGAACGTATTTGCCGTTACTGTATTTTATTTTAAAATCATTAAAATTGTTTTCTTTAACTTTGAAATATATCCCTTGCTCGAATTATAAATTTGTTTGCTAAATAACACTAAAGTAACTAAATGGGGATATATAGACAATTGTATAATAAATGAAATCGTAAAAATTATTTAAATAATTAAATGCAATGAATCGCTTGTAAAAGCATGAAATATAAAAATAAGGTTGGTATTACTTTAGAATGCAATAAAATTAAAAAAAAGGAAAAATTGGTACGAATCCGTATGTTCATTACCAACTGATGCACATTTGGAAGGAAATATATCTACCTTATTTTTAATTTAGTCCTTAACTTTGGCGTCTTTTTGATACTATTTACAGTATAGACGAGTAAAAGTATTGTAACTTTATTCAAATCTAGACAATGTCAGATCGAAATATATTTTATTAAGACGATAAGCAAAATAAGAACCAAGAAAAAGCGAAACTGTCAAAGATTCATCGCCAACACTTATAAATTGTTTGCCGTTTACGTTCATTTAAGCTATGCAAATGTCTAATATAGAAAAGCTTTTACGTTTGCATGTAATTTTTTTATGTGAGCTTAGGTGTGAAGTTTTCCTTAAGTTATCTTTTCTGAGCAAATACTCGCCGTTCGTTTTGTGAAAGAGTTTTACTAAATAGCGTAGAACAAAGGCTAGTATGAAAACACGTCTTTCTATCTACGAGTATATACACAGTTTTTCATTTATTTGTCGGATTTATCGCGTGACTAAACTAATTATTTCTTGGCTAAATTTTTAAATTTCTTTAGGAATTTTTAGAATTTTAAATTTCTGTCAATATTACTATGATGTGTACTAAGATTATACTTTGCTATACTCAGTCGACCACTTTTATTTAACATGATTTTTTTTAAATTCTTCGTGAAGTGAACACATTCATTTTAATGTTGGAAATATTTGCGGGAACGTTATGCGCTATTAGATAAGGATATTTGAGTGATTTTATCTGGTAGTTAAATTTTGAACATTTGGTTATAGATATACTAAGAACGTACCTTTAAACAGAAAATACCAATTTTTGAACTAATTAACATAAAAAATTAGTACAACTAAAAAGGTAAACAAGCTTTATTTTATCGCAACTTCAAGTAAATCATTGATCCAGTAGTAAAATATTGGAGTTTGAATTCGAAAGTCACAATTATTAAATAAAAACTTTCGGGAACAATCAACAAGTTTAACTAATATGTCGAATAAAATGCATTAGCGTAATCAACGCAGCTTGGGTTTGATAGGAAATAGACATGCTATAAAATATGAGGTTTAAAATATAAATTAAAATTATAGTTTAAAAGTTTTTTAGGAAATAATATATAATATAGCACTCTATAAATTAGTAAATACGTATTATTTTTTAGATCTTTGAGAGAAAATGAATTTAACATTAGTACTTAAGATAAAATATCTGAGAAATACAGATATCGTTAATTTGGGAATAATATAATGTAATTTTTAAGATAAAAGCCTATTTATGGCAGAAAACAAAATGAAAATAAGCCCCTATCAGCAAATTTATACTTTATTTATAAGTAGTTATACTTTAAATATTATTTAATTTTTTTTACACAGATACCTAATAAAACGCATAATCTGATCATTTGTAATTTAAAAGGTATTTCAAGGAATTTTAATATTTCTCTCTAAGTCTGTGGGAGAAAGGATTATTAAATAAGAAAATGTTTAGTTTAAAAAAAACATGCTTTTGCAACCAAAAGACCCATTGAAGCATATTGATCGAGCTCTACTTTTACAGGTTTACCATTAGCTATTGAGATGTTCCCATGACTACTTCCCTTCTCCATTGTCAAATTCTATGACTTACAATATGTGGCTAAAGAATTCACAGGGACAAATTCTATTACGAACTCTTTTCTGTACCACCATAACAGCTCAATGTTACTACCATATTATTGCATTATTACCGGAATAGCATAATTTTGCCAAGTTTCAAATCGATTCGAGAATTAGAAGGGGGTGAAAATATATACAGTTAGGCAAAATGTAAATGAAAAATAATTTTTCCATCCGCAGCTGATAATAAAAATTACTCTGCTGTATTTGTTATTTAGATAAGTACTACGATGACTAAAATACATTTATGTTATTTCGTGTTCATACGACCATTTTAGGAAACGATGGAGTCACAAACATGTGCCAGTAAGCAAGCGATATACCAAATATTTTCTTGGCATTCTACTGAAGTAACAAAAAATTAGACCCAAGGGTGAGAACGTCGATAATTGTTCTGCAAACTTCGCTCCCTGACACCATATGTCTACGACGTATAATTTCGCAAGCGGAACGCCAAGTTTACGCTATATCTTTTGTGTTCACAGTATGTTACGTCGAACTTTTAACGTAACAAAATCTACAATTACAAGTTTGTAAAGACTTAAGGACTGGAATTTTGGTTAACGCTTTTATATGCCATAAATAAACTGTATTTTATTTTGTTCTCAAAATATTTTTTTAAAAATTTTTTTCACGATCATGAAACCGTCAAATCTGTTTTCATAAATATAAAGTAGAGGAAAAATATCAGACGTTTGAAGAAAATTACCTCAGGGGATCCAAGTAAACTGTAGAGCTCCATGTAGTGTTTTTTTTTAATGTTTGCATGTTCATTTAACCGAGAGTCGTGTAATACTTCGGCACAGATTTTGATGAGGTTTTCTTGTAACGATAAGCTTGAGATTGTATAAAGGTGCTGCATTTCTTTACGATGTTAAAGGACAGAATGATATAATAATTTATTGTTACGTAATATTCATCGATAACTAAAAGATGTCAAGCAAAGACGCATTTTGAAGGTTCCGTTCATATTTACAGGTATTTATAAGCATTTAAGGATATATGGTATTTCTATTAAACTATTTAAGAAGTTTCAATTTTTCATAGCTGAAATATATTGCTTTCTATACTAGGCCTTAACATAATGCATATTACAAAAATTATCAGCTCCGGGACAATTGCTATAGTTTTTCTGTAATTTTCTAATGAAATTTCACCAACCGCGTTTTTATTTCACCATTTTTGGCTACGTGTTTTCAAAAATGGAACGATGGGTGGGCAGTATATTGTCGCATGTTTTTTTAAATATGTTATCTTAAACAATTTGTAATTATAGAAAAACCTTTGTATAAATCATAATAGTCTTTTTCAAATTATATATTGCGTACCTAGCACGGTATGTAAAGTTTTAAATTTAAACTTTGACGTGAGGTACCTTTGATTCTAATATGAATATTTTAGAAAAATTTAGCTAGTGTAAGTAAAATATGTGGATTAATAATACGTATTATTGTACCAAGTATTATTGCATACACACACATGCACGCACGCAAAAAATATTATGTGAAATTTATGAAACACGTACCTCTAAGAGAATACTATTGAAATTTTTTGAATTTTCTTCAGACATTCCAACTTCCTCAGATAGTATAGGTATAAAAAAAGAAATTTTGCAAAAATAATCACGAGCCACGTGTAAATTGCTTGATTGATAAGGTCACAAAGCTGATAATAATAAATGTCAACTATGATTGAAATATCAGATTGATGTTTTTAAATTATAAGCACAAGTAACTTAAATTGAAATATTTTGACTTTATTCCCACAAAACAAAGTTATTTTTTGAAAATAACATTGAACTCGTGACGTAAAAGCGAATCAATGAAGCATTGAAATAAAATTAAATGAAATAAAACTTTTTAGTGAATCATATTGCTTTCAATAAATATTCCTTTTCATTGTATGAGTATAGAAAACACTTTGACGAAGGCATTGTATTCTATATAAAAACAATTTCATCTTATATTTGATACGAAATATAATATATTCCGTATCGAATCCCTGTATCCTTAAACGAATTAAATTTTAAGGATGAAAAATGTAATTAGTCTTTATTGATTTAACAATTTATTGGAAATGATTCAGTAGATAAAATATAAAACGACAGGAAAATTTAAATGTGGAAAAATATACGAGGTAACGATATATAAAAGGTAATAACACATTTTTTTAAAAGCTTTTGAATTTCCTGCAATTTCCTAATTTTTAGTAATTTTTAATATTACAAACAATAATTTCTCAAAAAAGAAATATTTTATTGATTGATCCTATGATTCTTTATTAATAATCGTAATATGATGAAAAATGTAAGCATACATTTATAACTAAACTTTAAAGTTGTATGTATAACAGCAAAAAACATATCTTCCTTACTAATGCTGTCGAATAAAAATAGCGATAAGGCATTTTCGGTGAATTTCGTAAAAAAGTTCCTAAGTTTACCCTTTTTTTTACATTTTATTAATAAATATATTATATATATTTCTTTAATAACAAACACTGAAAGAGAACTACTAATATTGTATTCAGATAGCAATAAAGTTGACCATATCCACTGCTCTTAAATTGAAGTCAAATATTTTTCTTATACATACATCACTTAACTTGAAGTTTATAGTATATAAATCCACTAAAAATTACAGCGAATATTTACATTTATATAATTTTTATTAGCTCCAACTTGTTATGCCTCATTGAAAAAAAAAATTACTTATTCTACTATAGGTTTCCGATATATTTATATAGCACTATGGAAATACAGAACCTGGACAAGAGAAAGTTATGGCCAAGCGTTAAGTTGTAAATTCATCCCGAGGGGCATATAAAGTTTGTAGCGTGAATACTTGTAACGTTTTATGTGCATTACACTTGAATTATGCTAGAAATCCTTTACGTTAGTGATATAAATCAGTTGAATAATATTTGAGTCATCAAGTCATTTTTTAATAGCATCTACATCTTAACAGTCAGTGATGTTACAGAGTTGTTAATCATGTAGTTTCACAAATTAAACCTTTACATTTCTACAGCTTTGCAATTACAAAAGCGTAAATGAGATGAAAGCTTCTTGAAGAGAGCTCTTGATGTAGTTTTTTGTGTCTCAAAAAAATTAATATTCTTTGATTTCTAATAGATTGTTATTTCTGCTTTGGTTTCTAGTTGATCGTTATTATTGTCTTAATTTCTAATCATTAGTTATCGTTCTTTTTGATTCTAACCGATTTTTCTCATTTTTTTGGCTTCTAGTTAATCGTTAACTTCGGTTTCGCTTCTAGTTGATCGTTATCGTTATTTCCGCTTCTAGTAAATTGTTAACGTTGTTTTGATTTCTAATCGACAGTTATCTTTCTTTCAGCTTTTAGTCGATCGTTGTCGTTGTTTTGGTTTTTAATTGACCTTTATCATTGTTTTGTATAATCATTATATTTTGTTTGGATTCTACTCGATCGTTGTCTTTAGTTTGGCTTCTTGGCGATTGTTATGATTTTTATGGATTTTGGGCGATCTCTATCGTTGTTTTTACTTCTAGTTATCATTGTAATTGTTTTGGCACCTACTTGATTATTATCGTTCCTTTGAATTGTAGTTAATCGTGTGTTGATTTCTAATCGATCATTACAGTTGCTTTGGCTTCTAATCAATTGCAGATAAGCCTCTAACACAACATTTTTCAAAAACATTCCTAGTACAAAATCATCTTATGTTGTACATAATGATCTTTCTGAAAGTTGTCGTAATGGGGTTTCCCAGTTATTTTAGCAAGAAACGCGCTTAGATACGATACAGTTAATTTATATTTTATAGCTTCTTCTTACGCTTTTAATAGAAATTGGTATTCTACATATTTCTAAATATGTCGACTGGGATTCCTTAACATTTTTTGAATGCAAACATAACGATATATTTTAAGGGTAACAAAAAATATCATAAAAATGAAATATTAATTTTACACCGCTTTGATGTAAATTCCTTCTTAATTAATTTAACATATAATTATTACTTTTTTTAATAATTATCATAGAAAGATACATTCCTCAAAACTTGAATATAACTTAGTTATAAACTAATATACGAGAATTTCTTTTCTCTCGACCAAAATTTTGAGTGTCAATTTTATTATCATCGGCAGTTTAAATATAAAAAATTTGCTATTCATTTTAAAAGCTACTTAAAAATTATTTTTTTTTTATTTATTTCGTAAATTATCGAATTTTGGAGTGTTGTCTAAGTAATGAAATCGTTTATTTGATTGACTGCTATGAAATTTTCGTTTACTTAAGATTTTACGTATTTTATATAAAAATATTAGAAAAATCATGCATTGTAGATTACTAGCACTATTATTCTTTACCATTGATTGGTTTTCGTCACCTTAATTTTCCAAAGAAACGGACATAATATTCTACTTTTCGTCATAAAATTGATGGGTCTTTAAGAGATTTTGCAGAGTATCGGTACTTTTACAAGACAAATCTCGATTTTTCTCCTTATTTTTAATTTCAAAAATCTAAGCAAATTTTATAACTTAATATATACGAAAGAGGGAGATGACCTATAATTATTAATCTGCCTTAAATACAAAGTTTTATTGCTTATATGACACAAGTATTTTTAAGTTTTCTGAATACTGAATAATGTGCTTAAGTTCAGAAACTAAAACTAAACAAGCTTCAACATTAATATAAATTTAAAATAATAAACACGATGCCTGTGAATATTTTGAATCATTCACATAATTTGTGCATTTACATAAACATTTAATTTGAACGTGAAATAGTCAAAAATCAAACTACGCGTATCATCTCGCCCAATAAATATTTTTAACATTGCATAAAGGATGAACTAACTTAATACACGTATATATTTGTATTAAAAATATCAATATTCGTTACTTAGTTTTACCAAACTGCGGATAAATCATAATTACATTAGCTGGTTAAAATTAATACATTTACACCAACCAAAAATAATATCTATTATTTCCTTAGTTACATCCGGTGCAAGTATGTGATAATTGGCTCTTTGAGCCAGAGACAGAATAACGTTAACCAATTAAACAGTTAATAATTATTCCACGAGCTGCGCATTTCGAGATCAAATAACTTCTACTGAAAGCGTGTTCCCGCTGTTACACTAAGCCTTGTACAAGATGTTGAGCTTTAAATGTAGCGAACGTAGGGCCATAGATTTTCTCTGATGAATTTATGATCAAAACTTACGATATTATAAATACGTTTAGAAAGTTTTATATTTTCATTAATAAATTAATTTAATTTAAAATTGTTCTTAGTTTACAAAACAAAACAATTAAAAGAAAGGAGTGTCTACCGTCCTATAATTAATAATAAATCACTCCTGGACATAATAAGAAGTTGATTTATTTCTGCTATGCTTGGTAATGGGCAAAATAATATTTTTGTATGCCATATTCTATACTCTATATATGTAATTATGTAGTACTTAAGGTGGTAACTCAATTGAGAAATTAAAAAAATATTATTTAAATATTAAAACAAGTCTCCTTAATGCAAGAAATATTATTCTTCAACCTATTCTTGAATTAATCCAATATTATTAGTTATAGTATGCCATGGGCAAATTTGTTATATTTCATTTTTAATTTCTTCTATTACAATTTTTAAAATAATGTATAATAGGATGCTTCCCACATTAGGTAGAACGATTAATGTCTTCTAAATACCTTAGTTTTTTTTCTTTTTTGATATCTAGAAATAAATATAACACTCGATTATACATGAATATAATACAAAAGAAGTAAACATTAAAGTATAAAAAACAAGGTCTTCGGCTGAATGAGACCTGATGTACAATAAAAATTAAAACAGAATGGTCGATTAAACAAAATCAGATTTCGAAATTTGATATCGTTAGCGATGCACGATTTTATTTATTAGATGCCGAAAGATTTCATTGCAATTTAGTTGACTTTAAATAAATTTTTATACAATGTTGATATGCGATCAGATAACAATAAAACAACGTTTTTAATTTTGTTTGCACGTTTCCATGGCCAATTAATGAAATATTGATAATTAAATCAATGGTGCTACTGTACTTTAATAATTATGACAGTAAAATATTTATCCAATGTTTAATGACAAACTCAGACATTTTAGCTCACTGCGATAACATGTCTTCAACTTTTCTTAATTAAAGCATTCCAATTTTGAAGTCAGATTACTAGAACTAAAGCTATATTTTAGATGCACAGAAGTATGACATACACTATAATTTTAACTTTTCCAAAAAATAAGAAGAAAACATAAGTAACTTCCTATTAACGACATCTTTTTACAACTATTAAGCAAATTCTTCTACTTAAATGAAATGTCATAAAATATTTTTTAATTCAGCACGCATTTTGTCAGAGTTACGAATACCTCAATAAACTGAAGAGGTAAGTAAATACTTGACGCTTTAGCGCTAACGAATGTAGATTGAGAGGCAAATGAACCTAACGAACGCTTATTCTATGCGTCTTGTCAATAAAATGTTAAATATTGTTTATGATTTCGTTGGCTAATGTCAAACGTGTACAAACATGTAAACAATAGTCAACTCGCGCGGCAGTTGTTTGAAGTGTAATTATTAATAGTGTATTTTATTCAGTATAAGTAAGAAAATTCATGTATTTTTATCGATAAAACGCGCAGTGGTTGTTATTATGCGCGACTTTCATAGTGTTTAAAGTAATGAACTCTTTTAAAAAATTCCGTAAACTGACCGATTGTGGCAAAAATTGGTAGAAAACTATTAAATTCTTTTGATGATGGTAGACAAAAATCATTAGACACATGGAAAAAAGTGAGTTAAATGGCCTTCTTTTATAAATTATTATTCATGCACTGCTTCTCATAACATTAATTTTGCATAACAGGAATTCATTGTATTCTCATAACTGCAGTTCGCATCAATTTAGATTTGGGCAGATTTCAAAACAAAAACCAAATGAAAGACTATGCAAATAAGAAAGACTATGCAAATGCTCTTTAACGCATTTGAAAAAATAGTATTATCACCACCAGATTTTTTGCAGTTGACGGTCAAGATAAAATTGAGGAGCAAGGTTATGGTTGATGGTTAAGGTTGATGTTAATAACTATTAATATTTATTTATATATTATGTGTTATCAGTACAAATGATTAATGTATTTTTTAAAAATTACTAGAGTGAAGAAAATACATTAACATAATACATCAGACATTAATATAATAACATCATTGACAACATATTGCCATAGCATACACTAAAGATGATCTATGATTCTTATTACAATTGGTTTTATTTTTTCTTATATTTTAGGATCGATCAGAACAGCCCTTAGCTTTCTTATTTGCCGGGCCATCAACTTCACAAGAACCATGTGAACTGTAGAAAATTTGAAACGATAATAATGAAGATAACTTAATGTAACCTACCACCTACTCGCTGAATGTCCTACATAATAATAACTATTTATTTTACTTCTTTATTTTATAAAATAGAATCACATCAGTCCAATTATAATGACGTAAACAATGCCATTACAAATGTAGTTGACTGGTTTACAATCAATAACCTTCTTCTTTACGAGAAAAAACTTATAAACTATACTTAGCTTAAAACATTTAAAAATGAATATACTCATGCAGAACCATGGATTGGACCTTGTAGGTAACACAGTATTGTTAATTACTGGTCATACATTACAAAATTGGTAGACAGACTTAATTCTGCAGCATATGCAGTTAAAGAAATTCATAGCTTGACAAATTATATGGAAACAACTACATTAGTTTACTTTCGTAGTTTAATGACTTACGGTACTTTGCTCCGGGGAAATGTTACTATATAAAAATAAATTATTCTGTATAAACCAGCCATCCACGCAGTTTATGAATTAGACCCAAGAGCATCACTCAGAGATAAATTTATAAAATTAATACACTAACACTTGAATCTTTAATATTTGCAAAATTAATGTACTTAAATAGGAATTGTAGTAAAGCTGCTTAAATAAGTATTCACAAGGAATAAAAATAAACTAGTTGGTGATTTAAGTCAGTTCCAAAACTCACAAATACGTTATGGGTCTCTATATACGCTTTTATAATATAGTCCCTAATCATGTCCAAAATCTCCCTTTACTAAAATTTAAAATTCTTTAGACCAAAACTGTGCACTAAGGGGCCGCCGGCACCAGCTATTATAAAATTTTTGATTATCTAAATGAAAATAATCCTTGGGAGTAACTGCTCGGTTATCAAGCTATCTCATATCGTAGCACATAACTTCAAATTGTTTTTATTATTTCCAGGCTTTCTAAAAAGATTAACCTCCAAGTTTCTTACTGGTTCTTTTTGGGTGGAATCAGTATACCGACCTTGTAGTAGTTTATAATAAAGTGCCAATTCTAATTAGAAGAATTAAATATGACATATTTCAAGTGTAAATTTTGTTGATGAAATAAAGTAATTCTGATTTTTTACAAAACAATAATTTTCAACAAAAATAATAATAAAATAATAGGCCATAAATTTAAAAAAAATTAACTCAGCTGTGGAAGTCTTATATAGAATATAATAGAACGTTATTTGCATTTAAAGCTGTTATATAATATTATTACAGTGTCATGAATTTAACTAATGACTAATCAATCGATACCAACAGTTTCATCTTTGCTATGCATGCCCACCAACACCAACAACAGCACCTCCAGTAGCGCCGGTGCCGGCCGAATCGCTTCCCTGCCATCGGCACCAACCGCAATCTCTCCGCCATCGTCTGCCGCTACCACTCCTCGGCTCCGTAGGCAGAGGTGCACTGCTACACGGCGCGTCCCCAAGGTTGCGGATAGGGGTAAGCCCGAGGCTCGCATTGCCGACACAGGGTAGGGGTGAAATAAAATAGCCCCCGCGGACAAAACACAACCCGATGTCAGAGGTCTAGCGTGCCCAGGACTGAAAGGCGACAGGGTATTGTCGTCATAAGCGCTTCCCTGAGGGACTAGGTCCCACCTCAGGCGTATTTAGTGGCCTTACTCCGGCAACCGGGGCTCTGCCGGAGTGGACTTATATTTCCCTAGGTACTCGTGGGAACAACATTGAAAGCACTATAAAACAAAAAATGGGCAGCGGGGTGGAACCCATGGCCTCGCTGTCAAGTACTGCTACAGGGAGTATGAACTCAGCGACAGGAGAGGACGCCCACATGGACGTCGAGCAGAGTGCGAGCGCCGCCGTACTAAACATAGAAGAGAGGACCGCATTCAGCGCCTTCCATCGGGATCGGGTACACTCTGTACCATCCAGTGGATGCCGCCAAACACCGGTAGAGCGACTAGGCTCCAAAATTGACGAGCTCGTTGACTTCATCAAGGATAAGAACAACGTACACGGTGTAATAAGGACGTTAGTCAGGTCGATCGACACCGCGTATCGCCTGGCTTTGAAAGACCTCACCGCTGTTTCGAAAACAGTTCCAAGCAAGACGGCGCGAACTACGCAGACATCCCCCAGGATGATCTCCTAGCCGGGTATACCTCAAACACCGAACCCCGCGCTCGAGGAGACCAACCCTAAGAAAAGGCCGTTATCGACACCGAGCCCCACTTCTGGACAGGACAATCAACCGTCCAAAAAACAGGCTCAAGGCATCTGGGTTGAAGTGGCTCGGCGGGGAAAAACGAAGAAAAAAGCGACACTAGACTCGGCCGTAACAACGAAAGAGGCCCAAAAGCCTCAAGGAAGCGATGGCCCCAAGAACAACCATCGCAAAACGAAAAGGAGAAAACCAAGAACCAAAGCGGTTCTAGTACAACCAGCAGAAGGGCGCACGTACGCGGATCTCCTTAAGGAGATTAAGGCGAAGGTGAACCCGGCAGAGGCTGGCGTGGACATTAGGTCCATTAGACAGACAAGACGCGGAGGCGTACTGCTAGAAATGAGCCCCAAGTCTGACGACAGTGCGGCTTTTGCTGCCGCGATAAAGTCAGCAACCGAAAACATCGGAACAGTCAAAACACTGACGCCACTGACGACGATAGAGATTCTCGACTTGGATGGAGTCTCTACGGTCTCTACTGTGAAGCCCTCAATCGGGACTTCACGACAAATTTAGAAATCAGGCGGGTCAACTTGACCAAAGTCACGGCACGAGGACAACGAGCGGCCTTCTGCGAGATAGATGAGGCCAACGCGATCAAAGTCCTGATTAAGACCCGCATAAAAATTGGATGGGTTAACTGCCGCATTCGTCCCGTTATTAAAGTGACTCGTTGCTTTAAATGCCTTGGTTACGGGCACCAAATAAATCGCTGTACGGGACCAGATAGAAGCAAGTGTTGCTACAAATGGGGCGGAGAGAACCACAAGTCTGCAGACTGCGCGGTGAAGCTGAAATGCTTTCTATGTGCACAGGACGAAAAAGATCGGAACAGTGTATGTCATACCGCGGGCTCCGGGGCTTGCAAGGCATTCCGCAATGCACTTGCCGAAATCACGAGAGAGCAGAAATGACACGCATAGTACAAGGTAACCTGAATAGATGCGCTCTGGCGCAAAATTTACTACGCCAAAGTATCTTTGAACAGAAGATCGACATCTGCCTTATCTGCGAGTAGTATCTAAACATCCAGGATAGATCATGGTTCGCTGATAAATCCGGTACGGCAGCTATCTGGATTGTAAACATGAAGCGGGTCATCGTCAATGACAGCGGAAGTGGAGAAGGCTTTGTCTGGATCAAAACCCCCATGACCTACTTTGTGAGCGTCTACCTTTCACCCAATGAAGGGATTAGTGTCTTTCGCCAGAAAATGGCAAACTTAGAGGACACAATCGGCGGGTTCGACGGGGAAGTCATCGTAGCTGGTGACTTCAACGCCAAATCAGCCGAATGGGGTTCTGACATCTCTGATACCAGAGGTAATGAAGTAGCAGAATTTGCAGCAAGAGTCGACCTCATAGTGCTGAACATCGGTAGTGCTACAACATTCAGAAGACCGGGTTACAAGGAATCCATCCTTGACATCACGTTGGCAACTTCAAGGATCGCGAACATGATCGAGGACTGGACAGGTTCAGAGGAATACAGCGGCAGCGACCACCAAATTGTGACATTCAAAGTCCAACCAACATCTGCTCCGGCACCGCGACGAGTTCATCAACCGCAGAAGTGGAATGCCAGGAAGCTCGATCTTGAGAAGCTGCGAACTTCTCTAACACGAAGCTCGTCTACTTTTGAGTATAACACGACTCCGAATACCCGTAATGAGGCGGAAACATCAGTGTCAAAAGTGATGGGCCTGATCATCGCCGCATGCAATGCATCAATGCCACGGTCGATGAAGCCAGGCACCCATAGGCCAGCGTACTGGTGGTCTCAGAACATAGCAGAACTTCGGGAAAAATGCCACAAGCTACGTCGACAAGCAACGAGAGCGACAAAACGTTTCCCCGACCAGGACACATACTCGATGGAGTATAAGCAGGCCAAAAAGGCTCTGAACAAAGCCATCAAGACAAGCAAAGCAGTATTGTGGAAGGAGATTTGCAACGACCTCAACAATGATCTCTGGGGAAAAGCGTACCAAATTGTCACTAAAAGACTTGGTAAAGCTGCACCAGAAGCGCCGAAATCTCCTGCTGTGATGAACAGCATCGTGGCGGAGCTATTTCCCGAACACCCACCACGAGGGAAGAGATTATACACGAAAAATGGCGAAACAACACCCTTTACCACGAAGGAACTGCAAGACGCGGCAAAGACCATCAAGATTGGGAAAGCGCCAGGCCCTGATGGCATCCCAGCCTCAGTGATTAAGATTATAGCCCTGGAGCATCCACACATACTTCTGAGTGCTTACAATGCATGCTTGGCTACTGGCACGTTTCCCACAGTCTGGAAGCGGCAGAGATTGGTCCTGCTAGATAAATGGAAAGAGACCCCTATAACTCCTTCGTCGTTCCGTCCACTTTGCATGCTGGACATTGCCGGAAAGCTGCTTGAGAAGCTCATTCAAGGAAGGCTTCGCAACGACATCGATCGTGCCGGAGGTTTTGCGACAAACCAACATGGCTTCCGAAAGGGAAGATCGACAATTGACGCGATTCAGAAGGTAACGAAGACAGCTCGAGAAGCATGGTCTGGTAGCCTCAAAGCTCGCAAGGTGTGTCTTCTCCTCACATTCGACGTAAAAAATGCTTTTAACAGCGCGAATTGGGAGGACATTTTGGACGCTTTAGAGCACAGATTTTTGGTGAAGCCAGAAAATCTGGGAATGATCGACGACTATCTAGACAAGAGGAAGCTGATTGTGGAAACGACGGAGGGCCCGCGAGAACATGAAGTAACAGCCGGCGAGCCTCAAGGCTCAATTATGGGGGCTGACCTCTGGAACGCTGACTACGATGAGCTCTTGCGAATCCCGTTGCCGAAGCAAGTACAGCTCACAGGCTTTGCGGATGACGTTGCGGCTACGATAGTGCTAGATAGTGCCGAGGAAGCAGAGGTTTTAATTCGGGAGACCACGGATGCCATAGAAATATGGCTTGAAAAACACCACCTGAAACTCGCCAAACAGAAGACAGAGATGGTCGTACTGACTAGACAAAAATGGTTCCCTAAACCATTCACCATAGAAATGGGAGGGACAACTCTGACGTCAACAAGGGCTCTGCGCTATCTGGGGGTAATGATTGACGAGAATCTATCTTACCGTGAACACCTCAATAGTGCATGCAAGAAAGCCAGCAAGACCGTATCCAACCTATCAAGGATCTTGGCCAACTCGATAGGACCACGAACCAGGAAAAGACGAGTCCTGCTAGAGGTAGTTTACTCTGTACTGCTTTACGGAGCAGAAATATGGGCAGATATCTTAAAGCAAAAGACATACCGACGGAAAATAGCAGCGGTACAACGACGAGGAGCTCTCAGGGTAGCCTGTGCCTACCGCACGGTTTCTGTAGCGGCTGTATTGGTCATTGCAGGAGCTGCGCCTATCGACCTTTTGGCGATTGAGAGAGCAAAACTCTATGACGCTAAAGGAAATGGTGACAACTCTAATGAGGTAAGAACGACAATTAAGAAGGAGACGCTACAGGAGTGGCAGAAACAATGGACGACGGGAAAGACAGGCAGATGGACGGAGCGCCTGATTCCAAACATTAATGCCTGGCTCACCCGGAAACATGGAGACACGGACTTCTTTCTGACGCAGCTTCTGACAGGGCACGGACAGTTCAACGCCTATCTCCACAAGATGGGTCTGCACTGCACGGCGGCATGTAAGTATTGTCCAGACAAAATTGACGACGCCGAACACACGTTCTTCGAGTGTGTTCGGTGGAAGGACTGCAGAGGCAGCACCGAAGAGATCATAGGCACCAGGCTCTCCCCCTCAAGCCTGGTAGCCCATATGATCGAGCAAGAAGCAAACTGGTCAGCAAAATTGCTGAAAGGGACCAGTAGCCAGGAGTAGGCGTCACGTGACGCAGCACGGACTGGATTGAAGTAATGCTAACGCGGTTCCGATTCAGTCCTCCCCGTACCATCTACGGGGAGAGGGGAAGAGGAGTGTTTTTTTAGTGGGTAGGTCTGCCAGGTCTGCCAGGTCTGGTAGGAATCCCACACTACCGTCACTGTTATCTGCCGTAAGATGGGCGGCAGAGTATTAACATTGGCGGTGTCTTTCGAAGATTTTTTTTTTTCCGCACCTCTTTAAAAAAAAAAAAAACCACTCCTCGGCTGCACTACCCGCCACCCTCACGCGGAAGACGGTTGCAGGCGACGCCGTTTGAGAGAGCGAATTTGTGGCTGTTGAGCAGCGCTGTTTACAACGAGATGAGATATGAAATACATACATCAAAATATGTCATAATTGAATGTAAACGGTACATAAACAAATCATATGAAAATTATGGAAGTTTTATTTTTAATTTTATTTCTATAAAATCATTAATGTAAAAAGGGCCAGAAACTGGTTACTATCGCAAATGGTTAATAATAAAAAATAAATAGGTTTAATTGTTTTTTATTTATTTTTTTCTTTTCATTTGGGTTCAGTCTTATGACATGACAATTTTTTGACGTTTTCGAAGATGAAATTGCAGCGCCATTTACAACGAGAAGCGAATACATCAAAATATACATGAAAATATGTCATAAACATTTGACTACTAAAAGTACATGAAAGAATCATATGAGAATTATGTAAGTTTTACTTTCAATTGGTATTTCTTTAAAATCATTAATGTAAAAAGAGCCAGACACTAGTTACTATCGCAAATGGTTAATAATCAAAAATAAATAATTTTAATCATTTTCAATTTCTTTTTTTTTCTAGGTTTAGTCATGACACAATGGTTTTTTGCCGTTTTTGAAGAGAAAATTGCAAATCTGCAGTTTTGACACATTGATTTATTAATAGTTGTACTCGTTGAAGTCTCCAGAATCACAGATATACAGTAATTTTATATTAAACTAGAAAATTACTGTGTATCTGTGATTGTTGTTGCCTTAGAGTCCTGAATATTAATGGATATTGATGCCTGCTCGGAATGCCTATAGCTTTGTACGCACTCTTGCGATTAGGCTTAAATTATTTTATATGCTGATATATGCTTACACCTTGAATGTGTTTTTAAATTCGTCACAGACGACTTAAAAGCAAATGTTTTTTTTAATTAAGTTACATGTCGCACCATTATCGGAGATACATTCGTAAAAGTTTCAAAATTCAGCTGTATACCCTAGGCGACTCTTTTCCAAGTTTAAAAAATATCAACAAATATAATTAACAGAGTTCTCTGAGAACTGTGAATACTTTCACAATAGATCAAGAAACCTTTAAAAACCATTTACCCTAATTACAAAAATGGAAACGCCAACAAAATATACACAATAATTTAAGTTGTAAATAATTGTCTAAAACACTGTCACCTTTATTATAAATCTTTCTTTTAATCTAGATGTATGTCATCATGATTCATATACAACGTTAATCATATAGAACAAATACATCCCTCGTAATAATACATTAAGTGTTATGCCATTTATGTACCTATTAATATATATATATATATATATATATATATATATATATATATATAAAAAGAGTATTTATCAGCATAGCGGCCGAAAATAACACGCCGCGCATAGCTTTCTAAATGATATAAATACTGAAGCGGCAGCTAAAGAAATAAATCTGTACACAACGTATCGGTCATCTACAGTTTATACTTAATAGCATTAGCAAATTAGCATTTCAGCCCTTAGCATTTAATTAAATGCTACTTTTGCTATACTTAATATTCAGCAAGGTTTTCTTGATACGTGAAACATCAAAACTTCTTGTACTTTTGCCATAATAAACAACTGATCAAATATATACTACGAGATAGGACACATGTGTTAAATTTTTTAGAATTAGACATGAATTTGAATAAAATTTAATCACAAACTTAATAACCAAACTTGTTCCCCAATTTGATGAAGTCCTCGGATAAGTGGTTCACCTTGACTTGAAGACCATATCAAAGAGTCATCGCCAAACTTACTATTTAGGTTCAACATTTTCAAATTGACACAGACCTGTAAATATTTGTTTTAGCAAATAAATTTTTGATTTAACTTTTATTACCGATATTAGGTTTTTCAAACTTACTATTTGAACATTTAACGAGTGGTATCCTTTTCTATTGTAAAAATTATGTTCTTCATCAATTAGTTTCACTATTGCAATGTGGGTACAGTCCGTGAATACTATTACGCCAGGCAACCCATATTTCCTTTGAAACCTGGAAATAGGAATTTAAGACATTTAAGCTTTTATAAAATATTACAGCTATTACAGGTTTTTACAGCTTTACGACCTATTAGGTATACTTAATTAGAAATTGGTTTGCTCGGGTTATCTAACAGATGACTCAAATTATATGTTAACAGTGTAGAGTGCCCTAAAATTTTGAATGCATTCAAGTAATGATATGTACTTATTCTTGTTTCATATGTGTTTTCTCTTATTGAGACTGTGGTAACACAATCTACTTATCCGCTATTGCAGCATCCACAACCTGCTTGATGCAGTAACTAGCAGTCCGTTACAACACATTTTGGGTAATGCCAAGAATCTGCTACTACAGAACCGTAGCGCCGAAGCTTAGGGCACATAGTACGTGTAAAAATAGCGCGCATTTTATAGAAAACCTCACTCAAATAAAACTGTTATAATTTCTGATGACTTATTTTTAAATAATATTATATTACGTAAAATTATATTAAATCTCAATCTTACCTTGACTTCTAAAGGTATTTTTGTTGTACCTCTTAGCGAAGTATGTGCTCTCAAATCAAGACAAAGCTGCTGAAATGTTTATACATCCAGCCTAAAGCGTTCCAAAAATAATACATTTTTTGTTCTCAAACCTTATTGCAATGTTCTCAAAACAAATTTAGAATCACTGTTGGCGAATAAGATGGATGTTATCAAGATGGCTAATTAAAAATCGCCATATTATTTCGTTTTCTACAACAAGCTAACGTTCGTTTCACCATCGTACCAAAATTACACCAGCTTGGCGATTTCCCTTGTCAAAATTGCACGTTGTCTACGCATTTTTATGAAAGTTACCAAATTACGCCGTAGAAATACTATATATCGTTTTGTAGAATAGAAAGAAGTGTTTTTGTCTACCAAAATACTATTCATCAACGTGGTCTAGCCACGTGAAAAATGTCATTTCCGTACATTTTTCAATTTTCTCCAAACGATAATGAAAGTAGAAAGGAACTTTTTTCAGGCTTACTGCAGAGTGTAAGGTTACAAACAGTAGAGGTATAAAGAGATAGACTATACGACGGGAGATCAAAATTTTTCAAGTGCAAACTATGTTAAACTCCACGTTTTTCTACAACTCTAAGATCTGGACTATGAAAGCCAAAGTTGCAGAAGGAATTGATGCCTTGTTGCCGTAATCCCATTTTCGCATTAGATGCTGAAATTTAGAATCACTGGCATATTTATATTTAAAGCTAGTCAAAGTCATCATATTTATATGTACCTTGAAGTGATTAATCCACAATTAATTATAAAAACTTAATTTGAACATAATTTACAAACCAAGTATGACGTTAAAATGGAATGAAGCGCTATAAACGGGAACATGAGAATTGCTTATGGTCCATGTGAATGTAAAAGAATATTTAATAAAAGAAATTATTCAGTCATGTGTTGGAAAGGTGTTACATTTCGAAAATTATATCGTCACGATTATTAATGTTTAGGTTTTTATTTTTGTCTGTATTTATTTTAATATTCTCATAAAGTATACATTCAGTTTCACTTTGTATTAAAAGCAAATTTTTGATATTTTTCTGAAAGACGAGTTGTCATTCTTAGGTATTTTTCAAAATATTACTTAAATATAGGAATTTGACGATTGCGAAAATACTAGTAAATATTTTTCTACCTACATTTTAGGTTCTGTATGTAAATTTGATCCGAATTAAGCGCAACTATGAATTGCACAAGAATAAAATATTGGTGAATCTGAATGATACTGTTCCATAACAAGTTGTGTGGTTCGATATGTAATAATAATAAAATAGTTCAGGTTATTTATCATGTAATATATTTGGACTTTCTGTCAATCTTTTGAAGTAATATTTATATTCTTGATAAATCCTAAACTCTAATTTATACAGCAAAAAATGATCAGAGACTGTATTTAAGGAATTTAATATATATTTGTGGATCACGTATATTATAAGATGTTTAGGATTTGCAAGAAAGATTAAAATCAAGCCTGACATAAAGGTTATATATTTGGAAATATGTTTAAATATAACTAATTATTTTAGAATCAATTCTTATTCCAACACGTAAACACTTTCTCTTTGGTTTACTCATGATATCATTTATCATCAATTCATTCCGTACTAAAATAAAAACTTCTAAATACGTTTATCCTGCTTCATTCCGAAATATTTAAGCCCATTGATTTTAAAGCACAAATGTCATAAAGAGTCGTTTAAATTTTTATTGATGATCTGTTCAATACACATTTTTATAGATTTTGCTTTGCATACCTAATATTTACAACATTTTGTCATGAAATATCCAATTCCATTAATGAGAATAACAATCAAGGATAATTGTAGAATATATTAAAGATATCATATATCTGGTTCTGTTAACATTCATGTTAAGGTGTGTTAACAGGGAGGCAATATTTATGAGAAGGGAATTAAATATAGCAATATCCAAAATTAATCGGAAATAATAGAGAAAACTTTGAAACGGAACCGGGTGGCACGTTAATAGTTAAGATCGTTTGCATTAGTAGCAAAAGGATGAGAAGTTTTAGATTCAAAAGTATTTGTACTGTGAGTGAGAATGTGGGCTAAAGAAATTAAAAACACATTAAGTAGAGTAAAATCGATTAGGTTAATCGAAAAGTTTATATTTTTGTATCGTTTTCATTCAGATCTGGCATATATATATTTTCTATAATTTTTTTTCCAATTATATCATTGCGAATTGTTTTGTACATTTATTGTGCGTAGTCAATTCTTAAAGAAAAAATACTTATTGTTATTGATAATCATTAGTTTTAGCTTGAATTCTTAGATAGGCAAATAAGTAACAAGTGGCTTTTCAAAAAAATCCGTAACTTTTGAGAAATTTCGAGATACGCTGTGGCCAATATATATAAAGAACACGCCATGCCTTCCAACGTTGTTATTAGTTAAGTAAGTCGATCACGAGAGACTTTACACGACGTTAAAATCTATTTACGTCCTTAATCGCTTTATGAATTTCAATTTGGTAATTATGCAACACAAGCCATATCCTGTCTCTGAATTTATTGCCAGACGATAGTTTAAATGATCTCCGAGTGGCGGTTGTACGTTAAAGGACTAACCCAAATTTGGCTGCCCTACTGATTTTGTATATAATCAAATTAAAATCAATATATATCAAATAGTCGAATTAAAATCACCAATTTAACAAGATCTTAGGCTTTCAACAGGCACTTTTTTTACTTGACTTAAATGCTTTCATAGTATAGCAGAGAAATTGAGCCAGGCAAAGTGTACAAATACGACGTTTGTATATCCCATGAGCTGAGTCAGGATCAATTCAATTGTAGTGCATATCGTATCATACGTAATGTAAACCTTGTCACTATGAAAAAAGTGAATTTTACATGTAAATCATACCAATAAGCGCCAATAGCTGTGTCAAAAAGATTTTCCAAAAAATTAATCTCATTTATTTAACCTCATAATTACACAAAGGACATATTTTGGGTTACTAAAGGCCAATACTTCTCAAAAACACTTCTCAGAAATATAATTATTACTACAAAAATATATTAAAGTTAGCTTCAAAATTTGGGACAGAAAAGGTTACTAGACCAAACACGCTCGCACGCATGCACACACTTAAAAATAATTAATTAAAACTACGTGTGTGCCTGTGTATATGAGTGAATGCGCGAGCGCATTCACGCAGGTACGCACTCACGCAGGTACGCACGCACAAAAGTACTAATAAGTACAGAGAATAGAATTTTCTTTATTTTTTTAAATAATAACATTTTGTATTGATATATTATATATATTATAATTTACGCGGTCTAAAAGAAAACATAACTGGGCTATAAGCCACGTTCAATGTTTAACATTTCATATTTAAGATAAAAATTTAAAGTCATATACCAAATAACGAAGATGAAAGAAAATTTAGACACGTACTGGTATATTTTTGAGCAAAAAATTTTATACAAGAATAAGAATAAAAAATTTATTTTTTGTCGAATGTAAAGTAAAATCTCTCATTAACATTCGTTTCTATCGGTATTCTACACGTAACTAGAGCATCGGTTTATATGCTACTACAGCTACCGTCACTCCAATTTATGATACCTCATATTATGAACCGACAAGGGCAAAATATAAAAAAAAACGGGGCTAATATGCCGAGAGAGAGACCTGGTATAATTGGGCTATTTTAGAAATAACTACTTCACGTTATTAGACTTAATTTTTAAAAGATGAACTGGGGAACATTCAGATACATAAGGAATTTTTCAATAATAGCAAAATGTTTTCATTTATACAGAAAGCAGAAAATCCACGGAATAGGTATTTTCCTACAATAATTTTTTTCCCGAAAACAAGAAGCAATTCACTACCATTACGTTTAATACCTTATCTTCAACTTTTCGCATCCCGTTGAATTTTCTTTAGCCTAAAGTGAAGATAACCCCGTGTAATTACTGATAAATCAATGATAGTCATCTTTAGTTAATTAGGAAAACTGTTTATGACCATACTTTTAATTTGACTTTTACAGCCTTTTTGTATTTTTATCGTAGGTTTAAAGTCTGTTTCAAAAGAAATTCTATAATTTTTGGTTAGTAACATTATAAATTATATTAATGAATAATTTGAAGTTCTTTAATGGGAGGAAATTGTTTATATGAGGTTCAAATTATCTGTTATGTGGAAAAGGAAAAACTGATCTCTTTCGTCTGAAATTCATAAATTATCTGGAATAAAATTTTAAAAGGACTTCATACTTATAAGTTGGTGTGTGTATTTAATTAAGGTATCTCCATATATTATTCAAAATATTTGTTCTTTACTGGCAAATATTCATTAATAGTTTCCTTTAAAAGAATCATTAATATTAAACCGTTTCTCCCAAAAGCTTGTCTTTACATTTGGTGATGAGCAAACATCAGTTAATATCAGGTCTGACTAGCAAAAGAGTGATTGCTTTCAAACAATCTTTTGCTATTCAAACAGTAATATGGTCGAATTGTACAATGTTAATAGACGCATTGTTTTGTAGAAATCAATCAATTTCTTTTCATTCTCTTTAATATTTTTTTGTTAATGTTCAATTTTGCTTTATTCTAAAGATTTATTTCAGACTCTAGAAGCAAACTACCGTATTCGATTAGCACAGTAGCGAAGAGTAGGTAAGTGCACGACAACGCCACCTATACTGCACACGGCTGTGCTGGCAATATCAACATGAGATAGAACGAATTTGTGCAGAAAATAAGGAAAGATATAAATTTTACTGAAATATTCCTTGGTTTTGTAAACGTAGGAATAAAGAAATATTTTATCTCATTCAATAGAAGGACAATTTATTTAAAATTTCATTCGTTTTCTGCACAATTATTTTAATTGTTTTCGGTTGTTTGGTTTGTTCTCAAATTTCCCATATCTCTAAATTGTACATAAGTATTTTTTGAAATGAAAGAATGCTCACAAAACCGTGTAATTATGCAAACTAATTGCTACTCATGAATATTTTAATTAAAATATGTACCTGTATTTATGTTTACTACTGTTTAACTTGGCATTTCAACATATTTTCGATATTTTTTTTTCCCTTTTTAATTTTACACGTTTTTACATTTAGTATTTATGAGTTTGTGAATAGGAACCAGATTTACATATTTAGTATTTAGGAACACAAAGAAAGGAATTCAGTTGAAACAATTATAATGAATAAATATTTGCAAATACGCCATTTTTATCTATGTGAAGTATTTTATTTTGAACATTTCTTTTTGTAACAACACCTAGCCGCGTTTTTTATTTCAAATCTCATTTCAAAATAATTTAAATTAATTCAGAATTTATATTATGGTTATAATTAATTTTTCCCTTTACTGTAGGTATTTATTCATTACTTTGGTTTAACTTCCATTCGTTCTTCGAAATCCATGCGACTTGGATATACCGCTTCTTCTAGCATTTTTAAAAATCACTGTGCAACGAGGGTCTTGTCACATTTTAATTCATTTTGTTTATAAAATTTATTTTATTTAGAAACAAAGGCTCTTGTTTCAGTGTATATTCAGTTTTGTTTCCCTTTTTAACCACAGCAAGCTCTGTGAATAAATATTATTCGATTATAGTTGCATAAAACAGTGGTCATAATTCTATTGGTAAGCAAAGTCACTTTAAATTCTTTAAGTTCCCTGACTTAGCATACCACTGGTTGACTCAAATTAACTTTCTTTTTCGTAGTAATTAAATAAAATTATTTATCAAAGAGATTCCATTAAATATCGCAGCAATAAATAAGTTTTGTTTAATCAATATATAAAGAAAAATTGATCTGTTTTCAAAGTTTTTTATTTGAATTTTTTTCTGCATATTTGTCAATTTAATAGCTCGCCGGTACTCTAATTTCATGATTGTCAAAGAATTATGTGTGAAGACCAATGATTCAAGACATATTTATGACTTTTATTATTTACTCTGATAAAGTGTACTTATATGGAAGCTTACAGGGAAAAACGAATAGAGTATACATAAGTTACTTATAAAAACAACAGAGTTTATAATACCACTTAAAAATATTGTTAAAAGGACTAATAATTATTTTTTTATTATATACTGGAAGCATTAATAAATCAAATGTCATCAAAAATATGTTTCTATCTTTTTCATTTATTTCATTGGAATTAATTTATAACATTATTTTAATTGCTTATGTTTCATAATGGTGAGTTGAACATTTTACTCACGCTTATGATGCACGTGGATTATTTCAAGTATAAGTTTAGAATAATTTATTTTAATTAATTATATTTTAATGAAGAAAAATATTGCCTGAACGATTCTACCGATGATATTGTAATGCATCCTTGAGTTTTTCCAATTAAAATTTCATTAAAATATAACTAAATATTTCTTCACAGTAATGGCTATCAATTACATATAAAATATTTATAAAATATGTAAAAGATTTAAAATTATGAGTATTGGAAAGTAAAATTATTTATATCTATTAAGTTCACCCTGTTCAAGAAGCTATTTTTATTAGAAGACGCAAAGGGATAATTATTCTCTTACCATATCTCTGTGATAAGACAAATATGACGAAGATGCGGTCACAAGTGAGTCGGTATCACTGGAACGAGGAGTATCTAAGATCAAAATGTGATTTATTCCAAACTGTCAAACTTTGATCCAACATAATCATTATTGACATTTATTAACGTCTAATATCGCGGTATCATCAATCAAGCGGTTTTCATTCAGCATGCATGGCTGCTTCTATTGCAGCGCGTTACTTGTTTCCTTTGAGATGATGGCCTTTTTGTTGGATTGATTGATAATAAAATATCAATAAAACTATACTTTGCTGCCTTGAATCTAATATTTTTACGTTAAAGATAGCAGGATCCGCACATGAATATTCTGTTTTAAACATATTTTTGATTGATTGATGGACTATAATCTACAGTCGTTTGAATTTTTCAATATATTGTGAATTTTACTAGAATTATTCCTCTGGTTGATTTAGATTACTAACTGGTCGACGAAAGCACAGTAAAAAAACGTGCGAATTAGTGATATAAAAAAGTAAAATAATTATTATTTATTTCAAAACCTTATAATTTTTTTTATTATTTTGTAACAAAATTAAACAAAAAACTGTTAATCATGAGAGTTTCACACACACCTACGCACATATAAACATTTAAAAATGGTTAGTAATTCCAGTAAACTTTCTATAAATATTTATTATATTTTTAGCCACATAAGTATGTCACCAATTTACCTTGTACTTAACTCGGATATATTCAGCTTTTCTTAATATTTGTTGCTTGTAATTTATTCCTTTGTGTTTGTTATGTAAAATTCGACAAATATAAGAATCGAATTTTACACTTCCTATGTAATAGCGTTTTTTATATAGGCTTGGTAACAGAATAGTTCTATAAATAGCAATCCTGAGGGAGCCAACAATTCGTGACTTTTCAGGGAAAAAACTAAAAACTAGATATATCTTCTGCACAAAAAGTTCTTTTTAACAATATCCCATATTAGGCAAGCGGAGAAAATAAAATCTGACTCTCTTTTGATATACGATAGCCACTTCGAAATATAATTTAAAGTCATTTTAAATTTTAATACAATTATTTTTTAGTTGTAGGGAATATAAGAAAATCGACATATTATGTGTAAATTTCAAGCTTTAAGTTTTAGGTCTCCATAGAGTTTTAGGTTTTCAACATACAGACGAATAGATAGAGATCATTGTCATAACAGTAGGGTTCCCTTCGGATCGTTAGGGTAACGAACCATAAACAGTGGAGTCTTTTATGCACACAAATAGTACCACTGTCTTGTTCACACGTTATGCAAACTTATAAAAGGCCACATGATATACAGCATAATATTTTTTCCGCGAAAGGCATTTGCCACAAATAAATGTAAAAGCATTTCTACAAATTTGTTTCCAGACGTAAAGGAATGGAAAATATGTTTTCCTGTGTTAAATATCTTGTAAATGCCAACATGACATAATGGACCAATACCAAGAGCATATGCAACTTAACTTATTCATGCTACCATGAGTTAGACATTATATGACGTCAAAACCGATTACGTCATCATAATAGTTTGAGAGTGTACGTGGTTATTACATAATAATTATGAACAGTGTAGACTATATATTTAGTATCGGTATATGAAATCAGCGAATATGTGTTTTAACAGCATTCGGCATCGGAGTTTACTGGTATTAGAAAGAGATATTTTTCAATTACACAATCCTGTTAATGATATTGTGATGATATATATCACCATTTTATGCTTAACGTTTCGCAAATGCAATAAATATTGTACAATATCTAATTTAATTCAGTTGATACTATTGTGAACGGTTGAAAAATATGACTTTTCGAATTACCGTTATAATTTTCCGTTATAATACGAAGGCTTTGAAGACCCTTTTTTCATAGTTTTTTCGTATTGAATCTAAAAATAAGGAAGGTTTTTAAAAACCGGGGTGGAAATTCTTCAGTAAATTTCTAAAGGTATATTTCTACCTAAAACTGTAAAAGAAATATCCTAGTAAATATTTTTGAATTAGCTGATATATGTGAGAGTTGATATACTTTATTACTGTGTAAATGTTTGAGAAAAACCTATATGACACGTAGACAAGTAAACATATTGGTAACTTGTAATGGTTCTCCTTTTTTCTTTTAAGATGGGAAATAAAAAAAATAACGAAAGAGTAACAAAGTTTTTATATTAAAGATCTTTTTCGCAAAAATTAGTTGAAGTTCATTTTTTTTCTATTGTTGTTTGTAAATGTATCAAGCAAAATTTACGAAACGTACTTTAAGTAAATTTTCAATAATGCATTGTTACGGTTTCCTAAATAATATATCTTTATAAAATAAAAAAAATTATTAACCAACGTGTAAGTATTCGTTAGATTTATTAATATCAAATTACTACCTCAATTTAAATGAAATTTATATTGTTGTATTACATAGAGCCCACAAAAAAATTAAGAGAATATATTAGCCCGAGAAAAACTGATTGATCACTGCACGGTTAACTGTTGACTGACCTTGCCAAAAAGTTGGCGAACAAAACATTCTCGCGAGGTTGGCCGCCGACAAAAAATTTGCAATTTAATATTTATTAATGATTGTAAGAATACAATGACGATAATAATTATTTAAAATAATACATTCCATAAATTATTACCTTTTAAGTTTTACTAAATTAAATTTTAACGTATTTTTTATATTTTGCTCCTATTCAATACATGGCTCAAAACACGCAACAAATTGGATTTCCTTAATACTTTATTTAAATAATATATTTTATATTCAAATATATCACCAGTTCATGTAATTTGTGGTTGGGAATTCAATATTTATGTTTAAAATCTATTTCTATTTATCGTTTCTTAATTAATCATAAGCTAATCATTGTAATGACATACGTCCATTACAATGATTAGCTTACAATAAGACAAATTTCATGATGGAGAAACAAATATAAGTTACTCTGTTACAAAATGTTGCTACGCTATTATTACATGAGCCCAAATACTGAAAGTTAAGTCGGAAACACTCTTGTCTCTTGATAAACTACAAACGAAAATGCTTTCCTATAATCGATACTCAATCGGGGAAAGCCTTTGTGTCGTAATGAATAATGTTTTCAGCGGAACTTTCCGTTTCAATTTTAATGGCCTTTTCGTGTTTTAGCATTAAGTGTAATGCTGATTTTAATGAAAGCATTATTGTGTTTTCTGAAAAGTTCGTATTTAAATATTAACGTCGATTCAATTTCAATTCATGTTTGGGTAAATTTACAAATTTTCCTGTTCTGATTACTTGAATAAAAAAATTAAAATTTTTATCAATAAGTTGTATTTATACCCTGCGCACGTTTTATTCATAATATAATTTATAAGCACACCTATAAATATATCAAAAGATACTATGTTACTTAAAACAGGGAAACTTTGTTCTACGAAGGCGTAATACAATAAGGAAACAATTTAAATTATTTATACATTTATATTTTCAACCATTTATAAAAGAATAAATTACAAGTCTTACCCGGACAAGATATATCGCTCGTCATAAGAAGATATAAAAGAAAAACAAAATATGTTTTCTAAAATAGGCTATTCTTTCACCCTTATAATTCTTAGTTAATAAGTTATGCAATATTTTAAAATTAATTTTATTTTATTCTTAAATTCAATTTTCTACCGAAGTTCTATAATTGTGTTATTATAATTTTTTTAAAAGTATCCAATATGACATTTAGCTTCGTAATTTAGGTTGGTGAAAAAATGGGCTCTCTGTGTGTATATAGGTTTATAACATATGTAACCTCACTAAACAAAACTACACAAATGCCTACGAGTATAACTTTTATCAACACCTTAGGATTAGAAAAATCAACTTTTAATAGGCATTTTTAAGTTATTATTTTCACTTATATCCTATTTTTCCTTCGCTTCATATAATTTTAGAGTACAACTATGAGTATCATTTGAACATACACTTGTTTTCTCTCATAAATAAAGCTCCATATTATTAATGAACAAAGCAGTAAACTTACCAACTATTTAAAGAAGTGAACATTTAAAGCTCAATCTCAATTCAAGGAACTTTTTTTATTATAACATTATAAACAGAACTAAATTCACATTTTTGTTTAAAATATTAATAGGTGTATAAAATTTATAAAACGCTCTTTTTTATT
The DNA here is from genome assembly GCA_039881145.1 of Druceiella hillmani. NCBI lineage: Eukaryota > Metazoa > Arthropoda > Insecta > Lepidoptera > Hepialidae > Druceiella > Druceiella hillmani. Next base: position 20,631,323 of record JAYKKI010000012.1, read on the forward strand.
TTAACCGATGAACAGGAAGCTTCTAAGAATATGATTAAAAGAAACATCTGGTAAATAATTGTTATCCCGCTCAAACAATTGAGCGTTCTTCTTACAACTTATCAGCAATGAAACGTTATTTCATCATCTTCTCCGCCAATTTCATTTATTAAACCTGCATAACGATATCCTTTTTTCTGTGTTAGAATTTCACCAAATAAAATAACCATTTATATGAGGTTGAACGATTGCTGAACTTGGCCCTGCTTTATTTTGATTGATTTTAAATTTTTCCAGGACTGAGAGTGTATTTTTCCTATCTTGTTCATTGCACAGAGTAATTATCTTGCGGTTGTTTTTGAAAGACCTCACAAAAAAGTACTTTTTGTCCAATTATTGTCGAGAATCTGGAGTATCCAATGTTTTGATTAAATATTATTTTAGTGTATCATGTTTTGAGGATATTCTTGATTTTTTTAAGTTACGACGTATGAGAATCGACTACCTTTCTCATACATCGTAACTTTCGTCTTTTTTCATTAGTTCTTTTCATTGTTCATTTAGTTTTTTTCCTTAAGGTTTTCCTGCTTATCAAGTGTGAGTAGCGACTCACACTTCATTCTTATTTCATTTAAGTTATAATCGGTATTACTCTCTCTTTGATACTGATGTTCATTATTTTTTTCTTCGTTGGAATTCGTTGTATTTTCTTTGACAAATGGGTTGGTGATGTATTTTAATTTTCTCTTGTTGCAAAATTTGGCACAATGCTGCCTCAATTTATTTTTACTTTTCGGTATTCTTTGAAACTTTTCGGATTTATGTATTTTTCACTACCTTTTTTTCAAATATCAAAAATGTTTTTCTTCCCTTAATTCTTCACATTTTAGGTTCACTTTTGATACGTTTATCTTCTGCTTCCCTTTTTTCCTCTAGTATCTCTTCTCTAGTTAATTCATTTCTTTTTTAATGGGCCATTTTATGCTTGTAAATATATTACCATTTGTAAACATATGTATATATGTATATATATATACATATATATATATATATATATTTATATATGTGTGTGTGTGTGTGTGTATGTATATACATATACATATATATATATATATATATATATATATATATATATATATATATGTGTGTACTCGTATAAGTCGGACTTCTGGTAGCATAAACATCCCCTTTGTTTAAACAGGGACTGTCGCCAGGGAAAATCAACAAAATGTTATGGTATCGTAAATATTATTGAAGTATTGTAATTTATTGATAATTTCAACAGTTAAGTATCTGTTAATAAAAACAAAAATTAGAAGATTCAACCAAAAAATAAAGTAGAAAAGAGACTCACCTTTAGTTCTGTGTTTGTATTGAAACGGGATATTTCAAATATGGTAAACGGCAGACTAATATAGGTATATTGTCGAATTTGATACGATATGATACATTATGATACGAGCAAGCGACGACTAGAACCGAATCAACAATTTTAAAAGGGACTATAAAACAGCATCAACACATAATAGATCGCTATGGAACTCTCAAACACCTTTAATAAGAATTGATACGATAAAAACGACAGCTATTTATTGAATTTGTTTATTGATAATTATTAGTATCCATCAATATAAAATTTAATCGATAATTATTTATTTACAATTGTTTGAAACTACTGAGTGGAAAAAGCATTTGATATGTGATGATTATGGCTTTATATAACAAAATTAAAGACAAATTAGAAATTAACCTAAGCCCTAATTGCGGCACAGAGTATGTGTGCATTATCAAGAGCTAATGAAGCTTAGTTGGTCGTTACCGGTCATTTAATTACGGAAGACTTTTAGTCGAAGACTGTCTCACTGGACTATGCTAATTTCGAAGATTTTCACAGTGGTGAATACATCAGTTTTAATTGATATCGTTACAGAATAGGTAATTAATTAGCAAAATAAACTTCGTCATACATTATATTGCTGCCAACATTCGCAAAGCGATCAATAACATCGGATGAAGGTATTACAGTAAATAAATATTTATTGTCTAAAGCACCACCTCAGGTACACAGTTGCTAGTAGACATATTTGGTAAGAAAAAAAGTGTACGATTTTTCAAAAGCTGAAGTACTACTTTAGAAAAGACTAGCCAAACGCCATTCTCAAGAGTTTGAACCAATAAGTTCCAACTCGATGGAATCCCTCGTTCCATACGATAATACGTTCGGTGGACTTGGAATAATCTGATTTTCAATTTCTATCATCTATTCAATAATCTGATTTTATTTATTTATATATATATTTATATATATATATATATATATATATATATATATATATATATATATATATATATATATAAATTTCATTGAAATTCATTATTGAAAAAGTAAACATGTGGTATGGTAAACTTTTGGATGTTAAGTGGTTTCAAGGGCATATAATGCTATACTAGCCCTATTTATCAGTAATATTATAAAATTATTGGCTAAAAATATTTAAAAATAGTAGATATATACGCAACCAATATCAATATTATGTTTTTTTTTCTATATCCCCGAAATGCCAAGGTTGATTTGTTGTGTTTGAAAAGAGGAAAAAATAAAGTAAATTAATAAACTGTTGCTTAATAAATATCTGTTACTAATAAAATTATAAATTGTCATTTTACGACTGTAATGCTGATAATTTATAATGGTTATTTAAAAACAGTACCATTATAATTATTTATGTAACTTATTTTATTATACATATATATATATATATATATATATATATATATATATATATATATATATATATATATATATAATACATATATATATATATATATATATATATGTATAATAAAATAAGTTACATAACTAATCGACATAATAAGTAACTCGACAGATTTAAGTCTATAAAAATAGCATAATCCTTGATTATTTATATATGCTCATGCTTTATTTCAATTTTTCAAACAAATCTAAACAAATCCAAAACCCACGTTAACGAAGTCGTTTGCAAAGCTAATATTGTAATATTTGAAAACAAATAATGAGATGGCATAATAAAATTAAAGTTGTATAGTTATTGTTATTTCTTATTCACGGTGGCTTTTCTCCCAACGCATAGATTCATATTCACTTATTTTAAAGCAGAATTATTCCATTAATTGTCCAAAAATATTGATGGTTTCCATTTAGTCAATTCAACTAATATTATCATTCCGATTATTAATCTGTTCTTAGCATAAACTTTCATTCAATTATAAATCAAGTTATTTGGCACCTCCTTAAATTTTGTTAGTAAAAAAGCCGTTATACGTTTTTATAAAAGGATTTAAGGACTACGTTAATTTTTTCAATTTTCACTCCACTAGTTGCGATCTATTATGAATATAAATAAAATTTTTTATACTGTTGGAAAATCAAAGTACAAATTAAATTATTATATACCTATACTTCTGTTGTTTAATTAACAAAGTTAGTTAACCGAAAGTAATATATAACTTAAAAAATCATCCAAATATTTAATCGAAAAAAATTCCAAGTGCATCATATTACGCTCACTTATTACTTTTTATTCTTTTGTTGTTATAACTGTTTGTAATGTTGTAACTGTTTCTTTCATTTTTTTCTCTTATAATGTCTACCTACAAGCTGACTACAAAATTAATTGTAATATTAAGACTATTTATCGTTTAGTAGGTAAAGATTCTACCGTATTTGCTTTCTGAATTATCATGACATTTCTATTTTAATACTTCTTGCCATATCAATAAACCGCTACACACTGAAGTACTTTGTGGCGGGTACGCTGTAGTGTAGCCAACTTTCAATTTCAACCGAAAATCTTTGTTCAGTAAAGGAAAATGTTTTCAACAAAACTTGTTTCCCAACTTTAAAGAGGTGTTTGCGTGTTTTCGGAGAAAACAGGACGCAAGTTTAACAAAAGCATTATTGTATTCTGGTAAGAAGGGGTTCTTCTGTTGTATTGAAAGTGAAGATTGACTTAACGTAATTATGTGAAACTATTGCCTTTGTTAAACAATGCTGTGCGATGCAATATATCTGGTTATCGAGTTAAACTTATAACGTATCCCGCTTTAGTACTAAAAATAATTTTATTGGAGGATTCGAAATATTCCTCAGCCTTTTTTAAAATTTTATGATAATATATTTGTTCTTTACTTTATAGAAATTTTTAACACAATTACTTGAGGTAAATGGCAATATGTATCGCACCAATATTAATATATTTAAAAGTAATTAAAAGTTACAGCTCTTTCCCAAAAATATTCTAGTTTCTGATATTACCTTTTAATTAATTTTTTCTAAATAATACAGTCCATGTTTAAATCAATTACCCATAAACGCGTTATAATTCAATTATCTAAGATGGAAAATAGAAAGACCTAAAAAAATCTATAATAACTGTATATCGTGTTTTTAAAATATTTATATCGACTACTCATTTTACGTCACCATCTACACATTAACAGTCTTGTAACGTACAAATCAATAAGGCTATCGGTAGATTCACTATAGGATAATCGTGGCATGTTTTACTAATTAGAACATAATTAGAACTAAAAAGGTAAACAAAGATTAAGAAATAGTTAAAAATAAATATTTTGTAATATTTTTAAAGCCAAATCAATGTATCAGGATTTAATACTAAAGGTAAAATTAAATAAGTTTAACTTAATCCATTGAAATACTACATCATAATAGATTAAGTAAAATTTGATAGCAACTTAACTCCATAATAAAAAATTTTTGGACCACTGATAAATCAAATTATTGTCAACAAGTTTACAAAGAAAATATTTCTCACTTCCCTAAATCAACTTAACTCCATAATAAAAAATTCTTGGACCACTGATAAATCAAATGATTGTCAAAAAGTTTACAAGGAAAATATTTCTCACTTCCCTAAATCAACTTAACTCCATAATAAAAAATTTTTGGACCACTGATAAATCAAATTATTGTCAACAAGCTTGCAAGAAAAATATTTCTCACTTCCCTAAATCTAATGAGAAAACTAAAAATTTTACATTTCATCACGTATGATATAAATTATAATGTATTTTGAATATATCCACCATAGAAAAGGAAATTATTAATATAAATATAAATTATTGCAGCTCTGGAACACAATTTCCACTACCACGGGTTGTCTGAAGTCCTTCCAGGTGATTGTAACGACCCGCCTCGTGCCAAAGAAATGTGCAGGGACATCCAAATTTCCTCAATAGCGTTATTTACAAAATATGTTTTCACTCAACAGAAAGAATGGATGTAAACTATGTATGAAAACCATCGGTAAAAGTCTTTATGGCCAAATTAGTTATGTCCTTTTCCTGATTTTACAGTAAATGGAATGCTTACTTTAATAGAAACGTTGTTGTGTTTCTGACAAGTTTTTTTTTTGTAAAAATGAACATAAAAAATTGTGAGTTAATATTAGATTACATATATGACCCATTTCTTTATAACATTACGGAACAATAATACAGCTACCGCGAAAATATTAGTACGTGTTTGGTTCGTAGTATATGGTAGAGACGCTATTATAAAATATGTCATAGATAACTGGCTAATAAGTTTATGCCACCATATCGACATACTTATTTAGCTCTGAATATATTCAATAATATTTTATATTTACTAAGAAAATTGTCAAGTATATATTCTTATTCATTCTCGTAACGGTTTCAAGCAGCCTATTTGTCTATATAAAAAAAAGAAATATATATATATATATATATATATATATATATATATATATATATATATATATATATAATGAAACCACTCCCAAGTCTTTTTCTTTGTGGTCAAAATAATACTTTGTTCATTGTTGCACTCTTGTCTTTAAATTTATTTTTATTTTATGTAAAAAAAACATATTAATCTTTTGTTGCCAAAGTTATAACTTAAAACGTGCTTGAACATGAATTATGAGATTATTAACAAAATTATTAAATATATTTGGCGTTAATTTTGTAGAAATTCATTATTCACAATTAAATGAAACTACGTGATGTAGTATTATTTCTACTTTCTTTAATTTCTTTAACAACGACCTAAGTTTCGTTATATTACATCTTCAGGTGGGATATTAGCAAAAAATTATCTTATCTATTTTCCTGTGAAAATTATCGACAGGTCATAATTAGAGGAACATGAAACTTAAATTTTAAGTGCTTCTTGAGCTAGGAAGTTAGAACATTGCTCATTTTACATACCGTACTGATGAAATCCTCGGCATACAATTTTAATCGCATGAAATTCCGATAAGGCAAAATATCCCAAAGCAAGAGTCAGCTCTCATTTCATGTGCCCAATATGCATGACCTAGGCAGTTCATAACATAAAGTACTCGTTAATGTACATAAACAGTGCTACGTAGGGTTTTTAAGACGATTGTAAACAATGATGCGATAAGACTACACTATTTGAACAATTTAAACAGACAAACATTATTACGATGAGACTTTCCCGCAGTATGCAGACGCTATGAGAGGCTATTGAACTGTGCGTCACGAACCGTCTTTTTTATTGATTTTTCGTCGTATGATGGCAGAATCGCCGCCTGTATTTTGTAATGGACCCATTTGACTTTTGGGTTTAGTTCTGATTAAGTTTTTCTGTACCTAAGTTTTTATGACATGTTTTATCTCAAAATATTAAACATACGGGTGTGGGTTAAAAAATACGCGGATTCAGGGGAAGAGATTGTACCAAATATGGAGTTATATTCATTGTCAAAAGAGTTATTTGAGAGAAATAAAAATGTATCAAGGTATTTTAAATATTTTTTTCCAAATATTGTAATTTTGGAAGATGATATACTTTGCTACTAGGTCTGTCTTCACAATTCTAATAGTAAACCATATAACATAAACAGAATTTTGAACTCTTCGGCACGAAATTTAAACCTAACCTAAAATAAAAAACCACTATAATATGTGCAAACTATACTTCACTGAGTCAAGTCATATAGCGGTAACCTTGAACCATGACAATTTCTAATATTTCTAGTAGTATCAAGTAGTTTATGCGCTTAGCATATGTAACACTAATCATTTCGATTTATTGGGCAATTTATAATAATATAAAAGAAAACTAATAAAACCATCTTTATAACACAAAAACGCGGGTAATAAAAGGTTTGTAAAGTGAGAATGCACGTTAATACTATTACTAATAAATTTGGTATAGTTTCTAATACACTTGAAATAATCACAGAATAGGTAAAAACGCTATTAATAAACTCAGTTTACTACTAGCAATTCCCAACTTTACCTGTCTAACCCTATTCCGGCCTTGACCAAAGTTTAACTTTAGCATGATCTAAAAAAATTGACATTTCAGCAAGTACATTAAAGAGCACATCAGTTTTTGAAATTCTATTTGAAGATTGTATACCGTATATTGTATATTGTATACCGCTTATTTGTATATTGTGTACCGCTTATTTGACAACACGTAGTTGATTTTAAGCGTCAACGACATCCATTTTTGCTAATAGCCCACCTGAAGATGTTGTAATACATCAAAACCTAGGTAAAGAACTTAAAGAAAGTAGAAATAATACTACATCACGTAGTTAAATTTAATTGTGGATAATGTGTTAATCAAATAAAATAAAGTACTCTTCTTTTAATTAATATCCTCATTTATTGTTAGATTATTAACCAATAGCTATCCTAATCCTAATATTGGTATACAAGTATGTTTTATGGCAAAATGTAACATTTTTCCAAAACTAAAATTAGTAGTGACATTTTATTTGGCATCTCATGCTAAAGTTGCCACTTCATGTGACACGTCAATTGTTTTCACAATCACAAATACAAGCTCATGTTTTTGTGTTTGTTATAAAGTGTGACAAAATAATGGGGGATTTTTTTAAAATAAATTAGACAGTTATCCCATTGTTTTATTAAATTTATGAGTAGTGATTATTATCTTAGTTATACCCTAAGAATTGTATAAATGTTGTGATTATGAAACGTTTGCATAGTGGTTAGTCAATAATTATATCCTACATTCTCAGTTTTCACTTGCCGTTTTTACATTCTGTAGTTCTATTTGTAGCTCAGAAAATGTTGTATTGCATTAATGTTAATTCTTGACATAATATGTCTTCCATTTATTTCCGTCCCCTTTTTACATTAATAAATGAATAGCAAAAGAATATGCATAAACGGTTGGGTGCTCTTTCCACTGTAGCCTATACTTATGCTATCGGTATAATTATATCACATTTTTAAATACAAAAAAATTAAAGTTGTGGCGATTACACCGTTGGAAAACGGTTACACCGTTGGAAAAATTTTTCTTCATTACTATCTCTTGCGCGCTTATAGGTATTTGTTTACGATATTTTATGTATTCAGTTAAAACATGATATTCTAGCTATGATGGCTGCTGTTGTCGTTTAGCATAAAAACGCATTCATATGTTTTCATACATTTATTTTTCTCTGGTGTCGTGTCAGTGCCGTTGTCGCGTCGAAACCGTGCTGATGCCGGCCAGTGTAAAAATAGTCATTGCCTGTTTTATTATATTAATGGTGTATCACTCACAATATCTGTTCCTTCAACATTGTATACCGCTTATTTGGCAACACGTAGTTGATTTTAAGCGTCACCGACATTCATGTTGGCAGTTGTTGTATATGAGCTATCTTATTGTTTATTGGTTGCTTTTTACAAATGTTATTTTGTGTAAATTTTAAGTCTCACCCAGAGTTTTTTGATCAATTTACAGAATATTTCTTATACTATGTCCTTCAAGAAGTATGTTTTTTTTAAAATTCTGTTCTCACCTTTGGTTACTGTTGTTATTAATAATGAAACTGTCAAAATTTTTTCCGTTGTTTTTAACTGCCTTTTCATTTTGATTTTTAGAAATGTATTTTCAAGATTTCATAACACGTGTAGGAGCTACTCCTCAACAAACGACGAAAAATATGATAAGGAACTATGGCAAATTCATAGAGCTCGGGACTGACTATTTACGTGACATAAAAAATAATTATTTAGGTTATTATTTTCCCTCCGTTGCTCGTGCCTTATATTATTGTCATGATCCATAAAAGTACGCAGAAGAATTTTCTAATATTATATATTTTTATATTAAAATAAAGTAATTTTTTATAATTTGAAAACAGTTGTTGTAGTATAAAACTAGCCTGAATCATGCAATAACCGTTTTTGTATTAAAAACGGTATCGTTACAAAATCATAACGGGTGACGAAATTATTTTGGCAGCTTGATCACCGAGAAACGACGGTGAGCACGGGTTAAAATTTAAATTTTTGCCGTGTCTCGCTTAAGTCTGTAAAAATAAAATGATTGTCCATAATTTTAAGATATAACCGTAATATTATTAAATATAATTTTGCCTCATTTTTTATTCATTATCTATGTATTCTTATTAAAATAAGAATTACTTTCTCAATATTATAGATTGATTAGCAACTTTTTGTATCTATAATATAATAGTTATATTATCCAACAGCCCAAATGTATTAAAATAAAATTATTTATATTGGAATTGATATAGTGACCGTTGGCAGCCAAGAATGACACTTCGTTGCGCATACATTCGTTGTGTATTTTATTATTTTTTTACTGTTTCTAATACTTTTGTAGACGTAGAATATCTAGAGTTACTTTGGTATGTTCTGATTACTTATTTCTAAAGATTTGTTAATAATTTTACATAGAACGTAGAATGTTAAAAAAAATTGTTATTAAAAACATATAAATATCGTCGGGATAGTTCAGCATTCCGGGATATAACATAGTAAAAGGTGCGTATATTTATACTAGACTTTTTTTTACAGGAGAATGTTATATTATTACCACTTTATTACTTTAATCGCCACAAGTCTCATTTTTACCCAAAATGAATTAATTAATGCGTTTTATGTGCTGGTGGAAATAGATTTATCTTATAACTAATTTAGTCTAAAATAATAATAGATGTGATCAATAGCAGTTTATCTATTATTTATTCAGTTAGTATCAGCCTTTTTAAATGACGTCATTAGAAATATTAACACAAATTTGAAAATTTTCAAATATTAAAAAAAAGGTGCTCTTTCGGCTATCCAACAAAAATAAACATAGTAATGAAACTTTTATAAGGAATTAATATAATCATAAATTTTTTTTAATACAATTTTGTTTGAAACATTTTTGAATCGCACAACAACCTACCATAGGATCATTATAATTAGAGGAGTTATTCTTATAAGGCAAGTAGTCTCAGAGTTTATGACCATCTATAGGCATAACACTTTTTAATTATTGTAAATATTTGTATTTTAATTTTGAAATTGGCAGTATATCAGTAAACGGCTTTAGTAGTTAATTTAGTAATTGGTTCAGTAATTTTTAGCCTTTGAGGCATGGGTTGAAATTTGTTTCCATCGCCAACCGCAGAAGAATATTTCAAACCACAATACTTTTTTGTAATGTGAATCCATCATTAAAAATTTTGTCATATTTTAGGTATTCTTATATCATTTATTTCAAATATTCGACAAAAAATTAAACATATGTTTATGCTTGTAAGTCTGTTGTAGTCTCATCCAACCAATAACCTTTTACGTTATTAGTGCCAAGATTGATAACTGTGATATTATGAAACATAAACTTGGTTTTAAAACATAATGAACTGACTGTCAAAAATGGATAGAATTTCACAGCTTGCAAATCGGCAACGATTAAGTGAAGTATTCCACTTTTCGCAGTTTTACAATTTCTAGAGTTTCCTTTTCTTTTCTTGCTGGATCTCTCGTGGAACGTGTTGTTGATATTCCTGTTTTATAATAATGCCTGCTTTATATAAACGGCAAAAATTGCACGTATATTTTTTTAGTGGAAACTATGTATGTTTTTATATTTTATAGTATCTTCGAAAAGTGTTTTGGAATCTACTTTCTGTGCTTTTTGCTTCTTTAACACAGATACAACAGTTCGCGTTTCGAATATAATTATTGTTCTAAATATAACTTTGCACATTCTTTATTGTAGTAGTGTGAAAACAGTTTGGGTAATACCCTTATACATTTTTGTATTAAACTATTCAAGGTAGGTAGAGCAGCATTCCTTTCCAGTTTGTTGTTGTTCCTTCAATTGTTCTTGAGAATGTTTTTAAGCAAACTCTCATTTTTTTGTCGTTTAATTTTAATCTACACGTTTCCGTAATACTTTGTCTTATATCAGCCCTCCGTATGATTTTTCTTTTAGTCGGCTTTATATTTACCAAAGAACAATTTTTTTTTTACTATCTAACTCACCTCCCAGAATTTCTTCAAAATATTTAATCGTAGGTTTTCTGGAAACTTTTAGCCATTTGTAGCATTGCCCCTCAAATATTTGCTTCAATTACAAGTACCTTTAAGTTTTCGGGCAGGTTTGAAAGAGTGATTTGAAAATTTGTCATCGGTAGTCTTTCTAAAATCTGTGTAATCCTGACTTCTTTTAAACTTCTTATTTCAAAACCTTTTTGAACACATTGTTTTGATTTTTGTTTCCTTGCCCTAGATCGTATGGAAAAGGTGGAAACTTTCTTTTAAGAAACGAGTCATTATTGGTTTCCGCAGATGTTGAAGTACACGACAATATGATGTTCTTGTTAAATTTTAGGAGCAGCCAAATATAGATATTTTCCACTTTCATGATTAGGGAACAAACACTGATACATTTAAAACAGTGAGCGCAAACGTTTTTAGCAAAATATTTAAACATTTGCAACGAAAAAATAATTACGTATGCCATATTTTCTGTGTAAAATTTCTTCAACGCTCAGAAATTTCTTTATGCTTTAATGCTCAAATTTAGGCTTTGAATAATTAATATCACACGAAAAGTTGTACCATAAATCTTCAATTTGTTGCATTTTATTTTTTTGGCAATTCTGTTCCCTGTATATTCTTGATCTTAATCCAAAATTTTGAGAATCAATAGAATATTTTTATTAAATTATCTTAACAAATATATTTGAAAAATTATCATTAAGTCTTCATATTACTCAAATATCCTTAATATTCCTAATTTAATTTTAATAATGTGAGGTTCGAAAAATATTAAGACTGATTAATTAAGATATTTAAATGGGAAAGAAAAACCTGTCGTTAATAAATTAATCCGTCCTTTTTAGTTATCGGAATTGCGAAACTCATAAATTTTTAGCGAATCACTTTTGAGAGGGTGACGATAATCTTAGTTCAAAAATTTTCGAAAAATCTTGGTAAAATATTCATAAGTTTAAGTAAAGTCTACGAGTTATGCTTAACAGGACACGAAAAAATAGATTGTCTGAAAATTTCTCTATATATTATGAACGGGAATATGACTTTATATTTAGCAGATACAGAAATTGGCAGAGGTTATTTCTGTTTATTTATTTACTAACAATAGCATAAATCTGTGTATCTTATGAAATATTTAATAAAACCGTTTTGAAATATTTGTAAAATAGTCATGTGTACTTATCTAACCTGTGTTCGTTAGATGTTATAATCCTTTGGCATAATGCCGATGGTGTTCCACTCATGTGTCAAACTTAATTTAAAATTATTTATACAATTTAATTTAATAACTTTAATAAATATTTTTTTTATCATACATAACAGTATTAAATATCAATTACTTTAAAAAAGATTAATAAAGTTGAAGCGCGAAAAATTGGAATTAGTGTGGCGAATCAGAGACTTATAAGCGAAAGCCAGCAGAAAAATAAAAGACTGACACGTCACTGTGTTATACGCGAGAATTCAATTGCTAACTAAATAAAGTTTAATTATTAAAGAAAATAAACGGATAAGCTGAAAATTTATTTTAATCTATTAATTTCAAGTACATAATATTCTATTGTTTATAACGCAAATAAATACATACCCAACTCGAAATGGTCTGGCAGATGATTGGCTTACAATAGAAAGCCAGTAGAAAAATAAACTATGGAGTATTTATATTCACCTTATGAAAGAAATACGAATTTTTTCTCTTACTAACTCATGATGGCCTGGTAGCTGCGATAGTTGGAACAAATGCGGTCACGATATAATTTTTGACTATAAAATCGCTCGACGAGAGTATCATCAAATAAACTCTTTTATACTCATATGCTCCTTGTACTTTGGACAAGTAAATTGATAAAAAAGTAGACCTATTTACTTTGTAAGGACAAGCGTATAGAAACCGAAAAATGTCCAACTAAAAACGGTGCTAAATGGCGAAATTAGCAAAAATAGCGAACTAATTAATTTAAATGGCGAATTAATTTCATTTCTGTTGACATTTTTATTCTTGTGAGTATGTTTATTCCGAAAATAATTTAAAAAACCTGGTTGCGTAGTGAAAAATCTACTTAGAAATCTACTGATGGGTACGTTGAAGAACAATACAGGAAACAGGCAACTTTAAAAGCCAAATGAATTAGTATTTGTCCATCTGTCTGTCATTTCAATAACTCATAAACTTCTAAATCGATAAACTTAAAATGAAAATGTAAGTATAAAATATTCATAAGTTTAAGTAATTTAGTGGTTAAATATAGCCCACGCATATACTTTTTGACGAAGCCTATACATGAAAGACACACATCCTCACACACACGTTGTGTCTCTAATTATTGAGAGCAATGTCTACTATGTTGTAGATTATTAAAATCATTTTTCTGTTCGTTAAGTATAAGTAGTGCAAAAAGGATTTCGGAGACTAAAGAAAATAGCAGTATTTTGTCAGTTTAAAATTTTTTAGCATGCTCCTATATGTGCATATATATATATATATATATATATATATATATATATATATATATATATACATATATATATATATATATACATATATATATATATATATATATATATATATATATATATATATATATAGTACCAGGTGACCGAGCGATGCTCGGTGTATTTCGTGTTTCCCATAGGAAAGCGAAATTACTTGTTTCATGGTATTAGATTTTATTTTCCGTTTCTAATCCCTTTCCCCTTTGTCTTGGTTTTCGGGTTCGGCCTTCGGTCTTGCCTTCCCGTTTACCATCGCGTTCGCCTTCACCTTCGCATTTTCGCATTTGCGTTCGCGTTTGCTTTCGCATTCGTCTTCGCGTTCGCCTTCGTTTTCGCCCTCGCATTCGCCTTTGCGTTTCCCTTCGCCTTCTCCTTCGCCTTCCACTCCACCTTCCAATTCCTCTTCCCCTTTCCTCACCTTAACCCCTCCCCCAACCCCTCCATCTTTACATACTCCTTCAGTCCCTCTCCCACACTTTCTCCATTCGATTTCCTTTCCCCATTCCCCTCCCTTCATCTTCCTCTTCCCTTCTACTCTCTCTCCACCTTCCCTTTCCCTTACCTTCCCATTCACCTTCTTCTTACCTCCCCCTCCCCATCCTCCTACTCCACTTCTCCTTCCCCTTCACCATCACCTTTCCCTTCCCTTTAGCTCCCCCTACCCTATCTGTCCACTTTCCCTTCCCCATACCTTTCCCTTCACCTTCCTCTTACCTCTACCTCCCCATCCTCCTCATCTACTTCTCCTTCCCCTTCAACCATCACCTTCCATTTATCTCCCCCTACCCTTACCCCTACACCCCACTTCACCTTTTCCTTCACCATCCCCTTCCCCTTCCCCTGCACCATCACCTTTCCCTTGTCCTTACCTCCCCCTACCCGTACTCCTACCCCTCCACTTCCCCTTCAGCACCCGCTTCTACTTCCGCTTCAGTTTCTCCTTCCCCTTTCCCTCCCCCCTCCTCTTCCCGTTCCTCTCCCCCTCCCCATCTTCCTACCCTCCACTTCACCTTCACCTTTCTTTTCCCCTTACCTCCCCCTACCCATACCCCTACCACCACTTCCCCTTCTCCTTCCACTTCTCCTCCCCTTCCCCTTCCCCTTCCCCTTCTCCGCCCCTTCCCCTTCTTTGCCCCTTCCCCTTCTCCGCCCCTTCCCCTTTCACTTCCCTTTCCCACCCTACCCTTCCCCACCCGTTTTTTCCATCCAAAATTTATTAAGTCATAGAATAGTGTCCATTGCAATTTTTAAAATTTCAAATGGCTGCCATTTCCAAAATAATTAACCGACATGGCTCATCTTTGGAATTATTTAATATAATTACCCACGCAATAAATGTACCAAATTTCATCAAAGTCGTTGGAGCCGTTTCCGAGACACCATTTACATATATATATACATACAAGAATTACTCGTTTAATAGTAAAAGATATATATATATATATATATATATATATATATATACATATATATATATATATATATATATATATATATATATATATATTTATATATTTATATATTTATATTATGTATATATATATATATATATATATTTGTGTGTGTGTGTGTGTGCGCGCGCGCGCGTGCGGGCGTGTGTGTGTGCGTGCACGCTTGGAGGGCATTAATATAACTAATTTTTGAAACTATTGCTTTTCGTGAGAAAACAGAATCACAAATCTTCTAGATAGTTAACCTTCCAAATAACATTTATCAATACCTACATATAATAACTTTGTAACAGAGTGAATTTCGTACATGGAAAATATTTAAAAAAAGTGTTGTCGTTGCCTCTTGCGAAAGAGTAACCATGTTTGATTGATTGTTAAAGCAGGGAAGAGCAATAAGAAAGGTTTTTTTTGTAAAGGTAAATAAAATAGGAAAACATAACGTAATTGAAGATGATTTAATAATTTTCGGTATAACCTTTGAATTATATTGTGACAGAATTGTCGAAAAGTCGCGTTTTCTGATAAATTAAGAATTTAAATGTAATCCTGAATGAGTTAGTATCTTTTTATAAATCTTGCACATTATCAACTTTGCACTAAAATAATAAACAAATATTTTAAATTAATATAATATAAAATAGGAGAACAGGGTAAATTAATATCGAAAACGATCTATGTAGACCAAGAGTATTATAACATTATAATTTATATAATATAAATTAAATTTTTTTAAATCTTACCTTTTCATCACTGATGACTTATATATCGGTCCTCGCATGTTCGTTTTACTAACGCTGATTTTTTTTAACCAAATTACATCTACGGTCGCATGCAGTCGTCCATGTGACCGACTATAATTTTATTTAATTGCAACAGTTGGCGCACATGAATTGGTGTTGACATTTTGATTTACTTTTGTATCTTCGGCCGTATCTTGATATTTAGATCAATAGATAAAAATCGTTTCGTAGTGTATAATATCTATCCATTTTGTGGTTCATCTTTACCAACATCACCTGTATTTTAAAAATTTCTTTCTCATAATTATTTCAAAACGCACCTAAAGAAGAACAACTTCAACAATGCAATATTAAACGTTGCAATCATTTTCGCCACATTATACGTACTTCGAAATCGTTGTTTACTGTATATATATGCATATATATATATATATCTATATATATATATATGAAAAAATATTACAGTTTATGGTAATATAATTTTGTAAGATTAATAATAATCCCTAATAACTGTTTATCCATATAATACGGCTAAGGTATATAACTGACATTTTTTTTCTTTTCATTCATCCTTGGACCATACAATTTCCAATTAAATTAATTCATTTTCATTTCTGCTAAATAACTTGCAATTTTTTCCTTATTTTCACATCATATTTATCCTAATCCATACAAACTTTTTCTATCATACAATAAGTGATAAGGCATAAATAAAACACGTACAATGCGAGGGTTAATCACCTTGAGAACGTGTGCAGGTGGCAACCTAATGAATTGTAAACATGACAACGAACAATGGTCAAGTTTTCTCGCCCGAAGAAAATCTCTTCCCAGCATTGGACTACAGATTTATTTTATTTATAAGCACCTTTATTTTTACGAAAGCAGGAAGAAACTAGCCAGAAAAAGAATACAATTGTTGCTTGTTTTTGTTCCTTGAAACGGTGTAACTAAATATTATATTTTTCGCTGTTAGTTTGGGGATCTTGTTGAAATTAGATAACATTGATAACATCTTGTTTTAAGATCATATATGTCCTGTATTTTACATTTCTTTAGTCATGTGTGCATTAAACGTTACCGGCGTTTATATAAATAATATTTTTTTTTAATTTTTTGTTATATCGATTTGAAATAATATATATTTTCAGTGTCTTTCGTAATAAGATTTCAATAATTTGATACAAATGTGTATCTAGAACAGCAGCGGTAGAGAGTAAGGTTACTTATTATTACAATCGAGACAAAAATACAACAATGAATAATCCGTTTGGGAATTATCATGAATATATTAATGCAACAAAGTCAGATCGACTGAAAAATGGAGTTATTAGTAACATTCTGTTTTTGAGAGACATTAAATTAGTTTTTTTTCTCCAAAATATAGAATCCATGGTTGAGAGCTAGTCATGCAACTAGTCATGCAACTAATTTATTACGAAATGTATGACAATACCTTCTATAAATATGACCAACTTACTTACGACTAGTTTGATAATGGTTTTTGGAGACTTGATTTTAGTATCTCTATCTTCTAAGATTATTTTGTTTCATCGTATCTATAAAACCTTGCCACATATTACCTCAAATATTATCTTCAAAGCCGCTACATTAATTTTGTTTTCGTGTTCCTGTTTATTTAGGTCACAGCATGCAAATTATCAACTGTGTTGATTGTTGTGAATCGGATACGTAATTGGTTTTCTGCTTTACGTTGAAATATGTTAATAAGTCAAGGGACATTAATTTACTTCAGTGAAAATTACAGGTACATTCATACCTGCATAATTAAATCAATTCGATTTAACTTTTATTTATTGTGATTTTTTTCTTTCTTGATTTTTTGATTTTATTTTGAAAAATTTCAAGGTAAAAAAGAATTTGGCCATCTAAAATTGCACATTAATTTTACTTTCCATAACTCCGCAATAACACAATTATAATTTTCAGAGAACGTAAACAATGAACATTTTGAAGCCAAGAAAGCGTTGAAGACTTGCTTCTGTAATTGCTAATGACAAATATGATTATGATATGGCGATTGAGATAAAGAGATGTGTACAGAACTTTAGACAAATTTATGTTAATTTTAAGATATAATGGATATACAGGTACATTAATTTATTAAGCCATCACATATGCAGTCATTTATATTAATTAAAAGTTATTTTCGGCGTGACAACGTTACTAGCGTTCTAAAATACTTGAGTTTCTAAAATTTTACAACTGAAAAGTTGGCAACTAGAATATGACGTACGTATATAATTACCTTTTACAATGAAGGAAGGGAGTTTTTCGCTTCTAATTATATATGTATGTATGTATATATATATATATATATATATATATATATATATATATATATATATATATATGTATATACATATATATATATATATATATATATATATTTATATATATATATATATATATATGTATATATATATATATATACGCACAAAGTGCTCGCCTATTTTTGGCGAACTTACATTTATCAACGCAATATTACGAAACGCTCCCAATCTCTCTATTTTGTTCTGATCCATTGATGATTGATAATCATTGATGATGAGGATCATCGCATTATGAGGGTTCGTTTTTTTGTTGCACGGCACCCTTAGTTCTTAGGTACTTAGGTATATAGGTATAGTTCTTAGGTACTTAGGTTCTTATATTTAGGTATAGTTCTTAGGAACTTAGGTTCTTAAGTATATTAAGCTCAAAGTGAAATATTTTTTCCATCCTATGATATTGTTTCTACAGGCGAGAAACATTAGTTCAGTTAATATAATCGTAAATGTTTACATGAATCAAAGTTAGTTCTACGGTCAAATTTAATTTCTTAAATACGTACTATCAGCAGTAGTATGTTTGATGATTGGAAAAAGAGAAATAAGTCTTTACGTTTGCTTTAAAACAAGTCATGTAAAATGTTCTTATCCTATTCTTGACTGTTAAATAAATGATAATACAGAACAATCGGAACTTTTAGCAAGTTATTTGACAACGACAATTCGGTACGAAGAGATATGACTTTATTAATTGGTAGACAAAGCGTCCTCGCACTGATTGTCCCGTTTAAAATTGATAAGATAGAAAATCGCATCCCAACATGTCAACCGACTCTGTTTAGGCACGGATCTTATAACAAACATATTAACTTCTAAAGTTAGTTTTGAAACAAAGCATCAGTAGTATGATAACATGTATTAGAAGTAGCACAATATGAAATAAACGTATTAAATGCGAGTAGAATTCATGCTAATTCGTGCACGATTGTGTACATATTACAGTTTAAGTATACGAGGATACGCAGGATGTACAAAAAATATTTGCGAATATTTTTTTGAGACGTAAGAAAAAAGGACGATTGAATTTGAACATGTGAAATATCAAAATGGAACTTTTTCTCTTTTAAATTAAAAATGGACAAAATTTGTATTTTCTTAAATTCATTACATTCATGTACTTTAGAAAATTAGGTAATATAAAGGATGAACTCTATTCACACGTATCTCTAAGTATCACCTAAAATTATTTTTTGCTATGTTTACTATCACAGTATTATGAAATATTATAGAAATTTTTGTAGTTTATTAATAATTCCACGCTAATTCATTTTCTGAATATTTTTTATCTCTATTTCGAAAATAATAATATATCGTCACTTTATGGCTGTCAACATATCTCGATCCGAGAAGTTAATACTTTATGATAAAACATCTTAGAAAATCTATACCCAGAATTATTTTTGCATAGAAACACTTCAAGAATTTCTTCATATTTAATTTAGTGAATTCAGCCTAATAATTGAACTTATCCAAAAGCCTTCCTTCGATATTGGTTCACAAGACTATGTAGTTACTTCTCTTTTCTATTTCCTCGATATGCTATTTTAACGTACGTTGTAATACGGAAGATAAGTATCATTGATCAAATTTATTTTTCTTTTGTTAAGTGGAAAGATTTTATAGCCAAATTTATGGAAAAAAAACTCCAGTTCTCCTTACTTGATAACTACTTGCGCTCGTGTAATATTTTTGTACCACGCGATCGATATTATTCCCTTTCCTATGATAATATATTACTAAACCGCCTGATTGCGGTTGCATCAGGTAATGAGGTTTTTGTTATGAGTGAGAGTAAATGGGCAGATAAATTTTACCGTTATATATTATTGAATTTAATTAGTTATCGTGTTATAATAAAAGAAAGGAAAAAAATTAAACTGACTTCCATATTTTTAAATAGTGCCAGTGTAATCTCCTTTCACTTTGATCTAACAAGGTTTAGTTTTATTTAATTATTAAAAAAAAATATTAGAATCAAAAATTTATTTAAATGAGGAATATACCTTTAGAACAATAAGTAAAATTGTAATATTCGATTAGGTAACCCACGTCGGTACAACGTATAAAATCGTACATATCTAAATTTTGGTATTATTATTTGATACTCATTACGGTACATAGAGAAGTAACCGGGAATATTCTTTCCGTGAATTACTCCAATGCATAATTTTTTTAATTATAAATTACATTTCACACCTTTTTTTATAACTTTGCGAATAACTGGCACTTTTTTTCTAGTTCCACTTTCCTTCAATTGTATACTAAAATAAAGCCTGTTAAGTGGCCTGCTAAGTGAGTATCGAGATATACATAAAATTAGTATACAGTATACAGTAGTCTTGGAGCATTCGGTTTCAAACTTTCAAGAGAGCGAAAATTCAAAATTTTTATGTACCTGAAACGGTAGAATCTAGGATAGCGTAATCAGGAGAGGCAGATGTAACGAATCCTCAAATCTTCTTTTTTTGTATTGGGGCTACGTAGCCCTTAAAAGTAAATGAAAATAAATTATGTAAATATAATATACTATATAGATTTAATTAATGATACTTAACTGTCTGTTGAGATAATTGATAAGAATAATATTATTAAAAAAATAAAGCTGATTTTCATTTAAAACAAAACGTTAGTTGAAGAAAGTGAAAATAGATATATTAGCACTATTTCAAAAAGGAGGGATTAGTTTCATTTTTCTCTTTTCTTTTTTATATTAATGTGTAACACAATAAATAATAGAAAAAGGCCAATTCACAAAAGTAAGACTATTTCATATATTATCATAAGTATATTCTCTTGTACATAGCAAATTGATAAAAACAATAGCACAGATAAAAAGTATATTACAATATTTTGGTTCTCATTTTTTCTTATTTTCTCACTTTTTACTTGGACTTATCAATTTCATTGTCAAGAACAGAACAAAAACTCAACAAATTAAAGAGTTTTATTGTAGTATTTTTGGCCACGTTTTGTTATATAAGTTTACATAATAAATAACGTACTTAAACCGTTTCCTCGATATAAAGTATCTTAATAATATGCGCATCAAAATAAAACTGCTGGAAGTTACAACTATACTCTATTTATCCTACAAATAAAAGTTTTATTTAATTGATGAAATATCTCAGTATTTATTCAATAAAATAATAAAACTAATTTAATTTTTGCACGAAAACATTTAAGCGGTTTCGTTTTTTTTTGTTAACAACGTATTGCTCATAAAATTAAATTTATCTATGTAATTGACTATACGTCGATTCGTCTTGAATTTTATTTTAATGAAAAAATTCCTTTTACACTTATATCTAAAACTACTCCCAGTAACAATGATAAGAACTTTAATTAAAACGTGAGTGAAAAGACAAAATTTCGTACGATATTGTTGAAGTCCATTATTTATTTTAAAATTCTTTATACATTTTGTATGTATACAAAACTCATGATGATACGTTTCAAATATAAATTAACAATGGGTATCAAAGGCAAAGATAATATATGTGTAATGATACCATCGCTATTATCGAGTAGTAATTTGTAGGGGAACACATGTTCTGAAATAATAAGAAAAAAACTATAATAACTTAAACACGTACTCAACAGTACTTCAAAGGTTTGTTAGTTTTGCAATTAAAAATTTAGCGGATGCTAAATTCCATTCATGTTTCTTAATGATGATATGTTTGAAAAGAAAAAAAAAATTGGTCTGTTAATTATTTCAGTTGTAATAAAAAAGTATATATTATTTCAGTTATAATAAAGTAATTAAAAGTAAATCTTCAACATTGCAAGTGGTTTATAATTTTTTTAGGTTATAAGTGATAAATCAATCAAATGACACGTGTTTGAAAAGTTATCAAGGTAACGATTGAATAGCTTACATTCACAGTCCGCACTATTGTTATTCAGACTTTCTGTTTATCGATTAGCTTAGTTTATCGATTAGTTATAAATTTATCCTCAATCTCCGCACTTGTTTGGTCGTTTTCTGATTTTTCCACAATATCTGCGTCCTAGTTAGTTTAAAATTAGTGATTTTCAATCATCAGTATCTCAAAAATTAATTCAAATGGATGACTTAACAGAAAAAAAACTAACTTCCAAGTTTGTAGATCAAACAGATTTTGCGTTACAAAGGAGTAGAAAGTAGCCCCAAATGATTTGTGGTAATAAATATTCCTTGATAATATATTTGTATTGTGACTTTTCAATCAAAATTCCATTGAGGATTTGTTAAAGTCATTACAATTTCTTTCATATTATTTCAAAACACGTTTTCCCCCACAAATTGCAACCCGAGAACGTTTATGTTTTCTTTACTTTTTTTTTAATTCTGCACAATTGAACGTTTCTATTGAAACATAAGAAAATGAGAAAAATGGACATTTATTTACTATCTGTGTAGTTTTTATATTAAAACATTAGTTTTTATATTTTTAAATAATTTTAATCCGATTTTCTTCAGCAAACGTATTTTTTTCTAAATAAAGTCGTGTTTGCTTTTGTAGTAAAGTTATTTTCAGCATGTACCATGAGTGATAATTGTACTTAGCATCATTAAAAAATTGTAAGTCAATACAATAAATTGTGTTGACTTTTCCCTTTCATTATAAAAATGCTAACATAGCTATGACCTTAAAAACCCAGAGCACTATTCTTTTTCCGATACAAATACTTAATTAATTTGCAAAAATTTATTCGAATTGTTTTTACTTGCACTTTACGAAATTTTACTCGAAATTAAAGTTTAATATTCTGGAGGTTTAAACCTGAAACAACAGAAAAATTAATTAGAGTAATAGATCTAATTTAAAAGTTTTGTAGCCGAGGGGCAAAAACGGATTTCGGATAGTTTTGTCGTATCCGCCCATCTGTCTGTCAGTATATAATACCGTTGTTGTTATACGCTGTGTTCTATAGTGTAAAATCTATGTGCATGCAATTAAACAATCAAAGGATTCTTACGAAGAGCTCAATTATTATGTAGTAAAATCTCAAAATATTTTTTTAATGTGCACTTTGGATCGAGTGGTGTATTATTAGATACATTTTTTATAATGGTATTAATAGTCCATTGACCATTTTGCATTTTTAAATTCGGTTAGAAAAATATTAAACTTCAAATTGGCATGCCATGTTTCCTTTGATCCTTTACTTTTTTAAGAATGAGTCTGAAAACCTTAAGAACATTTTAATAAAACCTGTTTCGGTTAATTTGGATCGAAATGCTATTTTTAAATTATTTTTCAGTATATTTCTGAAGATATAATGTCTGAAGCATGAAAAAAAATTTTAAATTATAAAAAATATTTTTGAGATCCTACAGACTTATTAATCGATATCCAGCTCTGTATATAGAATTTAAAAAAAAAATAGTTAATTTGCCTCCCTAAAATTTTGAAATGAATTCTTTTAATTTTCTTGTGCGATTTGTGCGGATTAATGTTTTATTACTGTACCAAATTTCAAGTTTCCACATCAAGTGATTTATGAGAAAAACGACATGTCGATAATCTTCTAAAGGTTCTACTTTTTTATTATTGTACAGAATCCTAAAAATAAAAGCATTAGATATGCATTATTGATATGCCTAATGATTCAAGTAAAGTAACTGTAGAGTATAATTTATAACGTCTAGAAAAATATTCGGAAATATTTTTCTCTCTAACACATAAAGAAATAGGTGATATTTCATGACCAAAGTTTTACAAATAAAAAAAAATTAAATTGGACAAAAAGGCAGCTGAACGGTGACCATGATATCTCATTCTTAAAATATCTGACAATAAACTAACTTCCTTAAAACAAAGAAAAATTGTCTGGCAAAGGCAGGTATCAGAATTGGGAAAATAATATGATCGTATACAAATTGGTACACATAGAAACACCGTCGTTGTGTCATTTGAATTTAATAAAATTATTCCATTTGTTCTTCTTGAATTTTGGTCAACGTATAAAAAAGTATTATTACAAGAAAACCCAAATAACTCAGTCGGGTATTCCTGGCACAATGAATAAGTCTTTAGATGCATTATAATTCTAAAAAGCTTGTGATATTTTCCCTTTTTTTTCCTTAATTCTCACCTGTTTTTTACCTCTGGGGACGGGCTTAACCTATCACAAATTCGTTTTGTCATCGACTTTGTAATTGTGACTTGCACAAGAAATAATTTGAACTTATATTATCTTCGTAACGTTTAACAGTGTACTGTAGTTTCCTTAACAATACCTGCAAACACGTCGTTTTATTGACAGCAAGAAATTATTTATATGCAAATTGTTACAATCTGCGATTAAATCTATCAAATAATTATATTTATTCACATCTCAATCTTCACCGTTTAAATTCTGCTACCCAACAACCAGGTGTAGAATGAGCTGGATCGCTATCACCAAAAGTCTAGTCAATAACTAAAATAATTCCTTATTGGTATTTTTTAGGCACTTTGTAACTGCACAAATCCATTTTTATCTATAATTATTTACATCAAACCAATAAATATTACTAAAAGAATTTTTCAAAACAATAAGACACAATTTAGTACCATTTATTTACCGTCATGATATTTACCGTCAATAAAGCATTTTGTTTCTCGTCAAAAATCTTAAGAAACTATTTATTGCCTAGTATAGCGTGTTACATATATCTTCAGTTTTACTTGAACTTCATGAAATACATTATTTTATTTTTGAGAAGTTAATAGGTATGATGTAGAAATTTCACTACCTAGAGAACAGAACTGAATGAAATGAAAAATTTTGTACCATTTTCTTCTAAACAGAAAATCATATTTTTTATATAAATACCCAAGAAAGGAAAAGGTAATACACCATTCTAAATACCCTTCATTTTGTTCAGAGATTTCTTCACCTCATTCAACCGGTTGCAGTCATCTTAATGAGATTAAAACCCCATTAGGGTTTTAATTTCTTTCTTTTCATCGATTTCAGTAGTATAAAAAATAACTTTTTAAAATTTGAGATCAACATTTTGAACCATTCTCAAATGGGGAGTTTAAGAACGCGTACGTAACGCATCACGTAGATATCGTGCTTTAAATAATTGTGATGATCGTTCATTCGAATTTTGCTATAAGTTTATTATGCTCTATAGCTGCTTTATGTATATTTGTACGTTGTGTGGATAAAATCGAATTGTTTTTTATAAGTATAGTTTAAATTTGGTTTTATTATTTGTGTTTTTTATCCAGTACAGTATACTGCATACTGCTTCTACTGTACGTGATGTACAATAGAAGCAGTATGCGGTTTTTTATAAGATACAATTGATAGCTTATAAATCGAGCATTTTATCAGTGAACCGCATACTGCATTTTAAATATGAACTTCACATCGGTCATATACTTATACAAAGTACAATTAAGTCCAGCGATAGAGTCACAATGTAGGATGTGAAAAACTGGTAACCGATATAACTGACATATTACGTCGCCTTAGTTTCCTTATTAATGTTTTCGTTCTTTCGTAGTGTTTTATTACGAAAGCCATATTGGAACTCAAACAATAGTAATTGTTAGATTAAATCATTGCATCATTTTCTGTAGCCTACATTTTCCATAATTGATTTCTATGCAAACATTTCAATACACAGCAAAACTAAATTATGTCTTACTGATATTTAACAAACAGAACATGTGTTAGAAAATACTAAATATGAATAAATCATTTCAAAAATCATAAAAATGGCCAAGCACGTTTTGAAACACGCATAAAATATAGTTTTCCAGTTGTATGTGTACCTCTTGCGATTATTAATGTACCTTGAACAATTTTATTCAAAATACTGTAATAAATAAGTTCTTACATTACAAAGCTAATTAAGACTTTAAAGTTTTAGTTCTCAAATGTAAATACAACTTCGTCCAATTTTAGTAAATTTTGAAATAGAAAGTACAAAGAAAAATAAATGAAGACTTTTAAAAAAATTACTGAAATTACGCTTCGATTGAGAATTGGATTAAATTTAATAACATAACACATTCTTAAATCAATTCATTACTGTGGAAATATTATTGAGGTTCTATACATTTAAGCTAAAGTAGAACCATCATGGTGGAGCTGGGTATCTGTTTTCTAACAGCTGTGGACTTAAAATACAACAACTAGAATTTCAACTAGGGTGCTTGTTGTTAAAATTATAGTTGTTGAATTATAGATAATTACATTTATTTCAAGGTTCATCATTATTTAACATATTTCTAGAAATATTTTTATTTATCATCGAAACGGAGTCAGAAAATAGGAACTGAAAATTAAAATTTTTGTGGTCAATGATTTAAATAGGCGAGCACACCGTAAAATCTAAAATCTTTCACACCGATCTAATATATTTTATTTATTACAGAAAAAAAAACAGTTTCAGACTTTTATAGTTTTTGGCAAAAAAAACTATTTCTTATCCCCTATTACATATATTCAATACTCACCACAGAAACAACGCATTGATAGAATAAGAATAGGGTAACAATTTGTAAACTTTTAAATTAAATCTGTGTTGTAAAAATATAGATTAGTGAATTATTGAACTATCGTTTTGCTCATTTGCCATATTACAAGTACGGTATAGTGTTATTTCCTGGATTTAAATGCAAAGAAATGGGTAATTTCACAATTAGCAAAAAAAAATCAAATTTTGTTAGTATAATGCGTTAAGAAATTTATTACATTTTACAACAAGAAATATATGAAGGTCCATTTCCTAAAACTGATGAACAGGCGACAGTGAATGCAACGACTATCGATGACATATTTTTTATATTACGGACAGTTTAACCAATACTGAAAGCTTTTATAATATGTGAAATGGAGCAAACTTGCATTTTCTGTCTTGTTTTATCCAATGAAAACACTGAAATATAATGGGCCCTGTCTTCTTTGGAGTCTTTCACATTATCTTTTCGAAGGCAATCAACGCTTCCTCTATATCCCGGAAATCATAGTCCTCGCAAATTCTATTTTATTCTTGGAAATAAATGGAAATAGCATTATGCACAATCAGGACTGTATGACGGAGGATCTAAATATTTACACCCAAAGTAATTTCTCTTAATCCAGCAAACGAGGAAACTATATTTTTACCAGCACTACGTCCTTTCTTCATTTTCGTAGGCAGATATGCAGAAGGAAAAACCCACTATGGAGTCTGCCTCTTATGTTTCAGTGCATAAATCTACATTTATAACCGTACTTTCTATTTATAACTGTACTTTCGTCATCCGCGATGATGTCGAATACAGCATTTGTGTAACACCCTTCAAATTTTTAGTAACATTTTGCGATACCAAGCAACGCGGCGACATTTTCAAGTTTTGGTTTGAATGGTCAATTCTAAGAACTTTCAGTACTACCCTCGTGTGAATCATTGTAAATGTGCTTTTATAAATTGTTGTGTCTTGATAAACAGTAATGGTTAAAATTTTTAAAGAAAAAGAAACTAATTATAATTTATATTATGTCCAAAGTATGGGTACCCTAGGCGAGCGAGTTTTATTCGGACTTGGCAGATTCATTTTTATTTTTGATCAAACGGGTATTAACAAATTTTTTTCCTATAAGTATTAAATACTTGACAAGATATACACGAAAATATAAATTTTACTGATATCCTTGGTAACAATAATAATGGGGAAATATTGCGTATATTCTTCGTTGATACTATAATTGTATTTCTTAATTATCAATTTATTCCCAGTCTCGTTTTTGTAAATCATGTAAAGATAATTATAAAGAATTTGCAATTAAAACCAAACTACAAATTATATAGTATTAATGTCATCAATGAAAACGATATCAGAATATTTAAAATTGTGTTCCATAAGCATGAAATGTGGAGAAAATTTATTAGCGTATAGTGTTTTATATCGCCTAGTTACACCTAAATATTCTAGAGATTAAGAAATACGCGCAATTATGTGATCAATGTGAATCGGCACCGGAAATTTGTTCCATCGCTGGTCGATGGCCTCAGCGTCCATTTCCGTCCATAAACCGTACTTGGTTAATTACTTCCTGTTGTTTTTCTGTTTCTTATTTAATCATTCATATTGTCAATGCTTATATGAAATAAGGACCTTCAATAAATTGGAAAAGAAGTTTAGTTGCAGAAATGGAAAAGATTGGATTGTAAATATGTATAAGAAGGATAATGTAATTACCTGTTTTATGTCAACATAAAAATTGGTATTGTGATAAAGTTTCACATACAATATTTTACGTATAACGTTAGGGAGCACTTGAAAATTTGTTATTTTGAGATCAAATTCGAAAAAAGTTGAAATTGTAAAATGTTTTCACAAAGTGTCAAAAATCTTTTAGATAGAAGTATGATTTCGAAATAAAAGGATGATGAAATTATTAATTTTAAATCAATCTTCGCAACGGAAGTATTGAAGACCAAAAAACTTTAATTAAAATAATTTAATTTTTTGTCATTAAGAAGCGCTCCTAGTAATGTAATAAGCTCCGGAAACTATGTGCAGCTAGGGAGTAATATAGAAAATATATTAACCCAATGCCTGCAGGACCGCAACTTCATTTTTATCTTGCTGTATTTTTTATTTAATTGTTGTGCCTTTAATTAAATATTTCTTTGAAGTTAAAAGTATAATATTTGTTAAATTAGGTTTTAAAATACTCATACTTTAAATTTAACACGTACCGTCAATGCGTTACATATTTTGAACAAGAATTGGTTACATGAAGAAAGAAAATTTAATTTCATTTTAATTTTGTTACGATTTCATAGTCGGAATATTAATTTATTTTTATACCTAAAAAAATTACTTAACACCGGTACCATTGAGAGTATCTACATATTTAGGTATCTCTTTATTTTTTTTTGTACACCTCTGTTTTAAATCACTTCTATGTATGTTAAGATTATCATATACAACATTTTATATGTGTATATTTCCCTCTTATTTGTATATATACCAAATTATAATTGAAGTGGGAATAATTTTTCAGTATAAAAAATAATCACATGCAGGATAAAAACTAAGCTAGTTTAGAATTTAAAAAAAACTTAAACATCGTTATTACTTATATTACAAAGGATTTATAAACGCGGTGTGACCACATGTTTATTTACGAGTATGACAAGAAAGTACTTGAATTTCCCATTCAATGAAGAATCCTCGTATTATCGAGTATTATGGATAACATTTAATTTTTTTATGTCACTCTGGGAAAGATCATTATTGTTTTAATAATTGTTGCCAAAATGAAGACGCAGAATTGTATATAATTGGACGTAAATTAATTTGTATTTTTAAATTTCACGTTTAATTCTACATGTACATTTAATTTTATAGTATTCACTAATATTTCTAACTATGCACTGACTAAATTTTACCATTATTGAGTGTAATTTGTGTAATACTATATTTTTTAAGTTACACTGGTAATAATCATTCTTCTCTTAAGTTATTGTTATTACAAAGAAGCGTAAATTACGATTTAAGAAAATAGTAATATAAATTAATATTTTTTTAACTAACTTCAAAAAAGCAAGAGGTTCTCAATTCGACTGAATTTTTAATGTATTTTACCTCATATGCCAATTTGGATTATAATTATTGTTTTCTTTTAAGAATTTACTTCTAACATGATCTGATTAAAATTTGGTAAGAACTAACTATGGAGTTTTATGATATACAATAGAATTTCCCAAAATTTAACAACACGGATTCCGTAATAAAGTTTGGTTGATATATTTGGACAATTTGTACGATTATTTTTTTTCGGAAAGGTACACACCAGTTGGGTCTTATGAAAATTTCGTTACAATCTAGCCAAGGAAATTAAAGGTATACCACAGGATCCCTCAACATTGAACAGCACAAGTGTCGTAATCGAATTTCTATGATTTCGCTCTAAAGGTTATGAGACATGACAAAGAGCTGTGTAAATTTGCTCTTAAGTAAATTCAGGATGGAATAATGAAGCCAAAAACTGGTAATAGGAAAGTTCCTATTACCAGTTTTTGGCTTCATCCTTATAAGTATCAGTGATGAGGAATAAACTCAAAGAGTTTGAACTCATTTGGTTTGTCTTAACGTGGTAAGAATTAATAGTGTAGAAAAGTAGGTAAGTATGTACAGATGAATACGATATAATTTCAAATTTTGATCCAAAAATCCTGATGCTGCAGATGAACGAAATATATTAACACCATTACTAAATGGTACATATTAGAATAAAAAACTTAACTATGAAGATAAAAAATTTATTATCTATTTTTGGTACATCCATTTGAATTTTAGCCATTTCAAATATATTATATTCGTTATTTTGTTTGCAACGTATTTTTTTATTTTTGTTAACGTTTTTATATAACGGTATTACATAGAATGTATCAAATGGTATTGCATATATCTGGTAATGCATGTCCACTAAATACCGTTATGCTGCAAATTTATACATAAACAAAAAATAAAATTTCGAAACTTTGATTTTCTCCTCTTTTTCCAAGCTAATTGCATTTGAAATTTATTAAAGTATATTAAATATGTTATAGAATCATATGTTTTTTTCCTTAACTGCACAAATGACTTAGAATTTTTACGAAAGTAATTTTATTACTTTTAGACACTACACTAGCCTCTTCTGTTTGCTGCTTTTAATTGTTTAACCTTTTACGTTGCCTTTTACGTCTAGCATTGAAATAGCTCCAAAATTAACGATAACATAATTATATATTAGAAAAAATTATTAGTCTTTTTTAATTATTTTTCAACTTTTTAAGCTAATAATAAGAATTGCATTTTATTATGACTTCTTTCGTGAGACTTTTCTTCAAATTACCTGAATGTTTAAGATATTATAACTCATTAGTACATGTAATTCTATTTTTGAAGGCTTTTGAGATCTAACTTTTAGAATTAATAATAGATAGGAAAAAGTTAGGGTAAGTAGGAAAAATTATAGGCCGTAACAAAATGAAAAGAACTAATTGCAATGAATTTTATTCCTTGGACAAAATGTGTTCTTTGCATATCACATTTGTTTCCTCGGTGATCTTAATTTCTATAAGTTTTGGAGAGTTCTCTAAAGTTAAGAGAATCTCTTTCAGCGAAGAGGTGATCTAGCAACAATATCGTTGTCATCAGATGAAAGAATAGACGAACAGATATCATTGCCGCAACAATAGGTTTCGGTTCGGATATTTTGGATGCGGTACCCTAAATACGTGCAGGCTGAAAGGTTGTAAAAGCTGCAAACACTTCACACCTCTCTAAGTCTTCGTTTATGGCTATCTAATCCGATGAACAGGCTTGTAGAAAATCTACAATGAAGCAATTATCTAAAGTAGCTTCCCTAATTTTTTTACCAAAAGTATTAATATATTTACATACATATTAGTCCTTTAACGGTAATTTTAACAAAGACTTATAATATTTCCGAATCCAATGTGTTAAATTTAATACTTCTCAATTTATCTTTGTTTCTTTCACCTGCCAAATTGCTCTTGGAAACTGTGTGCTTTCGGACTTAGAAATCAAACTTTTTGGTGATTTGTTTTACACCCAAAATAACTTTCAAGATAGCGAATAACTTTTTAATGAACTTAATTTTTTTTGTTTTGTCGTTAACGTGATACCAACAGCATATCAGATCTTCCTCTAAAAAACCTTGTGGCCGACAAAAAGACGAAAAGCTCGAGTACAGGTTTTTTCAATAAATGTTCCTTTCTCTATTTCAATAACAGACACTGATGTACGATACATCCGCATTGACTACTCAATGGGATTATGTACAGTCAAATTTGTTTGTTATTTACTTTTCCTTTTCTTGAATAAAATACCTAAAGAAAGAAAACCTTTTTACCTATAACAAATTACGACTACAACCTCGTAATTGCATTATTCCAGGTAATATCTGACTGAAATAATTTATATGAAGACTGTGACTTAATATTGTATGTAGTGATATTATTTTAAAAAGAAATTTATAAACATTCTAAATCTATATGTTTTATGATCTGTCAAATAGTGTTTCTATCAATGTTGGAAATACCCATAACTTGTTTTCTCAGTAAACAGTTCTACTTATATTAAATGTAGCAGAGCGTTAAAACTATGTATATCTCAATAGTTAATATTCAAAAACATTAATAAAGATATTGCAGAGAGGATAAGTTAGGCAGATAGGATAAAAATGTAATAGATAGAGAGGACAAAAAGTTCGTGGCCTGACATACAAATGTCTATTTGATTTTTGCAATACTACCCGCATTAAGCCCATATATTTTTTGGCTCTCACAGTATAAAATTTTATTTCCTGTAGCATTTAGGATTTTTAAGTTATAACGTGTTAAGCGAGGCCAAGTGCAACGTCTATAGAAAATGGACAAAATTGAACAACGTGTGGTGATCAAATACTTGTTTAAAAAGGGATTAATACAAAGGAATTAACACAAGGGCACGAAGGAAAAGTTTTCAGGAGAAGCAGGATTTTTTCACTTGATCTTTAAAAATATTGAAGGACATGATTTTCCTGATGTCAGGATCCAGGTGATTCTAAATTTTTGCTGCTTGGACAGTGAAGAATTTTTCGTAATTGGTAGAGGAGTGCTCAGAAACAAATAGGGTGAGTGAACTTTTAGATCGTAGCCCAAGGCCGAAGCAGACAAATCTTTAAATTTTCCAGTAAGATAATTTGGGGTTTGATGATTTTTATTATATTAAAAAGAAGTGTAAGTATGTGAAGTTGGCGTCGATCACGGATCTTCAGTCATTTGAAAAGTGACCTGTATTCAGAATAAAGATCATATGTTCTGAGGCCGAAGATGTACCGGTTGCATAAATTTTGAAAACGTTTCAACTTATAGGAATATTCTTCATTAAGATCAGGATAGCACACATCTTCATAGTCAGATTGTGGTATCAAGAGTGTTTGACAAAGGTAGATTTTCTTTTTAGTCGGCAGAAAATGTTAAAAATGTGTCAAAGGGTCTAAATACGGCGCCTATCATTATTTACTTGAGAGCGCCAACTAAGATTTTGATCAATCAGTGGGTCCAGGTTTTTAACAGTTTATGTATATGGTATTATTGTACTATTCGGTAACTAGATTGGTTACTTTATAGATCAGTCTTTCGCTAACAATGATAATAGCTTGAGACTTGCTTGGGTTAACTAAAGGCCCATTTCATGAGCCCACTGACCAATTGAAGCGAGATCTTGATTAAGGATGTCGATGGTTTTAGATAAAGAATGGAGGTTCAAATGCTCATAGATTTTTAAGTCATCAGCATAGAGATGATAATTGCTACAGATATTTTTAAAAACATCATCAATGAATACTAAGTAAAGGAGAAGAGATTGAACTCCTCCTTGCGGTACAACAGCTATAAGATCAGTCCACTCATAATACGTATTTGATTACTTAACACATTGCCTGCATCCATGGAGATATGAACTGAACTACTCAATTGAATTTTGGGATATATTAAGATATTTCATGCGGACAAGAACAATATTGAAGTCAGCAGAGTTGAATGCAGTGCTAAAATCAAAAAGCACAAGGAC
The DNA here is from genome assembly GCA_039881145.1 of Druceiella hillmani. Lineage (NCBI taxonomy): Eukaryota > Metazoa > Arthropoda > Insecta > Lepidoptera > Hepialidae > Druceiella > Druceiella hillmani. The sequence goes on from JAYKKI010000012.1 coordinate 20,665,207, forward strand.
AGTATCTTGTGTAATATCCATAGCCGAGCGTATATCCTCAGCAACCTAAACAAGGGCTGTTGAGGTATTGTGACTTGCTTTAAAGCCAGATTTAAGGATTGGATGTTAAGATTTGGATTTAGAGACTTATGAGCATTGAAGAAAGTAACGAGTTGATCATGAATAATACGTTCAAAGACTTTGGATAGAATCAGTAGAAAAGATATGGGCCAAAAACCCTTGGGTTGCGTAGGTGATAGAATGTTAAGAACGGGTACAATATAGGCTTTTTTCCATTCCAAAGGGAACACTCCAGTTATTAAAAATGTCAGAGATGACCGGAGCCACAATATCTATTAGAGCATTAATATTTAAACCATCAATTTCCATGGATTTGGATTTAATATGAGCGAACTCAAAATATCATTTTTCAATGAACTCGGATTTTCTAAGATTTCGGCTAGGTAGGTCTCTAGATTGCTTTCAGTCGAGCAAAAACGAATTCGGCTCACAATTATTCGCGACAGTTTGAAGATGTTTAAGGCTGACCCGCAGATTTTCTTAACCGCTTTATTACTATGGAAGAAACTTGGATTCATCGCTTTATTCCAGAGTCCAAACAAAAATCCAAGTAGTGGAAAAAATCTAATTGACCAAACCCAAAGAAAGCAAAGGCAATTTTATCAGCTGGCAAGGTGGTGGCGTTAATTTTTTGGATGCTGAAAGAGTCATTATAGTGGACTATCTTGCAAAAGGTGACATAATAAACTAAATATACTATTGAATCCCACTGCATTGTTTTCGAAAAAAAATTAAAGAAAAATGTCCAGGATTGTTCAGAAAGAGTTGTATCACCAGAATAAAGCACGCGTTCACACATCTATTAAACCCATCGTTCAAATTCGTAATTGTGGTTTTATATTAGTGCTCCGCCGGGCTTATTCTCCTGATTAGGTACTTTCTTACTTTTATCAGTTTCTTAACTTAATAAAGCACCTTGGAGGCTTAAAATTTTCGTCAATCAAACCCCAAACATATATATATATATATATATATATATATATATATATATATATATATATAATAAATATTCCTGAAGAGAACAAAACTTGCTAAATATGTTACAAATATTAATTATTATGTGTATATGTATATATTTATATATATATATATATATATATATATATATATATATATATATATATATATATATATATATATATATATATATATATATAATATATACATATACACATAATAATTAATATTTGTAACATATTTAGCAAGTTTTGTTCTCTTCAGGAAAATAACGCAGAAAGATGTTTTACTTCTGATATCGTGTGAGAGCCTCGAACCATGTTTGTGCTTAGATACCAGTTTCCATATTAATATCTAGAGAAAAGAAGTTTCGACCAGAAGAAAAAGGCAATAAGGAAACTCCACCCTATCCGATGGGATTTTATTCATTTAAATGTCCATATGAAATATCTACTTGAAATATTTCTTACGTATGATCGACATGACGATAACTACAGAAACTTTGAAGATATAACTATTGGATGGACTGTAGAGAATGACGAAATTACAAATTTCTTTACCAGTTTGAGATGCTAAAATCTACACAATGTTGTGTACATTATGATTTCAGTTAATTTAAATTAGCAAATGGTGCTCCATTTAATAAATATGCAAACCATAAACTGATCCTTATCCGTTTGTATATTTATTACGGTATAATTTTTTAGAAAAGTTGTTACTAACTCTGTTCTACCAATTTTCATTAAGGGTTCAATTAGTTGATATTCTCAAATTAGTTCTAGACGATTTTTGTTTAAAAAATCGAAATGGAACGAGATTCTACTGCAGATAATGTAAATATTTGGTTACAATTTCTTACAGAATTAGCCCTTTTCATGAATTATATCCATTAACTTTTAAACTTGTTAACTTTCTTCAAGATTTCACTGAAAATTTACATCTCATCCTATATATTAATTGCAATTTATCAACTAAATTCAATCTAACTCTGGCATACTTTGAAAACTTTATTCAGGATTTTCCTTTCAAAGAACGTTTAAACGCACTTTCAGTTCAATCAATGAGTACCTGTGACAAATATAATGATGAGTATGAAATGAATGCAAATAAAATTCAATTCAATTTCTTTCGGAATGGATTAATTTGTATAAAAAGTAAAACAACTAAAAAAAATTATTTTAATATTCAAATGATTAGATTATGTTTCTAAATATTGTTGAGAGGGCGTGCACTGTATTGATTCACTTGTTCATAATATTAAAGATATTCGCATTTGAGTGGTTTACAATTGTTTATTCTTCATTCCACGTTTATTGTCAAAGCTGGTTGAAAGTATTCAACTAGTATAAGTGTGCTCTTAATATAAGTATTAAAATATCTAATACAAGGTTTTAAATATGGTACAATTCCGAAATCAAATTGAATAGGAATTAAATTACAATTTTATTTATTTACTCCTAAAGTGGATAAGTCACGTTTTTTCTTTTACAACTCAAATATGAATATATTTCAGAATCATTTCTTAACATGAATATGTAGGAGTACTTAATATGTAGTTTTAATTATCGATATTCTATTAACATTCAAGATGTTTTACTATTTGTTTTATTTCTTTAACTCAATATTTTTTTTTTAATATTTAGCTTAAGAATATAATATATTTACAACCCCCGAAATTAATCTTTGTATAATTAAAAGTAACAATATATTTTTAATTTGAAATCTACTAAAGCTATTTTTAAGGTTTTCTAATGAAAAGGTAAAAACGGAATCCTTATGGCAATACTTCGGTATTCGTCTGTTACTTACATCCACGGCGACACAAATCAGATTTCTGAAACCAGAGGCTAAATTTGATTGTTCATAAGTAAGTAAACCTATACTTAATATTTATGTTTTTATACCAAAGATATTTTTTCTACAGGACTTTCGCCCTAAAGAAATAGCTGCTATATGATTCAATAACATTGTTGATTGTTGTCAGTTATTTCAAGAATAATAAATTATTTTTATAATACATGCTCTTGGGGTTTTAATGACTTCGCTTCTTTACCAACAAGTTTTTACTTGAATGCGGAAAAAATATCTGTAAAAAATTAATACCTGCAAACTTATATAAAAAAAGCAAACTTATATAAAAAACTCAAATAAGACTCGAGCTACAAAATATTTTTGAAATCCTTATAACTAGCCCTTTCAATGGATACCTCACACTATATACAAAACTAGAAAGAAAATTTAATGTAATTAATTTGTACCCTCTAAATTTACCATATAAACATTTAAAAGTACTTACCACTTTAAAACATGAGGGTTAATATTATTTATTACTGCGCCAAATTTTAAGTTTCTACTTCAAATATTTCACACAGGCATTTACGTGATCTTTTGAGGGCTCCATTTTTCCATTTCAAGTACAGTCACATAAAAGTCAACAACGTTTTACCTATTAATATTATTCTCTTGTCTAGAACTTTAACTTTCTACTAGTACATGTTTACCCCCCTGGCCTTGGAACTAATACAAACTCCATGACTCCAACTTTTGATCTAGTTATTATAATTGGTTCTTACTTCAACTAGATACATCACAATTAATTAGTTCTATTCCAGCCAACATGCTCATTTCAGTTTTATTCCTTATTTATTAATAATATTTCCCCTCACATAAACTACTGAATATTGTTCTAGCTATTTATATCTGCGTAATAGGGAACTTCTTGAGTAATTCCCTGGTTATTTACATAAGTCACTTTCCTTCTTGCCAAGATGATGCAACAAAAATTGATAGAATTTTATAGAGAATAGAGATTTAATAATGGTCCATATAATAAAAATAACCTTTAGTTATTTTAAATATTCGTAATATAAATAGTGCTTAAAAACTTATTGACAAATGAGTGGTACACAATTATTTTTTTTGCTGACTTTCCATTGTAAAATTATCTGCCATACCAATTTTACAAATATTTACACGTGTTAACATTAAACTGAATGCTGAAAATTCTTTTCATTTTCAATTTTAATTTTTCTTTTAATGCTGAGAATTCATTTTTTAAACATAATTGGTCGTCCATGGCCTGATCAGTGACGTAATCGGGCTTTCTTTTGAGAATATTAGCCTGTCGCAATTTTGATATCTATCAATTATCTAAACATTGATATTTCTTCTAGTTAAGATCCGATCTGCTTTACAATACTTTTAAAATATGTTACTTGTCCTTTTCTCTAAGGAATATTGTTTTTCCATTAATCTTCTTTAAGACGCATCGATACGATTTCTGCCCGTTAATGAAGATATATCGAAAGCCGCGCCTAACATTAGTTTATTTTTTCAGCAGAGTTAATGTTTTTAAAACAGTGTGAAAATATTTTCTTCGGGAAAATATTAAGATGAAACTATAACCAAAAAGGTGTGAAAATTTTGGATGATGTAAATTTTTCTTAGTCAAAATAAAGTTTTAATATTTTTCTATTGGATAAAAATTAGTTTCTATACCTCGAATGAACTAAATTCAATTCTCTCATTGCAATGTAGTCGGAAGTACTACTGCTTTCGTGCCATCATTTTGATATGTCTTCTAATTTAAAAGAATTGTAATTAAATACAAAGTGAAATCTGATTACTTTTAAATAATCCGTTAAACATAACAAATATTAATTTGTTATGGGGCGTATAAGTGAAATAACAATTGCTAATTTTTATTAGACTGTTACAATATTAGTGACTTATTTTATTAAGATGCTCACAAAAAAATTAAATATTTGACACTAATTTTGAATATGTAATGAGTATGAAAACGATGTCAACCTTTTTAGCTGCCAAAATAGAAATGTCGTTCACAAATTTTGCTAGCTTCATGAAACATCGGTGCTTGAAGTAAAATTATCTTATGGGCTAAAATTTCATAAACTATGGTGGTGGAAAGGCTACTTGGCCCGCTTTCGGGATGCTCAAGTTCTTTTTAATCCCTTTCATTACACCTAATAAATAGCAAAACTATTGTAAGACAAAACATGTTCACGGTGGTCTTTCGGTTTATATAGATATTTGGTATATAAGGTTTTCCCACTTCTTTATAAATACAGTTCACTGAGAGAGGTTTACAATATGTGGAAGGTACATGTTTTAAATTTCAAATACTTTAGGGATACAATTCTCAACACCAGATTCGACACATTTTTGCAGAAATAACAAACGAAACTTTTGATTAACTTTCTTTCTCTTAAATAATATAATTTAGGATATAAAGGGTACTAAGACGAAAATGACCACTTCTATTTAATATAAGTGTAATATACTTGCCAATCAACAAATTTCCTAACATTTTAAAGTTTAAATATTTCTATTTAAATTAATAGATAGTAGCACCAGGTAATATGAATGGAAATAACCAATTTTAAAAAAAAAATTGCTATGCAAATAAAACATTTGCGAGCTTCCTCATTTGTGGGTATCTACTCCTTCATGTTTCTTAAATACAACAAACGAAAAGGTAGTATTATTTTTTTAATATTGCAAAAATCTTGATACATATTTTATAAACATTTTACTGTAGGCATACACTGGTCATACGTGCAGCGTTACATTTTTGTTTTTGGAATATAGGTAGACACAAGCACCAATTTGTACCCAGTACAAAGCTGTATAACCACTGGTTCTTTACTTAATACGTGGAAATTAGGACGATATTAATTAGATAGGTTCCTTTTAGGACGATATTAATGTTTATAAGTATTGTGAAGTATACTTAAGGGAATAACATTTAAAAATATAACGTGTTAGGTCTGTTCTAATTGTCAACAAACACTTTTGAGAAAATTGCTAAAAAAATATATTTGTACAATGTATTTTTGTCATCGTTACCTGTGTATAATCTAAAAAATTTAAACTGGAGACTGATTTATATTAAACTTTTTAAGTAATTTCCTTTCAATTTTATATAATTGACATGGCTCTTAATAAAAATATTAGACAAATCTTTTTCCCAGAAATAAAAAATGAGTATTTAATTATGTAAAAATTATTCGACTAATTTGCGTATTCGATATGTGCAGGGTCAACTAGATATTCACCATCACCTGGATACTACTTCCACCAAGTCACCACTATCTTGAATGCATTTTGTTTTACATATGTGACTCATGATAACTTAGGAATTTTGTGGTAATCACATAAGCGACACTATATGTGTCTTTATTAAGAAGGGGTTTGACAATGCAAGTTGTTAACCTATATTTAAACATCGATTAATTTCGCGGCAATATTTTTATGTAATACGCCACAAATATTTCCATAAGTATAATTAGAAAATATAGATCTCGTTATGTTCATTATACTACTGTTTTAAAGTCCAGGAAGGAAAACCGAAAATATGGTTTCATCGGAATAAATCAGTTTTACATTCTTTTATACAATGCAGTTTTGCTATTTTTCGAAATCGTTATATTAAATTTAAAAAGATTATACTAAAATGAAATTTCTATGTTTTTTCAACATATCGAATAAAGAAAAAAATATTGTTTACTTAAATCGAACTGCATCTTTTATAGGGATCTACTAAGTAAAATAACATTATGACACATCTCTATGAAATGCTTTTTGTAACATAAAACAAGGTTAAACGCGGAAACGGAACCCTTATAATCTCTGCCTCTTAGACCATAAATTGAAGTCGTAGGTATAGAAGTAGAATTTTACACGAAATTAATTAATTTAACATGCAGTAAACCTTTCTGATTTTTTTCTTTTTATAGACCTTCCCTCTTTTATAAGTGACTTAAACTTGACGATGAAGAATGCTTCTTTTCTCAACGTCATATTTTGCATACAATATTTTTTCGTGAGATATGCGTCCCCACAATTTTAATAAGTTTGTCCCACCACATGATTAGTATTAATGTGTACATGGATAGTTGCACATAGGCAAATAAGCTATTTGCATGTTCAATATACCAAATGACGAGAGAATAAAAATAATGGTAAAAATAAATAAAATTAACGATGAACATTATAACATAAGTGATAGCTTTAAAGTAAAAAGTCTGACACTTCGGTGGATTAAACGAATTTTAGATCTTGATCAGAGCAATAATGATTGATAATATTTGTATTTCTCGATATGTCATGGCAGATATCATTTTTATTGTTGTTTACTGATTCTGATAAACTTGTTAAGTTAAAGAGATTTACAGGAACACAATCTATTTTGACTGTAGACTCTAGTAAAACAGCTTCTCTGTTCTTTATTACTGTTCTAAATGGAATAATTATAAATCTATTGCCTTTATCATTTTCACGCTATCCAATAAATGAAGCTTTCTGTATTTTAGGATACCATTTCCTTCTTTTCTCCTTTGGAATATGTATCATAGCTTCACAGTCGAATATACTTAGATATTCAATATTTGGTTTCTATTTAGACCACATCTTTTCTGAAGTTTTGAATCCGACTGACGGAGTCGGAGCTCTGATATTGAGATAAATAGCTGTATGTATTGCTTCGGCCCAATATAGATGAGGTAAGTTTGCTTCATAAGCAGACATTTAGGCTTCTCTACGAGGCTTTGGTAATTAATTCTGCGACTCCGTTTTACTCAGGTGTATAGGGCTTGATTTTCTGTTGCGCAATACCAACGTACTTTAAATATCCCTTGAAGTGGTTGTTATCATATTCAAGGGTATTTTCGGAGCGAATATATTTTATTTGGCAATCTACTTGCTTCTCCACTTGGTTTTTAAACTATTTAAACTTGACTAAGGCTTCAGATTTTCTGTAAAAAATAAACAAATACCTTCTTGGAATGGTGGTCTATAAAGATCATGAAACGCTCAGATGCTCCTAGTGACATGGTCTCCATAGAGACACAGATATCGGAATGGACTAGTTCAAGTAGTTTGGTAGCTCTTGCATCAGTATGTTTCAAAGACAAGCGTGTTTGTTTGCCCTTTAGACATGTCACATAAGTTAATTTGTCTATTTTCTTGGATAATTGAGTGTTACCCGCAATTCTTTTGATATCTTGAACATTGAGATGTTCCATCCGTTGTTGCCATAAAAATATCTTGCTTATCAATATCAGTATGCATTATCGGAATATTAATTCAGCCCTTACATATTGTTAAGCGAGCTTGCTGTGCCGACTACCTCATTATTTTTATATAATATTTCACAATCTTCATATTTAAACTTCACTTTATCACTATTTTTGGTTATTTGACTAACTGATGGTACCTGAACTTTTTAATGATAGAGAATCGTCATTTGCTACCGTAATTGTTTTTACGAATGGTACTTTCTCTCCTCGTAGTAGATTATCATGTTTGGTCACATTCGTTGAAGCGCAGGAGTCTTGCGTACCATCAGTGTTACCTTCGATTCTTTTGATATCTTGAACATTGAGATGTCCCATTCGTCGTTGCCATAAAAAATATCTTGCTTATCAACATCAGATATTCATCATCATTCATTATCATCATTATTCATTATCGTAATATTAATTCAGCGCGTACATATTGTTGATTAAGCTTGCTGTGACGATTACCTCATTGTTTTTATAAAATATTTCACAGCCTTCATAATTAAACTTCACTTTAACAACATTTTTGGTTATTTGACTAACTGATGGTAAGTTTGTTGCCAATTCAAGAATATATGGTACACTTTACAGCAATATTTCCTTGCAACTGACCTCTGTTGTCACTAACGGCTAGACTTACTTGACCTGAACTTTTTACTGATAGAGAATCGTCATTTACAACTATAATTGTTTTTACGAGTGGTATTTTCTCTCCTCATAGTAGATTATCATGTTTGGTCAGGTGCGTCGAAACGCCAGAGTCTATATAACAGGCATAACAGTTACCAATAGAAGCTATGAAAGCAGCGGAAAAATTTGACCTTTATTGATGTGATTACTTCTTTGACCTGCACTTTGTACTTATATGTCTTCATTTATTACAGTTGAAACAGTGAGGACCTTTAGGCATTTTTACTTATGGTTAGCGGACTTTCGATGGGTAAAAGGTTTATAGGTTCATGAGTTTATATGAATTAGGTAAACGGGAGAGTAGTAATGTGCCCAGCCAGTCATCATCTACTTTAAATCCTATGGGTCTCACTTTGTAAACCGTTGTCATTATTTTGCTCATATATTCCTCTAAATTTTGACATTCAGCCAGATTAGTTGCACATTACTTATGAAGTAAACCCACACGGCGAGTTAGCTCTGACTCATCAAAGGCGCACCAAGTTATTTCACACTTCTTAGGTAAATTTGGCTTCTTGAATGTGGACGTAGTTTGTCGAATCAGAAAGTAGAATGATTTTTCACTTAACGCTTTTACACTTTTCTTTGAATTTACAGGTGTTTCACCTTCTATACAATCCCACAGTTCTTCGTGCTCGAGGTAAGTTCTCACGGCGAATCTCCACGTAGCATAATTTTCACGGTCGGTGAATTTTTCAGTAATATTCAATGACACTAGATTGTTTCAAATCATCTTTGCGTTTGTTTCAGGAATTTATATATGTACTAACAAGACTACGGTGCGTCGGTGAGGTTATGTTTCTTTGTCGAATTTTAAGTTTTGTTGTGTTAATCAAACTTGGTTGCGCTTTTCACTTTTACTAGGGCTTCTTGGCCTTATAACTTAATAATTTTAAAGTAAAATGTCGGGCACTATGGCGGCTTAACACGGATTTAATAAAATTTACGTACAACGACATACAGTACAAGAAAAGTGAGCATAGCGAGTAAGCCATGGACAATATATCTTGATTTGTTCGTTATTTCAATAAAATTTAAAGCAAAATTTTTATTTTTGTAAATATTGTTCACTTCTAGTGTTGATTAATGTATGGCAATCAATATCATTAAAATTAAGAATTCTGTAATATGTACTGGATTATATGAAAAAGAAAAGTTTATACTTCTTAATTTACGAAGATATTTAAAATGTATCAGAACCTTGAAGTATTTTTTATGAAGCTAAAAAAAGATAGTAATGGTTACTAAGGATTGGAAGTAGCATAATTATTGAAAAATCTGCCTTCTGAAGTATCCGGGACACCGATCCCGGGTATTCGGACTTTAATTATACCAAAGTACTGCTATTAACTGTCGCAAAAGGTAGTTCGTGATTATCTGTAAAGTACTTGTAATTTTTCTCCCAGTAACCATCTAAAAAATAATTATGAAACTATGCCACATATTTTTGACGTCTTATAAAGAAAAATCATCAATTTTTTTATCAACTTTCAGTTTTTAAAAATTTATCTGGTATGTACCTTTAACTTACTGACTTTGACCTTTAATTTTAGGTGTAGATATAATTTTCCTTTACGTATCATACGAAGTGTAATTTTGCATGTAGTTGTTAAAGAAATATATAATCATAAATTAAATAAATTATTTTATTCTTCATTTTATTAGGATAGTGATCGTCTGCAATGACATAGTCGATCATATTATGTTGCATAAAAATCTGATTTATTCCTTTAGGTATGTTTAAATTAACTCGAACTGAAAATAGCAAAAATCAGTCGTTGTTCCTCATTTGTTCTTTAAAAAATACACGAATGACATTTTTGTGAACGTTTCACCGTTTGACTTTATTAGAAAAAAAAATGCAAATGTTTTTCCTTCCCTTAGATTTTTCTTGGTAGTTTTAAATATGTTTCTAAAACTTTAGTATATTGATTCTAAAGAATGAAATAAAAATCAATTAGTTTCAATAACATAAATAATACCTAAATAATATTTAAATAATTATTACCGCAGTAAATTTAGTTTTTCATGATTTTTTAACCATGAGACAGAGCAACAGCAAGATCCAAATTGAAGTTACTGACGGAGCTGATGGTACGAAATTTGAAGCATAATTTCTTTCCAAAATCCCATCTTTCAAATGTACATTGGGCACGCATCGAATTCTAAGTGATTATAATGCATTTATCATGGCTGCTAGAAACTTAAAATACTTTATATGTATGAATAATCCAAGTTCATGTACATATCGAACACATTTAATCTTCATAGACGTGATCGTTTTTACCTGAAAAAAAAACAGCCTCAACCTCCTGTTGTGAAAAGAGTTGCATTTGGTTCAAGGAAAATAAAATTTTCATCACATTTCAGTCTGAATATGAACAACTTACAAATTGCAAGAAAACCGCATATTAATGATGATAAAAAGTTGGAAAACCAAGAATCTAAAATTTATAATATGTCGCCATGTGATATTGCAAAAGATTTTGAATTGTTAATTAATCCTATATTAATTTTATAAAATAATCCCGAACATTCAATAAAGCAAGGTGAAAGAAATAAGTTTTATTACCTTCTTTATTATTACTAATATTTTCATCTGATCTTTAAATTGCCTCTAATTTTTAAATTACTATATCCCCACAAAAGAAAATTTTTGATTTTTGATTTTGCATATCAAGCCAATCTATGTGTATCAAGAATATGATGCATGTTTAGTTGAAGATAATTTTCAATTTTGTTTGTGGCTCTGGCTGTTTCTGTTATATAATATTATTTTAGTATTTTTTATACTTACTTGTATAACGGTTTCTTTTCATTTCTTTAATGTTTTCTTTACATCACGAAACTAAGTCCTGTTCAAAGAAAATTGCCTTAATTTTTGAAATAATTTTAGTTAGCTACCTAATGTCTGTAGTAGATATGTTAGGATAATTTACTATTTTATGCATATTGTTGTTTAAATTGTCAATAACAATGATTGAGTTTTTTATTCATCTCTTATAACCTTGTTCTTCCAAGATTAAAACTTAAATTCCTTGTAACCCTTTAGGTAACCTATAGTATGAAGTACCCTATATACAATATTTAATTATTTTAATTTAGAATAGCATAAATAAATAAAACCATGCAGCACTGACTTTTTCAATTCTGCTTTTTATTGCATGTTAAGACCATCAGTCGTTTATGATTTTGCAGGCGATTACGCTACCACGCCAGGTAAAATTGGCATTTACGTTGTAATAAACCAGTTACTGATGAACCCTTAAGATGTATGCGACTAAATGTTATGTGACAGGTTAACGAATTCTATTTTATTTAATTATAAGGATATATCCCTTAAATTGATATGAATTAAGAAATCCCAAAATTTACTTTTACGACAAGTGAATACTCTTTACAATCAAAACAAATCAAAAATGTTCCTTTCTCACTTTGGAGTAGCAATTTATCAACTAAATTCGAAACTGCGGGACCCCTTAAAGCTTTATTCTCCTTATCAGCGCTTCAAGCTGCTGTAACTCATTTAGGGTTTCCCATTTAATTAACAGCTAATGCACTGCACAAGACAAACTTCTCGTTAATTTAAATAAGTTAGACTGTAAACTTGTTGATGTTCTACTCACAATGTTATTTACAAGCTTGATAAATATTTAAGTTCGTCTACGGTAATTTGCATTTTCAAGTTGGGTAGGTAATAAAAAGTTTATTTTGTTGCAGAACTGATTCACACACAAAAATATGTGTTTGTAATTGTATCCTAGCTAATACAACTGACCAATGGTTTAATTTTATTAATGGCGGATTAATATTAGTACGAATAATAGTATGAACCGAATCAAGTTCTTTCAATAATTTCGTACACTATTTGCAAGATAAAATAATTTTAAAAACTAAATGAAAATTGGAAAAGGTATCATTGTTCATTCACATGAATATCTTATTGTTACTTTAACGATTGTTTATTTTATTGGAAAATACATTTAATACTTTGATATAGAAATACGTCTTTCTCAGGTTTAAGTTAAAGATTTAATATACCTAAGGATGAAAATTTAGACTGATAATAAAAACTATTTATATATTTAGAAGAAGGTAGAATATATGAACTTTGCTTTTGTAACAGAGCCTGCAGTCAGAAATATAGAGAAAAAGAGCAAATGAATCTGAAATCAATTCATGTATTTTCTCTAATTTGATATAGCTGGAGAAAAATAAAACTGAGATAAACCTAAGAATTAATGTTTCAAGCTAAGGCTGGTGTATGATTTATCTGAATTGAATTAGTGAAGCAAATTTTTTTACTTAAAAGTCAAAAAAATTTTAAATTTTATTATTTTTTTTTAATATTGGATACCTGCTCTATACAGCTGCATATTTGCATATTGAAAAAGGAACCCTTAAAATTTGGGCAATATCCGTCGTACCACTACGAGCGTTTTTCACAACCTCACAGTTACTGCAGTTTTAGATCCATATGAACAATATTTTCATAGTTGAAGATTATCTTAATATTTTTAAAAAAACCTTGAAAAATCTGTCGTTAATATCCTATATAATTAAATTGAGGACGAAAATTATTTTATTGCCCATTTCTATAATCACATCATCAATCTCATATCATAGGATGGACCATAAATTTTAGGATATGAATATTTAGATAAAAGAACGTCTATAATATCTTGAATATTGCCAAAAAAACAATAAGATATAAATAGATAGGTTTAAATCTTCTTATCGAAGCTAAAGTTTAATTGGCATTTTTTTACTTTTAAGCAGCTCCAATAAAGTTTTAAGTTTCAAAGCAACATGCAATATTTCCTCCCTCTTCTAATTGTCCAACCTTGGATTCAATAAATTTTAAAAAATGTGGATATAAGTATTTGAATGAAACCTAAATAATAAACGCAATTATTTTGAAATATTGAATATATTTGACGTTAATTTTGTAGAAATTCATATTCACAATTAAATGAAACTACGTGATGTAGTATTATTTCTACTTTCTTTAATTCCTTTACCACTACCTAGGTTTCGTTGTATTACAACATCTTCAGGTGGGATATTAGCAATCTTTGCTAATATCCCACCTGAAGATGTTGTAATACAACGAAACCTAGGTCGTGGTAAAGAAATTAAAGAAAGTAGAAATAATACTACATCACGTAGTTTCATTTAATTGTGAGCAATTATTTTGGTTAACTTACTTTAATACTTTAAAGAGATATCAAACCAAATTTAGGGCGTATTCCAATACGAATTCGGCCCGTTTTCAATTTTTGTTTAGTTTAAATATATTACAAATTTAAAAACTGAGATAAGTTGGTAACTTCGATGATTCATCATACAAAATACACTAAAAGTTTAGCTGGACGATAATCGTTCAGTTTATTATTGAATTTAATTTTTTTATTTTTTATTGAAATTAATTAATATATCAGTTCCTCTTTTATGAATTCCCTGAAAATTAAACTACAATACGAATTTTAAGAATTTCAAGGTTTTAGAAAAAATTATATCGGTTAATTATGAATTATTTTCATTAGAAAAATGATTAACAATTTTGTTCCATCATAATACCATGATGTGGATATTGATAGAATAAATGTTATATTACAAAATTATTGTTCTAATTTACCTAATACTGAAGACTATTTGTACTATTTGAATTTATCTACTATTATATGCAATATAAGTGCAAAAACTCCATCAGAAGGAAGTTAACATTATTGCGGATTATAGATAATCGTGTTACACAAAACAAAAAATATCGAGATGAATTTTCGTTAAAACTCAAATTGATTTATCAAGTAATTTTTTATTATATTTCCATATGTTAAGTATCTAGTAAACGTGCAATACCACTATAAATATAACCTAACGCAAGGACATTAATCACAGTTCGAACATCAATAGTCAACGTGCTATTGAAATGTAACAAGACGAAGAATAATAGATGAGCTCTTTATGTCTTAGGGAATTAATTACTTTCCCCGAGTGAGCAGATAATCAGGTTCTTTCCTATTTTACTATTCACTCAGTGTACATAATTTAATTTGTACATACGTCAAGGGATCAAAGAGATCCAGAAAAAATTTCGTTTCCTTTGCTGATTATGTATTTGCCTTTTGATGTAATATGTAATCTAAAGAAAATTGAAGTGTTTGTTTGAAGCGTTATAATATTTCGTCTTATAAATACGAATATATGTTACTTTTTAACAGGAGAATGATAGCAATATCAAAAAACGTTTGTTTATTGGAAACTTACTTTAATGTTTATGTTAATTATTCCCGGTTACGACATGATTCATAATATGAGAAGAAATGTGAGAGAATTTCTTTGTTTCACATTCGCATCTAAATTATATCATGTAAGCAAGCAAAGCTATTAACATAAATATCTTTTTTAAAAAAACTTTCTATATCTGACTGTATCAAAACGAAAACAAACTATAAGTGCCTAAATCGTCTACTTAACTTATGGTACCAGCGATAGAGTGGGAATTAATGAAATAGCAGAATACATATTTATTTATCGATTTTTTAAAAATATAAACTCCTATACCAGGAAAAAATCATAGCAGAGATTGCATGAAATTCAGATGATATCTCTTGTATATTTTACCATGTGATTTAATAATTTTTAAGGTTTAATACATAAATTAACGTTTCAATTTTATTTAGTTCCATTAATGGTCATATATTACCTAGGCATAATAAAAAAAAAGAGATTTGGTATTAAAGCAATTTACGGATACAATAATCTGAGTACTCTGTGAATAATTATCTAATTGTTGTCAAGGTAACCGATTATGGCGATATATTAACACCTAATCATCATATTGTCACCAAAATAAATATGATGATGTACAGATAAGTTTTGAAGATAAACATATCAAAACGAATTTTTAATATTTAAGGTGCTACAGTAAATCTGTGTACTTGAGAGTATACCACCAATTACAGAGTTGTATTATCGGATAATGCACCCTTTAGCTGGTACGATTTGTCTCATTTTTATATCTGATAATTCTTATTACATCGATTGTATGTATTTCCACACTTACTAGTCGTCAAAATTGTCAATTTCGTCGCTCATACTCACTCACTGACAAATCGTCGCAACTTTCAAAGGGTTTAACCCTTTTAATCTTAAAATCTAACACATTATACTCATAGTTGTAAGTGCACTAAAGGAATATTCAGAAACCTGAGAATTCTTGGTGGAAACAAAGATAAAGTTTACGTGAGTCTCATAAATTCGAAGTAGGCTTTATAGAACGATTAGTACATGAAAATAGCTAGAAAACTAGGAAAATGTAAATAAATGACATATTTACTTTTTTCCTTATTGTAGATTTGCTTTAGATTTACCCGCTAAATATTCTTTTTCATAATGTGCGATTCCTTTATGTACATCTCTTTTCTTGTTATTTGCAAAGTTTCTTATACTGTGTGCAGAAGTACTAAGTAAACTTCTAGAGGTTACACCAAATGTTGTGCAGTATCTTATAAATCATTGACAAGAGCTATACGTTTTCACCTGTAATGAACGTGATAGAAGTTATAGTAACATCGAAGATTACTCTGCAGGTCGATGAGCATAGTTATAAATCAGTTTATTGATTATGCTTGCTTAAAATATACAAGCATCATGAAATAAGGGAATGATTTAATAGTAATATTAGAGGGTTTTTGATGAATTGATATTAATGGGAATTAACATGTTTTGAGTAGGCGCAAATCAATTTGAAGGAGATGCTATAGTTTAGTGCATGAATTGGTATCTGTTAAAAATAAGTTGGAAGTTATCAATAAAACTTACACCTATCAAACACGATGCTATATATATATATATATATATATATATATATATATATATATATATATGTCGTATACGCTACTTTTAAATATAAGAGCCAAAGACTTAGTCTTGGCAACTCCCTAATTGACATTTAAACCGCCGTTTTCTCTCTAACCAAGCTCACGTTATGTTACCTAAGGATGATGCTTGATGGCGTGAGATTAATAAATGTATGCTCCAATAAGACTCAAAAATAGATTATTGTTAAATTTAACCAATTAAGAAACAGAATTCTGCAGACAGGATTTGATTTCCATAGAATTTTAAAGGTGTTATCTCAAAAAATGTAAAGCCCGTAAATTTATTTTTCACATGGTATTCGGACCGCTACTACTTAAACGCAATAATCTTAAGACTCGGAGAAATAGCAATCTTTAAAGGTAATAGCTAAATAAAGATGAACATTCTGTGGTCTGTATCATTCAATCAGTTTTAAAGAAATTCACTGAAAGAAGTGTATTTTACTTTTTCCATCAAAAATATCACTGTGTCAAGAAACAACTCTTTTTAAAGAAATAGCTTTAAAAGTATTGAGCTAAATTAGTCAAATTCTTAGTGGGTTTTGTTAGGAATTAAAGTTCTATATCTATATTCATTGAATATATTTATCATAATGTTGAGTTTAGCCGTAATAAATATTTACAACAATTTTTAAAGTATAAGAAAGTTTATCCTTTTTACAGTAATATTTTTGATAAAATCTAACAATTAGTCTTCCGAAATTACGGACAGTTTGTTATCATGTATTCTTACATATTTATCGTCATAATTGTTATTTTTAAATAAAAAAAATATTTGTGTTTTTTCACAGAAATAATCTTGATTTTTAAAATTCACTATCAAATATCACCTTTAATTATATGTTCATGGTACTTCTTTATTTGGCCGTAGATTTTATAAATACTGATCTACATTTTACAGGTCGTTTTAAGAATTTTCTCAATAATATTTTTTTAAGGAATATTTTTTGAATGCCTCTTGCATTCAAAAAAATATTCCTTAAAAAAGTATTATTGAGAAAATTCTTAAAACGACCTGTAAAATGTAGATCAGTATTTATAATATTATCTTTTGAGTAGATAATAGTAACTTTGGGAATGACTTAAACATGACTTTACATATATAACGTATGTGTCTGGTCTATTAGCATGTCTGTAAATTGGAGGTATTTTTTAAAAAATATTTTGGATATTTAATCAAATAATAGAAAACAAAATATTTTTTCTTAATAACTTTTGTCAGTTTGTTTGTTTATGTGTTTGTACACACATTACGCAAAAACGACCAAGCGAACTTACATAATGTTTTAAGAAAGATATAAAGATGAACCAGAAGTAATATGTAATTTTATTGCTATTCGTTTACTCCATCAGAAATTAATATGTAATTAATATGAATTAAAAACTAATATGAATTAAAACAGAAATTAATATGAATTAAAATAAAATGAATTTATATTGCAGTGTTACAACACAACAAAGAAATATTTGTTAAAAAAAATGTACTACAATTAAAAAGAAATATATAGCAAAACTTAACATCAAGAGATGGTGCTACGAATGATGCATGGCCAGAAGTGAACTATGGAGTGATAATGAGAAGCGTGTGTGCTTGAATAAATAACCCAAATGCGGGCAGACGCACGAAGGCAGATATCGTTTTTGATAAATAAATTTCAGCAAATAACATTTTTCTATTTCGTGTTTCATTATAAATCATGTTGCATTGCAGTAAATATCACTTTATTTCTGCAATTCATTTAACATTTTATTTTTTTGTTAATGTTTCTAATTAAATTTTTTGATATATTTAGTATCAGGTTGCATAAATTTAATTTTTACATATTTTATTGTCTGCACAAATAATAAGTTTGTAGAATTGAAACTTCTGCACTTTGAAAGTATTATACCAGGAAAAAAAATTAGTGGAACTTAACACATGTAATAGTGCATGAAAATATTATTTTTAGAATGTTCTTCTGTTTGACTGTGAGCCTATTTATTTGTTTGTACTTTCAAGAGCAGCAGATTTCGATGAAATTTTTATTGATGGATTCTGTTGGGTCTGAGCTATATATAGGCAGTAATTTATCGCGATCGGCTATTCAAAAAAAATATGTAGGAATTTGACCTTACAATAAAATTATAGTGACTTACGAAACTTTACATTAACTTAATTGTAATAGATTCTACCACGTGTATTAAATTTAACTTAACAATATTTTCTAAACGCCAAATGCGAATGAATTTGTGGGCAGAGCTAGTGTATAATTATTCATGAAATACTCATATAAAAATTATAGAAATTAAAACTAAACTTTCAGCAGGGAAGTTGCAGCAAACAGAATGAAATCAAATAGTAAAATTAGAATGTTTAAATAGCCAACACACCCCATCATGTTTTATACAAAATTAAAAATTACCGAAATTGAATTTTCACCAACTCTTGATCGAGCTTCAAAGTCTTGGCAAATCCATCGATCCCCGATACAGTAAAGAGGGAATATATTAAGTGCCATTTATCAACCAACTTCGACAACACTTGCACCCCTTCAAAACTTTACCCTCACTTTGCTCACAGCTTGATAGCAGAAACTCGTTTAGGGCATAAGCCCCGCACGAAATTAAGACTTAACACATAGCTAGAAACCACTTCTTGCAAAGTAGGCTCCTATTCAGTCACGTTTCCTCAAAAAGTCAACAGTTTAGTAGCAGTATATTTACATTAGTTTTGTGTTATAGAGTTAGTAAAAAGTGACAAGACATTCAATTAGACCTATGATTTGTAAGGAATAGAATAATAAAGAAAACAATTTCTTCGAAGTAATATTAGAAAATACATTTTGTTATTAATTGACTTACATGCTATTTAACCGATTTACATATTAAATGAAAACAAAAAAAACAGTCGTATCTGGTAGTGATCTTGTTAAATTTGTTCATACTAAAGTCATGAAATGAAATATACATAGTTATTATTTAAATAAAGAACCAAAGAACTAACAATTTTCCATTAATATACCAATAAGTACAGTATAAAAAATCAGAAAAACATTTCAATTAAAACAATAACCCTAGGACCAAAAGACTTAGAATAGATCTAAATAACAAATATACTAAATGTTGAAAGGAAATCCAAAACATATAAAATGAACACATGACTTGTCTTCATATTTTTGATATCACTTAATATTAGACTTTTTGGAATATTTGCATTCTTATTTTAGATGTTACATAATTTCAGAAATCCATTACAACTAACGTCAAAATTTGATACCTTAGCTAATCATAACCTCATCTTAATGGTATGAAAGGCCCTTTGCCTTCCTTATTCTTAAGTATTATACACTTCCCTGGCAATTCTTTAGCGGTATAGAATCTGTCGACAAGATGTAGAATTTGTTACACCTTCACATACAAAATACTCCGCCTGTATTTCAAACACTCCATCTTTATGGGTTGACGTGGCGATTCTTTTTCACTTGGAACCAACATCTGGTTACTTAGAAACTCTCTGTGTGGACTAACGTATGATGTCAATTCTTTATGTTAACATGAATGCCGTTGAATAGCTGGATTAGTTCGCACGTAGCGGCATCCGGGTGTAGCTGCAGCTCGTCAAACCTTACTATTCAGATCAATTGGTCTCTTGAGCGCTCGGCATCTTCCAGGTTTGTATCTCCAGGAGCAATATGAAATCAGTAATTGACTTTGATACCAGTTATGTATTAATAATATTTTTTGAATTTAATGGCGGAGAATGTTGGTTAAAAAAGTCGAAAACACTATTTTCACGAATTTATTGTGAATAATTGTTTATGAAAAGAAAAAAAAAATTGTGTATTTATATAAGATAGCGTAATTTTTTTCACTATGACAAATTTGCAATTATGGGGCAAAGTATTAATCGACCACAACATTTCTCACTTTATAACGGTTCCTTTATTGTTTAATAATTGTCATCACATCTTCAAATCGTTTTACAGTTAGTTTTACTCTTGATGATTTATTAATAATTTAATGCCATCATTGAGCCCATTACAAATTTCGAAACAAAAATCCGTTATTTTAAAGGAACTATGATTGCGAGAAAGATTCCATAAAGAATAATCTCTTTATTTATTGCGATAAGTATATAAAATAGTTTCATAAAAAAGAAAAATCCTCTCTCCTTTTAACATCTTTCTGAGGAAGCCCAAAAATAAACAACAATTTTTCTACTATCTTAACAAAATATTCCTCATTATTATATGGCTACGTGCGGCTATTCATTTAAAGACAAAGAAAGGACAAGCTAAATCTAACATTGCAACCATTAAATTAAGTAATACGAGAGACACTTAAGAGCACATGTTACTCCATTCGGAAAAGAGAGAAAAAGTTTGCCGTCTTTTTCTCAATTTTCTCCTACTTCCAAATACATAAACGGAAGAATAAGCTAAGGAAAATAATTTTATCTCTTGTTCACTCGGTGTAGGTAATTGATTTTTCCGCACGTAACGAATTTGCCTTTCCTCGATTATGAAATTTACATTTCATTAGGACATTAGCTGTCAATATATCGTAAAAGTTTTTGTATGAGAATAGTTTTATTTTAAAGTGGTTGGATGAAGCTAATCCCTGAATCCGAGGTTTTTTTTTTAATTTAAAAGTTACCGATTAAACTGAAATCCATTTTAAAGGATATTGTCTTTTCAATATAACTTTATTAAAAATGTTTCACGTAATAGAATCTAATTTAAATCGGAGTAATAGCATGTCTTTTTTTAATATCTTTCGAGGCATATTTATAATAATAAACATCGTAGTAAATAGGAGCTGTAAAATGTCAAAATTAAACTCGATACAACTTTTTCAATGTGAATTATTGTTAGGCTTAAATATGAATCATTAATAGGTTTAAAAAATCAATCATTCAACGATTTTCCAACAAAATTGCGTGAGCTTACTAAAACTCTACTTTCTCATCATTTTAGGTTCAGTGGTCTTGGGAAAGGTGGAGTGGATCAAATTTTTTTGCTTTTTTCTGATACACCACGGAAGAGATGACACCTAAAACTTTGAAAGCAATATTTTTGAGAAACTTATAACTAGATCTATCAAACGATGCCCTACCTACCTCTAGTAATATATTAAATTAACAAATATTTTTTGAGTCTGCTATTAGAAGTGATAAAATTAAATTACTGTTAATTATTATATACAATTTTCTGTCATTGAATTAAAATTGTGTCACATTTGGAATTTTTCTACAAGCAACAATATAAAGTTATGCAGAAAATGAACGGAATACATTTCTTTTATTAACAAAACCTATTCCCAAAATATTTTTTGATAACTTAGTCTTGGTGAGATATGTCTCTTGTATCTGTCGATTGATAATAATAAAATGTTGACATTTTTCATAAGCAGATATGGTCCGAGGTAGATTTTTTTAAAAATAGATTAGTTATATTAGTTCAAATTAGCTCACAAGTGTGCTTTTTATTCATTTATCAAATAATTATTACTTTACTAGGGAAGTATTCCGTAGATTAAATGGTAACAGTAGATATTATGTTAACCATTCATATTAAATATTGAACTTTTTTACTTTATTATATTTTAAGTAAAATACAATCAATCTCTTGTATATATTTTTTGGTTAGTGCGAAACTTTAACTATTTTGACAGTATAAAAAATACCTCGAAACCCTGATGGCGTAAGTTCTGATTTCACTTATCGAATTAAAAACGGTGATATTCCCTAAATTGCTGAATTTCCATTCCTAATTAAACAGAGTTTTAAGTAAAAACTTCTTCAAGATTTCTCTTCTAATAAATAATTTAAATGTTTACTCCATATCGACATAACTAAAACGTCAAATATAATTAAGTAAGGTTAAACTTTAAACAACATTTCCAAACTTAATAATTCCAGATATTAAATACAACAATGTTTGTGAAAATAAACGAAACCGTAGTCAATCCAAATTAACGAGATATTGTTTATTAATTTTCTTATCTATGGATCGGAGATACTGTCTCGATATCAAAATATAATTTAAATATAATTTGGTTTACGTAAGCTTGAAGCTAATCAGTAAAGTTGTTTCTTATGTGTAAAAATTATGAAAAAATTTTTCAAGCTTTGGTAAACTTAAAATATAAAAGAAAGAAAATTATATAAAAGAAATAAAATTTTATAACTTAAGTTACATAATTTTTGAGAAATATATTTATTAAACACTTCATGACCTTGATAGTAAAAGCATGTATAAATAATCGGTCTTAAATGTGATGTTGCATATTTTTCGTTATCAATAGTATAGAAAATATAAAGATAAATTTCTTTATTTTATGATTGTACCTTTTTTATAAAATTGTAAACTTTTGGGCCGCTATTGACATCACTAAATAAGTAAGTAGGATGAAGGTATTTACAAAGTCCCGTTGTCCTAGAACGAATATTTAGTACTCGTAAATACGAATAGCTAGTATTCGTTTTTTTAAGTAAGTAAAATTTGTATTGAAACGTCAAATGGCCATATCGTCTCTTTAGTTTGTTAATTGCGATTTAACATAGCCCATATCCAAAAGAATCCATCAGCATACAATACAGCCTCAAATCCAGTGAATCCATCAGCAGAAACTTCATTGAAATTATTTTAGCTGCTTTTGCGTGATGCGGTAACAAATAAACAGGCATAGAGACACACATTTCCAAAACAATATTTTTCTGTTTTAATACTTTTTTTATATAACTCTAAAATTTTTTTTGTAAATGTCTTCAATGTACAGATAGGCCAATTCTATAGTTTTATTTTCCCCATAATGAAATGCTATAGTATGTTAGTTTGTCCGTCTTTCACTTCGCGACGGAGCAAGGGATTTAATGAATTTTTCTTCTCACATATCTAGCGGTTCACGACATGACATAGCATACCGTCTATTACAGGAAATAGCTTGTTAAAGACGGAAAAAGTACATAAAGATAATAAGGAAGCAACATCGCAACGGAGTAAAGGGTTAACGGGATTTTTTAAATCTGGAAATGACACAAACTAGAAAATCTCATCCTGCCTAATCTTATAATAATAGCTAATTTTTTAAAAGCAAAAATATGTTTTTCGTTCCCCTTTCACATCGCAATGAAGCAATAAATCGATGTAATTGTTGAGGATAGTTGATGGGCCAAGAAATTATATTTACCTTTTATTCCGAGAAATCTCATTATTATGCGAAAATTTGTATTCGAAACAAAAAGTACACAATGGAAATTACAAAGCAACATCGCAACGGTATCACCGATAAATGTGATTTTTTAAAAGACAACGTACATGATATAAGGTAGCAACAGAATCACTCCCCTTAATCTCTAACTTAGACAAAAATGTTTTTATTTTCATTGTCATGAATTATTATTAAGTCATGAAAATAAAGACTTAGCATTTAGTTCCTTTTAATCGCTCTAAATGGCGTTGCATGTTTTAATTTACCTCTTCAAGTTTTTAATTACATCCATGTGAACAAAGTCGCGAATAAAAGATAGTATTTCTAGATAAAACGGATTCCGTTAGAGATTTTTTATACAAACTTTTAGTTAATTATTGTTGAATAAATTTGGCGTTAATTTTGTAGAAATTTATTATGCACAATTAAATGAAACTACGTAATGTAGTATTATTTCTACTCTCTTTAATTTCTTCACCATCTTCTGCTAATATCTTTGCTAATATCCCACCTGAAGATGTTGTAATAAAACGAAACTTAGGTGGTGGTAAAGAAACTAAAGAAAGTAGAAGTAATACTACATCACGTAGTTTCATTTAATTATGCTTAATTATTGTTATTCTGAAATGCTACTGAGGAATTTTTATTAATAAAAAAACTAAATCGATAGTATCGTAAACGATTTCCAAATATATATATATATATATATATATATATATATATATATATATATATATATGTGTGTGTGTATGTGTGTGTGTGTGTGTGTGTACATTAGGTTGGCTAGTTAGTTTTATAATTCGGGAGTTTTCTCGGAAGATTCTTGAAACTTTTACTGTAGGATATAAATAGGCCAAAGTATAGTTAGTTGAAAACAGTTAGCGCCCAAGCATTATGTGAATTACATAAAATATAATAGATTTATATCCATATCAAATACGGATTCTATTACTTCACAAATTTCCTCTATGTCTCAATACAAAGACTGCCATAAATAATATATGTCGTGCGATGAGCGGGTCTACGGTATCTTACGGGACAGCAAAGATTTGTAAAAAAGTTCAGAAAAGAGAACTACGATCTTGAGGATGAACCCCATACCAGACGTCCTAATGAATTGCACGTTCGACGATTATGGCACCTAATTGGGGAGGATTCTTGACTGACGATTGATCAATTAGCAGTCATGGCACCACAGAAACACATTTGCACGAATTGGAAAAAAATGCAAAATATGGTTTATGGATACCTCACGAGTTGTTATTATATCACCTTCAGTGCAGAGTTGATACATGTCAACAGTTATTGATATTGAACCGCAACTTCGACTGGCCGAATTAGTTAGTAACTGGCGATGAGAAGTGGGTTACATACGTTAAACATACACGTGAACGTCAATGCTGAGTGCCGGAGTAACAAGAGTTTCAGTATCCAAACCTGAGATATGTGCCAAAAAGTTGATGTTCAACTGCTAGTGGAATGTCAAGGGCATTATTCATTGAAAGTTGCTTCCAGAGGGATTAACAATTAATGAAGATATTTACTGTGAACAGTTCGACCGATTAGCTAGCAAATCGAGTTGTCAACAGGATCAAGTTTATTTTCTACATTTAGAAAAACCTATTAATTATAGAAACATTACAATAAAATGGATATTGCATCCAGGAAGATATATTAAGATGTGAAGTTAATTAAATAATACAAAAGGAGACTGATGAAAATGTGCATGGCGTTAGAAAAAAAGAATATAATTATAAAAAAAACTTTATTTTTAGATAAAAAATCCGGTATTTCAGCAATTTACAATCAGGAGGTTTACCAAGAGAAAAAAAATTAAATTTATAGCCATAATATAAACAAACTAATCCATTCTTTCATCCCTGTATGTCGCCCGGCGAAAAAAGGAAAAATATCTTAGCGAACAAATTAATGGGTTCCGCGCATTTTGGGGCCATATTGACGATTTTTTTTCCATAATCAGTGACCTGTAGAGATGATTGTGACTTTTCTTATAATCAAACTTTGGTTCTGGATCTGCTGTTAACATGAGTAATCCATATTTTATTTTGTATTGTGCTTTGACAAGAATATCGGCCAGTATTAAAATATAACTTCGCCATTTGTTTTCATTTTAAATTTAAGTTCAGAAAAGTATAATTTGTTTCCATGTTGATTACGTTCGTTTTCGTAATTTTGTTAATTGGTGAATTCTTCTTTTTTAAAGTTATAGAATATGAATTTACAACTTTAAGAAATGCATTCACGGGGAAAATAACCATAAACACTAATAAAAAATTTAGTAACTGTTAATCTACCGTAATGACTATTCCACTAAACAACAGTTTAAAGAAACAAGAGAGATGACTTATATTTAAACCAAAACTTTATTGTTAGTAACTTTTGAAACTAAATTCGATAATTTGTATTTGCTTTCTTCCACTAGCTTGTAGAAAATGATGAAATTGAATATTTATGTCATAAACAAAAAAGCGATTCATGAATTATTAAAGTGGAAATCGAACTTTTCCATGATTTGGTTTTTATTATATGGTGTATTATGTGTATTGCCATAATGAAAAAAAATTATTTTCAATGAAATAAATAATTCTGACCAGCATAAAAGTGGTTGACTCGTAATATAGATACAATGAAGAAATGTTAGAAAGAATGATACTTTAATTTTCAAAAAATTTCATCTTTCTGAAAGTTTACGTTGAAATTTTAAAATTAAATAAGGAAAATACTAAATATTATGGAGCCCGTAATTTTTTGTTTTCATTTTTCAATCTACTACGGTTTCGGTTACGATAGAAATCGTTCAAACTGAGAAGGAATTTGTTATTATGCATGCGAGTGTTTTATTGTAGTTCAAATATAAATTATTTTGAGAAATGTGAAATTCTTCATCGCATTAGTCACTAAGCCCAAGAAATATTTATTATTTTCATTTCATGAAATGATTTCGAAGTTCAAGTTGTTTGCTGGCTACACCTACAAACACTTTGTTTAACAAGTTAAGTTATGCAAAAACACATTCATTATTACGTCATGAAGATTTGTGATGATTGTTTTTTTTTAACAAATTTGCCCTGTTTTTAATGTCAATTTATTATCTAATTTATAATTTATTTCAAATTTTGTCTTTTTTATATATCAAAAAAAATTGTTTGTATACTCCAGGTAACCAACTCAATATATTAGCTACTTGCGAAACTGTCAATGCATCACACTAAATTATGAAACGATTCACTAGGAATTAAATGATGAGACGTTCGAGGTAATGTAAATTATCTTCCTTTTTTCATAAAAATATCGGTTTTAATGAAGGTAACGAGGCTTCAATTGGCGGCTTATCTTAAACTTAATATATATTTATGAAATATACTTTCAGGTATTGTGTATACAAGTTTTTTCTAAATGCAAATCAATTATTCTCTACTACGGCAATAAAAGTAGATAGATATTTAGTAACCCTATCCTAAGATAATGTTAATATATTCAATTTAAGATTACATTTAATCTCCATTTATTTTGACATACACTCAAATTATTATCAGAAATTAAGCCAGAGGAAAAGAAATCTTTTTGAGTTCATTGGTAAATATATAAATATATAAAATTTAGTAATGGTAACCGAAAAATTTAATTAGGAATGTAAAATTTAATCAAAACGTTTAATCTTCATGAAACGCCCCTAAGATAATTATCAATAAATTTATCATTTTATTTCTGGAATTTTCTGAACAAAGATAACATTCGGGCTTTCGACTCATGATTACAAAATGCTTGTGCAATAAGTGAATAATCAATTTTATATGGCTATACATGGATAAATAATTAAATCGCTTTTTAATAACGATTGACAGGGGAAAATTGTATTTTATAATAAATTTGTCTTCTCATTTTTTCTAGAAATTATAAAAAAGATTATTAATTAATTAATTTATATTATTCCTTTTTATAGTCGTATTTGTCATACTATATATTTTCAATGAACTCATTTACATACAATTTTAAATAAATAATTAATTTAAAATCGAGTTAAATTTGCTCCACCGATGAAAAAAATAATGGTTATTTTACTGTAAACAAACTTTATTGAAAAAAACGGACGTCTTCATTTTAAAGCAATTATCACCAATAATTTATTATTGATGGATGGATGTGATTTTGACGATAAGGAAATTTGTTAGCAAGTGTTGGTATTCTCGATGGGGATAGCTGTCTTTACTATGCTTCCCTATTTGTTTTCATCCTCACTACAGTACTATGCATAATAGATTTTGTCAGTTCTGTCCATGTGGTTCAGTCTTCCAGACCATCTATTCTACGCTATACTTGCAAAAAATATTACCATTCTCCTTTCCTTACAATGTTTCCAAATAAAATTAGGATCCGTGGTTGCGCTGTCGATATTCCTTAAATCATTGATGAATATTGTTACTCTTTCACAAACACATCTGAATTATAATATGTGATTTTTATGATACTTGATGAAAAGCATTAAAGGAATTCATTGCAATGTGAATTCTTTATACCCGATTAAAGAACGTATTTATAACAAATTGGAAACAAAAAGAATACCACATGGGACTGGAAGTGAAGTACTGTGCCAATAATGCAGGTACTTACGGCGATTTACGATCCACTGCAGCAGGCGCCGAGACCATACATTTGTTCGTAAGAAATAAAATAGGCCAAATATAGATATCATTAAAACGTATATTTTACATGATTCATTTCACCAAAATTTCACAAATCGTCAATAAAATTACCATATTAACAATATTACACGTTTCGTTCATCTACAGTATTCCGCGTTTCATCGATCAATAAATAGTAAGTACCATTTTGGAAAACTAAAACAAAATTATCTGGAAGGAATGTAGGTAATGGGTCTAGAGATGAGTGCGATAAGTTCACAAATCAATATATATATATATATATATATATATATATATATATATATATATATATATATATATATATATATATATATATATAAATTACCTAATTATTTGTCGACTGTAGATGAGTCTCAAATCATTTCATTGTATAATTCATTCTCTTTCTTATGATGTATATTTGTGTTTATTTTCACCTCATGTTAACCTAAATATTTACGTTGAACTGAATCTAGTCAATGCGAGCGCCGGTAGTATTTACTAGTACCGCGTACGTCCCAGGGGTTAAGTATAATCAGTAGTAGATTAGCCACTTACTGTTTGAGACTTACAGAACGTTGTAGTTTTATTTGTAAATGGTTTGGTCTGCAATAATAACGTTTTTTTTCTCTCAGTACAAGTATTTATAACACGTTATTTTGTACGATTGAAGAAAAATAATGCCTGTGTAAAGGCAATCATGATTACTCATTAGGTCCTATGATCATGACCTATGCTAAATTTTCTATTTTGTAACTTATATTATACGCTATTAAAGTTAAGCTTAATTTTTTATTTACAATTATGAATATAATTTGATGCATATCATCGATCGGTTTTCCGTAACTTCATTAGTACAAAGTCGATTTTAGCCAAGTACAGCTTGGTGATTTAATGTGTTCAAAGGATGTTCCTACCATATCTGTACCTGAGACAACATATTGCTTTGTTTTCTATTTTTTACCGATTTTCTCTAGGGTAAACTAGCAAAACGCTTCTTTGTTGCTTTGTTATGTTATGAAATTTGTCTTTCAACGATTAAAAGAAAAAACCGTATATTTTGTCTTATTTAGTAAACTTTCATTTTTTATACCCAGAAACTTTCGAAGCTCACACAACCATCATCTTTTTATATATCGCTTTCTAGAGTCGAATTATACCGGGACTCTCCAGTTTCCCACGGTAACGGCTCAGTCACCTATTCGCGGTTCCATCAGAGTGTGATTTGTTTTTGATGAGAGAAAGTAAATTTACATATGCTATCGTTACCTTTTATAGGTCTTGTATATTTTTTCATTCAGATTTATTCTGTCAGTTTACATTTTGTTAAACAAATAATTCATCATGACAAAAATGTTAATTATAATGTATTAAAAATTTTATGTAAATAAAAAAAAACAAATGTTACGCATTTTTTGATATACTGGACAACATATTTACATGGTGGAAAATAATATTAAAATTTGTTAATGTTATAATTTAATAGCAACCCTGTGAAACCTTGCATGTGTTACTTTTATACACATAGAAAACCTTCGTTGCGCTGGTTCTACTTGCATTTAATATGTAAATAATTATTAATACTTACTAGTTGAGACAGCCATAATTATTTTACTATATTATTGACTCATACCATTTATAAAAACACATTGTATTAATTTTAGTACTCGATTATTTTGTTTGTGTTCAATCCTTATATATAAACTTAATATAAATTTACTGTTTCAAAATAATTGAAAAAATATGTTATTTATTGCTTTTATCATCCCTGCATTGATATGTATACGAGGAACATGGAAATTTCCCACAGATGTGAATTGATAATCTTCTGTAAACCAAATATATTGTCTTGGTAAGTATTTCTAAGATACAAGTGGACTCGGATGTATACATATGTATTACGTATTGTGAATTAATATGTAATACGTATGTAGAAATCCGAAATTATGCAATACAAAAATATATTGGTATTTCTCATCAAATAAAATGAAGTGAAATACTTTATTCATTTATGGAAATAATTTCCTTAAATTTAGTAAGTGCGATTTAGAAAAAAAACTTCATTAAAATCAGCTTATCGATGTTCATTACGTCTTCATCGAGATGCACTAAAACAACTTTAAATAAAAGCTATGTAAGCTTTCAATAGTTTGACGTTGATTGTTTCTGTCTAAGTTATTTTTTTTAGGAGAATACAATTTTCGAATACATTTTCCATTTTTGCTGTACTTTGGTAAGCCTCAATCTAGTCTAAGTTAAATGATTTGGTTGATAAATCTTCAAAATTTACGCTAATATACAAGATTGATTATGGCGGTTCAATGTTATTCTAACATATCTAGAATAGTACACCAAGTTTAGATATCTCCATAAAGATATGGTTAAGACTAATAATTGCAGGGGGGTCCTTAATTTTTATGATGTTAAATATATGATAGTACAGTTGTTGGAAAGAGTTTAAAATGTGAAGAGTATGACTGAGGCTTTAATAACTTAAACGAAAGCCAAAACTTAAAAATATATGAAACAATAAACTATTTTTATCTTAAAAAATGATTAAAAACGATATAACAATTTTCTATTTAAAAATGTACATATCGTATTAAGAAATATTATTCAACAATTTAATGACGCTAATTTCTTTTTATTTTTTTTCAGAAGACTAGATTAAAACTAAATGATTATTTAACTAACGATATCATCGTCAGTGTGTATAAAGAAATAAGTCAAAGTTTTTCCAACTTAAGATTTTATACATTAATTTAAACGTCTTGTGTACTCATATTTTCCACATATGATAGCGGATACAAAATGAACATTTTCACTTAAAAGGTTTTTTATTTTATTAAAAATTGTTTTTTTATTAAAAATTTTGTTACCATCATGATAATTTTGTTGCTATATAGAGAATAAGAGCTTTTCATTTTGGTGCGTGAATATTCTTAAACAATATGAAGTACATAAACATGTAAATTAGAACAAAAAGGGATTTTGTTTGCAGACAATATATATATATATATATATATATATATATATATATATATATATATATATATAATACTAATATCGGATTTAGCTATTGCATATTAGAATATTGTTATATAGATCTTCCTGTTGTTTTCAAATATAAAAAACCTTATACTTTGGGACCAATACGAAGAGGTAATTGGGAGTTACATAAACAATTTGAATTGCATATTAATAATAATATTTATATATTATATAATAATATTTAATAATAATAAACTTAACAGAATATCTTTCTGCTCTTGGAAACGGTTGCCCCTTTGCGAATATCGCTCTAGAGTAGTGTTTGGATGTCACACATGCTATTTTTCATAGTGGAAGGGTTCAGTGGTAAATATTATTCGTTAAAAAAGTGAATTAAAAATAAACATTGAATACATAAGTAAAAAAGTTTATAAACACGTTTGATGGTCATTGTATTAAATGTAGTTTATGTAAAATAACCTCAATAGTTACCCATGTTAATAATAAATGAAATTTAGCAGGATAAATATTTCTTCGTCCTTTTTCTTATTTATATGCAATGCAATGCTTAAAAATAAGAAACCATTTAAATTAAAAAAACACTTTAATTTTTTTTACGGAAAGGACCCCAATATAATAAAGGCGTTACGTCATTACACATTACATTACAATGTCTACCCTAAACCTGAAAATGTTTACACTTTTTATTAGCCTCTTTATTTAATCTTGCTTCCAATTCATTTATATATCTGTAACTAAAAAATCTATTCTAGCACTCAAGATAAATTGTTTCTTCATTGTTTAAAAAAGTTGAAAAGAAAATTTACCCGTTTCTAGATGAAAAAAAAAGTTACGAAGAAAAAACGAAAATTCTGTACAAAATGCTATTTTCGTTAACCGTAAAATATTTAAACAAAAATTAAACTTAAACGTAAACAAAACAATCACTTACCCTAACATAAATTATGTCATAGTTAAGTTTTTGGCGACCCAACTCAGTGCTGTACGCTAAATACGACAAGTGTAAACAAAAATGGAAGACGTTTCCGTAACCAGATGCAATGCTAAAAAGTAATTACAGCAATGCTTAAAAGTAAGATACTACTTTCATAACAGTTCAAATTAAAATCAAAAGTAAAATTAGGAATGATAAAAAATAATGCTGTGACGTATTTGAAATACAAAAATATTCGAAAAATTCTTAAATTTTTAAAGGAAATTAAGTGCTTTTCTTATTTGTTGATAGGAATACACCAAAATCCTCGTATATCGCTAAACATTAAAACGATGCTTGCAATAATAATAAAATAATAAACATGTTGAACAGAAAAAATAAACAAAGTAACAAATAAACTGTAATAAAATTGGAAACGGTGGTAAAATTCCATTAAAAACGATGGCAAAATTTTGCATACGACAAATATATGCACAAAAATATAGTAAATTACTATATTAAATTAAAAATAAATTATTTGTCTACATTCGTAATGATTTTTCATTCAAATACGCACAATAAAATAATAATAAGAACGTTTTTTTATAAACAAAAGTGATGTTTTCGTGTCCCCTTCCTACATTTTGTCACTTTTAGAAAAAAAAATGGTTTAATAAAAAATAAACTCAAAACTGTGTAGTATATAGTAATAACTATGCATCAAATAATTCATTCCATAATCACAACACTAATTTAAAAAAAAAACAATCACACCCGTTTATCCGAAAAATTATTTTCAAGTTTTGGCTTTCGTTTAAGTAATTGAAGCCTCAGTCATACCCTTCAGATTTTGAACTCTTTCTAACAACTGTACTATCATATGTTTAACATCATAAAAATTAAGGGCTCTCCTGCCATTACTAGTCTTAACCATATCTTTATGGAAATATTTAAACTTGGTGTACTATTCTAGATATATTAGAATAACATTGACCCGCCATAATCAATCTTGTATATTAGTGTAAATTTTGAAGATTTATCAACCAAATCATTTAACTAAGACTGGATTGAGGCTTAACAAAGTATATTACTATCTACATGTTTATACATAAATTTATAATTAACTACATAACACTCCAAAAATACCATCGGTTTTTTTTGTAAAAGAACGTAGCATAAATAATCGATATTATAGCACGACAGACAGAAAATGTTATAGCACGACAGAATGATAAAAATGGAATAGCATATGGTTTTGCTTTATTCATTAACACACAATTACCAACGTAACATCTAAGGTAACATAAAAAACATCATAATTATTTGCAAAGTACTCAAATTATAGAAACTAAAATAGATCCGAACAACATATCACTTCTTCATAAAAAAAAATTATGCGAAATGTGATATGGAGTTTATGTGAACAATCCTTTTCATATTTTATGATGATGATAAAATTCTGATAAATTGTAACAATCCCGCAAAACTGTTATTTGCCTATAATTTTATTTTTATTTTATTGCGTTTGCATAAAATTCAAAGGTGAAGCTTTAGTTTAAGAAAAAAATCAATTAAAATGGCAAAAACTTAAGGGGGAAACCAAAGCAAAACTTATTTTGAAATGAAACTAGAAGTGAGCATATTTATGCAATTATTTGCGAAAATCATAACAGATAATTAGATTACGAACCACAATTTTTGAAAGAAAAATTTTATTTTGTTAATTTATTTGGTCGTAATAAAAAAACAAAATGTGTTATGAAGTCAATAGTTAATGATCGATAGCAATAATAGTAGTAATTGTTGAATATTGAATAAAAAAAAAAACGAGTACAATGATAAATGATAATACCATAGTAGCTTATTTCAGCTTATAATAAGCAAACATGTACACATAATAAAATATTTTCCAAGAAATTGCTGTTATAAATATATATCCGCTCTCACACACAGAGGCCATATTATAAATATATAAAGGAAAACAATGTTATATACTACATCAATTCATCATAAGACTATTTAAAACTTGTAATAGGAACGGGAAACCAAATACCTCGGTATTGTCTAATTTTAGCGAATGTCGATACGTATTTCTTTTAACAACAAATCGAATGTTTTCAAACATACTTCTGAAGCATAAATTTCCAGTACCAATGAATGCCACGTACACGCCTGAATAATCAAATATTACTCTTCCATTATGTTTTTGCGGAAATGAATGAAAACTTTTTGGTACAGGTACCTACGAGAAAACTCCATTCCCAAAGAGAATTTCGACATTTTTTATAAAAAGGTACTCGCTATACAACACACTCATACATGCGCATCGAAATTAATATCCAAGCTTTGCCGATCGATGGAACTTGTACAAAGCAATGGAACATAAATTACGTCGAAGGGATGCATGATATGGAGTTTAGTTAGGCGTCGGCACTAAGTACCAATCTCTGAACAGCAAACAAAGTGGAAGGAACTGAATATAGATAATAATTGAGGGCAATGATTTTTTTTTTAATTATTCCTTAATTTATAAATTCAGGAATAATTTTTTTAAACGATCTCTGTATTTGGCCAATTAATTAAAAATACGTAAAAGTCTCGCAAAAATTAAATGTGGAAACAATTAATTTACAAGTGTTTCCTGAATGGTTTATTAATGAGCGTAGATTAATAAATTACAATAGCAATGCTACGACAAAATCGTCACGATTTATTTATTAGAAAATGTAATTTTACCGATTTAGGTTTATTTAATAAAATATTACAGATTTTTTAAAACACAGAATGATTGTGACTTCTATATTCTTTACTCCTTGGTTGCCAGGCGTGCCGTATACAAGGGTAGAGGAAAATATTTTTTCCTACTAATTCACTGCTTTGCATATAAATTGATGTTTAAACTTTTAAGCGAGTGTATCTGACGCGAGAGTTCACTCGGGAAGTTTACTTTTTATTTGCTCGAGAGTTCACTCAAGAAGTTTACTTTTTATTCATGGGCCGTGATCGCAAGTGCGAAGAAGGGCATCTTGCTCTGAGAGGGCGGGTCGTAATATTTGCTTTTAAAAGGTCTAGAATTGTCTATTATTAAGTGACTAGTGCTAAGTTGTAAGTCTTGATTTGAGAATAATTTGTCTTTTAAGCCTTTAGGGTTATGGAATTTTAGCACTAAAGTTGGTGATATAAGGAGTTATGTTTAATGCACAGTGTGTTGTGGATATTGGAAGACACTAACAGATATGAACGTAAGGGTATAGTGAAAGACTTAATAAGAGTATATCTCGTATTAAAAAGGACAAAGGAATATAATGGAAAAAGGGAAAACAACCTCCGGAAAAGGATTTTTCAAGGAAAAATCTCTTAATATTTACTGAATGCTTGTATGGCCGATGCGCCTTGGTTGTTAGAGTGTGATGCATTCCATATATTAGAGATATGTACAGTGTACTCACATTTCCAAAGTACTCAAAAGAGGAAAAAAAAACAATAAAATAATTATGAAACAAATTTGAAGACACTGGACACGTAGGAATAATAATTTTGATATAAATATGGTAAATAAATATATAGCATATTAAATAGAAGGTATCTCCAATTTCTTTAAATATCTCACGATACGCGTATATGTACCATTTTTTTTAATGTATAATTTTCTGCGTTGAATCTTTCACTGCTTCAATTATAAAAAAATCGTATTAAATAAATATATTATAGCATGTATTAAATATATTAATGCATATAATAGCATTAAATAAATATATTATATATATTTATTTAATGCTATTATTAAGTGTCGATGCACTTATCAAGTACTGTATTATAGATAAGATAATAATTAATATATATAGTATAAATGGGATTATTATTATTTTATATTGGAATGTCTACTAACTTATGTGCAACAATTGTTTATGCGCAAATATAAATGTTTTATAATCAAATTTTTAGTTTAGTTTTTGGTGAAGTTTTATAATAATATAAACTTAAATAACGTTGTCCAAAAACCTAGTCTTATCATTCATAAAATAGGAACTTCTAGAGATAATTTCAAAATATTTAAACATATATATATATATATATATATATATATATATATATATATATATGTGTGTGTGTGTGTGTGTGTGTGTGTGTGTGTGTGTGTATATATATATATATATATATATATATATATATATACATATATGTACATATTAAAATATCGAATTGTTTTTCCATTTATTGAATCTCATAAATTATTTTTAAATTTTGCTTCTAAATGTTTCGTTGCATTTTATTTTATTTTAGCCTTTTCAGTTTTTGTAATAAAAGAGCTTTGGGCAAAAACAAAACATGCCATTTGCATGCAGTTTAACAGAAATTACTATGTTGATGAATACAAGAGACAATATATCGAAACTATGAGGAGCTCCCTCATCATGCTGACTCCTCATAATGCTGAGAGCGAAGAACAACGCAAAATATGTTTGTCCTCTATGAAGGAATAAGATCATAAAACGAGAATTGGAGAAAGGGTGTTCGGTGCAGAATTTAGAAATCTTACGAAAACCTTGGAATTTAATACGATAATGTATTTGTCTCAAAATAACGGCAGTGTTTCGTAATTCTCAACTCATAGTAAATGATTCTACGTATTGAATTGTGACATTTATATATATACTGCTGATGGAAATTCATATATTGAAATGTCATCAGCAGTATATGTATTAATAAAATTTAAAATAACAGAGGTTATCACATAATGCTTCAATCACACAATCCGCAAGTTAATAAATTTGTAATTGGTCTTGCAAACACTGGGAATCAGTAACTTATACAAAAATTTCGAATCATAAAATTTGATTTAATTATTATTTTATTTACTTCTTATCACTATAAAAAAGAAAATAGGAGTGTCTACAGAAACACTTATTTTAAATTATACAGCCAGTGACCTGTTGTTTTTTTTTCTCTCAAATAATTATTCAATCTATTTTTTTTCTCCCTTGCTTTATTATAAAGTATCATTGCATTTTACAGGATATCTTTATAAAATGTTTCATTAAAAAAGATTCACTAATTATAAATTTTTGTATTAATGATACACTCAATCAAATATGGACAATATTAATGGAACATATTTAATGAAATATGGAGTAATGTAGAGGGATGGATTTTATATAGTTATATAATTTTCCACATTTGAGTACTTTAGGTTCTTACCGGTAAAATGTTACTGGTTTTCATAATATAGGGTAAGTAGATATATTATTTGTTTACGATGCAAATATTATTTATGTAATGTGTATAACTAAACAAATTAAAAATAAAGTTAAAAGATCTACCATACATTATTTATGGCTCATTGAAGTACAAGTAACAAAATTGTTTGACGAAAAATACAAGAAAGATAAAATATTGAAAACAAGAATTATACATAACTATGTATAGATTACATAGAAAATTTACAAGAAGCTATGCGTCACAACTCCTAAA
The DNA here is from genome assembly GCA_039881145.1 of Druceiella hillmani. Classification (NCBI taxonomy): domain Eukaryota; kingdom Metazoa; phylum Arthropoda; class Insecta; order Lepidoptera; family Hepialidae; genus Druceiella; species Druceiella hillmani. The sequence continues at coordinate 20,703,131 of JAYKKI010000012.1, forward strand.
CATTATTGCAAAAATGATAATTATGTACATTTTTATTATAAAAGCAATCCACATTAAAATTTTCAAAAATAGGCCCAATTCATTTCCGCATTATTAAGCATTCATTAAAATGATTGGTGAAAATATTTCTAAATTATCTTCATAATTTTCATTTCCCTGGTTTAATGAAATAATCAATTGGTTTATTAGAATGAATTCAACATAGCTTTGCATCGCAAAAGGTAAATAACCCAAATTATTTCAAGTGAAATATACATAAATCATAGATACACAATTAGTTAAAATCGTTATTTAGTTTCAAAACCATTTCTCAATTTTTGATATGTAAAGTATATTTAGGTATTAATTATTCTATATCAATATAATACTTAAAATGTGAAAGTCAGTTCGTTAATATGATGTGATTATGATTGATGAGTATTGCAATGTCGCAGAATATTACTGCATTGTCGCAGATTATTAAATATTTAAATCTATAAAAATATTGGAATAAATATGTGTAATCATACCTTATAACAAATCGTTACTATGTATTACTTCATAGTAACGATTGGTTATAATAAGGTATTATCGTGAGTTTACATATTTATTCCATAATGAAAAACGGGAGACCGCTTGCATATGACAAATAAGAATAATGACATTTCTCTATCTAACCGATAAACAAAATCATCCAAGCTCAAAACACCATAAAGTCTATATCAGCTGAACTTTTATACCAAACTCAGCAACGGCTTAGCTTTTTTCAAGAACATGCTAGTATACTAGAGCGGCGAAAGGCAATGAGGAAACTTAAGAACGATTTTTCTTATTGCGCGAAAATGCTCCTTGTTCTGGAGCTAAAGAAATTAAAAACCGACTAATAAGAAATACAATTCGCGACTTTTCGCCTCGTTTGCACATTTTGACACAATATTTATATTAGCTACAAAAAAAGTAATTTCTATTGAACTAAAACGATCGAGATGTTAGCAGAAACGTTTACAATAAAATTCTACCATCCACCAGTAGGTTCACGAATAAAAGCCAGTGCTGGATGAATATACGTAATCCTAATGACAACCACTTATCAAAGCAACGGTGGATCTGACTATATAGAAGAGAGGATATTGCCCGCTATTTTAAGTCGGGCCGTAATGGTATCTGAGCTTCAGAACATCGCTCTTAATGATACCATTGACCTTGGCCGTAAAATGTTTGTCGAAATTCAAAGCTTTGTTATAGGATCATTCATACTTAGATACAAATAAATTATAAATAATTAACCTGACAGTAAGTTGTCGAAATGGATAGAATGCGAATTGCTGTATTATTTATTCTTTGCTGCTCGTTAATATCTTTTATAAAGTTTGATTTGGATATATTCGTCATTTAAAAGACATCACCATGTGGCACTAATTTTATTGAAATTGCACCCACATATATATATATATATATATATATATATATATATATATATATATATTTAGTCGGATGAAAATGACAACTTCCTTCTTTGAAGTCCTTTAAATACGTAAATATTGTTGCTTTACCCTTCACTTTTCACTACTCGCTTATGTGACGATTTGGTAAATTAGAGCACTCTTCATCAATTATTGAATCGCAGCTATTGAAAAAAGAGATATTTGAATATTTTATATACTGAAATTTTGAAGGTGATTTGAAAATGACTGATATGAAGATAATATGGTTGAAAAAGTCATAAAATTTGGTTAAATTTTGAGATATTCTCTAACATACCGACATACAGGTGAATCAAAAAAATATTTTCTTAAATCAATTAAATATAGAAAATATTCCCTATTCTAATAACAGCGGTAACAATAAATAAACTTGTCTGTAGGAAGAGTTCGTTGATATTAGATGAGCACTAATTTTTTTAAGAATATGGACATGAACGAACCAAAAAATATATGACATTTTGTTAATGGCAATATGCAATTTATGAGCATTTTTTTATATAAATACAATTAAAAACCTGGCGAAAAAATTACATAGTGTATAAGTTAGAATGGTAGATGCTCATTACAAATGAGTTTTATTTCTGTTCTTAAATAGAAGTTTAAATTAAAAAAGGAAATCTTCATTTAACGCCATTGGAGTCACCGTTGGAAATTGCAGTTAAAATGTCGGTCGAAAATACATAGTGAACATTTTTATGAATCTTGCGCACAAAGATTTTCAATGTTTATGGCCATCGAATAATTTCAAAATGTTTTGGGCTACACCTAATTTCATTATATTAAATATTATTCAAATATCTCTTTTTTAATAGTTGCTGTAGTTTGTCAGATCATACTGCGCTAATTGTAAAAAACTTGTTGGTTTGACCATCAAAATATATTCAATGAACATAATTTGAGAAATGTTACCAGTGAGTGATTGTAAAATAGAATAAATGCTCTAGAAAAAATATCTCTATATTATTTCTGGTGAAGAATTCTGAGAGAACTTTTAGTGAATAAGAAAAATAATAGAAAGTAACGTATAAATATTTTAAAGCAGTTGTGTACATCTAGCGAAATAAAATTGATTCGTGAACAAAATCCGTAAATTAAATATTCATATTAAAGTCACATTGACACTAGATAATCAATTGTAATTTTTAAAATGTTTATTAAGTTACTAAAAAAAGAAGGCATAATTACATACATGGGAAAATGTATTATGTATAACATTAATATTTGGTATAATTTACATTTAATTTAGCACTCTCGGTTTTCCTATATAATCACTTCCACCTCCGCTTTTATAATATCGGCAATTGTCAAGCCAAGTAAATATAATTCACTTTGAAAAAAGGTCTGAATAAATTAAAAAATATCTTTTTCTCATTTTGATCTCTCAATGTAAAAATATTTTGATGAAACACCAAAACATTTCGTGTACTTATTAACTATCTGCTTAATCAATGATTTGTATTGATATTTAAGTAACATATCTGCATTAGTTAAAACCTTCCAATTTATTTTCGACACAAAATTTATTAATTGGTTATAACCAAGGGCCGTGTTTGGCAACATACATAAGAGGAAAATCGTTTTTAAGAGAAATTACAAGAAAATTTTGGTAATAATGTCCTACGTAATTTCATTAAAAAATAAACAATATTGAACTATCATAATTTAACATAATTTCACTTCCTCACTCAGCTAACAAATCATGTATAAAGGCCTTCTTACTAATCTCAAAAAAGACGGTACTTAAATTGACTTTAACAGAAAATTAGTGAAATAGTCTCCAAATATTTACTTACTTTGTCGAGTGTTCAACGTTGACGACGTGTAATTGTGTTATTTGATAAATTCGAGCAGCCAGTACACACTTCCAGCTAAACGTAAACAGGAGTTGAGCAAAGCATTAAATTAACATCAGTCAAACATGAACGTGAATTTAATTATCATATTATTTATTTATCATATCATTTATTTATTTAACAGTCGTCTCTTCATTTAGAAATATTCTTTTCCGTCTTTAAAAATAAGTAATAGATAAAAATATTTATTTTTTAGCTTCATGCCGCATAGAAACAAAAGCTTTTGTCGATTTTACATTTATTAACACACAGCAGGTAATAGAGATCAGGCAGCCAGGAAATGCCCAAAGACACGATCGCCAAAGTTGTCTTCCTAAGTCTTACTAAGTCTTTCGATGAATGACCCTTTGGAAAAATCATATACGACTACGAGGTATTCTTTGACGTAGTTCCTGTCTTGTTTACAATCCGTCATTTGAATGATAATATAGATAGTTTGACAATTATCAACTTTTTGAACTTTCAGTATTTTCTAAAAATTATGAGTTCTCTCGTTCGATTTGCCCTTCTAAAATAAGTTTAGTGTAACATAAATTATTGAATTTATTTAAAATGTTGTGCCTCAAACAAAAAAACGAACCGTCTGTCACAGCTAATTTTCTTGGAAACCATTAGATGAAAATACAATTTGACATAGTGAAGGAGCATTATTGTAAAGGTAACACACAAAAACATTTAAATGTTATTTTAGAAGGCCTAGGTGACATAATTGGAAAATAATTTCTTCAATTTCACAGTTCGTGTGAGGTATTCTTTAAGACCAATATTTGTGGACTCCGTATAGTTCTAGAGTAATATTAGTACACAGTTTAATAAAAATACTATGTATTTTTCATGTGCCTGAGTTTGTACTGAGCCATTCTAGCATTCGTAATACTATTCGCACTTAACAGGGGTTATTTCAAAGTCAACTATTTAACGTGTCTTGAGTCAACGTCTTCATTAAATATTCATTGAACGCTACAACTTTTATTGTAAAGTAAAATTTATAGCGTCCCAAAACTGTGCAGCGGAGATACTTTAAAACAAATAAATTTATTCCTTGATGTTCTTGAGAAATTTGTCTCAAACACGTGAATAAATTTAAATGTTTAACTAAAACTAATTCCAGACTGATAGGTAAGTTTTATTAAAAATTAATGTCTTGGCGGATAAAGCGTATGTGACTACTCAAATAATAGTTCTTTGCAATTTCTAATGTTTACGAATTTTATAATTCTCTTTTCCTGCTCCTTGAACATGAATCGTCACAATGGCATAAGAGTCAGTCTTAATTCCATTTAATTGAACTGCTGGTTAAAAATAATCTATAATACAAAATTGCAAGTTTATTGTTATCGTTTTGATTGTTGAACATTTAAATGTTATTTTTATTTCTAAGAAATAAATGAAAAATGCTAAGAAATCTTTATTAAAATTTTGTGAAATCAGTTCTAAATGTATTAACAACTTTTAATATTCTAAGATATAGTCAAATCTAAGTAGAAATTGCGCGATTAGTAGTCCATATAAATATCCAATCAATAAAATTAACTTTACACTGACGATGAAATATTGTTATTTATAAATGGTAACCGTACACAAAATTTAATTGCGCCATCTATTTGAAATATATGACAACATTATTATCAGTATAATTTTTTTAATTATCCATCTTTTTGGGATTACAATTTTATTTTCTTTCCTTTCACCTAATATCAGCCACTATAAATATGAAAGAAAACTTTTACATTTGATTATTTTTATTATTGATTTACGTTTCAAATATGTTAAAATATGAATGATTATTGAATATTTTCGTTGAATAGTGACGTAATTTTACGAATTAAATTTTTTCATATTAATTTTTTCGTACCTTTTGAAATAGCAATGTTAAAGACAAGTTTTTCACAAACTTCAAAATTATAGTCTAATAATTTAGATTAGAATTTTTCCATAAATACTGTTAAATATTATCAACATAGTATTATCTAACAAAAAATTACAACAGTACAAGGATGTGCCAAAATGATTTTCATGCTTTCTTGTTTTAAGTAAAGCGGAATGTTAATATGACAATTTCCAGTTTCGGTATATTCTTTATGCATTTTCAAAAGAATCATAGGTTCAAAACTCAAAATATTCTTCCAAAAAATATTGTTAATTTTTGGATTTAGACAATATTATTTGCCACATTAAATTTTATGTGGCCTCAATTAGAAGAAAAAAGTAAAGAGACCTTATCAAGAGCTGCTACTTGGAAGATTTCCGCACTTACGTACATTCAAAATGAAGCTAGGTTTTAATTGAAATTAAAATTATTTACAGACTCGTGATAATATAAAGTTATTTTTATATTTCAAAATAGAAATACTTCTCTACTTATTTTTTTTCAAATATAAACTTAATATTTGTTTAATTTGAACATTTACGTAGTTGGAATTTAGAATTTTAAAAACATTCATGTCAGATAATATTACTTTTGATAAACAAACTTAAAAATGAAATAATCATTACGTTAACTACTTTATATTTCAAACCGGATCACTGACATATTTCAAAATTAGGTTACAAACATAATCCGGCAACGTGCATTTAGCGTTAAGTGGGTTTTTAGTGTTTCAGGAAGTACACGAGCGGAGATTTGTGTTAAAGACATTACGGAACGCCGTTAGTGGCTGCCTCCCACACGAGTTGAAGATTATTGTCACTCGTTTTCGTGAAAATTTTATTTAACGACATAATTTTCATGGCCTTGTAAGCCTTGTCTCGAACTTAAGTGCAGTTTCGCACTTTGTTTATATTAATATCTATTTAACGTGTATTATAATTTTGCAGCTTTTTTCTCGCTTAAGTTTTTACTAATCTTTTTTAATAATATTTAATTTTTAATAATATTTAGGCGTAAACAGACGTATTTATATCAAGCTAGTTTATATAATTAAGCCATATTCAGAACAATAATTTTTCTTTGATAATTTTATTGATATACCAATTAGAACGAAAAGTTAATTAATGATTTGATTGATTTATTCCTGCAATAATTTTGTATCCTGCAATAATTTTGGGAGCGGAATCTAAAATATTTATGAAGTTTTTTTCGTGATTTCTTAAGTATTCGTGATACAAAATACAACCAAGCAATCGACATTCAATTTAGAATATTTTTAAACACGAACTTTAAATCAACTTAAGTAGCAAACGAAAAAAAAATATTGCAGAAATAATACAAAGTTTATGATTTAATTAAAGAAAATTTAAAAAAAGTTACAATTTGCGAAAAGTGGGAATAAACACAATTGTTTTTTTAAATTTTGCTTTTATGAAATACTAAGTAATATAACTTAAATAATATTTTATATGCACAGTTCCAAATGAAAAATAGAATTGCCTTCGAGCGATATAAAATTTACGAAACAACATTTAAACTTTGGTGCGTGCTAAGATGTAAAAAATACATGTTAGAAAAACATGTAATAAATTCATCAAATAACCAAATAATATCGAGGTCATTGTATGTCATTTTAAAAATAATGCAAAACTCTGTAGATTTCATTACTTTTTTACCGCTAAATGAAATTAAAAAATAGGGAAATCACACAAAAAACTTACTTTGGAGAAAATTTACTTTTATGGGTGTGAAAGAAACGAATTTGAATATTTTTGCCTTGGTAAATTTAAATTGATCACATCAAATTTTGGCGATACTTCAAATGAATTTTGACTTATAACATAGTATCACACGTACAAGTAGTCAGATGCCAAAAACTTGTAGTTAAAAAAGGTATCGTTTTTAAATTAAAAATAAATGTTTACCTGCAGCATAAAGTATGAAATGTTTATGCAAAATTTGACACGCGAGAGTTGAATCACATTTACTAAATATCGAATAATTTAGAAACGAAGAGTGTGCGCTCTTTCTTTCGTGTAGAAACATATTTTGTCTGTCATATAATTTTTAATTTTAATAAACTTTTGCGGAATTTGGTAAAAGTTCCTTATCTAAATGTTCGTATAAGTATTATAAAAAAGTTCTAAAAAATTGCAGAATATAATTGATTTGCTACACCTCAGCTTTAACTTTTTCAAATAGAATAGTCTTCTGACAATTTTGCAATAGGTATATATTACAAATAAATATTGATTTTCAAAGAAATTTTTCTGTCTCTGAATTTTTTTCCAATTCCACATAATTATTTACGTAAATAGTAGTATAAGATAAATTATTGATTTATATTCAAACTAATTTCAATGCCCAACAACATGTAGGAAAACTGAAAAAACTTGGGTGTCTTAAGTACGAGAGCAAACAAGAATATTTTATTTACAGGAAAATATCTTTACATGTTTTTTTATTATATTCCAAGAGTTATAATAATGAAAAGTTGTTTTTATTCAAATTTCCGCATAATATAAAAAATTTAAATGGTTTTACTAAACTTTAGACGTTCAAGCCAAAGCATATAATCAGACACAATTTTATTGGAAATTAAAATTTGGATGCTGGTAGATTCGCATATTTATAATGTTGCTAAATTATGTGAAATGGCTGATATTCAATGATTCACTTTTCGTATGAATTTCCAAAATATTTCTAAATCTGTCAGAAATCTCATGAATCCAATTTTTTATACTAAATTTTTCTAATATAAATTTGCTCATAACATTATATGTCCATACTTATTTAACATATTAAGTTACATGATATCATTTAAATATAATTTGCATTGAAACCTGGTGTACTGTTTTTACTAACTAATGAATAGAATCGCGTAGGGCGAAAATAAATATTCCAAATTTACGTGATCCATAAGTTTTATTTTATACTACTTGATCCATAAATTCGCTGCACAAATGTTCAGAACTAGTAAGTTAATTGTGCCACAGCAGAAGCATAGGGATTTGTCACCAAATGTATGGTCTTTCTATATATAAGGCTTAGATGATTAAGGTACTTCGCTTTAGTGAGGATGCTCTGCGTTAATGTTGGAAACCTTTATGGGGACATTTTGCACGATTACTGTTAATAATAAAATAATTATAAATAATAGAATAATTGACTGGTGTTTCTTGTCAAGCCAAAACATAAAACTAGGTGTTTGAATACAACCCATATAAGAATTGTATATCACAAATATTTTATTAATTAAAACAATCTATATAAACAATATATACAAACTAATTTTACCTTTATCGAAATATGTTAGAAAATATATACTAGTATTTCATTGATTCTCCAAGTCATTGGTGCAGTGGTAAAGCATTCGTCCCTGAGTTTTGAAGTTGGTGTGATCTTATCCTGAGATCTCCTTTGGAATAAAATAAGATAGCAATTCTTTGAGTCAAAATTCTGATATAACGAAAAATTACTTTTTAATTTTTTTTTTCTCTTAAACAAATTGAAATGTTTCGAACGGTAAAGTAAGTATCGGATTAATAGAGACTCATTTTTACTCTTATCACTTGAAAACTAAATATCTCAATTTAAATCGTAAATCCGAGAAAACTAATCTGATGACGCTAGATCATTAGCGGATAATGTCAAAATAGGTAGGTGTCAACCCTTTGATTCATCCAAGTAGGCTGCGCAGAAAACCAATACGTTAAAGCTTTGTAGTGATTTCTAAAAACATCTGTTGTTTCTATACACGATAATCTGCTTTATTGTCAGTTTCATGGGATAGAGAAAACAGTAGATGCTGCTAATTCCTTGTCACAGATATCACACCAGTGGAGAATAACACGTTGTTTGGCTTGTGTTAGATTTTTGCAAATTGGCATTGTCACTAGTTCGCTTTTATTTGACAATTGTTTAATAGGTATTTAAGATTTTTCGAAATGTATTTCATAAACCTACAATTGTCATATGTCCCCCAAGAAACTTGTTTTAAGCTAAACAAACTCGTATTTTATTGCAATCATATAAAGCTTTATCCAAAAACACCAAATCATATGAAATGTAAATTCTATAACCTAACGAAGTCTTAAATAAAAAATTGAATTGAAAAGGAAAAAGTCAATCTCTTTCACATACTTCATTATCCGCAGTAACCGTTTAATATTGTTTATGGAATTCAATTCTTATGATCGTTCCACCTCGCTCAAACAGTTACTTGAAGTTGGCCATACATTAGCATACCATGACCTGTATGTTATATTATACGTCACACGTTCTGATAAGCAGACAATTTATATTTCGGCATTTAGTCGTGTATATCAAAACATGACATGTTTCAACCACAAAAAAGTATATTCATACAGAATTTATTTTATTTAAATATAGTTACTTATTATTCCTGATCCAAAGACTAAGACATATATTAATTAGATATTTTTTTAAATAAGTTATTAGTACTCTATTGCCTCTACTATCAGCTGTCACTCTTACTGAGTACACTTAAAAAGTCAATTGTGTACGTAATGAATTTATATACAAAACTTCTTTGCCCGCGAAGCTACTGGTAAAGTTGGTTGTTATCTGTTTGTTGGAAGTTTAAAACACTTGGCTTAAGAACTCCATTACGCCGATTTTCAATAGGAGATATATCGAAAATACCCTGTGACATATAATGACCAGTAAGTAAAATTTATCTGAATAAAGGAATACGGTTTAAAGGGTCATATCTTTTTGTTACGTGAACTAAAAACTTGTATTTTCGTAACAACATAATGTTATTGACCGCAGTTTAGGATGTTAATTTTAATTTGATATCTCAAGCCATTCTGATAAATAGGCGTACAGAAGACGAACGGACAACCAAGTTATCCTATAAGGATTCAAGTTAAGGTGTGGGTTTCTTGTCAGTCGAAATTTCCCCATATCATATTAGCTGGTAAAAATTGCTGTAAATTGTTGCTGAATGGCGATTGCAAGTGGAGAACTCATTGTATAACTATTGATTGTATCAATAATAAATTCTTATAGTACGGAATGATAAATGACATAGTGTTTGTTATATAATTCCATATATACAGGACAAATATTTTAAAATATAGAATATATTATTTACACTTCGTAAATTGGCTACTACAAAAGGTAATTAAAATACCATTTTCATTCCAAACAGAACGCATACCTATTAACAGTAGGTTAACGTAATATGATCCCAAGAGGAACCGTGAGAAAATTTCACGGATCAGTCGAATTATTTTATAACTTTTGGGGAATCTAACAATTTTAAATAAAAATTGGTTTAAGTACACTATATTTTAGAAAGAAATCATTGTATTCTGGAAACACATAAAAATGGTATTTGCAATAAAATTACTCACTTAAACCTTCATATTTTCAGTGTGAATTTTCTAATACGCGTAATACTGAAAAAAATTATTAAATTTAAGCGTCCAAATATTTAGTGCAATTTTTCTTATGTGGTAAATTCAACAAAATATATTTTGCTCTCAATTTTCTATTAAATCTCAATCGAGCTCAAAGGAAGGAATTAGTTTGGCGTAAAACAGACTCGAATAATTTTGAGGTCAAAAACCAGCAAGGTGCCAGTCTGTTGTAGAAAATATTTAGGTCACAATTTATTCAACGTTGTCAAAGATTCGACGGAGTAACAAAAATTGCGTCTTTGGGTTGTTTGTTATGAACGATATTTAAAATTCTTAAGATACTTGGTCTCAACTTTTTGTTATTATTCAATATTTCTTATATAATACAATAAAAAAAAATTATGGAAATAAATGAAACCGTCATCTGTAATTTAAAAAATATACGTAATTTAAAAAAAAAGTATTTTTTTTTAAATTACGTATAAATTATTATCACAATCAACGCTCGATTGCCATCTTGGCTTTAGAATAAAAAATTCACAGCAACGTATTCAGAGCAAATAACTTGACGAATATACCGTCACAGCATTGTGAATTTATATACTTTCATTCGTTACAAGTAAGCGGAAACCTAGTTTTCTTCTAAACAACTACCTGCTGTATTTCCAGTTATACCACCATTAACAAATTATTGAAGAAACTGTGTATCTCAACTCGCCATTATTGTGATACGAATTTTGTCGCTAATTATTTTAAAAGCTAATATATATATATATATATATATATATATATATATATATATATATATATATATATATATATATGTGTGTGTGTGTGCGTGTTTGTTTATATATATATATACAGACATTTAAATTTTCAAGGTCACCTTGGATTTGTTGTTTGATGGGATGAAGATGTAACAAAATCACCTTGAAGTTCGCCTAAAATTTATTCCACATTATTTCAATTATTATAAAGTAAGATGTGTGATAAATAGAGTTTAGTAATTACGATATGAAAACCCAGTTATTAAGAGCGAACTAATTTACTGGCAGCAGATTTATAATCACCGTCTTTCCATTTTCTTTACCATATATATACTTTTTAAAGGGAAAATTCTAATCCATTCTATTATAAAACATACACAATTCTATATTCTTATGTACAATTGTATTCCATTTTATTATAAACAACAAAAAAACTTCCAAGAACGAGTGTAACTCACACCTTTAGGGTTCCGTAGACATTCAGGATCTTGTAAACATTTAATTGTACATAATATTTCCATTAAACTATTTACAGATATTAACATTTCACAATGTAAGCATGGCATATTAAATATGGCACAAAACATATTAAATATGGCATAACATATATTGAATATTGTACAAAATATGTCAAATGTGGCATAAAAGATGTTAAATATTGCAAACATATTAAATATGGCTTAAAATATGGTGCATATTTAAAAAATATAGCACATATAATCAAAACAATGTTCGTACAACATTTGCGTCAACTTCTAAAAACCATATTTTTCCATAATTTTAGGTACTTATTGAGTGATCTTATGTAGTTTCCGTTTTTCCTGTTAAGGTAAAAAAACCTGAACATTCGTGTTTGTATGTATTTATTAACCCAAAAAATGTATTACCATTTTAAAGAAAATTATTAATATGTACTTTAATATGCTATATACTACAGAATAGTTACGTAATTAGTCGTAAACTATTTTCGGGCAATTATCAATATGGACGAAAATGAAAATCAATGGGTATGTATCCCGACTGATCCAGAGAAAACGTGGTAAAACAAAACAAAAGGTTACACCAATTTAACTTTATATTTTTATGAGTTCACTATCTATCGATTTTGTAAATATTTAAATCGTTTTGGATGGCACCAAAATGAAGATTTATTTACTTTTTTAATTGTGTAAATGAAATATTTTAGGATTTTTCAAAGATATGTCGTGTAGCAAAATTTAAACTAACTGAAATATTTGACTACAGTTTCAAAAATAAATAAATATATATTCATTTGGAATTCGAACACAGCACTTAAGAGTTGAAATTCAAATAGTTTACTGCTGCGCTAATTACTCGCTTAGAGGAACATCAAAATAAAAGTATACTTACTTGGTACTTTTTCATTTGTAATAATTAGGTAAAAAACGAGTACTACCTTATTTTTGGTAATCATAACTTAGCTACTATTCGAATTCTGTTTCTAGCTATTAAATGTCCGACTAATATGATTACATACTAGCTTAAAACTGCGAAATAAATATTACCAGATTTAAAATGGAGTAAAATGCAAAAGGAAAATATTTACAGTTATATATCATTCTCAAATTTCTAATTGTCGAAATACTCGTAAATTAAAAATCATGCCAATGTTACAAAATAACTTTTAAAACTTTGGGAAAATATAGACATAAAATTAAATTTAAAACAGACACAAACTTTCGAAATGTTACGTTACATTAAATGTCATCTCAACCCTTAAAGTCTCCAAAATTGACGTATGACATTAATCTGATAAGTGGTGTAAATTTTGATGAAGATCGGATTTGCAGCTTATTTCCATAAACGTTAATGGATTTTGAAGAAGTTTCTCTAATTGAAAAGTAAGCACGTTATTAAATTGAAATACAGATACCTCTTTATTTATTATGTTTTTAATTTGGTTTCATTTCGGTTTTAGTATCTCTAAGTATATACGTTTAAATATTTGTTAACCATTTCAGCCGAATTTCAAAATTATTATTACAGCAGGAAAATATACAACTTTTAAACCAATTATTTTAAGCTCGGACGTTAATGTTTTATCGTTGCTTTTTGGTTATGACAAATAGATTTTTCAAAACTACATATGAATAATTAGTTAAAAGAAATTAAGGCAGTATTAACCAATCGAATTAATTATTTAATTATAAGTAAAATTTAATTGTCCTAATTTTTTAATTTAGAGCTGGAAAATTGTTTTAAACTTTTAGTCGATCCATGCATTATCTGAATTAACAACCCATTTTTTATGTCTAACCATTAGGAGCGTAATTTATCCATACCAAATATGAGTCATTTTTATTGAGGAGTTTACTGCCAACTTACAATCATGCATATATCGTATTTCTTGTTAATTGAGACACACTACACATACAGAGATACATCAAATATAATATTGAAGTTAAGGCAAGGAAAGGAGCACTTTGATTATAGTGAGTGACATTTACAATGATTTCAAACTGCCTGAAAAAAAAAAGAAATAAATAAAAAATGAGTAACAAATATTAATACAACTAGTCAACATGTATTGTTTCAATAAAAGTTGAATTTAAAAAATTTAAGCAAAATCAAACAATTAAAAAATCACCCATCACAATATATTATATTATGATAGATTGTAACATTGAAATATCTTTTACATTAAAAACTGTTTATGCTAATATTAATAAGCAAATTGTACTTAGTGATGCAAGAAAAAATAAAATGTTGTGTACTAGGCTAGCTTTATACAGTAGCAAAACCGGTGATCGGTATTAGATATAACATTTATTATAATTAAATTTAATTATTGATAAGAATTATAGCAACCAAACTTAAACAGCTCATTCAATTAGCTCTATTACCACGTTTGAATTTATGATTAAATATAAAAAAGCGCAAGTTGAATTTGCCTAAGAAATTACCATATATTTGTAACGAATGTATATTATTAAGAATATTGACAAACACAAAATAAAAGACAAATAATGAGACTTTTTAGATAATATCGAAGAGTTCTTAATGCTCAAAGATTATTTTATTAAGAGAAAATGCAGGCTATTCACCGATATTATGGAATCGAATAGTGGTTGAAATTCATTTGACAGAGGGTTCATTTTAATGTTTCATTTGAAATCATTTGACAGAGGGTTCATTTTTCCGTCGACAGATTTTGTACTAGCGTCTGATGTGTGAAAGGTAAAATTGGTTAAAAAATCATAGATTGTCTGAAGAATATATTAAGAGAGAAAGCAGAAGAATTCGAAAGCAGACTTAATTAGATTGCAAGTCGAATAAGAAAAGAGAAACGGGTTGTTCGGTGTATTTTTTTTAATATGGCTGTGGGTATTTTAGATATGACCTCGTCTGCTTGTGATAAATGAAATAATTTATTTTTCAATGTAATTTGTTTTATTTTTCTATTTATGGTAAATTTAGTTCTGCATTTTGATAAAATTTCATATGGCGTTCAGACACACGACTTAATACACGACGGTGATGTATAAAATTAGATTTATATCTGAGCGCTTTTGTGATTATTTTTAAATGTATTTTAAGCAATAATGACCATTTAGGTATAACAAAATATACTCTTGGTGTTTGGCCAGGACTCTATGTTAATAAAAGATACCAAGATTACATTCATAATTTGCTAGAAACAGCCGAGGATAGGCAAGCTAATTTTTATTAAGCTAGAGGCTATCACGTCCTAGTAGTATAAATAATAAAGAGTTAGTAGTAAGAAATGTAATAAGGGAAGTTCGTTATAACTGTTCGTTAATCACAAATTTATGAAAAAAAAAATATCTGATATTGCGAACATATATTAAATGTGGCTGACGATTGCTTTTAACTTACAAGATAAATAAATATTTTAGTAAAAATCTGAATAAATCCGTACGTACAACTATCACAAATTATTTAATTATTATCACAATTATTATTTATAATTTAAATGTGGCTTTGTTGCCTAAAATAAAATTATTCAGATCGCTGAATACAATTGTATGCATAATCCTTTGAAAAAATATATTCTCTTTATGAGTGCCAAGATTTCATTTGATTTTTCTTGTTACTCGAATAAGCAGCGTGTGGAAAAAAATTAAATGGCAATAAATTTTAATTATTTTGAATCCATTTTTTTCTTTGAAAAATAATTTTACCTTATAATCGGTTAGCAAATATAATGCAAAATTAATTAAAATACACGTCAAATATGCAGGAACGTTGCACTGATAAGAGTGGAATCGAATCGATATTGAGAATGAACTCATCTCTTTTATCATTTAATATTTTTCAAAATATTAACATTACGGGAACTTGTCAAGTAATTACACAATTTAATCGTATATCCAAATACATAGTTAAACCAAAAAAATAACACCATACAGGTAAAACTGAACTGATGATGAAACGTCAAAGATCATATTCTGCAGGAGTCGCTGTGTCCAAATTAAAGTAAATCAAATTCCTTTGCGATTCATTTTTAAAATTGTTTCAAATAAGCAAATATTAATAAAAGTAGATACACAATTTGGGTGTAGTGAAGAAGTACAAATCGATATTATGGATATCTCCATGAAACCATTGATGAGATTGAAAACCAACAGGACTTTATTTAACTAAGTTTTCTTTCGTTTTATACAAGGAAGGACAGAATACTTGGAATTTATTAATTTTATTTATTTTGTGTAAAAAAATTCTTTATTTTCTGAGATTCGTTTGTGAATTATACACTTCAAAATTAAACACATCTGGTGTATAATAGATTTGCATACTAATTATATTTATGGTAAACATCAACAAATATGTTTTGTACTTAAAAACATTTCTAATCACTGTATCTATTGAAAATTAAGATAGTATTAATTTTTTCCTAATTGTGTATAATTTCATATTTAAAAATATTAATCTCAAAAGATCTCATAAACCTTTTCGGAGTTCATCTATTGATGTCTCGTGTATTTCTGGGGTTTTGAGATGCATGACATTAGTCACTTTATTCAATGAGCATGACTATGTCCGTAGAGAATATCTTTGAGAAGATATATGCGTCAGCATAGCAGTAGTATAGATGTGACTCTTTAAAAGAAGTTGTTTCTAGTCTCCTTTGATAGTAAACCAATCTTTAAGACCTTTAAGGCGTTTGCCAACCTTGTTAAGTGGAAGCACTTGATGCGGATACTATTAAATACCTTCAAAAATCCCTACGCACTTATGTAACATGAGGCCGGTGGTTACGAATCCCCGAAGTAGTCCTTAGGTAACCAAGGTGATTGTTTGGTAATGTTATTTGATATTCGTCTATTAATGGAAAATTACTTACGACAGTCGTTGCTCCGAGGTATTCCTTCGGAAAATACGTAGTTCGTTTTCTGCATTAATAGATTTATGACAGATTGTTTAATACAATTTGACTTGTTATATTACGATATTACTTATCGTAAAATTCTTTAAAAACATTATTATTTACTTAAATTTGTCGACAATAAACATTCAATGTGGATGCTAATTACACTACCGCCGACGTTTGTAAAAAGACATTTTGGTGTAATTTTCAACGAAAGAGATTCTTTTCGACTTGAACTATTTGTGAGTGAGAATATGTTTAAAATATCAGGACACAAATATTATAGTAATTTTTAACACATTAATTTATAATAAATAAACAAAAAAATGTTTCAAATTACTTATATAATTCTCATGATATTTATAAATATTAATAACAATGTTTTTAATATATTTTGAAGGGAGTCTTAATTTCGAAGGTTCAGATTTAATTTCTTTTAATATGTCACACTAAAGTAAATACTCCGCAAAAATGCGTTGTAGCAAACAAATAAATATTTTATAATTATTATTTTTTTTAAATAAGTATTTATATTGTTCTTTGATTAATATATCACCAAAGTTTTTCCACATGTTACATACCTTCCTAATTTATTTAAACTTGAATATGTTAAACTAATTTACGTGCCGACTTTTTTAGGCGGGAAAGTTGTACTGGACAATATACTTATTAGTTAAATAAAGGATTTGGTATTTGTAAATTGCGTAATAAATACTCTATCTTATTCTCAAATGTTTAAACATATGTAAACATATACTTAAGTGTTTATGAAAGCCAATGTGAATCCTACTGTTATTCAATAAGTTCATTTAATTATCAAGTTTGTCACATAAATAGTCCTTTGTTTTATAACTTGTTTTCGTAACAATAAGTCCGCCTTATGTTACAATTAGATACATTAAAGTACATAAATAAATAAATAATGCGGTTTTTATGTCGATAAAAGTTATTATCCACAATTTATAAATTTAATTGTTTAAAAAAATATACTGGCGAAAAAGTATATTTAAATAAAAATGTATTCAATTGTTATTTTCTCAAATGAAAACTACTGAAATTGTTAAGAATAGAAGAAACCATGAACATTATTTTATTAATTTATATATTAGTGAACAATAATATTTATTAGTACAAAATTTATTTTTATTTCTTTTTTTCGGATTTATCCACTCTACCAAACAATAATGCTATCCCGTTCGCGCCTACGCAATACTAGATCATCGATATCCCAAACTAAGGAATTTTCTATAATTGAATGTGTGTGAAATTCCAAATAGTATCCACTAGCCTTCCTCGAACCATTGTATTTCTTTATTCGTTTCTTATATAGTAGATATTGTAAGAAATAATTAAAATTAGATTTAACTAAATCGTTTAAAACCATTCAAATATGTGTTAATTATTTAAATATGTGTATTATGTCTCGAGACCGAGTTTGAAACCGTAACTGCTTTCCAAACGCAAAACCACATTTAGTCACGTAAGTCTTCTACAGAAATTGCTGGATTAAGCGATTTTCAGTTAATGGCCTGCCGTTTTTTTGCATGCCAAATTAGTTTCCCGGTCTAATTCAACATTCATTTGTGCATTTTGTCTTTAATGATGACGAAGAGAATTACGTTTCTCTTTCAGATAAGAACAACACTTTGATTTAAATTTTCTTCTTTTTTGTGTACACAATGTAACATAGAAACTTAAACAAGGCAATAAAAAAATGCAAAAGGACAACGAGCAGTAATAATTACATAACGCTCAGTACCGAAAATCTATCATATTCCAAGAGTGATGAAAGTTATTGCATTTGGCGTTGAATAGCACTTTTTAATTTTTGCATTACATTTTGTGTAAATTATATTTCAATAAATGAACCATTTTACAAAACTTGTTATTTATAAAATAAATTTAGTTTAAGAACCGATTTAATACGTTATTTATTGTCGGAATTACAGAATTAAACCTGACTTATTTCGTTATTATTATCGTAATTACAGAATTAAAACTGACTTATTTCCGTGCGTTTCTGTGTTTCGTTTTTGTAGGTATTAACACTAATTTATGAACTGGTTTTGGAGAGCCAAATTTATAGGATTTATGAATGACTATTTATGAATATTATAATATCGGAGTTAGTTTATATACACACAAACATGTAGAAATCGTGAACAAAAACCTGTGAAAAAATAAATGAAAAAATACGAACAGGACTTGGTACTCCGATCCTCATATAGCCAAACAGCCTTGAAGTTTTGCATTTTTAGTTCGATACAGATCCGACCTACCAAGTTCCCTTGACGCCATATTCACCAGGCCTACTTATTATTGTTTACTTAGATCGCTCAGCAACGCCTTATGCAAAAAAAACTTTGGTGATGAAGACCACTTACGACAGTTCATAAGCCAATTTTTTCATTCCAAGCCACCTAATTTTATATAGATGCTATCCACTCCTTGTCAGTGCATTGGAGACAGATGGTATTACAAGGTATTACAAGATGATGGTGACTAATATGTCGACGATTAATTAATTTTAACGTAATAAAAAATAATAACATTAATGACCGCTAAGTAGCCAACTCAATATGATGCAAATCCTCATGAAAGCTTATTTAACATAAGGCATACAATATGTATAGATAATTTCTTAATTTTTGAGAGATAATTTATTAAATACATAAATGTTTTTGCGTCAAAAATTAATTACATTTGTTTAAATATAATCAATTTTATATAATAAAAATGGGTTTGTAAGCTATAAATTGGAAACTCCTGTTCTCAAGGCTGCAGCCTCACTACATATAAATTCTTAATTTCGAAGTTGAAAAATGTCTGGACCGATTTCTAAAAGTCGAGCTAAAAGTTTTCCTCTAATATGCATCCTTCTCGAATTTCAAATTTAATGTTTATACAATTTTATTTATCTCCAAATGATATGATAAATATGTTCTTTTGGTTTTCACTTCACTTTTGTTTTAATATTTTTAATAGAAACTCTAAAAGTTGTTTATTGATCAAAAATATTTTTATCGAAATCAACTAAAACATGTTATGCAAATAACATAAAAACTGGCAAAAAAGATAGCCATTATAATAATTTTGTTTGGAAATAACATATTGTGTATAAACATTATTATTTACATATTATTCCCACTTAGTTCAAAATGGTTTTCCTGTAAAGTAATGTAATTTTTTAAGATAAATTTTAAATAATGTTCGACTGTTTAATATATTCTAATTGAATTAAATTGTGCGAAAAAAATATGTCTTTAAAATTAATTTCGTTATATTGAAAAATTAATCGTGATAAGGAAAGAGTGTGCGCAAATCCTATTTAAGTAGAAAAATGTTTAATGAAATGGTAAAAAGTATTTAACCAGAAGTATAATACTGACTGCATTTTCATATCAACAGTTGGTCAAAACGTTATGTTAATTAAACTAAAAGTGGTATATCTTCTACGAATAAACTTGGTTGACAAACAATAAAATTATTACTTAAACAATAATTATCCCCATTGCAGGAAGAGTGCCGGGTAAAAATAACAAAAAAGTAATAGTAAGTGCCTAGACCCCGATATTGTTAGTTATGGTTATATGAGTACTTTGTATTGTACTAATAACTACATTAATGACCCTAATTTTAACCTTTGAAATGTATACAAATCTTAAATTTACAAGAGCAATCCAACTAAAAATATATCGTATTATATTTTCAATTAAAATATTTAAATTTGAAGCAAATAGAAGTGAGCTTATTGCTTCTTTACATCGACACCCTAAACATTTTTCTGTAATTAGTAAAAACCCGGAGGTGTTCCAATATTAATTGCAAGTATGTTCGTAAAGTGAGACACAGTAAATTTACTGATCAAATGAAAACTTGCCTCAACTTTAGCCATTTCGAAATATTAATAGTTAAAGTGTCAACGGAGAAACGTTTAAAGTAAATTCACTTTGTAAAAATACTCTTAAAAAGGAACGGGGATATTTGATGTTACTTTAATTTATACCAGTATTTAGATTGATGCTCTTAAAAGAATAAATTAACTTTTTGTTAAGAACAAATGCAGAAAACTTGTCTCTGAGGCTAGAAACGAAGCTATGAGTAAAATCGTTATTATATTTAGTTATTTATTCATGACAACGTCTTTTAATATAAAGCATTTAATGTATAATCAGGAAACTGAAATGCAGGTTGGAGAATATATGAAGCAAAAAATAAAAGAAAAGAGTAAAAAGAAAGTAAAAAGCACGCTTTCATAAATATTGCATTAAAAAACAAAAAAATTATTACCGAACTTGTTTTATCTATCTACCCTGCAAAGACTTTAGTTTAAACCACGTATTTTTTAAATTTTATATTTGAATGTAAAAGAATGGGGCATGGGGAAAATTTAAATCTTGGTGAATTTTTAAGCATTTGCATTCATATAATATTAATTTGAGAAGCAAATATATTTTGAAAAACCAACAATATTTTTTTCTCCACGCTTTGCACTCAAATATTATACTTAATAATAAACATGACTTACACTCAAATCTCCACAGAGCAGACAGAGCACATAGGTTCAAGAATTATTGTTTGCCTTTTAGTGCAGTATTTACGAAACAGTTTTTTCTTAATTTTTTTAAATATAAATTTTTTAGTCCTAATTATATTTCATCATATTTGGAACTACTTTTACACACTTTACACTTCATTAAAAAGAACTCGTTCGAGTTCTTTCGCAAAACTCATTAAATACTGGTTATACAAATTAACCAGTATCTAATGAGTTTTGCTTTGCATTATAATATTTTCTGATCTTTTATATTTTCTGCTGATATTTTAAATGGCTCACAATATTGTAATTAAAATTAGTTTACATAATAAAAAAAGATAGATATTATGTATATACACATACATATATTATAAATATATATATATATATATATATATACATATATATATATATATATATATATATATATATATGTGTGTGTGTGTGTGTGTGTGTGTGCGTGTGTGTGTGTGTGTATAAGTATTCATAATATGTTCCATAATTTATCTCATCATATTTTGAAGTGTAACTAACTTAATAAGTATATTAACTTATTTGTGTTCACATTACAAAGGGACAAAAATTGTAATAAATTGAATAAATGAATAAGTATCTTATCTTTTGTAAGGTTTAGTAAAAAAGAGGCACTGCACCATTTTCCTTAGTATAAAACTTAAAAATCAAAAAAAATAAGCTCAGAATTTTTGGTTTATCTGGTAACAGGATTGTTATGATAATGAATTCTTAAAAATAACTTCGTTTATTTAATCTCCCTGCCTCACTGCTGAGGATTCTTAGACTGAGATGTGTATGCAAAAACTAAATCAAACTGGGTAACACACATTGCTTTTACAATATGTTACGGCGTTTCATATTTTTTTGCCAGTTACATATACACTATTTTCACCTAGCATGTGATGTGAAACTAAATGTCCTTTTGAAAGAAAACTCAAATATTTTTATAATGATGTTATTTGTTAGTGATTAACGACTTGTAAAAAGTGTAAAGTATATATAAAAATACAATCAAATTAAATAAGCTATGTAAAATTGAAATTTATTTTCCAATTTAATATTATATTCAATACTGAACATATTCATTCGCTTTTAATAAAATAAATTTAAAAGTAATGTGTAAGTAAGACGTCTCCTGCCAATTTCATTCACGAAATTAGTTTAGAGTAAAAATGCTTTTATATATAATTTTATCTAAAACGTTGTTTACGTTTAATTTTATGAAAGGCATTTCCTCATTAATTGATGTTTTCACTTAAACAATTTTCTCGCCACCTTTACGAGGCATTTTCTTATTTTTGTCGCTAGCTCACTGTAATTATGTTAAGGACCTTGGTAAACTGGGCCACTGATATATATTTTGGGTGAACTTAACAGTCATCCTGTTATTGGGAAAATGGAGATATATTATTTAGATTTTCAATCCCAGTATGCCCATAAAGCAATAATTAGACGAATTGCAAAGAATTTTAATTTTCTTTGTTACTAAGTTGTTTA
Source organism: Druceiella hillmani (assembly GCA_039881145.1). Classification (NCBI taxonomy): domain Eukaryota; kingdom Metazoa; phylum Arthropoda; class Insecta; order Lepidoptera; family Hepialidae; genus Druceiella; species Druceiella hillmani. Next base: position 20,725,870 of record JAYKKI010000012.1, read on the forward strand.
GTATTTTAGTTAAATTGATTACTACCTCACTACAACAAAGAAGAAATAAGAAAAAGTTGAAATAAACAAATAATTATTCAAAATCTGGATAATTGATATTCTTTTTAATTTTTTCTGCCACAACACAGCAGAAATAATACCGATTTCATCCGTTTTCAATATTTATCGTTAAACAGAACTCGAGCTGTGGCTATCGGTTCTCACATTTAAATAATGCTAACGAAGGTGGGAGCTGGAAATGGTAAAGAGAAAAACATGTAATATTTTAAAATCATCAATTTAAAGAGACACAATTAATTAAATGTGTTTATAAAAATAAATGAAAATTATCAATTTAAAAATTTTAATTCTTCTCCTTAAAAACAGAATTTCCTTGAAGAATATTCCATTGAGGTTATAATATATTTATATGTGTATATATATATATATATATATATATATATATTTATATATATATACATATATATATATATATATATATATATATATATATATATATATATATATATATATATATATATATATATATATATATATAGTCCCTAGACAAATTATTAGACACACTGTTTTTATGCAAAATCGTAGTAAACAGGTATAAAAAAATTGGTTTGAAATATTTTATTGTAATAAATCAAATTTGTATGTTCACTGCGTATAACAAAATGTATATTGTTACAATTAAAGCAGAGTTTTTATTAAAAATTGTTTAACTTTTATTATGGGAACAATATTTATATTCGAATATTATTTACTCTATTAATATTTTTGAGCTAAATTTTGCAGCTGTTAAAACCTCAATTCTTCATCCCACGCTGTCAATCCAGCTTTTGGGATTATGATTACATACTTGGATTTTTTTTAAATAACCTGTGTTTTGATTGTGCTTCTTCAATCACATCCCTCTTCATCAGCTCCAACAAATTTTTAATTGGGGTCATATCGAAACTATTACCTGGCCAATCTTACAGTGGTATATTTTAGTCATTTAAATATGCTTTAAATTAACTAGTAGCGTAAAATGGTGCTCCACTTTTCATAAAAATAAATGGTTCCCCATTTTCGAACTATTCTCTTACCTGAGAAATTAATCTCTTTGAAATGGTCCTGCCCCATGATATATTTTACTATGTAGAGACGTATTCTTGCCACTGATAATGGATCAAATTATAACTTTTATAGACTGTTTCATGGCCTTCATATGGCAGGCACGGTGACAATTTTCGGCCTGTTAACAGTAAAAGAATCGAGCATTACTTCTTACAATTTCAAACATCTTTCCATTGCTGAAGCAGACCCGTAAAAGAAACCAAATAAGCCTTTGAATTTTATTTTATTTTAAAACTTAATCCAAAACATTAGGATAAACAATATGTTTTGTTTTTCCATTTTGAGCATGAATAAACAAACGGGGGTACCGACTCTGGAAGAGGCAACATAAAGTTGGTCATGTGAAAGACATGATTCCTCCAAATTCACACCACAAACGTTAAGTGTTTGCCCTTGGGCCTTGTTGATGGACATCACAAATGATAAACGCACAGGATATTGTAATCGTTTGAATTCAAATGGCATATCAGTTGGAATCATAGGGATACGCGGTATCAAACAAACTTCTTCTTTTGGTTTAGCAGTTAAGATCGTAGCTTCAATCAAATTTGGCAATAACTTTTTCACTGCCAATCTAGTGCCATTACACAGTTTTGGTGGATTAATATTTCGCAATAATATAATCAAAGAACCAACTTTCAGATTCAAGCAATGCGGTGGCATACCAGCCGGTTCCAATGAATTTAAAAATTCAATTCGATAATTCATTGCCTCATCTTGATTCATAGCACTGTCAATTGATTTATATGTCGTGACTACACCTGGGAGTTTCGCTTGAATTTGAAAATTAATGGCATGGATATGAATGATCTTCGGTACTAAAATGGCGCGTTCTCTCAACCAATCATGATTTCTGTAATTCTGAAGAATATTCGGAAAAACACATTCATCTATCGATTGCGCAATTGTACAAAAATTATTCGGTACAGCGATCAATCAATTGGTACTGTAGATTTGTATTTTGCCATCACCAATTTCTAACAATTGTTTTGAAAACTCATGGACAGCTGGATCATTTTGTAGGTGAATACGCATATTAATGTTCAGTGTCAATTTTTGTACATATCTCCAAAGAAAGGATGACTTCAAACAGGTATTTATTTCATCAGCAGGAGTTGATCGAGGAATGAGAGCCAATGTTTGTCGAAAATCCCCTGACAGTAATATCAAAGCACCACCAAAAAATTGTTGATTACCACGTAAATCTTGCATTGTTCGATTAAATGCTTCTATTGATTTTTTATTCGCCATTGTACACTCATCCCATAAAATAATTGAAGTTAATCGCAGAACTTTTGCCATAGCAGAATTTCTCGAAATATTGCAAGTTGGAGTTTCAATCACCTGTACATTCAATGGCAATTTTAATACAGATTGTGCGGTCCGACCACCTTCTAAACATGTAGCAGCAATTTCCGAAGATGCAAGTGCCAATGCAATTTTCTGTTCCGATCGAATAGTCGCTAAAATTAATGATATAACGAACGCTTTACCTGTACCATCAGGTGCATCCAAGATATATAATCCACCTGCGTTATTGGAAACAGCATGCATGATTGTGTCATATACATGTTTTTGCTGAATATTAATTTTGGTTATATTCGATTGTACAAATAAACGCAAATCATTAGAATTGAATTCCTGCTCACGTTACAATTCACGATCAAACAAATCATGCATCTCACAATTTGGTGCGGTCATACCCAATTGTACTAATGCTTTATTTACAATCGTTAGACACATATCTTCAATTATTATCAAAGCTTCGTTGTACATTTCCAAGGTAATCAACAAATCAGGATTTCTTGCATGATGACGCATACGAATTAAAATATCTTCTGCCATATAATGTTTATAATTGTTCCATAATTCAAGTGGATTTGATGACTTACATGTTGATAATATAATGGCAAGTATCATTCGTATTTGTTGTGGATGAGCTGAAGTAGATGCATCTTGAAGTGTTGAATCCCAATGTGCACCATCCTCCAACAAATGCAAGAGTTGACATGCTTCACGATATGTTTGACACAAATGACCGTTGACTCTTCTCAATTCTTGAAATGATTTTGGGCCATTGACGTTAACTAATAACAATCTCAAATAAAAACACTCAGCATTGTTTGGATGTATTGTATATATTCTCCCAATTACAGCTGTTTGGAAAAAGCCAGGATGCCCATGGACTGCTGTTCCTTGTTTACGTCTTTGTAATTTTTTCTGACTGTTATAATTAAAAGCAGCACGCATAATTTCAGCCAAAACAGCACGACGTATTCGTGATCGTCGTGCAAGATTCAGTACAGTTACAGGATCAACAGATCTATTTCGTGCATTACGTTCACGCTGCGATGCATTAGCTTGTGCGCGTTCATCTGCAGTCTGTGATCGCTTAGTAATGCCACATCATTTGCATTACGCGTTCAGCGACCTATATTTGCTCGTATTGCTCGTGGCATTTTTCCCTCAATTAAAAAAGAATAAATCAAATTAAAAAAATTATTGCTACATTAATAGTGGCACACAATATGTTTTTTTCAAATAAAGAAACACACATGCATACATGTAATTCACTTCAACAGTTCAAAACTTACCGTTTGTGTAAATGCGTTTGACAATTTAATTCATAGTACATTTGAACAAAAAATATGAGCACAAAGCAATAATTATCGTTGACAATTTGCTTTAATCGAACCACGTCCAAAATGAAATGACCGCATGAATGACATAACAACATGCTTTTACTGTCAACACTGAAAAAAGTTTCAATTTGACAGCACAATCGCCATCTGAAAAAAAGTTCAATTTGACAGCAAAATCCCCACTTACATCCGCCATTTATTGAATTCAGTTGTTACAAAAAATGTGATAAATAAAGAAGCACTCTACCGATTTTGTGCAAACTTCACATAAATCATCTACTAAATAGTCCGAACAAAGCCTAAGCATTTGGTCTGGATAGGTGAGCCCGTTCTTGAGTTATAAAATTACAACTAAAAGTGGTATTGATTTTTATATATATATATATATATATATATATATAGAATATAGAGATAGAGATAGATATATATATACATATATATATATATATATATATATATATATATATATATATATATATATATAGTGCTTGTGCAGCTTGGACTTTAGTAGTGCATTCAGATGCGATAACATTAGCTTTTTGCAATCTAGATTTGATTATTTTTGTGGTAACAAATTTTTTTGAGAGGTCTTTCTGATCTGGGGTGAAAATTGGCTTTCTTTTGTATTTTTTCTTTATTTTTACATTCAATTCAATGTCATAATATTACTTAAGATAATTTACGTGAAATTTTTAGGTTCGAATACATTTCAGTATTAAGAAAGGCGTTACTTTTTTTCGCGGTAAGAAGTCCTCCTTTTCATCCATACCTAGGAAAGGAAAAGATAAAATTATTCGTTTTGATAAAATTTTAGGTTCAATAAAAATACTCAATGTGCTTATCTGTTCTTTGAATATCTTTTCATGAACAATATGCTTAATGATAGATTTATATATGCTAATACTAATTTGTTATATTTCTACACTAGATCATAGGTTCGCCAACTATGTTTCCAATCCCTTAACCTATCTACTTCCTACGCCTTTCTCATTCCTGATGAAAAATAATCCCACCACCTTTCCCAGATTTCAAACAGTACCAAAAAGTTTATACATTTAAGCAATAACGTCACATCTATGTTTTCACAAAGTATCAGATACATTTTTATTTATTTAAATTATTCCAAATATTTTTTTTAGTTATGTATGGAATGATGTACTGACTTATCCATAATTTAAGGTTAATTTTGTCCAATGAATAATTATAATTAATACAATAGGGCAACCTGCACAAAAAATGTTGTTATAAATAACATTAGCAATAATCTAAAGTTTCAATATAATGATAAAGTCAACCCCCTTTCAACTCAATTTTAAACGTAAAATGCTAAAGTTTGGAAATTATTATTTGTAAAGGTAAAATTCTATTACAAAATTTGAAAACTTTATCTATATCAATAATAATACTAAACATTTTTATAAAAGTGGAAATATTGTAATAAACATTTTGAACATAATAAAAAAAAATAATTTTCTCGTAATCAAATAATCAAAATAATCTTACGTAAAATGTTTTAAACACTGGTGTAAATATTTCTTACTAACAAAATATTTACTGTAAAAATTGTAAAAAATGCAAACTTGAATTGAAAGCTTTACCAAAATTTGAACGTCAACCAATATACTAGGCTTCTATTGAAACGCAAAACAAAGTACAAGAGGTAATATGTAATAATATACATATATGTGTATTGTACGTGTTTTTTATTTTCAACTTACACAAACCATCATTGCTGAATTATGCATGGTTCGTGTATGGCAATAAAAACAATTAAAATCAAGCGGTGTAGATCATAATCTAACTGAACAATGTTAAAATCAGACAAATTTTGAAGCAAACTTTTGAAGTCGCTTGACAATCTATACAATTTATGAAATTACTATATTTTAGAATACTGTGATTGAAAATCTCAGATATCCATCATATCAAATATTATTTTCAAGCGTTTATAAATTTTTTTTTAAAATGGAAAATAATTCTTTGATATATATTTTAACAGGTTTTTAAATCCAAATTAATTTGAATTTAATGTTCTCTTATAATACCATCTATGGCTGATGAGTTTCCCTAGATAGCACTATCTACTTGACTGGCGCTGGTAATACTCGAAGTGATACATGGTGAATAGAGTTCAGTACAGGAGTTAGCATTTTTATGGAGCCCGTAGAAAATGCAACCACTTTTTTTTGTATATGAATGTATGTACGCTCTCACTCTATGCTTAATCTATGATTCTATTATTATTAAATTAAATTATTGACGAGTTATTACAAATAAAAAAATATAAATTCATAGATAATTTTGAAGATCAATTGATTTATCTATTCAACGCTTTATTGTTGTTTAACTATAGACGTCAAAAAGATAAAATATAAATAAAGATACCAATATTTTCTGATGATTTCTATAAATAGAACTGTTAATTTATTAACGTCTATTCAATAATAAACGTAACATATAAATCGAGCGCTATTTATTGGCTCGACGAATAATATTATCCTCGGCATCGGTTTGTTATATTTTTATGAGAGTAATTTTTGATAAATACATTTAGTATTTTTGTTGATAATTGATTTATAATCAGAACATTGTTATACAGTTTGATGTCATTTATATTAGAATCAAAATCTTTACTTTGATGTTGTCGAAATTTCTTCTTATATATAAAATTAAAAATCTTTTGTAAGGAAAATCAGGCAATTTTCGTTTAATATAAAATTCATTTCAAATATTCATGATTTATTCTGATTTGGGCAATTCTCTCACAAATAGTAAAAACGTAAAAAAAATTTAAACCTCACAAGGGGGTCTCAAAAATTATTTAAACTTCTTTTTCTACCTCTCCTAATCAGTCCTCTATATCAATATTCCAATGTTTTTACTATATAAAATGGGGCCACGACTTACTATAGGTGTAGTATATTTCAACTTTATACTTTATATAGTCTCTGAGGAAAATATCTATGACAGACAAGCGGACGAACACCGAAATGTTGCCATAAGTATTTCGTTTGCCAATTTTGTTACGGAACATTAACAAAATTTAAGACGCATATTTTTAACTTAAATGGTTCACCTTGGAAAACTGAATTTAATATTTTGTATTCACGGAATGAATTGATGGAATTTCTGGATTTTTGTCACATTATAAAAAATTAATTTGAAGAAATATTTAAAGAAATTACAAAATTATTAAGTACATTAATTACACTACCCACGACAACCGTAGAGAGACTGAATGAAATTTCTCTTCATTGAATAGAACAAAAAACTTTTTTACTCGCCGACTATCCCATGGCTGATTGACTTGGCTGATGGCTAGTTATGTTATCTATAAAAAATAAAAAACTTGTCGCGATGTGTTAAACTTCATTACCTAATTAGCAAAAATTTTATAGTATTTTAAATTTACTGAACGGCCAGACACACATTATTGCTTCTGACAAAGAACTTTCCATCATGATGACGCTGTTTATAACAGTTATATTTGTATTTTTTATTCATTTGACACTATCAGTAATATATCAACCAAATCGCATAGATTTCTTTTTTCAATTTGGGCATAAAACGATTCAGAGTATAAAATACATTAACAAGTGTCAGATAATGAAAAATCTTTTCACTGTCTGACACTTGTTAATGTAATTTTTTCACTTTTTGGCACTTTTCTTGTTTGTTTGTTTTCTATTTTAGCATACAACCGGGCAAGCAAGATAAATTTAAAAAAAAAAACAAATAAATTTTACGCAACCTTGAAATTTTTCTTAAAATTCCTATTTTATTAGTTTATTTATGCTCGCATTGGCGCCGGTTAATTTAAAAAACTTGGCAATGAATAACTTCGAAAAAGGTTTTTCTGCAAATTAATAATAAAATTAACCTTTTCTATTTTACCTTTTTTATTAAGTGGATTAGACCTGTACATTATATATTTCTTACAAAAACGAACCTAAAGCTTGACCTTCACGATTTTACATGGAATAAGCTTACATGGGTTAATTAACATCGTGACCAAAAATTATCGCTTTTCTAAAATTTTCACCTACCGGCCGTCGCCTTATCAATATTAAACAAGAATGCATCGTCACTACTAGCAGTCATAACCCATACCACCGTTGCAAATTTGAGTGCTGACTCATTACTATAAAAAGTTGAATCGAGCTACTCAGCAATGGCATATGCAGTGGTCTCACTGGAATACGAAACTCTGTCATATAGAAAGCTATTTGGAATATTAGGATTCTAGGATTCACGCGTACATATTTTCAAACTCGCTGAATGGTTTCATCGATGCACATAACTCCTTTAACCTTAAGCAGAGTTTTTTGTGTCGATCCTTGTCTTTAGAATATCTCAATCTACTGAATAATTAAATTTATTTACACTTGCACATTTATCGACACGCTGCAATTTGAATTCAGCACGAAAAAATCGTTAAACAGTGACATAGGGAGTTCTCGTAACAGGCGGACAAAGAACGCGTGTTGTTCTCCACTGTAGCGACACATTGTGACTAAAATTGCAACGACCATATTTGGGTACCATACTAATATGGTATTGTTCTAATGCACATAATATTAAGATTTCATCCACATTCGTTGTGAGAAGAGATTTTAAATCATTTTTTTGCAATCTTGAACATTAAAAACACTCTTTAAGGGAATCACATTACTTAATTGGAATTAAAACCTTATTTCATTTAATATATATATATATATATATATATATATATATATATATATATATATATATATATATATACATATATGTATAATTACATTCAACATAAAAATGCCAACATATTAGCGTGTCTTTTAGACAGGGCAATATGTTCCAACTAAAAAATATCTTTTCTGTCCAGAAATACGATTGTTTTACATTTTACAGCAAAACTCTTCAAAAAAACGAACAGTACATTTTTATTCGACCACGATAACTTAAAGTAGAGTTCACTCCCAGTGTGCCGTAAAAATAAATAGAATAATAAAGGTGTGAACGCGAGGGCGTTTCCCCATCCAATCCTTTTACAGCTTATCGTACATGAACGAATAAAACAAGCTATTTACATATTGAATATATTTGGCGTTAATTTTGTAGAAATTCTTTATTCACAATTAAATGAAATTACGTGATGTAGTATTATTTCTACTTTATTTAAGTTCTTTACCACGACCTAGGTTTTGTTGTATTAAAACATCTTCAGGTGGGCTGTTAGCAAAGATTATTTTATGTTGTAATATAACGAAGCCTGGTAAACAAAACCTGGTAAAAACCTGGTCGTGGTAAGAAAAGTAAGAAAGAACTTAAAGAAAGTAGAAATAATACTACATCACATAGTTTCATTTAATTGTGAAGGTATTTACAAATAGATGTCATAAAGAAGTAGCTTTTCAGTAGCGTTCCATGTCTGTAGTATTAGCTGTTCTGATGTTTTTGGATTTAATCTCGTTCAATGTCAAAATTTTCCTTATTCAATGTCAAGGATTTCCTTGGATTTCTAATATTTCATTTAATCATTGTATATAAATAGCACTAAAAGTTACTTAAATAGGGAAAGTTTATTGCAGGTATTGTTAATCTACAGTTTTACCTTCACCTTACTTTTTTTAAAATGCATATTGAAAAGTTTATCCTTATAATAAAAGTACTTGGTCCTATCTGTACATACTTCTCCAAGCTTTCTGGGATATGAAACAACATCAAGTATCTAGAAATATAACAAAAGAGAATCAGCAATTTGTTACTGCAGTAAAATTTGCAGATAATCTTAAATTTAACATATCAAATGAAATAATTGACTACATTGCCTTTAACAAAGTTAAGCAAAATTATCTACGTGCTTCGTGACGTAGACGCTTTTAATCGTAAGATAATGTTATAAATTCGATTCTAACTCATTTACTTGTGTTCATTAGATAACTGTAACTTGATATTTAAAGTGAAAAAGAATGTTTAAAATTGAATTTGGTGTATATATGAATAACTACCCGATAAAAGTACGTAAATTGTCAATTTAAACGATCTTCACGAAAATCTTAATTATCAACTTCATAATTTTAGACAAATAAAATCTCAGAAAAAACAATTAGTGAACAAGAAACGTGATTTTTATTTATATTTTCCATCGTTTTTCATATTATCAATAATTTTCAATGACAAATATGAGTAGTTATCTCCTGATTTCAACAGTTGAAAATTGGTCAGCATATTTTATTTCCGGCTTCATTCCATATCTGTTTATTATCTTATATTTTAAATATTTGTACAATTAATTGAATAAAATATGTATGTACTCATAAATGTCTAGTTAATGACCAACGCGGGTTCTCATTTCGTCATTTACGATCGATTTTTTATTAACCTTTTATTCTCTATGAAAAACTTTAATTTGCAACTATTTGAATTTTCTTAATTTCATTACGATCTTAGAAGTCGATTTTGTGTAAATTGCAATTACATCTTGTGATAACAGCACTATTACGCACGTATAGCTTTTAATTATTATATTGAAAACAATTTTAAAATGAAAAAAATAGGCCTGCATTTAAAGTGACAATAAAAATAAATTAATATTTAAGTAATTTTCATACGTAGTCATGATTTTTATCTTTTAAGAATAAACATTTACTATTAAGTTGATAGTGAGGTCGTTTAAATTTTATTTGTGAATTAAAATTTTATGTCCCGCCTATAGTTACTTAATATATACCATATTTGAACATTTAAATATATATAGTATTTTATAGATAAATACTAAATTTTTACATAATGTTATTTTTATCCGTGTGTATATTGCCTGGTATGTTTCCTAGATGCGTAATATAATCGCAAAGATCTCAAAAATTATGGTACTCAGAATCGTCGCTATAGTTTTATGGTAAATATTAGGTACATCTCTAGAAACATTGTCAATTTTTCACAATATTTATAAAATTATATCAAATAAAATTTGGCACAGAATAATTTCAAAATATTCCGGCACGGACTGCCTCATTTTCCGGATGCCGACACATGTTGGCATTCCGTGAAACAAGACAGCTGATAAGCTTGCAAAGGAAGCGCGTAATATTTGTAATTTTAATAATGCCAGAACAACCCTTGGCGACATAAAAGCTTATACAAAGTATTATTTACGAGAAAAGACCATTAAAAAAGATATCAAACATAGCATTACAATTAAAAAATACCGCCCATATCGATACCATTATAAAAGATATCAAATATAACTTTAACGCAAATCGGGTGCTCACCAAAACCATAACAAGACTTACAACTTCAGATACCTTCAAGGCATGAAAATGCATCCTGATGTTATTAGAATCTATCGCCGCTGTAACAACTGTATGCCCCCATCAGCTCGGACTAATCTTCTGCTGCTCTGCGATTTTATGATTTCTCTTTGATTTTGGAGACTTTTCATTCATCGAGCAACTCTACTCTGATGACATCATTAATATCGCCAAATTTGTCATTTTTGCGCATGGACATTTATAGTCGCTTCCTCATCTCATGTAGACACGACACCAATCAACTAACTAGACAATAATACTGGAATCCTTATAACGGTTTTAAAGTGCGCGTCGGAACTCGCAGAAAGTAAGGTTATGTATATGTTCCTGTATCTCTTCAGATTATTGATACAAGTTTGTTCATCTCTTTTATTCAATTAACAATAACTTACGTGATTACTTTTCATATGCTCGCATTACATTTTCCTATCCTGAATTGTTTACAATATATTTGGATAAATCACTACACAATTGACATATTTTGTTTATTCATATTCTATAATCAAAATATTAAATAAAAATTGTTCAATCAAAGAAAAACAACTTTTTTTGTAGAAACATGGCCTGAAGACACTTAATACTTATCATGTTGCAAAAAATTCCGCAGATCATTCAATACTTGCCATACTATAAAAAATTAGCACATTATTTATAATGCTCCATTTATATGTATATGTTATTTATATATGTAGCCGTAGTAATCATAATCCAGACCAATTAATAGTAATCATGTTATAAAAAGAATGACCATTGCCATAAACTGTATTAAATGTAAAAGAATTTAATTTATAACATTTTTCATGCAATATAAAAGTAATAAAGACGTATTTATCGTTCGGTGTGAATGACACATTAAACTCAAAAGTACAAATAATAAGACCATATTATGATATTACATGTTAATTAAGGAAAATATTAAGTGCTTTCTTGGCATAGTTTCAGTCTCGTACTATTTTACAAATGGCAAAAACGGAACCTTTATAGTTTCTTCGTGTCCATCCATCTATTTGTTCCTTCGTATCTGTTACACCCATTTAGTTTTCATAATTTAAGCCTTTGTCAATAAATATTTGCAGTGATTAATATGTGAATCTCGATTAAGATGTAGCGAAATTTTAAATTCTTTTCTAATATACCGCCTCCTAAACAAAAACTGAGCAATTTTTTCGCACAGCCCCATCTAGTGGGCTGTCAATGGACGGAACCTTTAAGACTTTTAATATCCGTTTGCGAAATATTAACCTTTAAAGTAACATACAGTATATAGTTTAATATTTTGGTTTTTCTGTAATATTTTAAAACAAAAAATAGTAAAATAATTTAAAATAGTAGCATTTGATTGGAGAACAATTTATCTGATTATTACTAAACTCTTGTTTTTGAGTGCGTTAACATGCGTTAACTGATAATTTGTGATTTCACTATTTCGTTACTAACTTTGGCGATATCTTGGTCAGATAACATCAAATTTTGACGGTTTTCTTGCATAATTTAAAGTAATTTTTTCCTAATAGACTTGTTTATCGAATTAATACATATGTATTCTCTCTGTTTTGCAAGTTGATTATAATAGAATAAAAACTTTTACAAAGATTACAAATATTATTCAGTGTCAGATAGATATATATTTTGGTTAATACTTTTGGTTAAATTACTAACATGATATGACATTTTTTCTGGATGATCCTTGAATATATAAATATGAAAGTCGATATTTTTAACAAAAATATATCGATAATATAGTCACTGCCACAACCTGAAAATTCTTTAAATTGTTTGAATTAGAATGTTCCACTATCTATCGATTTTTCTTCGTCTGTATTACATAAGCTTAAAAAACGATTAATGATACAATATTTTTCCAATACCATCTTTGTTAGTGTTTATGTGGTATAAAATGTATGTTGGCTTCGTAACCACTGTCTTTGGATGAAAATGGTGATTATTTTTTTTTTTTTTAGATTTCATTTCACATATTCATATTTTCTTGGATGTGGTTCGCTGACATGAAAACACAAAAATATATATATAAGATAGATGCAGCTTATGTATAGACTGTTATTATCACATAAATTAGTCAAAAATAAATTAGTTCAAAAAAACAAGAAGGTTAAAATTGATTTATTAATTAAATAACCCTTCAGTTAGTAAAAAGCTTAAGAGTATACAGAGATAATAAAATATCATTTAGAAACGACAACTTTACTATTTAGCCCATTCACGAAAGAAGGAGAGGCGGATTTTTTAGCGTTCGGTGGTATCATTTTTCCACAAAACAAATTATATTTTTTTACAATGAATGCAGTTTATGGCAATAGTCATTTTTTTATAACATGACTACTTTTAATTATTATTTAGCGAAGGCTAAAAGGAATTTAACTCTGAGCGTGAATTAAAAATACGTAAAATGTTAAAAGGAGGAGGGACTAGTTTTGAACCTAGTTTGAGGGATTATAAAATCAACTTTTTATTGCGTACACGTTATTTACTCACTTCATTATTTTTTTTTTAATATGAAGTAATTTCCATAAAAAATTTTTTTTTCTAATGTTCACAGTTTCTTCGCGAAAAGTCTATTTCTAAAATAAAGAAGTTAGACACAATAGACAACAACTAAAATTGCATTACACTGATTTCGTGTAATTTACGGGTCAATATTCGTAGATTTATTGTCTCATGGGAGCTCCGCTTTCTTAAAAATAAATTATCATCTAAATTATACTTTTTTTATAATATAATAAATCTTAAAGTGATAAGAACTTTAAAATTTGCCTAGTTAAGCTAGATCAACTTATTGCTAAATAGATTTTAAGTGTACCATCAAAATGTTAGCTGCTTCCGAAGAAAATGTCTGTCTATATTTTCGTTTCTCCCTGGGGTCCAATTGCAATATAATTTGCAACTCAACGTGGAAAATAAATATTTGAGAAATAGAAGAAACAAACGAATTGAAGAAACAAACTCAACCTGGTTAATAAATATTTATTACTCTTTATTTTCCAAGCTGTGGCATTAAGCTTGATTCACATTCATATAAATATACGAAATTTATTCTGTAGTATAAATTACTGAATTCGGGCAGGTTCTGACTAGTAAACTGTTCTAATTTTAAGAAATTGTCAAAGATTTTGCAGTATATATTTATAAGTTTCCTTGCTTTTCTTTAATTTCTTCTCGCAATATTAAGGAGCGTTTTTTTGTATAATGGAGCTTATGAAGATAATAATAAAAAGATGATTAAATTTGTTTAACATTTGCGGGCTTATATATACATGACAATAACGTCCTAATTCTTTGTTAAACAGTTCACAAAGGCATACTGTGGTAGTTTTAAGGTTATTTGCCTCGAAAGATAAAATCGGAATACTTGTAAGATCACGTTTTCGTCTGTCCATCTGTACGTATGTGTGTGTGTTTTTTTTTTCAGAAACCATTGAACGTAGAAACTTGGAATTAATATAATGATATACACCCGCGTATTTTTCAATTCAATATATTTACATGAAATATTTTTTTCTTTGATTTGAGAGTGCGGAAAATTATTTTCATGGAATTCTAGATATTTTGCCCAACTATTTTGGGCAAAATATCTAGAACTCTCTAAAAACTTGAAATTATTAAATTCCTCGAAAAAGAAACATATATAGAGATAATAATTAAGTAATACTTAATTTTTCTTTACGTTTCATGTCAATTTGCGTTTTCGATCCAAAATAAAATAGGAGACAAAATAGTTTCGTTTATTTTCTGTCCATATATAAAAAAATATTGTTCCATTCACTAGAGTCCTCGTATTCATTAGAGATGCTAAAATTCATAGCATGCAGTTATACATCTCTCCACATATTTATTTGTGTATACGGGCTAAAAGAAATTTTATATAACTTTTATTTAGTGAAAATTCTGCCTCATATTTTTTTTAATATAGATAGGAGTAATTCTTTCTTAAATCACTTATTAAGTTATAGTGTTGAATGTGCCCATATAAAAATTTTGGTAAATATTTTCATAAAAATATCATTTTTTGCCATTCGGTACAAAAACAAAGAACACTTTACTTCGACGCACATATTAATTCAACAAAGAAAATATTAATTAATTAAAATTAATTTTAAACTTTCAGACAAATCAGCTCCAATTATGAAACAATATATCGACGAATACAGACAGAAAACATTTTAAAATGTTGTTGACCTTCAGATAATGACCCTTTGTTTATATATCGACTTTACTTTAAAATGCTATCTACCGAGGACCTGACCGTCATTAAGATATTATTGGATAATATTATTAAATACATGTTATTGTTTATTATTTCCATGTTCTCGAATAAATATATTTACTAGAAAATAATTAACTAATCATTTTAATTATTTCATAACAAAATTTGCAAAATGGAACATTTGGTGTCTGTCCACTTTCCTATCACAGATATTTTTGCCATCAAATAATCTCATTCGTGTAGAAAGTTGATATCTAACATAGCTATTGTAAGTAATTATCCTACTAATGTATGAAATTTGAGGGGGATGAAGAACGGTAAAAAGAAAGTTTCAAAAAATTGTGAGTCCAAAAATGTGCAATGTATTTTTTTCCCCTAAATTTTATATAAACATTCATTAAGTAGCTTCTGCTGTTTCCCGGAGAATGGCTAAAACAGTAAAAAATAATTCACAAATATCGAAGGTATAGATCGAACGAAAATGATATGATTTTGATTACCTACATATTTTTACAAAAAGAACTTTCTTTACAAAAAGAAAGTTTGATGAAAATCTTTTATTCGATTTTAATGCAAATGGTATCAAACTGAAGAAATAGTTTGAATTATCAATAAAAATACCTCTAACATAAAGTATTTCATTTGATGTAATTGGAAAATATTCTCGTCTTTTCTTGATAACGAGGACTAGTTTCATAAAAATATAAGCAATCAATGCCACAAAAAACATTATAAGTTCTTGGAGCCAAAAGCTATCGTCTGTTTTTTATCATATCCACTATGGGATAAATGTTATTAAATTAAACATTTTATTAACAAAAATCCTTTAAGGAAATAATGTAGTCTCCGTTCATATTTTATCTTTCTAACGCCTATAACTCTGTGCAAAAATGATTAATCGTGAATGTTACTAATTTCACAAGTGCAAATTGCACTTGGCCGAACTTTTAATATATATTTTTAATTCATAATAAGTTTAAATTCCATTTACATTTACAAATTACATTTACATTAATTAATTTATTTTTATAATAATAAGAACCACGTATTATTTATTTATAATTTGTAAAGAAAGTAACTAAAGGATATAACGTTCTAAAGCATAGGACGATAATAAATTGGATGCAATGAGGGAAAGATACTCCGTGTCGCTCGTACCAATTTAAAACTTTTATCATTTTTCTATTCTAACATAAAACGTGGTAAAGTTTAGAATGTCCAGTCATAAGCAGCATACGCCAAACAGCATAATAATTAACTGTCCTGGACTTAACTCACAATTATCACAAAAAATTAAATTTACATCAATTTTTGTAAAGTTCGTTTCATGCAAGAAAAAGATAAATCAAGTAATAATAGTCTCACAATTAGTGTCATAGGTAATTACGTAGCGACCAACGTAATAGCTCTGACGCACTGCACTCCAGTTATTGAATCTTGCCAGAACTAAATTTTTCTCAGAATAATACAGTTTTAATTTTGCTTATATGAGTTTTGAACTAAACCCATCGTCTTCACACTTATTTCTATTAAGTATATTTATAGATACGAATAAAAGGTGATCAAATTTAAGTTGTTACGTATGCAGAATGTTGATTACTTGATTTAGGTTGGTTGGTTGGTTATTTTTTTGAATTCCTCTCAAAAATATAATACGAAAGTAATCTATATTTTGTATACATACGCATATACACACCCGCATGCACGCGCCGGCATGCACGTACGCACGTACGCACGAGCATGTAAGCATGCATGTAAGCAAGTACTTCTTTTAACACCGTTTTAACTTTTTTTTCAGTCTGTTTAGTGGTAGAACAAATTTAATGAACAAGACTTATAATAGTAATTTAGAGCAACAAAATTGGAAATTGTGCTGAGGAAATATTTGAGGATGCAAATATAATAATAAATTTAGTCAACAATATATAAAATATTCAAAATTCTTTTCAATTCTGTATCGCTTTTAAATATGGTAGTAAATCTACATTAACACGATCACTGTAAATATATTTCAATGGCCCTGTCTACGTAGGTCCCTAAAGTTATGAATATATCCTTTATCGAATATACAGAAAATTTGGGTAATTCAAATCTAGTCAGTCAGTTTAAAAGTTTATGTAGATTATCTTATATATTTATATTTTTATAATTATTTCACAATTTTTATAAGTCATATATTATTACATTCCAAAATACTTTCCTTTTAAATGTGCTTTTGGTTTTAAATCGCTCACTAGGTGAAAATATTCTACACAACAGGAAAAAAATACGAAACGCCTTAACTAAGTGTAAAAAATCAGGTAATGTTTAAAAAAGTCGATTTAGTTCTACACATTTATCTAAATCCAATAATCCTTCGCAGTAAGACACACCTTTATGCTTGATACAAATAATCCTATTGTTATAAAACTCAAGAATAAAAGAAAGAATACCCAAACGACACACTTTTTTTTGTTTTAGCCTAAGATGTAATAGATAAAATATTGAACCTAATGCTGTTTAGCTGTTGATATAATTTTTGAGCAATTTTATCGAGTGACTATGTGTTCACCTAAAAAAATTAATAGGTGGCACGGCGTAGTTAAAATTATATTTTAATATTAATATGGCATAATATTAATATTTTTAATATTGTTCCGGCGGCCACTTTTACTTTTCGTTTCGTGTATTTTCGAAACTTAATTTAAATTTTTAGTACATGCATTAGCCTAAGATGTAATAGAATATTAACATTTAAGACATTGCGAAAAATACATAACGAAATACCATAACAATAATTTTACTCATAGCTTTGTATCTATTTTTGACGTTTGATATATACGTAAAGTTAAATAAATCTTTTAAAAACATCAGGTTAAATACTTCAATACAAATTAAAGTAACGTAAAATATCTTCGTTGCTCTTTAAGAGTATGTTTACAGTTTTAATTTAATTTAAACCTTTTCCTGTCGAGCCTTTAACAAATATTTAGAATCTGCGTATCTCTGTTAAAGTTTAGACAAATTTCATTCGATCCGCAAATTCAATGTACTTCATTTAATATCCTGGAATTTATATTAAAAGTTTTCGCCAATAACAGCTAAATATTTACGGAGTTATTGTACAGAAGCCACAAATTTACTTCTTTTTGCAGAATTAGTAATTAGTGCATATGGTGATGTAAGTACCTCAAACACAGGGCAATTACCATTTAATTTCATCATTGCCATGCTAACCAAAAATAAAGTTTTTAAATTTAAAAAAATATGTGGTAATTTTTTTTAAATACTTTACAAATATTGTATACTATATGTCAAATAAACTTCCATGGGAAATAATATATTATTATCCTTTAGTAGATAAATACATCTAAATTTTAACATTAATTTCTCGTCAATCTACCTTCCTCTTTGCATGTAGTAGTAAATTATATCTCACATTAATTACTAGTAACGTAACTACTATTAATAACGGAGAAGACAGAATTAGATAATTTACAATACAAAGCAATATATTACGAAAAGAAAGCAATTGCACAACAAATTTTAAATGTTTTTTGAATAAAATTATATCATAAATTTTTATAAACTTATATTTATATCATAAATTAAAAAAATTGCAAAACCATAAATTTTTTTAATCGACATTGCAGCTAAAAAGGTGGAAAGGAAAATAAAAAATATAGACGGTAACACGATGGTGTATTTAAAAATAATGAAAAAAGAAATTAGTTCATAAATGTTAATGTCATGAAATCTGAGTATAATTTTAACGAAACGTTAAAAGGAAAAAGAAAGAATAAAAGAAAATACAAATTGTAATATGGAATAGATGAAGTATTTCCCGAAAAGTTATATTCAGCAACAATTGTTTTATATACTTTTGAAGCTTTTGTTCGAAATTTTTGATCCGAACCGCGCTTCTCCAATATTTCTGCATGTATTATTTGTACATAAACTGACTCAGATATTTTAATATTCATAAAATTTCATTAATAAATAATATACATTTTTCTCTTCTAAAGGAGATCATAAATTATTGCCAATATGAAACACAAAAACCCGTGCGTTGCAAAAAGATAATTGATTAAATTAATTTAAATTATATAATTAGGATAACAAACAATAAATAAATTCTGTATGCAAACAAATTTATTTTATTAATAACAAACAGTTTATTTATATAAATATAATACGTACGAAAAGCGATGCCAAAAATAAATATAATATTTACAGAAAATTCTAACAAGCGGCATTCGACACTAAAGCGTCGCCCTTAGGCTGCGACAAATATTTGGCACTTGGCGTTATATAATTAATACTGCTCATTTTCCTTATGCGTTCATTTACTGCCTCACATACATATGTTATCTATGTTATATTGTGTACACAAAAACGAAGAAAATATAAATCAAAGCGATGTCGTTATCTGAAATGGAAACGTAATTCTCATCGTCATCACCGAAGACGAAATGCGCCAATTAATGTTGGCCCAACAAAGGAGACTGGGAAAATAATTTGGCAATGCGAAAAACGAAGGGCCATTAACTGAAAATCACTCCAGCCATTTCCGCAGAGAACTTGCGTGACCAAATGTGTTTCTGTATCTGGAAAGTAGTTTAGATTTGTAAATGGGTAAGGAGACAAAATACTAACAGATTTGCCAGTTTTTATTAATATGTTAGATTCTTCCAACCTACTTGAAGATTGTAAACAAATATTTTGTTTGGCCACAAATTAAATATCAAGTAAGAGTTGACAGGTAAGCTTTTACTGAGGTAACCTTAAGAAACAGAGTGTATTACAGAGAACATTTCTTTTTAAAACATTAATAAATTTAGAAGTAATATCTAAATAATATTTCCGTGTATACAATTATGCATAAAATATTACTATTAAACGCCATAACCTATTTATGCTGTGTCTATTTAAAACGCTAATAATAGCTGCCACTGATATTTGAAATCTTCTAGGAAGAAATATTCAATATTGCAAGTATTGAAAAATATTCTTACTATTAAAAATGTTAGACGATGTAATGAAAATTAATTTGAATTACTGAATGTAATATTTATCTTATAAATAAATTATTTGTAAAAACATGTTTTTTAATTTATTTTAAATTTCATTTAAATATTCCGTTATTTTCTCGTTTTCTTTTGTTTTAAGCCTAATTTTTTTTTAATTATATGAAATGGTTTTATAGTCATCAGAACTACACACAATTGTCTCAATCAAGAACTAGACAAATTTTACAATGATACATCGATTAGAAGTGCCTGAAGTTCCATTTCATAATTATTTACAAGTCGATCTAATAAAAGCGTGTTAAAAATGGTTTCAAATAAAAGCGTCATAAAAACTTAGAATTTGACCTAATAAAAGCGTGTAATAAAATAGTGACAATAAAAGCGTGATAAAACTTAAAAGTCGACCTAATAAAAGCGTGTTAAAAATGGTTCCCAATAAAAACGTCATAAAAATTACAAGTTGAACTAATAAAAGCGTGTAATACAATGGTTTCAATAAAAGCGTGGTAAAACTTACAAGTCGACCTAATAAAAGCATGTCAATAATGGTTCCAAATAAAGGCATCATAAAAAATTACAAGTTGACCTAATAAAAGCGTGTAATACAATGGTTCCAATAAAAGAGTGTTAAACTTACAAATCGACCTAATAAAAGCGTGTTGAAAATGGTTCCAAATAAAAGCGTCATACAAAATTACAAGTCGACTTAATAAAAGTGTGTAATACAATGGAATGTAATACAGTAAGAATCATATAAATTTTCCCATACACATTTAAGTATGGAAAGTTTATTATCGCTGAACAAGTGCGTCATAGGCGCCAGTGGTTATATGGATAAATTTCGAACTGATAAATATTATATAATTTACTAACACATAAAACAATCAAATTATGTTTATAATTTCTTCTCTTCTTACCAATTTCAGTATTTGTTTTGATAATTCCTTGTTGAAAAAATAAAAAAGCGAGCCTTCAAGCCTTTCTTTTTTGATTACTTAAATTAATAAAATTATTTCAGTATACAAATTACTAACAACATTTGTCTGCACAAAAGTCGCAATTTATTTACAAAAATACAAATTACTCGTTTACTTGACAAATTTTAATTAAAATAAAATTATTGAACGACTGGCATAAGATTTCATACACATTTAAGTATGAAAAATATTTAAATATTTGAGGGTTACGTAGAGCATTTACTACAAAATTTACAAATATAAATTCTTTTATTTAATTAGTAAATAATTTTCGAGGCCTGAAAAAGCTGATAGGTATCAATTTTTTTTCATAAGCAAGTTGAAATATGTAAATAAGTTCTGAATATATGTGAGACGTGGGAAAACTATAGAGAAAAATGAAGAGAATTATGTAAAAAATTATTATATTAAAAAATAATAATTAATAAATCACAATGCGCACATTTTTGTTTCCTCGTTATACATTTTTTCGGAGTAGTTTATTTAGTAAAATATATTATTATGAAATAATGTGTCATATTTTAAAACGTGTCCAAGTTGAAAAGGAACATTTATGTTGAAACACATCAAAAAATATCCTCTTAAACAATATCGGCAATATTGCAGTTAACATCTATATATAAGGCTCATTTTTGACAAATTTAAATAAATGATACTATGTTTAAAGAATAACACGACAAGTAATAATGCACTATAATAAGTTAAATTGTACGCAACAATTTGTCATAAATCTATTATTGCAGGAAAATAACTATGTAACTCTTTCTTCTCAACCCATTTCCCTCTCTAATATAGAGAGGAAGGGTTGACACAAGTAATATTTTATCCATAGAGTAATACTCGGAGATTTTTTCCAAGTAGTCGAAAGCGTTATCTAAGGACTACGTCAGCGATTCGTAATTGCCCACCTCATGCCACTTAAGTGTGCAGATAATATAGCCAAACAAAAAAAGCAAAGTAAATTATTTATAAATATATGAAAAATATGTGTCAAAATTAAGTGCTCTTTTTGTTTTCTTCATCGTTTAAATAAGTTGTAAATAATGTTAGAAGCCAATATAGGAATAAAATGATTGGAGGCTGAATTGAAATAAATAATGTAAAATAACTAAAACGATTAAAAAATTGTTACAAAGTACAAACAATTCGAATATTCCCCTTTTCTTAATTTAATTTAAAATATTATCTTTGTTTAAAAAAAGGATATGTACAGACACCACTAAGTAACTTATGGAAGATGTAATTAAATAATTGGTTCCCACAAATTACCGTAATTAAAGAATTGGTTTCCACAAATTTCCCTTTTAACTGCTGGCGAACCAAAAAGGTTTTAGAGACTTTTTTAGATTGGTAGACGGTTTTTAAAAAAATTAATTGGTAGACGGTCTTTAAAAATAAACTATGCGGGTTTTCGGTAGAAATAGTAATTAGAAATGTTTTTAAAATACGCTTGTTGACCCTTTCAGCAAATGCAATATGTATGAAAATCTTTTGAACAAATATCACCAGATCCGTTTCTATATTCCTATCACGTCATCATTTAAAAGTGTATAATTTATTACGTGATGAACCAAAGAATTGTAAAAATTTCCATTTATTTTATAATCACCGTAAGTTTATTTTAATTGTTTATGTCTCATAGCATTATCGTGCAAAATTTTAATAGCGCATGGCAATTACTTTCGTCCGTAAAACGCAAAATACAAATGCAATCGTGGTGTTTTGCGACAGCCAAAGCTTTAAGTTTACGAATTTCAGTAAATAAAAAATTTTGTTACATTAATTAAATGAAATATATTCCAAATATTTTATTCTTCCTAGTATAGAAGGAATACATGATAAAGAAAAAAAAAATTAGTCAAATGAGTTTTTAACCTCATCAAACGTTTTACAGAGATAACCATTATATCGACTTGCACTTCTTCAAGGCAACCAAATTTTGTGTTTAATTTTAAATTATTTGTAAAAAGGATTCCAGCAGCCTAGCTTTCCCTTCTTGGGTATTTAGTCCAAACTTGATTAAAAAGGCTCCTGTTTATCCTATGCTTTACAAAGTATTAGCGTATACGATGCAATATATATATATATATATATATATATATATATATATATATATATATATATATACATATATAAGACTTACACTATCCGAGTTTAAAGTAAAAATATTTATTAAAGACGATAAAGCGACGAAAAATATTTTTGCACAATTTGACATATTATGCTCAACATTTTTCACTTCTACATTGGTCACGGAAATGAATGATTTGAACAGAACATTCTTTACAAATAACATTTTATACAACGAGTAACATCTCAGGATATCCGTCTCATTTCGATATTTGGAAAATTATATATAATTTTATAAACATTGTAAGTGAGCTAGCTTTATCGCGCGATTTCGATAACTATATATGTTTTTCTTTTTCAGTGGGTTTTTCTTTCGCTAAAGAAATTATGCGGCGACAAAATTTTATTCGAGACCAATGGACCATAATGGCGCCCTTGGACCTTACTTCCGGCGTGTGTCATCTTGACTCACTGTGTAATATATTTCTTAATGTTGACTAGATATGTAGAATATAATATCAAATAAATTGCATATTAGGTTACGTTAAGTGATAAAATATAAACGAGCCATCTATGTGTAATGCAATACCATTTGTGGAATGAAAAGGGCATTTAAATATTACTTTATAAGAATTATTTGGCATTCATGGAATGATAAGTCAAAAAGTTGACATCGATTTTTCCACAATGAATATAATGAACTTATCTGAATAATTATCGTTATGTGCTGGTCTCACTGAATAAGTTTTACTTCATTTCCCATAATAATATTGAATTTTTACATTTAAAGCCATCGGATTAACGAGGCACAGACAATCTTACTCAGGTAGGAACACTTTGTGTTTATTGATATTATTTTATCAAACAACTAATGAAATTTTTTAAAATAATACTTCAAATTCACAATAGATATCTTCATACCCATAACTATTAACATTTTGAAAGTACGGATTTTTAGTTTCGATTAAACTAATTTTTCAAGCCATATCACATGTAACGTAAAAAAAACAAAAATTTCCAAAAATATTTCAAAAGTGCTTTTGATTAAACTTTTGTTTTTTAGCCAAAAAACGGGGTGATTAATGATTGTTATTGTTTGAAATTTTTTTTACATCCTGCCCTCCTCGACGTTTTTTATGAAAAGTTTCCTTGAAAACTTTAATATGCCTTTACGCGCGTAACAAGAAATTAATGTAGTGCATAGTTTAATGCAATTCACCGTTACCTTACGTCCAAATCGACTAGACTGGTAAGTAGACAAGTTATCAGTATTACAAATTTTATATCATGTAACCGTTTTAAGTTCATGGCTCAAAATTATCCTGCAATATTCTATTAAGTATAGTGAGTATCTATTACCTTATTTTGGTCATACCATCTATATCATCTATTAAAAACCATTTTTCAAAGAATTACATATATTATATGGTTAAATGATACTCTCGTTCTGGTTGACTCGAATATATTAAAAATTGCATCTAAATAAATGTAAGAATAAAATTTATATCGTTACATTTGGTTTAAATAGCTTAAAACTAATTATAACTGAATGCCATTCACGCGATTTATTTTTTTCCGCATATAATAAGATATATAAAATTAAGTTTTGGCATTCACGGAATAATTTTATTTAAAGATTCATGCATGCAACTGTAGTCAGCAATAACCACAAGTGTAATCTGAAATAACCACAAGTGCAATCATTTAATTTCAGTCAGGAAAACAACCCCTTTTTAACATGACAAAATTTTACATCAGTAAATATATAATATATTGCAACTGACATATGCTAGATATATAGATAGATTTTCATATTATACGGATTTATTCAAATTTAATATCTATTTATAATATCAGTTCATTTTATGTGTATAAAATTAGTCATTAAGGAACAGTCGAAAAATCCTCACTCAGTTCCTTCTTTAGTATCAGTTGGTTTACTATTCATACACAATAACCCCTTTTTAACACAATAACTCCTCATTCTGCAGGTTAGGCATGAACATACAAAAAGTAGGCGATACAAAAATTGGCTGAATAATTTAGTGAATAATTTTTTTCTTTTAACTAAAGCAAAACTAATCCTTTAATCTTAATTTCGTTCTTAAACATAAGCAAGGGTTACAAAAAATTAATATTTAATATTTATAAAAAATTATAATAAGGGTAATAAAAAATTAACAAAAAAAATCTATTTTATTCCTTTTAAACTATTAAACAAATAAGTGTATTTTTATTTTATTCTCATTTAAAATATTCCCAAAATTTAATATATCTATAATGAACAGTAAAATCATACAATTATATTGGTATAATAGCAACAATTTATTATGGAAGCCAAACTTAAACATTCATTATTCAAAATTCGGCTGTTTTCATGAATTTTCAGTCATAAATAAATAACATGTAATTTGTCTTCATTATCTGTATAATACAAATTAATAAGAAATAAGCGTCTAGAAAAATTCCCTTAACCATTAATTTTTTTCAGCTACATTATAATATAAACTTACTGGGGAAAATATTAAAAAATTCAATGAGTTTTGTATTACCACATTTTTAGATGTTACATTTATTTGTTCCTTTACGAATTTATATTCGACCGACAGCAAATTTCCTTTAATTTTGATGGCAATTGATTTGGTTATGCATTTTTTTAAATGAATAATAGTAGCACTTAATGCTCATGACTGTTACGTGGGGGAAAGAAGTCTTAATTTATTTCACCTACCTCGAGCGCGCACAAATATCCTAGAGCGTTCACCTGATATTCGTACATTCACATTGTTTAATGAACTTTGGCGAAAGACATCCAGTCCAGACATTTATTCTGCTCCATCGACTACATCACGAGTGGGACTTTAGAGTTGCCTGGTAATTCACGACTAATCACTAGTTAGAATTGTATTCGAATTACCATGCGTTCCTGCCTTATTTGTTATTGTTACTATTTTAGTTGTATTAATTATTAAATATTGATTTAATTGTAATTGAATAATGTCCAGAGATAACTTCTTAGTTTTCTGCATTTTAACTCTAAAATGTCTGCCTCAAATGCTTGTTCACGACTGAATATAAAGAGAATCACTTTCAAGTACCCAAACAAATTTTTAAATTAGTTACCGTTATTATTTCGGTTGTTTCTGGTTACTTGAGCTAAATTTTTTGCTTCAATATAACTGTTAATAATTTTTTAATATTATTTATACACACTTTTCTATGTCGTTACCTGTAGGTTTCATGAAAAAGACGTTAAAAATATCATGGAATTTCAATTTTTAATAAACAGCAATTCGTTGATTAGATACAGTAATAATTATTATTAAAATCTATAAAAGTTACCGTTATTTCATCAAAAATTTGCCAAAAAGCAATGAAATTTTCCTTTTATTGCAATTTACGACATCGAAATAATATTTATTACGTAAAGAAGAGTTTCGTTAAATCTAATTGGAACTGAGAATTATGACTTAAAATCTGTGATGATTCAAGTAATAGGGCCACTGTCAAAACAATTAAACTTTGATATGAATACTTTACAAATGCAATTTATTGGCTAAAATATTGTCTTGCTTTTATACGACGGATGTCAAAAATTTTTAACAATGGATTGGAAGGAAGGTTAAATAAAATGTGGTTCTATTATTTTTTTAAAATTTGTCTCAAAAGGAAACGTTAAGACAAAATGTCATTTAACGACTAATGATATGGTGTCCAACTGCAATTTTTTTTATTAAAATCAAAAGAACAATTTAAAACATGCCCCATTATTTATCCCTTAAAGCTAATGATCCTTCAGAATCTAAGGGTATTTTAAAATATCTATAATAGGTAGTAATACAGGAATGGGTGCACATCTTGAAGAACGTACTCGTATGTAATATTTATAAGTTATATTTCCATCGATAATAACTGCGTATATAAAATGGATTTGCGTTTTTTATTTAAATAATATTTACTTTGGTTTAAAAGTTTCTAAATAGGCACTGTCTCTTATTAATCTAAAGTTATTAATTTGTTGAAACGAGCTTCCCATCTCAGTCGACTGCACTTCAAACGTCGATTTCTCTACATCGCCTAATTAAAAATTGAAGACACTCTATCAAGCAATTTTGAGGTCGTGCACGTTTTCCTAACTTTTATCTTTCCTGTCTGCACAAAGCAGTTTATGAACCATGAAATAATAAAAATAATAGAATCAAGTGTCTCATACATGCGAGCATGGTTTGAATTAGTTAAAAGCTTAGTGGAGGACTATCTATGAAATGTTGTTAGTTATCAGTGATAAAATTAATTTAATGTTATTGGTATCGTATGTTTGTCATCAAGAACTAAAATTGTTTTTTCCGAAATTATATTAAAAATCCTTTCTATTATATATGCTTAGCAATTACAGCGTGCTATGGCGTTACTAGTACTAGTACAACAATTAAAATTTTGGGGTAAAAACTACTAGTTTTGGAAATACTGATATTTCGTATTAATTATTCCAAAATTCAAAAGCATACCCCGCGTGACTGTATGTGTTATTATTGACTAGCTCGCTGACCACGAATTTTTACAATGGAAATAATTGTAAATCGCGTAATTTCATAAATAATTAACTCTTAAAATCTTCCTCTAAAAATTGTATAATCTTTATTATATAATTTTTTTTTATTTTTTGAAAAACATTCAAAAGTAATATGCCCATCCCCATTTTTGAAACTACTAAACCTTAATTTATAACACAAAAATTATTTCATAATTTTAAATTGCATATTTAAAATGATTTTTACATATACGAGTTCTCCGGCATCACCACAAATACATTATATATATTTGTGGTGATGCCGGAGAACTCGTAGAGTACACTGCGCTTTAATCAATTTTGCTTTAAGAAGTTTAAACAAGTCCAAATGAAATAATAAAAAAAACGTAGATATAGTTCAAAGGGAAAGAAATTATTTACCATGTTCTCGCAGAGGCTAACTGACAGATTACCCAAAAAGATGACCTATTTTGAAGTCTTCTTAAGGTACGGTATTTTTTATAATTAAATGAAACTACGTGATGTAGTAGTATCTCTACTTCCTTTAAATTCTTTACCGCGACTTAGGTTTCCTTGTATTACAACATCTTCAGATGGGCTATTAGCAAAGAAATATCTTTGCTAATAGCCACCTGAAAATGTTGTAATACAACGAAACCTAGGTCGTGGTAAAGAACTTAAAGAAAGTAGAAATAACACTATATCACGTAGTTTCATTTAATTATAAATAATGAATTTCTACAAAATTAAAGCCAAATATATTCAATACGGTATTGTTGTTTTCTTAATCCTGAAATTTCAGACGAACAGTTTAGTCACTTATTTGCTTTATCAATTTTCGTTCCGAAATATACTAGCAGATTGAATTATATATAATAAAATTATATATACATTATTTTATACATAATTTTGAACTTAATCAGAAATGTTCAGTAATTTAAATTAATTAATGTTTTTTTGTAAACCATACATTTAAAGCATTGAAACATTTTACCCAGAGTTTAAACACATTAGCGTATAAATATTACATTGACTTGTTTTTTAATTGCCAAATAAGTATGACAGTCGACGACACATGTCATATTAAAATTATTGAAAAATACCACAAAATTAAGAATATTCAACGAAATAAACAATTATGTAAAAAGTTTGTCATATATTCAATTTGTTTTTTACCAACCGTCGATCAATAACACTATGCTATACTCCATAACAATATGACATTTTATTACAAATTTTGAAACTCAAAACACCAGAAAATATAAAGAATTTTCATTGAAAACTATTAATAAAAGTGATTCAGAGAAAAATTTCATGCATCTAATTTTAATTAAAAATAAAATAGAGTAAAAGGAATATTTTATCATAGATAAAGGTAAACTTTTTAGTTTGTTTACTCTTATTGATTTACTATTATGTGCACAAAGATTTTTAAATATTTTGAACGAACTATTGCAGCTGGGTGATATTTAAATTTAAAATACCTTCATCCTTTCATCTTAAGCTATAAAAATATATTAACATTCATCTCCCGTTTTCCTTAAAAACTTTCACCGTTTTCCAATAAACACTCAAAGCGTTAATAGCAAATTTTCGACGTGCCTTCTAATTAACAGTTAATGTACTGCAAAATACGAAGCAATATATTGAAATTCGCCTGTTCAGTGAAAAGTTTAGAAATATTTGTTGCATATTTCAGAATATTAATAATTAAATTTATAATATGTTAATATAAATTTCTAATTTATTTAATATTTTATCCTCGACATATTAACACTCTTATGGCAATACTCAAAAATATAATTGTGATTAAATTCATTTCAAAAATTTATATTTTTAAACATCAAGAATTTGTTGTCTATATAAAATCGAAACTTATATTATTTTTAGCAATCCCCGTCGAACGTTAGATAACAACTTAAAACTACAAAAATTTAATTGTTAAAGAAATACGTATTTTTTTCATAATTTACACATTATTTTGACTGTTTAATATGGAAAATATTTCAGACATGATTTTCAGAGGGTATTTCAAATATAATTCATTCAACTCACGTACATATTAGATAAGGACAAGGTATCTTGTACCTTTGATATTTTAAAAATTCATCATTGCCATGCCGAGGACTTTTTTGTGAAGCATAAAGCAATTACTTATGATTGAAAAGATTGATTTAAGTTCTAACTGAAGGTTTAATGAACTGAATGAAATATTATTTACTCACACTTTTGTTTACGATATAGTTGAACGATTCAAGTATTTTTAGATGAACACCGCGTTTCTTTACCTTTTTCAGTTTAGATCAAATAAAATACTATCTTGATTCGCATAACTTAGATTCCAATACCTGTCATCCCATGACCTAGAACTACATCCTCCTAATCTCTCAGTATAGAACAAACTTTTATGGACAAAGCTTTACTGTATATCCTACGAGATTTTGGAATGAACTGACCATCAATATGCAAAGTGCGCATTCGTTGTCTGCGTACAAAAGCCGGCTGAAATTACATTATTTACCATAGTCGGCAGATCGTAATCCCTTATACAATCAATCCTTATCCCCTTCTTTTCCCCAAAGTGTCATTTTGCTTTTGTTGTTACTTAATCTTATTTTATTACAATTTTATTTCCGAACATTATTATCTACCTTATATTATAAGCATAATTAATTAGCGTTAAAAATCGCTCAGAGTCTCTCACAGAACTCATTGTTCTCATTTAATTCATTGTAGTTATCGTGAGAGATTGCTCTTGTAGCAATAAATCCACTACTATATACGTAGTTTTCAAGGCTTGCAGTAAAGTTTGATAAATAAATTAATTAATTAATCTAAACGTTAACTAGTTCAAAATATTTTATATGTTTGCTGAAAATTTCTACAAAAACCCATCACGCTCTCATCTCCGAAACGGATAAAAGTAACTTATGATGAAACAATGTCATTAGAAGTTAAATTAAAGTTTGCTGTAAAATTATAGCGACGATTAAATTTTTATGGATTTAAAAAAAGGTTTAAAAAGTCATATTTTTACCGAATCGATATAATAAACAAGAATTCGATACGGTGGCACCTGCATACACTCCTGTTTACTATAATAAGCACCTTATTGTAACGGGACGCCAAATTAGCTTGTTCTGGAAGTAACTTTAATAATTATTAATATTTGCCAGCTTTAAAATAGGGAAACACTTTAAAGTGACTCTCAGCACAGGATTCTAAAACTAAATTACTTTCCATTTTTAAATACAAAAGAAAATTTAGAATAACTTTTAGAATTTTAGCTCCTTTTTAAATCTGAAGAGTCACACAGTAGTGTAATATACAGAGACATAAACAAATTGCGTGTATTGTTCAAAATATATGTGATAATGTAAAAATACAAAGTGTGTACTTCGGCGGTGGCATTATCAAAAGCTTTTTGGGTCTCAAACTTTACATTCAAATTCATGTCTGTGTAATAATTTCAATGCTCGAAGTGTCATCATAGAACAGTATTTGATTGTAGATAATAAAAAAATATATGTTAAACATATTATGGCCATTGTTATGTAAGATTATTTCAAACAATCTTGTTGGCTTTCAGGCCCTGGGAAAATGTATAATATTATTTTGATAAAATTGCATAAAGTTTGTAGTCATTTTATATATAAACCAAAAGTTGTTTCATATTAATTGCACATGATATTAGTATTTATGTGTGATAAAAATTACAATCACATTCAATTTATAATCGGTAATTGATGGTTGTTTATATGGTGGTGATACTCTTTATTCTTTTATATTTTCAGAAATGTTTGTCTAATTTTGAAATATTCTTTTCTTATTTGTCATTTTTAAAATAATAAGACAGTTATGTTTCTCTTTTTTTACATAAAAATAGTTTTCAACAAAGGTATTGCGTCAGTTAATTGAGAGTCTTAATTAAAATTTACATGTTTAAATCTTCTATGTGCGATTTAATTTTAAATTTGTCAGTACTATGGAATGCTATTTATTATCAATATTATCTATTGTAACTGATAAATTCATTATATTCAAAAATAAACTAAATTGAGTTAGTGTTTTGTGTTTTATTGACATACATTCAAATCATAATTAAAGACAGATCCGGCCGGAAATGACCTAAATAAAGCGGGTTCTTTTATATGGAAGTAATTAAATAAAAATTCCCTTATTAATTTTTGGCTCCGTGAAATATTTCTAATCCATTTCTAAAATTTTCTTGATATTAAATAAAATTCAGTTTAATTATATGAGAAATTCGTATATTTATTTCATCCGCTTTATAAAATATTCATCTTGAATTTTGCGTAGCAGGTAATTAGAATTTAATTTATTATTTCCAAGAATATTTTCAAGTTTATAACGTAGAGCCAGTCGTAATCTTATTACTTTGAAATTAATTACCGAAATATTTCTGCTGGTTTAGCCATGAGTGAAAATATTTTCGTACATTTTTGCTTCGTTTCATAAAATTAAAAAGTGATCCTGAAATGTAAATGAAAATTACTAAATGTTTCATACGTTTGAGAAAACTCACTTGAATATTCTACTACTGCCATTAATAAGGGAAAGAAGCTTTACTCTATGAACGCCTCCATTTCTACTTAATAATTTTGGATCAGATTGAATTTGTATCTGATTTCTTGTGGTTAATTGGTCAATATAGGGAATAAAGAGCAAAATAATCCTAAAAATTGTAAGTAGGACTCGCGCTTCTAAGATTCCGTTGTTGCAATATTTGAAGTTGTGCAAAACTTTGAAATATTTGAAAGTTGCAATATCTGAAGTTACGCAAACTTTTAATAGATATATATTTTTTAATGTAAGGACCACGATATGGATATACTTACTTCTTTACACTGCACTTAAAAGTGACCCCGGTGAATCGTAATATTTAAAAATATTAAATAATTCTTAAAAAGGTATAGACAGTATATGAACATTTAGCCTCCTATTTTGAAATAAAGCGTTATATAATTTGTACCACGATTTTGGATGGAAAGAATTAAATAAAAATTTAAGTCCGTAATTTATTCCGTTATGGAGTTATGGTCCCTTGACAGAAATGGGAGTAAAAACTGTTGGCACAATTTTTTAAAGAAATTATATTTACTTTTTTTTTGCAGAAGCGCACTTCAAATATATTCAGTTTGATGGGAAGTTATCTCTATAAATAATATTTACATTCTGTGTTACAACTCTATATATATATATGTATAAATTGCAGTGAAATCATATCTATTATTCGTGCATATGATTCCGTGGATCAATATAAGTGCAAAATATGAAAGAACTATACGACAGTTCTCAACAGTTCCTGAAAAGAAACTGTCAAAGTTACAATCGCAATGAAAAAAAAATTGTATGTTACAGAAACATATTTAAAATATTTTCTGTTCGATTCGCTGATCACCTGTATGAACAATAGGTAGTTTCTATGTTACATCAACATTCTATATCAGCGGAAATCATTGTATAGTCAAAATTAGGCCACCTTATAATCAGGCCACATAAATGAAATATGTGTGGCTGATTAACAGGTGACCTAATTTTGTGTGTCTGTGATGTGTGTATATATATATGTGTGTGTGTGTGTGTGTGTGTGTGTGTGTGTGTACATAAAACAAGGACAGGTCCCAAGTAACCGCAAAATGTCTCACCGAAAACAGTGCTAAATGGAGAAATTAATACTGTTTCGTTTCAGTTGATATCTTAATTTTCGTGAGTACGTCTATCCTGGAAACATTAAAATCATTCCGAATTGCGTAGTAAAAATATATTTAAATTACAGTTCGACAATTTTAAAATAGGGTGATATATATTACTATTGGTTATAATTAGCTGTGAAAATATATATTTTTTCATTCGTTAAAAAAATTGTTTTAATTTGAATTTAAACGTTATGGCAATATAAGAACATGTTTCCACCTATTATTTTTTTTTTAATATCCCTTTTGCTTTGGTTTTTCAAAATCGTTGATGACCTAAATGTGCAAGAGTTAAACCGAAAACCTTACAAGCAAACCGGATTATTATATGTCCATCTGTATGTGATTTCAATAATTCAAAAACTACTAAACCGTAAAGCTAAAATTGAAAGTGCAAGTGTAAAATATTCATTGATTTGGGTTATTCAATAATTAACCGAGTAAAAAATTGTATTTTTAATTATGGTGAACAATGTTTATTATACTGTAGCTCACGAAAATAATTTTCCAATTCTTCAAAAAACGTGGAGTCGAATATTAAGACTACAAGTGTATGACAATTTTTGTAAATTATGATCGTAAAAAAATTGTTCAGCGCTTTTCAAGGATGAAGACTTTATACTTAATGCAAATGGACTTTTTAAACCAACGTAAACAGCAGTCATTTATCAGTGAATTAAATTAGGTATGTTAAATATTTGCAAATACCTCGACATTGTCTTATCGTTCTCTAACACAAGTTTAAATTTATTCTGTTAAATATTTCATTAACTTAAAGCAGTGTAAGAGCAATTAAAAAGGGATATTTTTAAAAATAAACATATTAAAAGGTAAAATGCGAATGTTTAAGGTAATTCAAGATTATTTAATAATATTTTGCATAAACCTTGAAGTATATTGTGACAGAATTGTTGATCGTCTTACCAGCACCAACAACTACAACCACGTCATGAAAATGCTTTCGACAAAATATAAAAAAAACTAATTTATTTTCATGTTTAATTTCACGGATGATTATTGATATTAAATACCCTTGTTACTCTTATGTATTAAAAATATATCACACTGGTATATTAATATAAATTTATTATTATTTGTATATTAATATATATTTATTATTATTATAAACCTTAATTTCATATTATATTTGAATGCACGTAATTGTGCAATATTATTCTTTTAATTTTACTAAGAGCAGAAGTAGAATTTATACATTGTGTCGTCACTCAAGATGATATTTTTGCATGGTCATAATATTATTTATATTTTCGTCGTATAAAAACAGTCAAGCAATGCAAGTAAAAGGCAACCGTCCAATACGAGGAATAAATTTAAACTGATTGGCACAGAATGAAGTTGAGACACTTATACTACGTTCATTTCGGCGATTTTGGAACTTTACGTTTCATAATAAAACGCCATACGCCACGACAAATTCATATCCATGGCGTCATACAGACGGCCATCGTAGCGGACGATGTAGTTTTTAAAATTTTTATAGATGGCGCATTTGAACTAGCGTCGTAATTTATTTTTAGCTAAATGTTACTTTAACTGTATCTTGATAATTAGGTTAATGCATTTGATAGGTATTTTAGCACTTCGAGCATTGAAATTATTACACAGACATGAATTTGAATGTAAAGTTTGAGACCCAAAAAGCTTTTGCTAATGCCACCGCCGAAGTACACACTTTGTATTTTTACATTATCACATATATTTTGAACAATACACGCAATTTGTTTATGTCTCTGTATATTACACTACCGTGTGACTGTTCAGATTTAAAAAGGAGCTAAAATTCTAAAAGTTATTCTAAATTTTCTTTCGTATTTAAAAATGGAAAGTAATTTAGTTTTAGATTCCTGTGCTGAGTGTCACTTTAAAGTGTTTCCCTATTTTAAAGCTGGCAAATATTAATCATTATTAATGTTACTTCCAAAACAAGCTAATTTGGCGTCCCGTTACAATAAGGTACTTATTATAGTAAACAGTGTGTTCAGGTGACACCGTATCGAATTCTTGTTTATTATATCGATTCGGTAAAAATATGACTTTTTAAACCTTTTTTTTAAATCCATAAAAATTTAATCGTCGCTATAATTTTACAGCAAACTTTAATTTAACTTCTAATAACATTGTTTCATCATAAGTTACTTTTATCCGTTTCGGAAATGAGAGCGTGATGGGTTTTTGTAGAAATTTTCAGCAAACATATAAAATATTTTGAACTAGTTAACGTTTAGATTAATTAATTTATTTATTTATCAAACTTTACTGCAAGCCTTGAAAACTACGCATATAGTAGTGGATTTATTGCTACAAGAGCAATCTCTCACGATAACCACAATGAATTAAATTAGAACAATAAGTTCTGTGGGAAACTCTAAGTGATTTTTAACGCTAATTAATTATGCTTACAATATAAGGTAGATAATAATGTTCGGAAATAAAATTGTAATAAAATAAGATTAAGTAACAACAAAAGTAAAATGACACTTTGGGGGAAAGAAGGGGATAAGGATTGATTGTATAAGGGATTACGATCTGCCGACTATGGTAAATAATGTAATTTCACCCGGCTTTTGTACGCAGACAACGAATGCGCACTTTGCATATTGATGGTCAGTTCATTCCAAAATCTCGTAGGATATACAGTAAAGCTTTGTCCATAAAAGTTTGTTCTATACTGAGAGATTAGGAGGATGTACTTGTTTTTTCGGTTGTAGTTCTAGGTCGTGGGATGACAGGTATTGGAATCTAAGTTTAAGATACGAAAGTGTAATGTTATTGAGGATATTATGTACAAAATAGAGATTGAATTGGTTACATTTTTTTGTTTTTTAATACGTGAAAGATATTCTAATATACGGCCAAATTTATTTAATGCCGAAAATGTACTGAATACATAGTTTTTACACTCGTTCTAATAATTGAGCAAATGTTTTATATATATTAGAACAACAGAATTTCTCATATTCAAAGACAGGCAGAAATAAAGTTTGGCAAATATTTACTTTAGTTTGAAATTTTGAAGCCGTCAATATGTTTTATGGCTATAGTAAATTTAAAGAATCTAAGTCAAATGATATATAGAGATGTGACGGATCGATATTTACAAACGTTTAATGACACATGCATTTTGTTTATTATTTAAGTTACAAAAGTTATTTAAACGCCATCACTTATTTATGCTTTGAAACCTAAGAATATATATATATATATATATATATATATATATATATATATATATATATATATATATATATATATATACATATATATAAATTACTTATGGTCAAAAAATTATATACGAAAAAGGGGATTATGATACAATTCGTTAGTATATAAATTTGTAATTTGGTTATGTCGACAATATATTTTTAAGCTGGAGGGCGACGATCTTGGATGGAGCAGCGTTTTAGTTAAGATTACAAAATATGAAAGTTAATTCGAAAAATCGGGAATAACCTTAGGTAACGAGTTATACCTAATAATATTAGTACAACAACTAGGTACCACAGTGACACCAAAAAGTGAACACAGTTATAATAAGCAAAAAAAATAAGTACGTATTTGTGTGGTAGAATAAAAATTGTATATATTCAAGGAGAACGTAGTGTTAAAGAATATACGTCTATTAATAGAAAATAAAAAGATGAAAATAATTCTAATATGGTAATATAAATATAATATACTACTCCACATGTTTGTACAAAATTATCTCCACCCTAGCCTTTAAATACTTTGCAGCCGCCTCAAAATATAAATTAATAAGTTTTAAATAACCAGCCGTTTTGTATTGATGAACTACATATTAAATGTGAATTTCAAGTTTCTATCTCTTCCGTTTAAAACTTAGAAAGACGGACGATGCAATCATATAGAACGGTGTATGTTATGGAGCGTATAGGTAAAATAACAATATCGAATTATTATGAGACTGTTATAAAACTAGCTACTTTTTTGTTGAGACACTCGAAAACAAAAAAAAATATTTGACGCGAATTTTCAATATGTGATTTTATTAAAATGGTGTCAACTGTTTGACTACCAAGATCAAAGTATCGTTTACAAATTTTGTTGGATCTACAAAAAACATCGACGCTTAAAATAAAATTATCTTAGCTGGAAATCTCATAAACAGTCGTGGTGGGGCGGCTATTTAGCATTCTCAGACCTTTGTAATCCCCTTTATTGCAACTAACAAACAGCAAAACTAGGGAAGACGATACATAATGTAAGACAATATATGTTTACGGTGGCCTTTCGATCTGTACATATATAAGACGCTGTAGGGTTTTCCCACTTCTTTACAAATACATTTTACCGAGAAAATTTTACAATATATGAAAGATACGTGCTGTAAGTTGAAATATTTTAATAATACGGTTAATACAGAAAAAGCTATTATCCGTAATATTTAAATACGACATGTACAAAAAAATTGTGCCATTTAAGTTTCTATTAATTTATTTCTGTATATATAGCTAAAATAAAACGATGATGTCAGTTGACCAAAGCCCAAATTGATGAGTATTCATTACAAATATATATGACCCATTCATTACAAATGTGTGTGACTCATTCATTACAAAGGGCGAAGATGAGGAATCAAACCCGGCGATCAGAATCTGGCGAAAGGAGTTTGTCATAAACGATTTTTTTGGGTTTCGTACTTTAAACCTAAAAACGGAACCCTTTTAAATCTCTCACGTATCCATTAGACCGTCTGTTTATTTTAGAGTTTCTACATCGCATAGATTGTGTCGTCGCCGTGGAGTGTTGATTTGATCACAAGGCATATGGCCTTTGATGATGCGGTGCACCGCGGGGACTCGGGTTAGATTCTCGGCCGTTCGTCAAACGGGGCTGGACTGGTGTTATGGTTGGTTGTAAGAGAATGTTCTCGTAGCAATAAGTCCGTCATATGTATCAATTAGATACATTAAAGTGAATAAATAAATTCTCAGAAACCACGCGACGTAGAAACTTGAAATTTGACATATTTATAAATTTTTATTTTGAACTTTGCATTAACTATAAATATATATACACTAACTATAGCATGATAATACATCTTATGAGCTTTGCACTAGCAAATTCTTTTAGTATCCATTTCATATATAATGTGGGATATCATTTGAAATGTTTTGTTTTGAGGAACACAAAAAATGTTTTTTTCATAATTTTTTATTGCAAATTTAAAGAAATGTTCTAGAAAATACACGAAAATTGTGGATTTCCAACCAAATATCGCAAAAAAATTGTCAATTATGAATAGAACTCTCACTACGAAAGATCCGTGCATATTTAGGTACTTATAAACATTTTTGGATACATAGTAATTCTCTTATACTTTTTATAAATATTCATTTTTCATAACATAAATGTATTGCCTTCTATATATTTTACAGGCGCAAAAACTTAGTGTACATTTTAAAAATTATAAGATTTATTATAATACTACAGTTTTCCTGTTATCTTCTGATCAAAAATATTATTTCTTCGTAATGTTTGGTTCCGTATTTTCAGAAATGAAGGGAAACCCATAATTTTGCAGTATTCTCTAAAACATTTCTTTAAATATGCCATCAGAAATTATGAAAAAAAATATTTTTGTGTTCCTCATAACAACACATTTGAAATGGTATCCCGCATTACATATGAAATGGATACTGAAAATGTTGGCTGGTGCAAAGCTAATAAGATATGTTATTGTCTGTAGCATATATAGTCATAGCTAATGCAAATTTAAAAATATGTATAACTATGCCAAATTTCGAGTTTGATTGATACGATCTTAAGCTATATATACAGAAGTAAACAAATGGGAACAGATAACTTAAATATTTCAATTTGTTTTATTTATATTTAAATATTATGGATAATAGCTTTCCTCTATTACCCGTATTATTAAAAGTTTTTTACGCTGTCAACAATTATATTCTCTAAAATATTAAAACTTACAACACGCATCTGCCACATATTGTAAAACTCCCTCGGTAAAATGTATCTATAAAAAAGTGGGAAAACTCCACAATAATATTTGGTTAAATCGAAAGGCCACCATAAACATGTATTGTTTTATGTTATGTATTATTTTCCCTAGTCTTGCTTTTCATTAGGTGCAATATAGGGGATTACAAAGAGCCGAGCATCCCGAAGGCGGGCCAAGTAGCTGCCCCACCACGATTGTTTAAGGGATTTCTAGCTAATAATATAATTTTATTTTAAGCACCGACGTTTTTTGTAAGTCTAACAACATTTTTAAACGATACTTTGATCTTGGCACTTGTAACAGTGGACACTATTTTAACAAAATCACATATTTAAAATTTGCGTCAAATAATAATTTTTTTTTTGTGTCTTAATAAAATGAGTAGCTAGTATTAAAACAGTCTAATGATAATTAGATTTTTTTTTGTCTATACGTCCCATAACATACAAGGTTCTTTATGATTGCATCGTCCGTCTTTCAGTCGGCGTGTCAGAAGCTTCCAAGTTCTAAACGAATTAAGATAGAAACTTGAAATTTCCATTTAATATGTTTCTCATAAATACAAAAATTAAAAAGGCTGGTTATTTAAAATATTTAAATTTATATTTTGAGCGGGCTGTAAAGTATTTAAAGGCTAGGGTGAAGATAATTTCGTGCAAACATGTGGAGTAGCATATGGGATATGTGCATTTTGGTTGGTCTTTATAATTCCATGTTAGAATTATTTTCACATTTTTATTTTATGTTCATAGACATACATTTTTCTACACTACATTTTCCTTGAATATTTAGAATTTTCATTCTGCCACACAAATACCTTCCTGTTTTTTTGCTTATCATAACTGTATACAGCTTTTAGATTCACTGTAGTACCCAGTTATTGGTACTAATGCTATTAAGTTTAACTCGTTATCTAAAGCCACTCTCAATTTTTCCGATTGACTTTCGTATTATGTAATCTTATCTCATCCAAGATTTCATTTTCCTCCAGCTTAAAAATATACTGTTTAAATAACCAAAATACAAATTTATGTGCTAGCTATATATGCTCTATATATTAGAAATATATATATATATATATATATATACATATATATATATATATATATATATACATATATATATATATATACATATATATATATATATATATATATATATATATATATATATATATATATATATATATGTATATATATATATATATATATATATAGTTTATGAAACATTTGCAGAAGTACCCAATATCGGTTTATATTAATAATTTTTGACTAAAATGTTTTTCTAAAACAATTTGGCGCCTTGCTATTCTTTGATTTAAAAATGATTCGAATTAAAATTATATTAAAACTGTTACTTCCACTGAGCCTTGATTGATGTTTTGTTGAATTTACCACATAAAAGTGAATTTTTACTTCACATACTACATGTAACGGAAAAAACCAAAGTCAATTTGAGATATTTCAAACCAAGTAATATAATGTTAAACGTTTTTGATTTACTTGCAAAATGTATATATCTTTGTCATTTTTTTTCAAATAGAATCGACACTTCAATTATAAGACTACAGAAGCAACAACAAAACTGATGCAGATAAAGAAATCGCCTGTATATATTAAATAAAGATAAATACTATAGCGTAGCGGGATAAAAAGAGAGTAAGCATCATTTAACCTCGAATGTAAAACTTCATAGGTAACTTAACATAAACGTTATTTTTATTTATAACTATTTCAAGATTTTTCCCTTCATTGGTATCGTTAATCTTAATCTTACAGATATACCAAATTTCAAGTTCTTCTGAAAGCGATTATCAGTGATCTGTCACTGAGTGCGTGAGTGAATGAGCTACGAAATTTTTTATATTGTCAAATATATCGGTGGCGGTCATAGATATCAACTGGAAATTTTTCGCTTGAATTTCGTGAGGGAACAAGCATAGACATTTTATTATTTTAAAGACATGTGAAATGGCATGGATGTAGGATAACGGGATATGGCATTAATTAGTTTTTAGAAAATTAATGTATCTTGACTAACATTCAGGCCACTTTCTCTAATGTTTTTGGTTGCATGTATATAAAGATGAGATATGGAATTACACTTCTGTATCAATGCAACAAATAGTCATCATCTTTATATATTAATTCATATGTCTAATGAATAGTCTCTTCTCCATTCTTAAGGCATGCCAACTGGTATCAAAAGGTGGACAAGGGATTATTCATTCGCCATATGAATGAATACTTTATGTATTAATTCATTTGGCGAGTGAATGGTCCCTTCTCCATTTTCGAGATAAGTCAACTAATATCAAAGGGATATAATGATTGCGTAAAAATTAACCCCTATCTCAAGGGAATTCTACCATAGTCACCATTTTTAGTCTACCTTTAAAAACCAGTCTTCGTAATTTACTTGGTTCAATAAAATTTTAGAATTTTTTCGATTGT
The DNA here is from genome assembly GCA_039881145.1 of Druceiella hillmani. Classification (NCBI taxonomy): domain Eukaryota; kingdom Metazoa; phylum Arthropoda; class Insecta; order Lepidoptera; family Hepialidae; genus Druceiella; species Druceiella hillmani. Next base: position 20,767,888 of record JAYKKI010000012.1, read on the forward strand.
TAACAACTCAAATGCGGTAAATGCAAATATTATCAATATGGGATTATTCTTTGTGTATGTATCACATTGCCAAGTAGTTAGTAGATATTAGATCGTTATTATTTTAAATATTATTCCAAAGTTATGGCAATTTGTTTTGAATGCAGCATGGTTCATGTGACGATGTATTATAAGTAGGTTTTAAAATATGTTTAAGTCTGGGTATATCTTTTTTGTTTATCTTATTATAACAATTTTATTACAATCCGCACTTATAAACACTTAATACATTTTTTTCCATTGAACCATCCTTGATAAAGTTTTATTATAAAAAGAATGTCGAAAAGTATTTAAAAAAGTAATTGAACATCTTTAAAAATAGATCAGTACTTTGTAATTTTAATTAATTAAATTGAGATTAATTATTAGGTTGGCATGTAGCTTTCTTAATAATTATTACTTCGGAAAGCCTTTTAAAAAAATTGCACCAGGTTCAGTTGTTCTAAATTTACATGTAAACTCGTGACTTAGCGGGCAAAGCTAATTTGTATGTATTTATATGCATTACGCACACAATGAACTTTTAAGTGTACTCAGGGCTTAGTAAGAGAATGTATTTGTAATATGTTTTAAAACATGTATTTGAATTATGTCATGATTTTTGAATTAAGAATAATAATTAACGATATTTAACTGCAGTAAATTTGGTATAAATATTTGTATTTAGTGGTTGAATGGAAAAAATTATATTTTATTTTATAATACGTTACTAAACATCAAAACGTAAATTATCCGCCAATCAGAAGGTGTGACGTCGAAATACATGTCTATATATAATAATATATGGCCAAATTCAAGTAATTGTGTGAGCGTGATAGCATGATGACGTGAACTGAATTCCAAATTTTTCATTTAAATTTGATTGTTTGTTTTATTTTAATTTATACATGATTAAACCAAATAACAAACAAATATGGGTAAATTCGTTCAGATAAAAATGCAAAGAAACAAAGAAATATACTTTTTATTTTCATTGAAGTGGTTGTTTTATTTAAAGTAGCCTATATCTTACTCCAGGTCATAATTTATCTGTATGCGAATTTCATACAAACCCCGACAGTATTTTTTGCGTGAAATATTTATTTTCATTCCCCATTTTAATGGCTAATTTTATTTAAAGTAACTCATGTCCTATTCTAGATCATTTTCTATTTGTATTTAAAATTTCATACAAATCCAGGCAGTATTTTTATTGGTGGACTTTTTATTTTCATCCCCCATTATAGGGGTTGATTTTTTTAAAGAAGCCTATGTCTCACTCCAGTTTTTTGTCTATCTGTGTGCAAATCCGGGCAGTATTTTTTGGGGGATTGACAGCCAAACATAGAAACAAAAAATATATATAAGCTTCCACATTTATGATATGAATACGATTTTGTATGTACACACACGAATTTTGCATGTTCTAATACCGGCTATTGTATGCATGTAGTAAAAAAGTATTTAAATCCACAACTTTTTTATATGCTATTGTTTATTTTATACAGAAACCACACATTTCTCTATATAAGATACAATATAATAAAATAGAGAAATAAGTTTCAAAACGTTCAATCTGAAAAATGGTTTAGGACCACGTGGACGCTAAATGCGAGTATAAACATTTGTGAGTTGCGAAAGTAGTAATTTTCAAACTCGTCGTCTGTAAATTCATTATCAAGAGCCCACCAATATGTAGGGAATATTGGCGAATGTAATGTGTCTTTGATTTTCACCTTTCGTTAAAATACTGTGACTCAAAGTATTTTAACGAAAGGTGAAAATCAAAGACAATAGACTAAGACAATTAATTCGAAGAGAAAGGAGACGCGCGGGTCCTGGGAGCCTATAAGGTTTCAAATTTATTTTCGGTTGATAGCTAGATACTCGATTCTGCCCTGTATTTCACAGATTTGTTTTTTGTTATGTTTTAATAATATTTCTATTAGTAAACAGAGAATATTAAAATATTATGTTTTACTAGAAAAGTAACCGAGAGACATAAATGTTTCACCGTTAAACTGCGACCCTAGTGGATATAAATAAACTGTTTTTATTGTTATTTATAACACACAATTACAGTAACATGCGGAACAGTAGTTTCTTACATATTATTATTATTATTAAAGCGTAATACAGACAACTGACTTTTGTAGGTGTTTTTCAGCCGCTGACAACTGCCAACTTTTTTCGGTCAAAGTTGATGGGTGTCTGTCAATGACTCAATGGATAAGCCGAGAGGTGCGCGCTGTCGACTAAATGTCTCCATCACAATTACCGCGTGTCCAGTCATATGTTTTATCTTTGTCTCCATTTGCGCATTTTGACTCGCAATAGAGTCTGGTAGGCAAGAGTCGGTCAGAGTTGTTCCGATTAATTAAGCAGGATCGGTTTTTATGCAGTGTTTGCGTGGAAGCAATAAATATATATGTTATATTATCTCCAATTATTTTCTGCCATATGCGTTGCACGTAAAAATTAACTTCTACCTGAGGCTGTGCTTGCGTGTAAGATGGGATGTTAGCATATTAGTTTTATTGCATTGTGATCTTCAAGTTATTCATTGGTATTAATATGTTTACAGTTAACAACTGTTGACGATTTAAATTTGTTTGTTATATGAACCGCCTGTTCATTGTAATTTACAATATTTACCGATGTGGTTAATATACTCGTATTAAGTGCAACAGATCATTGTGATATTAATATGTAGTTTAAACATATAGAATACTTTTTAGCCATTGTAATGGTTGCATTTCAATAACACCATCCATAGGAATGTTTTTCTTCGTTTATATATTACTTCGAACATTTAATCGAATATTTTTAAATACATAAATATTGATCCTTTCATCCGATTTAAAATATTTTACGTGATTAAATCGTAAAAGGATATCAAATTCTTGGTTTCTAATTGGAAAAAATGGACATTAAATATCATTGATTTAATTTAAAGGTTTTTTCTTAATTTGAATTTAATCAGTTTCTATGAGAAATATTTTCCTTTTCGTGAGAATTATTTTTCGACATTTTTGTTCAATAACGTTAGTAAGTCCACCTGTTTATCTGTCTCTCTAGCAAATGACATATTTCGAGTAATTAAGTATGAGAATTTAAAAATTTCACACATTTTGTGTCAACCCTACTCAGGTCAAGTGAAATAATATATGTTGTAAATTTTTTATCAGAATTTCAGAAACTTAAAGTTCCAAGTTAAAACATTTTGTAGCCACGAAATATGTTTTTAAAGTTGATTGAACTTGATGGAAATGAGCAATTCGGCTTACATACCTAATACGGAGTATATCTATTATGTAAGAATATAAGAGTTTCGTAGATTAAAATATTCGATGCGAATATAGTAAAATTGTTTTATATCATTTTTCTTCGTTTATTCTCCATCACCTTAATTAACATTTCTTCAATTAATAGCAGTTTCAATGATACAAACGGGTGTGTTAACAATTTTAAATGAATATTTTATGGATTTATATTTAAAAATATAAATAAAGAGAAACGTGCGACTTCAATAAGAGTTTAACGTTGGCTTACCAATAAATCTAATCAGTGAAAGATCTAACACTCCGCAAATGAGATATATTTTGTCAAAATGCACAATCTGACCTACATTAGACATAGTTATGTCAGCGTGCATAACCTTATATCATAAATTGTTATGTCGGTAAACGTAATCTGATCAAGTTTATTAAAAATGCTTATGTTGGAATGCATCGCACGTTTCTATATATTCGCATAATCGTATATTTCTAATTTGATTCATGTTTGTTTTAACAGAACTCTTATTATTATCTATCTTAATATTAGGCATACTGAAAAAACATATTACCTACACAATTTTTTGCGTAATTTTTGATACGCCGAGTAAAAAAATATGAAAGTAGGTTTATTGCTTTTGAATACCTGGATTATTTTGTATTATAATTGGAACCTGGATTATAATTTCCGAAATATATTCATGATACTGCTTCATTCAATTTACGCATATTTCGTCAAAATGTGTTAAAATAAAAATGTTATGATAGTGAAAATATTTTTCAACACAGAAGAAGAAATACACAATCAGCGTTTCTATTATAATCGATTTTTTCCGAAGGTGGTTCGACTGTCCCTTGTAAAATTTGGCATATATATTTGATACTTTATACAATAGGTAAATATTTATTCTTAATTTTTACAACGATATATTTTTAATTACAAATTATTGTTCGTAGGTTTGAATCTTAGAAAAAGTTTTTTTTCCTTTTTCAATGTTATTTGGAAATAATAAAGTGGGGCTTATTCTCATCAAGTAAGCTCTTAGTCAACATTCACTTCAAATGTTATGAAAGTGTAAAAACTCTTAATTTGAAAAAAAATATGTATGTTCATTTCATTCAAACACGCACAAGAAGATTTTCCGCAAAATCAATCTTTGTGTTTGGCTTCTTCATTTTTTGCATTAAGCGGCAAAAGTAAAAGTGAAAGCAAAACTTAAAAAAGAAACCATGTGTCTTCTGAATTTTCATAACGTACAACTTTTTCCTTTAATTTCCCAAACTTTGGAAGCTCATGTTACATATATATTCTAAATTGACTGTCGATCGCTCGGTTGTATTACGTGTCAAGAAAAACTTCAAAAATCGTGAGAAACTTTAAGAACATTTTAAGTTTTGCTGCAAAAATGACTGCAGCATGTAGTTAAGCAAATAATTCAGTAAGAGTTTGTATTAATTATTATTGCAATACAATTAACAGGAAGAAATTACTGTTTCAAATACGACTTCATTTTATATACAAACTTGATACAAGTGCGTCAGTTCGAGTTAAATAAAATTATAGGGCATAAAAGCTCTAGTAAAAAAAAGCTACAAAGCTAATATTTGCTAAATAAATATTAACATAAACAACCTGCAAAACTGCACTTAAGTTCGAGCCAAGGCTTACAAGGCTATAAAAATGATGTCGTTAAATAAAATTTTCATAAAAACGAGTGACAATAACCTTCAACTCGCTTGGGAGACAGTCTCTAACGGCTTTCCGTAATGTCTTTAGCACAAATCTCCGCTCGCGTACCTCCTTTAATACTAAAAATCCACTTGACGCTAAATGTATGTTGCTGGATTGTTTGTGACCTAATTTTGAACTATGTCAGTGAGCAGTGAGTAGCGTAGTTAGCGTAATGACTATCTAATTTTTAAGTTTGTTTACATAATAGTGTAATTTTTAAAACTATTTTTTATAATTTGAATGTTTAAATTATAAAAATACTATGTTTATATTTAACAAAAAATTAATAAAAAAGAAGTGTTTCTGTTTCAAAATATCATTCAATACATATTAACATACATTCACAAATATCGTAAAAATTGGCATTACCTCTTGATCCATATAATGCGGAAAAAATATACCTAAAGCATTTCTTGTATCGCAACACTGTTAGTAGCTGAGTACTACATCAATATAGATCGAACTAAAAAAATAAATAAAAATTTAATCGGATTGTTTACATGGTAATGCTTATTTTCTTTTTAATTTATAGCGAAATTATCACCTATGGTATGTATTAACGTTTAGAAGATCAATTTCGACTTTCTATTTTTAAACTTATTCATTCTTAAATAAGTTTTCAGTTAATTTTCAGGATTTTACAGTGAGGCAAGGATCCCATATAATTTCGCCACGTGTCGGCCGTAGCGTATTTTTATAAAAACTCCATAAGCTATAATTACTTCTACAATGTAATAGTCACTTATATTTTCTTGAAAAATTGTTATTATTTTTCACATTGAAAATTAGCGGAATCTTTGGATCTGCTAAGACAATAGAAATATGTAGATTATTTATAATAAAAGAGATAATCCCAAAAATGTAAAAATAATATCGATCACGAAAGCCAAAGACGGAATAGATAAACAAATTTTGGAAACTATATGGGTAGGTCATCATCTCATAGTGCCATTATGTTTTCACCATTATATTTAACTTATTCAAACAGCGAATATTCTTGATTGAATGAAATTAATATCTTCTATCCTTTTTATCGTGAAATGTGTATGAAATGAGTCATAATTTTTTGACAAGACAAATTTAAACTCATTTTGATTTTTTATGAGATTAAATAAAAATGTAAGTAAAGAAAACCGGGATGAACTTTTTGAAATAGACCGGGAAAATCTCAAGTGGTTTATTTTATTTAGAGGTATGCAAAGTAGATTAATGTTTTTAAAACAAAATATTATGCGTTACTTTTATTTTTTACTTGTTTCATTAATTGTTATTTAACTTCGATTTATTTAAAAAATGTCAAGTAAAAGTTAAATATTTTCTTCCATTAAAGCCGCTTAGTAGGCATTATAATCATTTTAACATTCTGTTATATATAGAACAAAAAAGAATTATTTTACCATACCCTATTTGAGTTATAAATTTCTATTGTATAGTACTAGGAGAAACGTTTTTTAATATGTTTAGGGAAGAATTTGTTATATAAGTTTTGAAAAAATTTTCTGGAGCATGGTTATTTCAAAAAGGTACAAAAAATTACGTGGAAAAATTTAATTTGTAAAATAGGGTCACCATTCAAGGAATAACTTCTCTACGAATAATGGAATGAAATGCCAATAGATTATTGTAATACCAACATTGAGCGCAAGCCATCCTGTACACAGAAAACATTGACATATATCTTGTATCAAAGATTCATTTTACTACAGAAGTTTTCATTAGATTCAAAAGCACTCAACTTATCCTAATAACACGGCTCGTGGAAGTAGTGCTGTTATTATCGAAAAGTGCATCAAAAATATGTAACTTGTGATATCCAACTACATTTGTTACGCTTGAGACCACTAAAGAAAAACCCAAAGTGCAATCTATTGTATATTTGGATACAATATTTATATATGCCAATGAAAATATCATTCTTCTCAACATCTGAAATGATGGCTTCAATATTAGAGATCACTTTAACGATTAGCACTCCCATTAGAGCGCTAAGTTAATCGCTTTTAAGAAACGAGAAATATATCGGGCTATTGCTAGTTATGGATGCGAATTCATGTCGACTGGTAAACCAACGTATTGATCCACAGATTTTAATAAAATTCTGGTCCTAACAGATTGTTCCATTGTTAAAAATGTATCTTTAGATCATATCAAACTTTAGTAGAGACTTGACATAAATTTTGATCATTCGTCAATTTACCTAATAGTGTCAAAATTATTGGGAAAGAACAAAAACTAACTCTGATTAATAAACTCTGATTAATAAATACACAGATTGGAATCTATTTATCTGCTTGAAATGACATTAACCTAATACAACTATCTAAGACTATTAATCATGTGGAAAACAAATTAGATGCGTTTATTACGGCTATTCAGGAAGCTGCCTCGAATAGTACGCCGGTTATTAAAAGAAAATTAAAAATTCCTAATTATCCAAAAGAAATTTGAGACCTAATATGAGAAAAGGAATCGCTAAGAAGAAAATGGCATCAGTTAAGAAACTTATAGGATAAAACTTGGCTTAACAGAGCTACTAGACAAATAACTATAGAAATTAAAAATGTCAAGCAATCGTCAATCAGCAAATTTTTCGCAGTACTTACTGCAGAGAGTAGCACTGAATACTCACTCTGGAAAGCGAGTAAATATCTCAAACGACCATAGGTTCTAGTGCAGGGTGCACTGAAAATCAAAGAAATTAAAAACTAAATATTTACATTTAAAAGTTTTTTTTGACACGGAAAAGATGTTTCTAAATAAAGTGACAACTGATAAATAAACAACACGATAATTAAATTTATATCAGTGTTTGACCAATGTTAATTTGATGCCTAGCTTAATTTCTGTTTATGTTTAGCTGGGAAGTGCGTGCTCGTTACTCGAAATTATCAAATAACGCAAACACATATCATCTACGTTGAACACTCGGCAATTAAATAAACATGTCGACTTATATTATTTACTTATATTATTTCCTGTTTACATCAATTTAAGTACTGTATTGTTGTGTTTGTACATGATTTGTTAGCAAATTGGGGAAATCAAATAAGGTTCAGTTGAAATTGTTTTTCTCCTAATATTTCATAATTATTCATTATATTTATTTTCTGTTAAAATTACATGGCGCATGCTGAACAAAACTTTCTTCCAACTAATTTCCCATGAAATTTATTTTTCCCTTTCCTATGTTAAACCCACCGTAGTTATTAAAAATATAGTTTTATATTCAAAGAATTAACATCAGGGTAAAAAAAATGTTTGCTATAGTTTTGAATTATTTTTTCTGTTCTAGTAAAAACGGAAAGTAAAGTTTGTTCACTGCATAGACTTAATATACTACGAATGGACGAATATAATCTACTCTCCCCGCATTACAAAAATTGAATTGTCCTTGTGTACGTAATGTGTGAATGATCACAAGTGATGACTTAGCATGTCGATATTATATCGATAAGATAATTTATTTGCTGGGACGCATTATCAGGAACTCGACTACAATTAAACTTACCCTTTTTTGAGGATGATTAAATTCCATACGAGTAACTTACATCACAAAAATGAATTAATGATTGAAATTTCATGCAATACCTTGTATAAGGCATTTTCACTCATTATATTTTTCTTTGTTTAACCTTAAATATTTTGTATGTATTATTTGTACTGCGAAAACAATTGTAAATCGGAGCGTTTTTGTATTATAGAAAAAATATAGAATGAAAAAAAAAATTGTAGCGTAAAAAATGTGTATTTTAAATTTTAAAACACAATGCCGTTATTCTACTACAAAATTACTGTCATAATAATATTATATATATATATATATGAATAACTAATATTTTGACCTCCACAAATCATCGTCATCATCATATCATCATCATCATCATCATATATATTAATACGCTAAGGTTAAGATGTTACTCTCCCTTTTTAGAAAAAACCTCACAACTAATCCACATAAATTATATATCATTTTATAGATAATTGCTTGCTCTACCGGCATCCACAACTAAAAAAATTATTATTGCTATTGTTTTCGCAAATGAATTAATTATTAAAATTATATACACAAAACAGCAATGCTGCCATCTAACGACTCAACGACAATATGATTGACGGTCGGTAAAATTTTTGTTTAATTTCAAATCCACTCATGTATAAATAAAGTGGCGCTTTAGCTCAATGCTTTTGATACTTGCGCCTCTATATGTCAATTTTAGTAAAATATTTGTTTGATCTGTCATCTGAGCTTCATAATGGAATAAAAACGTAATAAGCAGTGTGCAAAATTAGAAATGAATTGAATACCTGCAATTAATTTTGATTTATTAAATTGAGTTGAATAATTTATAATGCGAAGACTTCGCACGGGTCACGCTAGTTTATTATATTAAACGGAATGAAATGTTATCTCAATAAGCTTTAAGCGCTAATTATATATAAATTATATTCTTCTTAAAAGAAGAATCGTCCGCAGATTCTCATAGAAGGATATTATCGGAACAAAATTTAGTGCATGTATGATATTATTACGTTAGTCATTATAAAATGATTATCCTTTAATCGCAATAATTTCATTTAAAGGGTTCCTTAAAGCTTCGTTTCATAATTTTTTAAAAGATTGTTTTTATCTTAACCTTGTGTTCAAATTATTATCAATTATATATTTTATTATTGGATGTATTCGGCTCCACGTATATCCTGCTTGTTTACGACGAAAATGTGAAAAAAAATAAGTTTACTTGAATTTCATATTTCTGAACTAATTTAATGATGTCTTGTCAAACTTAAAGTTCTTACTGAACATTACTTTAAATAATGGTCACATTTAAAACATATATCGAATACATCTTTTGATGAATAAGTGAGAAAATTCTTACCGTGCTTGGCGGAATGCTTACGATTTATAAATTATCCATTAGGTCGTATCAAGTCTATACAAAATTAATAATAATATATATATACATATATACACATATATATATATATATATACATATATACACATATATATATATATATATATATATATATATATATATATATATATATATATACACATATTATTAAAGTACTCTATCCAAATTGTACAAATTGCTAGAGGCCTTTGGAAGGTAGTCAATAAATAATTTGTATTTCTCATTTTTATTAAAAACCAAGCTAAATCTAAGTGTCTGATAATATTTGTCATAACGGTCTCATATTGAAAATTTATATTTCTAACTACATGTATAATTAATAAATTTTGTCCACCACTTTTTGGTAATTAATTAGGCACGCAATGGTTTTTTAAATGCAAAAGAAAAAGTTCCTGGAAATAAAAATAATGAATATGTCATTGATAATGGTAATATGTAACATAGTGTCTTCCAAATTATCATAATGGTATGAGTTAAAAAAATTACTGCTCTACTGAAAAGATTTTTCAGCAGATCAAGGAAGTAATTCCGCTGCTAATATCACTTTATTTTTTAATTAAAATATTTAATGTGCGGAAATGTAATTTTGTTTCAAAGTTTAATTTCTTCTTTTACTTTCGATTCTGAATTCTGATTCTTAAACCTACTGATGGATTATCGAATATTATTGTAAAAAATTTTGATAACAAATCGATTCCTTCAGAAAAATAAAAAATACCTTTATGGGACAGATTTAACATCTTTAAATAAAATAATAATTATGATACAACCATAAAAGTCGTAGAAGCACATTGAAAATATGAGTGAAATCATTTTCAACTTTGACTATGCCTCTCTTATTAGTCATCTGAGTCATATTAGATAGTGTGCTTTGTCGTCGTCGTCTCGTATTAGCTCAAGAACAAGGAGCATGTTCGCGCAAATAAAAAGCTGAGCTGAGTTCGTTCATTGCTTTCGTCTGCTCTAGGTACTATTCTCGCTCAGAGGTAAGCAGTTGCTGAGTTTGGTCTAAACGTTCAGCTGACGTAGACTTATTGATATATTCGCGTAAAACATTATTACGATTTTGAGCTTAGCCCTTCCATTCTACAGTTCTTGAGACTTGTTCTATAAACTCTTGTTCTATACACCCTTCCTCTTTCATCAAACACTTGTAAGTTGTATGCGCATAGAATATTTAATGTTTGAACTAAACCAATTTTTTCCTTGTATCACGTAAACTGAAATATAAAAAAAGAAAGAGATAATTAAGTGAAAAAAAATAAATTACGGAATTCATCAAATCGCAAAGCAGTGCAATATTTTATATTTGAATACATATATATATATATATATATATATATATATATACATTCACACACACACACACGCGCGCACATATATATACACATGCACACAAGTAAGCGTGTGTGTGTGCACGTGTGCGTGTGGGATGCGTGTACGTGTGTGTGTGCGCGTGTGAGTATGTCTATGTGTGTTTGTGATTAAAATTTAAAAAAATATGTGTATTTGATTGCGTATGTGTGTGTGTATACACATATGTGTACACAAACAAACACGTACACACACACACACACACGCGCGCGAACACACACACATATACTCACAAATAATGTAATCGTACAGTGAATACGATATTTGAAGAAAGATCTTTATAATTGTTTTAAATACGTTCAATTTTCCAAAAATGAGTATCATAATACGTAACATTTTTGTGTAGATTTGTGTAAATTTTTAACTTTCATATTAATGAAAATATCAATGTAATCTTAAATCTTAAATCATCTTGCAAAGTTTTTTTTCATGAGTAAGTAAATTGGGTTCTTGAATAATGTTACTTAAATTTCATTACTATATCATAAAACTTATAAAAAAACATTTTCAATTGCCGACTAATGTTAAATAATTACCGTTAAATAATTATCGCACTATAAGCTAAAATATACGCTAATATTTCGATATTAATTAATCTATTTCCAATATAACGAGATCTCTTTTAACAATGTGAATCATGTAGTTGTACTTTATAAGTGCATCAAGTCTTTTTGAGTAGAAAAAATGTGCAATTAGGAAAGCACGCTACGAAAACTAAAAAGTATTTTAAATGAAACTTGTTAGAAACTATTGCAAATTTTGTTAGTTTTAAGTAGAAATTTTTAACACAAAAACTAGTCTAGTGAATTAAAAATATATGGAATAATTAAATGTAAATTCAGGTCATTAACAAAAATATTATTTGAAAGATTTAAAACTCCTTAATATTTTATCTAATTTTTTAAAGTCGTAACGGTCACATAAAGTATTTGTAAAATAAATATATGAATCTATTATAATTAAGTCGAGTTGTAGTGACCTAAAAATAATTTACAGTAACTGAACTTCTTTAGGACAGTTATTACATTAAAAATAAACATGAACGTACAATGAAAAACTGGCGATCTGAAAAGTTATGGGTCTTCCAGAATATGTAAATCTGGCATAAAAATCTCTTTAAGAGTTAGTTTCTTGGATGTATTCATGGTATGATCACAACTATTATCCCTTGAAACGGGAGAGCTTGAAATGAAGTGGCAAAACTATGTGAGATTTTGAAATATTGTTATTATAAAATTTATACATTGAATATATTTGGCGTCAATTTTGTAGAAATTCATTATTTACAATTCAATGAAACTACGTCATGTAAATTCTTTATCGCGACCTAGGTTTCGTTATATTATAACATCTTTAGGTGGGCTATTGTCTTTGCAAATATCCCACCTGAAGATGTTGTAATACAACGAAACTTAGGTCATGGTAAAGAACTTAAAGAAATTAAAAATAATACTACGTCACGTGGTTTCATTTAATTGTGAATTATAAAATTTATATTATGATTATTTATTTTTATAACTAAATATTCTAATTTGGCTTATTACCAATTTCTATAGCATAATTATGGCAGCTTACAAACATTAAATTTATCATTTTATTTCCTAAATTATAATATAAATTACGACGGTTTATATAATTTAATGGGGTGAAAACTTTTAGTAAGAAAATTGTGCATTCAAAACATTTGTATTCGGTACATTTACACTTATTGTGAGTCATTGAAAGAACTTAGAGATACCTTCTATTTTACATATTAATATTTGTTTAGCATATTTATATTGAAATTACCAACTCAAAGAACATTTGTACTCAAAGAATATTGGTCTCAAAATTTTTTATTGTTCTTTTTCCTAATTAGACGGTGTGCCTCCTGTGAGTAGCTATAAAATGTAAATTCACTGCACATCCCGCTAAAGTATAGAACATATTAGACTCTAACATCCAGAGCGCATCATTAATACATGTATTCAAAGTATGAAATTCCTTTTCAGTATTATTATTCCTATTTCAAATCTTTTATCGCCCCTTATTCTGCATAATATGAGATATTTTGTGTTAATTTAATCATAATACAATTTTATTAAATCTTTCAATATACCCTTGCGTTCATAATCTGTTGGAGTCTTCCACTATCCATAACACACCCTGCAAAAACATAAGTTCTCACATTGTTACTGAATTGAAACCCTAAATTTTATAAAGGTAAACCTTAAAGTAAACACTTGAAATAAATAAGTAATCTCATACCAACCAAAATAAAAACCTTTAAATGTTTTAAAACCAAATTTTACCACCCGCTCTTCTTGAGCAAGATGTCCTTCGTCACACGCACGATCGCGGCCCATGAATTCGCGCTTATAAAAAGTAAACTTCTCGAGTGAACTCTTACGGTAGATATACTCGCATAAAAGTTTTAAATATTTGTTTATATGCAAAGCAGTGAATTACGAGGGAAAAGTGTTTTCTTCTAAACTTATATATGGGACTCCTGGTAATAAAGAAATAAAGAAAATAGGAGGTCACAATAATTCTGTGTTACAAGAATTTTATTCTATAATGATTTATTTCAGAAAAGTAAAATTCCGTATTTAAACTTTCTAAAAAATAATAATTCGTGTCGATTTTATCCTAGCATTACGATTTTAATCTATTCATCTACTCTCATTAGTAAACCTTTCAGAAATTTATCATAAATTAAGCGTTTGGACATATTATGAGATTTTTAAATATTTTTAATTAATCCGCTAAATATTATGGTACATGGCATTTAATCTTTTGTTTTATTTTTTAATTAAAAAAAAATTTAATTTATACACAAATATCAGTGCCGTAAATTATAATCTCTATTCAGTCCATTCCAATATGTTGGCTGTTCAGAGATCGGGATACAATGCTGACGTCTAACTAAACTCCATATTACCCATTCCTTGACGTAATTTAAGTAACTTAGCTTTGTACAAGTTCCATCCATCGGCAAAGTTTATATATTAATTTCGATGCGCACACACGAGTATGCGTACCTTTTTTGTAAGAATGTGAATATTCTTTTTGCGAACTGAAGTTGTCCGTAAACATCTAAAAGTTTTCATTTATCTTCGTGGAAAAATAATGGAAGATCAATACTTGAATGTTCAGGTTATTGGAAATTTACGCTTCAGAAGTCGGTTTGAAAACATATTACTTTTTGTAAAAAGAAATGTATATATCAACATTCCCTGATATTAGATAATACCAACATATTTGGTTTCCCGTTTCTATTACAAATTTTAAATATTCTTATGAAGAATTGGTGTACTAGATACAAAAATTGTTTTCCTTTAAATATTTTTAATGATGTATTTGGGAGGGCGGCTATATTTTTAAATAGTAATATTTTAGTATCCAAACATGTAGGCATATTATCGACCAAGCCTAAGTAATCTAAAATCCTAAAGTGGATAACAACGGTATTGTCGATTATCAATTAATTGATTACTATTATGTTTATTATTCACCAATAATTACTATCGTTGCTATCGATCATTTATTATCGATTTCATGACATACTGTTACTTATTGTGCTGGCATGAAAAAATTTATTAGGAAAATACAATTTTTGGTTGTTAAAATGGAGATGGTATTCTGAATTACAATTTTCGCCAATAATTTTATATATACGGTCACTCCTAGTTTCATTTGGAAATAAGTTCTAATTTAAATTCCCTCTTTAAAGTTTTATAGTTTTAAATTATTTTTCTTAAACTTTCCTCTTTACATGTTAACGCGAATGTTTTATATACAACATATGTATAATACAACATATGTATAATATAAAATTTATCTGAATAACATCTAAGAACTAGAAAACGTGAAAAAACGTCCGGGTCTAGTTTAGATTTATAATTTGGAAACTCGGTATATAATTGTTCTATTTTATATATGTATTATACGTACTTTAGTTATAGTTTACGTTAATAAATAAAACAAAATTATGTTTTGTACTCTTTTTGTTACTATATCGCAATTTCAGTTTCTAAAATATTTATGCTAAGTCCTTTTATGAAAAACAGACGGTATTTGTCGAAATTTACGTAACTAATTCATAAACACGGATAATTGTAAATTATCGGAAAGAGATCGAAATATGAATAGAATAGTAAACATTTTGTCTGTAGCGTGTAATTACTTTTGCTTCAAGGAGTTTTGGAAAATCGTATGTGATTGTGTTGTTTTTCTTAATTTTGTGTGTTGTGATTACGGAATGAACGTAAGTGTACATGTATTATTTGATACGTAGTCGTTATCATAGTACTGTCTAATTTATTTATTCATTCATTTATTTATTTATTCATGTACTTTAACATATAATATATATATATATATATATATATATATGGCGGACTTATTGACATAAAAGCAATCTCTTACAGCCAACCAAAACACCACTCCAGCTCCGCTCGACGAGCGGCCCGGAATCGAACCCGAATCGTTCCCGCGGTGCGCTGTGCCGTCAAAGACCAATCATTTGTGTTAATCGATTGTGTCGGATTGATTACGACCAATCCAACAAAATATGGGGACGACACATATATCGACATATTTCTGTAATAAGCAATGTTTTAATTTTTTTAAAACTAAAAAATGATGAGGTGAGCACGAAAACGTCATATCTATTTAAAAAACATATTCCTAAAATTATTTTATCGTGAATATTTGAATAAAACATCATAAGAAAGTAGATAAATTATTTTTTTTATTTATTGACATACTAATTCTCTATATTTTTGTATATTAATTTTAGGTAATTTTAGGTAGGCATTTTTCTTCTATTTCCAAAGCAAGTTTACCAGCTTTAGGTTTGTTACTTCGTTTGTTTTTTTCTATTCAACGTATTAATTTCTTATTATTGTTGGAAAAACCGCTTTACGCTAAATTATAATGGTATGCAATGTTTTGTGGGTATTTCTATTCATATATAAGCAAAATGAGTAATATCATAACTAGTATTTTTTCGACTCTCCTCAACTTTTGCATTTATGCAAACACATTTTTAAAATATTTGAAATATATTATACCATTAGTTTCCCATCTCTAATTTCATAAAGGACCCATAATTGTTTTGAAAGTAATCCCATTAATTTTTAGCATTTCATTGGCGACAGTAGCTTCTTCCGCGTATTGCTTTAAATTTTATGCTACATACAACACTGAGATGGCTGGCCAAAAACTTGACGATGGCATAATTTTTATTATAATGAGTGATATTTTTATTTACGGTCATGTTTAATTATTTTATTTTTGTTTAATTATTTACGGTCATGTTTAATTATTTATACCTGGCACGGTAATAACTAAAATTGCATTTTATAAAGAGCTTATAAACCTTTGTCTAGAAATGGAGAAATATTCTTTTTTATTTTTTCATTAATTTTACAACCGTAACTATAAAACAATAGTGAAAGTGATTTAAATATTTTTTAACTATCCTTCTCCGCCATAAATTTATAAAACTTGATTATATTCAAATAATAAACTTCGGAGTTCATTATGTTTTAAGAAGTGGCGAAGCGATCAGCGCTGCATTTAAGCGCGTATCAATGGCTGCAATAAAGGTCTATTTTAATAAACAGAAAGACGTCGTTCTGGAATGAAAGACTACTACTATTCTCAATATAAATTTAGGTGACATATGTAAGGAGAAGTAAAGAGTCTATATACATTTTTTAGCTATAAATAATTTCTAAGTTTACAATTTAGTGACGTAATTATTGATATTTTCCATATTTTACTAACAATTTACATAGATACAAAAAATTTAATATTCCATGAGATATCTTGTAACACTTACAAATTGAGAGAAAAAAATATACATATTCATAAAAGTAGTAAAATATTAACAAACATTATGGATGCACAAAGTGTAAATACATTCATATCAACTATTCCGAAACATTCAAAGCAATTTAAGTAGTAGTTATTTACGATTGTTAAACCAAGAGGACTAGAAGGAATGAAAAACAACTGATCTCAAAAGTTTCTATAGATTTATTTAGTGACGGATAGATAGTCTAATTTTTAGGTAAAAGAAATTAAATAGCTTAATATTTTCACATTTGTAGTAAACATTGTAATAATGTTACAAAATAAAACAACGCAAATTTTAGGGTTGTGAGATGATCTTAAAAGGATATATATATTTATATATATATATATACATGTATATATATATATATGCATATATATATATATATATATATACATGTATATATATATATATGCATATATATATATATATATATATATATATATATAAAACTTTATGTCTAACCGTAGTGGTTAAACTTTTATTCTATTTGATCAAAATAAACTAGGTTAGTAAGTGTTGTCTAGACATAAATAGTAATCTCACACAAGAAATAAATGTATCACATATAATATCTCCAAAGATATAGATCTCGTCCAGACAGGTGATTTATGATCCGCAATAAAGCTTTCACTCAGTGTCGAGAATTTCCTTCGATGAGAGTGATTTACGAAATCACTGGGAGTAAAATAAATAAAAGAAGTAGTAAATTTTATTTACCAAATGTATTATCTTAACGATGCCTGTAAATGGTAACAATACATTTGGTAAAGTAACCACAAAATAACCGTTCAATGAAATATGACAATCTATTTTTATTGTATATTGAATAATAAAAATAAAAGCCACATTTTTTCCTTTCTTGTAATTTTTACATTCCATCTATTTATTCTCCAAAGGACTTTAATTATGTTGGGTTTATTTCCCTACAAGGTTTTAAAGTATTTTTTATTTAATTTAAGTTACTTTATATGTGAGGAAAAGAGCAGAAGAAATACTTATTGCGAGTAAATTTTATTTATTAATGATGACAGGGACTTATTAAAACAGTTTGGTCGTATTTTATTGTATTTGGAACCGATTTCCTTATGGCACGTTAGGCACGCTTGGTGAATGAGAGCAAGCCCGAAAAAAGTGTAAGATTTCAATCGTTACTTTGCTACAGTATAAAAGTGTAAGATTTTGACCGACACTTTTGCACAGTATTAGCGTTTGTGTGTTTACAAGCGTATGTATAAATTATTTCAGTATAATTTAAAAATAATATTTTCCATTTTAGGTAGCAACAAAAATAATCATGGTAAACAAATTTTGTTTATTATTTTACACGCATCTAAAAAAACCAGGACTGAAAATGCTTATTTTACATCCAATCTTTTTCAACCTGGAATGAATATTCTCATTAAATTCAATATCGATTACGCGACAGAACCCTTTCATATTTGGACTGAGTCAGGAAGGTATTATTGGTTTAGCCCCGAGGCCTTCGCGTCTTCGTCGAATACGTTTAAATTGATGTATAAAATCTTATATCGAAAGAAATTATTTTTATCTCGCTATAAATGTTGCCGATAATATTGTCTGGTAAACAATTATTTAGTTTTAATCTAGTCCTCTGAAAAAAGGAAAAAAAATATCTTCATAAATTTGTTGAATATTATATCCTAATACAATACATATATTTGGAAATTGATAATTTTCATTTTCTTTGTTATAAACTTTTATAATGTGAAAAAGGGTTCAATTTTTCTTGTCTTTACATATTGGCTAAGAACCTTCTTTTAGTGAAGTAAATTAGGCTTCAATCACACTCTCCAAGTCTTAAACTCTATCCAAAACCATTTAAGATTAACTGTTTTATATCATACAAAATTAAGACTCAGCTGTGAATATAAGCCATAACCATATTTTTATAGTTTTATACTTGTACGTTGACATATATATTACTATTCCATATATATTTGTTTAAACATAATTCAACTAATATAATCAATCTTGTACATTAGTGAAAATTTTGAAGATTCATCAACCAAATTATTTATTCCAAGCCTGGGTTGACGCTTCGCAAAGTTTAGTTAAAATGGGAAGTATAGAAGAAAAAATTATTTTCAAAAAAATTTCCATGGAAATAATCAACTTTAAAGTATTAAAACTTGTTATAGCTTTATTTAAAGTCATTTTAGCGCGACTCCTTGAAGATATAATGTATGTAAATCGATAAGCTGTTTTGATTCAAGTTTTTTTCTAAATCGTACTTCGGTTTAAACTTCTTAAATTTAAAGAAATAATTTCCTTCTCTAAATAAAGTATTTCATTTGATTTTACATCCTCCTGTTTTTGTTTTCCCCCTGTTATGTGTTTTTAGGTTTATGTATGTTATATATTATTTGTAATGCTTGGCATCTTAACAATATCTATATAGAAATTACATATTAATAAAAAAAATATTATAAATTTCCTAAAACGCGGAGCACTATTATTTCAGTTACTAAGATATTTACGCAAAATTTTCATATTCCTTATATAAATAAAAAAAAACGTTGAATCAATGAAGATATAATAAAAGACAAACAGAAAATTTTGCAAAAAATGCCTTTTAAATAACGGAAAATTTATATTAATAATATTTATATGTAACAAACAAAATAATTCAGATCTGAAATCAATATTGCTTCAGATCTGAAATCAATATTGCTTAATAACATTTATACGTAACAAACAAAATAATTCAGATCTGAAATCAATATTGCCTGCTTTCCCAAATTGCATAACTCAATAATGCAATATAAAAGTTACGGCTCTCTCAATTAGTATTGAATAATAATTACCTGGTAAGGTCAAGTAGAACTAGCGCCATGAAGATCCTGTGCATATTTACGTACATACACACAACATTTGAGGTTTCACAATATTTCTGTAAACTTTGATTAAATTATATCAATATCAATATAATGATTAAATTATATCAATTATATCAATATCAATATCAATATCCATTATGCAAATATATAACTCAACATATCTTTCTCATTAAAAACAACAGAAATTTCTTGAAAACCAAAAGATTTAGAATTATTGCCTTAGTTTTCAGGTTGACTTGACTTAAACTTCTGATGCTATTTCAGGGATTCTGTGATTAAATACTTTTGTTACGATAATGAAAAACGGCAAACAAAGTAATTTTTATCTATACTGGATATATTACTATTATATATCTTTTCAGGGCTTTCTGCAAATAGTTTTCACAAACATTTCTAAAATAATATTTTTTTCTAAAACATATTTATCATTAGAGGAACGCGTACACATACACACACAAACACTCACACGCACGCACGCACGTACACAACTATCCACACACGCCCACCCACACACACACACACACACAAACACACATATGTATATGATTATAATATGTCTCCGATATATAAAAAAATTTGCTTTTAGTTTCATTTAATAACTGTGCAAACAAATGGGAACTCTTCGTCTCCTTCACACAATTTCTTATAAAACTCTACTTTACTCTATCCAAATATCTTTTCCTTACGCCATTCATCACAATGCTTCATTCGTTTGTGTTCCCTAAGTGTTTAATAATAAATTCACGCGCGACGAATTTGACATTTTCGCTTTCACTCAACTAGTACTTTTTAACACATTAAGTTTGATTTCATGTTTCAAAATAATTTTATGATATAAATCTCTTTTTTAGGATTTAGTAGCCAAACTAGGAAACTTCATAGTTTGATCATGTTCATCTGTATGTCACAGCCACTTGCTATTTTTTTGTTGAAAAAGAATAAATTATTAACTTAATGTTATTACATAATAATACCAAGGAAAAACAATTCAATAATCCCGTTTACCAGAAAAATAAAACAGAGTCTATATATCACCCTTTACATATTATTGCAGAACCAACAAAATCCACCATTATAAACGTAACTAATTTACTTATTCATTCATTTATTTATTTATTCATGTTCTTTAACATATATAATTGATATGTATGGTATTATCAACATGAAAGCAATCTATTACAGCCAACCAAAACACCACTCCAGCTCCGCTCGACGAGCGGCCCGGAATCGAACCCGAGTCTCCGCGGTACGCTGTGCCGTCAAAGACCGATCATTTGTGTTGATCGATTGTGTCGGATTGATTATGACCAATCCAACACAATATGGAGACGACACATATATCGGCATATTTCTGGAATAAGCAGTGCTTTCATTTTTCTAAAACTGAAAAATTATGAGGATAGCGCGAAAACGTCACATCTGTTTAAAAAACATATTTTCAATATTATTTTATCGTAAATATTTGAATAAAAAAATCATAGGAAAGTATATGATTTAGTAATTCTCTAAATTTTTGTTTGTTATTTTAGGTACATTTCTCTATATTTTTGTTTATTAATTTAGGTACATTTCTCTATATTTTTGCATATTAATTTAGGTATATACCATTTTTCCTCCATTTCCAAAGCAATTTTACTAGTTTCAGGTTTGTTACTTCGTTTGTTTTTTTTTCTATTCAACGTATTTATTTCTTATTATTGTTGGAAACCTCATTTTATGCTAAATTATAATGGTATGCAATGTTTGGAGTGTATTTCTATTCATATATAAGCAAAATGGGTAATTTCAAAAATATTATTATTCGACTCTCTTCAACTTTTGCATTAATGTAAGCAAGTTTTTAACGTATTTGCAATATATAATAGCATTAGTTTTCCATCTCTGATTTCATAAAGGACTCATAATTGTTATGAAAGTAATCCTATTACTTTTTAGCATTTTATTGGCGACAGTAGCTTCTTCCGCGTATTGCTTTAAATTTTATGTTACATACAACACTGAGATGGCTGGCCAAAAACTTGACAATGGCATAATTTTTATTATAATGAGTGATATTTGTATTTATGTTCATGTTTAATTATTTTATATATACCTCGTACGGTAATAACTAAAATTGCATTTTATGAAGAGTTTTGGTTAATAAACCTTTTTCTAGCTTAAGCCTTTATGTAGAAAAGGGAAAACATTATTTTTTATTTTTTCATTAATTTTACAACCGTAACTATAAAATCATAGTAAAAGTGATTTAAATATTTTTTAACTACCCTTCACCTCCATAAATTAGTAAAATTTAATTATTTTCAAGTAATAAATTTAGGAGTTAATTATGTTTTAAAAAGTGGCGAAGCGATCAGAGCTACATTTAAGCGCGTATCAATGGCTGCAATAAAGGTCTATTTTAATAAACAGAACAACGTCGTTCCGGAATCAAAGACTACTATTATTCTCAATATAAATTTAGGTGCCATCTATATGGAGAAGTAAAGAGTCTACATACATTTTACCTATAAATAATCTCTAAGTTTATAATTCATTGACGTAATTATTGATATTTTCCATATTTTACAAACAATTTACATAGTTACAAAATATTTAATATTCCATGAGATATCTTGTAACACTTACAAATTGAGAGAAAAAGATATACATATTCATAAAAGTAGTAAAATATTACCAAACATTATGGATGCACAAAGTGTAAATACATTCAAATCAACTATTCCGAAATATTCAAAGCAATTTAAGTAGTAGTTATTTACGATTGTTGAAACCAAGAGGACTAGAAGCAATGAAAAACAACTGATCTCAAAAATTTCTATAGATTTATTTAGTGACGGATAGATAGTCTAATTTTTAGGTTAAAGAAATTAAATAGCTTAATATTTTCACATTTGTAGTAAACATTGTTATAATGTTACAAAATCAAACATCGCAAATTTTAGGGTTGTGAGATGATCTTAAAAGAATATATATATATATATATATATATATATATATATATATATATATATATATATATAGATATACACAACACTTACGTTGCGCAATAGTTCACTCTTACAGCTACAGATAGCTATTACAGCATGTCGATGACGCGAACTCGGAAAATGTTATCCATCCAAAAAGCGTCCAATGCCTACATCATACAATCGGATATAAACAATGTGTTAGTGTATATATGTGTGCACAGCCACTGCGCGTACGCCTGATTAGTAGATGTTTTATATATATATATATATATATATATATATATATACACACACACACATATACATATATATATATATATATATATATATATATATATATATATATATATAACTTTATGTCTAACCGTAATGGTTAAACTTTTATTCTATTTGATCAAAATAAACTAGGTTAGTAAGTGTTGTCTAGACATAAATAGTAATCTCACACAAGAAATAAATGTATCACATATAATATCTCCAAAGATATAGATCTCGTCCAGACAGGTGATTTATGATCCGCAATAAAGCTTTCACTCAGTGTCGAGAATTTCCTTCGATGAGAGTGATTTACGAAATCACTGGGAGTAAAATAAATAAAAGAAGAAGTAAATTTTATTTACCAAATGTATTGTTACCATTTACAGGCATCGTTAAGATTTTCTTCAAGTAACCATAAAATAACCGTTCAATGAAATATGACAATCTATTTTTATTGTATATTGAATAATAAAAATAAAAGCCACATTATTTCCTTTCTTGTAATTTTTCCATTCCATCTATTTATTCTCCAAAGGACTTTAATTATGTTGGGTTTATTTTCCCTACAAGGTTTTAAAGTATTTTTTATTTAATTTAAGTTACTTTATATGTGAGGAAAAGAGCAGAAGAAATACTTATTGCGAGTAAATTTTATTTATTAATGATGACAGGGACTTATTAAAACAGTTTGGTCGTATTTTATTGTATTTGGAACTGATTTCCTTATGGCACGTTAGGCACGCTTCGTGAATGAGAACCAGCCCGAAAAAAGTATAAGATTTCAATCGTTACTTTGCTACAGTATAAAAGTGTAAGATTTTGACCGACACTTTTGCACAGTATAAACGTTTGTGTGTGTACAAGCGTATGTATAAATTATTTCAGTATAACTTAAAAATAATATTTTCCATTTTAGGTAGCAACAAAAATAATCATGGTAAACAAATTTTGTTTATTATTTTACACGCATCTAAAAAAACCAGAACTGAATATGCTTATTTCTCATCCAATCTTTTTCAACCTGGAATGAATATTCTCATTAAATTCAATATCGATTACGCGACAGAACCCTTTCATATTTGGACTGAGTCAGGAAGGTATTATTGGTTTAGCCTCGAGGTCTTCGGGTCTTCGTCGAGTACGTTTAAATTGATGTATAAATCTTATATCGAAAGAAATTATTCTTATCTCGCTATAAATGTTGCCGATAATATTGTCTGGTAAACAATTATTTAGTTTTAATCTAGTCCTCTGAAAAAAGGAAAAAAAATATCTTCATAAATTTGTTGAATATTATATCCTAATACAATACATATATTTTGAAATTGATAATTTTCATTTTCTTTGTAATAAACTTTTATAATGTGAAAAAGGGTTCAATTTTTCTTGTCTTTACATATTGTTTAAGTACCTTCTTTTAGTGAAGTAAATTAAGCTTTGATCGCACTCTCCAAGTCTTAAACTCTATCCAAAACCATTTAAGATTAACTGTTTTATATCATACAAAATTAGGACTCAGCTGTGAATATAAGCCATAACCATATTTTTATAGGGACATTTTAAATTCTTATACTTTGACATATATATTACTATACCATATATGTTCTTGTACATTAGTGAAAATTTTGAAGATTCATTAACCAAATTATTTATTCCAAGCCTGGGTTGACGCTTAACAAAGTTTAGTTAAAATGGGAAGTATAGAAGATAAAATTATTTAAAAAAAAAAAGAATTTCCATGGAAATAATCAACTTTAAAGTATTAAAACTTGTTATAGCTTTACTTAAAGTCATTTTAGCGCGTCTCCTTAAATATATAATGTATGTAAATCAATAAGCTGTTTTGATTCAAGTTTTTTTCTAAATCGTACTTCGGTTTAAACTTCTTAAATTTAAAGAAATAATTTCCTTCTATAAATAAAGTATTTCATTTGATTTTACATCCTCCTGTTTTTGATTTCCCCCTGTTGTGTGTTTTTAGGTTTATGTGTTATATATTATTTGTAATGCTTCGCATCTTAACAATATCTATATAGAAATTACATATTAATAAAAAAAATATTATAAATTTCCTAAAACGCGGAGCACTATTATTTCAGTTACTAAGATATTTACGCAACATTTTCATATTCCTTACATAAATAAAAAAAAAAGTTGAATCAATGAAGATATAATAAAAGACAAAGAGAAAATTTTGCAAAAAATGCCTTTTTAATAACGGAAAATTTATATTAATAACATTTATATGTAACAAACAAAATAATTCAGATCTGAAATCAATATTGCTTCAGATCTGAAATCAATATTGCTTAATAACATTTATATGTAACAAACAAAATAATTCAGATCTGAAATCAATATTGCCTGCTTTCCCAAATTGCATAACTCAATAATGCAATATAAATGTTACGGCTCTCTCAATTAGTATTGAATAATAATTACCTTGTAAGGTCAAGTAGAACTAGCGCCATGAAGGTCCCATGCATATTTACGTACATACACACAACATTTGAGGTTTCACAATATTTCTGTAAACTTTGATTAAATTATATCAATAATATCCATTATGAAAATATATAACTCAATATATCTTTCTCATTGAAAACAACTGAAATTTCTTGAAAACCAAAAGATTTAGAATTATTGCCTTAGTTTTCAGTTTGACTTGACTTAAACTTCTGATGCTATTTCAGGGATTCTGTGATTAAATACTTTTGTAACGATAATGAAAAACGGCCAACAAAGTAATTGTTATCTATACTGGATATATTACTATTATATATCTTTTTAGGGCTTTCTGCAAATAATTTTCACAAACATGTCTAAAATAATATTTTTTTCTAAAACATATTTATCATTAGAGGAACGCGTACACATACACACACAAACACTCACACGTTCGCACGCACGCACACAACTATCCACACACACCCACACACACACACACACACACACAAACGCGCGCGCGCGCGCACACACACAAACACACATATATACATGTATATGATTATAATATGTCTCTGATATATAAAAAAAATTGCTTTTAGTTTCATTTAATAACTGTGCAAACAAATGGGAACTCTTCGTGTCCTTCACACATTTTCTTATAAAACTCTACTTTACTCTATCCAAATCTCTTTTCCTTACGTCATTCATCACAATGCTTCATTCGTTTGTGTTCCCTACGCATCGGTAAGTGTTTAATAATAAATTCACGCGCGACGAATTTGACATTTTCGCTTTCACTCAACTAGTACTTTTTAACACATTAAGTTTGATTTGATGTTTCAAAATAATTTTATGAAATAAATCTCTTTTTAGTAGTAGCCAAACTAGAAACCTTCATAGTTTGATCATGTTCATCTGTATGTCACAGCCACTTGCTATTTTTTTGTTGAAAAAGAATAAATTATTAACTTAAAGTTATTACATAATAATACCAAGGAAAAACAATTCAATAATCCCGTTTACCAGAAAAATAAAACAGAGTCTATATATCACCCTTTACATATTATTCCAGAACCAACAAAATCCACCATTATAAACGTCACTGCAATATTTTCACCGGTTCTTGCTTGATGCGTGAACACATCACTGACAAGATCGCTGACCAATGGAGAAACTATCCAAAATATATTTGTGAATTCTTATACCTTTGTAATGTTCTCGTCAATACCTTTTTTCGTCAATACTTTAGATACTCAAAAAATATACAATTTTATTATTATTTAGTGAAATAAAGTACTGAACTTACCAATATTATTAAATAGTGAAAATTAAAACTAATTTACATTTTAAACATATTTATGAAACAAATTAAGCTTATCACAAATACATGGAGTCAAGTAAACTTTTACATCCAAAAAACGGCCGGAAACATCATTTATCTTCATGCGTATCAAAACAATGCACCTGAATGACGACAACGTATTCGGATAACTTACTAAAATACGTATTCCTCTCGCATCACCCCACACATCGCTTCTGGTCATACCTATTTCGCCTATATAGTCTCTGGTCGAAAATTTCATTGCACCATTTAAAATACGATTAGCGCCATCTATTGATGAACATAAAAATACTACATGTTTGTGTAATCACTGGAAGTCGAACAGCTAGGTACATTTTTCTTGTGTTTTATTAATGCAACATAATTAATTTCTCGAAAAAATAAATTCGCCTATCTTCTGATCGAATGAAATAATTCTGATAAAATTGAAAATTACGTCAAATCAACGCCAATGTTTTCAAAACTTCAACTGTGTAAAGTTAGCGACTTTATTGTGACGCGGGTTCAAATAAAATGCAAACGCACAAACATATATACAGACAAAACTTACAAAAACAATATTTAGTGTCCTCTTTCTTTCATAAAGTGCTCACAAATATTTTTGGTAAATATTTCAATATACAGATAGGCCAATCCAGGTTTATTATATTTATAGGTAAACCCGAATTAAAGCTAAACGTTCGTCATTAACTAATATCTCACATTTTTCCAACAAATGAATACAAAAATCCTTAAATTAATACAAAAGTCCTCACAATACAATGAAAATGTCGCTTTCTAAGAAATATACTTATCGCCATTTTTAACTTTTAAATTAAATTATTTCAAAACATTTAAACTAAATTTAAGTAACATGTTGGAATATAAATTTTCGATAATTTGGAATATAAAGTACCTGAGGATGTATGTTACTTTCTTTATCTATTTCCTATCGATTTCCTATGGGTTATGTTATGTTTTAATCATTTGCTGTTCAAAAAAGACAGTCTTATAAAATTTAAATTCTAACTGGTAAAAGGAAAAAGGTCGCACATTGTGTTACAGGCTAAACTTTCGTTATTCGTACCACTAATTTCTAGGCTCAGGCCATCGTCACGTTTTTTTTGTATCACCCCCTAGAGCTAAATTATTTTGCTAGTTTGTTTATTTATGTTAACATATAGCTTAAAGTACTCGATAAGTATATTTCTTAAAAAGCAACATTTTCTTTGTATTATGAGGACTTTTGTATGAATTTGAGGATTATTGTATTCATTTGTTGAAAAAATGTAAGATATTAGTTAATGATGAACATTTGACTTTAATTCAGGTTTACCTATAAATATAATAAACCCGGATGAGCCTGTCTGTATATTGAAATATTTACCAAAAATATTTATGGGCACTTTATAAAAGAAATAAGAAACTAAGTATTATTTTTACCAGTTTTGTCTGTATATACGTTTGTCCGTTTGCGTTTTATATGAACCCGCGTCGCAATAAAACCGCTAACTCTACACAGTTGAAGTTTTGAAAATATTGGCTTTGATTTGACGCAATTTTCAATTTTATCAGAATTATTTCACTTGATCAGAAGATACGCGAATTTAATTTTTCGAGAAATTAATTATATGGCATTAATAAAACACAACAAATATGTACCTAGCTATTCGACGTCCAGTGATTATATAAAAATGTGGTGTTTTTATATTCATCAATATATAGTAATACATCTGCATGATTGAATGATTTCTAGTAGTTTAAATACGTATTTATTTGAAGTTCTAAGTCAAAATGATAAAAGGTATCATCAAAGAGACGTACAAGTTCCATGACTACTGAAACTCACAAAATCGAAGATGTTCATTGCAGATAGAAAAGGAAATATAACAAACTAGGCGGCGCGGAGTGGATACCGATAAGTCTAAAGTAAATTATATCTGACACTGCGCCATCTTTGGGTATAAATGTTACAAGGCTAACTCTCTCGAGGAATAAGTTCCGATTGATCACTTCGGCTTGGATAAAGTAAGTTGAAACTCACTATCAGTAATACGTGTGGTATCTACGTCGGCTCTGCCACGCATGCTATCGCAACGTCCAATATAGGAAGTTCTGACTGTAATAGCGACACAATTCCGGATTAAATGAAATAGTTTACTAGATCAAAATATTGAATGGAGAAAAAAGTTACTTATTTACAGATCTTGGCATTCATAAGTCTATATCATTGCCAAATTATATGAATGCTATTAGATTATCAATTTCTCGCATAATTATTATCATAGTATGATCTAAGTAAATCGAGACTACTATTATTCTGCAATTTTTGTTAAATAAAATAAAACTTCCAAGTCGTTACAATAATTTTTATTAAAAATTCTTATAAAACGAAATTTTGTTTTCATGCAGAGTAAAATAAAGCTCTATTTACCGTCAAACAGTATAAATTATTCTTGTAATAAATTTTAAATCTTTGACTTTCACTACTTTAATTCGATGTACGAATCACGGTATGGTAGATCGTTATTCTTATTTTAATTCTTATTTTCAAATTGCTCCAAGTTTAATTAAGATGATTATCCTATTGTAGTAAAGAAAATAACAAAACCTAAAAAAATTAGCGAATATTGATTGTATCTTATAATTTCTAAATGAATAATTTAACATTTCGGAAAAAATATTGTAGGGATTAGTAATATCTTTACAGAAAATCCTCACTAGTTATTCAATTACACTCACCCGCCAGTAGTTGATGAAAAAAATTATTTATAATTAGTTTGCCAAACAAATTAAAATTAATTTGTATACTTTGAAATGTAAATGGGTATCTTCATTTGACAAATTATATTTTAGACAGTTCGACAGAAGCACGCTGTTAAAATAATATTATTAATTAAGTCTCAAGGTTTATTGACCGTAAAAATGGGTATTGATTTCTTCCTTTTCAAAATTTTTATTCAAATAATTTTTAGATTACACAAGTTGTATAAAAATTTATATAGATATATCAATTTAAAATAATTATTAAATGATTTGTCGTTGATTTTGGGACAAGGACACCATAACGTTTTACATTGACATTAATATATGGTTTTTTAAACTACTTGTAGATATATGTTTCTTTCAGAACAATGTTTCAATTATTATATTTTTATATTTTCTTATATATATATATATATATATATATATATATATATGCTATCACGGCAGCATTTTAAATACCTTTCGTTATTTGGGTAATCAGCGTACAATTCTACTTAAATAGAAATAGTCTTCTCGAGTACATTTTTGTGAGACTGAACGTGACAGGTTGCCGACTTTATTGCCGTCTATTTAATTTACGTCTCAGCTAAACCCAACTCAAATAGATACTTTTAGCTTTTAGAGCGGCTAAACCCAACTCAAATAAATACTTTTAGACGGATTTTAGAATCTTAGCCACTGCGTTTCGGCCCATTATGTATATGCGAAGCGCATGTAAATAATGCCACGTATTAATAATAAAAAAATTTCTAATGTTTTCATTTTAAATAAATGTGTTTAATATTAAAAATAATTGTCGAAAGTGTATATGAAAATGAGAGTAAAAGCCTAGATATTAAAAAAATGCTGCCCTAAAATGCAAATAAAGTATATACATATTCTACGCTGCAAAATAATACGAACATTCATTTTAGAAAAGAAACAACGTATCACAATGTTTGTTCAATTGACTTTACGCCAAATATTAAATATTATTTGCATATATAAACAGTCAAATAAAGCGGTATAAGCTGATTCATTGTAGCTGTCTGACTCTAGAACCTTAAAAAATTATTAAATAACCTTAAAAATATATGGTCTAGATACTTTCCACGTCAAAATTTCGAAGATATTTCGGACATGTGACTGACGTAATCGAAATGAAGTGTTCATTTCCTCCTCTAAATTTCACAATTCACATTAGTGATATTTGTAACATTTTTTATCGCGACAGTTTATTAATTAATATAATGATTGTGCTATATAGTTTAATAATATTGTGGGTATAATACAATGAGTTTTATAAAAAACAGTTCGAATTTTAAGAAATCGAATTATAATACAATGAGTTTTATAAAAAACAGTTCGAATTTTAAGATTTTCGATTTCAATTGATCGAATATATATTTGTGCCCACAATGTTTTAACTATCGTGTTGGTTTGTTTACATTCTTTTTTTAAATGGAATTGAGTATAACTCCTAGGACGAGAAATAATGAACTGAGACACGCTTAAAATTCGAACTGTTTATTTAATAGAAGATACATGGAAACGTCACGCACAAATATCGATCGTGTGAACTAGAAATACCTACATATGGCCAATATTCTTTTATGGCCTTTAAGAGCACATTCATGTTTATAGATATTATTATTTTAACAAATATATATTAATAATTGTAAACTAACTGCTACATCCAAATATTTATCCCGATAAAGTTTATATAAAACTTTCTTAATGTTCAACATAATTGTGTAACGCACATATTTGAAAGATAAGTTTGTAGTTTGTTTTTAAGATCACAAATTTGTTTAAGTTAACTTTATTTAAAATTGTTACTTTCCTGCTTTTTTTTTCAAATATATACTTCTATTTATTTGTGTATTCATGTTAACAAATTTTATGTAATTTTCATACAGGCATATTTAATGAACGATTCATTGTGATTGGTTTCAAAACGGTATAAGCACTTTTTGTAGGTATTTTTTTCTTTATTATTTTTTTCTTATTTAATGTGGTATATTTCATAAATTTAGAAGTAAATGGATATTGCAAGTAAAATAATTGGTTTGTAAATTAAGACACTTAAGCTAAGTTATTAGCGATTTACCGGAGTAACATAGTTTCAATTATTTTACATGTAAAATTCAATAACGGCATTGTATTAAGTAAACATTTTTAAAATATGGAAAATTGAAAGCTTTTGTAAACATATCTTTACCAGTGTATGCATTTTAGAAAAATAAGTCGGTGTCTATTCGTTCTTTTTAGATGTTCAAATTGAAATTCAAATTTCTTTTGTCTTGGGTATTTTTCCGCAAAAGCCTTCCACAATAAAGATAGTGAAAGAAACTCCTCAATGGTGAGAGAAGGTTCATCAAATTTGGGCTCTCTTAACTCGTCTAATGAGACCTTTAGGTTGCAAGTGGTGTCCAATGTCTAGTGGTTCTAAGTGATTCATTCAATTTGGGATCATTTATCTTGAAGAAAGTAAGAAATAGCAAAGGTGAAAAAAAGGTAGGCAGATATGAGCAGATATATATAATGACATAAAGCAACTAGGATATTAAGCGGGCAGTTAAATATACATCGACATGTATATGCAAATGCAAGAAGCAATAAGATTGTTAAAAAAGTAACTAAAGAAGAAAGTTACACGATATGTAAGTATAAAAAGGTAAATATTAATAAATTTGTAAAAGATTGCTACTTTTATCGATTTTCGGAATCAAAGCAAGTATAATGGGACACTAAAAAAGGTACTCGTGTATGATTGTGTATCTATAAGAGAGAGAGAAGGAAAGATATTGAGAGAGAGAGGGATGCGTCGATACTTGATACCGAATACTAACATCTCTAGCTGTAGCAGTATTTAGAATATGTCTTCATATTTTGACATTAAACCGCAAAATTTAAATTATGTAGTAAATATTTTTTTTATAAATTTATACTTCTCAGGATGTTTCTCATTCCAAAATTCTTTGAAGTTATAAAATTTCTTTGTTGGAAAATTTTGTGTACTGTTAAGGAAATTATGATAGGGAAACATTTGCACGGTTTCATTTTCAAGAATGTGGAGAAACTTATTCTAAATCTTTAGCACCTGAGTACATTTTGATTGAATAGTACTCAGTACATTTTGATTGAACCCAAACTAGCAGGGCATATTTTAATCTATACAATATTTACAAAATATAAAAAGGATTACGTTAAAACGCGTTTAATATCATTATTCATAGATTGTTTAATATTGTGTTCACATTTTATTCACGAATGCTAATTACATTATTTCAAATTAGCATCCAGCAAAGTTCATGGAAAGATTTTGATTACAGAAAAATTGGGTCACAAATGTCACCAAAAGTCAAAAGCGACATTATACCATAATATTTTATGTTTGTGTATCACCTAAAAACTTTTATTTCGTTGAAGCCTGCAAATAAATATATTGCGTTTAGGCGACTATAGGTTGAAAAATTCTTCTGAATTTTTTGTTTTATGTCAATTATATGAAAGCTGGCATCAAAAATACACAAGTGTTCGTTGTGTGCAATGATCAGATTCCTTTATTGAATATACGAAGCAATAAGTCGAATCAACAGCAATTAAAAAATCTCAGGAAAATATATAACTTCCTGTAACTCCTTTCATATTGTTCTTCTTCAATCTTTTTACGTTGTGTACCTGACACACAGTGAAGTTTTAAAATTTAACTATATATTTATAGATTATAGTTAATATCCTAACTTACATCACTGAATATATGTATATTAAATGAATAAACATAGAAATATGTTCCTTCTATTGATATAAGTTTAGATTCATACACAATGGCGAAGTGCTCAACGAACCCGCATACTACATTCCTCCTTGCGTCTACACAATATCGAGGTTCGCGAACTGCCTATCGAAAGAATATTATGAGCTTTTATATACTATAAACCTTTATATATCCCTCCATATATTTTCTCTGTACGCTATATCTATTCAGTGCGGTGACGCATCACATCACCACGTGTATCATTTTCCGACATTCTATTTTTCATACTAGATGAAGAATTCCTGGATGTGGTCCAATAATGTCGTAAGATGTATGATATACTACGTTTTCGTTTCCTGCCAGTCACTTCGTTTATATACTGTATGTTTTCTGTATAAGCCCCATCATCTATATTTTCTACTTGGCCGTGATATCACAAGAAACCTTTGCCTTCTTTTAAACTTGTAATTTTTGCTACCCGTAATTATTTACGGAGGTATTGATAGATAACCGCATTACTTAAGGAGGAAGCACTATTTTCAGAGAAACGACCCTCTTGTCAGGTTTTTTAACTTACTTTTGGTGTTATTACATTAAACATAAATAAATTTATATCAAATTTCTATCTGCATTGATCCATTGTGACAGTGATAGTAAGAATAATCATAATTCCAACGTTACCTGGTTTTTCAATAACCAAATTTCGTTCATAACAATCATTGTTCATATCATTGCTTACCAGAGAATATATAGTATTTATATATTTATTCATTATATTCATTTAAGTTTATATATTTATTTTACTATATTCCAAACACTTATTCTTTTCAATACATTTGAAAATATTTCTCATTTATTTAATGCAAGATGAAAATTTATTTCGTAACGGTGGGTGTATCACATAAAACTTTAATTTTGTAATAAACTTTTAGGTAAATTTAACTAGATTGAGCTCATATTTTACTCGTAATACGTATACTTTAACGTGGATATAATTTACATTATCAATAAATAGCTTAATTGGTGTACAATTTCTTAACGTTTCATTATGTGAAACATTCGTAAATTGTATTTGATTGAACATGTGTGATTACCAAAATTAAGCAGCATACACGATATGTGTTTTCCATTAAGGTGTTATATATGAGAATTTAAAATCAATGTAAGAAATTTAACTTCCACTGAGACATACCCAAATTATTTTTGAAGGAAGAATTTACGTGAATGCAAATGTATCCATTTATTTGATGCATTATTAAACTAATTAATGTACGAGAAAATTAAAGCTAACAATGGTTTATTATTGAATTAACAACACACGAAACTCGACGATATTCGACGTATTAAAATTACAAATTAATTTGAATTAAAAATCTTGAATCAAGTGATTACAAAATAATATATAATAGCACTCAAACATTTCCAAATCATTTCTCATCCAAATACAGTTCTCAAACGAGTCGTAAGGCACTGTGATGTAGGTTTTTGTTTTTTCACAAGTCAGTCTGTATTTTTAAAACAAAATATTTAACGTTTAATAAATGTTTTTTTCTAAGTCTTAGCTACCCTCAAACATAAAATGAATATAAAGTATTTTTGGCATGAATATCTTATCACTGCTATAATATTTGTTTAACGTAAGATAATATGTAATTGTAGATGTATGCATATTTGGAAATCCATTAAACTAGATTAGATCTGCGTTGGGATAAAATTACACGATGCACATTAAAGTTTATTTTCACTACTACCTACGTGATCCCTAACTACGTGATCCCTATTCACACATTTTTTTGAGCTTTCAATCAAAATAATAATTTTTCGGTTTCGATAATCATGCAAAAGGGCGACACTGGGGATGTCGTATTGACAAACAGTATGGAAAACCATACAAAACTAATGACTAAAGAAAATCCAAATTATGGCTATTTTCTGGATCAAATTAAATTTAGATGCGATTTAAGCAATCTACTCGACATTTGTGTTTGGAATTGTGCAGTTTGATTCGAAATGTCCTTATGCTGTTTTTCGTCGTATAATAGACAAATGAACATTATTAAAATAAAAGCTTCTCTCCACCTATTTGTCCCAAAATCTATGCAGAGTGAATAGATTTTTTAGACCCCTAAAAATGAAAAAAAACCGTTAATGGGTTTGTGACGTATAGTTAAACGGAAAATTTTATACTGAATAATATATACTATATTTTCTCAGTAAATGTTTTTAAAGTAATGTTTCTTATATAAATTATTTACATTTTTCAAAACCTTGCTAGTTATTATTTGCAATGAAATGTTCTGTTTTTCTTTTCGAATATATTGAGTATAAAAAACATATAATCGTTAAATTAAATCGTTACCACACAACCATTAAATCGACTATCTTCAAAGGTTAGCTGCTCACATTTCCGCAAAGGACGGGGTCACGTAACTCGAATGTAGATATCTCTATCTGTACTATGTTACATAAAATCTTTGTCTGAGAAATTAAATCATGTCAATATAGGTCAGCTAGAAAATTTATTTTTCATAATTCAATTATTAAATATTTCCAATGTCATGTTCCTAATAAAAATTTGTTCAAAATGCAATTTTTAATTCCCCCTAGAAGTAGCGCTATTATTTTTTTTCTTATAGGAATTTATTAATTTTTTCTCATAGGAATTTAAATAAAAAATACTTGTTTTCCTTCATAACCAAGTTTGATGTAGATTAATGACATACGTCAACCACGCTTGATGTATGTCATTGAACTCTTTATTCCGAACGTAAAAATAATTTCGTTTTGAGCTGAAAAATTATGTCATGTGATTGCTTTTTGTCTGGCCTCCTTACCAATGTTCTATTGTGAAAATGATGGTAATTGAATTTTTCAGTTTTCAAGATTAGCGAAATAGTTTACCAGTTTTATTTGTAAATAAAACTGGTAAACTTTTCCGAAATCATTTTATTTCTCTATTTTCCTATTTTAAAGGGATAAAGTCAAGTCCGTTAAGTTTATCAAAATTCTGATCTCAAGTTCTCACAGACAGTAAAAAATTGGACATAAGATGGTAAAAATTAATGTGGTGGGTACACAAATAGACACATGCACATATACACGCGTGTACAGGTTAGTCTCACCATAATTATTTTGTCATTTTTCAAAGTTTATTTTGTTTAAATAATTTAATTTTGACTATAGAGGAAATAAATGATTAGAAAAGAAAAGGGAAGTGAGTCTCATTATTTACAAACTGGGGGAAAAATGGCTATAAAAATATTTTCGGTTTCCATTTTCAGCCTAAATTTACGCTAGTTTCAATTCTAGCGGAATAATGCAAAAAGTAACTTAATCTTTCTCTAGTCTTCCACTGTTCTGGCAGCTACGTAAGATTTTACCTTCTACTATATTGGACTCTTGAACTATTAGAAGTTTGTATATTTTTTGTATTTTTTTTGTATATGGTTTGTAGATATTACTTTAATAATGTTTTTCTAATTTTCTGGAATACCTACGAACATAATTAATCAAGAAACCAAAAATTTTGATAAAACTGAAAAGAAACAAAGGTATATGGCAGATATAATACAGACAAAATCTAAACGTACTAAAATTTTTATATTTCTAACGCCTGATAGAAAAAATATGTTTGCGGATATTTGGATGTGTGACTTCGTACCTCAACGGTGGGTAGTTGAAATTTGATACAGTTTTCTTCGTTTTAAAGTTTGTACAATTCAAAATATTTTAAATTTTATTTCATAAAAATGGAGTACATTTGCAAAAACTTTGTTATTTTTGTGTTTCCTTCAATTCAACTTTGAATCAAAAATTTTTCGAATTGGCTATGTCCTATAAAGTTACGTGTTAACGCTTTTTATATGGAACCTTAATGTAACGCAAGTTTATTCTATCTCAGCATAGCCTAGGTATTTACGTTATCTTCCTTTAGACATTATGCAGATATTTGCAAAAAAAAATGTTTTCCCTTTCCTCATCAAATCAAGGTTACTTTTTTATACAAGTATAGACAAAATGAATGCTGAAATGACAAATAAATACTAAAACAACAGGAAGTTGTTGGATATATACTGTTTAAGCGGAAATGGAAGCGGTGCTGGCGACTAGAAAGCGGAGCGAATTTCCGGTACCGATTCATGTTTATGACATCATTGTGCTAGTATTTTAATGTCGCCTAGACACAGATTAGAATAAAATTGGCTAAGCAATTGTTTCGTCATTTTTTTTTGTGAATCCTATTTCCAAATATTTTTATCTCATTTTCTTTATATTTATGAAGATTGTGTTAACACCATCATGTCTTTGTTTTGATGTCTTGAAGTATTCAAGTCACAATAGATTTCTATCATTTTTTCCGCAACATTTGTTAAATTTGGGGATCGTTAAATTAAGATCGTTAATTAAGGTTTTTGAGAAATATAATTCTAACACAAATTAACATCAAAAGTGATATATCAAAATATTTAATAATTTGTAATCACTAGTAAACTTGATATATATGTATGTATAGTTTTCCAAATATTCAACACTCCCTAGAAAAATAGTTGGGATGCAGCCATTTGCTTAATTAGTTTAATCAGATAATAACTAGATTTTAAACAAACTGTGGATTAGGAAAGTGACATTGAAAGAATAGGATAATTTAATTATGGAACTTAAACTAATTTGTGTTTATATACACAGAAATTGGTTTATTATTAATTTAGAGATGTTAGTTGTATGTAATTATGGTGGGTAAAAAAATTTCGATTATTGCGACTTATAAACTTTTCATAACATTAAATAATATAATAATCGATGATTGTAGCTTCTATTGTCATTCGCACAACATAACGCTTTTATTTATACAACTTGTTCTAATGCTAATTGCATTTTTTTTAAATTTATTACATTTCCTTGCATTTAATTTCTTTAATATAATTATTGTAACTATATATTTAACATAACTAACGTACAGCGAGCGAAGAACAGAATAATTTGATATTTATTGTGATTACAATGTTTATTTTATTTAGACGGTACATGGATTTAAAAATTAATATATTTCGATTATTAATATATTTATAATGTAATATAATTTTGAGATATATGAATGGATTTTTTTTGTGTTTACCTGTTTGATCTTAGGTACAACAAATTTAAATTTCAATTTTTCATATCGGTCTAAATTTTAAATGAAAAATAATATTTGTAAAATTATTTAAAATCTTAAAATAGATGTAAACGTACAAGTTACAAAGTCCAGAGTGACTGTATTTACTAGTGAAAACAATCGATTCTCACTAAAAAGTTTCTGTTTTACCTATTAGATACGATACCGTAGTAATAGTTTCGGACTTGTAAATTTATTTAAATGCATTTTATAAATTATAGTCATCATATAAATCATAAAGTCACATACTCAGTGTCTAGATTAAAGGAAACTTCAATATTCATTGGTATGATTTTGCCGTCGAGACCATTATAATTTTCTTTTCTAATCTGCTGTAAATCAACAGGCTGAAGATACTCACTAAATATATATTTACATTGTGTCAAATGTCAAGATGAGCGGTCCACTATTTTATTTTTCAGCTGGCTTTCTATTGTAACCCAATCATCCGTCAGATCTTTTTTATATGCACGTGTTTATTTTAAATTAAATTCACAGTATTAATTTAAATTTTCAAAACAAAATTTAATGATTTCTTTAATTATAATACTATTATTACAAATATAACATTTACAACTATTTTTAAATTTATTTACTTTAATTTTTTTATTTATATGATAATAATTGTAAGCCTAGATAATAATATTAAAATTGTTTAGAGTGTGAGAAAATTTATTTTAATTTTTAAAACTGAATTGTCTTAATAAATTTAGATTTTACCATATTCATGCTTCAGTTCTTTTATTATTTTATTTTCATTGAATATTTGCATGCTAAATAAAGTAATTTTTGTATTATTT
This sequence comes from Druceiella hillmani, assembly GCA_039881145.1. Taxonomy (NCBI): domain Eukaryota; kingdom Metazoa; phylum Arthropoda; class Insecta; order Lepidoptera; family Hepialidae; genus Druceiella; species Druceiella hillmani. The sequence continues at coordinate 20,807,361 of JAYKKI010000012.1, forward strand.
CGTTAAACAAAATTAAATCATACCGTCAAATATAAATCATACTGAACTGAGTGGCCTGATAGAGACAAAAATAAAATGATAAATTCTAGAAAGAACAGACCAGGAAACAAAAAACAATAATCTAATGACGTTATATTAATAGGATGAATAAATGTTCGAAATGATCTAATAATTAAATCTTAATAGTGGTCTATATAACAAAAAACATTTATTTATTGTGAATATTCGTGGTAGAAATAGTGCTTATAAGTATTTTAAAATAAATTTTAAGTATATTTTCCCAAGTGAGGTTAGGTTTCGGTAATTATTTATTGGCATTATAGATTATTACTTTATAATTAATTGAATACTAAAAATTAATTAATTACAATAAACTTTCAACATATTACCTTACTTTTATTTAACTTTATTTAGATGGTTTTATTAAATTAACGATTCAATTAATACAATTTTATTTTTGAAATTTAATTGATTAAATTGTGATTTCAACAACGGTATTTATAATTACGGTCCAGTCTTCTTAATATTTTACTTCCATTTATTGTTTTCTTGTTAAATAAATTATTCTTGCATTAGGTCGAAGAAGTATCAAAGTCCCACGCGCTTATATAAGTATACACACAATTTTTTCATACGTGTTCAACCGTAGCTTGGAGACGCATTGGCCAATATGTTATTATTCTTTTTTGTGTGAAAGGAAAGGGTATTGGAGATATCCAATATAAATATGGTCAGGAATTGATAATGGACTCAGGTGATATCCAAAGGAACTCTTCGATGGATGAGAGAAATTATTTGACAGGTGTAAATAAGTATTTTAGTTAGAAATGATGGTAAGGGCCTGATAATGGAGCTGGAAAGAAATGAAAGAACTCCTCAAGTAAAAAATAGATTCATCATCATTTGGTACCATTTAATTTGTCTTGACGCATTCGTTGGTGACAAGCGTCTGACTATGAAGCCGTAAGATGGTGACAGAAACTTCTCAATTACGAGAAGTAGATTCATCATGTTTGCACTCGTTTGATTTTTTATGAGTGTTTTGGCCACAAGTAGTTACCCAAGTCTAATGACAGAGCAGAATTTTAATGACAATACCCCTTAATAATGAGAAATATTTTTAGCAAATCTAGGGTTTCAGACAAGTTTTTTGATAAACGATTTTATACTGATTCTGATTATGGAACCAGACTGTGACGACAACAACTCACCAATGCTGATGAGGATATTTATAGAGTTTGAGTTCATTTGACCTATGTTGAATAGTGTATTGGTCACAAATGGTGACAAGTTTATGGTGATGGTGCCGAAATGTGATGATACGAACTTTTGAAGAGTGAGGAGTAGATTTTTTATTCTTTGCGCTCATTTGAATTTTCTTGACGATTCTTTTGATCGTAAGTAGTAAGTAAATTCAAATAATGGAGATGAAATGTGATGACATTACACCATAATGATAAGAAGTAGTTTCATCAAGTTCAAGCTCATTAGACACTTATCTTTACGAGTCGTTTGATCAAAAATGGTGACCCAGATCTAATAATATTGCCACCCAACGGTGACAGGAACTCCTCAGAGACGAGAAGTAAATTCATGGAGTTCGAACTCGTTTGACTGATACAGGCAAGAAACAATAAAGTAAATAGGTAGTTGTGTATGTCCAACTGTATACAATAGCAAAAAGAAATTAGAATATCAAGTAGGTAAATAATTAGGGAACAAAGTAAGCAGGTAGGTAAGTACGTACAGATCGATATAAAGGCAACACGTTGATTCCTGATATAAGTAATCTCGTTCTGCGTTATAGCAGTTTCTTTTTGTTTCTGCATTATAGCAGTATCTTTGGTAATATATTTGGAATCTGAGAAAGTAAAACTAGAAAAGGACCATTTATTGCTAAGTCGAAATACTTTGTCTGAGTAATATCATTTTTATACCCAACCGTGGTAAAACCAAAACAGGAGAATGTTATTAATATATCCGTATGTAAACATTTAGGTCTATATGTGAGCACGCATGCATATACAACGCTTTGTAGGAGTGTGTTCTTGTTCATTAAACACTGTAAATGCCTGTTTCGATTTCAATAAATGAGATATTATTAAACTCTTCAGGAGTTGTGATATTCTCGATAGCATAACACATATAAAAACAATCGAAAGTTATTACTTTTCAAGAAAAAAAATTAACAAAATTCCAGTCTAAAAATGGAAAATGGGTTTTTATTTTGTTAGCCTTTTTAATACCTTACAGAGCATATCAAAACCGTATGTGCAGGTTAAAAACACGTCCTTAAAAGATCCCAACTTTGGAAAACATATAATGACTGAAAATACTATTTTTTCAATAAAGGACAAAAAATATGTGTGAAAAACGATTATTAACCGAAGGTTAGATCTAAATTTTATTTTAAATTTTTGATCTGTAACTTAAACATGTTTTTAAAACACAATCCAGCATTGTTTTACTGTTTTGATAATGAATACATCCATGAGAGTCGAAATGTCAATTAAAATAAATCGCTGTTAATTTTGCCATTTGGCATTTTCTCCAGTGGGACATTTTTCGGTTGCTATAAGCCTGCCTTTACGAAGTAATATATAATAAACAAGGCCAGCAAAATATTATATTTAAAATGCAACTTCCGGTTAGCCACGAATATTTATCGTAAAAATACTGTGAAAAAGTCATACACTAGATTTATTAGGAATATTAAGTTTTAAAATTGGAGTCGACTTATTATTTTCAGTTATACTTTTTTTAAATTTTTTGTTTACCTTCCCAACGAAACTTTCACAAAATAAACTAATGAAATATTTATTTTAATGGACAAAGAAAACGGTTAACATAGCAATTCTGGCACCAGATGAAATAGCACACCCAAGTTCAAAAAATCGTCCACAACAGGCGTCACTGAATTGTGTTGAAGACTTTTTAAAAATTCATAAAATATTTGTGCAGCTGGATGATAAATTTTCTGGCCTTTACATAGGTTTGTCTCAAAATATGTATTTGCTCCCGTTTCCCTCTGTCTTTATGAAAATCAGCTTGCTCAGGCAAAATCTCGCGAAATAGAGACGCTTGAAGTCTTATGTTTAGGATGTGAAAGGGTATTTGGATGGCATGGGACACCAGGAAGAATAATCTAAAATAGTTTTGTTGATTCCTTTTGTGCAGCGGCATAAACAAAGAATGTAATTAATAGTTTATTCAATCGCCTATGGTCCATATTGTGCAGAAAATAAAATACAGAAATTAGATAGTAGAAATATTATATTCTAAAGGTTTATACATGCTTAAGTGTATACGGAAAGCTCATAGTGTAAGGTCTATTTGTACTTAAAGGGTTGTTTTTTAACTGGGATCATAAACTATGCTTAATAGAACATCTCAAGAAGAGATATTGGATGAAGCGAGGTGTAACTTTCTGGTAGGTTAATTAATATTCCATCTTTTTGACATTTCTATTACTTTTTTGGGAGCAATTTACGTACCACCGTCCTAAGATTGTTGGAAAATGTGCCAGTGCGATAGGATATAAGTCATAATTAATGGCAATTATAATGCATGTATGATCGCTAAATGGCAAATAATTCCTCCGAGTAATACAACTGTATATTCAATATATTTTAAAGCTTCGTTAATGCGGATCTGTTTTTAATTCTATACTAATTTCTGTATCTCGCCGCTAAATTATAATAATATCTATGGCATCAGCAATTAAAAAGCAAGTTATCAGTTTCTTATTGCTTCTAAATGTCTTCTCTTCATGTTTAATAAAGGTCAGAATTTTATTACTGCGACTAATAATGCAAAATTTTCAGTCAGGAATGAATAACATTTCATTTGTTTATTGAGAAATTACATGGTGATTCGGTTATTGAGAAATTAAAATAAAAAAGTAAAAAAGTTGTCAATGTTATACCTCAAAGATGTTATCCAACGGATAATTAATTATTGGCGATTATTATAAAATCTATCAAAACAACAAATATGTGACATTCTGATATATATGTCGTGTAAACAAAGATATCGAAACAAACGCAATATTGCGACAACCGTTATTATTTATTAAAACATTGTTATAAATTTCAAATATGTTAAAGTAAATATATGGCATGATATACATATATATATATATATATATATATATATGTGTGTGTATATATACATATATATATATATATATATACACATATATACCGTATGTATATATGTACTATTAAAAAAATGTAACAATAAATTCTGTACATGAAAAATATTTTAAAATCAATCACTCTAATTTAGCATAAAGAAGGATAAATAAAGCCACAAAACATGTTTTTAGAATTGTTACCTGTTCGTCTGTCTGTATGTTAATTTGTTCGTGAAACACTTAAAATTTACTAGGCGGATTTTAACGAAATTTGGTATGATAACACTTTATATATAAGGTATAAAATCCATAAGATTTCTTATTCCAAATTTTATATAAGTGTTTAGATAGGTATATAGAAACGCATATTGTCCACTAAGTAATAAAAAATCGTTCAGAAAGTCGCATTCTCTCTAATGGAAGGTCAGTGCACTGTCGGTATGACAGAGTTACTTTATTACAACGTTAAACCCAAAATTCATGACAAGCGCAGTTTCTTTTACAGTTCATCGAGAATATTATAGCCGCATAAAACTTGGAAAATTTTATTATCTTCTTTTGTTCTCAAATTCCTGCTATCTTTGACCATTTGTCTTTTAAACCAATCGTAGGATAAATTTGTAGATAGCATAAAAATAAACGAGAAAATGTAATATAACTTTTACGAAATCAAAAAGATTTCATAAGTAAAGAAGTTTGATCAGTCTGGTCATATTATGTGTAAGACTAACAACCCTATCATCTGGAATGTTTCAAAAAGTTCCCAAATATCTCTACTAGGTTATATGAAAGTACGGTTTTTGATTTTTTTTCCAGTTAACCACCGAGTTTCCTGAGTTACGAAAATATGGAAACTTCATGAAGGAACCTTAAAGTACTTTTATTTCATTAATTTTCTTTAGTAAAATAGCAAGCGCAACAACATGTAATATATGTACGACGTTGAATAAAAATGTGTTTTTTATGTGCAGCCAAACATGGGTTTTTCGAAATTTTCGAAAGTTTTAGAATTAAGTATGGCTTCAACAGTACCTTTGCCACTGAATCACACATGAACACATCTGGTAACATGTTTCTTTGACTTTCGCGATTGCGTTGCATATTGTATACGATCATATAACATTTTTTCACACTTTCATAATATTAAAAAAGAAACTTTACAGTTTTCCAAGCTCCTTTGGTATTTTAATGTTACTAACATTAAAATAATATACATTAAAAAACAAAACGAAATTTTCCCAATTTTTTATTTTAGAATCGTTTTTTATCATTACTAGTGAAGACCGGCCAAGCTTTGTTGTGGCTCAGTCTGATATTAAATTAATGGGAAAGTAAGTAAAAGTGTTCTAGGGAGATTTCACAGTTTCACCGGGAAAACACATTATTTAATATCCTGCCTTGCCTTTTGGTGCTTTGTCGAATGAAGAGAAAGAAAGAAAAAAATTATAACTTACAAAAAATTATATTCAGTGTAAAACTAATGGATTGACTACAATTCTTGTATGTCTGTTTTCTGGATAAAGATCAGATGGTTTACCAGTTTTGGAGCTTGCGACGTACTTGAGAGAAACAATCGCTTTCTAAATTCAAGTCGGACACTTGCAAAGATTGCCTTTGCACTTTATTAATAGTCATAGCGAATGCAAGGCGTAGTGGAAATTGAAGTCATTTGAACTCTAACGGCATGTCGGTCAGAATGAGTGGTATTTGTGTAATTGGTACGTAACTTTCTGAGGTCCATCAATCAGAATTGCTACTTCAATTAAATTTTTCATAATTTTTTTAAACTACTAATCGTGTGCCACTGTATAATTTTAGCTGATTTTTATTTCTATGTAACATAATTGGCACTCTTATTTTCAAATTCAAAATGTGTGACGATTATCCGGGAAAATCGAGATAATAAAAAAATTCCGTTGGAAAATTCACTAAATCACTTTTGGTTCATCACGAACTCAATGGATTTGTTTGTCACTGTTTCTCCTGCGATTCTGTTTAGAATGATGTTCTTCATATCGTGTACATTGATATTTTTCACTGCTAGGATCGTTCTTCTGTTCAATAACGCGTGATTTCGATAATTTGTTTTGGTGCTTTGAAAAACCTTATATACAATTTTTTTTTGAATTCACGTGTTTGCAGAAATTAGACGAGAAGGTGATTTAAAAAGAAATTGATATTAAAATTAAAAAAAAATAGTAATAATAAAAATTCTTTCAACAAAAACTAACGCGTATTTAAACTAAATTTTAGATCAAAATTTAAAATCAATCGACTTTCAGTTTTTAAGTTTTTTGAACACAAACATAAGCAAGCTGATTTTTTTTATAAAGATTATTATATTAAAATTATTTACTAAAGATTTCCTTTTGAGTTATACAATTTTGGACCAAAATCATTAACATATAAGTAAACATGGAATATTGAATATATTTGGCGTTCGTTTTGTAGAAATTCATTATTCACAATTAAATGAAAATACGTGATGTGATATTATTTCTACTTTCTTACAAGAATAATACTACATCACGTAGTTTCATTTAATTGTGCTATAAATAAATGTTGTGTGACGCGTCATAAAAATAAAATAGAGTTTAGTACGTACTTTCGTAAAAAAAATATAAAACCTCAATTTGCTCTTTGATTGATGAAGTTACTCTTTTACAAAATTGTCTACTTCCTTCTTAAAAAACGACATTAATTTATGTCCTTACTAAGATTTATCAAATATTTTCCTAAAATTCATAAATGCTAAATTGAAAATATTACAGAAAATTCGTTAATGAACTTTATATGTATTTAAATCAATAAAAGAATGAAAGTTTGAAATTCAAAATAAAAGACCACATGTTTTAAAAATCTTTTTATAACTCATTAGATATTGTGAAAATGTCACGCATTTCTATTGTGTTTGTAATTTCTAAATTTGCTAATGCAGACGCTTAAAATAAATCTACAATTTAACACAGTGGTAGATATAGAAATTTACCCAACACCAGACTTCAAGACGAATTTCTCGAAATACAATAATGATTTCATTATTCGAACGTTGTATATACAACGTTCTAAATGGAGGGAAAACAAGAAAACGCCATAAAATTTAAAAACAAAAATTTCATTGGAAATATTTAATTTTTGTTCCTAATTAAGTATCATTGAAACAAGAGAATATTCATTTTGTTGCCAGTTAATTGAAAACTAAATTTGATTTAGAAGATAATTTTATATAAAAACTCCCGCGAAATTTGGGGTTTTGTTTGTCTATTATCATTAACATTTCTTTTGATGCAAGTGTCTCAATATTTTGCTATAAGCAATGGAGTTCTTTGTTTTTCATATATAAGTATTTTGCCTAACTAACTATAAAGAAGACAAAGGGGGAAGATGTTTCTATCTCTCTGAAAATTTAACACCAAAATATCGCGTTTTGTGTGCAATAAAACAACAAAACTCATGGAACAACTAATGGGATATTTGATTTACACGAAGAAATAGTTTTGAGCTACATTTGAAACAAGATACATTCGAAATATCTGAGATATCGGAACTATTTATATAGAGCATTTTTCGAAAAAGCATGTATGATTTTAAAGTTTGTTGTTTTGTAAATATTTAAAGTTATTTAGTTTATTGACACTTATTAGGTAATAGCTCAGTAGCTCTTTACCGGTATTGGTTCAAGTATAGATAAAGAAAACAGTTATAATTTTTCATCATTCTAAACATATAAATACCCTCCAAAGGTAGGTTTCATTAACGTATTATTATTATTTTAAGTTTTGGTTAAATATATTACATGTGACCTATAATTTTCAAGTGAAATACAATAATTCTAGTTGAATAGTGCTCTTATGGACAGTGCCAGACTATAGATTAATTACATTTACTACAGTTTCATACATATTTAAAAAATCAAATAGAATGTTATTTATTTATACTCACAATAAGTTATACGACGACCGTACATATTTAAATATTGTAATTTTTTACAAAATATTTCCGCTAGATTAAGCCATGAAAAATGAAATATTATAATATAATACATAAATTAATGTACTCATAAGTTTGTACAAAAATAGCTGTAAGGTAGGAAAAACAATTTGTCATCTGTTAAAAAGGTGAAACAAAATTATTTCCCCGCTTCGCTTATGTTAGCAGAATATTTCTTAATTATAAAATAAAAGTCATTGGTAAAAGCATAAGTGCACATCCCGCGTTCTTAATTTTAAGAATACGGATTTCATACTTAACGATATTAAGAAAAATTTTAAATCAAAAACAGAGAAATAAGAGAGAAGGAGTATGAACAGTTGCCGAGCAAGAAAAAATTGATTTTTTATGATAATTAATTGTTTATAAAAATAATAGATAAGCTCATATTCCGATAGTTGACCAATCAATAGAATAAAGAATAGACATAATCGATCAAAAAATTGCGACCTCTAATGTGTTCTCAAACAAGCATACGTAGATGCAGAAATGATCTTCCTAATGCAAATTTAGATTTTAATAAATTATTAAACAAATTAAAAATATCCTTTTTTCCAGGATAATCTCTCTTTCCAGAAAGCTTGGAGTTACCCGAGTTATAATGACTGATTTCTTCAAAACTCGAGACCCGCATCCTAGTTGTCAATAATTTTTCATAACAAAATTGTTTTTTTTCATTTGATCAATCTAATTAGAAAAAGTTAAATAGCAGAACTTCGTTATCAAAATTATTAAATGAATGAATGAATCTAATTATCTAATTACTCACTCGCTTGGGAGATTGATTTCCAGCTTCCAAATCATCATCAGCTACTCTCGATTTTTCGAATCATCTTTCATATTTTGTAATCTTAACTAAAACGCTATTTCATTCAATATCATCGCCCTCCAGCTTAAAAATATACTGTCTAAATATCCAAATTACAAATTTAAGTACTAACCAATTGTTTCATAATCACATTAACCAGATCTCTTTCGTACATAATCTTTTAACCATCAATGATTTATAATATATATATATATATATATATATATATATATATATATATATATATATATATATATATATATATAAATATACAGTCTATAAAAGCGGTGTGCAAGCCAGCTGCCTTTGTCGCTCGAACCATTTAGACATGCATAGATTTATCAAATGTGTTAAATCTTGTAAATGTTATCTAAATAACTTAAATAAATTCATGATTAAAGTTGTGTTTTTTACAGTTTTGTAAGGTCAGAAGTAGGATCTGCATAATTAATTGCCTGCTGATTATTTATCCATTACTTGACTTATTTAGTTCAAAAGAAAATACACTCCGTTCAAATCAATCCCCCCCCCCCCGTCATTAAATTTTTTACAACCATTAAAAGCAACCTTTAATTCACTGTCATCGCTGCAAAAAAAGACACGAGTCGTGACGCGCTGGCGCCAGTGATCGACATCATAACTAGTGCAAGATCAACTTGGTGAGATTAGGCCATTAATATATTTCTGCTTTCGACTCAAGTGTGCATGATGTGACTAGGTGGTTTGACAAAGTAGATCAAAGTGCTTGTCCTATACAAGCTTAAAATATGATGTCTGCTTATGATTTGCAGATCGCTCCAGTACCGATCGTACTCAGCCTAATTTCAAAATAGAACCAAAATTCCTAAATCCACAGCGTGTCGATATTGCTAATATTCTTTTAGATTTTATGTACACCCCCTCAGATCATTATTCTAGTTTTGCAGAGTATTCTCGCAGATACTCTGCTTTTTTGATGCTAAAAGTAGTGAAAGGACATAGTGATGATTTAATAGTTACAATTTTGCATTACGCGAAAGTTACATTACGCGATATAAAAGACTTCATGTGCTCGTGGAGGCAATTAAAACTAGCATATAAACGAACAATATTATAGAATTTCTATCTATTCATGTCAAGCCAAACTATGAAAATTCTCATCCAAATAATAATTCTTTTTCGTTTCGAAAAAAGTTATGCCAAATACTTGCGGATCGAAGTGATTTTGGTAGTTTGAAAAAAAGGCAAACAAATGAATATGATAAAGGTTATTTTTACGAACAGCAAGAACACATAACAAATTTATGTCCTAAAGAGTCTGGATCTGCCTTCGAAAGTTATAGTAATGTGAATAATACAGTTACCCAGCCTTTGTCAGATTTGAAGTGTAAATTTTTAAAAAGAATGGGCATTATGAGGAAAATTGTTTTACCTAATAACATTCGGAATATCGTTATAAAGGTGATGTTTATTTTGATCGAGAATTGAGTTTGAAAAAGAGAAATGATGATTTGATAACCGCAGTTTCATGAGGTGTACCTACCAATATGTAAGGTTTTATTGGGTTTATTTGGTTGGCAGCGAATTTGAATATGGAAATCAGAAATCTACTTGGCAGGTAATTTGGATGTAGAAATATACACAGGTACTAAAACTATGTTGTGTCAAATAAGCTTGCATTATTAGAGATGGGTAATTGCTTATTGCAGTAAAGTTACATTTGGAGTAGAATGGCGCTACCAATTTTATTTTTTATGATATTTATATTTTTCTTATGGTAAAGCCGTTGCAAGATATTTATCAGTACATAATTGAAAAACTTTTCAAAGTTGTAACCGATTACAATACGCTGAAGCTAATTCAAGGCAAAACGGATATCAAGTTCAGGATAACGCACTGGTGGATGTACTTATAAGATTGTGACTTCATCCTTGAGTACGGAAAAAAATCGTTAATGTCCCAAGCAAAGTATGTTACTAGAATTCCCATTAAAATTAGTTTTCCTGTAAATATAAATAATTTGAGCTCGATTAACTCAGTTAGAAGATAACGCGGTCCGGAGGTTGTTAAAAAAATTAACGGCAACGATAAAAACAGCACAACATTTAGATTTAGATTTTTATATAACAGTATGATTGGCTTTATTGCAAATTTATAACTGTGGGTAAATAATTACGACTTTTGTACTGTGTACCTAAAGGTAATAGCCTTAATCTCCTTCTCGTTTTTGATAACAAGCCTGAGCATTTGGTTTGCGAAAAAACAATAGATCTGATATTAAAACATTTTTCGTTCCTCGGTATTCGTAATTTGTCGATATATTTGTCACTCATATATTTGTCCGTCATTTTTACAACACAAAAATGGTGCCACGTGCCACATTTTGGTCTAGTGTATCATGGCTGAACTCACTGGTACTCTTGATACTGTGTATGTAGATACATTAGGTCCTTTGCCAGAATTTATATAAAGGTTATAAGAACATTTCTATTTTTGTTGATTCTCATAAAATATTGCCTTTTATGTCTTTTAGTGTGGTATTATTATACATTGCAGAACACCTGAAATGCACTAGTCGAAAGGGTAATTAGAAAGATATTGTAGAACCGTATTAAACATGCTACTGATTCAGATCATGCACAGGCGTGGAGTTCGGTCTAGTGCGACAGACACATTCAGTTCGTTCTTAATAAAACGAAATACTCATCTGCCCGCTACTCTCCCCTAAATTTACTAATGAGAACCAAATCGACAGCGCTAATTATCAATTCCTTAGTAAAGGATATAATATTGAATGCACCAATCGCGAGGAATGGCGAAAATTTTGTAGGCAAACAGTTAAGAGCAACCTCGAAGATAATCTTCAAAAAACAAGACGTGTTAAAATAGATCATCACAGGTATATTATAAAATATTCTGAAGGACAGGAAAACTAGTTAGCGGAAAGCCCTACTGTGTAGCCACGGTACTTCTAAACAACCGCTACGAGGTACGTCTAGTCGCACGGTTTTACGAGAACGTCATCCAGGTATCCACCGAATTGCTAGTACCCTGTCACGATAAGTGGACGCCTGATACGTAAACCGCCTTCTTTAAGAGTAATGCCCTAAATTTACTTGTTGCTTTGTTATTTTAGCGTGAGCTTAAAATGTAGTTATGGGTGCACTTATACTGTATTAATTTTGCACGCTTAGGTGCACAATGACTGAGGACATACTTATGATAACCACAATGATACACGTTGTGAATTGGGGTGAATCCAAATAGAGCCGTATTTATGTAAGGGGTATTTCTTAATAAAATAATGATATGTCCAGACGATATATCTTTTTAATAATACTCATTATCGACGGTGTACTAGTTTAAATAAATATTTCCTTGAAGTAAAAAAAAAATGGTATCTCTTCATATACAATTTCACAAACTCCTTAAAATTTTTAGCTAATCGGCTACAGGATCGGAATTCGATACACGGGTTCTGTATTTAGATTATATGCCGCTAAGTAACATATATTGTTAAATAAACCAGTTAAAATTATACTAAACATAAATAACGTTTCATATATTTATACATATATATATATATATATATATGTATGTGTGTATATATATATATACATATATAAAGATATAATTATGTATAGTCGATGCTAAATATGTACCCATGTTATTGTATAACGTAAGTTTATTAGCCAGTATATCTATCACATATTTCATAGTCGTGGCTTTATCTACAAGCTACGCGTTAAAAACACTACGTGACCCTATAGTAGTGTGCAATATTTCAACAAACTTTTTATTACTCCTAACAGATTGTTCAGAGATACCTAAATTTAAACCTATATTTAAAAAAAAATGTTATTAATCCCAACAGAAATAATTACATATTTTCCAGTAAGGGCTATATTTTAGTGTAAATACTTCAAGAAAGCCAATGATAAATTTAATAATATTGTGATTCAAAATTATTTAAGGTAAAATTAAAATATGAAATTCTCAGAAACACAGTAATGCTTTTATTAAAGTCAATATTCCACTTATTGGCAAAACAGGAGAAATCCATCACGATTAAGATGGCAAATTTCACTCAAAGTATTACTAATTACAGCACAATGATTTTTTACATATTGCATGTCCATTACATAAAATGCTTTCACTGACAGTTTGGAATCATTATCCCTGTTAGGCGGAAATGTATTTTGTAGGTACTATTGAGGAATGTTGAAGATCCCTGCATACTTGTGGGGCATGAGGTGTCAGATTTTGTCTGTGGAAAAATCTGAATCAACTCGGGTGGCAGTCAGAATAGTTTCCTAGAACTAAGACAATTTTTGATAAAGTCATCCGATGCAATGTGCTATTATATTGCAATTGCGCACGGCTGATTAAAATTTTTTTTGGTAATTTTAATCGTGAAAAAAGCAATACCTTACAATGTAAGATATTTATGTTACCCCGCATTTACCTGATATACATATTAATGAATATAACATGTAATAAAACGTGATTTTTTTTAGACGGGATTAAGGTAGCGAAAAATATCTCCGTTGCAAGCTGGAATCTTAATTTTAAGGATATAGGCATCCTCTTGTCATGGGAAATCGTTTAATTTAACAGAGCTCCAAGGATGCGTTGAGGTGGTATTAGTTACATTCAAATATTATTCAAGATGTAATTATAATGTGTGGACTACATTGTACGGATTGTGTAAGATTTAAATAATTTTATTTTTTTAAATTAATGTTAGACACTGACGCTATAAATATACTTTACTAAAATTTTACGTAATTATGTTTTATAATTATTTCTATTTTTCGTTTAACTTATTAGTACTGCAAGACTGTAATTTGTCTATACAGTGAAATAATTAAGCACACTATGGTAATCAAATTGTGTTAAAAAATAAAATTAAAGAAGGATAGGTACCAGTAATTATAACAGGAAGGAATTTCTCATACGGCCTTTGAGGAAAGTTTATAGAGAGCGAGTTCCTGGTATCTGGATTAAGTCGATTCCAAAGTTTTGCAGCTTAGAGAACGAAGAACTTATCATAAAAGGTGGTGAAATGTTTGAGCAAAAGGAAACTGAGCTGCTTTTCAACTCTATACTGCGCGCAGATAAGTTACCAAATTTGCTTCTAAGATATGTTGGAAAAGGAGGATTGTTCAAAATACTACTGACTGGAGTAAGAATACCTGTATATAGATTGCGACTATTTCGTACATATGTCTATTTATTTATATCTTTTCACTTGTTAACCTGTTAACAATCATATTCGCTTGTTTGTCTTATGATCGCTAATCAGTAGATGGACATGTAAAGTAACATACTGGCGAAAACTTTATTACATTTTTTTTGTGTTTATTGTTTTATTAGCAAATAAGGAAAATAAATATTTAAGAAACACAATATTAATTAATATTTTTTATTATTAATACAACAGATATAACTGCACGTGTTCAGAATCTACTGTTTTTTAGAATAATGAATAATTTTTACGTTATATTATCTTCCGAAAAAATGTAATATGAATTAAATTATTTAGTCAAATACTAATTAAATTTAAATATTAAAAATAAAAAATATCTGGGCAATAATTTTAATTTTGGCCATGGGTTCTACTTATATTACGATCTACATTTTAATTGTGTGAAATTTTCAAGAATTTATGAACAATTATTTTAATTTACATAATAAAAAGTGTAATGTCAACATGAACATTCAGAATCTGTCTAATGCCTATATTTAATATCAAAGTGAGACGTTGAATAAGTGATATAACCAGAGAGATGCTGTGTCTCAAAAACTCGTGATCTTAGAACTCTATAAATTGAGAAACCATGCAAACGAAGGTAATTAACTAATATTGGAAATAGTTTCTCGTAATTATGTAAAATCGGCTTTCAATGTCAAGACCAGGCTAGGGCTTAAGCCCCTCTTTTGTCGGAAAACAATAATACCCTCATTAAAACCTGCTTTCTATTCGCTACGGAAATACGTAAATGGCTTTAAAGTTTGGAAACAAGTTTTGTTGAAAACATTTTCCATTATTGAACAAAGATTTGAAATTGAAAGTCGATTACGTAACAGCATGCCCGTCACAGGGCGCTTCAGCACCCAGCGCTTCATTGATTTGGCAAGAAGTATTACAGTGAAAATATTCATTATAATATTCAGAATTAAGCTTAATCTCTCAAGTGATTTTTCATTTCACTTGAAGTAGCTGTTACAAGCGTTTCTACATAAAACAATTATAGGATAATATTACACTAGAAAACTATTATAGAAAAACTGCGCACTTCCAAGTTAATAAGTAGTTATAAATGGACTCAATGCATTAGAACAAAATGAAAAGGAGAATTTTCTTTTGTTATTTCTATGAATAATTTTTTTATTGGTATATTTTCATCGTTTCAATTCATTATTTTTTATTATATTGTCGAAAGTTTAGCATATTTATTTTTCATTAAAATATTTCACTTTTTAACTAAAATATTAATAGGACTCTTTTCTTTAGATACTATTTTTTTGTAATTTGAATATTTTGGTTAATTTTGTATAATTAAATATTTTGAATTCTACTTCGAATTCTTTTATGTTATTCTAGCCAATAATATCCTAAAATAACGAGGTCCCAGAAACTAACCACATTTTCTTGCAACAGGTACAAAAAGGTGATTTGAGATGTTGTGTCAGCCCCTAAATATAATATAATATAAAATTATATAAAAGGAGTTCCATTAAGCTATGCAATGCTTTATTTAATATTCCCCAATATTTTATTTTTAAATCATAAAATGTTAAAATAAGGAAAGACTGCCTGATTCCTATTATTTGTATATATTTGAGTCACATTGACAACAAAGTTTTCTTTTATTTACTGTCACACATTTAAATTTTTCACCCTAATATTAATAAGATTAATTTGGTGTAACAAGTTGTTTTTTTTTTTGCATAAGAATTGAACGTAATGACGGTACTAGTCATATTAGCAAAAGTATAGGAAATTATTGGACAAATTAAGCATAGTCCGTATTACTTTCGCTGTAAATTTTCAATCCGTAAAGTAAATAAATAATAATCTCTATATTAGCAAGGAAGCCACATTCATTTCCACGTAAGTTTATTTCATCATGAAATCTCATTAATTGTTTAAGAATATTTCTTCTTCGTACTAATAGTTTGAAAGCAGATATATTTGTTCGACAAATTATAAAGTATAATTAGCATACAAAATTTAGGTGAAGAAATTTGATGGCTATAAGATTGCCATATTAATCGAAATATCTTGACCAAAAATTTTTAGGGATAAAAGGAACTTTGTATCTCAGATCTTTAAACTTACAAATCTTCAGATTTGTACTTGAAACGATTATAATTAAACCGAAAAAATTACGTTTTTCCATTAACCAATAATAACATTTAGTTACGATTTCCGCAAATATATTTATAAGTTTATTTTTTATTAATTTTATTCGTGTTAATAGAATGTCTAAAAGATCAATTTATTCAGACTAAAACTTCGATCGACTATTCAGACTTCAAATAAAGTAATTACATATTTTTTTTAAATATAGTGTCAGTGTCAAATATAGTGTCACTATATTTGACGTAATTAAACATATAGTAATTTAAATCATTTGTTGTAATTTTATCGCAAAATTTTGTTGTAGTCCCCAATAACTACGAACTCAAATATCTCCGAAACATGAACAATGCATTATATGGTAGCTATTACATATGTCAATGAATTTCAGTCGGTTTTTACGTCATTATACATAAAATTTTATGTCAAATTAAACCAAAACTGAAAATCGAATAAAACTAAAAATCTGTTCTCTTCATTGGTTTAAATTTTTCTGGGAATTATGTTATATTTACGACCTTTAAATTTACTGATAACAAGAAACTTATTATAAATCAACATCATAAAATGAGAATTTGAGTTTATTTAATATTAAAATTTCAAAACTAATTTCTTAGGAACTCAAAAAGGAGTCAATGTTATCTTATTTCTAAAAACCAGCGTTGCGTATTGACGCTTAATGCGAAAACAAGAAAAGGCCATTAAAGTAGAAATAAGTTTCTCGGAATCCTTTTACATTGCCTTAGAAACCATTTCATTCTAAGTTGTATATAATTAAGTACTAGATATTTTCTCTCATTAATTGTTGATTTTAAGGTAAATTTTTGATTTCAGTTTACATAATGGACTAACAAAATATGTTTCGTGAATCAAGAAGCAGAATTAAAGTAAGAAAATAGTTTCATTTGGCTTCCTAAAATGTTATTCAAAATGATAGATATGACAATTAATTAACACATGACTATACTGTATTCTGGTTTTTGCATCACTGTTATTACAATTAATAATTATGGATAGCTGTTTAAATGTAAACGTTACTTAAATTCACATATTTTATTTTTGCCAAAAATACCACAGGTAATCCTTATTTTATATGGGAAATCCTCTTAAATATGAAAATGTTCCAATTTGGTCATGCGTGTGATAATATATATTCTCTCAAAATAGTTCTGTCAACACTTTTATAAATTCTCCGATAAACGGCATTGACACGGAGTTATATACAGATAATATAATTTAGCAGCGACAATCTTAACTTAGAGACGACATAATTATTTCCATATATTTTCTATTTACATTCAACTAATTTTAAGATATAATTTTACGTAAAATCGGGAATCGGCTTACCTTTATCATTCTTTCTAGTCCTTTATAAAGTTGGAAGGTTATTTTGACAGGTTTGGGTTATATATAATTTATCGCCAATAACTCACCGCTAATTTTAAACTGTTAAACGGCACGGGTACATTTTACTGTGCAATTTAATTATAATATTACCAATTACTTAAACAGCACTGAATTCAACTGATATCAATTAAAACTATATAACAATCAGAATATTTTAAAAACGATACAAAAACGTAATTGTATTCAATGCTGACGTCCCGGATGTTTGATTACCAGTAAAAAAATATGACTTTATTTCATTTTTATTTTTATCATACCACAAAAAAGTACCTTCGACGATTATGAAGCTAATTAGATAACTGACATATTATCAAAAACAATATTTAACTATACAGTTACTTTCACTGTTTCATCCTCGCAAATAAAATGTCACGTTACGAGAAGTGGTGGGAAATGCAATTACGAATCGACACACTTAATACTTTATCATTCGAGTAGATTCATCTCTTTCTTCAAAAATTACTTTAACGGTAAGAAGATTCCTCTAATGCGTTATAATTAGAAACATTGGAAAATTACGGTGGTTATTAATATTTACACTTTCTCGGTTCAAATGACAAAGATTCCTAATATTTATGAACTCTGATACTTGTAGCATGCAGTACAGATTAAATCTAAGCAGTTTACAAACTTGTCATTCAGACATCTGCTAAAGCCAAAGGGAAATTATTGACAGAAATGTTATAAATAGAAGCTTATATATATATATATATATATATATATATATATATATATATATATATATATATATATATATATATATATGTATATATATATATATGTATATATATACATATATATATATATATATATATATATATATATATATATATATATATATACATACATACAGAGTCGTAACTTATTGCCGATCTTAGATTAAGAAATAAAACTTAAAAGTACGCATTTTAAATAATTATATTATTATTATGAGGAAAGTCGGGTTGAAAACTAAATTTTAGAATGGGTAAAATAGATAAAATTTGGCGGTATTATATTGGGTTAAATCTAATTGAAAATTATTGTTTATAGAATAAAAAAATGCTGTCAGACTTTGTTTTCTTAGAGTGTTTTTGTTAAAAATTGGAAAATAAAATTTCCCTCGTTACGGCAACATTTAAAATTGATATTTATACGAATGATATTAAATATAAATGAAGGAATAATTTCCAATGTTATCTCATTATATTTCAATTATATTTTTGCCTTCGTGTAATTCCCTTGAAATTGGGTTGTAAATTAAATATTCGCGGAACAAGTCTCAACTTACTGATAAAAATTTCATTTCTGTTAAACGAGTAAGCAGGACAAAAAAAATATTTAAATTTCGTGAAATGTGAATTCCGAGATATTCCACGTAAATATATTAATTGCTCAGAAAACACAATAAATTTTTCATAAAAATAATATTTCCTCTTAACTCCAAACACGAAAAAGCCACTGCAATTAAAACGAAAAATTTCTGCTGAAAACATTATTCATTATGGCACAAAGACTTCCGCCGAATGGGTATCGATTAAGGGAAAGCGTTTTCATTTGTAGTCGAATAAGACATAAGATTATTTTAATTTATATTTTAGTCTTTTAATATATATATATATATATATATATATATATATATATATATATATATATATATATATATATATATATAAACATGGACTTATGGTATTCGCTACCTATTGCTTAATAATAACGATTAATGCGACAGCTTCCCCTTTGTAGGCAAATACTGTAATAATATTTTTATATACTAGCAATAATCTAGGGAAATATTAGTACAAATATTTTTTTAATTAGAAGTTCATGTGTTCAGGTGGATTAAATCAATTTGATAATAATTATTTCTTTTTTACTTAACTGCGTTCGATCCATGATGTAGGCAAAACATTTTTAAAAGTCAGGACGATAAAAAATTTACTACGTTTTTGGTATCTCTACTCGGCAAATCGTTTAGCTAAACAGTGTTAGGTCTGGTTCAGTTTTCTTTTCCTTACTTCTCTTTTCCTTATAATGTAAAGAACATAAAAATTGGCGCATATGGAATCGTCCGCCAATTTTTTTATATTCGGTACATTATACTGAAGAAAATAAAAAATTGGTCACCCAATTTTTTATTTTCTTGTGTTTTGATAAAATATTTTATTTGGCAATGATTCAATAACGTCATAAGTATACTTCGTGAGAATTGAGTCAAAGCAAAGAAAATTTCGATGCAATCGAAAGATAGTAAAATTAGACTATTACTTGATAATTTAACATTCGCTTTTTTTCTATGAAATATGAAGAATTTCTAGGAAGCATTCGTGAATTATGTCAATGCAAAATAATTATAAAGAAAGAACCTTAAAAATGTATTCTTAGACAGAAGAAATTTTGGAAATATGAGGTTCACTGATGTATAAAAAATTAATCTAATTAAATTAACAAAGCTCGTGATATTGAAAATGGTATTGAAATGGTTTCGGTACTAAGATTGCATTTGTAGCTAAATTTCTAGGGGGAATATCTATTATTTCCACAGCAATGAGATAATGTGTAGAATAGTAACAAATTGATAATTAGTTACCTACTCTTGTTCTTTTATTTTGATTTTTAATGATTTAAAGATTCTACAGGTGTTAATTACCATTACGTTAATACGATAGTTTAATTCCATATTCTACTTCTCTTAATTACCTTTATGCGAATCAATTATAACTTTTCTACATATGTCTAGTACAAGACAGAGTGAATTGAGGAACAAGTCATGTCAAGTAAAAGTCTTAACACCCCTTAGCCAATAAAGTTAACGTATATTTATTAAATTCTAAGAGCGATATATTACCAATGAGGAGTATATATGCATATGTTTTAAATTCTAGTAATATTAAATTCAAATATTACCGAAACTTACTACGGTTTGGTTAAGACTAACGGTTCAATTGTCTATGTCTTCGTTTTTCTTTTCATGTTAGCAATAGTCTAAGAGGTCGGATGTTAAAAAGGTGTCGATTTCATTACTTTAAATATTTTATTAATTTCTCCTGTATTCTTCCGTGTTCAAAATAACTGACATAAAAGGTATAAAGTTAAAACTATTTCGTGGACCATATCACATTCATATTTAGTTAAAAGTTATTATTTTAATAACTTATGATACATTTCAGTAATTGACTGCTCATGGTAAGTGAATTAAAGAATATAATGAGGTGTATCGCACACTAATGACTGAGGGAATGTCGGCAGGGGGTGTTCTAAGAATATGAAAATACGACAAATAACAATTGGAAAGATTCTTCATCAGTCGATCATTCCTCAGGAAATCGACAGTAAATAATACCAAAGGAAAATAAAGGAAAATAAAAAAAATATATAATGGCCTTCCAATATTAATATATCTGCTGAACAAAAAAAAGAAATCTGGAAAAAGATGGCTATAATTTTAGTATTATAATTTCAGTACGTTTAAATGTTACTTCATTTACCGTTCATTTACGTTAACACCCTCGTGTATGATTAAACGAATATGTAGTCAATTTGAATTCGATTCAAACGTATTATTTCTCGATATTAAGCAAAAAAGTGACACCTGGAATCATTTGCAAAATGGGTTAACGAACGTTTATTCTAATAATTCGCGACCTAATTAAGAATATTAGGCCAGGGTTGTTGAACTACTCAAACATTAAGTTACTGACACCATTTACTGTAAACAGTGTTAGGTATACGGATTTATAAAATACCATTCAGTAGTTACGAACATTTTAATAAGGCCTACCCTTTATACAATTGCAACCTATAACTAACTATCCTAAATGTACTCTTTTCATTAAAATATATTCATATTTTAAACAAAAAGCAAAATTTTCGGACGAATGTTTTTTTAGACCACTTTATCTTAAATATTATTTCTCGTATATAGAAATAATGGATAAAAGTTAACCTTTTTCTATATTCTACGTATTGAGTGGTACGTTCCAGCTCAAAAACAAAACCAATAAAAAATTGAATAACAAAAATTTTTCAATATTGGAAAACATTATCATTCTTTACAAGGCTTGCATTTTTCCTAATTTTCTTTTGACAAATTGAAGTATAAATTTATATCGAAGTGTTGAAATTTTTTCTTCCATTTTGTAATACGAATATTGGGTTTATATTTACTAAGGGGTTCTAAGGGATCGTATATTTACTAAGGGATCGTGGGTTTTGAGTATTTATTAGAAAGAGCGGTGTATTTTCATTGTACGTAAATGACACAAATTACCACATATAAATAAATGTGGTGTGAGGAAATTTAATTGAATAGGAAATGATATTCGAAACGAAATTTTATTTCATTGAGTAAATGACTCATAATGAATCGTAATTAAAAAAAGCGATAAACGATAAATGGTCTTTCATTGTGCCTTTATTTTTTCCGAATATTCTAGGTTAAAACATCACTTTTAGCAATAATATAAATATCCAAGAAATTCCCTTCTATTGAGTATTTCTATTATTTGGTTAATTCTTAAGTATCCCTCTTAAATTATAATGTATTTATTACTGTATGTAATATTTTTAAATATTAATACATTTAAATAAAAAGCCAATAAACAAAGAATTGAAAGTAGTACACACAATCACTAATCACTGGTCCTAGGAAATTGTTAAGGACAGTTGGGTGCTGAATATTATTTGCGAAAACTCTAGGTAATGTAAAATCTAAGTCTACTATGTCTGCAACCAGTTTTATAGAATTTTTTAATATTTTTAGAAATTAAATAATTCGGGTAGACCCCGTTATAATCCAATCGACAATTTTTGAAATGAAGAAAGTTGAAAGGAACGTAATAATTCTAACAAAAGTTTCTCACAACTCGCACTTTATTTACAAATCTTCCGACGGTGTATTGAAATCTTTAGCATTCATTACATCTTAGCATTCATATTGGTATCTGGCGTATCACCATCGGTAATGTTTATGCCGGTACTAGATCAAGCGGAATATTAGTCGTTTTTTCCTGTCCCTAGAGAGTAGCACACACTATTCTACGTCATTCGTGACAATTCTTGGAATCAGCACAGGTTGTACTTTCTTGAGTTTGCTTTTTCCTAAATTCTATTAAGTTCATCTCTCTTAAACTTTTACTGTTTCGTCACTAAATCATTACAAAACATATAAAAATATATCACATAAAGTATTTCGATTACTATTAATAAAATGGCATTCATTTTTTTTAGAATTATCTAACCCGTGTATTTTCTGCCCACTTCAAAATTAGATAGTCCGGTCGCAATTCGTTGTCAATTGACAAATAACAATTGGAAAGATTCTTCATCAGTAGATCATTCCTCAGGAAATCGATTACCTATAGACAGTAAATAATATCAAAGGAAAATAAAGGAAAATAAAAAAAATATATAATGGCCTTCCAATATTAATATATCTGCTGAACAAAAAAATGAAATCTGGAAAAAGATGGCAATAATTTTAGTGTTACAATTTCAGTACGTTTAAATGTTACTTCGTTTACCGTTCATTTACGTTAACATCCTCGTGTATGATTAAACGAATATGTAGTCAATTTGAATTCGATTCAAACGTATTATTTCTCGATATTAAGCAAAAAAGTGATACCTGGAATCATTTGCAAAATTGGTTAACGAACGTTTATTCTAATGATTCGCGACCGAATTAAGAATATTAGGCCAGGGTTGCTGAACTACTCAAACATTAGGTTACTGACACCATTTACTGTAAACAGTGTTTGGTATACGGATTTATAAAATACCATTCAATAGTTACGAACATTTTAATAAGGCCTACCCTTTATACAATTGCAACCTACAACTAACTATCCTAAATGTACTCTTTTCATTAAAATATATTCATATTGTAAATAAAAAGCAAAATTTTCGGACGAATGTTTTTTTAGACCACTTTATCTTAAATATTATTTCTCGTATATAGAAATAACGGATAAAAGTTAACCTTATTCTATATTGTACTTATTGGGTGGTACGTTCCAGCTCAAAAACAAAACCAATAAAAAAGTGGATAAAAAAAATTTTTCAATATTGGAAAACATTATCATTCTTTACAAGGCTTGCATTTTTCCTAATTTTCTTTTGACAAATTGAAGTATAAATTTATATGGATGTGTTGAAATTTTTTCTTCCATTTTGTACTACGAATATTGGGTTTATATTTACTAAGGGGTTCTAAGGGATCGTATATTTACTAAGGGATCGTGGGTTTTGAGTATTTATTAGAAAACGGGGTGTATTTTCATTGTACGTGAATGACACAAATTACCACATATAAATAAATGTGGTGTGAGGAAATTTAATTGAATAGGAAATGATATTCGAAACGAAATTTTATTTCATTGAGTAAATGACTCATAATGAATCGTAATTAAAGAAAAGCGATAAACGATAAATGGTCTTTCATTGTGCCTTTATTTTTTCCGAATATTCTAGGTTAAAACATCACTTTTAGCAATAATATAAATATATAAGAAATTCCCTTCTATTGAGTATTTCTATTATTCGGTTAATTCTTAAGTATCCCTCTTAAATTATAATGTATTTATTACGGTATGTAATATTTTTAAATATTAATACATTTAAATAAAAAGCCAATAAACAAAGAATTGAAAGTAGTACACATAATCACTAAAAAATCGCGAAAACTCTAGGTAATGCAAAATCTAAGTCTACTATGTCTGCAACCAGTTTTATAGAATTTTTTAATATTTTTAGAAATTAAATAATTCGGGTAGACCCCGTTATAATCCAATCGACAATTTTTGAAAGGAAGAAAGTTGAAAGGAACGTAATAATTCTAACAAAAGTTTCTCACAACTCGCACTATATTTACAAATCTTCCGACGGTGTATTGAAATCTTTAGCATTCATTACATCTTAGCATTCATATTGGTATCTGGCGTATCACCATCGGTAATGTCTATGCCGGTACTAGATCAAGCGGAATATTAGTCGTTTTTACCTGTCCCTAGAGAGTGTGCTCTATTCTACGTCATTCGTGATAATACTTGGAATCAGCACAGGTTGTACTTTCTTGAGTTTGCTTTTTCCTAAATTCTATTAAGTTCATCTGTCTTAAACTTTTACTGTTTCGTCACTAAATCATTACAAAACATATAAAAATATATCACATAAAGTATTTCGATTACTATTAATAAAATGGCATTCATTTTTTTTAGAATTATCTAACCCGTGTATTTTCTACCCATTTCAAAATTAGATAGTCCGGTCACAATTCGTAAGCAATGAAGTTCTCATTTGAAATTCAAATTATATTACATAACATGTATTTATTTTATTATATAATACAATTGTAACCAGGAAAAAAATGATAACAAAAAATTTCACTAATACCTTATTCCCATGAAAGGCATGAATACGCTTAATTTGTGTGAAATATTAATACAGAGCCTAAAGTAAAATTAAAGATGCTCTCACTCAATTTCTCCATCGTCTCCGGTCAAGTCCCTATGTTTAGGTAAACTTTTGAATACTACCTATGGACAATAATTTATGCGTTAAGAAAAGGCCAACATATTAGTTTTAGCTGAAATGTGAAACTAAATGGTTACTTTATGCAAATTTTAAAATAAACGCAAGAAATACATAAAATGCTGAACTATTAGTCATATCAGTATGATCCTTTAAACCCAATTTAATACAAAATCGTCATCATCGGTATTCAGAACTTAAACACTTTGCCTTGTTCAATATTCCTCTATTATAATGTAGGCTTTAAAAGCTTTTATATCTTGCAGCGTTAGGTTTTTTTCAAATGTTATTGTTTTACCTGGTTTGCGACAATTATATTTTAATTCAAAGTTTATATTTAACTGTGGAGTAGTTAAAACGAAAATATTAAAATCCCTCTTCTTTGTATTTTATTTGTGCTGTCGCGCACTAAACATTTCATGGTTTTATATTTTCTATTTTGTATAAATTGGGAATGACTTTAAATGAATCAAATTTATTAATCAAAATAAAAAACAATCAAATTATAAAGAAAATCCACAGGCCCACATTCATAACATTAAAAGCACGATACGTTGAATAACACGTACAATAACAGCGATATGCTTTTGTGGAGTAAATATTAACCCTTTAATTAATAAACCCTTTTTCTGTCTCATTTTTAGCTAATTGTCACCTATTAGAACAGAAAGTGAATAAGAAAATTATTGATATTACCCTCGATTAAATGAAATCATAATGATGTTTATCAAAATATAAAACTGCTATATGTATGTTTAATTAATAAAATCATTACAGAAAATCTACAAGCTTACATTCATCACATTAAAAGCTTGACATATTACATAAAGCTTAGTGTAGTAACAGCGACAAGCTTTCCGTCGTAGTCACTTGAGGTCGGAACGTGCAGCTTGTGGAATAATAATTAACTGTTAATCAGTTAACGTTGTTTCTGTCTCTTTTTGGGTTAATCGTCACATATTTGGACAGTTAGTTAATAAGGAAATAATTGAGTTTACACTTGGTTTGTATTAAATATAATAATTTAATTTGACTCTATAATTATGAATAACTTTTTCTGTAGTAAAATTGAGTGATAATTTATAAAAACTGAGCTTACAAATATCTGATATAATTAAGACTGACTATATATAAGATATTTTTAAGTGTTATTTCGTGTAGGAAAAAAAACGAAATATAATTTTTTGCAAATTACCTAAAACTATTTTTAAAAATCTTAACAGTTTTAAGGATAAGAAAATGGTAGTTAGGTAACGCACAATATTTTGTTCAAAAGTTTTACCTTTAATTTGAAAATAAATTTTGATCAAAAGTAATGATATTCATTATATTAAAGTTCCTCTTTTCATTTAATTGGCTTCAGTATCTCGTTGATTTGCTTTTACGTCACAAGTTTAAAGTTACCTTCAAAGAATTTAACTTTCTTTTATAGTAGAAACTTAAATATATTTCATTTTACATTACTTGGTTGAAATCTAGCTAATAATTTAAAAAGAGCAACCTAATATTTTAACTAGAGTTGCCATTTAAATCAGCTTTGTAACCTTGTCGATTAAGTAATTTACAAGTGGTGCAGTTTTGTTTTTGCTAGTTTTATTTATTTTCTTATTTTTTCTAGTAATTTGGCTGTTTGCCAATCGCTTAATTATTGTTTTCGTAGCTTTTTGTAAAATTTACCTTCTATATCTGTAACGCGAAGCCCATTATTTCCCGTCGCTTTTATAGCTACGTTTTATTATAAAAGACCTAAGTTTATTTTTTTGTTGACTTCAGTATCATAGAAGCAAGTACATAACTTCTTTTAGGATGTGCGACATCCTAAAAGAAGTTTTGCATTTGCATACTGCATTTCGTAAAAATATGTCAGTGTTCGGTGCAATAGATATTTTCATGCCTGTGAGGAAGTTCGTATACAATACTATTATTATGCCATACATATTCTTATAAGTACATTTCAAAATTTTATTAACAAAAATTTACTAAAGCTAAAGGTTTTATTGGTATTTAGTTTTGAGATCCAAGAACTTTAATTTTTTTTTCTTTTTAGCCGACTTCAAAAAAGGAGGAAGTTCTCTCAATTTATCGGAATCTTTTTTTTATGTATTTTCAACGATAATTCTTTAGCAAGTGGACTAATTTCGATGATTCTTTTTTTAATGAAAAAAGGTACTTTAGTTATGGTTCCTTATAAATATGGTGAAAATTTGATGATGAAATCCGAAAATGAACAATGGAACTCCTTAATGAATAGTAGTAAATCAAAATTTATTCAAGATGTTTGCTACTTATAGTTATACTTTGCAAAATAACTACACCTCTCAAAGGGTCAGGGTTGATGATGAGTTCTCGAGATGAGGAACTCGGTAACGGATGTTAATAAATCGACCATGACAACTGCTACTAATAGTTGTCACTTTACAACATAACTATACCATCGACCAGGTTAAGTCTGGTGATGAGTTCTGGAGATGAGCAATGGAACTCCTTAAGGGGCGATAGTAAATTAAATGTGATTCAAGATATTTGCTACTGGCGGTTGTTACTTTGCAAAATAATTATATATTCGACCTGGTCAGTATCTGGTGATGCGTTCTGGAGATGAACAATGGAACTCTTTATTGGATTGAATTACTTAAGGCTTTTGCATTTACAAATTGAATCTTTTTTTTTCTATGTGATTATGGCATAATTTTCTCGTGATTATGTATTATCTTTATATGAACGATTTGTTTCTAGGAATAGACTAGAGAGTTGGTACATTAATTTCTAAAGGCATGTGTCTAAATGTTTTATCAGTATAGATAAGGGTAACTTTTAATACAAGTGTGATATAATTCATACAAGTTTAATTTTTGCTGTACTTAATGTTGCTTGTTCTCAAACTTAGACAACAAACATTAATACCAAACATAAATCAAAAATATTTTAAATTTCACCTAAAAGCCATTTTCATTCAATTTTTACTTACTATGTAATACAGTTATAAAAAAGATCAAAAAACATAAAGGTTTATTTTGTTTCAAAACGAAGAAGCTTCAGTACATGCGGACGTAATAATATTGTTAAATGCATATTTCTACGACGTAATTGGTCACATGACAGGAATATGAGATTTTTTCTTTAGATTTTATTTTACTCATTCTTATATTTTTTCCCTAATCGACTTTGCATTAAACCTTTAAAGTTAAGACATAATTTAAAATGACAAGTGATACAATAGAAAATATATGACAGATGCGGGACAAAATCATAAAATATAAGTTTATTAGCTGTTATGTACTTGGTGTCAATGAATATGGTTTCATTATTTGTATATTTACATAAAATAAAGTACGGTAAATTTATAAATAATAAAATCATTCTTATATTATGATACTAAGACTAGAGTAACTTGGGTTCCGTACTAACATATCCTTCAAAAGCTTAAGGCAAATTATAGGTTGGTAGTCTTTAACCTCTTTAAATATTAATGCATAGCCATCCAGTAATTACGCATGGAATTTCTCATTAAGTTCCGTTATCCAATTTTTTTAGACGGATTTAAAAAGGTAATGGGAGGAATACCTATCTCGCAAAAGGAGATGACGTATTAGAGTTAACTAAAGTATATACCTGCAAATCTTCATTAGAACATATTATGAAGTGACGAAGATATTTACCGTTATAAACAGACTAGAGACCGGACGTGGAGATATTACGAAGGTTCGAAATTTCCATGGAATATCAAGTACGTTTGCTACGCGACGAGTTTAGTGGCCACCGGATGTATTTAGCTGATATAGCAGATATACGTTCTATAATCACACTAGACACCAGGTACATTTGTGTCTCACGTTAATATATACTTTTGACAACTTTGTCCTTTTAAAACTTGTGCGTATATAAAACGTGTCACCGACTTGTTTTGTAAAAAGCTTCGTGCTTGTAACTTCCAAGCATAAAAAAGTAGAATTGGTCAGTAACATAAATCACTTATTATGTTCGAAGAGCAAAATTGACTTTAATTTTTTTGGGAATTAATTAAATGGTATTTATATTTTAAACTATGGTCAAACTAATCCACTTATAATAGACTCCTATCTTTGTCATAATTGGTTCTTTACGTGTTTTCAAGGAAATATATGCAAGATTTAGGGTTATAATTAACCACGATAGTGCAATCTGAGGTTGTGGATGGAAACCATTTATTTACACAGTGTTTGTGGGTTTTAGATCATTTGTTATATTAATTCATTTAAACGCGTTATTTTATGGATTTAAAAATTATTTGTTCGATTCAGAGTAAAACAAAATATATACGTTTCCAGAGTCTTCTAGCATACGGTCGTGTAAAGTATAAGTAAAAATAGTTTCTATTCTGAGTGAGATCTTTTAATTCGAATGTAAATTTAATTAGTGTCTCGGGCTAGACAATCTATCGAAGTTTCTGGGAGATTCTTTATTTGAATATGCATTTAAATAGTGATGCGTCGAATACATAGTGATGTATTTAACATAGTTTACAAATGTTGTTTTGCCGAAACGGCAACCATCTTATGAAATATTCATATTAAAACATAGTGAATTCGGT
The DNA here is from genome assembly GCA_039881145.1 of Druceiella hillmani. NCBI lineage: Eukaryota > Metazoa > Arthropoda > Insecta > Lepidoptera > Hepialidae > Druceiella > Druceiella hillmani. The sequence continues at coordinate 20,837,125 of JAYKKI010000012.1, forward strand.
AAGCATTTACCTTATAACGACGCTCGGGTGTTCCTCTTCTATTCACACGAGTATCTGTTTTTAAAATATCCTCATTTTGTCATCTATATTTTTCTTTTGAAGGAAATTTATTCGTAGGTACGCAACTAACTTTTACTTTTATTTTGCGTAAAAAATATTTTAAAATTACCTTTTTTCCCTGCCAGAATAAACAAACTCAGTTTGACATTCTTATTCGATAATTTTTCAGTTCCTCAATATATTAGTAAAATCAATTGAATGAAACAATATTGTTTCCATCCATATAACTTCATATACTCCAGCTGTACTTAACAACAAATCACACGAACGTATGCGCTTACATGTAGTTTAGCTAGAGAATTACAATTTGACAAAGGGGCACAAATAATAGACACGTTTTCCTCGACGTGTTCCTATTCACAATCGAAAGAATAAACGAATAAAGAGGGAAAATCACCTCGAATGCCATTCACTGAGCTGAAATAATCATTTTTTCACAAATATGAAGAGCTTTGCTGAAGTTTGTTGACCTACTCTTGCTTTCTAATAAACTTTTTTTCTTCTTTTGTTACTATTATACTGCGTGATATTCAACTTTTGCAATCAAACTTCATGTATACCTAAAATCGCTATTGATGCGTACTACATACTTTAACTTTTCAGCGTTCATGCAAACCGTGTTATGTTAACAATATATTAAGTTGGTTAATAATACAAATATAAAGAAATGATTACAAGTTTTTCAATGTATTTATGATAAAGAATTTATATTTACTATTTTTTCTCGATATAACAAATATTTTAGTTGTAATTTCCGTTTAATTAATTAAATTGATAAAAAAAAGGATTAAAATGCATGCTATGCTAATGATTATAAATCGATATAGACCTCATTACTAATGGTCCTAATTTTTTGTACTGTATTGATGGATAGTTTTTGAGATCACGAATAGTTCATGGATTTTTCTACAATATCTTTACGAAAAAATACATTAACAGACAAATCATGCTTTTTTTAACTTACTTTTATAAAACTTTTATTTGATATCCAACACTTCGTCTCTTAGGTCTTAAAATTTAACACGAGTGATTTTTTTGTATTTAGTTCCTGGAATTAGTTACATATTATAAGACATTTATGCCAAATTTAAGCTTTCTGTATAATATGGTCTCCGATCAAAATTCCTGGACCAGACAGAAAAACATGATGTGATTGAATAAGTTTCCTTTTCATTTTTCAATCTTAGCATAAACTTTGAAAATAATCTTCATGTTATTTATTACATATGTAACGAAATTTTTAAAATAAGTGAAAATACAATGGAACAGGAATTAACTTTAATAAAACGCGATTAAAATTTCTTCTAGGCTAGACATATAACTTCATTACTTCCTACGATGATGGAAAAGAAACGCTACTTTACCATTGTGTACTTACATTCTCAATTGTGTTGCAAATACCCAATTTATATAAGATACAATGTGATAGATTATCAGTTTGTGTTACTATTCAGATGCACATATATTGATATAAAAATTGACCCACAGTTCTATAACTCTAAACTATTAATTATAATTTTCAATATAAAACGACATCTTTCATAGAGTAATTCACTTCAAAGTTTTAAAGCATTGTCATTGTGTATAAAGGTTGCTTTTTTCTTTTCGTCATGCGTATAAATTGATAGAAAATTTTTTGTTTAATTTTTTTAAATTAATACCTATTTTAAAATATTAAATATAAAAAAAATTATTTTAGTCAAGTATTGGTATTAATACATGTTGAATTATTTCTTTTGTGTATGACATATTTCAATAAAAATATGTACTTTTTAAAAATATGTTGTTTTAGTGCATGGAGAAAGAAAATTTAATGACTCGCAAAAGTTTTTTGTATTGAAACTATATATAACTAATAGTTAATTTTTAGTGAGTTGCCGTGTTCTGTTATAAGACAGTAGACTACTTCTAAATTTATTGGTTTAGTACCATGTCATGAGAATATATATGAATAAAAAACCGGTAGTAAAAAAATTATGAGCATTTATTGAAAAATTTACTTTTATCGCTAAATATATTGTTTATATTACACTAAATGAATTAACTTCATAACATATATGTTACAAGGCATATTCACATGCCACAAATAAAAAAGCGTATGTCTAAAAAAATTATTGAGATGTATAAGGAAAAAAAAATAATTTTATAATGCCATTATATGGTTTTTTATCAATTTATCAATGGAGTTTTTTGCCCAAAATTATTTTTAATATTCTCAAACATCCTCACGTGCCTCCTTTATTTAATTGTATATAACTTATATCTAAACATCATGAGATTTAGTTATTTCATTGTCGTAACTTTTAGTTATATTCTTTTCCTTAAAAGCGTGAAAGTCAATCGCGAAATACTGAAAGTCAAGTTTAATCAAAAAAAAAATTTGAACCAAAGGAGCTTTCACCATAGGATGGCAATAATTTCCAATATATTGTAAAAGTAACACACGAATAATGATAAGTAATTTATCTTATATATGTTACGCTCAAATCTTAAAGAATATTACATACATCATGTATCTCAATTCAATTAATTATTTTTAATGTGGAAGATTTTAAAGACCTTTCCTTATTTTCATCTACTTAATATGTGACCAACTCAAATACAGGAAAATAAGGAAAAAGAAGAAAATTCTTAGAATTTTTCACATAACGAATTCGACGGAAATGTATATCGTAAAAATAAATGAAAATGAAGGTTATTTACCGCTTGTGCTCATATTGCTTGCATTGTCGCATCCGCCTTAATGTCATTGAGACTCGTTTTATAACTATTACCAACTCATTCCAAATATTTTCATTGTGCGGAATGACGTTACCAGTGCATTGAACTCGTCAAAAAAAGATTTGTCGACACGCAAAGGATTATTTTCGTATTCTGAAATGTAAAGGCTATAGTTTTATATACTCAGAAGTTGAACTAAACAGATTAACTGATCTTGTATTGAAACGTAAAATGTCAGATAACATAATAAAAATACTATAAGGGTACTTATAAAATTAATCCCGTTAAAATATATTGTTTTATTATAATTTGTAAAATGTTTCAATCAATATTTTTTGATATTTGTTTTAATATATTCTTGATAAATAAAATAAAAAAATTATAGAAGGACAAAGAAGTCGATTCATTTGATAAAGTTAGAATGAGATTCGAGGACATTTATGAAAAATAAACATGGGAAAGTCGAAAGCCCCATATTGTTTATATTATAATGTTTATTAGTTATTTTTAATTTTTTGACAAGGTATTAATTTTTAAAATGGGCATAGGTTTAGAAATAGATTTTTTCCCATAAAATGAAATAAAATTTTATGAAAACGTGTTCAGTTCACTGTGTTAAATACATTTAAGTTGATGAATTATATCGTATTTAGATTCCAAAATAATATTCTCTGAACAATGTAAAAATACTTGATTTTGGAAGTATCCGTAAATGGAAATAAATCTCACTTAAATTTTAAAAGGCTTTCATGTCGATCACTATAAAATATTTCAATGTTACGAATAAATTATAAGTAATGTAATTTCAAATTACACTGAAATGTAACCGTAAATTTAACCTTATCGTTAAAATATTATGTAAAATCGGTGTTAAAATTATTTAACCTAATCATATGATATTATTACTTTTATATTACGATACGATTGACTCAAGTAACGTTAACCAAAATAATTTTAATCGGTTTCTTGAGATTCATTTCTCTTACTGTAAGTAAGCGAGATATCATGTCATGAAATATTTTAAGGCGCCTTACCGCATTTCACTGTCCCTAATTTTTTTATATTTTCGTAAAAATATAATAAGATAAAACGAAAGGGCTTCTTTGGATTCTTCTGGATCAATATATCATAATTCATGGAAAGTAAAAATGTTGTTATATTAGGAAAAATTAAGAATCGCTGAGACTTTTAAACCGGTAAACTCAAAAGTACTAATTAAAAGCCATGCAACTGATCTGCCATGCAATACAATTAAGGGTAAAGAAGCATTATTTATCTTTTTTTATTTCTTAAACCTTATGAAACATGTATACTTCAAGTTACATTAAAAGTAACAAAATAAATCTCTAAAATCAATAATAACATAAAGAAACAATACAAGGTAAAAATAATAACAATAACAAAAGTGGACAAAAATATAAATAATAACACCATTACCATCACGGTCATCATTCAGCCTGAAAACTAAGATGCATTTTTTGTGTGGGATACACATTTAGGGGTGAAGGCCTTCTCCATCTTTCGTCACTGACTTCTGTCAGCGGTTATTCTTGTCCAAATGATTCCTGCAGCGGCCACGTTGTCATCTTTGCAGCGGAAATGCAGCCTGCTCGACGGTCGGATCGTGTCTTTCTGGTATCAATGCGCTTACTCCATTAACTGTCTTTTTGACGTGCTACATGATCCACCCACCTCCATTCTATTTTGCAGTTTAATGTTGCAACGGCGATCAGCTAGGTTTTTTTCCCTGACATTAGTATTACGGTGGCCATTTCGCAACTTGATATTAAGCATGGTGTGTTTACTGCTACAGCTCCTTGAAAAATTTCTATGTCTGATATTATCTCTTTTGTTAGAACCCAGTTCTAGCATCCATATAAGAGAGTAGGCAGTGCTGTATAGTCCCATGCCTTTTTCTTTAATGTCAAGGGTACTTTTATTTTGAAAATGTACTTTTTTCTTTTTGTGGTCTTTAAAAGATATATACCGCTTATAACATGTATGCCAAATCTTCATAATTGTCCCTTAGTATATCTATATCATTGGCGAACCTTAGCGGTCTTTTTAATAAATACCGCGTAGGGCGAGAGTAATTTTACTCCAAGGTTAATCGCAATATTTGTAAAAACTCATATTAATAAAGGCAGAGTAAAGAAATATTAGGCTAATACGAGGTTAGTCTCGGAGTAAAATTTAATACGAGGTGGAGTGAAGGTTTGTCTTGGCGTAACCTATAAATTTTGACTCTGACGTGAGTCGCGTTGATTTGTTAGTGTAATGTGCTAATTTTTCTTTAATTTACATCTTAGCAAATGGAAATATGGACGGAGACTATTATTTACATGGTTTAAGATTGATTCAAGAAATAGGCGATATTGAGAATCAACGATACGCCATCAGACGAGTGAAATTTTATAAATATCGTCAGAACCCTTTCGAGAACTTGGGAGAAAAAGAATTTCGAGAAAAATATCGATATTCCAGAGCTACTGCCGTTTATATAGTGGATTTAATAAAACAAATATTTAGTTCGTGATACAAGGGGCGGCGCAATACCACCATATCTCCAAGTGTTGACTGCTATTAGAACATGGACCCATGGAGCGGTAAATGTTTTATTTCTATTATACATATTATTGTACCCTTACACGTTTCTTCTTCAATGAACAGCGTATCCTAATGTGAATTGTTTTATCATTATAAATTGAAGATGATGCAGGAGACTTTTTAGGCATAAGTCAGCCACAAGTTTCCATTATATGCAACCAAGTGGCTTTGCTCTAGTAGCAAGGAGGGCTGAATTTATTAAAATGCCACAAAATGATGAACAAAACAAAATTATAGCAGATTTTTATGCAATTTGTGGATTTAGACAAGTTATTGCTTATATATATATATATATATATATATATGTATATATATATATATATATATATTTATATATATATACATATATATATATATATATATATGTATATATGTATATATATGTACACCATACTCTAGAAATATGATCCTTAAAAAATACTTAATGTTGATACACCACATGCGAGTATTTTTATTCCAATTATGCAAGTAATTTCATTACTTGTTACCTGTCCTTTCAGGTGGATTGTAATGCAAAACTCAAAATTATGGATATTGTGGCTAGATGAAGAGACACCACTCGTGACTCACGTATATTCAATGAGAACAGGCTAAAAAGGCGGTCTGAATCAGGAAAATTTAAAGGACGGTACTTGGAGATTCTGGATACGCCTGTACACCCTATTTATTCTCTCCTATATTGAATCCGTCTACGGCAAAGGAAGAGGCTTTGAATTATGGTCACATTCGTACAAGGAATACAGTGGATCGCTATTTAGGCGTTTGGAAACAAAGATTCCGCTGTTTATTGAGAAATTTTACTACAAAATATTGCAGCGTTTAAAGATGTTCTGGGGGAAGAAAATATTGGAATGGAAGAAATTAAAGCAATCCCCTCTGTAAATGACAATAATGTAAGCGGAAATGCAGTGAGGGCTGCATTTATTGAAAACAATTTTTAAAAGAAATATTTTTATTCAAATGGTAATAAATTATTAATTAATTTAATTATATTTTTTTAGTTATTAAATTAAATGTTTGTTTCTACAAGTTTTTTTCATATTGTAGTTTCATTTTAATTATCTCCCATTCGCTCCTAATGCATTTTTCATTTTGAATCTCAATTTTTATCGAATGCCTCCTCCGCCATCTCCGTCCCTCGTCTGTGTTCAATGTCTTTTAAGGACTTCGAGGACTTTCTTTTAAGGCACAATATCTCTTTTTATTTTCTTAAACTTTTACAGGACCGCACAATTGCGGTCCTGTAAACGTTTAAGAAATTGTTCAGTATTATCGTAGTATGCAACTATTCGTGTACAAGTGATAGAAAACAATTTTGCACGTTTATTACCTGATTGATCCTTGACAGGCGTCGCTGCGTTGAGGAGCTTGTATTTTGATTTTGTGATTTAAGGACCTGTAAATAACGGTGATATTTGTGTTTGTGTATAAACTGATTAACCTAAAAAGTAATCCGATAATTTAGTAAAGCAACAAACTTCGCTTAATGCTTTTGAACTTAATTTTATTGCTAAATATTTAAAATATTTTTGACCGAAAGTATATCTCCCAGCAATATATTCTACGTAATAAATAGAAAGATAAGTAAGATGCATTTCTGGGGTAAATTTCAGACTCTATGATGAGAAGATCAAAATACATGTCACCCTAAATATTAGCTTTTACTTTTCAGTATGAAGCCATAAAATTATGTAAAAGTATGTATATATATATATATATATATATATATATATATATATATATATCTCTTGGAAAGAGTGTGCCCTGATATGGCTTAGGTATAGGTGTTTTTAATACACCTAAATTTGTTGGAGACTCTTGTAAATGAAAAATAAAACATTTAATGTAATAGTTAATATTCAATCAAATGAAGTTTACATAAAGTTTGTTACTTGCACTACATTTGTTCTCTTTATTTTCAGTGTTAAGTAAATTTATTTGTTCTATAACCAATTCATTGAAGACCTAAAAGCAAATTAAATAACTTATTACATTTCTTTATTGTGAGTTTCTAGAGTTATATCTGTTTTTGTCAGTCTAGATTAATGCATACACTGAATTGTTTATTTGCATAGTGTTCTAGAAATTTTGGAGAAGAAATTCCATCAAACTCTGTGAATTTTTCCTCAGGTGATATCCTCGTTTCGACGTTACTAATGTTTTTTCCCATTTCTATATTTTGTACCTATGAAAATAAAATATTGTAATTTACATATTATGCTAAACTGATTTATTAATTAGCTTCGAGTAATAAAATGGTAAATAATCAACTAACAGATGCTATAATAGTGCCGTCTTAGTCGTATTGATTAAAATCAGTTGACAACTCGCCAAGATGCAGTAAAACTGCCACTTCCAGGTCCGAATGGGATGGACTGGAAGATTTTGGGCCACCTCCGGTTTTGAAGGCCTGCCTTCTATAGGGGGAAACATTTTCCTTGTCTTTACTTCCATTGTCTTCCACTGTACTTGTAATTGGGCCAAATTTCGAGGACGGCAATTCAATTCATTAAATCTTTAAAGATACAAAATTAAGAAATATTTTTATTTCATTTTATTTAATTGTATTTATTTCACTTCTTTAAATTGTAAATCGATTGTTTCAAATAACTTACTTCTTGTGCACATCTTCCCACGCCTTCATTTTTGCCTTATTTGCATTTGTGTTTAAACTTTTATTTTCGATTATATGATAGCTGCATTTTAAGACTTCTATCAATATTTGCTGTAAAAAAGATTAATAATTTAGTAGCAAAGTAAATAAACAAAGAGATTTTAATAAATAAATATTGTAAAAATATTAATGTCTTATATATGTATTTACTTATTTATCTAAAATTCCGAACGTTTAATGAACGAAAAATTGAAGTAAACGGAGGAATGAGGCGCAAGGACATTAATAACGAGACATAAAGCGACTTACAAGAAAAAGTAGATATCCTAGTAAAGTTAAAATAAAAAATATTTTTTAAAAGTGATAACAAATGAGTTTAGAGTGTATATATACTTCCGAAGTACGTTTTTTACTTATTTCACCTGGTGAAAAAATATCATTATAACATATTTAAAATATAAATTAAAATACATTTTTATAAATGCTTACTTTTCTTCCTCATCCCAATTTACCGATCGATTTCGCTTTTGACTCATTGTTAAAATGTATAAAAAACGTGGTAAAAAGCACGGAAACACAGAACAGAGACCTACACGGAGATTGCAAATGTCACTAGTGTCAAAATATATAGTTTTTATTTGACAGTAGACCATAGAATACACTCAATTTTAAATGATTATAGTAGGAATTACATCTTGATTGCCATCATTCACGACTAAATCGAGGTGTAGCAAATGTATTGTTAATTCGTCGCTAATCCATGAATATTAATAATGTTTTTAAAACGAAGTTACAACTTATATACTCGGAAATTCACTACTCTAAGTGTAACTCGAGATTAAATTATAGTAGTAATTAGAGTAGTATTGTTTTATTAATAAGCCGTAGGTGACGAAGACTTTCTCCATTTATGTTTAAACTTTTACTATTAAAATCAAACTTTTGAAAAATATGATGCAGTATAGTTGTAAACAGTTTGGATGAAGCCTTGCCTTATTTATCTTTTAAGGGGAAATTCACTAACCTTTTGGTTCATTTTTTCTGATTGTTTTGTTTTTCTTATATATTTCTTAAAATATGTTCATATATTAGTACATATTCCTTGCTTATTTAGAGGTCCCCGCGCTGCCTCTAGATAAATACTATCGTTTCGAGTAGTTTTTGAATTCAATGTACAGTTTTCTCCTATATTTATTGCAACGTTTCATAATGTGTAAGACTGTACATATATGTTCCATAGTAGAATAGCCTGATTTAAAACCCGCTTGTTCTCTGCGCTGTTCTATATCATCTAAAGTTATGCGTACTCTTCTTAGTAGAGTACTTGCAATCATTTTAAACGGCGTTTTTCATTTATCGGTCTCTAGTTTTCAATATCTAGTGGATTATCTTTCTTATAGAACAGAGTTATTGCTGTATTTTCAAAAGTTTTATCTAGATCAAAATTGTATGTTTTAAATTCCTCGTTCGATTCTCAAGACATATCATGAACGTAATTAAGAATAGTTATGAACTCAGATTTGGTCAAATTGAATATTTTAAAATTTCTATTGAAACTCTATACAAAGAGAATTTTAAATTTCAGAGGCATTTGGAAAAAAAACCGTAACAATTTAAAATGTAATAATAAAGCCTGTGGAACAATATTACTTAACAATACTACTAATACTACACTAATGGTAGTAACGAATGAATAAATTTTGCAACATTTGCAGTCTTGGTGTTATTAATGTAGATTAAATAATAAACAAAAAGTTCAGTGTTTTCTTCCAAGCTTATTCAATCGTGGTTGGTTTGAAATGGAAAATAATAATGGAACAAATAAACTTTACTACCTAGATATATGGCGCATCTACGTAATAAATGACATTGTAGACCGGATATAATAAAGTTGTGGTAATACAATTTTTTTGCCATCCACGAGCTGCTTACTAGAAATAACACCATTGCATCTAAAATGGAACAAAAATACTATCTGAATTCAAATATATTCTAGTGAGTCCAAATAAAGTCAATTTTAAATTATATTTCGACAACACTTTAAATAATTACATTTTCCTCTAAACGTGTCGAATAAATGAAATATTTATATTTCTACTGAAACATGTTCCTTCTTGAAAAATTTCGTAAAAAAACCATACTTAAAACAAAACGCACATTAATTCAGGCATAGGTATTTTAATCTGTGTATTTAAATTGTGTAAATGGTAATCTCATTACCCACCAATACCATACGTTATTTTCAAAATACCTCTCTGGGACCGTTGGCGATATTTATTCTGCTAGACTCTGATTCTAAAAGTACTCGCAAGCGGCCTTTTTAATTATTAATATGTTCTTCAACTTTGACTTCTCAAGAAGATTGCTAAAAGCATATACCTAATATTGTTTTGAAGTAACACGTTGCTTGCATGTATTTCACAAGTATGCATAATATGAGTACATGACATTAAATTGCATTGCATAAGACGTGTAACATGTTCACGAATTAAGTCTAAATGTGAGATTGTAAAAATAAAAAGTAGTCATCAGTTTGACTTGCTTTGTTGCATTTACATGTTTAATTTGTTGAATTACTTCATTGTAATCAGATCAAGATATTTCCCTAGACACTTTATATAATGTTATATTTTACACATATCGCTAACTATTCTGTCAGATTTTTATTTCCATTGTTTAATTTCAGGCACGTATTCTGTGGCATCTATTAAGATAAAATATTAACAAAACTGCAAATCTTCCACTTTGTTTTCAATAGTTCTAGGAGTCAGAAATTAACCATAACCCTACATTAAGGAGATGAGAAAAGTATAATAAACACTATAATGGTACTTGCCACCAGCAAGTTAAACCGAAATACACTTTTTGCCACATAAAAGGAACTTAACGAAATCCTTCCATTCAGATATAATAAATCAATTTATTTCTCCATTCAAAACTGATTACTTTACCGTCTCTTAATACGGAACACTAGTTCTAGCCGAATATTCCATTTTAATGTCGCAATTACAAACGCTAGTCAATCCAGCACAGAAATAAAGCACGTGTAAGTCCTTAACTGATTTTATTCTTAATCGTTTTCAATTCATAAGAGAACATAGGTAAATACGAGTAAATAGAAGGAAAAGTCTGCCTTTATGAGTTTCGCTAAAAATGTATAATCTAGTTGTAGTTTATTGTTTCGTTTACACGTAATTACTATTACATTATGCACCCTATAAATTTAATATATTTTGTTATATCCTTGTCTTCTACGATAGCTTTATAAGTTGGGGAGCAATATACGTAAAGCTAAAGGGTAATGTTACTCGTACACGAAAGCATGTCTGAGCAATCGCTCAGTCATATCCGTTTAGAAGACAATTTATCCGCTACAAATACATAACATTTCATTAGTTATAAATAGTTTTTTGAAAAGAAATATGAAATTTTATACGGAGTAATGAAAATAAAATATGTTTTTATGTATTGACTAAAGTGTGACTATAAAAGATGAATCATCAAACGTTGACTGAACTAGGACAGTGAATGAAATGAAGATTTATATGATTATTTGGTTTTAGTTCCAAGCTAACTTTTACGAAGGTAGGTCAAATGCAGAAAAATAGAATTCGCGTCAATATACGCATCTGAACTTGCGAGAAGTGTTATATTAGCCTTATGTAGCAAAATGTTGCGACCTTGTCTTGCAAATGCTTGTATTAGAAATACCGCGGCAGAACCTATTTTTTATTATCAAAGTACTGATAATTTGAAAAGTAAATATAATGAAAATAATTTTTAATTTATGCAAGATCATATTTGAGACTCATTTTTTGTTTTATTGCTCTGTCGTGTAATGAAATTTTTAATAGTTCTTAACATTTACGTCGTGAGAAAATGTATCACATTTTTTACAGTATGTGACGAAATATATTTGCGGTATAAAATCACAACTTTTACTATATTGAATATTTTGTTTCTATTATATGAGCTGTAAATATCGCGCGTCTATTGTACCGTATTCCTTAGTGTTAAGTCATTCATGGAAAATACCTAAGAATATATAATATTAGGAGCTAATTAATAATGCGGTTTCCATTAGCCATCAAAACTTAAGTTCCAAAAATTATTTATTCAGCAGCGGTCAAATTTGTTATGTGGTACCTACTGCGTAATTTTATAGCTATTTTTTTAAGTTTACACATCGTGAAATTGTGAATGTTTTTTTTTAAACTAGCAACACCATTTTCAATTTTCGACAACTTTGCTTAGGCAATACATTCAAGAAAACTTTTTGTTATTTTCTCTTGCTACGCATTATCTATTGTTGTGAATAATGTCCATATTTTGATGTCTCTATGAATTATCTCCATATTTTTATGTCCTAAAATTATCCAAAATATTTTTGTTACATTCAAAGTCTTTCAACCAAAAATCAGTACATGGCAAAACTAAAAGTACGGTAGTTTGAAATTTACACCCTAAATAGCAACAATGAAAAATGAGTTCGAATGAATATCGGCCTTCACAAATTATAATAAAGTCAAGACAGAAAAAATTTTCAGCGAAATTAAATGGTTAGCGACCAAAAAATGTATTCCTCATGTACGACCTCAAGAACCAAATGGAGAAATGGCAATCATATAAATCGACGGAGATGATTCAGAAATGAAATCTTCACAACAGCGAATAGACAATTATAAAATAAAGGTCTTACAATAAGACTGGAAAATTGGTTACCGTAAGTGCATAACAAAATACAGAAAGCTATTCTTTACAAATAGTTTGGCATGATTTTGTGTTTAATATATATGAAAATTATGCAAGCAACCCTTTTTACAGGGTTGCTTACATTATTATTTATCCAAATAATAATTTTCACAAAATATATTTTAACAACGACATACGACCTTTAAAGTAAGAGGATTTATTCCTGGTTTGTCAATGAATAAACTGATTTCTTTACGTAAATTAAAATATCACCAATTTTGTCAACTTCAAAAACAAAATGTATTAATTGATTTGTTAGTTTGTATAATATAATGTTCACAAATAATTATAAATCTACAACCATTTTAAATTTATATTATTAAAAACATTTTATTAATTGATTTTGTAACAGCAATTGCGGGACAAATTTTTACAGTATTTTAAATATTTAAAATTCAATGCCATCTTTCATTTACTTTTAAGTATTTTGAAATGTGCCGTTTATTTAAATTTGCTTCAAAAAATTATATGCAAAATAAATTTTTAATAACTTCGAAATATTTTTTTCCTTTTTTGCACGCACGTACGCACGCACCCACACACCCATGCTCCCACGCACCCACGCCCCTGCATATGCACGCACGCTCGCACGCACGCTCGCACGCACGCACGCATGCACGCACGCATGCACGCACGCATGCACGCACGTACGTATACAGTATTTCTAAACTCTACAAATATAATTTCTTTACAATATTGCTCAATATGTATTTCAAAGGAGTATATCTGAAGCCGTTTCTGAGATAAAAGGACTTCGACTCATCCCAAACTACTTTATTATCTATTAAATTTTTGTCCCGCAGTCCGCCAATAAAAGTTTTTTGATTTTGGGGATATTTTCGCCAGTGATGATTTTGCTTGAGCGACTCTCGGCGGGACGTCTTTCAGAAACATCCGACACTGCTGGAATAAACGTGTCCCAGATTTGACCATAGCAAACGATGTTTTAGATTAAATTGGACGTTGAGTCAGACATAGTTCAGCAGTTGGTTGAATTGCTTAAAGCGTAATGAAGTTAATGACATCGATCTTTCCTTAGATACTAAATAAATGTTGCTTAAGTAGTATTGTTCAAAAAGGATTTAGTACGACTGTAATTACATTAAGCTCAATAGTTTTTGGCCACCTTATTATAGGTCTTTTACTGAAAATATGATTATGAAGAACCTATAATTATTCTTACAAAAAAGGGAACAAAGAAACAGAAAAATGTTCTTGAAATAAAATAAATTTTTAGTGTAAGTTCCGTGTCCGTAATCAATAATTTATGGCTTTCTATATTTTTGACAAAAACATATCGTGCTAAAACCATTTGAAAAAAAACAAAAATAATAATTCGTTGCATCATGCTACTTTATAATTTTTGAACCACTTAACTAATATAAATTATGCGTAATACACAGATTAATCCTGTTTTTGTATTTTCTTCTGATTCCAGTAATCAGGTGTTTGGTTAATTTAAAGATATTTGCGAATAAACATATAAAGCCAAAAATATAAACCTTATAGAACCGAAAATATAATGAAAACTGTATTAGCAACAAGATTATATTCACAATTAAATATAACAGTGCTAAACATTTACATAGTCTTTTCACATTTACAAACAATTTAAAAGCAATTACCAGTGCGCTGATGAGTCCTTAATACCATAAGGTTAATTATCTTACTTTCGCTTTTAAGTAAATGGAAAACGTAAGGGGAAAATAAATTTCCGAAATACGTTAAGCGTTTAAACGTAATATTAACCTAATTAAGATAATTGTAATAGAAAATTCATAATCTCCTAATAGAGTTGTAGAAACAAATTTTTAATGAAAAATGTTGTTCGCTTTTATTTAATTTATTACTTAATAAAACAATGCAAGGCTGAAGCTTTTAGCTAACTGCGTTCTTACATACAAATTTAAAGTGGGTTGTCTCAGTTTTGACGATATTTTTCTCTATCATGTTAGCATCCATATTTAGCCAAATTTCAATTGCGTATAAATACTTAGAATTTTTGCTAAACAAGGAGGAAAACTATATTAATAGGAAATTCACATAGAAATATTCCATGTCCGAATAATACGTCATAAGCTAGCTTTTGAAAATCCAATGCAACTTATGTTACGCAGATTATAACTTTAAATTTAGCTGTTTACTTTTTACTGTACTGAATTATGACTGAAAGTCATTATTTAGTACATTTTCCTCAATAAAAGTTAATAGATTTACAAATTGCATTTCTTGCCTTTACTGATTGGGTACATTAATAATTAAATGCATTAGAGGATTTGCAGGATATTGAAGTCATACAGTAAAAATAAATATCTTTTTTTCACAGTTTTAGCTATTTTACTAATTAAGTATATTGTTAAAATATTTCACTTTGATCTGAAAAGATGCAATAAAAACAAAATTTTTATGCCCACTCTTTCTTTAAATTACATAGGACATTTTTACGCTGTAAACATATGCATTTCACAAACATATTTTACATCAAGTGCTATTTGCATCGAGCTGAATACATAACAATTACAAATTTGGAATCAAAAAAAGCATTAAGTTAAAATATCGTATTTACTCACAATTAAATGAAACTACGTGATGTATTATTTTTACTTTCTTTAATTTATTTCTTTCTTTAATAATTAAAGAAAGTAGAAATAATACTACATCACGTAGTTTCATTTAATTGTGAAAAATGAATTTTTACAAAATTAACGCCAAATATATTCAATACCGTATTTACTATTAAATAAATATTTCTGCAATTAATTTACAATAGTGACTTAATATCGTAATAGATTAGCATAAATATATTGGATTCATACAACAGAAAATTTTGTATTGTCGAACATACTTATTATGTATGTAAATATCTACGTATTTTTGCATTGTAATGAAAGTCTGAATAAGATGGGATGGCAGACGAGACGAGATTATAGGCTTTTCACATCATTCAGGTTAACAAATCTCGTTCGATTTAGTATATGCAAATACATCGCCGTGACAGGTCTTAGTCGCATGAATATTATAGCCAGTGATCATTTCGTTTATTTATTGGTAAATATATTACTTAGTTTGTTAGTATTAACGAAATTATTTTAAATTTATCATTTTTAAGTTGTATTTATGAAAATTTTAGCATCCATGAACTTAAGTAACAGATAA
This sequence comes from Druceiella hillmani, assembly GCA_039881145.1. NCBI lineage: Eukaryota > Metazoa > Arthropoda > Insecta > Lepidoptera > Hepialidae > Druceiella > Druceiella hillmani. The sequence goes on from JAYKKI010000012.1 coordinate 20,853,035, forward strand.
TAACATATTTTGTCAGGAAATAATTCTTGGTAATTTTATATTTGACTAAAATATATAAACGAATGAAAGGGCAAGGCGGGGTACTTCATCTTAATGACGAAAAATTTTTGATAATTGATATCAAGTTTTGAAGTATTTTATGGTAATGTATATACATATAAGAGGATTAAAAAATTGTAAAAGTTTAAAGGATGTTATTAAATGGTGGTAGGGCTATTTTGTAGGAAACATGCAATACATGTCAACTGCAAAGTCTTTTTAAACAGATTTTTTAGTCCCAAAATCATAACCATTGTTAAAACTTCTTCCTCTACCACAACAATGGTAATACAAATTACTAAAACTACTACTAATTTCTAGGAGAACCCAGATTGAACTAATTTGATTTTGATCAGTGCGAGACAATTAGTTCTACTTCCAGTTATTAAGAAAATGTTAAAAGTGGTATTGTAAAATTCTCTTGATAATTTCTTCACCTATAGAAATTAGAGAATAGTACAAAATAAAAGTGACACAAAAGAGTTGAGAACGAAAAATACGAAAATTAGGAAAAAATAATAGGAAAACATTCAAAATGAAAGCCATTAAAAAACCTAAATCAAAACAACGTGTAACACAATCGTCTTCTGGAGAGAGTGGTACTGAAATTGAAAACACTCCATTTTTGTATTATAAAAGCCTTTATTTGAACATATTTTAGATTTCATAGCTTGTCCTGCGTGCTTCAAACAAACACGCATTATGGCTGCGTGGACCTTGGCGATGAAGACACTGAAGCAGCTTATATTTTCGAGTTGTGTCAGCTTCAGAAGTTATAAGATTTGCTATGACCCATTTCGCCTTTTAGAAGTACATCATTATTTTCTAGATATTGTGATTTTTTGAGTAATTAAATTGTTTAGTGTTTCCAATGTAATTTGAAAGACTGATTATCAAGGTTAGTTTCACGAATAAATACGATTGTTACACTATACAACTAGGATATCTCGAACTTTGAGTCTTATGCACAGTCTCTAATATTTTTATATTTAAATTAGCTTTAAACTATCAAACAATGATGGTTTCATATAATCCAAGATGTAAATTATTTTACGCATTAGGTGGTAAATTCGAAGTATATACTTTAGTTAAGTGTCGGGAAATATTTCCAGCCAAAATTTTCGTCTTCTTTTTTACATTTTTTTTTTGGGAGAATGAGACATTATTTTCATCGATTTTTGTCAAATTTCGCAACTCGGTTCATTTAATTTTTTTTGTCATTTATATGCTGAAGTTCTGTAGTTTCTCAACAACTAAAAACAAGAATTTTAAAATTTTATGATTCTGTAACTTATGTAATAAAACTCAGTCAAATAAAGTCCAATAATTTTTTTCACTTATTCCTTATGTGACTTATATCCCGTATCTGTAAAATTATGTGACTTGTATCCCGTATCTGAAAAATTATGTGACTTTTATCCCGTATCTGAAAAAAAATAATCACGTGCATAAACTGTCCATTTACCTAAGTTTTCTCTCAAAAATAATTCTCATTTCCATTTGACGCAGAAATCCAAAATTTCCTAGAATAATTAAACTCTGATCCACATATACTTCAATAATTTGCACTTAAAATTATTTATATAAAGGTGTGAAAGGACCAAAAATAATTAGGAATATATATAAAAAATATAATTTATTGTACGGAGAAAAAATTAAAGGAAAAAGGTGCAATAATTTCATAATTATTTCTATAGAGTTTTGTGTAACATAATGCTAGCGATATTTTTGAAAATATATTGCACATGCCATATTCGTCAGAAAACGCTTGTCGTAGAAAAAGATAAAGCATATTATTCCGCGTATATTTTAGAAGTGAGTATTTAAAATTATTTTCTTTTAAATTATGGAGGCGACATAATATTGAAAATGTCCACATAAAAACAGAGTCAAAATTTTTATCTCATTATCAAATATCTCATATTATCAAATTATTTATCTCATATTAGTGAAATATATCTTTAGGTTAGATACGTACGTGTCATATTGACATTAATATAAGAACTTAAAACTTGGAGACAATTTACCATAATTAAGATTAATTACAGCAGTCAGATTTTATGTATCTGGTTCTTTAGGCATATTTACATACTAACATAATTTATTAGAGGTCAGATAATAAAATGTTTTGTATTTTCTAAATTTCTTTTACGTTTTCCAAGAACAGAAGAGAAAGTGTTTGCTCACGTAAATAAACAGGGAATAAAAATAAAATCTTAAAGAGACAAATTAATAATAATAAGTAAAAATACATGAGTTAAAAACTATACGAGTCGGGTAAAGATTATTTTTACCTCTAATATGAAAGAAAAAACACGGCAGGATAAATAAATACCTTTTATTTTTAACTCTGCGATATAATGTTCTTTTCTCCTTGTGACTTTGTTTTTCATTTGAAGTATTGGTATTAATATATAAATTTATTTTAAAAATGTAATTAAAATTTATTTACGCGGCAAACTCTTAGTTTACTAACTTCTTCAGTAACTTGTTAGTAACTCGTTAACTTCAAAAGGCCGGTTTTGATTGAATAAATTATTTACATAATTTATTCATTAAACCCTTTCTTATTTAAGCAAATTCCTAGATCCTTTTGAGCTCGTGTATTTATAATTAATTAATTTACTTTATTTTCGATCCTTTTTTTTTATTGCATTTAAATCATAAGAGGAAATCAGTTCTACCCATAACCGTTTTAGTTTCAATTTTACCTTAACATTATATATTTTGCCACTTCAGAACAAAAATTGGAAACGAAATTGTAATTATAACACAAAAAATAGATGTAAATCAAGTAGAATTAATCTATTATTACATATTACAAAATAAAAGCAACAATTTCACTAAATACAAAACCAAAATAAGTCCACAAATTTGTGTATAGCTGAGCTGTATCCAAAGTAATACATTTGCCATGAGGTAATGCAAATATTGGGTTGCAAATTTTCCATGTCATAGAAATCTCGAAGTAAGATGCGCCGTTCATGAGATAAATATTAACTGTTTAATTAATATTTTCCGCCCCTGTTTCCCTCGGGGATAATCGTAAGACTAGCAGGCAGTTGTCAAGGAAACAACTGACACCTCCTTTCCTTCCGGTATACCAGTTCGGAGAGATTAACAATGTCGTGATTATGTACTTGCAAATTTATTTTGTACTTCACTTTATATGTCACAAAATAAGGTACTTAACGATACAGTCTATTTATTGTCATATTTTATTTTCTAAATATCATATTCTATTTCTTATATATTATATTCTTTGTTTCGGTATAGTACTAAATTATACATTTGCTGCTGTGATAAGGACCGTATCTCGGCATGTTGGTCTACTGCTAATAGTCACAAGGATACGTGTTTTAATCTCAAAAGAAATTACTTGCTTAAGTATCAGATAAATTCAACGTATTTAACAGAAATTTTGTGTCTTGATAACAATAAGAATGCTAAATAGCATCTGCCTCAATAGATGTTATCTTATTATTAAATTGTTACGCAAACTTCATACGATATTTCATACGATTTCATCGATACAATAATCAGAATGGCTGAAAATTTACTCCATAGACTCATTTACGTATATGAAAACCATGGCAAAGTAATAAAAGCGAAGTAATAATTGAAATAAGGTTTCATAATTATCTTTATATAAATATTGTAGGTCCAACCAAGGCTTTATTTGAGAATTACTTTCTATCCAAACTGTGGATCAGTATAGGTAAAGTGGACAATATAATGAAATATTTAGTAAAGAAAAAAACCATAATCCAATTCCGTAAAAACTTTAAAAAAATCTCAGCATGTTAAAAACAAAATAATGGAATCAATCACTACTTTTCTTGTGGTAGAAACCCAATACATATATTCAAAAGAAACATGAAAGCATTTTGTTTTATTTCCGTTTTATGTAATTTTTTTATGGTTACCCATTTTCCGAAAACCCTAAAATAGGTGTTAATTTATTTCTATTTAAGAGCTTCAATTTTAATTATCTTTTATGTTCAATATTATTTCTTTCCAAATTTACAAAACTATCATCTCTGCTCCCGGAATTCACAAATAAACTCATCACAGATTGCTTACACTTTAGGGATTGAAATTCTGAAAATTCTGTCTTAACAAGCACTTGGAAACAGGTCAACATTGAAGTTGGCAGACATTTTATTTCTGGAAATGTTAGATAAATCAAAAACTGAAGGGTACCTTTGTTTTATATATATACCTAATTAATTATGCGTTAAAAAAGTATGAAAAAAGGTTCTCGGTTTCACCTGCATGTATTTGTATGTATGCGTATCGTCGTAATACTTGCAAGTGTATAAAACATTCAATTATTATTCTTACTTCTATATTTATGGTTCAACTGGTTAAGAGTCTACTAACTTATCAAATTGTGACCCGTGTTGATGATTTTTTCAACAAGTACACCAATATCGCTCTATAATAAATATCATAGATAAACAAAGAATGAAGTAAATGGCAAGCATATTTATATTTTTACATTTACCAAGTATAAAGTGAGTTCTTCATAATTTCATCCCGATTCTCGCCTCCTTTCGTCACGCATATACATATGTTGATATGTTTACGATATTCTCATAACCACTTAACCCATTTTGATGATTCCTTCACCCATAGAATCTTCGAATTAAAGTATAGGTTTAAGTGTCTAAAATATTAAGGTACTATTTTTATTTTAATAGTTATGGTTTAGGAACTGGTGGAGATTACGTTAATTAACCTTTAAATTGAATTATGAAACGTGTCGATACCTATTATGCGATTGTACCCATATTGCCTTATAAAATACATCAATAAGTAACAAAGAATGAAAAGAATGGACATTATAGCAGCTTTATTTAACTTTACCAATTAGTAAAACATCCATTGCTAGTAGTTTTGTTTTGCACATCGGAATCTATCTATTTCGACAGATTGTGCAGTTGTTTTAATAATTGATAGGCTTCTAAGTCTAATATTGTTGTCCCATCCAATGACTTAATTCTGCTGAGTGCTACATAGCATTGACCTTTGACCAAAATTTTACGGTCAAGGTCCATTATAGCAGCATTCATAATGGTGCCTTTTAGCTTATACACCATTATGGCACAACTTAGAATACGGACGGTCGATTACCATGTCGATTGTTTAAAATTTGATACAATACATAGAATACGATGGTCAAATGTTAAAAGTTTGGTACAACTCAATCCTTTCACTGAATTTCCAATCATATCTTTGTTTCAAATGTAATGTTTTTTGACAAAATATGCAGGTAATATCCGCAGTTGAGAAATATGTATGTGAACTATTCAACTGTTGCTTTACATATATTATTAATGTCTCGCTCATCCCAGACAGTCCGCTTCTCGTTGTTCTTCAATTTCATTGTGTCTAGACGAAAGAGAATATTCGCGTATCTAAAAAAGTTGTTGCCGAGTATGCCAATACAAATTCGACTACCCTAAATGTTCTGGGATATTCTCGTAAAGATGTAACTGTCGATGAATTTAATCAAATTTTTAGCTGACGTAGACTTAGGCGTATGTTCGCCTAAATAATTAATTCGTTTTTGAACTTGTTCCTTTCTTGTAATTCCTGTTTTACGTGTGTATTAACTCTGAGAAAATAAAGATATTTTGCATCGTTTTTCATTCTTATCATTATGAGTAGAACGAATCTGGAATTTTATGAATTTGAGAAGTTGTTTCTTTTCCTCATCCCCGTTATCTCTGTTATTTCTACTTTATTTAAATTTTTAACCACAACATAGGTTTGGTTGTTTGACAACATCTTCAGGGGACAATTTCTAAAGATTCTCAATATTTACAAATTTCCCACCTGAAGATGTTGTCATTCAATAAAATAGTAAAGAATTTAAATAAAGTAGAAATAATACAACATCACGTATATTCATTTAGTTGAGAAAAATTTAAATACGATAAGGAAAATCCACAAAGTGAATGTGATATTCAAAAAAGAAAATGCAAGTCTATATATAACAAAAAAGCAGAAATAATAAATCACAAAATGAGGTATTAAAACTGTATCAAATTGAGTTAATATGTACAAAATTACCTGTATCATAAATGTTTGAAGTTACTTCGAAGCAATATCAATTCAAAATTTTGTTCAAGAGAATAGGTTAGTTGGTAATTACGTTCATAATTTAAAAATCTTCTAACTAGTAAATAATATACATTATGTCCAAAATAAAAAAATAGACAAAAACCTTAAAATATGTTAGTTATACAAACGAATGTAAAACAACGTAGGTTAGATATGTGCCTATGCACGCGCATGCACACACACACACATCCGCGCGCGTTTATGTGTGTGTGTGTGTATGTGTGTGTAATTAAATTAATACAAAGGGAATGCATCAATTATTTACAAAAAATCGAAACAAAACCGTACATATGAAATTGGAAATGCAATGGGATACTTGCGATACCAATATTTTAAAACGTATGCATTTCAAAGACGTGCTATAATGTCAAAGACGTGCTATAGTGTCTGCCCTATGGTTTGCCCGTTCCGGTTTCTCAATCGCTGATGGTGACTTCGTGCGTTTTCGGAAACCTAGTTTATATACGCACGCAGTGCAACAGAAGATTTGGTAAAACAACAGTTATAATTGCACAGATCTTTTATAAATTAAAATTTTTACATTATGTGGGTTTGATTCAAATAAATATGATAGTAGATAATTCTGTATATATGAACATTTTAACTTAGTCTGATATAGTTTAAGTCCTTATTTTGTGCTTATTATAATTGTATTTTTATTATAAAAAGGCTTGAATTTTGCTTTTAAATATCATATCCACTTTACGAGTAGGTATAAATACTTCAAAATTGTATAAATACTTCAAAATTAATATTTTCTTTGACGTCAGTTCAATTTTAAAAAACAAGTAACATAATCTTTAAAGAAGACTCTTAAATCACCACATTTTTCTTACTTTCAACCAAATTCTAAAAAAAACAATCGATATTGTTTTTCCGTCTTCACCGCATAGCAAATAATATCAGTTCATTGCCTTTCAAAAATTTCCCTAATTTAATTTGATGATATTCGGAACGATGTATTTCTGCACATATAGAAGGAATTGTGAGCAAAAATGAAACATTGGGGTGAGAATATTAGAAGTGTACCATGTTGGCATACATTACTTTATTATAGTTAAAGCAAAATAAAGCGTAGTACTACGTTAGACAAAAAAATACGCATCAAAAACCTAATTTCAATAATATAATTACATCGATATGAAGTCAGGGTGTGTCGCTAGTTTTAATATAATAATGTCAAAGAATTTACTATGCATTAGCTTTGATGTTTCTTGGCATCGACGAGTACGTCTTCTTCAGATTTCCATTATAATCGAAAAAAATTCACCACTTTTCACGTAACATGGATTCCCAATCCTTTATTATCTATTTCATAATGAACACAGCCTTATTCGTTAGTGTACAATATTTACACCAGTAAATGTATGGTTGTAGTTGTAGGTGTTGTAGGTGTGCTAGACATAAATGCTTGCGTACTCCGTAAAGCTTTTAATTTCATAATCGTTTCTTCCATATTCTTATAATAGCCTAGTTGCGATGTTATTTCTTAACTGAAGGTATTTTGTGTTCTAACTCTGTATTTAAAGAAATTCATTTGCGTCAGAAACAAAAAATAAAGTTGACTAATACTCCTTATGAATTATATAAATTTACTGGTTATAAATTTGCTGGTAAGTGGACAATTTTATTTGAAAAACAAGCAACCTGGTGAAAATATTCCCAAAGAAAACTTTCATCGAAATAAAGCAATTTGTGAGTAACACCAATAAAAATCTCGTATTACGTCATAAACATGGTTGGACAATTGAATTATGTGTCCAGTATTATAAAAATTGTTCCAGTATTATAAAAATTTTTGGCTTCTAACACACAACGTAAAAAAATTTAAAATCTAGAAATTGACGAGAAATGGAAATGTTTATACTCTCATATGTAGATTTAATTCGCCTTACCCAACCGAGCTTGCTTAAATAATGAACATCCAAACTAGATTAAATGAGATAATTGATAATCATAAACTTAATCGTAATGCTGCAGATAAATTTAGCTGCCTATGTAACCGGAAATTGTCTTGATAAAGCAAAATTTAGTGGCTATTTATGGCATAAGTATTACCGTGACCGAACATGCACCAGTACTTAAAGTCTCGCGGAACAATTTTGAAGTGCGTATATTCGTATTTCTGTTGTCCAATTATGTGAAATATTGGGTTGGAAAACTTTTATAAATTTTTAAAGTCACAATGTAAATAAATTGTGTTGGCAAAGTTAACTTCTCATATTGTGAAAGAGTGTGACGGCATAATGACAGGGTGGCGGTCACAGGGTATTCGGGGCTTTGTATTTATAAAACTTTTTGAGACTACGTTTGACTTTTGAGTTTTACCAAAACCAAATGTAGTTTCAAAACAAAATTACAGCCAAGCGTAATCTCCCTAAAAATTATAATGTTACTCCAAATACTTTTTTCAAGGCGACTATGAACAAATAATTATATTAGTGTTTTGACCGTTCTATGTAACAAACAAAACACAATCTAAAATGGTGTTGTGAATGAGCAATCTACTTGAAATTTCAATGAAAGCTTGCTTGTATTCTTATTCCAAAACCATGATTTTTATATCGTAAGTTAGTCAATGCCACGCATGCATCATCAGTTATCTATTTTATAAAGTTGGCTTCCGATGTATGAAGCTGATATCAAACAATATTCAAATAAGGATACAAGATTTGAAAAGTATTTTGAGATTTTTATCCTTATAATATGTAGCACACTTATATATGTAAAGTCAAATATAGCAGCCGTTATCTATTATTAGGCAGTGAACGATAATTTTCTAAAGTGGCATATCCAACTGTTAATAAATTATTTAAATCTGATAGTATTGTAACCGTGATTGAAAACAACAGTGATGATGATTAAATTTAACTGTTTTTCATATAGCTTGTATAAGTTTAATTTAATTGCCTTTACTTTTTTTTTATCAAAGTTAAATACTATCTTATATGCATCAGTCGTTCAATATTTTTCTTCATTTGAATCTCTTCCACCATTACACAAAAATTAAAAAGGAATTATGTTTTAGAGCTTAAGTGGAAGATTCTGTGATTAAAATTTCGGAGAGGTTTCTAGTTATATAGATACATTAAATTATACGTAATCTTAAAAAAGGCTTTATATAATTTAATATATAGCTTTTATTTATATAATTTAGGACGGATATCGACAGAAGGAGTATACTTGTTGAGAGAGAAGTCAATACATTGTCAACGTAATGAGTCTGTTCAAAAGTGTATTTTATTCAGATAAAAGTAAAATAAATCGAGATAATGAAAGGAAATAAAATTCAGTCAACTATAAATAGTTCCATATATAATTACCGTTGTGTGGTTTAATATATTTTAATAGTCTATGTAGCAATTTTGATTAGTTTTGTCTATAATTTTACTACTTCAGTTCAAGTGGCTAATTAGACAGAAGTCAAGATTTTTTGAAAACAAAAGGTAATTAAAATTTCATTTTATATATTTTGCGACGCTAAAATTTATAACCCAAATTTGTAAAATATTGCCATACTTAAAATTAAGTGAATAATATCATAACTATAAAAAATAATTTGTCAATTCATTTTTATGTTGAAATTCCTTACGTTCCATTATGGATTATGATATCCACCAAACCGATAAAAATAATTATTTCATTAAGGATATGTTTAAAAAATACCGTAGCTCGAGAACACATAATACTAGTCGAAAACTCATTAATTATTATTAGCGACATCACTTGTTGCTGTGCCAAAACTTTAAAGTCATGCGATATATCTTGAACGCTTACATTATATTGTAAATAAAATTATAATATACGTTTTATGTTTTTTGATGACCAGTTTTATTCCATTTTTAATATTAAAACTACGCCGATGCAATAATATGAAATGTTAGTATTGTATTAGTTTTAATTCAGATTTTATCAATTGACAAAGTCAGCTAACTAGAATGGCCGTATATAACGATTTTATCATCCACATGCGGCTTTATCGGCATATATGGCAGCAATAGCTTCTCAATACTAATTCATGTTTAGTATTATTTTACCGTTTACATGTATTTTGACAGATCTCATTGATTTCTTCTTAAAAATATAACCACGTGTATGATAATTTAGGATTCAGTAATTCTAATGCCAGCTTGCTGTAAACTATTGAATCCTAGAAAACAATTATGTTTTTTAAAGAATCGTGATGTACTATCTCAATAAACCGATAATATAATACATTCATTGCTTTCATTAATGGGTACTACTTTAATGACATGTTACACCCATCTTCGGAGTAATAGGGCATCACATATCGTATACAATATAATATCATTTTACTTTAACATTTAGCCTCAAATAATAAAATCTACCATAAAACATTTATCTACCTTTCGAAAACTTTTATTACTTATTCATAGTTAAAACAGCCACGCGCCTTATTATTTTCTAGCTAGCGTTGCCTTGTTTTGAAAATTTTATTAAATTAACTGTAAGATTAATTACACATAATGTCATATATTATAAAAATTATGCAGAGAAAATTTTTAAATAAGTATACTTTGTATTAAAATGTTGAATTTAATATAATTTTTTATTTGTTCACACAGAAGCACATTTCAAAAATAATTTTCAAATTCTTCCAGACGCACAGTTCCAAAACAATATTTTTGCACTCTATAACTTTTGTTATGTTACTTTAAATATCTTTTCCCTAATATTAAATATATTTAATGTATAGACAGGTTGCAGTTTTATTAGCCTGATTTAATGCAGAAGGGTGTATGTTTTTTCGTCTTTAATATCACAACGTAATAATAGATCAAAACGATTTTTGACAAAAAAATTTTGAAAATGCGTAAAATAATATTGGATAATTCTATTACCAATATTTTTTTAAATGGAAAGATTACACGTTATAACGATGCAACGGGTCGATGCGATTTTTTTGAAAAAGAAAATCCTAGTTGAATTCTTAATGTATAGTCCTAACTATAATATCATAAAAGGAAAATGTGTTTGTTTATTTACCTTTCACATCATAGCAACATATTGACATTTTTTTTTCAAATATAACTTATCTTACAATTTGGCTTACCAGAAAATGATATAGGCAATTTTTTATACCAAAAAATTTTAAATCAAATAATATTATAATCCTAAATATTATTATAAATACGTAAACTCGTTTATTTGCCTTCTTTCACACCACAACGGAGCAACGTATCGAGCGTTTCTCCTCAGAGATAGTGGGCCGGGAAGTGTTATACGCCACATTCATCGCATCGTATTATAAATAAAAAATGTGTTTAATCTTTCACATCGCAACGGATCAAACTGTTTTTTGCACAGATACAGCGCAGAGGCAGGCCGGAAAATGACACAGACTAATTTTCATCCCAGGAAATCCCATCCCAACTAATATTATAATTCTAACCAATATTATAAATTTGAAAGTGATTTTGTTTGTCCTTTTCCTCTAAACAAAATTCCTATTTGACACAAAAAAGTACACAAACGAAACATCGAAACAACGTCACAACATTGTAACGAAGAAAAGTGATAAGAAGTAGTATGGTTACAAGGAAGACGAAGGTCTGATATATTTTTAAATATCAACATTTTTGTTGTATATACAGCCAGAATTCATAATAAACTTTACAAAAAATTAATAAAAATATAAGACTTATACGCATTCACTTACAATCGATATAAAAAGACGTGTAACTGTCACGCACGAACTGTTTGTTTTGTGCGCCCCGCATACTCGACAGTTTCTGACTTATGAGCGGCTAATAAAATCATTGGATTTCATTGGAATTAAAGTATAGTATTAGTAAAATTCATACTATAACAGTTCTGTATCCATTTTAATACCAGTTACTACACTAAGTAAATTTATTGTCTAAAGGGTCGTTCAAAGGCAACATGTCGTAAATTTTTCAAAAATGTTTATTTTATTACTAACAATTTACAATATTTATTTTTCTTTAATATTTTATATGTAAATAGAGAGGGGTATTAGGAATAAAATATAACTCCTTATATAATATCTTTATTGTGTTGGACTTGATCACAAAATAAGCCAAAAATTACAATTTTTATGGTTCACCAAATTTTTTTTCCAGTAAAAGAAAATTAAGAAAATATATTACACTTTACTTAATAAGTTTTTTCAACCATACCTACTTAGAGAAAATATTTTTGGCCCAATTAAGTATTTGGATGTTCCTTCAAAATATCATTTTAAATTGTTTTAAATATTCTTTCTAGCTGGCCAAGAAATTTTTGAATCAAATGTCCATAAATTAATCAGTTTTGGAGCAAGAAACCTCTGGCAGACAGACGGACGTTCAGACGATGTTGCCACAATAATAGGGTTCCGTTCAGATTCCTCAGGTACAAAACTGTAGAGATGTTTAAGCTGATAAAGTTAGGATTGCAACAAAGACATATGGCAATTTACTAAGTCTCCGTCAATCACTCTGTCTAATCGGGTGGACACAGTTGAGAAAGAATCAGAACAAAGCAATTGTCTGAAGTCACTTTAGTAGTTTTCTAAACTTAAATAGTGAATTCTTTTCACCGCTTATAATATTTCCAAACCCGATGTCTTTCTTTAATATTACTATTCCATTTAAATTATTGCAATATTCTTGAATTTTCTATTTATTTTTTTTCTTCTAACTTGGGTATTTCCAATTGAGAATTCCTCGGGTATTCCGTTTTTTTGTATTTATAAACCGGCCTTTTTTATTCACTCGTTTTACTTGCAGACTTATTTTCAAAATACTGTATCAGATTTTTGCGCATTAAATTTTTCTTTAGTTCGTTAGGATATCTATTTTACCAGTATATCAGATCTTTCCCTAAAAATAAAATCATAACAGAAAAAAGGCAACAGGTTAAGAGCAGAGTTGTTTCCATAAACGTTTCTTTTACAATATCAATAATGGACACTAAATGGTGGTTTTACATTTTCAAACTCAATAGGTGTTATTTAATGTAAGTTTTTACTTTCATTTTTATTTTTTTATTCTCTTAGATCTAATATAAATATATAAACTATTTTTTACGAAGTCTGACATTGAATTTAGTAACAAAGTTAATATTAAATTCTTCTATTCAGTAACGAATTTAAAAGACACTGCAACAATTTTTGGAGCAAAAATTTCTAAGTTTGTACTAACATTTACATTTTCAAAGTGAATATTAATTAAAGGGCGCTTGTTAAGTTAAATAAACCCGCAGGCACTACCAATTAAAATATATCGCTTGAGATTTTTAAAAACAATTCCCGGCTACGAAAAAGAGATCCTGTTTCGAGATAATTGTGGAAGTACTGAATGAAAATATTTAAATTAAATTAAAATCCGGTCAATGGTAATGGAAAACGTGTCGGGTGGTTCTTTTAGGTTCATTGGTAAAACTACGACAAATCTCTTATTTCCTGAACCTTATTAAATCAAAAATACTAACATTTGATAATTTAAACGCAATCTATATACACTGTTAATCATAAACTTAGAATATGATGTTATAACTTACATATGCAGAAAATCGTTAATACAGGACTAATAATCCCAGTTTATGACAAGCTCGTCATAACATCATACGTTAAACACTATTTTGATCTTGAGTTAACTTTGGTATAATCTAAAAAGATTACATTTTTCTGTAATTACATCTAGTAGCATGTCAGCTCTTGCAAGTTACATTACTCCACATAATGAATTAAATTATAAGTTTAAGGAGAATTATTATTAAATTTATTTCTAAAGCCCCAGCAAGAGCAATATTTATCGATGAATATTTTTAATTAAAATAAAATTTAGGAAACATTTTTCAAGTAATATTCTCTTCTAATATTAGGATATTAAAAAATGCACAATTTTCTACTGACATAAAATTATAATGCGTGGGAAGTTAATTTAGAAAAACCGTATTTTAACCGTAACCGTTATTTTCCGAAGATTTTTTTATCATTCTGAAGGGAAATGTATTCACACTGCGAGGGTTCCATAAATAATGCTATATACGAGACACATAGTAATTGTAATAAATGCCGTACAGATATGTAAATAATAAATTCAGTAAAATGATATAATAACCATTCCGAAGTGATTCCTGAAGCCAACATAGCGACGCCGCGTTTCATAGATAAATGTATAAAATATGAGATTATCTCTATGATTGTGGATACAAATTACAGATATCACACCAGGTGGCATATTGATAAAATTAATATTGTTAAAATTAAATAATTAGGAGAATTGTTTAAATTAATATAATTTTTGCTTATGTTTTGCTTATTTAACAATTTGTTAGTATAATTAAAAATTTTATTATTCGCTGCATAAGGAAATGTCATAAATATAGCATATATTATATATTTATGCTATATTATTGACATTTCCTTATGCTGCGAATGCTCTTTTTTTAACATCTTCTGCTCTTTCATAACTAAAAAAAACTTTCAGAGCAATATTTAACAATAGCGAACATAAGCAAAAAATTACATTAATTTAAACAATTCTCCTCATTATTTAATTTTAACAATATTAATTTTATCAATATGCCACCTGGTGTGATATCTGTAATTTGTATCCACAATCATAGAGATAATCTCATATTTTATACATTTATCTATGAAACGTGGCGTCGCTATGTAGGCTTCAGGAATCACTTCGGAATGGTTATTATATCATTTTACTGAATTTATTATTTACACATCTGTACGGCCTTTATTACAATTACTATGTGTCACGTATATAGCATTATTTATGGAACCCTCGCAGTGTGAATACATTTCACTTCAGAATGATAAAAAAATCTTCGGAAAATAACGGTTACGGTTAAAATACGGTTTTTCTCAATTAACTCCCTCTCAATTCGAAAAATCAACGTACTCGATCGCAATCCCGTGAGTTGTAGAAAATGTTTTACGCCATTGAACAGCAATTGAGAGATAACAATATAGGAATTCAATGAATACCAAAATGTTGCTCTAAAATTCTCGTCAAAAGTTGCGATGCAACTTTTGTCAATTATAAAGAGTGGATTGCAACGTAATAACATACTAGTGGTGTATGCAGTAGTCAAGATGTATAACAATTCAGAAAAAACCTAAGTCGATCATCTTATAATGGTCTAGCACTCTTACTGCAGTTAAACAGTCTGAAAAAAGATGAATGAAATCCTAAACATTGATTCATCTCATCTGGGAACCGGTGAAGATGTAAAGAATCAACGTGTGCGGGTATCTTCCTCAAGCTACGAAGTAACTAAACGCTGCCACGGGCATTTTTGTAAAAGGAAACTCATTTAAGTTTGTTTGGGTGGCTAATAGGAAAATGTATTTAAGAAAAATGAACACTCGTCAGGTCATATTATTGGCATTATCGAACAACTCAATAGAATTAACTAGAAGTTTTTTAAGAAGGTTAATTTTAATATTTAATTAGTTTGAATTAAAGCTCATCAATATCTAAGGACGGAAATAATAGATTTCCATTTGAAAATATTAAATAACAAATAATATACAATAATATTAACTGAAATATGGTTCAATTATTTTATTTATGACTCAGAGGTTTCCAATGTTCGGTAACAGGTGTTTTGGTATAATAGGGCTAGTTCTTAACTAATTTAATGGTAGTGTATCCCTCATTGCAATTCTAAAGAAATATAAAGCTACTCAGAAAAGTGGGTTTCTATCTAAGTTTCTATCAAATTCCTCACTAACAGAAGACTAAATATTATCAACATTTGGGCGGTTTGTATTTCTATAAATAGTTGCTGGAGAGTTTTTTTTTTAATTTAAATACTGTTACCTCATTAATTCAAATTTAAATATTTTAGCAGTTGGGGATTTTAACGTCACTGAAAGAGATTGGCGCACATGAAATGAATGCATTTCGCCCAAAGACAAAAAGATTTCGCATTTTTCCAAATTATTACTTGTACAAAATGATTTGAATAACTTTACACAAACATAACAGAAAATAATTTTTTTCACTTCTGTTTAAGATTTTAAATAATTTCAGCAGCTTTCCATAACTTTTTTTTAAGTTTAACGTCAAAATTTACTGCCCTATCTAATTACAAATATTTGTAACTTTTAACATCCAAATATTATCCTAGATGATTATAACCTCGGATTATATTATGGAAGTTTGCTTGTATTACTTAATTACAAACATTGTACTACTTTTCATGATAACTCATTTATAGTATAAAGTTTGCTGCCAAACTATAGAATAGGTTACAAATACACCGACTATATATCTAATACTACATCTACCTAAGCTGGTCTGGCGATTCTTTTTCATACGGATACAAGTATGTGGTTCGTGCGTAGTTTTTGCGTAAAAATCATTTTTTGGTGTTTGTCATAAGATAGTTTAAGAAAATCTTAGTGAGTAAAAACGCATGAAGCCCATTCTCTATGTTACCATTAGTGCTGCTAAGTACCTGCGTTAGTTCGCATGTTTTGACAGCCGGGTGTAACTTCAGCTCGTCAAGCCTTGTCATTCAGGTCGACTGGTTGTATTGAGCCTTCATCTTCCAGGTTCACATCTCTAGAAAAAATAAAATTCTAGATCCGTACAATATATTTTAAAACTTTTCCTTAAAAAAATTAGCAATTATGAATTATTTCACAATAAATTTCACTACTTAGTCAAAGCTTTTTTTCACCCCACTTTAATGCTTAAATCACATAATTTATTGTCTATCATTTATTTATTACAAAATCCGACACAAAATCTATTATTTTATAAAAGCGTTGATTGCAACAGAGAGTGTGTAAAATCAATCTATTTGATACCATAACCATATGTAATGGGTGTATTATTAAACAAAACTTTTTTTAATATCTTTATAAGAATGCGCGAAAAAGGTTCAATCGTTTCGTGCATTCTTAAAAAAAATATTTCTGCTTATTGTCTGGCTACATGTGACTATTCATTTATAAAAGATGGAAGAATAGATTAAATCAAACGTTGCTACACCTAAATAATATACAATACGTAAAAAGCACACGTTACATCATTTGAAAAAGGGGGAAAAAATTGTTGCCTTTTTCTCATTTCCTCCTATTTCCAAACGAATAAACGAAAGAATAAGTTAAGGGAAATACGCTTAGGTATTGTTTACTCGGCGTACGTAATTGATTTTCCGGACGAAACGAGTTCGCCTCTTTGTCGGTTATCAGTCTCTATTTTGTTAGGACATCAGCTGTCAACATGACGTAAATATTTGTATATTAGAATAGTTTTATTTGTAGCGTGGTTGGATTAAGTTGATCCTTGGATTCGAGGCATTTCTTCTAAAAGAAATGTGCTTTGGAGGATATTGTCTTTTTAAAATATAGATATTGTTGTTTTATTAAAAATATTTTACGAAATAGGACCTAATTTTAATAGGGGTAATTATTACAGATCATATACTAAACAGATGGTCAATTTCAAGTAATTATGCTAGCGAGTTAGCACTGTCGCGTTTCCAAGTATTAAAAATTTCTAATATTTCCTTAATGCATAGACTAATAAAGTTGGAGCTTCGTTAGTGTACTTCCGTACTTCGTTAGTGTACAGAACAGGACGGAGTAGTTTTCCTACATTTTTGGTTATAAAATACGTACATTGAAATTAAAAACTTTATTATCAAAAAATTCGCCGGTGCAAGCGCCACAACTAAGAAGAACTAACTAAAAATTTAATAGCCACATACAAACGCAATGAATGAAAATTTCTATTTTACAAACGTATTCGCCGCTTTTTGATATCAATTGGATGATAAAGAAACTAGATTGAACCAATAAAATAATATCCTAACACTTTCAATTGTAAAATGAATATTCATAATATCGACCATTAACTCTCTTTCTCTCTCTACTCTATGTTGCACTATAACTCTAAGAGTTTTTAACACCCATTCATTCATTTAACCCAATATTAACATTAGGGTTTAAGTTATTCATAATTTTCAAAGTGAAAAAATATCCATATTCTAAATATTTAGGGCGACCAGAGCGAGCCCTATCTATCAGTATCCCACAACCCATGCAGTTTTGTGGTTCACTTTATGACAAAACTTTCACATCTCTAGATTTGAAATTTAACATAACAGTTTAAAGTCATGTCTAGATTTGTTATCTTTGGTTATTTTTGTATTTAAACCTTTTACTGAATTATGAAAAAATACGAAACAACGATGCGTAATACTAGCATATGGTTACTAGCTCCATCTGTTATAACGTTACGAAATTAATAGAGCATACATGCAGAAGTTTCATATTTTTAGAATGTTTAATAACAAAATCGAAATCTCATTTCGCGTTACCAACTTTTCTACTGTTCAGATTTATTAATTCTATACCTACAATAATATGATCGTTACGTGAAATTGAATCGACTTACATTTAAAAAAAATCAATCAACTTATGAGTAAATTTAACCACCTTCCGCTGTTGAAATTTTTTTTAACATCTGTAATAAAATAGTTTTAAACATTTTATATTTGTTGTTGTCACAGCAAAGTACTACGATGGCTTACTTTATCTGGTCGTAAAGAACGAGATAATAACCGTTCTTTTATATCTGATTCAAAAGAACGTCAGAAAAGAATTCGAAATGCTCAATTATATTCTTATCGAAAAAATGCTCATTTTTTTAATATGCCGCTAACTTACAACCAGAAAAAAATGGAACTGACACATTGCAACTTATATCTTTCTCGTTTGTTTGATATTGAACTAAAATGGACTTTGTATTCTTTGTCACAAATTTTAAGCAAAAATACAATGAATGAATTTTCCGTAGACAACAACATGGATTTTGGACCACAACAAGGTGTTTTAAAAAACATACTAATTACAATACATAAGTCGCAAGATTTAATATTAAAGTAGTCGTAGATATTGGAGAAAAATAAATTTTTGTTGGTTTAACATATCTCGCGTTTTCAAGAATAAAAACATCAGCAGGATTAACATTAAATAAAAGATTTTTCTATGATGGATTATATATATTACAAATTCACATATGTTAAAATGTAGGAGGCGAGAAGAAATTCTTATGCGGAATTCAAGGTGTTACTTAAATGAAAATTGTTAAAGGAGTAACTATTGTTTCTTCAACGGTAACTAATATATCATAATTTTTCCTAACTGTATTGTAAAAAGAATATTTAAACATTTCCAAATTTTTATTTTGTTTTTTTTTTATAATTGTTACATGACAGATTATCCGATTTTGCAATATTTACAATTAGTATACATTAATATAGTGATTTCTAAAGTTGTATCTACGTACTTATAATTTTATGGATATTACACAAACTGGTTATATGACCATGCTTTTAAATGTGTAATCAACCAGAGGTCATGCTTTGGATGGTGTCGGAACCATCGCACTTCTTAGGTTGTTTAATAGAGATATCGTCCATATGAGTCCAAAGTAAGACAGAAGCGCGACAGTCCCAACTGCACCCTAAAAGCATTATTGTAATGGACGCGTATTAATTAACTCGCGAGCCCTCACAAAGCCATGCTTTTGCCAGTATGTAACAATACCCCAATGTAAATTATCGACACTACTTTATAAAAAATCAAATACAAAAAGCATAATTTGTAAATATCATAATGATTCCTATCTAAATATTCCAAAAAAAAGCAAATCTAACCTCATGAGTTAACTAATCTTAAATGATTTTTTTGAAAATTATTTTATAAATAATCTTTTATTTATTGGCTACATCTAGTACACCTCTAGATGAACAAATCGTTTGGTTGTAGTAACGATTTATTTTTATATTTTAAATCAATATAGCTATGTTGTATATTAAAATCTCATTTTCGCGATCTTTTGTTTTAATCAGAAACTTACACACAACCCGACCTAACACACGTGCAGCATTTGGTATCTGTCGCATCTATAGAACCTTGATAGTAAGATTTGTGCGTTTTTCCAATTTAATTTGTCTTATCCTCTTCCCACATAGCTGTAAGTAAGATATTTATATCACGTCAAGATTTTTAAATATACACACAAGAAATTTTGAAATTATATTTTATGTGGCGACTAGTTAATAACCCGTTTATGTTGTGTTTATCTAATTTGTTAAACATTGTCTTAGTTTTAAAATATTGCCAAGAAAATGTAAGTTAAGTCCAAATAACTTTTTATATGTTCGTGGTAAATTTAGCCCAACAAAGACAAAGAGACCACGCAATAAAATGGGTGTAATTCCAATACGTCCATATCATTGTAATGGATCAAGATATAAAGTGGGTTTCTGGAGTAGTATGTAAAAATTGTAGAACTATATTAACCAATTGGGCTTCAGAAAACAAAGAAATACTAATAATTCGGAGTTTCAATTTTATAAAAAAACTACATATCACATTGTGGACTGTTAGATTTGCCTCACAAAGAAGCACATACAATAATACAATAGCGTGATATAGCGTCGGTCACAAAACCATTCTGAGTTCTAATCGTGCTACTTACCCATCATTTCCCAGTAGTTTTAGTGGATAAAATGAACCAGAGTACGTGGAGAATTAAATTGACAACCTTTTTCAAAGTCAGAACATTATGATGATGATGATCTTCATGGAGGAGCGTTTAAGGATGTTGAACAACAATTGATTTCAAAGAGTGAATTAAATGACCTCGTGAGAGACTTGCAGCTATCAAAATATATGTTGAAATTGCTTGCTTCGTGTTTTCGGCAATGGAATTTAGCTTACCTTTTGATATTCGAATGACTACCGTAGACGGAGTGATCAATAAACTGAGTATTTTGAGCCAAATAATGAATGTATGTATTACCGTGACGTTTCTGGTCTTCTCAATTCTATGACCCAGTCTTACATTTCTGAAGAATGATGTTTGTTATATTAAGTTTTGTAGTTTTATTTTCTGATATGTCTATCGAAGAATAAGCACAAATATCGATCATTAACACAGACATCATTGACAATGATATTGCAATCATTAACAGTATGAATTTATTTGATATTAAATATCTTGGCTCAACTCGTGATGGCTTGTCGTTACTTGTATTCAATATATATATATATATATATATATATTTATATATATATATATATATATATATATATATATATATATATACATATATATATATACATTTTTTTTCTCTTAATTTATCCGGTCATAGTCGTTTCTATTAGAAACTGTTTCATTTAGATACCTAAAAGGAAGGAATAGGCGAAAATGGCATGACGGTAAAGAAATACAATGGGGTTTTTTTTAAACCCTGGCATACCTAAGAATTTGAAAAACGAAACAATTTTAACGACTGACATTTAGGGAAGAGAAAAAAATTCAATGCAATTTGTATACAAGGCAGGAAACAAAAAAACTTATTTCAATAACGTACTTACGTTGAGCTTATATGTTAATTATTAATTTCTTCTTATTATTTAGCTTTTATGCTTTTTCTTTTTATTTTTGTCCGTTTGAATTATACTCAAAAATTTATTATCCTGTAAATTCCTGAATTATTGGTTTTAGTCTCTATAATGAGAGTCCGATATTAGTAGTAATTAAGATTCTTGCAAGTATATTAGAGAAAAGATACTGAAAACAAAATACTTTTAAAAGTAGCACATAATAAAAGTTTGAAAGCACTCATTCTACGTGAATAATCATCTTAGCAGTAACTATATAAACTACATAAAATGTTATTCAACTGTTTTACCTTGAATAATATTTCTTGATAACTTAATCTATGATTTAATTAGTCCAGTCAAATGTTAGTTTTGCTCTGCATTTTTAGTAAGCGGGGTTTGTCTTCTCAATTCTATGACCCAGTCTTACATTTCTGAAGAATGATGTTTGTTATATTAAGTTTTGTAGTTTTATTTTCTGATATGTCTATCGAAGAATAAGCACAAATATCGATCATTAACACAGACATCATTGACAATGATATTGCAATCATTAACAGTATGAATTTATTTGATATTAAATATCTTGGCTCAACTCGTGATGGCTTGTCGTTACTTGTATTCAATATGGTACACATATATGTATGTATAAATATCACAAAATTTTTATGAGTTTTGTGACCTATAAGTACAGTAGATTAAAATTGTATAATATTACTATTTTATATATTACTTTTCTATTTTAAAAAGTTCATTTAATTTAATTAACTTTCATGTAGTTATGCATGAAAGTTAATTCAGTATTTACTAGGCAATATGACTAATTTATAAAATTCTTTTCTCCGTATAGTATAAATATTTTAAATTTATTTTTCTGGTTAAATAAACAGAAACTGCATACCCAAATAATTAGATTTACTAGTGTGTCCCTAATCTTCAACTTAACGACATATACATTGTTAAGCAAACTTACAATTAGACTTTAAAATAAACTTCAGCAACATTATCAATAGCTTTAATCAAGCTATCATCAATTAAGGTAAAACAAATATCTATTACAAAAACTTTAAGCATGTATTTATAGTGGAGCAATATGTTAATTTGGCAAATAATAGGCCATCCAGGAAACCAAGTTATTCAACGTTTTAAACCTCTGTCAAAGTGTTACTAATAAAATATAAAAACAAATTTAATAACGAGATAACGTTTTCATACAGACAGTTTTTTATATTTTATACAATTGATGTATATTTTTTTCTCATAGAGTAACAGCAATTATTAAAAGCAATTTATAAACCGACTTCAACTTTGCTTCCAACCCTCCAAAACTTTTATCATTGTCACATCCATATATAACGAGAATAACTAGTTTAAGCGGTCCCGTCTAATGAATAGTTAATTCACCCCTAAGGCGTAGTTATGTTTTGTTACTTATGTAATATTTTATTCCATTAGTACCAAAACGCAAATAGTTCGAACGCATTATCCATCAATAGTTTTAGCCTATGACTTTTTGTTCGCGTGGAATATAGTGATGTAGACGATATGTCAATCGAAGCTACTATTTATCTGTGCTCCAATATTTTTAAAATACAGATTTTATAATCACGTTTTTAATAGCGCTTTAAAGCTATAAAAACGCTTTACCTATCTTTGGTTTTCCTCTATAGATAATAAATTAAAATAGTAATAATATAAAAATTAGCACCTTATATTTTTGGTCTGGAAAAATTACGATGTAGTTTGTTTATAACTTTAAAATAAAGAAAATTGAAACGAAGACACAGCATGTCATACATTTTTTTTGCATATTTTTTGGTTTCTCTGACTAGTAAATTCCTAATTATTGATTAAATGTGGAAAAGTTGTTACTTAAGTTTGTAAATAATTTAATTTACAACAAAAAATTGTATATAATTTTTTCAAAATGTAAGTTATAACTAATTAAACCCTTTTTTTAAAATGGCAATCAAATAGAGATTTTCGCCTTGAAAAAAACCCCGCTTACTAAAAATGCAGAGCAAAACTAACATTTGACTGGACTAATTAAATCATAGATTAAGTTATCAAGAAATATTATTCAAGGTAAAACAGTTGAATAACATTTTATGTAGTTTATATAGTTACTGCTAAGATGATTATTCACGTAGAATGAGTGCTTTCAAACTTTTATTATGTGCTACTTTTAAAAGTATTTTGTTTTCAGTATCTTTTCTCTAATATACTTGCAAGAATCTTAATTACTACTAATATCGGACTCTCATTATAGAGACTAAAACCAATAATTCAGGAATTTACAGGATAATAAATTTTTGAGTATAATTCAAACGGACAAAAATAAAAAGAAAAAGCATAAAAGCTAAATAATAAGAAGAAATTAATAATTAACATATAAGCTCAACGTAAGTACGTTATTGAAATAAGTTTTTTTGTTTCCTGCCTTGTATACAAATTGCATTGAATTTTTTTCTCTTCCCTAAATGTCAGTCGTTAAAATTGTTTCGTTTTTCAAATTCTTAGGTATGCCAGGGTTTAAAAAAAACCCCATTGTATTTCTTTACCGTCATGCCATTTTCGCCTATTCCTTCCTTTTAGGTATCTAAATGAAACAGTTTCTAATAGAAACGACTATGACCGGATAAATTAAGAGAAAAAAAATGTATATATATATATGTATATATATATATATATATATATATATATATATATATATATATATAAATATATATATATATATATATATATATATATATAAATTAATCTTAAAAACGTTCAATTTTCCCCTTCAATATATTGATCTACAAAAATGACAAAAAAATATACTTCCTTTCTTCTTATCATTGTGAAAAATCCTTATCAATAATTATATATTCATATAATCTTTCGAAATTAAAATATTTAAAGATTTACATATTCCATTTTCATTTAATACTACCAAGTATCATACCCTGTAAACAAACAATTACATATTTTGGCACAATATTGACTTCAAATGATGCCGTTTTTAAACCATAAAAATGTGTTCTTTTCTCGTATCCACTTTTATTAGGGTTTTTTTATTAAATAATTCATTATGTTGTTTTTAGAGAAATCTAAACTAAGAAGTTATCGTACCATATATATATATATATATATATATATATATATATATATATATATAATAAGTGTATATGTGCGTGGGCTCGCGCATGCCCTTGTGGACGCGCGCACGCGCTCAAGCGATAAATAATTTAAACGAATAGATCCCGTGAAAAGAAAGTGTTGGACTGTAGCAAAATAGTATTCTTACCCAATATCAATATAAATATATAAAATTACTTGTGGGTTTCCTTTTGATTTTCTTTAATACGTAAGAAAATTAACTTATATTTGATATGTCACTTTTATTATATTTTATTACATTTTCAGTTTATATATACTTATACAAACATATATAAATATATATATATATATATATATATATATATATATATATATATATATATATATATGTATATATATATATATATATATATATATATATATATATATATATATATATATTATCCTTATTTTAATCTTGATAAATAACGCAGAAAGTTTAAAGAAATAGAAAAAAAAATATAATGAATTTGACAACTTGTTTCAATATTCAAATTATTGATTGAAAAAAAAACGAATGACGAAAGTAAAACTCTAGATTCACCATATCTGCAAACCGTTTTCTTTATATCCTTATTCACTTCTGCTCGTCTTTTTTAATACTACATGAGATAATAACTGAATTTCTTCCAGTGCTTGTTTCGTCATGTATATATTAAAACTTCGCATACATTATGTCAAGGTTCAATTTAAAAACAACAAAAAAGCATATGTTATGAAAATTCAGATAAGGAGTAATTCATCTTGAAGTGTTTTGAACAATTTATAAGTATTATTTTCCTAATAAAAAAAACATATAAAAATTCCGAAAGAAAGAGTAATTTCATATAATATTAAATAATGCAGAAAGTTATTACAAAGTAATCACAAATACTTAATTTTTGAGTAACATTTAAAATATTTTTTTAAAAAACAAACTAATGTATAAAAATACACGGAATACATTAATATTTCACATAAAAAATGCACTTTACACATATACAATTATATAACAATGAATTTAGGCTTCTACACCGATATCCAAAGATGTTGGAATGCTAGCACCGGCGAAGCCGACCTTTTGCCGGTATCTCTAAGAAATAGTAATACAAAACATATTATAACTAGTACAGAATATATTCGCAGAAAATATTCATCATAAATCTATCTAATACATCGTATATCAACATTAACAATGTTTATTCAGCCATGCCGCGGGGCTTATTAAATTACATTGCTTCAGATAGGAATATTTTGACATCGTTTAATTTAAAAGTAATATTTTCTTTCGCCATATATAATTTCTTTTGCGTTCAGATCACTTTGATTTTGTTTATTCTACAGTGGTCTGACTTGTCATTTTTTAATTTTGGTCTCTAATAGTTTAGAGACCAATATCGAAACATAACAAGTCAGTGCACCTCGCGGATTAAACGTTATTACGTTGATAAATGTAGCATGCAAACGTTGTATATACATTTTAGACATAAGTTTCCATACTTGGATATACAATTAACAAAAAATATAATTGATCTCCTGAATTTATATGCCTTTGGGTAAGTAGTCTGTACCTCGTGAACATATAAATAATGAATGTCACAAATGGAACATTAGCTGTGCGCTCGGATTAATTCAGATTTGTTAGTCCTACATACATTTATATATGCAATAGGTAGAGAGGGAAATAATTACATAGATCCGCTTTGGTTGTCCTAAAAACAAAATTAAATACATACATACAAAATGAAATAAATAAAAACAAAACAAAATAATTTAGTTTTACCAAACATACATATCCGAATGGATAAAAAAGTTTATTACCCCGCAAAATTCATAAGCACAATTCGGAATGTTTATCCCATAAACTGACAATTTTATGAAAAACGGACGAAAGTACGGTTTTAAACGAATATTATTAACCAAGTCTCAAGCTGTATTGACCATAAAATGGGTATTATATATCTTCTCTTTTTAATATCTGTTTAATTTTTTTTTCAGATTTTTTCAGTAGTGTAAAAATTAATATAGGTATATTAATTTGAAATAAATATTTAATTATTTTTTGAAAAATTTGAGATGAGGTAAAGATTACATTTCCCGCGCCATTGACATACATATATTAATTTTTAAATTACTTTTATGAAATTACAAACGTGGATATATGTTTCTTTTACAGAATAATATTTCAATTATTATATTAGTTTCAGCTTAGTACACTATGTTGCGCATAATGCGTTTTCTTTTTACAAGACTATAAAAATGCGTCACAACGAATCACTGCGAATGCACTATAATGTATATGCATACAATCAAGGCTGCGTTACGGCCCCTGGCCACGTCTTGGCATCCGGCGTAATTAGCGCAGAGTAATTCCGTATGACATGGCCTGTCCGATGAAATGGCCAACCGAAAAAATTTACTGCCTTTGCTCTAGATATTGTAAGCTAAGATTGGTGACCGATTACTACTCTTACGTGTATGTTACGGTATACGTTATTTTATTGAAAAAAAACTTCAAAGATTCAATTTACCTCAGATTTTTTTAGTACGTTGGTATTTTATGTCGTAATGTTGATATTTCTAAAACTAATTATGCTTTTATTGTCTTTTTACTGAATACAATAACTTGTCGATAACATAACTTCATATCGAATTCTTGAGAACCCTACACTAGATCAGGAAGAACTACCACCAATAATACCTTTATCATCAAGATCTAATAACGATGCTCACAAAAAATACCGGAAAAATACACGCCTTCTAAGTATCTGACTGTCACGTGCCCTATTGTAAAACTACTTACTAACGTTAGGAAACGGTTCGAGCAAGTAATAAAAGTAATTACATCTCTGGATTAAATTAAATACCAAGAATATGAAGTAAAAATACCAAGAATATGAAGAAAAAACTTAACAATAAAAAGCAAAAAATTCAATATTAGATTAAAGTTCTGAGGAAAAAGAAATGATAGAATTTATCAGTGAAAATACCGGCCCCGAATATAATATACACTTGCGTGGGATGCGGCGAAAATCACTAAGAGACTGAAAAAATAGAAAATTAGCTCGAACATATTTTTTGAAAATTATGACTATGATAATTGTACTCCGTTCAACAATTATTGCAATCTTTGTGGGAAGAAAATGAAGAAACAAGAAAGGAAAAGAAAAACTTACACAATTAAATAGAAAAAAGTAACAAAAAAGGCAAAGAGAAGAAATTCCCCAGAAATTAAATGACCAGCTTATCCTTACATAAGCGGCCAATTTACAAGGGATATTAACATTAAAATCTTTTCTGATGTTTTGGAAATAAATATATATAACATTAAGTATAATCAATGTAAATATACATCAAAATAAGAGTAAAAGCTCAGTTTTCATTAAAACATTATCCTAAAATACGTATATAATTTGTAGGCTACACTGGAAAATATTATAGCACCAACACTTATTTGAAAAGAAAATAACATGTCACAATGTTTGTTTAGTTATCTATACGCCAAAAATATCTGGATATAATGCAAACAAATCTAGAAATATAGCAGTGTAATTATCGCTATCTCACTCTAACGCCTTATAAAATTAATGACTAGCATATATGCTCTAGGCTTTTTCAGCGTCAATATTTCAATTATTTTCACGAAATGTTTGAAACTCCTACTAATTTTGTACAAAATATGGAAAGTTGTCCATTTTACCATGTAAAATTTTGAAATTCGTGTCAGTAAAATAATTATGTAACACTTGTACTTATAACATTTTTTATAGTAAAACTTTCTGATGTTATTGTTTTATGTATATAGTTTTATAATACTCTGGGTGTAATTCAATAAATTTTATAAATAGTCGTTAGCTGATCGAATATAAATTCGTGCCAACCATATTTTAACTCCCAAATTGAATTGTTTACAAAATTTCTCCCTTAAATTTGAATGGGCTGTAGTCACAAACGCCTTATTTTATTAGTTCGTATTCACACAAACCGTAAAAAGGTCGGAAAAAGAAACGCCCTCACGTTTGCACCTTTAATATTCTCTTTATTTTGTATGTCAGAGTGGGAGTGTAGTCTCCCTTAAGATATTGTCGCTGAGTAAACATTTACGATTCGTTTTGTTGAAGAGTTTTATTGCGGAACAAGGAACAATCGTATTTCCCTGGCAGAAAATAGCATTTTTCTAATGAGAATACAATGCCATGTTCCAATATACGTATTGTCACGCGAAGAAGATTAATGGCAACATAACTTATAAGGTGACACATTTAAGTGTATATAATTTGAAATTTGAATTGGATTATCTTAATGCGAAGTCTTTTAATTGAGCGTTTTTAAAATTGTTAATTGTTAAATAAATATAAGTTGTGTATATTAATAACAGCGAATGTCAATATATCTATCGAATGTCTAGGTCTAAATGCATACAATATCTACAGGATAAAATTTAAATAATATTTACACTGCAAAAATTCTATATTGATACAATGAATTTGAACAAGATTGAAGTCATATTCAGCTCACAGGTCATATCAAGACCGGGTATCATTAGTATATTTAGCATATAAATTGTACGAAGAGCTTGTCTAGACAGAAACTCACATGGGAATTAGGCTATGCAGGGCAGCTCACAGTCGGGCTGATAAATTTTAAGCAAGCAATGGAACTGAATATTACTCAACGAGCAATTTAATCTGAATCAAATTAAAAATTTCGAAGGAGAAGCTAATATAGATTTTAAAGTGGTCAAAAGTAATCGACGTAGCTCTAAATATTAGCAAACTGAAAAAGCAAAATGCAGGTCATATCTGCCGAAGAACAAATGGCCGATATATAGACGAGATCACAAGTGAAGATCACGAACCTCGAAGGTTAGTAGGGATAGCCCTCCATCAATTGGACGGACCATCTAAAGAAGTCGGCGTGAAGTGACTATGTGAAAGGCGGTGGACAAAGTATAGCTGCGTACCTTGGGAAAGGCATTTGTCCGGCAGTTAATCAGATGGTAAAAGCTAACAGTGGTGATGATGACGATAAGAATACTTACATAAGGCTCATGAAAAATGTGAAGAATAATTTTTATACTAAATTTCTGTATTGAAAAGAAAACCTGTCATTTCATCATACCGGTCTTACCATACCAGTCTTACAGTTTTAAACGTTTTAGTTCTAAGTGTATAACATTATGTAAGCACGATTTATAACGAGATCATAATGAGCAAAATATAATTTTGTTCATTGCGACTCCATATACACGTATGGAAATGGGGGCGATTGTTTTTCCCGCATCCCGTTGAATGAAATATTATTAGACAGGGCTTTTAAAATAAAATTCAGAAGTTATTTTACATTTTGTCTTTTAATAAAAATTGAAGTATCGCTTGCCATTTTTCATTTTTTATTCCTATTTACGAAATATTCAGTTTCAAAGTAACGTGTGATATCCAACCCCCCGGTATAATTTTAAAGTCATGGCTTTTTAAGCTTCTCAGATAATGGAGCATCATTTGAGAGATCTTTTGAAATTATAATAAGGTGTTATTTTTCATTTTTCTTTTTTAATCACGGTTTCCAAAAATTTAGTTTCAAATAATGTGCCATGTTCTGCCCCACGCCAAAATTTTTCAACTATGGGTTCGCGTTTTATACTTTTAATATATCATCACATTTTATGCTTTAGTAAATCGCGAATAAAATTGCCACTTTCCATTAAATTGAATATTTTTTAAATATTAAAAATTTTTTCATATGAAAATCTTAATAGATATGTGGCAAAATATTTTAAAAAATCAAAGAAAATTCATATTATAACCCATTTAAACTGAGACCTATTTTTTGCATATATTAATCGGAATATTATTTTATAGATAATTAAAATAAATTAAAGTTCCGTTGGTGAATTTATATTTTTAGGCTCCATTTTTAAAATGTTTCACTTTAAATTGATGAGCCCGTTGCAAAGTCTCAATACATTGAATTTGATTACAATGATTGTATTTTACTATGTTTCTATTGATTTTTTTTTATTGTATTGAATTTGATTATTATTATATTAAAAAATTAAGGCAATAATTTAATGGAAACCCATGTCTCAAGAAGTATTAACGCAATGATTGAATACGACATCTACTCATAATAATGTATGGAAAAATTATAAACTTATGGTCCAGAATATAATAAAAAAGGCATACCTAATCTTTTCCCTCATTTTCAAGGGTTAAACCAGTTGGATCGTTACTATAATATTAGTTTAGGTGTTTTGAAGTAATTTCCTTGTCATCCTGTACTACGTCATGGAATTTAATGGATGGAGTGAATATAACTTGAAAACACTATCTCGTTGGCGATAGGTTTTTTTCCTTTGCCTCCTCTGTTATCAATTTTTATTAGATTTAGGGCCAAATTTCAACATTTTCCCATTATGTGGTCAATGTGGGCAGATGATGGATAAACAAAACTTTATCTGGAGTTGAGGGAAGATGAAAGACATATCGTCTTTGGCAAACAAATATCGTAACTGGCAAACATGTATATTTAAAGACTAAAAGTTTATTTACAATTACAGTTATAATATAAGCAAGTGTATCACAATCTTTTTTCTTATATTCGCAAAAATAATAATAATGTTTATGTGGTATTTACATTAGGTGATATTGACTAGTTTTATTTTCTTGGTAACAAGCTTGCCAGTAATATTAATTTTCACAACTAAAATATATTGACTGACGTTTTTACTACAGGCCTAAAAACATTAGGAATTTCGCAAGAAAATTCCCTACTTCTTTGGTTTAAACATATGATCTAAAAACAGTAGAACCAAATTATGTAATGTAACTTTTATATAATGGCGTTTGTAGAGGTAATTATGGTTATAGAAAGAATCTAAAAATAATAAATAGAATGGTGCAGCAAATCGTGACTTTCTTGTTAAAATAGAAACAAATTTCTAATCAGAGAGGCCTCTTCAATGATACTCCACGTGCATACTTGAAAACCTTTTCAAAATATAAATCTAAATTATTTTAAATACCATTTTTACTTTTGAGTCATCCCTGTCTCTTATATGCATTTTAAATATTCATCTGATTTTGTTTAAAAGATAGAAGCCTCTGGCGATAAAGAATAAAAAAAACGAGTTATTGAGCTTGAAAAAAACTTTAAGGATTTAATAAAATCAGTCGTTATATTATAAAAAATAGCAGTAACACTCGATTTAACTAAAATCCGTAATCTGGTAATAAATTATTACAAAAATCAAAATGTCCGAATTTCCGACATTTATAACATTTAAAAATGAACAAAGTTTTATTTTTGGTGAATATGAATAATGAAATTTGTGATTTCAAGTCTCAAAATAATATCAAAATTTTAATCACTTCAATTTTTAATTTAAACATACTACTTAGATTGAAAAACTTGGACGAATAAGTTATATATATATATATAAGTTCAAAATTACTTCCAAATTACATATGAAAACCAATTTTTTTGTGCTTTAAGTTCAGCCTTGAAAACAGATGAACAATTATTTTATAAACAGATATTACAAATCTTTAATTCAGTTTAATAATTCAATATAATATGTGATGATATATAATTAGATTGTGAAACAAAATTAGTTCTTGGCTTGTGTCTCACAACAACGGTAATTAGAAGTCATTGAAAATCATTTTTAAAAAATTTTGATTTAACCTTTGTTTAAATTGGTTAGAAGTGCAAATATTTGAAAAAAATATTTAGCTGATGTAAATACTCATTCTGAGTGCAGACGGGTTGGAAAAACAGACTAAAATATTATGAGTTTTTACTCGATGCTTTCCTTATTTATCACTATTTTGAAATAGTGCCAACTTATGAATAGGAGTCATAATAAGAATGGTGGAGTCAACACTGGTATGAAGCTAGGATCAGCGATATCTTCTAATATTATCCCAGGAAATCCCAGCCATTCAAAAAGCCTAGAAATTGAATTTTCCAATTTAAGACTTTTGTTACGATTTTTGATATTCGGCTAATTGATGAAAATAAAATTGTTTGGTAATTTTACACTGTTTATATTTAGTTTTATTAATAAGTTCTGTCTATATTTAATAGTTAGCCAATTAGAACAAAAAATATCGTTTAAAAATTAATATAAATTTACAAATTTATATAGCGTGTATTTTCAAGAATTAAATGAACGGGAATTTCAACGGAAACTGAAAGAAAGAAAAACTAACTTCCAAAAAAATTCTTTTTATGCAGCACTGTAAAGTTTGACATAATTATTATGTACCCATACTAAATGCATTGAAATCCTTACTGACAGCGATTTCTAAGTATTAAAAATTATGAGTTTTCCGTTGGAGTCGGCGCCAACTCCAAACAAAAAGAAAAAGTAGTGAGGTTGTGGTCAAACGAATCTTGCAAATTATTACATTTTTATACTTGATCATTTTTATTGTGACCTTGTAAATAAAAAAATTACAATTGTTCAAATCTATTCATATGATCCAGAGCAATGGATTTTAGAAAATCCTCCATATTTGGGGTCGGTAATATAAAAATAAATGTTAATTCAATAAAAGAAAATTATTCCTCGTATTAAAAATAGAGGGGTAAGTACTTCTTAGTTCATTTTGAGTTTCATTGCCGTGTTTATTTGCCATTTCTGATAATAACTTTTATAGTATAATCCACGTAATTGATTTTTTGATTTGCAAACCACAGCAGTTAAGTCAACTTATCCAGTCAATACGGGTTGCCTTCAAGTCATATCTCTCCACTTAATCTTAGCATAACGGTATAATATGAACTAAAGAAAACCAATCGTAGGGCATACTTATAATCGACTGACAACAAAAGGGCTGCCAGAAAGAACCGTGGCGAGTACTCCAGGGCAATGAACGCGTTAGCACCAGCGTACGTGGGGGCAGAAATTTTTCAGTCATTGCGATATGAAATTTAAAAACCATGCTTACTAAAATGTGATCCCAAAAATCTAGCATCCTGACATTTTTGAGGTGATAGTTTTCCAATTCTAAACATAATGTGTCAGAGGATGGGTATACATACATGATAATATATGGAGAAATCAAATGAATAACCCGCTGTTAGGCGTTTTAATTGCAAACGTATTAGCTTAATTTGAAAACAATGAGAAAAGAAAGACTAATTAGATCAATCATATATGAGAAACCTCAAATATTTGGTCATTAAAATGTTATTGACAATTCAAAATTTGCCAGTATTTAACAACTTTATACACACACACACACACACACACATATATATATATATATATATATATACACATAAATATATATATATATATATATATATATATGTGTGTGTATGTGTGTGTGTGTGTGTTTGTATTAGTTCAGAGATTGAACAATAGATCCATATAAAATTTGATACATAAGTTTGCTTCCATTAGAACATAATCTACAAACATTAATTTGGCTTCGTTTTATAGTGTTTCAGTTAAAATTCCTTCCCTTAAAATAACAATAACTAGTAAAAAAAAAAATAACGCACTATACTGCTTTATTTGGTGATCAGTTATTATAACAATAACCTAATTTTTGCACTTGCTAAAATTTCCTGAAATAGTCATATATTTTTTCTAAGAAAACATCAAAATTTCACAGGTATTTCAATTTGAATTCAATGGTATAATAACAATTAAGTTAATTGTGAAAGTAAATTTTAAACGTTTTTTGGACATAGTGCCAGTAGCTTCTCTGTCATCGCTGCGGTATGTGCCCACGGTTGTGATTCTTGGCCACTCGTCGAACGCGGTTGGGATGGCATTATGGTTGACTGTAAAATATTGCTCTCGTAGCGATAAGTTACAATATGTAACATCCCTGTGCATTAAAATACATAAAAAATAAATAAATAAGTTGGATTTCAAATAGTCAATAATTTTGCAAAAATTTGGAGGGAATAAGGAAAAAATATCACTTTATCCCCGGGATCTGGAATTTGAAATGTTTGCTTATATCAAATATTGAAACATGTCAGCTTCAACATTGTCGGCACCTTTTTCAATTTGTGGGTATAAATGTCTAGTGAATCAGTTTTCTTATTCAGCACCTTCTAATTCACCCGAATACGGTAGACAAAGGTTTATATATTTCACAGGCTATTTATATATGTACTTGAGTTAGGTTGTTCCCTCGTACGACTAAACTAATATAGTGATTTCAATAAATAAAGTATCATTGGATTCATTTTGAACTAGAGAGTGTTCTACGGTATATAACCTAATAATTTCCATAGGCTTTTTTATTTCACAAACATCCTTGTAACTAATGTTAAAGGAAAAACAGTTCGTATTTAACCTTGCCAGTAATTGGTAAATGTTTAAGTTACATAAAGAAGCGATTAGATTGAAATACAAATTTCAATCGAATCGCTTCTATTTTCTATTTTTATTACCTATTTAGCGTTATTAAAAATACCACTCACTTCTTAGGTTATTCCATTCAATAAACTCACGTCTATTTGTTTCGTTACATGCATTAAGTATATAAATATGTACATAAATGAATATCTCCCAAAATTATGTTTTTTTTAATTTGAGATGAAACAAAATATTTGTTACTCAGAATAAGATTTTTATCGTATGATTAGTTCATACTTAAATAGGACCGAAAACAAGTGAACGTGGCAGTGTAGCTACACCACATGTCAAGCACATAAATATAAATTATGTGTCCGTACATGCGTGCGCACGGAAACAATATATTAATAATAATATTACAATAATAGCACTGGCTGTTTTCACCAAGTATGTTTTATTTTCATAGCGTGTTTACATTAGTTATTGTATTTGATTTTCACATTATGGCCTCAAACATTTAGTCTTTTTAACAAACAGGAAAAACTAGTGTGATATAGAGACAAAAATAATTATTTACTTTTTTAAACTGAAGATCGACAAAGTTTATAATCAAGAAATATGTGACGATTCAACGAATAAGATAAAGTTTTTGAAAGGTCAAATAAGTGAATAAAAAATAAATTCCCAACTTGACCCGCATCAGAAGTCGTCTTCAATAACGTTTTATAAAACTTTACGCTCTCAATATCGACTTTGATAAATGTCGGTCCCAGGAGTTTTATAACTTCATAATTATGAATTTATATGAAGTAAAGCTTCGCTAGCCTTGAAAAGAGGCTTTTCCGAGTGACAGCTTATAAATCCTTTTTTTATTATATAAAATCGACTGGCTTTAAATATATACATTTAATTTCCAAGGTATAAAACCCTTTATATTTAACAAAGTACATGTTAAAAGTTATAAATTTCTATGTTAATATTTATGTCATATATAAAATAAGTTTGTATGGAAAATAACATATTGCAATAATTTTTTAAATCTGAAGAGCTTATTTTTAACATTATACAAAATTAAATTGAAATTTTGTTTTGCAAAATTATGTTAATAATTCGATAAAAATAATTGAAAAAGAACATATAATACCATATATGATTTATCCCAAAAAATTGATTTTGACATCGGATTAATGGTTTTAATGCTGCTGTTTATAAACAGTTTAATAAGGCTATTTTTCTCTAAAATATTCTAAATATAATGTTGAATCGGGCTCACTGCTCATCATACATAAAACACTGTTTATGTACAAACAAATTTTTTTTAGATTAAATTCAATAGGCTCTTATAAATAAAATTTTTAAAAGGGGAGAGAGAAAAGATAAATAAATGAGAAAAAGAGAAAGATATAATATGAGGTAGGGAGAGAAAGGGGGTATACCCTAGATTACATTTCGTGTAACTAGTAATTAAAAAATACATGATCACTCTAAATAAATTGAAAAAAAAATCCAATATTCAGATTTTGATAATACGAAATCTAACTGCCAAAATATCGGACCATTAACAAACAGATGAATTAGATGAATTCCAGTTTGAATTAGACCAAGAATTTCTCTGAATATCAATTTCAAGAAAATTAGTTTAACTGGATTTTGACATTCTTGTTCCCTATCTCTACTTTGAATAACACAATTTTACTTCTACCTAAATTGACTCCTATATTATGACGAAAATAGCAATAAAATATCCATTAATAAATTCCATAAATTTGACTTTTAAGGACGAATTGCTAGATTAGTGTTAATAAACAATAATGTGAGAAACGGAAACTGATAGTGACACGGAAATAGGTCAGTTTTAATTCTGTAGCTAGGACTTTAAAAATATATTAAATCGATTTGTGAATCATAGGTATTTAATAAATGAATATTTTTGTTATATAATATATATATATATAAAATTATTTATAAAAAAGACACAAAAAGGAAAATAAATCTATACGCAAAATTTTCTTTTGAACATAATCGACACCCATTCCAATAAATTTCATTGCTTTAAGGTTAGTGTAGATAATTTGGCGTTATATAAATTATATTCCTAATTTTCACATATACTTTATAAAAGGTTTGCATGTACGTTATTTTTGTAACAAAAATACGAAGAAAATATATGAAAAAGCAATGTCGGTATCTGGAGTAGAAACGTAATTCTCATTGTCGTCACTGAAGATAAAATGCTCAATTTAATGTTCCTCTAACACAAGAGACCGGGAAAATAATTTGGCTTGCGAAAAACGGAGAGCCATTAACTGAAAAACTTTTATTCCAGCCATTTCTCTCATGGATTTACGTGACTAATTGTGATTCTCCTTCTGGAAAAAAGTTATGGTTTTTAAATATATAAGGAGTTTAAATGCTAAGTGATGCATAATTGGCAGATTTAATAATATTTTAGTTTCCTGTAATGTCCTCAAAGATTGAAAACCAATATTTTGTTTATCAATAATCGAGTGATCATATTTGTTTAAAAGTTATTTCAATGCCACGAATTCATTTATTAATGCATCAAATGATGCTTTGCATCAATAGACGTATATTGAAAAAAGGATATTGGAACATTTTAAAGTAGAATTGTTTTCAAAATAATATTTATACGATCAAAATCAGCGAAAAAATTATTATCTAATGTTATACAGCATTACATATTTATGCTTTATCTATATTTTGCATATAACAAAATTCAATAAAAAATATTATCATTATACCCGCTTGGCGTACGTGCATAAAAAAATCGTCAAAATAATATAAAGAAACCTTCATACGCCTTAGTAAATACTAAATTTATATACTAAATACTTGCTGTGCCGGCGCAATTTTGATTGCATGAAATTCAGTATGAGAAAGCCGTTAGAAACTTGTTTGTGCTTTTTTGTACTTTTTTCAGTCAGAACTTTATAAGCATAATTTTTACTAAAAACGCTAACAGATGGGTTTGGCAGTACCACATTGTAATATATCGGTAACCATAAAGATTGGCTAAAAGTGCTAATAGATTTCGTCGGCAGTACCAATAGCGTAATATTCACTAATCCAAGGTGTTTTTTAAACCTGTAATATCCAGATAAAAAATATTCCATATGTTACTCGAGGGCATAAACTATTACTACACTAAAATTTTATCCAACTTCGTGAAGTAAATTTCGTGTGCTGAAGAACAAATTAAAAAACAAACAGAAAAACAGACAAAAATTTCATAAACAAATTTTTTGGTTCCTAGTATCATTCGACACGCTGAATATTTATTCTACCCTAAATATTAATTTTTCTGGTTTCTACTGTCATTCTACACCCTAAATATACTCTTCTACATATTTTCCATATACAAAGTTTAGTCTGTTACAATTTCATTGTATGTATCCATAATATTTACACTTGAAATAAACGAATAAATAGATATGTGGATTCCAGCAGCTTTGATGTATACTATAGAAAATACACATAATTGAAATATAGAAAAGATGTACTCACGAAAAAGACAACCGAATCATACATTACATTACAGATGAGCGAGAACGATACAGGTACATACGGAATAACACCTTTGTATGGTGGAAAATGGGCAAATTAGGGATTATGAAATAAAAACCAATTTATATTTTGGTTTTTATTTCATACCAATATAACATTACCATTTACTAATAAAAGAAGATTACGACCACATTTTTTTTTATTTCATAAAAAATTTCAGCGTTTTTTCTTTGACAACGTCTTATTTAAAAAAAATAACCTATATGAACTTCGACTTTTTTTCATTCCATTTGAGAAAATAACTATGGAATCATTCTGTATTTAAATCTACTTTCTTGATTATACATTTCCCAAATATCTAAATCGTAATATATTCCCCAGTATAAATTTAGCAATCTGAAAAAATGGGTACATGAAATATGTAAATAAAAATGGTTTGTTTTAAATAATCTAAAGAGAGAAGTAGATATTTAATTAAAAATGTTCTATCCGAAAAACGTGGTAGTTGTTTAATACTTTCAAAACAAAATTAGGGTATACCTAATGAATGATAAAACAAATTAGGCGTAGAAAGATTGAAATGTAGATTTAAGAAGGGGGCTTGTATCAGATGTTATGGAAATTTTCATTGACGCTACACCATTCTTCTACTTACTACAACCGGTTCAGAAATTAAGTGCTTTACTCAGTAATGCACTTAATTTCTGTTATGAAATGCTTTGATTTTTTGTTTATTGCTTGACAAGATTAATAAAAATTTTCCTTTTTAACCGACTTCAAAAAAGAAGGAAGTTCTCAATTCGTCGGAACCTTTTTTATATGCGTTCAGCGATAATTCTTTACCCAGTAAACCCGCCTCTATGATTCTTTTTTAAACTTTCAAATTTTCACTTTTAAATATTCAGAAAAAATTATTACACTCTGCCGAATTAAATGGTGGCCCATTATCAGAGAATAATTCAACTGGGATACCATGTCTACTAAAAATACTTTTAAAACAAACAATTACTGTTTTGGCGTTATTACTTGTCCTTGATATTAATTCAATATAATTAGAGTAATAATCTTGTACTTCTATGTATTTCTTAAGTTTATAATCTATAAAATCAACACCAACTTTTTCCCATGGAACTAATGTAATATCATGTGGAAGAAATAGTTTTGGAGCATTTGAATGTCTATATGACAGGCAAGTATGACACGACTGAACAATGTTTTTTATATCAGTTGATATAAATGGCCAAAATACATGTCCTCTAGCAAACGCTTTTGTGACCACTAAATCAAATCTATAATGCCAATATTCATGCAAATCTTTGTAAATTTGAGTTTTACTTGACGGCCATCCTTTTTACAGTATTTTTTAAAAAATCTGCGGACTTTCATCTTCATTAGAGCCTTTGATTAACCACTGTAGACGTTCTGAAGAGACTGGTAATGACTTAATTAGTAAATTTACATGCACAATGACATCGTCATCTAATTCATGTGAACTTGTTTCAGAAAGTTCTGCTCTTAACAAGGTATAAGCAATGTAC
The DNA here is from genome assembly GCA_039881145.1 of Druceiella hillmani. NCBI lineage: Eukaryota > Metazoa > Arthropoda > Insecta > Lepidoptera > Hepialidae > Druceiella > Druceiella hillmani. The sequence continues at coordinate 20,893,107 of JAYKKI010000012.1, forward strand.
AAGTGACTACCTTTCTTGTAAACTACATTTAGACTATAGGGTTGTATTTTTAACATCATTCTTTGAAGACGTGTTAGAACTTTGACTAAAAACTTTTAAACAATGTTGTTAAAAGCATGATCTGTCTCTACAGTTACAGTTTGTCTATATATAAATTAATGGAACTTGGTGCAGGCAAAAACTATTGAATAGAGTTATTTATCTATCTGAGACATTCTTTTTTATGTATCTGTTAAAGTTTTTGAAGCATAATATACAGGATGCTGATTTTGCAACAACACTGCTCCGACAGCACTGCTATTAGCATCACTTTGTAGGACTAGGCGCAGGCGAAAACTACTGAATAGAGTTCTTTCTCTATCTGAGCCATTCTTTGTTTTGTATCTGTTAAAGTTTTTGAAGCATAATATAAAGATGTTGATTTTGCAACAACACTGCTCCGACAGCACTGCTACTAGCATCACTTTGTAGGACAATATGATCATGAACTTTAAAATGTAAAACAGTTAGCAGTCTATTGCCAATCTGTATTTAATGATTGGCGTAAATTTTCTGTCTCGTCTGCCATATTTTTATTAAAGGGACTTAAATAATTAAGCATGCCTAGAAATATCTTTATATCTTTTAGACAGGTAGGAGAGGATATCTCTTTGATTGCTCTGATTTTGTCCGGATCAGCTGTGATTCCGTCTGCTGAAAAGAAATGTCCCATGTATTTATTACTCTACTTGGCAAATGTACATTTTTCTTTATTAAATTTGACATTATATTCCTTTGCTCTTTTAAATACTATATTAAGACGCTCATTATGCTCTTGTAATGTTTGACCGCTTACTAAAATATCATCACTATATACTGCCACCCCTGGTATGTCACCAAACATTTCAGTCATAGTTCTGTGAAAATACTCAGGAGCACAGTTGACTTCATATGGAAGACGTATGAAGTGGTATCGCCCAAAAGGTGTATTAAAAATTGTGAGGTAAAAACTCTTCTCACTTAATTTACACATCCAAAATCCACTACTTGCATCCACGGTGGAGTAAAATCTTGCACCAGCTACCTTAGCGGGGACCATGTCTACTGACGGAATAAGATAATGAGTTCTATTAATTGCCTGATTTAAATTACGGGGGTCTAGACATACTTTTAATTGACCATGTTTCTTTTCTACTTAAAATTAAAGAACTCACCCATTCAGTAGGCTCTGTGACCTTAATAATGACATCTACTTTCTCTATCTTCTGAAGTTCTTGTTGAAGTCTATGATGTAATGCAAATGGTAACTTCCTCGGAGCATCGACTTTTGGCTGAACCTTAGGATTTATACTTATGTGACCCTCACCAGAAAGACAACCAAGACCGGTAAAAACATAATTATTACATTCAACAAGTTTATTTAAATTTATATTTTGTGACTGACTTGCCTGTAATGCTCTGTGACTGAATTTTTGTGACTTTATGACATATGACTTGACTTGAATTTGACTCATTTTGACTTATTTTAAAAAACAATTGACTAATATTACTTTCTGAAGTTCGCATGTTTGTAGTGTCTACATAAAAAACTTTTTTTAATTAGTCCAATTTCTGAGCAAGTAAGTTTACCTAGTACAGTTGGAGAATTCATATTTGCAATTATAAAATTAATTTCTTTTCTCATATAGGAGTCATTAAATTAGAATTTACACTTTAAGTTTTCTTGACCTACTACCTCTAAACTATTACCAGTGTATGATTTAATTTTTACATCAGTTTTAGACAATAAATTGTTATTATTGAGTGAATCATAAATATTTTTTGACATAATATTGACATCACTGCCAGTATCAATAATACAATTTATTTGTGAATTATTTATATGTAAACTAATTATCGATTCACTTGACAACGACTTGGGTGACTGAATATGACCTATAAACATTTCATTTTGTTATGACTGTACTTGTTGTATAATATTACCTAACCGTACATATTACACTGACTTAGACTTAATTGACCGACAACAGACTGCAAAGTGACCCATTTTTCTACATTTTCTTTACTTTATACCTAATGCTGGACACTTATGACGATGCACCTGACCACACCTTGTACAAATATTCTTTTCTGACCGTTGACTATGTTGACTGACGTTCCTTGAGTTAGACTGATCATGAACGTGACTGACTCTTATTATACAAGACTGAAATTTGTTCTGCTGCCAATTCATCCGTTTGATGTCTGGAAGGAAACATGGCTTTTGCCATCTCTAATGCCTTATCAATATCCAGTTTATGTTCAAGCAATAATTTTTCTCTAATACAGTTGTATTTTTGATGCATGTTGCATATGAACATTATTTTGATTAGGCGTTCCTGCAGCTATCACAGTTTTGTGACCTTAATTTTAATCTGCAAGCAAAGTCGTACCTTTGTATGTGAACAAATTATGACATTCATAAGTGAGGTTAGCTTTTGGGGCGATGTGATTTTGAAATAACTCTATAAGTTCGTCGTATTTAACGTTATCCTCGTTTTTTCCAAATGTATTGAATACATCCACGCCCTTCTCACCAATAATATGTGAAAATAAAGCTACTTTTCTGTCATCACTGTTTTTTACCCAGGCCAGACGCACGTAAATAAAATTTAAATGACTGCACCCATTTTTTCCATTGTTGAGCCAAGTTACCATTCATCACCATGGGCTGCGGACGGGATATTCCAAACAGTTTCTTGGGCTTTTGACTTTCTTGAGATATGACGCCGACTTTTCACACCACAATTTCACAATGACTATACGACACAGATTACGAACCCAATTACTGACACCATGTATTTTGTGTGTGTATTATATAAATAATAATACTAGACTTGACGTAGATTTGATTTATTATTACACTTTTGATATATATTACAGAGATACAATTAGTAATGGTTAGGATGCCATCTTCACGCATGTATGCCTTATTGACTAGCGATATGCCATGACAATAGGGACCTCATATACTTATAACAAAAATGAATAATGGTACTACTTAACGGATGTTAGTAAATCAATCGTGATTGAAGATATTGGCTACTGGTAGTTATTACTTTGCAAAATAATTACATTATGACCATAGCAAAGTCTTATGATACATTCTGGAGATGAACAATGAAACTCCTTGTCAAATGAAACTCCTAGGCATATCAAACATATTTCAAGATATTTTCTACTGGGAGTCTTTAATTTGCAAAATAACTGCACCATCGACTAAGTCAGGGTCTGATGATGAGTTTTGTTGAATAATGTAATTTCTTAATAGATTGTAATAAATACATCGTAAAACAATATATTTGCAACTGGTTAGTTAATACTTTGGTTATTACTGCAAAATCTAAAATTGATTTTCGGATATGGAGAAAGGATCTCCCCAATTGGTAGTTGTTACTTTGCAAAATCTGATCTTAAACTTCGGATATGGAGAACGGAACTCGTCTACGGCAAACAACTAACCACTGGAGGCTACTACTACCGCTATATTTCTGTGTGTTCTTGATTACCAACTTTAGACAAAGCAGAAATTATCTACGTACTAAGTTTCGCCCGTAAGTTTTAATAATTATACAATATTCTAAGGAAGAAATTAATTAATTATTAATTGAATGTTTATTATAGTATGTGATTAATATTATTAATAACTAAAAATTGTAAAATAAGATATCTTTTAAAACTATATTGTCAATTAAATTTAATTATAAATTTGTTTAAGTTGATCGACAGTGCTGGCAACGACTTCTAAAATAAGTAACTTACCTATTTTGAGTTAATTATTTTTTACTTTTTAACACTTAATTTTTTTTAAATCAGTTTTTAAAAGATATTTTATTATTCTTGAATCACTCGTCTAACTTGGATGGCATTTACAAGAATAACAAGAATAATTTTGATGATTTACTGGGAAAAATATAGTCATATATTGGAAAAAAATAAGGTAACAAATTATTTTAATAAAAAAGGCAATTCCTTTCAAGCAACGTCCACATTAATTCTTTTATTTCTTGCATCTTGCATTCTTTTATTTCTTTTATCTGTATTTTAAACAAATTTATAAGAAAAAGACTTGTTGATATTCAGACATCAGACCAATTATATTAGGTGAAACCTGGTTATTAAAAAAGTTAAAGTGTCAAGGTATTTCTAAATATAACTATTTTTAATATTTAAGCATCTAATCCTCGTCCTCTATCTTCATCTTAAATAATGGTAATTAATGCTTTGTTAAATAATAAATTTTTTTTACTTAAAATAAACGGAAAAAATTAAAACTTAGTCAAAATAATCGTTAGGTTTTAACTTTATTAACGGTTTTTTGAGGTAACAATTATACAAATTCATTTACATTTCTACACGACACTAAAATTTTGTGTCACATTTTTCAAAGCATTTGCTTACTTTAAAAATTTTTCAGATATAAGAAAATTATTAGTAACAAGAAGATATTGAATGATATTACTAAAATAAAAAGATTTTGTTGTAGAATAATACACTACTTATTCAGAATCCACAATTTTTTATTTGCACTTCGATCTGCTTAAGCGTACGTCACTTGGAGAAAAAGCTTTTACGTGATAGTCAGCAGACAAGATTCTCGAACAAAATATATGTAATATATTATATTTAACATAAAAATGGCCATTTTGATATTAAGTATCAACTTCTTCAATTTTCTCAAAAATAAATTTATTATTTTCTTTATTAGTTTATAACAACATTAAGTAATACAAAATATACTCACGAAGATTTCTTACCCGATGATAAATTTAATTGACATCTTCGACAACTCGTCGCGAAAATAAAAAAAAATTCTGCCAGCGCTAAACTCAAGTCGACACTTTCAAACTCAATATTATTTACAAGAATGTTAGACAAGCTAGCTAAATGAATCGCCGAAGATGTTTAAAAAGTTTTCCTGGTTCAAACAGGGAGATTCGATCTTGACACGCTTCTCTAGGTTGAGAGAAAATATTTAAATATAATTAAAATCAGATCGGGTGTAATCAAAGTTTATTGATAACAATTAAAAATAGCTATTTTGAAAACAAATAACTAATACTAAATTAAAAACATTTGACAAGATCTCTTTGAAAGTCTTTCACATAAAAGATTGTTTGCAGTCCTAAAGAAGTAATAATCAGATCTAGCAATATCGCAAAAATAAGATGGATGTACCAGGGGGGCACAGTTTTTGAAGATATGTTTTTTTAGTAAATGAAATTTTGTTTTCTAATTCGTTTGATAACTACTGATAGTAAATTAATCGTAGATTACTCCCAAATGCGTAGAGTGAGATATATTCCCTATTTTCTCTTTTCACTAATCATTTAGTTTCTCCTAATCGATTTTCGTTTTAATATTAATCATTTTAATAAACTCAAAAACAAATATTAACTCAAAAAATTTTTGAATATTAACTCAAAAAGTAGAAGAATACGTGCTTGATATAGATTTTAATTTATTTTCGTTAATTCAATGTATTTCAAAAATTAGCATTAAATTTAATTTACCGAGCGTATGTCAGCCTGTCTCTATTTAATAATGATGTGGAACTTTTCCTTTCTAATTTGATCATGGAAAATAAAAAGCAAGTCCGTTTATCTAAACAAAATTCTCCGATTTTAATAAATCAATGGTTTGAAAATTATGCATAATTTTATATTCATAAATTATTTAATTTTACATAAATAGTTTCTTTTCATATATTTGTTTCACTTTTGTGGTAGTGTTTTTCTCTGATTATATAGTTTTAATTCGGTATGTACTCCATGCAGCGAAGATATTTTAGGAAAAATATATTTTATAAAATTTCCGTAATATACTTGACCAAAGTACTGTGCCTCATAATAACGTGAAGCATATGTAATATAATCTACTCTAACCAAATATCACCGGTGTTAATCCAATATGAACTTACTTAGCCCTACTAAACCCGAAATCCTAACATAATCCCACCTAACTTAACCCAATACAATCTTTCCCATCTAATATTTTCCTAGATCAGTTTAGGAACGCAACATAAACCTCTTTTACCTAAGTTTACTAAATATAATCCAACCTAGCCCCATAACATACCCCATAATACAATTTAATTCTGCGTCACACAACATATCGCATCTTAAACTAGTTTAATTCAATCTAATCCAACCGAACCCAATCTAATTCAATCTATCCCAACTTTACGTAACTTGATCCACAATAATCCAACCTATTCAAAATTAATCTAGATGAATAGTTATTTTGATTTAAAACCATTTTGCTGACTTGAGGCTTGGAAAATATATTGCGTCGCGGTATGTTGGTCTCGCCGGAGCCCAAGTTCGATTCCCGACTGCTCGTGAAGTGGAGCATGATTGATGTTCATGTTAGCTGGAAGAGATTGCTCTCATTTGAATAAGCCTTCTATAAGTACACCAATGAAAATGTTCCAGTCTGGAACATGTTTTGATCGTCACAGTTATGGAATTTTTAAAAAAAATGTGCATTAACCCTCTACTACCAAATTGAGTTATCACGGATATAATCCAACTGAAATTTATTTATATCTTATTTTGAGATTTAAATAGAATCGCCGTAATATTTTGAACAATTTCAATTTATCAGTTTTAATTCCACACTGTTGATCTTACAACCTTCGTACTAATAATATGATTACACTTCTTTTAAATAATATTTTACAAAAAGTACCATAAAACATAATCTGTACTATAAGCAGCAATTCAATAGAAGTTGAATTTAAGTCAATTTACTAGCTTTTATGTGATATCCAAACAAACAAATAGATGAATAAAACATGCAAGCAAAAAGTGACTTAGAAAGTATCCAAAAGGAACGAATAATGTTGATTGGGCCCAAAAATCTAGAAATAGTTACATTTAAATAAATGCGGTATTTTTTGTGTGATACCCGAATAAACAAGCGGACAGAGAAGCGCATATAGTATATTGAACCACTTATATCAGAAACATCTTTTAAATAAAGATTAACCTCTGTTTTGTGTGTTTAATTTTGTTATAGTATAAATACGTGTAAATATATTATTTACTTTACTGTGTGAAGTATGGCAATGTTTTCAGCGTACACTATTTTAAATTCTTTGTTATGTGGGGTTACACCATAGTTCCTAATTTTGATAAATAAGGAGAGAAATCAATCAATCAATATTCCAGTACCGAGACAACGCTTTCACTTCTGAAAATGAGAAGTATTTCTTCGAAGGAAATGAACCGCGGCATTGCCATAATCAAAATATAAACCTTATTTTCAGTTTGTCTCATCTTAGCTTACTTTGATTTACCTTCCTTAATGATTATTGACGATTGGTTGACTGTATATATACTGTATATTTACTTCTAAATCACTTCATTCTCCATATAAGAAAAATTATTTCTATGTATACATTTAAACAGAATAGATAAAACATCAAGTAGCGTTAAGTAATTGTGCCAAATCGGATAAAATATAAGCGGGTCATTCATATGTAACGCAATATCACTTGTGAAATTAACAAAAAAAATATTAGGCGTAGTTGTACTTCATTATCATTTAGAATTAATCGAAAAGTTATGTCCATCTTTACACAGTTGAAAGGACTTTTCCGAATAATTATTGTTGTATGCATGCCATTCTTAATGCGTTTATTGTTGGATTTTTATTGATATTATTAAAGACATGTAACATTACTTAATGGTCGATACACTAGCACTTTATATTTATTAGAAGGGGTTCGTCGAATCAATAACTATCACTTTTTGAAATATGTATATATATATATATATATATATTGGTTTATCCTTATGATAACTCTTAGAATGCGAGATAGATATTTTAATTTCCCTACTTTGAACAGATTACAAAAACCATATAGTCCATTGGATAGAGCTTTTGAGTTGTAGCGCTAAATTAAATGTGAAGAACAATAAAATGTTTGCTAAAATATTTCATTTTTCAAAGTGTTAATAAGTTATTTTACTGCTATTTCAAGAATCAAAAAAATGCGAAGAATTTCTTTTCACAGCCACTTTCCTTTCATGTGGGTTAACAAAGGCTAAATCTAAATGAGAATAAGTAGAGATTTAGTTTAGGTGTTTACTTTAAATGAAAAAAATTTAAAGACCACAAAAATATTTTTTAAATGATTCAAAACTTCAAATTGAAAATTAAAAAACCAAGTAAAAGTTTATACTAGATATCAACGTCCCATTATACCAGTTATTTCAAGTAATTTTTTCAATTATTCTCTTTCTAACAAAATATTAAAATATATTAAAGATAATTTGTCAATCAACTTTGTCAAAATTTGTTTTTTTTTCTAATCTTTTTTTGCATTTATATATGTGAGTAGTAGTATATAGTGAGTAGCGATTCAAAATTTGGTACGATTTCATGTATATAATAATATAAATTTGCTACGGTAGCGAGTTAGTGAATTTAGTAATGATTTATTAGATTTACTAATTCTATGTTACCGAGTCCGCTATAGATTGAAAGCTTTAAAATATACTCGCTTTGCTGCTCGAAATATTATTTTAATATTTTGGTAAGTGCGATGAATGACTATTAAAAAAATCAATCCCGTTAATTAAAAATTATTTTACAAATGGTCCCACATGCAGTATGTATAAACGATGTATTCATTGGTCGATACAAATCTGTTGAGAATTTGTATATTAGTAAATATAAGAAACCAAGTATAAACGATATTTTGTTTGAAGTTGCCTAAAAATGATGAAGGTGATGAAGAAACGAGGAAATTAAAGAGAAGGGGCAAATATAAAAAGGATAATTTCAAATGTATTCGAGAATTGAATTTACGGTCTGAAATAACCTAGATTAAATTCATTTAATTTCAATCCAGGAAACAAGCATTTGAGTATTAAAAAATGTGAAAAGATTGATGCATAATTAATTCGCAATAAGTTAATTGAACACTATCGTAGTGATTGATGATATACTCATAATTTATGTAAAATAAATTAAGTGCTATAAGTTTTTGTAAATTTACAAAATTTTTCAGTCTTGATAACATTTCTACGTATAGGTGTTGAAAAAATTTATACGGATTTATAAACTCTAGGAATTTATTTAATTTTTACGGATTTATATTTTCTTTTTTTACTAATTGCAACTCTTATATTCAAGATGCCGACATGTAATCTGCCATCAGTAAGAATGTTAAAATGAATCAGTCAATCCAAAACAATCACAACCACGATTGATTGCCCTAATTCCTATTTCAATCAAAAATACATGTGAACATAAAGTTTGTCAAGATATATTTTTCTGAAAAGTAATTTCAAAAAAATATATCTTAGTCATATTTTCTTTTGGGAAAAATTTAAAACCGTCTCTACCCGTTATTTATCCAAACTTATTTCTATTAATAAAAAAATTCGGATACTTTTGAATGGCAAATATAATTAAAAGGAAGAATATATTTGAAATGATTCAAATATTAAACTTCTTTAAAGGACAAAATGCGCATCCCTGAATATAGCTGCAGATTTTATTAAAACTGTAAACAAATTCGATTTAAAAAACAAACTTTCAAGTAGGTCGTTAATGTCCAATTTTCAAATAAAAAGAGAAAAAAGTAAAAGGAGAAAATCTACTTATGTTTTACTCAGCGCAGGTAACTGATATTTTATGGATTTATACTCAGGTATTCGTAATGTTGTTTTCATTTCCTTGAAAACTCGTCAGCCGATCTAACGCTAGTGTTTTTACTTTACATTGGATTTATTATTAATTTGCGTTGTTACTTAAAACTTAAAAAAAAAACTTTAAAAAAAACTTCAAAACTTAAAAAAAATTGTAAAAGTAAGGAGAACGTTAATAATTTGTATTACGTTGTTTTCATAAAACCAATATTAATACGTGAGATAATTTAGCGAGCAGCTTGAGGTTGATTGCCGTAATTCTTCTCAATATTGAAGTTCATTTACAGTAGTTATCGTAATGTGTAGTGATCACTGGTTTTGTTATTGTCCAAACCTAGTATGAGAAATCATTACACTGGATAGCTCAGAAAATTTTGCTTACAAACAGTAGCAAAACTGTTATTAAGAGCATTAGCCTCCGAATAGTAAAATTGATCACAACACAGAGCATATTGAGTTCCCAATTATTTGATTTTTATTTCGATATTTTAAGTTCCACGTTTGCTGAAACGTCATTTGCTGTCTATTTAATTATTATTTTTTTTTCCCATAATTCTTGTTCGTTTCGTATTCCATGTTGTATCGTATATATATATATATATATATATATATATATATATATATATATATATATATATATATATATACATATATACACATAAATATATATATATATATATATATATATATATAAGTATATGGCGCGTAACTGACAAGAACTACTTATTTGCTTTAATAATATATTTTATGAAAACGACCATGACTCGTATTTATTTTGGAGCGTAATAATAAAGCGCTTAATATTCTTGAGTTTGACTTTCAAAAGATGAACATGACAAAGTGGCTGTAACTTAAAAGAGTTCATGCATCGGCTGAGAGTTTAAAGAGAAATTTTAAAAAAGTATAAAAGAGTAAAATATTAGAATGGACTTTTTCAACCAAATTCTATATGGATAGTTTTAAGAAAAATTAGATTGTTGAATGCTGTCTTAAATGTTCTGCGACTAATCATTTAAAAAAATATGAAAGTTTAAAAAAACATTCAGTTTAATTTAAACCAGGACAATACTTTACCACCTGAGCTTAAAATAAATGTATAACAAATATTTATTTGGAATAATACCTCATGGACTTCACTGAAATAGGTAATAAATTTTCAGTTTTTTACGCTAACCAAAACTGACATGTAAATTATTCAAATGAAAAATCCAAACGTAAAAATTGAAGCGGTATTTGCATTTTAAATACACACGGATGTTACTTTCCAATTAGACCAGTTTTTAAAACTATTAGTATTAATGGAAATCCGATTTGCATTAAAATCTTGTGCTGTTAAAATGTCAATTTTACAATTCTTTAAAGTTACAATGACATTAATGGTAAAATACCCTTTTAAAACATCCAACATTTTGAAATTAAAAATACATACCTTTAAAATTTAAAACATTTTTAAGAAACGTCGATATGCTTTTTAAAGTAGAAGTTTCTCTAAAATAAAAAATAGGTATTATTTCATAATGCAAGTAATCATAAATCCTTTTCTTTTGAATTTTATTTCATATTAACTTTATGGGGAAGGTTTGCACTTATCTGCAATTATATAATCATATGATTTAGGTAGTCATAATTGAGCCAAATATTTGTATATAATTTTGTGGTAAATATCCAAAAGATCATTTACTGTATTTTAACTAATCACTACAAAACATTGTAATAAGAGAAGAATGTGCTCAGAAAGTATACTTTTTCTTCGTTTATCCAAATTAATTATTGACGTAACGAAATCTGAACTCGAAAGCACTCGAATCTCGAATGAACAGAAAAAAAAATTAATGAATATATTAATTAAGCTTAAAATAACACAAATAATTCATTAGTGTTTAAACATAGGGGAAAATGTTCAAAAAATATATGGTTTAAAATTTTTTTTAAAAATACTTTTTATTAAGTACTATCGACAGTCCCAATATTAACAAAATTGAACAAGATTAAATATTGAATTGACAAATTTATGTAATTGGTTTGATGTAATAGTAATCTTTTATTTTGGTTTACCTATTTGCCCTGAATCAATTGGAGTGTAAATTACGATTTTTTTTGAAGAAATAAAAATAAATAATTAAACATTCTGCTCTTTTTACATTCCGCTATTTTTATAATTTTTCTTATAAATCAAGAGATAAGAAACAATAAGCTTGTAAATAACTCACTTGAATATTCGTGTCTTCGTAGAGATGTTTCAAACATATTATTTAGTCACTATTTTAACGAACTAATTTCAATAGTTAATTTATAATAAATAAAATAATAGTTTACTTTATTCACAAATAAATGAAACTACGTGATGTAGTATTATTTCTTCTTTCTTTAAGTTCTTTAGCACGCCCAAGGTTTTGTACATTTGCGTTGTACCGTCTCATAGAATAACATCAACTTAATTTATTACCCTCCCTAAAATACTTGCATATTATAAATCTTTTGGAAGTTGGAAAAACTACACCGCTCTCCTACAATAAACTCATTAACACATAAGCAATGGGAAACCCGCAAAACCCGGCTTTCGAAATTGTTTTATGTAATATATAAATGCTGTTGGAATTTCGTAATAGTTATTCTTTGCTAAAAGCCCACCTGCAGATATTATAATTCAACGAAACCTATGTCGTGGTAAAGAACTTAAAGAAAGTATAATAATACTACATCACGTAGTTTCATTTCATTTTGAATAATGAATTTCTATAAAATTAACGCCAAATATATTCAGTAGTTTCATTTATTTTAAAAACGTTTATACACTTTACAGCTTTGTGTAATTAGCAGGACGGATGCAAAAAATATGCAATTTTTTAGAAAGAACATCTGCGCTAATAGGTCAGGAATATTTTTAAACATTAGAAAAATCGTGTTGTTAAACTTACACACTATTTAGCAGTTCATTAAAACATTTATTTAAAATTATGGAAGAAATTGTCTTATCTCTAATAAGGTTTTAATTCACTTAGAGGATGTGAGATGGCGTGGTTGACCGGAAATAGATTTCCTCTCCGGTATTACACATTTTGCTTATCTTTCAATAGTTTTCTTAATAATATCCAGATATTGATACAGAACGATACGACAATGATTTACCCTCTTTGACCTTTATTTATAAAGATAATATGAGAAGTGATGTATTTAATTAAATTCGTGATAAACGGATATTGCATTTTAAATTCTCAATATTTCTTAATAGTAATTTGCACAATTCTGTCTTACTTCAGATTATTTGAAAATTTGCAGCCTGGTTAAGCAATTTCGGACACGACATGAAAGCAGTCTTCTTGGCCAATAATATTATGAAATTTAAATATTATGCTACTGAAATTATGTACCACTTTTAGTGTCAAGTTAGTTCGATTCAAAGACCCTATAAAGTATTTTAGATTAATATCTACCGGTAATTCTAATGTTGAATTATTTAATTTTTTCAATCCATATGAAGAAAAGTAAAATCGTATTTTATAGGTAAATATATTTTAAATACACACACACACACGCACACACTCGCACACCCACACACACGCACACATGCACACATACACATGCACGCACACACACACAGATTTGGTGTAAGCTATTTGTCAATTTTTTTACAATTTCAGTGGGCAGTGATTACATTGATGACTTTTGCATTGAAAGTGTAAATTAAGGACATCTCTCTAAATATACAGTGATATTATCTTATTTTACAGAGTTATGTCCTCGAAATATTCTTTCAATATATTACTCAGTACGTTACTGGAAAATACTTTGGATATTCGTTTCGGTATAAAATGGTTATTTTCAGTACTTCTGAATTGAAATTATAAATTAACACATGTAACAATTTGTAGTCGATATGGAAATTAATATATTATTTATGACAATTACACAAAAACTAATTTGAATAATTTAAATTACAAATAAAAAAAATGATTAACAAAGACAGAGAACATTTTTTTTCGGCAATAACGAATGAAGCCAACGAAAAGTTTGAAGTAATATATGCGTAATTATACATATATATTTTTCACAAATAATTATTTTTTACACGCAGTATTCAACAATGATCCGATCTCATGATCGTTTACAATAAAAAATATTTACTCTTTCAATACAATGAAAATAAATAAAAAAATCAGAATATGTATATTTGCGATCAGAATATGTATATTGATGATCATGCGGAGCCAATGAAGTTAATTTCAAGTAACATTCGCCAGAGAGCTCTATATTGTGTATATATAGGCGTGAACGCTACTTTTATGTAATTTTCACGACGGTTAAATTACTTTTCTTCGCGGTAGAATATTAAAGAAATTTAAAACCGTGAAAATTGTTTATAATTATCGGTCCGATAGTACCGAAAAATTTCCAACATTAGCGTTTTTTCCGCATTAAAAATTATAACAATACATTTAGAGCATAACTACCCAGTGAGGTATTTACGCTCTAAATGTTTTTTTTTTAATTTGAATTAGTCGTTTTATAAGAAAGGTTTTTCTGCATTAATTACATATAAAAATGCAGAAAAAATACAGACATTAATTACTTTTGGACTGCTACCTGGTTAAAAAAAATTTCTGTTATGTGATTTCACAAATTAATTATAATTTACCAATATGTAAATATGTGTTATATACTATGTTACTCAATATACTACTTCATGTATACAATGTTAACGTAAACTTTATGTATACAATTAAGACATTTAGTAACGTAATAATTAAAAATAAGCGATACGACGATCTGTACAAGAAAAAAACGAACGACAGCTATTAAAATAACCAACCTGAAATATCGATTGGTAATCGAATCGAGCACATAAAAAGTAACGAATTAAAGCATTTTGATAACCGAATTAAAACTGAGCACGTTCCGTTCGATGATAACGATAATATTATATTAATTCACTTGAGTGAAATATGAGTCCTCTGATTGGTTTATTAGAGTTATTTTTTATGCTTCAAATAAACAAATTAAATTGCGCCCCTTTCACCCATGTATGCGTAATAAAAACTTGAGTCACAATTAAATGAAACTACGTGATGTAGTATTATTTCTACTTTCTTTAAGTTCTTGACCACGATCTAGGTTTCGTTGTATTACAACATCTTCAAGTGGGCTATTAGCAAAGATCTTCAGGTAGGCTGTTAGCAAAGATCTTTGCTAATAGCCCATTTGAAGGTTTTGTAACACAACGGTCGTGGTAAACAACTAAAGAAAGTAGAAATAATACTACATCACGTAGTTTCATTTAATTATGAATAATGAATTTCTACAAAATTAACGCCAAATATATATCAATAAATTTGAGTGTAAAACGATGGCATTTTTTTTTTATTTTACTATGTTTTTGCAAGTTTATTGTGTTGTATGTTCTGGCTCAGGAAGTAAAACAAGATTGCTTTACTTTCTGATCCAAATTGGTATTCTGTGTTATTATAACGTTATTCTCATTATCGAGGTGACCACATCACCTGGACGAAAAGGAGAAATAGCCATAGAAAGTCAAGATAAGATGGCCTTAATATTTTGTACCTTTTTGATACTGATAAACTACTACAACGGGCTCAACGTGTACGGCGGGTATGTATACACCAAGTAAATATATAGGGTTAACTTATTACGTACGTGCTGCCCGCGTTAAGCCCTGTTGTAAGAGTTTATAATAATATGTAACGCTAAAATTTTCCAAATAAATTTAAATTTTTATTAAACCTAATGCCTTTATTTTTTTTTCTATTATAGTTGCTAAACAAATACCAAAAGAAAACTATTGCTACTCGTGGAAATTGAAGTGAAAGTTCATTAAACCTGTAATATACTGTATAAAAAATGGAGATATGTCCATATATAAAGTTACTATTATCTATAATACAACCAGTAAAACGTTGGAGAGAAGGTAAAAGAATGAAAATTATTAAAAAGGACCAATTGGACTAAAATCTATGTCTGCGAATGTAAATTAAAAAAAAAATTACAACTCGCATTAAAATTATGCAGGAAAAAGTTTTCCTGCTAAGAATTAAATACGCGAGAAGGGTTGCCTTCCTGTTGAATGAAAAGCGAGATATAAATCACGAATTTAATAAAATTACGGAAAATGCTGGCTACGATTGGATGTAATTGTCCTTATGTAGAAATTTTACCGTAATAAAGTGAATGCCCAACTCAATTTCGAGAAAGGCAAAGGCGTATCTACGACTATTTCCACTAAAAAAGGTGAAACCATCAACGTTATAAACAGGCTATGATGTTGATTTTATTGTTTATGCCACCTGCGTGTGTTATGAAAAGCAAAAACAAAAAAACGCGAATTCTAGGACGTAATACGACCTGGATCTCATATATTTACGTCTGAAAGTCTGCTTATATAATCTCAGCGATATTTTTAGATCGACTTAAAATTAATTAATTTCTGCTTGTTGCCAAGGAAACAAGTAGGAAAAAGTTATATTATTACTTGATGAGCTCTCTACTGAATGTAATTTAGTAGAAATACTCGAATTTCTCATTGATTTGCTGTTTATGCTGAGTCACAAGTCGCATTTCTTACAACCCCTTGAATAGGCAGTGTTTAAATCCTTCAAATCTCCTTTTTATGAACAGTGCCAATTTTGAATAAATCAAAATCCGTGTCACCGAATCTCAAGGCTTTTATTTGGACCATTGTTAAACAAGGCATTGGGTAAAGCAGCGTCACCCGAAAATGTTATTAGTAGATTCAAGGCAATTAGAATTCTTCCATTTAATCTAGACGCAATATCGGATTATGCTATTATCAGAAACTCTACTCTTTGCCCACTAATCTTCCAGGATCACCTGATCATCCACCAACAACATATCTTGGTCCACTAGTATTTCAAGATGATATTCATAACAAATCCCTGGAAATACCAGAACGAACATCCGCTGAGCAAACAGTGGCAAAAATAAATCGATACCTTCGCGAATTTTAAAAGATATTTCTCCTGTTCCATAAAATATAATGGAAGTTCTTAAGTGTAGTAAACTAGTTAGTAGGCTTTGGATTTCCGACGAATATATAAATTTAAGAAAAACAGAAGAGAAAAAAATAATATAAGCGAATAGTTAATCAAAAAAACAAACATGATGGAAACCGAAGAGAAAAAGCTTGACAATATAATGAAATTAAGAAAATGAAAAGCTTTCACGGAGGTTTCTAAAAGTATTAGAAGAATGAATGTTTTACGATACATCTTACGACGAGGTGACTGAAAATTAAGATGGTAATTGCGTTGGATAGGATGAAAGCTATCATATGACACGCCTAGATGAAGAATGGCTCAGTGTTTAATTTATCATCTCTGTGTACATGAAGATTGCTCAGAATTTTATAATATATGTTTCAAATGTGGACAGAAAAAGAAAATAATTAATAATTCAAGCAAGTAGAAATGAAAGGAAAGGATAAGGGGGAGACAAAAACAATACCGGCTATCTCTTTCGTACTTCTGTGGTCAACGCTATCGAATAGACCGGGTGATATGGTTAATCATGTTTTTAATTAAAATATTATCTATTCCTTACAGGATAGCTTTATCAGAGGTTGATTTATGAGACTGATCATTATTATTTATAATGGAAATAAAAGTTTATTAATAATTATAACAAGTTTTATTTCAATTGTAAAAAACTTATGACCATCTCCAACAAATGTACCTTACATTTGTTAGAGATGTTAGAGAGTACTTTTAAACCAAGTATTATTAAAGGAAATTTTGAATGTTAACAATTACTTTTTATTAGTAATGGATATAACTTTCTATCTTTTGTTCACGAACTTATATTTTTATGAATGTAAGTTCGTGGACAGGTATTTTCCAAATGGCGTTGAGTGGTGACGTTTCACTTAAATGATTAAGGTTCAGGTTTCACTCGAATATTTTTCCATTATTTTCTTATTTATATATTATGAATCATATTTGAAATTCAATACTGCTGAAGTATCATTTTTCCTTAGAAAATTTTAGGTACATGAAAATGGTTCAGATAGATGTCCCGGAAAAATACTTTATGATTCAAATTTGTAGTTAATAAATTAAAAACTTTCAATTAAAAATATATACTAATATATTAATATTATAATTGTTTCAATTATATACATTTAGAAATGAATATATAGATAATCATAATGTTAACTATGTTATGTGTTATATAAAATATGAACCACAGTTTTCACAAAATTGTTTAATAATATACTATTAATTAATCATCCCACAAAATCCTTGGAAATTCATAATAGACCTCGATATTTATACCACATTTTGTTAACACTCAGATTTCAAATTACAAATTCACACTAACAGTTTTCTATGACTCTTAAATAAAGACCAACAAAGAATGGACAAGAACATTTGGTGACAAATTTTTCAGACAATATTTACACGGACTAAGACTGTTCGCTCACACGCAATGTTATTTACCAGCCAAAATTTTAACAAGACATTAATCAAAATGTTTATCGTCATAAAAACAATTAAAAATTTAATGGTACAAATTGACAAGATTCAATAAAAAAAAAATTAAAATTCCGGTACAGTAATGTTCCGGAATTTTATATCGTCTGTTAATTTAAATAAAATTTATTGCATTTTTTATTAACTACAGTAATAATTACTCGATAATAGTACTTATAAAACTTTTTATAGCGAAAATGATCAATAGTATATAAAAATTGGGAATTGTGCGAATAAGTTGAATAGATAATAATTAAAAGCACTTCTATTTTTATTTCATTCTAAAATCGAATAAAATAATTAAAAATATTCGAAAATAATTATTTCGAATAATGTGTCATTTTTATTTTTGAAAGAAATCGAATTAACTAATTTGTATTGGTACTCTTGTGCACCGTTCTGTAAAAAATATAATTACTCTATTATCAGTATCCAAAAAAGTTAGTAATATACAAGTAATTCGATAATAATATTAATTTTGTTAAATTACATTTATGCTTAAGGAAAAATGTACCTAAAAAAATATTATTAATAACAAAACTCCCAGACATAGATTTATTTAATTCCCAACTTAAAAAAATTAATAATAAAGAAAGAGATATTAGATATCAAAATTTATAATGTCAGTTAAAGAGGTTAGCTTATTACCAAAGTAAAATGTTGAACCTTGGTAGTAATCTACATACTGGACATGTTGTAGTTGTTGTAATACATATGTTTACACAAAATTACATTTGGGGTTAGGATGTTCATCAAAATTTAATGGTGGCTATTTTGTATTGAGTACAATCAATTGACAAAAATTCAAATCGATTACATAATTCTTTTTCGAATAATTGCTGGCCAAAAATTTGTCACATACGAACTTTCACTTGCATACACACACATACAGATATTTTTTGAAGAACTTTCTAAAAGACTGTAGAGCCCCTTAACACCTTTTGATTTTCTTATAAGAAAATTAAATAAGTAAATGTAATCTACGATTACATTTTTTTACTTGCTTGATTAATGTACCTTTGCAGTATCATACATACAAGGACCCTCGACCTCATCTGCGATAGCTGAAAAATCAATTGCTGAAAAAGTACAGGTACAATATACATATATATATATATATATATATATATATATATATATGCATGTATTTGTGGTAATGTTAATATTTACATAAAATCAAAGATAAAAAATTCATTCGAGTATGGATTGGATGTTCTTTCTTGCTTTACCAAATACCTTTTGATTTTTGCTTCATAAAAAGAATAAATTTAAAGATGAATTTAATAGTAATAGAAATATAAGTACATATTTTACCGTTGAATATATTATTTTGTAGGTACAATGAAATGTGGAATTAATACAAGGACATCAATTTCATTTGAGACAGCAACTCTACAACTATTCCAAATGTTACCTATATCTGTTGAAATGCAAAGAAAAGACACTGAAGTGCCTAATCAGTCTGTTTATTAGCTTCAGTATTTGCATGCGGTAAAATGATTTGTTGGTGTAATTTATAAATATAATCATTGTTTGTTCAATATAACATTATCAAACTTGTATCCATTTTCCTAAAAAATTACAGTTGAAGTCTTAAATATTGATGTGAGAATAATTATTATCCGATGAAATAACACTATTTATTCGTTTATAGAAAAAAGACGGAAATATCCGATTTAGCCAAAAAATATAATCATTTGGACTACACATGGAAAATGAAAGAGCATCGTATGTGCAACGCGAAAGATGCCAGCGATGTCAAAGAACATATAATTAAAACGAAAATTTGAAGAAAGTTAGATCGACTTGAAAATAAAAATGGATATTAGAAAAATTTGGATGTTTCATTTTCTCCTTTTATAGTATCAAATTTTATATTTTTCTCTATTCATATATTCGTTGATAATAGCTGTTTATTTTTTTTTGCTTTTGTTCACTATATATATTTACACTAATTGCTCTTACTTTGATATCGGTTTTGTAGGCTGAAAATTTTTATAATAAAGAGGAAATTCTTAAATGACAAGAATATCAAATATTTCAGATATATTTTTAGTGCATAAATTTGTTTGTTGTTTGCAAGAAACTCATAACCTTTCTCTATTTTTCCACATTTGAGCAAAATTATTTTTAATACAATAAATTATCTTAATAATTTAACTTCCATCTGTAAATATATATAAATACATATAACTGTGTGAATAGGTTATATTTTTAATATAGGGCATTAAATAAACAAAGAAACAATTATATCGGGTCTTTAAAAACTATACTTATGTTTTATATTTTAGAATTCAATGCCAAATGGGATGAAATTCACATAGAAACAAAAAGCAAGTGAATGACTTATTTTGACAAAAGACTATAACATTTTAAAATAAAATACGACGGGTTGTTAAACATTTCTGAATCCCCTTCAAGTTCGATACATTTTCACACCTTTTAAAAAGGATTTACATTCCGCTGGAAAAATAGTTCGTATCTTTGCCCGAAAAATATTTTTCTACGACCGTGTTTAACTGATTTTCGGCTTATTAATCCTTTTTCAAATTACTAAGTGATAAGCATTAATTTGAGTCATATTGTTATATTTCTTTCACCTAAGTTTATCAATTAGATAATAGCAGCGTAGATATTAAAATGTCATGTTTGACATACGAATGAATATTATTCGTAAATAATAAGGATGGTACTTTGCTATATTGATAAATTTTTGGGTGTTACTACTGAGTATAATTTTAATTTAATTTTTTAAGGCATTTTTTCGGTTTTTGTAAAGTAAAATCCTATTAATAAATCGTGTTTCTTTTAAAGAAAATTTGCGCTATTTAAACTTTTAGTAAATAAATGATTTCATGAATATTTTTAAATTGTTTATATTGATTTACGTATCGTCTCTTGTAGAATTATTTTTTACCTTTATTATTAGTTCTTCTATTACACATAAGTATTTAAAATCTTTAAGTGTAAAAAATAACACAAATCATTCCATTACTATGCACAAAGCGAACAAATATTGAATATACTTCGCGTAAATTTTGTAGAAATTTATTTTAATCTAATTTTTACAACTAAATGAAACTACGTGATGTAGTATTATTTCTACTTTCCTTAAATTCTTTACCACGACCTCGGTTTCGTTGTATGACAACATCTTCAGGCGGCAAGTTGTAAAGATTGCTGGTCTTTACAAATTGTCCACCTGAAGATATTGTCAGACAATGAAACCTTCGCCGCAATAAAGAATTTAAATAAAGTAGAAATCATATTACATAACGTATGTTCATTTAGTTGTGAAAAATTAAATTAAAACGAACAAACTTATAACAGCCGCATTACCGCACGAGGTACGGAACAATAATATTCATTGACCATTCATTCGCCAAGATCGATCAATTGCAACGAATGGTGATCGACCAGGTAAACGGTAACATTATTCCGTCTTGTAAACATCGAATCATTCGTTTTGACAAAACGAATGATTGAAACTTTACGATTGAAACGGTCTTGGAAATGAACGGGTTCATTCCATTCCATTCACTTTACGATATTCGATCTAAACAAGGTTAAATGAACGCTTCAATGAACGTTTGGTTGATGAGCATTCGTTCAAATTGATTGTATTTTTGTTTACATCTAGTTTAACCAAATAATTGATCGCAGCGCAGATATTAAAATTTCATATTTGGCATAGAAATGAAGGTATACATTTAGTGCATAATTATGATGACAGTACTTGATATTTTGAGCATTTTTGGGTCTTGGTATTGAATATAAACTTTAATGTAGTTTGCATACTTTCTAAGATATATTTATTTAAATTTTTGTAATATAAAATCCTACTAATTAATCTTGTTTCTTGGAAAATAAATCCACGCTATTTAAACTTATAATAAATAAATGCAATCATAGTTATTTTTAACTATATTGATTTGTGTGTTGATCGTTATTTTTAATTATTTTTTTGCTTTGTCGTAGTGTTATACGGGTATAGGTCTCTATTAAATAGATTATATTAATTGTTTTATAAAGCAAAAAGAAAAAATATTTTTTTACATAATTGATTTTTTTTACTTAATATGTCATTGCAGTACCTAGTTGTTGAAAATTAATTTTTAATTAGGTGCGTGATTTAAATTGTGATTTTATTATGTCAAGTTTAAGCAGGAAACACAGTGAAATGTGAAATCATTTCAACATTATAAGGTTGAGTAAACGGAAATGTGCTTCTATTAGAACTTAAAATAAATATATAAGTTATAATAAATCGCTCTATAAATAAATAACACGGCTAAAACTATTCGTTCTTCGTTCGCTAATACTAATATATTCTACGTAATATAAATACAATACATATATTTATTACACAAGTCTTCCCATTACTAGACACACAAAAGAACCAACTAGATCTAACCAGCCACATTCGCCAGTCATTAGACAGCATTGATATTGTTTTGAGTCGATCACAACGAATGGTGAGCGTTCGAACGAATGGTGTTCATCTGAACGATTGGTAAAACTATTCGATCAGTTACGTTGCAAAGATCGAATGATTGGATTTGATAAAACGAATGATTAAAACTAATTTGATCATTCGAAATTGGCATATCTCTCATTAAAAATGGCTGTGAGTACAAATTGAAAAACAGCTCCAAACGACCGTGTGTCTTGTATATTACAATATCGCTTAAAATGGCGGCTTGTGCTGTTCCCACCTGCAGAAATATCAATGGAGCAAAAGAAACAAATGGGCATTACTTTTCATACTAAATACTATCACGTAATTTAATTTTCAATTAAGTATGCAATTTTAAATACCGAAGTATATTGTTATTTACAGAAGCGTGCCATTTTCATTGGTACTGTTACCTCTTAAAAATTGTTTACCCTAATTAAAATGTCTTAATTACTTGACGCTGAAAAATGTACATTAATTTTTTTTTAAAAATCAGGATTTAATATAAATCGCTGGAGAAATCGGTATTACAAAAATTTTTAAAAAAAATTTTTTTCTATATTTTTTTTTATCGACTTTTAATCTTAGGATAAAAAAGTCTTAGGCACAGCTAGTTGCATATATAATCATTATATGTATGATTGCAGAGACGAGGGAAAGAAAGAAATGTTACATTGATTAATTTTCACCGTCTTTAGTTTCTTGAAACTATTGTTTTAAAATACGTTCAAGTTTTATCACGACATTGAATGCTAATTAATGTAAATAATTTGTTTGTCCTATTTTGAATTTCTTTAGTACGGAACTGACTATTTAATATTCTTATTATGGGCATTTTAAGCTCTCTTTTTATTTTAAGACACTGAGCTAATTGTTTTCTTTCTGTAGAAGTAAAGAAAAAATTACTAAAACAATTTTGTAGAATAATGTTTACAGACACGCTCGTATATTTAATGATAATGTATTTTAACAGTCATTTTCATTAATAAAATGGTAAAATATGGCGTAAAGTTTTTAAATAATTTTAACTTAAATTCTTCGGCTATTGGTTGCAAATGGAATAAACATTTTAGAAATTTAAAATAGCGGCCATAATAATACTTCATATAAATTAAGCAATGCACCACATAAATCGAAGCAAATGTGATCATACTGCCGTAAACAGAAATATTTATATGCGTCGATTTCCTAGAATTGGTGGGCAATTTATTCAGCTGGTGACACCGTGCGCTTAGGGCGGGGCGCTAGTAAAAAGATTGCGGTGGAAGAGAAAAACATTTCTGGTGGCCACGAAGAGATTTGTGAGTATGCGCTTTCTGTATTGTTCTATGTTGTAAGCGCGTTAAACTAGCGATGTATAAGTTGATAGTTTAGCAAAAAATGCCTTAAGTTTGCTTCATATTAAACTAGTATTTTTGCCAACTAGCTAGTGATTTAGTAACTAAACGTGTTTGAACAAACAAATTTAGTAGAGTTATTTAGTATAAAGAGATTTAGTCCAGACAATCCATTTTTTTCTAATTTTTCGGTCGAGTAATGTCCCCTACTCTTTCTTACTAAACACTAGACTTGGTTAAAATGCATCAAAATATCCATATATTTTCATGGAATAGTCGATATTTATAGTCGATTTTTTTAATACAATTCAGTTTCCAATTTTATGCGTTGCATATAGTGGATATATATGCATCTGATCGCGGGGTCTTCTCTCATGTGTTAACTCATAATTTAAAATATACCATGTTTTTCATTACTTTATCATAAGACATATTATATACCAAATATACAAAAAATAATACCGCTATAAATATATAAAAGGTTATATTTTATTAATTGTGAAACGAATATTCAAATATATGTATGATTACTAGAATTCAAAGTACGCAAATCGAAAAAAAATTTAAATACTTAAAAAACAAAGTAAATATTCACTATCGGCAATTAATGTGCTTCATTTATATAAATATATATATATATATATATATATATATATATATATATATAGTACAAAAACTTACCATGTTAATTCGTTCATTTCGTTCATTTTCGACAGGAGTTAATGAAAAACCTACTTTGTAATTCAAGAACACACATCGTCTGAATTTTGAACATTATTTCACACATTTTTATAATTAAATATGAAATAAATAAAATTATTAATAGTGTTTAGATAATTAATAGCTTTGAGCAAAAATATCGGGATTTCGATATTTTTTCTCGCTAAATATCGATACGACATTTATCGATATATTCTTTCCATGGCCACCCCTACTAAATTGACCGCGAGGCAAGTCTGAACACGTTGTCTTTAGTTAGCATAAAGATGTCGTTTCGACGGAGCGAAGATACAACTTCCAAATTTGTATCGGAATATTTAAATCCTGAATTCCTTTGGAATGTTGTATATCCACTGATAAATATAAGTAAACGACTTCTTCCGATCCTTCCTCCACTTCTGATTTCTTTCTCCACTTTTTCTAATAGAGCTATTACAATTCATTTTATTACTTTATTTGTTTATACTTTGTAATGTATTCCGTTCATTTTTAATCGCCGCTCACTAATACATTATGTTTGGACACATTTCAGTTAATAAAACATAATTATACCTGTTAGTAAAATTACTCGTTACTTGACTAAAATATTGGCATCATGTGCGGAAATTTTTCAGCTACTGAAACATTTAATGTTAAGTAAATTACTCGATACTGGATTAGAATACTACCATAATGCAAACTAGCTTTACATTGATGAGTTTAAGCTAAACCTATATAATTCCGGGTTTATTATAGATATGTTCGTTATAACGAGCAGCCGTTTTGAGTGACCGTGACAATAGTTTCACGAATAACGCACGATATGTACATTTTAAAAGTATGTAATAATTGATAAATTTAATAACTAATAATAATCGTCAGAGGCAAAAAAATTATTATTAGTTTATAATCAATAATTAACTTTGAAAAATGAACTTTATGTACAAGTTTTAATTACTCTCTGTCATACTTCTCCCGCTGGCTTTTACAATTAATTTAGTGGTATCGGACAATCCAATGAAACAAAAAGTGCTTCTGATGTCAGAACAAGATTAATACTGGTTTAATTAACCATAAAAATATATAAATTAATAATTTTTTTTATAACTGCAATACGCGTCTTTAATTTTCCGAAATTTCCTTAAATATTTGATACACCTAAGGGCGTTTTTCGCCGATTTGTCTATTACACATACGGAAATGGAATATGGTGATATATAAAATGGCGAAGAGGCGTGAGCAAGACGACAAGATATCCATTGGAGCGAGAGCAAAATAGCATCTTTAGTGTAATAACTTAAGTTAGACGGTTAGATTATTACCATCAAATGGAACGTCTTCGAACTATGATTTGGCCACCTATCGATATTTCATATCGGTTATTTTAACTGCTTTCTTTCGTTACTTTTCACGTGCAGATCGTTACACCGTTTGTCTCTTTTTAATGTTCATGTTACAAATTTCGTAATTTTGTGTACAGCGTTGGATAAAGTAGTATATTGTGGCTAAAATATATATTTATATGTATCTATATATATATATATATATATATATATATATATATACATTGGTAAATTTTAATTATTGTTTGAAATCAAATAACTGAATATTTTTTTAATCGTGTAGCTATCACAAAATAGTTTGTCTGTATTTTAATTCTCAGCTAAACAAAAGTGCAAAATGTAAATAATGCAATAAAACCTTTCATCTAAAACTACTATATCAATTTAAAAAATAACATTTAAAACGTAAATACTTCACCGGATATTTAACAACACATTTTTATTGTTTCAATTAACCTAATGTATCGCGAAGATATTACAGAGAGTAATTAAAATTTGTACATAAATTTAATTTTTCAAAGGTAATTAATCATTTCAAACTAATAATAATTTTTTATATCTATTATTAGTTAATAAATTTACCAATTATTACATACTTTTAAAATGAACATATCGTTCGTTATTCGTGAAACTTTTGTCACGGTCACTCAAAACGGCTGCTCGTTAT
The DNA here is from genome assembly GCA_039881145.1 of Druceiella hillmani. Classification (NCBI taxonomy): domain Eukaryota; kingdom Metazoa; phylum Arthropoda; class Insecta; order Lepidoptera; family Hepialidae; genus Druceiella; species Druceiella hillmani. The sequence goes on from JAYKKI010000012.1 coordinate 20,919,790, forward strand.
AACGAATATATATATAATATAAACTCGGAATTATATAGGTGTAGCTTAAATTTGTCCATGTAAAACTAGTTTTCATTTTGGTACTATTCTAATCCAGTATCGAGTAATTTACTTAATATTAACTGTTTTAGTAGCTGAAAAGATTTTGCATATGATGCCAATATTTTAGTCCAATAACGAGTATTTTTACTAACAGGTATAATTATGTTTTATTCACTAAAATGTGTCCAAACATAATGTATTAGTGAGGGGTGAGTCAAAATGAACGGATAAATTTATACATTACAAAGTATAAATAAATAAAGTAATAACATTAATTGCAACAGCTCCATTAAAAGGAGTGGAGAAAGAAATCAGAAGTGTAGGAAGAATCGGTAGAAATCGTTTGTTTATAGTTATCAGTGGACATACAATATTCCAAAAGCACTCAGGATTTAAATATTCCGATACAAATTTGGAAGTTGTATCTTCGCTCCGACGAAACAACGTATTTATGATAAGTAAAGAACTTGACGAAAGACAACGTGTTCAGACTTGCTTCGCGGTCAATTTAGTAGGGGTGGCCAATGAAAAAATATATCGATGAATGTCGTATCGATATTTAACTAAGAAAAATATCGATATTTCGATATTTTTGCTCAAAAGCCATTAATTATCTAAAAGCATTACCAATAAATTTATTTATTTGATATTTAATTACAAAAAAATGTATTGTCTACATGTGTGAAATAATGTTCAAAATTCAGACGATGTGTGTTCGGGAATTACGAAGTAAGTTTCGTGAACTCCTGTCGGAAATGAAATAATTAACTTGGTAAGTTTTTATAATATATATATTATTATATATAGAAATGAAACACATTAATTGCGGATAGTGAATATTTACTTTTTTTAAATATTTAAAAATTGTTTCGTTTTAAGACGCTGTCTTGAAATTCCAATAAGCATACACATATTTGAGTATTCATTTCGGATATAATAAAAATATAACGTTTATTGAATTGAAAAATGTCAAGATACAAATCGGTTATTTATTTTTACGCAGTTTTACATTCTTAAGTAATCTAGTTTTATAGTTATTACGACTCTCATTTTTTATGTTAATATGTGAATATATATTTTAGGATTTCGTACCAAAAAGGACAAAAAACGGTATCCACATAAAATTACTCACCTATTTGTCTGTGACAACCAATTTTGGTAAAAAGGTAAAACATACTGATGCGTATATATTTACATAGCGGTTAACGATCAAATTAATTTATACAAAAATTTACGACAAATGAAATGATTAATTTTTTTTGTATTTCAAGTTTCACATGGGTATCAATGAAAAAACGATTTAAAACATAATTTAAATAGTTTTTGAATTTTTTTTAATGTAGATATCGGGTTAGCCATATAGTGACGTTGGTCATTCTTGTGCGATCCTTATAGTCCATTATAGAGGTGATAAAAACCTGATTAAATCATCGTAATACCTTATTCTACTAGGTAGCCCCAAGAATTACAGTGGCTATTTTCCTGGAACCCGCATCACAAAATATATCAAGAATTATCCATGTAACTTCTAAAGATTAGGCATAGTTTGCCAGGTTATGGGCCCAGTTGCACTAATTTAACTACCAATATCTACGAAATATTCTAACGGTAAGATGACTTGTAATAATTTTTTGACAACAATTAAAAAGGTCACCGCCTATTAAAATTATTGTACGTGAAGAGTCGCCTTCCAAATTTATTTCGAACATACCGAAATTGTAGGATTGTCTTTTGAGTGCCAACACTATTAATCTAAAACAAAACCTAAACGCCAGATGAAAAATTATTTTATTTACAGATCAAATAAATTATGTGGGTGTGCAAGAAACTGAAATTGAAAAGAAAGCGTTGAACAATCTACACATCTCAATGTTGACAAGCCCAGTGGGCTTATTTTGGGAACGAAACATTTTTGCTTAATGTCAAATTATGGAGAAAACATTTGACCATAGTGCTCAAGTTCCAAACATCAGATTTAAAGAGGACGACAAGTGGCTTGGAACAATAGTCATCTCCGGTCTACTTGATTCCTAAAAAACAAAGATCATAGCGAATAAAAATTCCCGTGCGAACATGAATTCTGACTCGATTAATCGAATACGTGAATTCGTGACAAAAACTTTGGCAACTATTCAATATTTCGAATGAAAAGTATATAAACTTATTCTCAAAAGGACTCGATTATTTTATTTGGAATTGATTTGGTCGCATAAGTGTGGAATATGGATTAAAACGAAAACAAAATTAAGGTAAAAGATTTAAAAAAGGTTTAAATAACTCTTCTGCATTTACAGCCTCGACAGACAATATTTACACATTCACATCATTGCTTGCATATACATGATCAAATATAAATACTTGCATCTAGAAATGAATAGCTACAGCAACTTAGTAGCGGGAACGGTGTCGGCTGTTACGAAAATGAAAGTGGCAAATAATGAACCTTTAGAAGTAAAACCTTTGGTTGAATGAGTCTGGATTACTACATGAATAAAGGTCAGTGTAACGAAATTTTACTTATAAATATACTGTTATACTACATCTGACTACGAACCTATTGTCTGTCATTGAAATTATAAAAATGGCCGTTAAGGAAAATTCAATAGCAAAGGATATTTAATTACATACAGAAGGAGAGAAATTGTGTCTCATGTAAATTTAGTCAACATTGTGAACTGCGTAAATGAATACAAAAATTACGCATGTGAATATACATGTAAAGAATAGAGATGCGGAATCCATTAACAGAAAAATGTATTGCACATCTCTATTCTTCGAACAAAAAGGCAAAAGCCTGCTATTCGTTGGCAACTTACCAAAATGATATTAAATAGTGGCAAGATATGCTGATTCTCCCTTCACCAACAGGAACCCAATTACCGTGAATGGAATACAAAAATCCTTAGAAGTATAGGAAGAACGAAAAATGATGTTAACCATTTAATAGTCTTTGATGTCCATGTAATTAAAGGAAAGGCAATGAAATGGTATCATAGACCAAGAGAAAATATTTTTGTCGTTTGTAATATAACATAAAATGGTGCAGGTTCTTAATACCCAATTCAAGAATAGTAATAAAAAACAGAGATGCACTTTTCTTAGAACCCCCCCATTAAAGTAAAATATATTTCATGAAATTGGGCGATGTCTAAGCATGAGTCGCCCATACCTTATACTTTTTAAAGCTACCGTAATACAGGTACATTGCCCTAAAATTGGGTTTAATATCAAAGATGCGCTTCAAAATGAATTTTTGTGGAAACAAAACATATATCCACCAAATATATTTATAGGAACCTCGAAACCGTCAAACATAGCACTGCGGCCAAGAAACAGAGAAATGCATTATAAAACAACAGACAAAAGGTTTTTCTGTGCTGCTATGAAGGTTTATCTGCTTTCATAAATTTAAACTACCCAGAAACAGTAAAGTCCTATTGTCTTAATAAGACATGAACATTGGTAAATAGATCTCAGAATGTTAAACCAATTTGATGCACATAGGCGTCCCGCATTTAAGACGAGCCTAGGGTTCCACATCATAAATCCCTACACTAAGCAGAAGAGTAAACCATAGGCATCGACTATGCGAAATTTTTTCATCTATAGTCAGGTATGATTTTGTTGCCTACTGTTGTTCATAGCCGCTCAACAAAATTGTAAAATAATTTAAATTGACATTATTACAACGTTCATATATGGTGACTTAAAACCTAATATATGCACGATCCCACTCAAGGAACTAAAATGCACGCAAGATAAAGTATATTAATTATATACATCCCTAAATGGATTAAAACAAGCACATAGGTGCTGTATTACAAAATTTTATTTAATCTTAAACAAGTTCAATTTTACCAAAAGTAAAGATAAGTAATATGTCTATATAGAATAATACAATGCAATCAAAACCTATCTGTCTCTACGTTGATAAAGGATTATTATTTTCAAAGCAGAAACATGTCACGAATGAGGTAAACAATAACTTTTAAGCAAACTTTGATCTAAAAACATGTCCTACCACTAATATTTTTTGTATGCAAATAGGGAAATGCAGCAATTATATATTCATTCAACGGGCAAAAATGTTGAACAACTATTAAGTAAATTCAATATGATCGACACCAATTCTAGAAGTATTCTAAATAATCCTTATGGAAGATTGCAGAAAGAAGAAGTGCAAAGGAGCGAGAAACAATTTTATTTAATACTGTTTAATCTGTACTGTCATGAAAATAGTTTAATGTTAAATTAAGCATCAACTATCGTTAAGTTAATCATCAGTAAATATCAATATTGTATTCGACATGCTAATTGCACTATTTTATTACACGTAGGGATAATAAAATATGTGAAAATCTAATTGATGTGCAGAATATTGAACCCAATAAAGTAATCAAATTCTAACTTCTGAAAACAGATTCAAATATGACAGCAATTTTTTTATATACAGAAGACGACTGAAAATATAATCTACTATATGCCTGCATTCGGATTGGTTACGGAAGCGATTGCCCTTCCGCACTACTCAATAATTCGCCAATGTATGACAGGGTGGAAAACATCATTGTGTAGTTTAAAATACATGTAGCGCAATCTAATGTTGTGCACATGTATGTACAATTCACTTTTCTGTCATTACTACGCATTACTTTCAGAGAGCTAGAAACTTCTTTTTAGTTAGTCTACTGATACGATGCGAAAAAAGTTTTAAAAATATTAAATTCCCCTATCTTTTAATTAAATGAACTAAATGTGACGAAAAAAAACTAAACATTATTTCTAGCAGATCCTTATATGCTTTTGCCAATACCATCCGAAATTGTTTAATAGTTTTTAAGCAAAACAACACACAAGGGCACACGCAAATTCAAGAAGTAACATTTTTGTATTCTATAATTTTGTTATTACCTATAGTAACTTTCGTAAACACGTTTTATATACAGATAGGTTAGTCTATATAACTTCATTATATGTATAGAACAACAGCTTATGTAAAAACTGAAGGAGTAGCCCAAACTTGGCTCAACAGTGAACTAGAACATGCAAGATATCAAAAATGATATAATTCCTCAAAAGTTTTCTCCAATCATTTATTTTGGTGTAGAACTTTGATATTTGAAAAATGATATACTCGTAATTCCTCAAAAGTTTTTTTCAATCATTTATTTTGGTGTAGATCTTCCCCCCAATTGTAATATAAAAATAATACTTTACCGAATTTTCTCTTCATTTAAATATAGTCTTTTAAGTGTTGCTACATACCTGTGCGAAAGAAATATCAAATACTAACTGATTAATAGTCCAACAATTGGGTAAAAAATAATTTATGACAAAATGCGTAAGTGGTAAGTGTTTTTAGTTATGTATATATATATATATATATATATATATATATATATATATATATATATATATATATATATATATATATATATATATATATATATAATCTTAAAAATATCATTTTCCTTAATAGCTCTTAAAAACAAAATTCGATCTTAAAATATCGAGCTAAATTTTTTTTATGGCGATACTAAAATAACAGAATATATCAAAACTGAAATGACAGCTTTGCTTCTTGTGATTTTTCAATGTTACTCTCTTTAATTTTTTCATACTATAGATTACGGATCAATGATAATGTCACCGTTGATCGTATTTGCTACACTCGGCCGCAACAGGAGTGGTAGATAGGATGTTCGAAGTATTTTTCCGTTCACACCGTGTTGTTTATTATTTTCGCATTGGTGATAATAATTGGAAGAGGATTAGTTTAAGTAAGGTGTAATAACTTTGCGGAATTTGTTGAATCAAATGGCAAAAATTAGCATGAGTTTCTCAAGTTTTTCAAGTTTTGATAAATAATAGTTAATTTTCCAATATCATTAAAACAATTGTAAAATATACTTGGAAAATCAAAGTCTTAGTTTAGTGAAGACAGAAAGAGAGAGAGTTACGTTTCGTATATTACTGTAGGGACAAGAGAGAGAGGTGCGAGCACACATTTTCTTTCTCTCTTCCTCTCATAGCCAGTGCATGAAATAAATATATATATATATATATATATATATATATATATATATATATATATATGTGTGTATATATATATATATATATATATGTATATATATATATATATATATATATATATATATATGCATAGTTGAACAATTTTATCTATTATTATTTTGTTCAATACATTAAATATTCTACGTTTAAAGTGAATAAAATTGTAAATTCATTTTAAAGTTCATATTTTGTGAATTTGAAATTTTACTTCAGTCGTGTGGTCTAATGCACACTTGTTTTTTTTATTAATATTAAATGCCTATATGTATTGGAACTTGATACGAAATATGATTGGACCTGATACGAAATTATCAATTAACTGTTCACAACATAAGATGAAGTTATAGAATTATAAATAATTGCTCTCTACAACGAAAGAAAATGCATGAAGTATGTTTTCGGTAAACTTTCCACACGTTGAGAACTTTTAAGTGAAGTGGTAAATTGGAAAAATATTTTATTTGAAACTTTGGAAGTAAGTAATATGGTACTTCCACGATTATCCGTAAAATATCATCGCTTAATGAAACTTGCAGAATAATTACAATTTGTAAGTGCAAAGTTTTAAGAATGTAAATGAAAAGTTTTAAGAACCGTATGAAAATATTTATTATAATAAATAACGAAGGAGAAACTTCTTTATTTTAATAAGTCAATCTGAAGCAATTTTTAATTCCGTCGAAGCCTGCGTGCCAGGCACGTGTGTGAGTACTAAGTACTAATAACGGTTAAAAGTTTGTGCAATACTTTTTTATATTGTATAAAAAAAAAGAAAACAAAAGAAAAAAGAAACAGCGCAAAATTGTATTTATTACATATAAGAAGTAAGAGCAGAAAGTAACCTCATCTGCAGTGTGATTTAAATGGATATTGTACTATTATCTGGTTAATTTCTTGCTAATCTGAAAGTAGACATATATAATTAAGAGAGTTTATTACTTTTAAAAATATTCCGATAAATATTTTTACGAGATATTTATACATTAAAAAAATCTGGGCACCTTCTGAAAAGTTATCACTAAATTCAATGCTTTTTCATTCCAAGTGACAAGTTAGGTCCAAGTAGGTGGGATCCTTTATCAATATTGCTGGTATCTCGGCTTAGAAACCAGTAAATGTATATATTAAAACATATACGAGTGCACAGAAATTTCTCAATATCCAATATGATTTCTATAAAAATAAAATTAGAAAGACGTATTTTTGATGTCTCGTTTATTTCACACACTTAAATAGTAATTAATTTGATACTCTATGTATGTTTTGTGTCACTGGAAGTGACTTCTCGGTTACGTAGATGGCGGTGGAAAATTTATCGTTGCAATGCTGGGAAGCTTTATTGTGGAGCGTAAATTAAGTGTTTAGAGGGGACGAATGAGTCTATTTCCTAACGGAAAGTTTAATGCCCCGAGTGGTGGATCGTTAATCACTCTTTATTTACGGAATAATTGAACAATTCTAGTAATTGTTCAGTGAATAGGGCATTTTCCTACCTTATTCAATTTAGGGAAAATAAGATACGATTAGGATCCGCGTAAATCTTCAGAGTGAAGGCTTTTCTATCCATTTTAGCTTTTCTTAAGCACGTTTTTAATTTTATGGATTTTCCCAATTTAGATATTGAACTAGGATAAATTTTATATAAAAGATATTACAAAAAATAAGGTCTATTTTGAAATACGATAAATTCATCATATGAAGCCAAAAAAGCTACTACAATGTATGCTTTTGCTACTACAATGTATGTTTTGATAGAAGTGTATTTTACATACGAGAGCGTTTACTTCTTTATTTTGAAATATTATTCTATTTTGAAATTCGATAAATAAATTTTATTCTATTATAATTTTATTCTATTTTCTAATATAATTTTATTCTATTTTGAAATACGATAAATTCATCATATGAAGCCAAAAAAGCTACTACAATGTATGCTTTTGCTACTACAATGTATGTTTTGATAGAAGTGTATTTTACATACGAGAGCCTTTACTTCTTTATTTTTTTTTTATGAAATTGCTTATGTTTTTGCATACGCCTTCACATTTGCAATCTTATAAAGATCATTTTCTTTATTTGTATATATTTTCTAAAAATTCCCAACCCGTCAAAAGATATTCCTGCAACAATTTAATAATAAAAACATCAGTTCAAAATATATCAAATACAGAAATAAAATTATAACTTTTAAACAAAAAAGATAACAAAGTTGAAGTTAATAATTGACAGAAGTAACTTTGAAAAATATTTTATAATGTGTGCCTCAAAACATTTCGTAATATGTTTTGTTAAATGATTACGAAATACTGTTTTAGTTTTGACACATGCAGTTGCCGGTTTATTTCAGCATAAATATATTAATTTTATATTAAATTAATTTATACTGATTTTTAATTAAATAAAATGCTAAAACTCTTTTGTGAAGTTGTTAAGATCGTTTTAACTTTGAGGTTAGAAAACAATAATTTATCCTAACTCTATTTTGCTCCTTCTTCGATTAAAATCCAAACCAAACCAAATCGGGATGGTGATATTTGTTAAGATGAGATTTCCCTGATTGGTATTTTAATCTATTTCATTTCCTGTTTATCTAACTATCTCTCTGCATTCGGTCACGTCGATCTGTTGATCTGTTGAAATGTGAAAGAACGACAAAAAACCATTTCGAATTTATAATATTAGTTGAGATTTTTGTTTTAGTTAGGAAAAGATTCCCTAGATTGGAAAATATTCTGGTTTATTTCCAGGCCAACTCTGTGCTTTCTGCACAGAGTTACCTTGATTTGTTGCTCCATTGCAACGTGAAAAAAGACAAACACTCTCTCAAAATTGTTGACATAGATTGAGATTGTAATATCAGTTGAGAATAGATTTATCCGATTTGCAATTGGTCTATGTCATTTCCTGTTCCACTAACTATTTTTGTGCAGAAAGTAACGTCGATATTTGGATCCATTGCGTCATGAACGGAGGATAAACAAACATACCTTCGAATTTTTAATATGAATTGTTATGGTTGCTTTAGTAAAAATAAAATTTCCCGGGCTGGAAAGTAGCCTATGTAATTTCCTTGTCCGCAAATTATCTCTGTACAAAAAGACACGTCGATCTTTTGGTTCATTACAACGTAAAAGAAAGATAAACAAATACACTTTCAAATTTTTAATATTGGTCACATTTGTTATATTAGTATGGATAAGATTTCCCGGATCATAAAAAAAGCTTTGTTATTTCCTGGCCCGCCAATTATCTCTGTGCTGAAAATCACGTCGATTTGTAGCTCCATTACGATGTAAAAAAAGGACGAAAAAATGCACATTTAAATTTTTAACATTTGTTGGGATTATCATATGAGATAGGATGAAATTTACAGCGTAAAGCAGAGTACGTTATTTTCTGGCTAGCCAACTCTTTCCGTCTAGAAATTCACGTTGATCTTTTACTTCATTATGACTTGAAAGAAGCAGAAATAAAGATACTTTTGCATCCACGATATTAACTAGGATTATAATATTGAATATATCTGGCGCTAATTTTGTAGAAATTCATTATTCACAATTAAATGAAACTACGTGACTACATCACGTATTTATTACTTACTTATTAGTCACAAAGATTATTTGCTAATATCCCACCTGAAGATATTATAATACAACGAGACCTAGGTCGTGGTAAAGAAATTAAAGAAAGTAGAAATAATGCTACATCGCGTAGTTTCATTTAATTGTGAACAATGAATTTCTACAAAATTTACGCCAAATATATTCAATATTAGAAAAACTGTGTAAAATGTTTTTATGTTCCACATGCAGCTTTGGCAATGTAGCAATAACTCATGATTACGAATTGGTGTCTCTTAATATTTCGTCATTTACCAGGGACTTTGGTTCATTTAATTGTTTTTCGTCTGTAAATTAAAATCACTAGTTAAAAATTCAATCATTGAATGGCATATGTTTCGGTGAATAAGAATTTAAATACAAAAAATGACTTGTCAAATATTATCTAAAACTGGTAAAACTGGTTCATTTAATTGTGAATTATGATTATAATATTACTTCAAATAATATTTCTTAGGACGAAATGTAGCCTAGGTCTTTTTCTGGTGCGTCAACTACCACTGTGTAAAGTTCGTAAACATAAACATGATTTGATATAAAAGAACAAACCAAAATGTAAAAAAAAATTAATAAGCAGAAAGGATCACGTAAAAAAGTTAATTAAAAAAAAAACAACAAACCAAAAACATCAAAAATTTAGTAAGCAAAATGAATAACGTAAAAAAATATAAATACAGACACGAATTGATAATGATATACAAACTCAAAACATCCAAAACTTCGTAAGCAAAAAGCATCGCACAAAGGAAAGTTTTAATCCAAAATTTAGTAATAAGAAAGGATTATGTAAAAAAAGAATATAAATACAGACAAGAATTGATTTAAAAAAATCAAATAAAGTGTCCAAAAATTGAATATGCAAAAAGATTCGCGTAAAAAAATTTGTAAATTAAAAACATTCAAAACGGGATAAGTAAAAAGGTTTATGAAATAAAAATAATAAATACAAGCACAAATTTATATAAAAAACTAACTCAAAACGTCCAAAAAAATATTAAGCAAAAAGCATCACGTGAAAGAAATTTATTAATGCAAACACGAATTAATATAAAGAAAACGAAAAACCCAAAATATTCAAAAGTGAGTAAGCAAAAAGTACTAAAAAAAGGTGAATTACATGAAAAAAAAGGTTAAAACATACATAGCATACGAAAATTTTAAATAAATTGTTTTATAAAAAATAGCTACAATATATATATTCTGAAATACACAATATGTTTAAAAGTATGTATTGCATTCAATATATAATGCATATTCTTCCATGCCCTATCAAAAAAATGTCAAATATCATTGGTGCTAGACTAAACTTATTCCTATGATATTTAAGCGCAGATCCAAACCTAAGTTTAAAATTAATTTTATTATATTCCTTTTAACTTTTATTGCTTTCTGAGTGCGTGGGGGAAACAAGCGACATAGATCCGACTAGCACTGCGCCTCAGCCCACACTGTCGGATTACATGAGAGTAATAGAGAAGCAATAGACACCGCTAAAACGCGTCTTTCTGTTCAAGAGAAATGTGTTTCATTTTTTTTATTGGAATTGTACTTACTACATTGAAATTAAAAATCAACCAAGATTTTAAATACGACGTGAACAGTTATTCTTTTTAGTTGTATTCATAAGGTGGTGACAATAACGGAGTTAATTTGTTTACAATATGTTTCTGGATTTTTTTCCAAATATAAAAAATACTTTAGTCGTATTTTGGAAACAATTAAGAGTTAAGAAATATTGTCAAGAATAACACATATTTTTTTATGGCCTTAAATTAGCAGATTTGGTTAAAAACAAATTTAAATTAGCTCAATCTGGTTTTGTCAGGGCCTTAAACCCAATTAGTGCAAATATTGGATACGATAGTGAATCGTAGATAATGTAAAAAAAGAAAAATAAATCGTTTCGTGACTAACTTAAAAGAAAACTGTCGAACGAGAATATAATGTTAAATGTTGCATATTTATGATTACAAAGACAGGAATATGGGTTTATTTCACCTATGAGCCGGGGAACACTGAAGTATCGAAGCATAAGAATAAACCTGTTAAGTACTAGGAGCACTTATGCAAAGAGGTTTCCGTATATAATTACGTACACACATAGAGTTAGGCATTCAAGGATAAAAAATGTTATCATTAAAATATTTGCTTGTATTAGAGATTTAATAGTTTTAAAGTTGTAAATGATGGGTCGTAAAAATAATAATTTTAATGTTGTACCAAATCGTTATTTTCGGTTAAGAAATAATTAAGTACTAGATTTGTACACAACTCAAAAAGGTATTTTAAATAATTCCCCATATACCTGTGTAGAATATAATTGTATTGAGTCAATATGTTAATAAAACTGGTATGTGCAACCGTAATGAAGGATGCAGATAAATTTTCAATAAAATGAAAAATTGTACCTTTGGACTTATCTCTTTTCAATGAATTTCTTCCCGTGTACGTTTTTATGATCTATTATCTTTTTAAAACAGTGAAGCCGGACCTTAGAAAGAAAGTTCAATTACGTAAATAAATTTTATTGACAATTGTTTGTTCCGAAATCGTTTGTACTTGTGCAAGGACGGTGTCTTTTTGGTGAAGTTGAGAACATTATTTATTTAATCTCTACATTTTATCGTTTAGGCTTCTTTAACGTTGTTGAGAATGAGGTAGTGTTGATAATATCTGATCATGATGTACTATCTTGTACATGGGATACTACCGAATGATCAAATATTATTTAACGTATTGTGTTAATTTATAATGCTTCAAGTACGTCTTTATGTTACTGCCTATAGCTGTTACCAATAAGATTGGAATTCGTGTGTATTTATTTGAACATCAAATGAGTATTTAATTTAATAATGTTAATAGTTGAAATAAAGGTAGTACGGGTAAAAATCATTTTATTGTCTCTTTCCAGTCATAGTCGTGGAATGAAAATGCCCAAGTGATTGCAATCAGGGTATTGTTGCTATTAAAGTTTGTAATTTTTTAAATTTACTAATTTCGTTAAAACTCTCTCGGGTTTCGAAGATTCATATCAGTACAAACATAATCAAAATATATTCTAAGAAATATATTAAATTGAGAGCATTTTTCAAAAAATGTTATTTCTTACCAAAATTAAATCAATACGCATTGCTTAATTTGATATATTCGTTTTTGTTGATAAAATTATGATTACCCAAAAATTCGAATTCGGATATTTTGTGTGCATGTCTGCAAAACACTTGAATGCAATACGAAGTATAGCAGTATACCAACTAAATCATTAGTAGTCCTTCAAAAAATTATTTAATAGTTTAGTTTTATAGTTTTTGTTTTGTTTAAAAACTAGCATACATTCAAACTTTATATGTGCAATTACTTCATATTGCAAAATGGTTGTTAATCAAGCCAGTTCTATTTGTATCAAGCAAAAGTTATTTATTTATTGGAGTTTCATATAAAATAAAGTAACCAAATATTAAAATCTTTATCTTTAATGAAACTATAATTCTAGGTATTTGGAAAATATTTTCAGAAAATAGGTATGTATAATATTAATTTATAGAACAGAAAAACTTTTTTCTATTTTTTGGAATACAAATGAGTTCAGGTAATTATTTTACATCAATTAATCAAATAATATTATATTTAATTTTTTCTAACAAATTTGAATTCCGGCACTTTTTTTTAACTCTTGGATTTATTTTTACCTGCTCCATAAGTTTAAGAGAAATAAGTTTTACAAGTTTTCCAAAAAATGTTCAGCGTATCGCAGTATTATAATATTATAAAAATTTTCATTATTCATAATGGAATATATAGTCAGTATTAATTTTATTTCAATCTTATGAACATTATGACGTCTTTATAAACATTTATCTATTTAATATTTATCCATTCCTTTCATTGGAGGAAATCATTTTAACAATTTAAATTATTTACGTTTTAATTACAGGTATTTTATGTATATTTGAGATAAACTTTATATTATTTTTAAAAAATTAAATAAATATTAACATGCTAATTATATATATCTTACAGAAAAAATGAAAACCATAAAATTATGTCCAGTTATAATAATAACTTTCGCTCCAGTGAAAGCTCTATAAGTTATAATAATAACCAGTATAATAACATCCAGTTATAATAATAACTTTCGCTCCAGAAATATTAGTATTCTGTAGAGAGTTTAGTATCTAATTATAATGTGTTCAAAATTTTAAGTTTATGGTATATCTTTAGTAGTTTTCGAGATATTTTAAACGAAATATCGTCAATTTCGTAGATCATTTCAATCATTCACTCACGCAATAATGACGTATCATCAAAACTTTTGGGCTATTTCCAAGAGAGCGTAGTAGGAGATTACAACTTCGCACATGTTTTTTAGAGCAGCTATAGATCTAGAAAATACTCGGTAAATAAATAAGTCATCTGATTTATGTACCTATTAAAGCTTATAAATATTGATTTGTTTGCGACTTTTCAAGGTTTCACGGTACTAACTCTTTTTTAAGCTAATAAACAAAAACCATAGTTGAGCGACTCTGGTTTTTATTTACGAGTGTATTACTACGTACATGCAATTTATTTATCTACGATAGTTTTCTTTGTCTTCTTTTTTATAAATGAAATAGCGATTTGGGTTTTTAAAATTATCAAAAATATATTTTGTTTTGCAATAATCGAAAATCGATGACTTGACTTGAAAAACCTAAAACTACCGGTTTGACTTAAATGTCTAAAACAACTTTTCTATCGTTGTTAGAAAGGAAATTTATATTCCTATTGATTCTTTTCAATGTTTTTTGCAAAATTGCTGAAAAGGAAATACTAACTTCGGTGTTTTTATATCAATCTATCGCGGAAAATATTCTTGGAAATATTTAGATGCAAAAATTTTAAATTTAGCACAGTGGTAGAGTACGGTAACCAAATTTCAGACGTGAATTACTTATAAAACGATATAGGCATAATTTTAATTTTGAAATTAATTTTGGAGGGTGTGTGATGATAAATAAAACAAATTCATTCGAGATCGTGGTGTTGGGTGTCAAATGAAAACATACTGAAGCACAAATTAAACGACACGTTACATGAATTTTTTTATGAATTCATTTAAAATTCTACGGACAAACGTTTAAAAATCGATGTCCCATCACACTTGTCACCAAAATGATCAATCAGAAAAGTATGAAAAAAACAATATTGAGAATTAAATCTAGACTAACCTAAAATTATCAAAATTGAAAATGTTAACGAAATTCATTGTTATAAATAGTTTGAATGTCTATTTCTTTATAGCTGCTGATCAATTGGTTGTAAAGAAAAAGTTTTTCGATAAAAATATTTCTCATATTTTTAAAAATTTTAATTTAGCTTGATCGAAACTTTCCCTTCTCGGCGGTATGCTTACGCAATGTGATACGACATTAGTGCTGTCGGCGGCGAGTAACGCGGCAGATGGGCGACGATGGAACCATAAGTCTCAACAATTTAAATCTGATGGACGGAGGTTTTGGGGAAATTGACTGATTTTTCAAATTTGAACTTAATAAAGTTTTATTAAAAATTTGACCGTTTTCTTGAAAATTACTTTTCAAAATTTCTTTCCAATATATTTAGTGACTTTGTAAGCCATTTTGTCTTTTCGTCTGATATATTTTAAATAGCATCAGAAATTCAAAATTTCACATAATTTATTTCATATATATTCGCAGAAATAATAATAATAATAGCAATATAAATATATTTTAAACAATAGCAATGTCAATGGTGCAAATGGTCTACAAACCATTCGAAATTTGTATTTGTAGTATATTTAAAACTTCCTCAAACGGAACTGTGTAATTTCGACGACGGTTTGACATTTACTTAATTATTAATATATCTATGAAAAAAATATGATATTCTGTATCTGTGATATTACGTATACCGGGGATACGTTTATATCAGTACGCATAAGCTGACAACTTGCATTAAAAAGGATTATCTACCTACTCACCAGCAACGGTCAAAGCGCGCTGCATTTGATTGTTACAGTTTAGCATCCTCACAAATTTCTGTATACTCTATCTATGTGCATACTCTATGTTCTGTATATCTACGTATAACTTACACTTACACGTGTAAACACTTACACGTGATTTAATTAATATATATTTTTGTCATAATCTACCATAATATTGCGAATGTAGAATAAAATAATACCGTGAGCAATTCAAAACATAAGAAACTTCATTACAACATTCCTGACGGGTCAAGTGGTATTTAAAATTTAGTTCCATAATTTCACCAAAAAAAAATTTGTTACTGCTAACATTAGTTTATATGCATTGGTATACAATACATAAAAATTTAAAATTTTGATGTCGTAGAAAATATTTCTCGATTCAAAAGCAATGAATGGATTTCCGCATTTCTGAAATATTCCATATATTTTAAATCTCATTCAATTCTCGCGTGTTAAATTTCGCACAAAAGATTATTTGTTACTTAATACTGTAGATAAATATTTACCCTCCATTTTTCGAACAATGTCTTTTTAGCTACAAATCTCGCAGTGTTGAATCCCTATGAAAATTGTCTTTTCTTTTTAAGTTTTATATAGGTACAGCATAAAATTTAGCTAGTTCATATCAATTCACTGATGTGAAAGTAATTTACTGTCAATTGCGTGAAAATTTATATAGTATATATTGATATAGTATATATAGTATAATATAAATTAATATACTCGGTTCATACATTGCATGTAAACACACGAGCAAATTTACCCCGTAAGAATTTCGTAATGTTTCATTATGTAAATGCTCAGAATTATATATATATAAATATATATATATATATATATATATATATATATATATATATATATATATACTATTTTAGGAATTTTTTAATTTAGAAAGGTCCGAAGTAATTACATTTAAAAAAATACACAAAACTGACCATCCATTGCTTGCCACTTAAGAATAGTTTTGACCATGGGAAATTTTAAAAATATTCAAAATTTCTACGCATTTCATTTATTTTAGTTATTATTCTAATTAAGAAAACGGAAATAGATCATAATAATGAATATAAATATATTTTTATTTCCAATATTGATATTTCATATATGAATTTAAGTCTAAATAAAATTATGTACTATGAAAATTCGGGCGAGAGGAAAATAAAATAACTACAAAACTTGTTATATTAATGTTAATATAAACGACTGTCAAAGCTGCACTTAAGTTCACTCCAAGGTATTCGAGGCAATCAAAGTGATATCGTTAAACAAAACATTCATGAAAATGAGTGATAATAGCCTTGGATCGCTTAAGAAATAACCCCTAACGACGCTCCCTAATGTTTTTAATGCAAATCTGCACTCGTGTACTTTCGTTTAGGCTATAAACCCACTTTTACAAAATACGCGTTGCTGGATTATCTTTGTAGCCTAATTTTTAATTATTTCAATTACCCGATTGAAAATGTAGAGCTGTTAGTGTAATTGATATCTAATTTTTAAATTTATTCGCTCAAAAACTCCAATCAAAATTTTACCCATTTTATCAAATATTTTGTCTGTGTATATATATATATATATATATATATAACTTAAAATTTACCTTTTCACTTTATACGAATATTCTACACTGAGTAAATATAATTCTTTACAGTTTTGTCATCTCATTTATTTTTACTAGTTAAAATAGAGAAAGCACTTGCTTAAATTGAATGAATATTGCCATTTCGATTAGAATAAATATATCAATAATGAGATGTGATTTCTTTGGAAACTAAATAAAATTTAACATAAATGTGCACAGATTTTTAGTTATATATTTTTTAAATAAAATAATTACATTTTTTAATTTATTTTATACCCCTTTCGTTTAATGTTATTTAACATTACCAGAGTTTCGATTTTAATAGATGAGAAAAAATGTTTAAATCCACCGAAATAAAATATGTTAAAGGGCAGCCCCCTTTTTTAGTTAATGAATATTAATAATATATTAAATATAATAATAGATAATAGTATATAATAATAGATAATAGTAGATATTAATATCGATTTTTATAACACAGTATTAAGCAGAAAAATTTTCAATTCATTCATTGAATAATTTTGGTTAACAAAATAATTTTAAATTGTATTGTGGAATGACAAGTTATTACAAATGCTTTTTATATGCATGTAAGTAAAAACTGATAATTGTAGGCTATGTCAAATATGTTTGTAATACAAAGCAAATTTGTCCCCGTATGCAATTGTGCCAATATTTTTTTTCAGTACTTTATTGAAAAGAGACCATACTAACGATTTTTCAATTTCAACATTTAATTTATATTTAGCTGATAATCAACGTAGATTTTTGAAGTCAAAAAGATATTGTTGGTAGACATTTTGAAGCAATTTCCACGGGTAATTCCGGTGGTATTAGATGAAGATTTCCCTTTTTTTCAAACATTTTCCAGAAAAAATAAAAAGAAACTCAATTAAAATGAGGACTTATCATTCTAGCTTATATTTTAATTTATTTTTCTACATTATTTAAAACATACTTATTAAATGAATCCTAATTATGCATTTTGCTTATAATTAAAATTGTTTAATTTATTTGGTCTTAAATGCTTCGTATAATTGCATAATTATTGGAAAAATATACTGGTAAATATATTAAAAAACTCCATTTGCAGGCATGTTTACTTACTGCCATTATTATATTAAAGAACATTTTTTTAATTTTAACCGACTTCCAAAAAGGTGGTTGTCTATTTCAGTTAAATGTGTATATAAATGTGGATATATTCTCAATGTTTGCAAAAACTATTTGCCACATTTTTATGATTCTTTCAACAACAGATTCTTTACATTAAAGAAAAAATTTAAGTATAAAAACTGTCTTTATTCTTAATTTAACACTTACGTTTCAACCACCGGAGAAGAATGCATTACTCGATGAATTTGCAATACGCTTTGACGTCCCTTATACAAGTACACTCATATAGCACTATAAAATACATCAGCGAGTAATAAAAGATGAAGAATATTGCAACTACATACACATTTATCAATTATTAAACCATGACTTTCATCCCAAAATTCTCATTACCTGTACTTCGGGTAAAGATTTACTGTCAAAGAAATGTTTTGACAATTTATTAGTACCTAAGTCTAAAAGGGCCATTTCATTCAATGCCTTAATTCTGCTGAGTGTTGAGTGCATTGGACTTAAGTAGACTTTAGTAAACCGTAGCAGAATTTTACAAACTTTTTTATATTCGGAACCGATATTCTATCGCAGAAATTGGAACTGGAGTATTATTATTATTTCGAACTGGAGTATTATTATTTTACACTTTTCAGTGCGCCTCTTGTTCGGTGGTTATTTGAAGACGGTTAAATTTTTTGATAAAAATGTTTGGTTTTAGAAAACCCTATGCAAATAATTATACATATTATCGTACAAATATATGTGTCATGAACGTTAATTACTTTGAGATACCTTATATTTTTCATGCCGAAATATATACAAAATAAAATTTGTAGTATAAAATTGGTGTTTCTAGGCGCGCATAAACTTGAAATTTGTTAGCAAAATTTCTTTATTGTTTTTATACCTAGCAAGGCGGTATCCCTTCCATAAATCGTTCTTGGTAAATATCACTAAAATATTAAATACTTTATTCTTATTTTCTAAAAGGCATTGATAATACACATGCTCAAAAGTTACATAGCTAGACATTTCCTTTCAAAACTCCTTTCCGATATTATTTATTAAATCTTATGTCAAGAAAAGGTTCTTGACATGATTTTTTTTTAATAGTAACCTTATTAGTAATTTCATTATACCCTTATATTCAAATTATTTTGAAGTTTTTCCACTATACGCCATGTATTTAACATAAAACCTTGCATCAATATAAATTACGGCCCTAAATATTTAAAAGATAAATAATTTCCAAATTTAAACGTTATAACCACTTAAACTGTAAATAATTATTTAACAGCCGAAAATAATCACAAAAAAATTGTTCATCCACCCCTCTATTTCCAAAACAGCTAAAGTCGAAACAACAAACAATATAACGTGACAAGAAATGGATATAAAATTTTCATCACAATCTTATTTTTAGTGAAGAAAATGATTGCTCAATTTATACACGTCAATTCATACTTATTTTCGGTCCATTCCGTTCTGTTCGCTGTTCGACGATCCGAATAGAGTGCCGACATCTAACTGAACTCTAAATCTTATATTCTTCAATGTAATTTATGTCCCATTGCTTTGTATGAGTTTCATCGATCAGAAAAACTCAGGTCAAAAAATTCGAAACAAAAGTAAGAGTGTGCTGCATACCAAATACATTTTTCGTGAAAATATGGATATTCCTTTTGCGAACGGAATTTACAGCGTAAGAACCTAAAATTTTTCGTTCGTCTCCACGAGTAAGCACTGAAAAAGCAATATTCAGCTATGTACGTAGGAGTATCGCGGAATACAGATAAATTGAGAATTTAAGCTCCAGAAGTAGGTTTGAAACTTTCGTAGAAAAATATATATATATCAACATTCGCTGTAAATAGACAATGGAAAGGTTATAGTTTGGTTTTCTGTGTCTAATAAAACTGTTTTGTATAATTGTAGGATTAAATTTCATAATGTTCAATTTCTTTTTTAATAAATTCCTAAAAATGCCTGTAAAAGGGCGGATGTATATTTTAAATAGCATTTTTTTTTAAATTATATTAATTTTCAGACGTTTCTGCTAATTTATGTGCTAACTTTTACCAAGCTGAAGTAAGCCAAACTTTCAAAATATTTGGTATGAAAATTGTAGTTATTCATTATTCTTCATTTACATATACATCATTGCTATCTATCACTTACTATCAACAATCAACATTATAACATATTTTATTTGTTTTGTCAACGTGGTAAAATTAATAAATGGAATAATTTTTTTTAAATTCCTTATATTACAATGCAAAAAGTGCCTTTCCTATATTTTATGTTACTTAATTTTCAAAACACATATTTCGTAGTATCTTAAATACCACATTTACTGAGAATTATTAAACAAATTGCTAAATAAAATTAAATACTAGTCTGGGGTGTTTTTACTCAGTGACGTTACATTAAAATATTTGCATGTATTGATATTCTAAATATGTTGGATGGCATTTATTTTAAAGACGTAAAATTATGATGACTTCTTTAAATATTATAATATTGGGGTTATATCTACTGTCTTGCACTAACTTTTATATCCATTTCTAGTCAAGCTGTATTGTTTATTGTTTCAACTTTAGCTGTTTTAGATAGAGGAAGGAGGAACATATTTTTTATGAGTATTTTCAGCAATACCTCTGCAATTGTTTTAAATAAAATTAAAAAAAAATGGTTTCTAGTATCTAGATCTTACTCTTTCGATATATTCTGGAATTTTCCTATGTACAATTGTGTAATGAAAATTAGAATATTTGCTATTTCAATTGATGTTACTCGCAACATGAAAGATAATAAATATGGTATGTTAATTGCACTTTCTAGAATTTCTCAAAAGTGAACTTGAAAGTTAACTTTTGAGATATATGCGTGCTTCATGAGTATGCCACTATGCCACATTTTAAGTTTCTACGCAAAACTATTAAAGATAAGTGTAAAAGAGTGGATTGCTTTTTTGAAATCTAATTGAAATGATTATTTAGCCTTTTCATCTACATAATATTAATTTGAGAAGCATAATCAAATATTTTAAGGGAAAGCGCCCCACGCCTTTACACTCAAATATTATTATACAAACTTTGCTTATACTTAAGTCCTCAGAGACTACAGAGAAATCTGGTTCGATAGCAATTTTTTGCTTCTTAATACGGTATTTATAGAAACGTGTTTTTATTTGGTTTTGTAAACGTTTAATTTATTTTTCCTTTTTTTTCGTATACTAAAGAGGGGAATATTTTGTTTATTTCCTTTATCTTAAAATTATTCCTTGTTTCCTTTGTTTCCATCTTAGTAGTGTATAATTTAACAGTAGGCTCATCCTTCCAAGAGGTTGTCTCAGGAATAAGAGATTGTCTGCAAAGTATAGTATTCTTGAAAGCCAAAGAAGCTGTGACTACCTTCGAAAAAGCCGTAAAAGAGGCATCCAAGTGAACTGCTACTTCTGTCAGTGGTTCCATTGAATGACAATATGCGTATAGTGCCACGGAGACTGTTACACATATATGCTATAAATGATTTGTGAATTTGATATGGATTCGTATTTTTGGAATTCTAAAGAATTTCTCTGACCTATCGTACAAACGCCCTTAAAAGTGACCTTTAAAAACGTATTAAAAATATTTTTCAATTAGGGGAAATATATAAGACGTATCATCAGTGATAAAATTGTGTATACCGCATAAACAATTTGAGGCCATGTCCAAAAGGACACCTTGGCATAGTGAGCAAGACACAGTCGAGTGTACTTTTGGAATACTCACGAATAAATAAGTAGTTTTAACTAAAGCTATAGAACTGTATTCAGAACGAGTCATTGGTGTGGTTAAAGCACATTACATTTCGCAAAATTTTGTTTTAATCAAAGACGAATTCCGATTTGAAAAATTAATATGTGACTATCTGTTGCATATATTGAATTTTTTGGCCTACGAGTAATAATACTGATGTTCCCGGTGAAGACAAATATTGAATAAATTTGTAAGACTACTTTGCCTAATATTAACTTTTTCGGGCAGTTCAGTGCCACGACAATGTAATACTTTTTATAGCAGAGAAATAAACAAATACTGAAAATAGTACTTTTATTTATTTCCGTCATTACCTACCTTCCATTAACGTTGATCTGCTAAATATCTTATAAAAAATTAATCAAGATTTTATCTCCATAATTAATTTCTATTGATCGAAACACCGAGATATTGATCAACACGTCCTATTTTTTTTAAAAGAAACTTAATTAACAAAATTTTTACTTGCTAGCAATGAAATTTACTTCAATAAGAATTTATAAGTTTTCACAAAAAATATTCTAAAATATATTGTTTGATAATAATACGACTTTCATCGATACTGTTTTCACTTATCGTATAAATGTTTATTGTATGTTACTTATTGACGATAAATATATCTTTGTCGTTGTTTTACTGTAACTTTAGCAACAAATTCAGTTTTTCGTACGAGACCATAATTTTCTAGACCCAATATTCAATACGCTGTAATTTACATTTAATTTAATAACTATTTAAAAAAAAATTGCAAAATTTCATTGAAATCGATTAAGTTGGGCTGATTAAGGAAATTATAACTCTGGCCTTTCATCCGTATCACTTGAACTTACATAAACTTGGACTAAACACTATTCGCTTAAGGATACAAGAAAAACCATAAAATAAAAAGAAGACTTCTTACTTTTTTCTATATAAATAGGAACAATATCACTATTAATTGACATATAACTTACCGCAAAACCCCTAACATAAATTCTAAATTTCATAGTTTTTACGTATTTACCATATTTACACGTCTCCGAAAGATATACTGGTAATATATTAAAGAGTTAAAAATAATATTTTTATAAATTGTTTAACCAGTCGTTATTCAGGTTATTAATATTTTGCCACAGACTAATATTTTTCTTTATTACGCAGTTTTTTAAGTAAACCTCGATATATTTGGGAATCGACAACTTGTTTTCCTTATAAACTTGTTTTCTACCATTTACCATAAATGTACAAATTAAAAAAAAAACAATACATTTTAATGTATTATTTTGAAAATGTAAATAAAACCTCTTGGTTTCACATTATAAACAATTAAACTCCTCCTGTTTCATGTGCTATCATCAATGTCAAATAAATTTCAGGCTAACTTGTGGAACGTTTTGCGATCCTTAAAGGACAGTATTTATTCCAGCTACTCAAAATCTCAGTAATATTTTATATATGTTAATAAAACAATCAAAATCCAATATGCCTTGGGTCATTTTTACATAACCTCAATGACTCTAGGTTAATAAAAATACTATGTTTTCTTTAATGTGTACATGTACGAAAATACACATGGTACTCCCATATTGTCAGTCTTATTTATACCATATAAATGAATCAGTGTATTTAAGAAATTAGGAAAAATATTGTATTATTATGTAGTGACTATTCATTACTATTACTTATTTGAAGGTAAGTTACAAAGGCATTTCAGTCAGAGTAAATTTATAGATTTTTCCTTTTAAAAATTTGTAATGTTTAAATAATTGGCACAGCGTCTATTTCATCCTTGAAAATTGTTAAATAAAAAGTGCTTTAATAGTTTGACTATCGGTATTAAAAATTATGTATGTAGTTCCACTTTCAGATAAGAACTAAATCCGTAGTCGGTTCTTTACACGTAACTTCAGCTGGCTTTATAGTGAAATAATACTATCGACCAGTTAATCAGATTAGCTCACTTAGTTGTGTTGACAACGTATTTACGAATGTTGACAATAGGCATTCGATTGTCAATAGAACTTACTAAAACAAGGTTAATATTCTAAAAGTAGTTTTTTACAAGGAAAACCAGTCGAAGGATTTGGTTGACATGTTCCAATCTATATCACAGCAACATTAACTTTCAATGGCGACCAATGCGAGGTCGCACCGCAAAAACTGCTCCATTTCCAGTCAATGGACCACAACTTTTCCGTTCGCAGAACTTATTTCCGCCAAATTCGAGACGTTAAACGTGTTCCTGAAAAGTTGTATTGTTTGCGTATATTTTTTATTATAATTTACGTTCAAATTTTTCAGATTCTACTTTACATTTCACGCTAATAAAAGCCGATTTAATCTTTTTACCTCTTCCTGAAATCTATCACTTTCCATTTGGGAATTTTAAACACATATTTACTTTCAATGAAATAAGGAATGAACGAAATGTTCGAATTGCACAAAAATTCGAATTTGATTCCTTTAACATGCTTCTGTCCTACACGTATGTAGTGTTATAATTTTCCAGTGCCATGGCGGTACAACACATATATTACTACACATCAGTTAAAAAAATGTACCAACGTATAGGAAATTTTAAATTCGGATGTTTCCTATTAATGTCAAGCCTTTTTCATTCTTATATCTTAAAATTGAGAATATTTTAAGCAGGGAAAAAGAAAAAAGATCTTTGTTGTACTCTCATCTCTGTCATGTGTGTAAAACAATTCAAAATTTCTTTTTCACATTTTCTACATTAATAGTATTCAATATATCCAAGATTACGACGTGAAAAACGTATTTTCTATGAAAAATATTTTAGCGCTGTATCTATATTTCATAAATTCGCGCTGTTAATGTTACCGATACCACAATTTGTTTACCTACACAAAAATTATTACGGAGGGAGAGTAAAATTAAAAATCTTATAATTTTAATTCCTAGAACTTCCGAAAGGTCGAGCGAGGGTAAGTACTTAAACTCTCCATAGTCATAGATAAAATTATGTTATTAAATTATGTAAAAATGTATTACCATTTGATTGCTACTTATGCGAATAATTTGTAAATTATGAGAGTGTTTTTGACCTTATTACATTGGTGAATAATTTCTTTTCATAAATCGAATTAGCTTTAATTGTTTGTATATATGGATGTAAACAAATCCGTCAAATCAACTTTCACCCACTTCTTAATAATTTATCGATTGGAGACTTTACAATTGACTTATTCAGTCTTGATGTCTATACAATCATAATTTGGTACCATCGAGTTCATGTGATTATGGAAGTTGTAAGGCATCATAAGAACTTTCTAACAGCTAACGATAAACCCATCGAGTTTTGGCTTGTTTGATTGCTCAACGAATCTTTTGGTTACATATTGTAACCGAGAGAATCAGATGATTTAGTATGGAGTTGGTCATGGGTACTTTTCAACTGCTAACTGTATCATCCATCAGTCCAACGAGTTTGTGCTCGTTTGCCTTATCTCCATAAGTGAACCGTATTTTTATTTTATGTTTCTAAGCTATAACTTTTTTGATTTGAATATTTTTACAGTACATAAAAAATAACTGAATTATATCAATATTATCTCAGAATTTACATGTATTTTATTAGAGTCCGATTTTTTTAATCGAAATTCTAAATGCCATTGGATTTAGAGTTTCGAATGCTTTCTTGTAATTATTTATGTAATGTAGTATATACTTATTTATACGTTATCCGATTTAATTTTTAAACTTAATTAAAATATAATGATATTCACACTTTCTCGTAATAATTACACGTTGTCATTGATTGAAATTAAATTCATCGTTCCTGTGCACTTTCTTTTCATAATCTTTTCATTCTAAATTGTTATATGGCGACCCACGGAACTTTAATATATTTTACAGTAAATATTTCGAAACAAAACTTCTAGAAATGCTTGAAACTATGTGCAGTAATATGAAAAAAAATATTCCATCACAAAAAAGAAACTAAAAACACCCTGTTACTATGTAAGCATAAAATCTATCGGCAGATATAGTTGACTATGAAATAATCTTATGTTATTGAAGAGGCTTTCTGCCAAATAACGAACATATTGTTGTGTCGCAGACACATTAAGAGATATAATTTGTGACACTATTTGGCTGGTTTGCTTGGCGCCTAACTATTTTCCGCCTATAGATATAGAAGGCATTTGGCACTCATATAGCCATGTATTTTGTTAATGGTAGATAAAAATAACGTTACTTAGTCTATTAATCGTGTACAAAGAAATTAATCATTTCTAAATAAAACAAATTAACTTAAATTTTATAGAGCATTAAATAAATTATATAATATTAAATTGTTTTTTAATTACTTATTGAATTTTGATCGTTTTCATTAATGGATAGATTAATTTAGGAGGTAGGTTATAATACGAGTATGATCGACCGGTGACTATAAATGAATCGAAAAAAACGTGTCGGAAAAAGTTAGAAATATGCAGTTACAGCACAATTCCATAATACAATGACTGTATACATTTGAATACGTGACTTTTTCGTGACGTTTAGAAAAAAAACGATTGCCAAAATATATTATATGCGTTAGAATAATTATAACTACGCATTAAAAATAAATATATACTTACATTCGTTCAAATCACAAAATTTTCACAACGAATCAAAATCACGTACAATTTTGAAAATATTAAAGCAGTAAAGATAATGACGACTATGTTACCATTCGATTACTTATGTCATTCTATTTCCCATGAAATATAATTGCCTATATGTTTATTTTATTTTAACCTAACTAATTACGTTTTACTGGCGCAAGTCGCAATGACCCACATATGGGCCAGGGACGCTAGAGGCATTAATACTCATACGGAGTATGGTATTTGAAGACTAATTTTTCGAACGTGGTCTCAAATATTTATATAGCTATGGAACGAGTGGATTATTAGGAATAATAAAATGGAAAGTTGTGACGAGCGAAAACAAAATGGTGTCATCTTAAATTTTTTCCAGTTTGGTATTTCTCACTTTATTTCATCGGTATTTGGTTACTCGTTTATGCGTCTTTCTCACTGATTTTTATGTGAATATTTTTAGCAGTTTTTATCAACTTTATATTCTCGTTGAATATATTTTTTTAAATTTATACGTTTCAGCTATATTCATTGGCAACTTATTATCTTTCATATCGTTTAAAACTTGCTGTTGTGTATAGTTGTTGACACTAACATGCCATTGTATAAGGTTCCTCTTGTTTATTTATAATTCCTCCTCTTGATTACTATTTTGAGTACTATGTTTAGTTATGTACTTAAATGTATACAGTTGATACATATGGCGGACTTGTTACTTTATGAGTAGTCTCTTACAGCCAACCAGAACACCAATCCAGCCCCGCTGGACGAGCGTCCGAGATCGAACCCGGATCCCCGCGGTGCCGTACCGTCAACAACAATAACAACAAAATAATGTAAAATATCATTCATATTTCTTGTAATTTTACTCGATTATTTATTAGAATATTCATTACGTCAGCTGTAAGAGTTATTTAATTCCATCAGTATTTTTAATTCTTTTCCTCAATAGTGAATTTCTTTGCCATAAATTTATCGCCTTTTACTTATATTAAAGAAAAAGTGTTTTCAAATTAATATCAGCAATTTTTTCGGCTAAAATGTGTGGGTAATATCTAAAAATTCCAAAAAAATATTCTGTGTAATTTTGTTTTAAATAATAAAAATTCAAAGAAATTTTTTTTAAACTGATGAATTTCATTTGTTTTTCATAGGTCACAAAAATAATGAGTTAATTGAATATGATGCCAATTCCATTTTAACAGTAACACAGTGTATATATTGGCAAGTCACAAAGTGAGCATTGCATAGCTACGCGCTACTAGGTTGTGGTCAGTATGTATCTCAAAGACCAAAATAGTCTAAGCAGCATCTGTGGACGAAAGGGAAAGTCATGAAAGTGAGGGAACTAAACGGCCGTACGTTATTATTCTGTTAGATGGGAATATTCTGTTAGATGGGAGTCCAATACTTCAATAAAATAAGATGAGAGAATCTAACTGCGAACAGTGCAAAAATTATCTCAAATAAATATTTGGGCAAGTTCAAGGGATATTGGTTATAAAAATATAGAAAGTATTTTACTTTACATTTATAAAATTAGGTAATTTTAAAATCTAAACCCGTTTTTAGAATTTAAAGCCTATGTATTTGTAAGTCACAAAAATTAATTTAAAACTTTTCCTCGAAAGAATTGCATATTTAATCAACTTGTGATTACCTGGAAATTATTTAAACGACGGAGATATTTTAAAAACTAATAAATCAAATTTTGCAACACTCAAATTATCAATTAATTGCTAACTTGATCCACTTCTATTTCGATATTTTAAGTTCTGATAAAAGTAGATTTCCAAACTCATCTCTCTTTGACCTCGACTTTATTATGAACCACTTCAGCGTAATAACTTGGTAAACACGCTGTTAAAATATTGTTAATATATCCGTTTCTCTACTATAGAAGCAAGCATAATGTTAATTGTTTATACAAAAATTATCTCCTCGGTTCAAAATTATTTCGTATGAAGTCAGGAACGGGTGTCCCCATTTTACAAATAATAGCCACAAAACGCATTGTAATATAACGCTATTCTTACGATGGTAATGCTATTCGCACAACTGTGACTTTATTTTGACGTGAAAGTGTAAATTTGTAACTGACGCCGTCACATCTAAGTTTGGCGGGAATTTGGTTGATTCTACAACAATTTTAAATGTTATTTTAATTTCTACTAAATTTTTAATTTTCTTCCTTTACAGAGCGGTATTAAATTTGTATAACAGACCGGTCTCCGTGGGTACTGTGTGCAAAATAAAATACTCGTATCAATAATATGAAATTACTTATAATTTGTCAGTTATTGGCTTAAATGACGATAAAAAAAATTAACTTATTAATTAAAGCAATACGAAAAGTAAAATACTGCATATTTTAAAAACATATCAATCTCCGTTCATAAAAATGAACACTCCTTGTCAAATTTGTCAACATATTTAAAATCAAAAAAGTAATTTAAAAAAGCTTACTAAGTCAGCTAGAGCTTGTATTTTTTTAGGAGGAAGAATTAAGTTAATATCAGACTCGTTAACGACCATTAAATTTGTTTCGATAAATAAAATTTTGAACATGTCTAATTTCATTTTTGTAGTTTCGAGAAAGACACGGAATATTTATTGTAAAGCTCCTATTTTTAGCAACGAAATAAATAACGTACTTCTTGGATTCAAGCTTCTGTTTCTGAGATAATGGGGGAAAATGTTCATGTCGCCGAGTCTTCGTCATCGTCGGTGAAATCTTTTTCCCCTTTTTCCATTTTTTTACGATTACTTTATTTTGCAGTAATTTCTTTCCTCTCTTTTCACCATCTCTTTTCCATGTTATTTATTTAACCATTTCCATTTTCATGTTATTTTTAACCATTTCCAAGGCGTCTTTTCTACAGCTAGCCTTTTCCGGATAAAACGCAACACATTAACTGACATTCTTTATACTACTAAACTAACAGACATTTCTGTTATACGTAAAATACTTTGTTACACCTGAGGACGAGGGACATATTTTCGCCTTATTAATTTTTTTACGGTCTGTCATTATATAAAAAATAATAACATTGAAAATAAAGGTTTAGATAAGATACACAGTAAGCCACGGTTCTATCTTTATCTTGTTTAACTGGTTTACTGTGAAATATGTTAATCTCAAAATGTAAAAGCACAAAGTTACATCGAAAAGGCAGCATTATTTATTTCTCGTTTCTAAATAATAATTTTAAAGCATGCAAGAAAACAAACGGGTAATTCATTTCCGGTCACATGAAATCATAAAAAACATGAAAATCATACACTTACGAGAAAAAATTAAACTTTAGAAATGTTTATTTATTTATTATCTATAATATAAAAATAAGTCGGGGTTTCCTTCCTGACGCTATAACTCCAGAACACACGAACCGATTTCCACGGTTTTGCATTCGTCGGAAAGGTCTCGGGCTCCGTGAGGTTTATAGCAAACAAAATTCAGGAAAAATTTCAACAGAAAATCAGGAAAACAGGGAAAATCATTTTTCACATACAGCGCCATCTCTGATATATAGCATGTACTACAAACCAATATGGTTTTGCATAGTTGTGGAGCAGATGGCGCCAGTATTTTAAGTAGGTGGCGCCGGTGCGTGATACATTGTTTGACAGCTACTCATTGTACTCTGCTCAGTTAATTTCATGTGACATTTATTATGCGCACGTTCTTTCAAACGCTAACTTAAAACCTGTATTGTGTTCACTGTGAAATTGTGAAATTGAGGTTAAAGTTATTCGTTTCCTAACAGTTCAATTGGAAACCATCAAAACAATCACGCGTATTGTGCAAATTTTTAGTCAATTTCAACAGCAGGCATTTGTCATTTTTTTGCAACTGTGTAAATTATATGGATCGTGCATTTGAGGTTAAATTCACCAGTCTGTCCATAGTCCAAAATGCCTAGAGGACGACGTGCGAACATCGGCCGCCGCACAAGACATGCAAGCCAGCAACAAGTGTATTCACAGAACTTAAGCGAAGAAAGACAAAATATAATAAGAGAAAACGCCCGATTGAGACAACGCGTGAGCACACGAAGTTCATTGGCATCATACAATCGCTTGGCATTCCAATATGATCCAACTGCGAACTACAGGGATGATAAATTATTAATGTATGTATTCCTCGAATACCAATGATTCCGACTGATCTTCCGTTTGACTTCAAACGATTGCAATTTCCGGTTCACCTTGCGTTCGCAATGACAATTAACAAGTCGCAAGGTCAATCGCTTAGTGTTTGCGGGATTAATTTAGAAAATCATTGTTTTTAACATGGGCAGCTATACGTTGCATGTTCACGAGTTGGGAAACCATCTGCTTTGTTTGTGTTAACGTCAGACCAAAAAACAAAAAATGTGGTTTACCAAAGAGCACGTCAATGAAACGGATAATTTGCGGACACGTATAACGCTTCGATTCAGTATTTACTTTGGATTCACTTTAATTTTTTACTTAGAGAAGTTCAACTAAATTACACTTCATTTTTGTAATCGAAATGAATTCATTACTGTTGTGAAATGAAATAAAAATTTTCCTTTTCAAATATAAAAAAAAAAAATTTTCTTCATCTTTTAATCCCCAAACGAAATGTTACAAAAAACCGAGCCATCTGATGGCGAAACGGAATTCGCCGGGTTTGCTAGTAATGTATTAAATAAGTAAACATGGAAATTTGATAACACCATCGGTACACATTATGTCAGTCTACATTCCTTTTATCTGTACTATTTCTCTTTATCACTTTCACTATTTCTCTTCGATGAGATCATAAATTTCATCGCCACGTGTGTAGTTTTCCAGCTTACTATTTATATTTATTCATTTACATATGTAGTTCAATGTATCTAATTGATGTATATGGCGAACTTATTGCTACGAATGTAATCTCTTACCGCCAAGCAGAACAACGGTCGACGAGAGGTCTCCGCGGAGCGTCACGTTAATGAGAATATTATATCCAGTTAAATTGTAAATTGTTTATTGAAAGATTTGAATCTATATATTTTCGAACTTTTTTAAAATAATATTTGTTATGTTAAATATCTATGTTTTGAAAACACTACAAGTGTTACCTTGCGATGAATTTTTAAATTTTTTCCGAGGATAATGAAAATTACAATATTAAGACATAAACAATAAGCAAAATGGTAACTATAATGCAAAACTTAATATGCGATTGCACACGTGCGTATTTAATGTGAAACATTTAAGGCTGATATGTCTATCATAATGTCGGAAGATAATGTTTAAGTCTACTATCATTGAAGGTTACCCGCTCATATTTCCGCAAAGGACGGAGTCACGTAATTTAAACGACTCGACCTCTAACTCTGTATTGTTATATAGCCGCCCCTTATGAGATTTAGCGGTATCAACGTAAGTTTGTAAATTTATTTTATTTTCCGTAATTCAATTATAACAATCTTTTAATATAATCTTAATCTGTAATTTGGTTAAAATCAAGTTATGATCTAACTTCATTCATACGAATATCGCCTATTTTGTTACGTTAGTAGTAATCGTTCAAAATCCAGACAATTTTGATAAGCAAAAGATATATTTTCCGAGGTAATTTTCAAGTTCATTCGGTAGTTTCAGTTCTCGGTTTTATTTACAAACGAATTAATATTATAACACAATTAAATGTCACTTTGTAAATTATTTAATGCTACATACATAAATGATTTCATTTTTTGATTGAAAAATTGTGAGATGTGACAGTTTACCATATTTTTCTCTTAACCAATGTTCTGGCGAGATAATGACGGTAGATGGGTTTTCCAGTTTTCAATATCAGTTTTCAATAAGTGAAAAAGTTTACCAGTTTCTATTGCACCATAAAAATGTTGTAAGAATAGTATTGCCCCAAATTGCGTTGACCTAATTGTAGTCGTGAATCATATAAATTTATTAAAAACCCTCGCCTTGAGTTTTTGCAAGTAGTAAGAATCTTGACGTGAGTTGATAAAAATAAATATGTATACCCGTCTGTGCATATGAACATCAAAATAATTCTTTATAGACATCTATAATGTCACATTTTAAATCAACCATCCCATTTGTAATAATGATATTAGAAAATAAATTAACATTTTTTCATTCATTCACTAAGTTTTTTTGTCTGATCAATAAAAATTACACTCTCTCACACGTCTGATCAATAAGTGACAATTATGTAAATCCCATCAAAATGAATTTAACTTGAGGAAATTTTTGTTCCATATGTTTTATGACTTTCTCTGTGGTTTCATTGAACAACAGTGTTATGATCGATTTTGATTGGTATTTTATGATAAATTCCTATCTCACCTTACTGCTTATAATTTATTTAACGAGTTCAAACCTTGTTTTACAAATCTCATTGTTGATCTGCTTGACGGATGTCCCTCAACAGCGACACCTGAAGATAACATCAATGCTATGCTGTTCACGATAAAGATTGATAAGAATGTAACCTATCAGCAAATTTGGATAAGTCCAGTAACTGGCATAAGACAAGTAGAGAAAATTCGTCATTATCATTTAGGTGTCCGGAAACGTTGTGTTTGTTGAAAACTCCATATATTGACAGCTTAAAGACATCATTGTATTGTTCGTGTCGAAAAATGTCAGAAAGATTCAAATGAGTTTTACTCAAATGCTGTGTTTGACAAAAACCCCATCACAGTTGAATTCTCCTTTATTTCAATAATGCCTTGGCATACTCAACCTTAACTCAACTCGGTCTTAAAGCCCCAAGCTAGCACCATCAGCACCAAATCAGCATTACGAATGACTTCCTCATAACAATCGATCAACGTCACTTGCTATAAATGAGCTTTGCTCGTTTACAAAAAAATACTATATAAGGCCGGTGAAAAAAACATTTAAAGAACGCCCTCATTCTTTTAACCTTTTAATATAATTGAAGATAATTTTAAAAACAGCCAGCAGCTATTTACATTTAACGGTAACAATTTTTCTTATCGAAATGAAGCTTAAGTATCGTACCCTATTATATCAAGTAGAGAAAAAATGTAGGCATATAATTTGAAGATATATATTCATTTGTTATTCGATGAAAACGTCATGTTTCTCGTCATTATTGTATAATGACCACTTGGGTAAAATAGCTACAAATGTTTTTTCCAATTTCAATCCAGAGGTACTAATTTTAGTTCCAGTGGAATGATGTTAAATTGAATATAAACTTTCTATGCTCCTTCATAGTTCTCGCTGCTGCGTTTAGTTTAAATTATTACTATAACGAACTTGCACGTATACAAATTTTTTAATATTATTATCTCTGACTATTCGCAGTTGGCCTAAAATCTATTAATGTAATGGGTTTATTTTTTAAAATATGTAGAATACATACTCATAATTTTTAATTCTGTATATTAAAGGGTTGATAAAATATAAAAAAGAAGTGTAGCAGATATAACATAGATATCATATGAAATAGTAATATACTAAAATTGTAACAATAACGCCAGACAGAAAATAGACATTTTGTAAATTGAATGTGTATATATGACTATATGCCTGCCTCTATATGTACCTGTAGCCTCTTAAAAGAAAAACGGGTATTCTAATTATGAGGTGCTATTATTTATTTTAATGTGTGTTCCATCTAGAAGGTTTTTAATTATATTAGAGCAAAATTTAATAATATTGTTCACAATTAAATGAAACCACGTGATGTATTATTATTTCTACTTTCTTTAAGTTCTTTACCACGACCTAGGTTTCATTGTATTACAACATCTTCAGGTGGGCAATAAGCAAAGATCTTTGCTAATTGCCCACCTGAAAATATTGTAATGCAACGAAACCTAGGTCGTGGTAAAGAACTTAAAGAAAGTAGTAATAATACCACATCACGTAGTTTCATTTAATTGTGAATAATGAATTTCTACAAAATTAACGCCAAATATATTCAGTAATAATATTGTAAAAATTTACTGCTTATTTATTGGCTTTCTTAAATTTAACCCTTAATCCCAATTTTTTAAATACTCTATGTTCCACAAAGTTACATACAAACACGTTCTACGTCAAACTTTAGGGTAACAAAAGTTTATTTCGTCAATATTTACCGAATTACATTACCCTCATTAGGCATGACTACGTACTTGGAAAAATCTTCTTTTCTTTTTTATTCGAGATTCTTGTCTCAGATAAGAATTTACAAGCAAAATGTTTGAAAGACAAACAAATACGAAAACAACAGGAAGTCATTGGCAGTTTGCAACAGGAAGTCATTGGCAATTTTAGGCAAAAATGGATGCGGTGCCATCAGCTAGAGACGGAAGAAATTTGTTGATCCGATTCACATTGGTCACATCATTAAATATGTTCCTTCATATCGTTTAAATATAGGATACGCTAAGAATTTCTCACTCTCGTTGTTATGCGGATGAAACTGCGTTTTAAATATTCTAATATAGATATCTTTAAAACCATAATCCTTATGTTAAGAGTACCGTGGTCTTATTTCAAGGCCTGCATCTTTTTCTTTATACAAATTTTTTGAATAATATTATCGTTAAATTCGTATATGAGAAATATAATTTTAATATAAACCAACTACGATAGTAATGCGTCAAGATTATTAATATGACCTAAAATATGAGTGAAACTGTTATTATAAAGTATATATTTTCAAGTATTAAATACTTATCAGAAAAAATTATTGGGCTCTAATCATTTGTATGATAAGTTTAATAAACCCAGCAAGAATTAATTTAACTAATTCGTGCCTAGGGCATGATGAATTATAAAGGATTTATTATTCATATGTATATATTAATCATTATTTTAGAATGACTGAAAAATTTTCTTTTACACTATATCATCAGAAACCGCCGTTTCGACTGCAGTTGGTACAAAAACTTTAGGAAACAATACCCAATATCATATGTAATATCATGTAATTCATTCCTAAACCATTTTTACTAATACAATATGATTACACTAATTGTATTGGTTTTAAAATTTTTTGATTGTAATACACTACACTTTTGAAACAAATGAGGTGTAGCATACGAGTGCGACAATAGTTCGATTATAATTAATTGTTATAGTAATCAGTTTACTTAGTATCCATGGGTAAAAAAATTACTATTTCATCCTTTTCTACCAATGTACATGGTTACGGTAAATATATATTGGATAAATATATAATGGATAACCGAGTCGGACAAAGTTATTAATGTGAGGAACTTTTTTGGTATTCTTTATATTATATATAAAAGATATTCTATCAGTTTGAAATATTCTATATTTTCAAGTTATATTATTTCACTCATTTATTGTCCTAAAATAAAAACTCTGCAGCTTCTAATTAAATTCAATACTATGATATATTAATAAAATCTTGTCATATTCTATTCCACTTAAGTGTATGCATAACAAATTTAAATTTTACTGCTTATTTCAGACTCTAATTTGAATAATATCAAAAATAATTCTAAGTTTCCTTTAAAGACGGATGATACTTAATATCAATTTAAACAAATAAATTATAAAATTATGCTGAATTTTCAAGTCAACAACGACAGTAATTATTCAGAAAAACGATCGATTCTCCCCACAAGGTTTTAATTTTAATCTTTAGTTTCGAAACCCTGATAATGATTCCGTGCTAGTAAATTAATTTAATGAATAAGTAAATTCATTTAATCATGTAACGGCATTAATAATAAATTAATTGCCATTTATACGTTTATTAGTTTAATCGAATCCTCCTTTCGTAGCTTAAATGCAATTTAAAATTATTCATTTTTATGATGACCCTACAAGATCACATTCCCTTTAAATTTTTTTAAAAATAGAACAAACCTTAAATTAGTATCTGATAATTTAAATTTTAATGCCTTAAATATATATTTATATTTAAGAATACTATTTAAGTACCATACAATTTATTATATTTTAGTTCCTAACCTTTATTATGAATTCAAAGCTCATAATAAAATACAATCAATGTACCTTATCTTCTGCAACGGTTAACCCATGTTTCATCTATATCTTTTATGATTTTGAAAAAATAAAAATAGAGATTTAGAATAGCAATATTCGATTAGATTTTTACATGAAATAATTTAAATTTAATTGCATAAACTATTTCCAAGGATATACATAAATACGAAATATTATTTTTTGCGTGATTCTTGACCGATATTTTTTAATATTTCTTACTAATTTGTACATTAATTTCAGTTTTCTACTAATACGTAATTGATTCTTTAAGAGAAAACTTATTTATAGTTTTGCAATTATTAATTATAATTTTACCCATAAATAATGCGTAACCAATAGAAGATCGTGAAAAGAACTATTTGTGATAATTGTACAATTTCAATTAATATTTTTATTTTAATATAAAATGGGTAGCATACTGAAACTCAGCGTAGAATGAAGTGGAGTTAGAATTATATTATAACGTTATGCTTGATTTTATATAGCCTATAGTTTTACAAAGTATTTTGCTTCATGCCGTTTTGTTCCGCAGATGAGATGGAATAAGTGATTTCATAACAAAAAACTATTTTATTATAGTACATCCATTGGAGACTCAACGTAAAATATGAAATAAAGAATACAATAAATTTTATGAACTTACGGTAATAATACATTATTAAATCAGATAACTCACACTGCGAGAATAAATTAAATTTTAAAGACATTTGCTTCCCGTTTTTCTACTCCGAATAATAATCTTAATCCTAATCTATCCTCTCAACTTCTCAGCCCTGACTGCCCTTCATATTACTGTGCAAACTGAAGTCACTGAGAAGATAATAATTTAAATTTAGATATATTATCATTTGAAAATTCCAATCAAAAATTTTTATAATACATCATATCCTAAACGATATTTTAAAAATATGTTGTGATTAAAGTTTGGTAACAAGGAAATTCTTCCTTGATAACTACGATACTCGACGTATTGATGAACAAGACCGACGCCATAAAATTAACGCTGAAAGATCTTGAATGTTTTGAAGACTAGAGTCAACATTGGAAAATTACTTTTTTCAAGAAACAGAGTAAATAATATATGGAGTTTTAAAAAGGTAAATAAAAACCGTAATTTTTATCGAAAAATTCAATGATGTTTTTCTCAAAACGTTTCCTGAGCTGTGGAAAATAAAAAAAAAATTATTTATGTATTAATTTTTTTCTTGAAGTAATCATTAATTTATCAATACACATTACTGAAGAACAATAAAAAAGCGGAAAACCGACTCTTCAAAATTGTTTACAATATAGAATATAAATTTTGAATCTGAAATGAAACCTGTATCTTGCGCTTTTATTGTTATTTTTTTACTAATTATCAAGAACGTAATAAACTTAAGAAAGAAAATATTTTCATCTTTCAGATCTGAACTTCGGATCCTCAAAATTCTCGCTATTGATCAAATTTATTATAGCCCTTATTATTTCACGTACCACATAATGTTTCTAATAATATTTTTCTATTTAATATATTACTTCTAAATTTGAAAAATTTGAAATATAAACATCAAAAAAAACATTTTAAAATCTATTCAAAAGAAAGCAATTTGTGTATATCTTAATATATATAATATAAATCAAGAGTAAATAACGTACAGACATTGCAAATTTATTTATAGACATGAATCGAATATGCAGTTAAAGCAGCACAGCATCCGCCTTCGTGTCATTTTTCATAACAGTTGTACTCCCAAGAGAAATAATCCTGTGTCATAACACTTGGTGTCATCTCAAAGAAAAATAGTCTGGTTTTTTACATCTAAACTAATCAAATATTTATTTTTAGCGCATCTGTGAATTTCAGTGTCGGTACTTCTACGTTTACTGATTTAATAATATGAAAAAATCACAAAATAAATATTTACTTTCCTTTATCCATTCAACATTTTCGGCTGAAGTAGTATGTGCCTTTGTTTTTCGAGTTAAATCGTGACGTTGTCGAATTCGACGGATGAGACAGTTGTTCATCCGAATCGGAGTATGTAATATTTTTTTATTTCATATTAAAATTTCTGAGCAACTAAACGAAACGAAACGTAAATTTGAGATTGCGTGTATTTATTTAATATAAAAGCGACAATTTAACTTTAGCGACAATAAAACTTTATGCAAAAATTAATTCTAGAAATCTATCTTTTAAGATGTGCGAAAAAGAGAAATAGATGAAATGTTGGAATTTTAGAACCATACATTATGAATATTTTGTCATAATGTTAGTAACTTGTTTTATAGAGACGAATCGTAATTTATAAAATAACATTATACTATTATTTGTCAATATGAAGACGATCAATATGGAAAAATTGTAATATCTGGGAATTGGCGCTGTATTTAATCGGAGAAGCGGCGACAATGTTATTGTGAGTAAATAAAGTTTGAAGAAAAAAAATAGTTTTCGCTGATTATATATCTCCTTAAAAATTAATAGAAAACGTTTTGAACTTAATGAAGAAAAACATCTTTAATTTTTATAATTCACGTCTCATAGAAGAAATCGTTCGTTCTACTTTTTTCCACAAATGCAGCGATCTATATGTTCACATTGTAAAAAAAGAATAAAATTTGCTAAAGTCTCCTAGTATTTATATATAAGAGTTTTGAAAATTTTAGCGTATATATGCTTGCTATACATACGCAGATATATTGAAAATTGTTAGGTATATGAATTTAAGTACGTATTTATATCCTGCCGCTCTCGGAACGACACGACTT
This sequence comes from Druceiella hillmani, assembly GCA_039881145.1. Taxonomy (NCBI): domain Eukaryota; kingdom Metazoa; phylum Arthropoda; class Insecta; order Lepidoptera; family Hepialidae; genus Druceiella; species Druceiella hillmani. Next base: position 20,959,341 of record JAYKKI010000012.1, read on the forward strand.
GTGTTTTCCAATAAATTTATAGCCTATTCGGATTATCTATGTGATTATACTTACATTATAATTAAAAAGAAAATATGTGTTCAGTATTAAATTGGTAACTAGACATGTTTGTTTATATTACTAAAATTACATAGAGAAAACAAAAACAAATATTAATATCGTTACAGTATTATCTAAACTTTCGCCCATTGATCAGTTCAGCTAACTAGAAAAACTGTCCACAATTAAATGAAACTACGTGATGTAGTATTAATTCTACTTTCTTTATGTTCTTTACCACGACCTAGGTTTCGTTGTATTACATCTTCAGGTGGGCTATTAGCAAAGATCTTTGCTAATAGCCCACCCGAAAATGTTGTAATACAACGAAACCTAGGTCATGGTAAAGAACTTAAAGAAAGTAGAAATAATGCTACATCACGTAGTTTCATTTAATTGTGAATAATGAATTTTTACAAAATTTACGCCAAATATATTCAATATTAGAAAAACTGTGAAAATGTTTTTATGTTCCACATGCAGCTTTGGCAATGTAGCAATAACTCATGATTACTAATTGTTGTCTCCTAATATTTTGTCATTTACCAGGGACTTTAGTTCATTTAATTGTTTTTCGTCTGTAAATTAAAATCACGAGTTAAAAATTTAATCATTGAATGGCATATGTTTTGTTGAATGAGAATTTAAATACAAAAAAGTGACTTGTCTAATACTTTCTAAAACTGGTAAAGCTTTTGCTTTCTCTCTCCTTTCTAAACGCATGTAGTCTAGCTATAAACAACTTAGAACCTATTAAATATAAATAATTAAACTAAACATTGATGGTAAATATAGCAACTAAGAGACCAGGAATTTTAGGGCAGCCTGGCTTAACAAATAAGACTTTTGTTTCTTTAATTCGTTGATAGTGCCTTAAAGCCACATCTCGACTCTCTTTAAAATAATATAGCGTAACATATCTGATGCTAATAAATATCATTGCACTCAATTAATTAGCGCTAAATAATAAAACCTGCAATAAAATATTTCTACAACTTTGTATATCTCATATTCTTTGTTAATACGAGCCGATAAAAGAAACACGAATCATTGAATTTAATTAGGCGCAAATGACATAAAGCGGTTAATGGTTTATTATAAAACTAATGTAATGCAAAAGTATGTTTCTCTGTTCTTTTACGTTACAATAGAGTAAAATATTGACGTGACTTTTTGCAGAAAGGTAGCTGAAGGGCCGAGAAACGATATAGAATTTTGTACCACGAGAGAAGTTTTATTTGAAATTGAAAAAATATTCAAAGTAACTTATGAAGCAACATCGCAACGGAACAACTGGTTGACATGATTTTTGAATTGCTACGATATGCGATATAAAGGAGCAATAGAATCATTCAGTTTAATACTTAATTTAGGGCCCTACCTATAATTTTGTAAATGCAAAATTGCGTTTATTTGTTCTTGTTTCATGTTGCAATAGATCGACTTGATTTTTTGCATAGAGATATTTTACGGACCAGGAAATTAAATAGGTTTTTTTTCAATTCAAGACATCTCATTCTTGGGGAAAAATTCTTATTTAAAACTAAAAATACAGAGTGATATGAGATATGCAATATAAGGTAGCAATAGAATTACTCAATTTAATCTCTAATATTGAGTTTTCATTGTCATATGTACGAATATAAAGGTTTAGTATTTAATATGTACTTCTTGACGACGCTGCATGTTTTAATTTTTCACTCTATATTTTTACCCGTAAACATATAGACTAAGCCGCGGGTGAAAGTTAGTATATATAAAACAAAACAGGTTGTTCGTGTAGAATTCTTGTATAAAAACTTTGTATAAATTATTATTATTCTAGAATTGTAGGTCGAAATTTTTATAAAAAAGAGGAAACGTAGTGTATGTACATATGTTTAAATATATATACATACATATATATATATATATATATATATATATATATATATATATATATATATATATAGTGTAGATGAGATCATGAATCTTTTTTGGAAATGCGAGATGAAGAGCATTGATCAGAACGATCGTTCTTGTTCATCACCTCGACGCGGAATGACTAATAAACACAAAATGCTGCTTACAAAATAAATCAGAAATTAAACTTTATTTTTATTCAATAAATATGTGTTTTTCTCTCTTGGTATTGCGTCAAATAAAATTGTTTCATCATTAAATTTGTGAAGAGGAAGTGAGTATTTTACCATTAATTATTTAAATTAAGGTATAATTGTTTGGAACGAATTTTCTAAATTTGCTCCTTTTAGCGATTGTAAGAAGGAATGAGCAAAAAGCCGATTTTTATGAAACAAATGTACAACAATTTTGAGTTCTTGACAAAACTTTGATCTGTTTTTTTAGATGAAAATCATTGTACTGCGTATTCCAAGAATTTATAATAAAATTGGCAAAATGGACGTTTCCCGTAAAAAATGTAAATAAATTAAGTAAATACGGAGATCTTTCAGCTCGAGTTCTACTTCCGTTGATACTAATATACTATGCAATAAAATACCCCGTATGATTTTTTTTCAAAGTTAAAAGGAAATTTACACGTTTGTAATAAAATCGATGATGGAAACAAGTGTTTTGATATGTTGGTACTTTACCTGTTTTTGATAATTTTGAATCGGACGATCAATGCGAAGGCACATCGACTTTCATTCAATGAAGTCATATCGCCTTCCGCCGAATTCGTGTTTCCAAAGAACTTGCTAGAACTTATTATTGTTTTCATATTTATCATTTTTTATGTATCAACAATTCTGTGACAAGTTACCTGTACATGTGTGATGTATGACGAAAGGATATTATAGTAAAAATAGGAAGGATCATTTGATACTCAATTCTGTGTACATCAACATAAAGAGCTACTATTCCCTTTTACTGAACCATCAAGTAGTACATATTACTACTGATTATAAGCATTTGAGACATAAATGTTTAAAAGTAGAAATAATTGTGATCCATATAAAATGCCACAACTGTATTAAGCGAACCAATATTTCGCGTTTACATGAACGATACTAATAGATTGGTTCGTATTTAAGTTTATTAAATTTTATTTTAAGTTTAATATATTATTCGTATAATAATTACTTTAAATCTAAGAAAAATCAAAACTCTTGGAATAATCGGTACTCAAAACGATTAAGAGATACTGTTAGAGAGTTTTATGTTAGGGTGCCTACATTAAAAGGGAAAATAATTGAGTTATAGATAACTCACTTATCTTCCCATCTCTATTCCATAATCGTTTTTCTCTCAAACCGTTTGGTGCAGGCACGTATAATTTTCCACAGAAATAAATCATATTAACATTCATATCCCTCAATAGCTCACACTATAAAATATTTAATACAAGGACAGGAGTTTCGTGTAAGATTATAATTAAAGAAATATTTTCAAAATTTTTCAACACAAATACATCATTCCACCCATTTCCAAAATGACTAAAGCCAAATATATGAAAAAAACATATATTAGAATTTTATTGGTCATTTGAAATTTACATAAATTTGGGGAAAATTATGGCGATGATCCTGAATATCATAATTTTAGAGAAAATCACAATATTTTCATGAATGTGAAAGAAATACCAAAGATGTATTTCCAAGGTGAAAAACATTAGATTTTACAAAGTGCTTATATATTTTTTCTATATTTTTTCTATTTTTCAAAAATAGAAAAAATATAGACCCTCAAATGTTATTAAATGCCTAATTATTTGCGGAAGACTTATACTCAGCTATATTCATATTTGACAGCTTTCATATTATTTTCTATTGGATCATCGCCTAAGCTTTGTAGATAGACTTGAGAAAAGAAATCGGATGAAGAAAATCTGTGCTTCATGTAGAACAGTTAATATTGCCTCTTTGAAACTTTGATTATTTTCTGTGGGAGCTGATTAGGTGCCGCGGCCCTAGGTTTGTCAGGAATTTCACTTGTGACCCTGTCCTGCTGAATTCAGTTTATATTCCATTTAAATAATCGTTTAGTTGCTTGGAAGGGCTACTAAATTAATTAAGGTAATAAAATTATTAAAACCATTGACTGAAATAAATATTAATTCAATGTGATTTAATTTTATCTTCCTGGAAAAACGACTACTTACACATGCAAATTTGAGTTCAGTCATTTGAGTTTATTGTAAAATTAAAAAAACATAAGTATTTTAGAAAGCGAATAAAAGTGTAATGCCGGATTTAAGTTATACATGAATACAAATGACAATTCACGCATGATCGCTATATAAATTTAAAAAAAAACCTGTTGAAATGTTTTTAAAAGCCTAATTATTTACGGAATTATATGTTCATTATTAATTCTGTACCGATCTTTATATTTCACAGTCAAGTCGTAATTATATCCATTACATTAGCAATTATAAAAACTAGTTTTCAAACCATTCCTTGATTATTTCAAATGGTCTACTCTTTACATTACTTAAAGTGTACACTTGTATCATCGTGTAATTATGAGAGTGACAATTAGTGTGTAATTTTAGAACATTTTTACTCAGCGAAAAAAATTGGAAGGTACCTTCTGCTATTCCCACATATTAAAGTATTTATTTTAAGATATCTTCTGCTATTCCCACATATTAAAGTATTTATTTTAAGATATCTTCTGCTATTCCTACATCCTTCTGCTATTCCTTATGGAAGATACCTTCTCCTATACCTACATATTAAAGTATTATTCAACTATTTATTATCACTGCTTGTTTAAAAAAATTTAGAATTTAACCAAGAAACATATAAAACTTAAGTTAAATGAACACACTTATATTGATAATAATATATTTCTAAGTTTTATTAAAATAAATTAACTTGTCATTTAATTCAATGAATTCTCGAAGGCTGAACGCGAAGCTGAAATCGATTACGTGGCCAATCCATAACATTCAACACGATTGATAATTTGTATGCTTAAAATATTGGAAGGAGACATTAAAATTAACTCAATGAAAATCATAAACAGTGTTGTGTGTAAATCGATCTTATTTATGGATGGTTCTTTCATTAATTCAATATAAATTATTGACGCGACTAGCTTTGAATTATTATTTAATTTTTATAAAAAACAAAAATTTTCAATCTAAATCTAATACCTAAGTCTATTACTCATATTTTTCAAATTCGGTTTATTTATTTTTTTGACTATAACTAGTTAATAAAACTCAGCCGTATGCAAAATAGTTCAATTTAACGACCAGTAATTCGAAAATAATGATACCACAGTATTATGAAAGTAATGATACTGCAGTACTAATAGTTTTCTTATAAGGATTTTAATTTCCTTTTTTATACCGTCTATTGAACATATATTCAGACATCGCCCAATTATTTAAAATTTTTGGTGGAAGAAAACAGAAGCTTTCAGGAATTAAGAAAAACAAAGTAATTTAATGTAAGTAATTTTAAGGTCTTCCGAACTAAAGACCGGGTAAGACATTTCCTATTTGCCAAAGAGATATGTTAAGAATGAGCTATAGTTTGGTCAATATTGCTAACTACGAGCTTTATATTATTCCAGGATATACGGATAAGTACCTACGCCACTAAAAGCGTGCGAGTTTAGAAGATAATTACCAACAAAACAATATTAGCTGCCTAATGAAATTTTACTGTTTCCATTTCATAATCGGACTTCAGTAACAATGATAGTGAAGGCTAAAAAACCCTTCATTGCATAATGAAATTTTTATAACAAATCAGTGTACTCGTAGTTACGGTTAATATAGTTTTGAAAACTTATTTAAGATCAATGAAAATTATATTTCCTCCATGCTCATATCTCAGTATTCTAGACACTCACTACTACTAGTATACACTCACTACTGCTAGTATTTTAGTACGCTTATTGGTAAAATTGTTGACACTTCAATATAAGACGGTGATAATTTTGATTTTTTCCACATATTTATATACGAAACAAAAATTAAGTAGTAATGCAGAACGAAACAAAACAAAACATAAAACACACCCTTTTTCTAATTGAGTGCAAAAAAATATTACACAGAACTCTTCTTAATACACCCAATATTTGCCTGGGGCGCGGTGCTTACCCGGGCAGCTAGATGTCTTCGCAGCTGTTCGCCGGTCATTCCCCTGAGCGGCGCTGAACAATTTGTGCAAAAATTATCTTTTAAATTTTATTTTACCGACAATCAATTATTTTTCAGTCAACGAATAACGTCATTCTTTGTCCGACACTTATTCCCGAACACCGTATATATATATATATATATATATGTTTATATATATATATATATAGATACAAACACACACATATATATATATATATATATATATATATATATATATATATATCTGCCATATACTTAAAAAAATAGCACACATAATGACACAGCGAGTACTGTGATCCGTGAACATTGTTGCAAGGTATCAATATTAATAACCTTCATTTGTTGACTTGGCCTTTCCAGTTTAACGATTACCCTAGGACTGTATTCTATGCCCTTGTAAACAATTGATACCTCCACAAACCTACGTCGCTCCAATTGTTCAATAAAACGATCTGGTTTGAGACATTCGACACAATCATAAGTAGCGACGAATGAATTAAAAGTGTATTATTAGAAGATGAGTTTAACCAATTAACGTTAAACAGACATATCATTAAAACTCTTACGGTGTTCCCCAAAAAATAAAGTAATTGTCTTGTTTTTAATACAACCATCTTTTTTTAAACACGTGCTTTCTTTGATGCTCTATCTCTTTCGTCACAGTTGGCACGTGGCGCTACTTGGCGTCACATGTTTTATACGTTTTGTATGAGTATAACATGTCTGTTGAGTCGAACCTCATTGATTTTAATATCGTTCTAAACGTGTCGATATGCTTAGAATATGAAATTTAAGAGATAAATTGGAATACAAATGAGGCGTAAAAGTAAGATATTAAAGTAAGTGTCAAATCTGAACTAAACACATACAAATGAGAATAACCTTTACAAAGCCAGGTAAAAATTATCAAGTTTTAAAATTGTTTTTTTAATGCATACAAATCTAAACAAACGAAAAGCAAGGGATATTAGTAAGTTATAAAGCAACATATTATTATTTTACATATGGCGTTAATTATAAATTAATCACCCAAATTGTTTTGCATTCAGCAAAACAGATAACATTTAAAAGCATTTAGCAGCGCAGTAACATGCACCATGTTATTGCGCTCGAAGAAAATTGAAGAAAAACAATAATTTTATACTTTTTGCATCCAGTTTCTTCCTGATCTCGAGGAAATAAACAATATTATAAATAAAGTAAATATGTGGTTCAGTGCAGCGAAGAGATTTTGTTATGAGAAAACTTGACCATTGTTCGTTTACATGTTTATAATTCATTAGGTCGCCATCTGCAAATGTTCTCACAATGATAAACCACGGCACTCCAGGCGCGTTTTATGCCCCATCATTTATTGTGTGTTAGAGAAGAATCTTATGAATGAAGGTAACTATGGCGTGATAAAGTAAAAAGAAACATTGCAATGTAGTTAGGCAGAAATGATATTGAGTTTGCGTATATAGGATTTTTACGGTTGAAGAAATAGTGAAAAGCTAAGAAAGATTCCAGTTCTGTACCTTTGCCATATTACTTACAATTAAATACTTACACACCATTAATGATAGCTAGATGTGCCCTTGACGTGCGTCGCGTGGACTTTTTTTTAGTTAATTAATTGCAATAAAACAACAGTTCAATCTTTTGTCCTTGTGTATTATTCCCCTAAACAGTTGTTTCTTAAATATATCCAATATACAAATATGTCAATTCTACAGCTTTATTTTATATGAACAATAAAATACGACACAATTAAATTGGCACTGCCTAATACTAAACCTTGTAAAGTAATTAAGTTACAAAATTTAAGAAGACTAAAATTATAAACGAATTGAGAAAACAAAGTAAGCTTACAGTAAGCTTTTTAGCTTATGTTTCGATGTATTTTTAATTAAAAAAATGTTTTTTTGTTTAACACGTATATATGTATAAATATATATATATATATATATATATATATACATATATATATATATATATATATATATATATATATATATATATATATAAATATATATATATATATATATATGTGTGTGTGTGTGTGTGTGTGTATGTGTATGTAATAAGAAGCTAAATATAAAGGTGTTGACTTAACAAAGTTTTGTATAATAATGGCTCTAAGCTTATTAAAGACGGCTTTTATATTTAACGATGTGTGAAGTTGGAATGCAGAACACTTCAGTTTTATGAAAAGAATGCTTTGTTCTACGTAGATGGCCAGTAACTCGTCTTTATATATTTGGATATTGAAACTTCTAATGGCACTTTCTTGAATTTAATGAAAGGAGTCCTTTGTATCCGCTTTAACCAGGATGTGCTGAGTGGGTGAGCGTGCCGTAAATCTTTCTTGTTACGTAAGCAGACACGTCCTTCAAAACGTAATATATGTTCATAACACTTCCCTAATGAAATGCTGGCCTTTTATTTATGCTGAATAGAAAATGCTAGCAAGTACATTTCTTCATTTCAACTTTGATATTTTTCTGAGGCTTTTCTGGGTGGTTTAATACGAGTATAATAGTTTGATATTAGTATTCAGGAATCTCACCATCTTCTAGATATTGGTACGATATTGCATTCAAAGCTAGGAAATATTTTAGAGGAATTGCGATAGGTTCATTATTGCAGGACTAAAAATAGGAGTATATATAGGGAATTCTGGACAAATACTATAGTTTCGGCTACGTAATATGATCCCTTTTCGATTAATAAATAATTTTGTGTTCGATCGCTAATCATATATTTGTTTACTTAAAGTAAAATTTTAAATGTTTGTATTATGTTAATAATATTGTGTAGTAATAATATACTGTGACGGGAAATTTGTGTAAGCGATAGGGCGATAGCATTTTTTATGCATGTTAATGAGAGCGGATAATAAATTAAATCGTGCTGGCTATTTATTTTTAAATCTATTAAAATTATTGGGTATCAGAAATTGATATTATATAGTGCTCAGTCTTTATGGTTGGTAATGGTTGAAAAAATTTGTCAATATATCTACTTTTTGCTCATCCAGGTTAAGGTAACATAAAAATATATAGTCTGTTAAGGTATCCAAACTGAGGAGGGAGTTTCTTGCTTATTCAAGGGTCTGCGTACATTTCTTTTATGAAATTGTTAGTTTGCTTCGCTTACCAATTTTATACCTAAATCTTTAATTACCTTTTGAGTTATATAGCGGGGTTTTGTTTTGTGACTTAGGGCTAAAGGATTTTTTGAGTAAAATAATGTGGTCTCTTTGTAGGTTATGGGTTCTTCGATAAATTTATTATATCCTGTCAAATCCGTCAAATTTATTATTTCTATTGGCTTTTTATTTGTTAAAGAATATATATAATTGTTACAGCCTAATATGTCATAAAGCATGAGTTTATTTGTTGGTGTACTTGATTATTAAACTTCGTATGTGTTCCAGAATAGTCGAGTGAAATCGTTCGATCGAGCCATTCAACTCTAGATTATTAACACCAATGTAGTGAAGGTTAATTTTGTGTAGCTGGGAAAATTCTTTTATTGGCAAATTTTTAAATTCCGTTCCCTGGTCGGCTGTTAGATATAGGGATGTGCCGTGATGAGTAATGAATATAACGAGCGCGTTCACGATACTTATAGCTGTTAACATATTTGGAAAGTGTGTCGATAATTGTAAGGAATTTTTGGCTTTTAACTGTAAATGGGTCGATATGTAGAACTTCGAAAGGTTTTTTTGGAATAGGCACGAATTGTAACTGCTGTTAATTGGGGTGTATTTCATATTTGTTAATTTGACATATTTGACAATTATTTTTATATTCAGTTCCACTTTTAGTTATGTTGGGCCAATAGCAGCGTCTTTTTATTTGTTGCTCCGTTTCAAGTATGCCGCGGTGGTTTGTTTTACTTTCACGGTAAACTTTAATAATGTCAATTCGTTGTTCAATGTCGATTACGTCATAAAGTTGTGATTTGCAGAGGGTTAATTTATATGATGTGTTTTTAAATGTGTTTTATAATATGATTACAATATCAGGAATATATTTTTCGTCAGATAGCCAAATGCCGTATTGAACATTTGGTTTCATGTATCCTTTGAATAATTGAATTATGTAATTTTTTATGTTACCGAATCGGATTTGGGCTATTAATAGTTTTTTATTTGGAAATACGTCTTTTATTTTTGGGTTATTAGGTAAATGCATAACGAGTTGAATCTGAAGTTGAATATTAAACAAATTTAAAAGATATTTGGAAATAGATATTTCTATTATTGGATTCTCTACCTTCGTGTGAATAATTTCGTTACCTATATCTTCTTGATTATCTAAAAATCGATAATCAATTCGTTTTTATTGTATGAAAAATTAATGTCCAAAAAGTAAATAAATCCCTATTATTTATATCTATACGGGAGAGTGTATCAGCATTAACGTATTTGTTTGCCTTTTTTAAATTATTTTATATTCGAACTCTTCTAGTTTAAGTCTCCAGCGTACAAGCCTAGAGTTAGGTTCCTTAAGCGACATAAGCCATTGTAGCGGTTTGTGATTAGTTATAATATTGAAGGTTCTACGAAAGATGTAAGGTCTAAAATATTTGGTAGCGCAAACTATAGCTATTACTCTTCCACAGTACTATAATTTATTTCACTGCCGTTTAGGGTTCGTGAGGCGTAAGCGATCGGTTTATCAGAATTAATGGGCCCTTGTGAAAAGACAGCTCCAATCGCAAAGTGGGAGGATCTGTTGTTAAATTAAATTCATTTACGAAACCTGGATATTGAAGTAAAAGATCGTTAGTTAAAATTTCTTGACAAAGTTTAAAACGATTTATATATTTATTTGTATGTTTTTTACGAGCACGCAAACGCACGCTCGCACGCACGCACTCGCGTACGCTCGGGCGCTCGTACGAACGCGCGCTCGCGGACGCGCACTCGCGCATACACGCAAATGCACACGCATACGCACACACACACACACACACATGTACAGTTCTACAAATTGCGAGGCTGTAACAGATGTAAGGTAGACGGACGGTGAACGTGTCGAAGGACAACAACCATATATCTCTCTTCGTGGTTTATCAAGAATGTCGGCTCCGATTTAATCGGTTGGAACCGCGAACCGCTTATAAAATAAAGATCCATGAGCCACTATATAATCCCACAGTCAACTCCGATAGTGTTAACAATATTAAAAAAAATAACACTGATATATTTTCGTATTTATTTTTGTTTATAGAATTCAATTTTTTTATACCCTGCAAGGGTATAAAAAAATTGAAATAATTTAAGAAAGGGTAGGAAAAAAGAACTGACCGTGATCCCAACTGAAATGTCAATATATAATGCATTCATGACGTGTAATATTAGGTATTTTCAAGAATATTACCTAAAGTCTAAAAACAATTAAAAATGAACAACCAGGGCGCAATTAGTCTGCTAATAAAATTTTCATTAATACACAAGGGTATTTTTAAAGACAATTTATTTTTATTATCTTTTTTTATTTTACAGTTTAAATGCAAAATTATGTCAGATGATAGCTTGCTGGCGTGCAAAAGTTAATAATCTGGAGATGAAAGGGGAAAAAATGGCTGGGAAAACTAATACCTTTCGGCGTAAATGTATCGAACTAAGTTTATGAAAACCAAAACCATTGTCAAATTAACAAACTTTAATAGAAGCAATATCGACAAATTTTATGGCATCACGAAACATCCGGAATTTTGCTTTTGCTATTGGAACTCGTATATTTAATTTCAACGAGACAGTAAAAACTGTAGAACAGGTAATTAGTTTAACAAAACCAAAACATTGTTAAACCAACGCCCTTTAATAGAACCAATATCAACAAATTGTATGATAATATGAAAAATCGGAAATTCAATTTTTGCTGTCAAAATTGTATATTTTATTTCAACGATACATTAAAAAGTATAATATAGGTAATACGTGTTTATTTGGCTTCTTTTTAGTAAAAGCTTTATTAATTTTTTTTTCTATGGTCTGCAAGAAAAAGAACTCCTTTTATATTATATTTTGATTTTTATATTTTGAGGTAAGACATTAAATATGTCTTATAATTTTTATGTACATATTTTAATTACATTAACTTGAACTATCTGAAGCCCTAACAAGTAATGCTAATAATCAACCGAATATTTTAGAAGTTTTAACGAATAAATTTACAAAATTTATAGATATAAGAAAAATAGAAACAACTCAACGCATTTACGTATTTTCCCGGGCATACATTGCAAGAAACTGGAAGGTCCATATTAAGAGAAATGGATTTACTTTCTATACTTCGAACTACTCCATGTAATGGATATATAATCTTATAAACGACGAATATGAAATATATCCTTCCCCATTCCCCAAAAGTGGACAAATGACAAAGGACTGAGTGGACAAATAAATTTCATAAATATTTTTAATTAAAACGTTGTCATGAAAGTTATTATTGCGCCTAAGAAGATACTGGGATAATAAACGATTAGAATTAATTAGTAAGAGCCGAAAATGTATTTTCCATATGATTCATACTTTTACAATAAAACTAAAGAAGCTAACAATGTCAAAACGAAAAAAGCTTATTTTAATTGTAAATAAGTCGAAACTCAAATCATATTTCAGCTACGTAAGATGTAATGAGTAATTGGAACAGAAGATAGTCATTCTTATTACACAAATTCTAACTTTGAAATTGTAACCTGCATACAAAGCAGTTCTTTTTATCAATTTTGCCATGCTGAATGTAAAAATAATAACATTATTTTGAAATAAGTGTATTTTCCGAGAAAATAATTTATTTACTTTTATTACAAACATAATAGAAAATATATTTTTCTCTACTCTGCTGTTAAATTCCAGTGCTATTTTTTCCCCGCCTGTTTATTTTCTGGTTAGGGAAGGTTTCTAATAATAATCCAGCAACAATTCGCCGACACTTATATTTTCTACTTGCCTTGATAACATTATTTTATATTAGGGATGACCCGAAGGAAGCGCTCACGATGTTCACATAGATAGAAGTTATAACTGCACAAAATTTAAAACGTTTAACTGTTGTAATCTAGTAGTTCTGCGTTGTTCTACGGTAATTTTAAGTTCCTTGAGAATTTATTTAAATTTATCTGGCCTTATCTTTTGTGACTGTTGAAATAATATAGTAGGTACGTACTCTGATATTGGTGGTGAATATTGTGTGATTTCATTTTCTTTCGAGACCTTTTATTGTGAGATAAAATGTTGTTGACTTATTATTATGTATTAGTATAAAAATTTAAATATTAACATGATATTTTTAACATTTTGTGATCGAAAAACCAAGTAAATAATAAAATTTGACGACCGAATGACAGTAGATACTTAACATTCTAAAGATGTCACCAACCGTGGAAACATAAACTAAGAAAGAAGTTTTGTTTAGAAAATTGCTTCTAACATGACCAGCTGACAGAAATTAGTTTAGAATAATTTAAATAACACCTCACTTATAACTGATGTTATATTGTTGAAAAATATGCATTACTGCGAACCAAACAAATCTGAACGGGAAATATTTATTTCATATACATATAACGGTCTCGCTTTATTAATTTATTTTTCTATTTATTAAATACTTTTTAAAAATCATTCAGTGAACACAGTTATATTCTGATCTTCACGAAAAGTCATATTGTTGATAATAGTGCAATCAATTTGGCAATAATTTGATTAGATTTAAACGACGTACTACCATGCTTAAAATATCTACCTCAAGAAGTTTTATGTGGAATAGATGTCTCTCTTTCCAATATCTCCAAATATTTAATAAATCTGTGAATGATTAAAACTTGATAACTTTGGTTGATAATTTTATTCTGAATATGGGTTAGAAATATCTGATTTCTCGATTAATTCAAAGACTGAACTGGACTGCAGTGGAGATCATTGTATAAAATTAAAAATAATTATGATTAAATAAACAAATATACTTAAAGTTAAGTTCTATTTCAATTATATGAAGTGCTCAATCCGAGACAACTTACTAGTATTATCTGGCTTTATCCGGAGAATAACGAGCGTTTAGAGTAAGAAAAAAACTTAAAGGAAAAGGGAAACCAAATCCACACCAGTGACCTCACTCAAACTGTCAGTATCAAATGTCATTTATTTCGCAATTACGAAGAACTACACTTTACTCAATTGGATTGATTGGTTAGTGGTTAATTTATCTGGATGGGATCTTGGACTAAGTACTTGATATAATTAAAAGGAAACTTTACTTAAGTAAGTTCGTTTGATTATACATTAATACTTAAGCGTTGCCCGAGGTAGCCGAGTAGATGTTTAGAATCTTAACAAAATAAACTGTCGTTTCTGGGCTGCGTAAAATATTTTCTCAGAGCTGAAGTCTAAGAAAATATTTTTAGGAAAAATAATAAGTTAATTTTACATAAGAATAATTAATAAATATTTACTTCACATATAAGTAACAAGAAGTTGGTACATTATTACTTACTCAGCAAAATAACATAAAAATTAATACTGTTCTTATCTAATCGGTCAAAAATCGGTCTCTGTTATTCTTCCTGCAAACAGCTCTAGCAAATAAATGTCTAGGTTGATTATTTAATAAAAGCATATTGTAACGTTTAGAAAACGTCTGGGATTAGTCTGACCGACCAACAGTTTTTAACATATCGTTAGCTATAAATTCTTGCCTATATGCACGAGAATTGAGGCATACCTAGCAGAATGTGATGAAAATAATGTTTTATCGATTCGACTTTCACACATTATCTGCTTAATCAAATATTAATACTTTAGCATATATGGTTTGCGCAGTTTTGAAAGTTAAGAACATGTTCTGAGACTCGAAATAGTTCAGTAGTATTCAAATAGAATAATAATGTCTTAGTAGAACAAGTCTTAGGTTTTCATTATAATATGTAAGTTTAAACATAGATAATTTTCAACCAACAGTATATAGATGTTACTATTTAACATATAAATATAATTAACTTTTGTTAGCGACAATATCTGTATAGTTTTTCTCGTACAGAGAGCAAGCAATGTAGCACATTTCTTGGTGATTCAGAAATTTCTTTTAGTGGGGACTGTCCTGATAATATGCATACCTCCGGGGTAAGCTGTTTGTGAAACGGATGTGGTATTCTTTGGATGCCCAAGGTATATAACCTCTAAGTCTATCATAGATGTTAATATTGAATACCAAGTTTGTAATATTAAAAGAATAAACTCAAAAATGGGTCTTGAATTCTCATTTTTAATTTTTTCGATGTTTTTAAAAGTATGGACAAAATTAAATTAAATTTGGGCTGCCTCAAAATGAATATCATCAAATCAATTACCCTACGTTCCAAGCATCAGGACCTCTTTGTTATAATATATATTTAGAACCTTTTATATTTATTCTAGACGCAAACAGATCTATATTAGGATATCCAAGTATTTCTGTAATATTCTTAAAATATTTATCAAACGACTCCCTTTCAGAAGCTACATATTTATTTCTATATTCATAATCTGATTCAATATTGTCTTTCCATTTTATGTATGAGGCGAAAACCAACAGCTCTCGTTTCAGCCATAGATCCCTAGGCAAACTGTTTATCTTGGGAAATTTTATTCCACCCATACGGTTTGTATATGTGATCACAGTGATATTATAAAAACTTAGTTGAAGTTCGCATTTATTTAAAAACTATTTTAATAAAATAAATACTACTAATAAGTATCATTGTCTTTTACTGGTAAGAAACTTCCAATAAATTTTCTCTTAAAATGCACTCCTCAACCAGAATTAGATGCATCTGAAAAGATTTCCAAGAAAAATTAGATTTTTTTATTTGACTAAATACTACATTTCTTATCATATTTCTGCTATAATAAACCCCTTAATATTTTCTCCTTCAAAAATTTCTATTTAAACATATCCATATGATATTGCCATGCAAACTGATACTAAATTGCCTACAAAAGCTGCAAATTGGCTAATTTTAGAATTATTTAGGCTAAGAGAACCGTATATTAAGTTTAAAAGAAATATACACTTATTACGCGCTACGGGCACCCGCCCACGCCCTCGCCTCCGTACGCACCTTTACACGTATAATATATCTAAATATTATTTATTTGATTTTTAAAATTTTATTCCTAAAAAAAATTTTTTATCAAAGCCCATACCAATCAAATATTTGTCAATTTTTTGTTTCTTGGTTCATTTTCTTAGCATTTTTTGATTACCAAAAGCCAAAAACAAAACCGTATAAGCACATACATTAAAGCAAACGATCTCAAATTTTGAATCAAACACAACATTGAGGACCACTACATTTACACTATAATATGCACCAAGGTGTCTTTAAAAAAGCCAGTTAAAATTAAAATCCATGTCTGTCAGCCTAGATTTGTAAAAAGCACGTACTTAGGGAGAATATGTGTTAAATTTTAATTCAGTGATTTATGATATTTACTTGTTTATAATTTATTATTTATATGTATGCATTTTATTCATGTTAATAACAGTTTTATATTTATTTACTTGTTCATATAGTCAAAAGGTTAAAAAAGATTTGGGTAGGTTGTATAAGGGACGCATCGGCAGTGAAGTACGCGAAACGTCTTGAGCTTAGTTGTGGGTTTGCACCATGTAGTTTACGTCAACGGGAATATTAATTACTTGTTCCACAATGCCGTATTATCCTGCATATTGCAACCATCGAATCTGCATGTACGACAACCTTGAGGAAAGGTGTCTCTTCTTGGTCGGCCCTAGCCCGGCGTACGCGTAATCTGCTCTAACTGTGGCCTTGTACTGTTACTCTCGGGTCTAGCCTGGCTTCTTCTCGTAGATGTTGATGAGGTGGTCTCATTCTATACCACCATTGCAGCCACAGTTACACCAAATAGTGGTGCTCGGGACTGTCTTATGCCGTTTGAACCCACTGCACTCCTAGATGGCTGTGATTCCTGCGCTTGACTCAATCTAACACGTTCCTTGTGGAGACGAACACGTTCCACCGAGGTCAAAGCGGGTCATCGATTGCTAGCATCACTCTCTCTCCTGCTACCTGAGTTCTTGCACGCTACTTTTGACCGTTACGTACCGCACGCGTCGACGTCATAGTGGTACAGTCGTCAAATTTTTGCATAAAACAACATTTTCTTTAAATTTTACAACTTCTAATGGTCACAAGTATAAGTTTTATGTATCACACCTGTCATAACATCGTGAGTTCGCGCGACTACTCCCGCTCGAATCAATCAGTGTACTGTTGAATAATCACTAATTAAACACAGCGCGCGATGGAAAATTTAGTTCCGTATGAGTCGTACTGTACCAGACTGCAGCGCCATTTACGCCAGCGATATATGCACTACCGAGTAATGGCTTAGGCTTAGCTAAAATAATGCCGGTAGGTGCTACTGTTCCAAAGTTTTAAACAAACTTGCCATAATATATTTCGTTACATACGGTTTTTGAAAGACGTTTCACGACAATAATTATTTATATTCTAAGCCTATCCGTCTTTTTTTTGCTAAAAAATGTTTTAAAACGTCGTCATAAAACGAATATTTTCTTTTTAAATTCGTAACTAACTTCTTTCCAATAGCTATAACACCAAATTCCGAGAGTCTTTAATTTATATAAATTGAAAGGTTCTGAAGATGCATCTAATATATAAGTGTTTCTTTATGTATGTCATATAACGAAATATTTAAAATGTGAAATTTTCAGTTCATTTCTTAATTTTATAAAATCAAACATTTTCCGATAACTGACTTGTAACAAATGGAAATGACTTTCGGGAAATGATTCACTATATTCAGGATATTTAGTTGAATTTAACAATTCCAGAAAGGACACGGATTGAAATGTATCATTAATTTGGATTCATTCGTTATCTATTATTTCTCTAAATATCCCACTATAATACTTTTAGGAAACCCAATTAGTTCGCCTCTTTCTTGGAATGTCTGTGATTTTCGATACGTGTACAAATACTGCACAGAAACTCTCGGTAAATTGTGCACTTAACCAAATTTTGAAATCTTGTATCGTTTTAAGAGAAAATGCTGTATTTATTATTTCACTTTGTAAAATATTAAATATTACACCAGTAAATATTTCGGAAAAAATGTTTATACATTTAATACAAATTCTTTTAATTTTGTAATATATAAATCGACAAATGATAAAAACTCTTCATCCTAGCTATCAGGGTTAGATTTTATGGACCGAAATGTATTCATAAAATCAACCCTGTGTACGTGTATAATATTTACTACACGAGAATTATATTGCAAACTAATAATTGTAACGGAAGCAATTCGTCGATTCGCAATCTCGATGTGAATTTTGCTTTGTTGATTTACTAAAAAATGAGAATAGTTTGTTGAAATGCGCAAAAAATATTTACACTCCGCTATATTATCTTTAACTTTTGATAAAACTAAATTAGGATATGGGCATAACAAAGTACAAATACTGTTAAACGATATTTATCTCTTACTTTTCTCTGAATACCGTTTAACTCCGATGACATAACTGATATGCCGTCATAACATTATGCTACTGATTTACTGCTGAGGTCATACTTATTTATTTGACGAAACTAAATGTGTTCACTTTATATTTGTGCCGTTTGCTTGCGACCAATATTTGAAAAACCGAAAAAACACTCTTAAATACCTTTATTTGACACATATCTTACTATACTGTTCTCTCGTACTAACGTCCAGCCCTTCATCTATTATTATTGAAATTGATGATGACAAATTTCTAAATTATTTTCGTCGAGTATATCGTCCTCCATTGAATAAATTAAATCACTTTGAATTCACCCTGATAACCTTAGAAACAGCATTGAAGATGTGATAGATTGAAAATGTGTCTTGAAAATAGAATCGTAGGCACTGAAAAACAATGAACTCTCGACGTAATTATCCCGATTTACTGAAGTCTTACTTTCATCGTGACCATGAAACGCTAATTCTTGTTTACCTAAAAATATAGTTGTATCTATTTTAGTTGTATAGTTGTACCTTTACTATTATAGTTGTATAGTTGTACCTTTTTAAAATATTTCTGTTGCATCTACCCCTTTATTATGTTCTCGATTCGCAATAGATTGTTGCTCGTCAACATTTCTTCAATTCTATACGCGAAGAGCTAAAATTTTATATTTTTATTATACACGGTAAATGACTCTAAAAATTTGTTTACCACAATTTATCAAATTTCCTACATCATCAAGCCACCTTTATTCAATTCATTTTTCTATTCCGAATAATAAACAAGGCCAGCAAAACAATTTTTTTTAAAATGCAACTTCGAATCAATCATCAATATGTATCGTATAGTTTACTGTGAAAATGTCGTACACAAGATTTATTAAGAACGTTGTTTTAACATTGGTTTCGATTTACCATTTTGTATGTCTATATCTTTTGGTTTAAATTTTGGAGAATTTGTGAATTTATTTAAAGACTTAAAATTCAAAATTAGTCCGTGTGATTCATTTGATTCAAAGACATTCAATATTCTTAACAAAAACTAATCCTTTGTAAGAGTACATAGTGAGATAGTATTTAATTTTAATATTTCAGAACCAATCGTTATCTTCCCTACCTTTGAAAACTCATGATATTGTAGGAAAATAATTTATGTTGGTTTAGCAATGAAAGAAATTTTTTAACAAGTCACTTTAGAAATACTCTTTCGAATTTTTAAAGTCTTTCATCGTTATGACTGTGACCATTTCATCTGATTTTTATACAGTAATACATCCTCCATTACGAGTATTGATAACAGGCATAATACATTCAGACATCTGCTCCACATTATCACATATTTAGGGCACCCCTAAGTTAATGGAATTACAGTAATTGTAGTTACCACAGGACAAGTCTGTATCGTCAGAGATTATTATTTATTATGCAGCGATCACATAGTTAGACTTATCGAATTGAAATTAATCCCCATGATAAAGTTCGAATCACATTCATTATCACAAAAATGTCTCACTTATACCTAATTAGGCCCCAGGTCACGGATATGTGATCGCGAGACAATTTTACGGCGACACTTTCTTAGGCATTTCATATATCGTGTAGCTATTATACGTTAAGATAGCATTTATTTGATTGCATTTAAACACCACGGGAAAGTTTAAATATGTCATATGCATCGAATTCGAAGAAGTAAAAAGTGATTTAAAGTAACTTTGTAGTTAAGTTTGATTCCACAAATCGAATTGTTTACATTATTGGCCTAAATTAAATACGATACGTACCTAATTTAAGTCTATAGAAATAAGTCCGCGTGTTACCTAGTTCTGACTTTTAGGTCAACATTTAGACGTGTAATTCAATATATAAGTATGTATTAGATCTAAAGATTGACCAAGAAATATATATATAATGCAATGGTAAAACCTCATATAAATTTAAATATACAAATATTTGATTGTTTCTTATGTGACTGCTTTTTGCCATAACGCTCGAGTCTCCTTCCATTTATCTTATTTAAATTCCCGCCTCTCCTCTTTCGACTGGGACTTCATTTTTGGCATTTTTATTTGTTATTATTACTGCAAATACAATTAATTAAGTCAACAAATACGCAGTAGGTTCGATTCTGTTAGAATGCAGGAAAACTTCAAACTCGCAGCTTCAAACAAGATTATAATTTTTTTTGATCAAATATGTGGAGTAAATAAATAAATGATGAATAAAGAGATATAGATATAAAATATATTTATTTGAGCTATTTCTTTCAAAATTACAATCGTAATAAATTTTACATAAAATAAATGAGAGGAAAATCCATATAACAAAATAAGTCATTGAGCTATGCTTATTAAAATCAATAGTAAAATATACAGATATAAGGAAAGAATGTGATGTAAAGAAAAGTCGAAACAATCTCACGTATATTTGGATATGTTATGAATGTTCCCGCTAGGTTTTGAGCTGTAGTCTAACATTGACTATCTTTAACTCTTTACCCGTAGCATTCTACTTAAATAACCCCTTAACTCAGCTCCAGCCCATAGGTCACTTGATGTAGAGGCAGAAACTTCCAATTTGGCACGTATCAAATGCATAGCTTCTGACAGTAGAATAATTCAATAATCGGGAAATTGTTGGTTAGAAACAAAAATAAAGTATATTTAATTATTAAATTTCATACATACTTGCATGTACGTATTAAGTTTCTATGGCTTAATATATGTAAAATAGCAGCGACATACTAGGAATTTTTAAATAAAAAAAACGTGTAACACTAAGGATTGTGAATTTGCTTAGAACTATATAATTTTACTAACTAGCTATATTTGTTTTCATGTTGTCTGACTACTTACAACGTTTTAAGACTATGATAAGATTTTATTTTAGAATTTAACAATGTAATTTTGAAAAATGCACTTTTTTGCAAGTAATTAGAAAAGTAGTTAAGATAAAATCAGTGGCAGTCACCAGTCGGAAGGATAAATTTCATATAGTTTTTATTTACTATATTTTTAAGATAAAAATAATGATTTTTTAAGGGGGAAATAATAAAGATCTTAACGAATATTGGGTGGTTTTACCCGCAGTGATGATGTCTTCGCAGTTGTTCGCGAGTTATTTCCCCGAGTGGCGTTGAACAATATGCGCAAGTATCGTGTGTACGAAAAAGAAGGCAAATAATTATGAATATTATTTTCATTTTTCGGATAAAAAAGTCACCTTTTAAATATTATTTCAACGACAATCGACTATTTTTCAGTCAAGGAATAACGTCTTTCTTTGTCCAACCCTTATTCCCTTAAAATTATTTTATGAGCTCTAATTCAATACAATATCTTTAATTTAGTCTATTTCCACGCACAATCGAACAATTCATCCCACAGCCAATAATCATTCCTTACGTGTAATTAACTACTTCTAAATAATTAACTCACCTTGAAAATCTATGATGAAATCGCTATTGATACTGCCTCCTGAACTATAATTAAGATGCGGTTTTTATTTTCAAATGAAATCAAAACAAAATTAAAGACGATTACCTTTCTTAAAATATCACAAATTTCACGTCATTTAGTTGGAAAATTTCTGGAAAAGTAAACAGAAAGTACCGATTATATGTCAAATTCATAACACTAGCAAATTTGCTGCTGTTATGAATTTGACATATAGCTGATTGTATATGAAAATTTAATTCTTCATGTATAAGTGGCAACATAACTTACAGTTTGTGAAAACGATTGGAACACGAAGAAAATGAAAATAAGTAATTTAATATTGAGATATTATAAATTAAAATTATATTATATTGAGTCGACTCGACTCCGCGTAATACGGACGGACATTATACGAAATAAAAAATTAGTAAAAGTAAAAATTAAGTATGTATTTGTGAAAATTAAAGTAATATATTGGTAACTGGGTATACACACAACATAAACTATTAAAAAGGTTCAAAGACTTTACTCCTCCCTCTGAAACTATTATATGCATAACATTTGAGTGCTAACCATTAGAACATATGTGAGTTAGTATGTTTTTTTAAGTTGCTTATAACTATAAATACAAAATTTCAAATCTTTACATCAAATGGTTATTCAATAAAACAACTATGACAAGATAACAGCCAAGATAAGTGTTTTGATCCTTTCTGGCCAAAATAAATGTTCTGAACTTTTCCATTTTAGTAACGATTAGTTGATAGAATTATCAAACATTCTGAAATTTACGCAATAAGACGAAACGATATAATCAATCTCAATTTTTTTCCGAACTCGTGTTAATCATTAAAAATAGCATAGTACCTATTTCAAACTAATTTATTATATTTTATTAATCCTTTCTAAATTCTTTCAGGGAATTCTGTCATAACTACAATCTTTGAACTCACTAATACGATAAAGGTTATAATAAATATATATCGTTAAAGTTGATATTTCAATTTACCTAACAACAGAATTCAATGATTAAATTCTTAGAAGCACTATAATGATACGAAAGTTTCTTAGAATCAGCATGCCGTATTAAAGCTTAATTTGAAGACAAGAAAAGGTTATTAGAGTTAAAATAAGGTTCATCGTAAATATTTTATGTTGCTACACAAACCATTTTATTCTAAATTGTATATTGCTTGTACTAGATATTCTCACTCGTTATGTTAATTTTAAGGCACATTTTTTATTTCACATCACATGATGAATTAAAAGAGATCTTTCGGAAGAGGCATGATTGTAATTATAGTTTAATTTTTTTAAACATAATCCAAAATATAGGTATGATATAATAATTCACACATATATTGTTGATACTCAGATTTTCAAATGACCGTTGTTACGTCATCTTCACAGCCGTATCCCCGAATTCACTAAATTGAATATTTTTGTGTTTATAATTATCTGTATACAAAAATCAATTGTCGTGCAAAAACTCAAAAATGGCTCTACCGATTTGAATATTTTTTCCGCCTTAATACTGAGGTAGGTTAGGAAAAAAGAAAATTAAGAAAAATCCAAAGGAAAAACCGAAAAATCGAAATTGGTAATTTTGTAGGAAATTCGCTACTTTGGATTACTTTCAAGAGATGGCGTTGGTGGCGGACATATCGTTTGACGGCTGTCTGCGTGAAATTGTTGTTAGATTGAAAATTGTTTTTTCTTAAAAAAGGAAGTGCATTTAGAGATTTTAGCAAATTTAATTACATTTTGCGAACATTTACTTTGATCAGCCATTTTATTAAGATAGTAATTCTATTATGCTTGGGAGAGGAGGAACTGATATAGGTCGTTGAAATCAGTCATATGCAGTATTTCAAGTGCTAACTGCACTTATGACCAACAAACAATGGATAATAAAAATATTCGTATTGGTATACCCGAATTACGTTTGAGAACAATGGAAAATGGATGACAATCAAATAGATTCAGAATGCAACAAGTTCGCGCACATCAAATACAACGCTAGCGAGTACGACAAAATGAGCATGACCGATTGCGCCGACGCGATGTTTCTGTGCATCTGGAACGTGCGGCATTCCATTATGAACCGGAAATAGATTACAATGTGCACAGAGCAGTAATAATTAGAGAAATGTCAATCATTTGTCCTCAGTGTAAGGCGTTTAAATTCAGCGTTGAATCTCTTGGGCTGTGTTGTAGGGGTGGAAAAGTGAAATTACCACAATTAGTTCCGCCATCATTATACTGATCAGTTTCTGGAACGAAAAGTGATTATAAATTCTTGTTCAAAATCCAAAAATACGACACTTGTTTCCAAATGACGTCGTTTTGCGCAATGTATATTTTACAGAAAAACATTTTATGCTCACTTTTAAGGTAATTAAAACACAATTGTCTTTCGCATCATTCGCTATTGTATTGGAAAAAAGGCAAATATATTATTTAGTTAGAGCGCTGTTACCACCATGTATACAAACCATCGGTTCTTACAAATTTTGTATCATGGACAATGGTCAATGCAACGGTCGGATGCAGAAATCAATTAGTGTGATGCTTACAATCCAGTAACGAAGTGAGCCATTGTTAGTGAATTGCAAATGTTTCTCCATCAGAACAACAAATTGATCAAATTGTTCAAAATTGCGTTCGATCGGATGCCATCCAACAGCCCTAATATCGTCATTAAGGCTGACAAAACGCCTGTTAGAACTTTAAAAGCCATACATATTGGTAGCAAAAAACAAATGAATACAAGATATTGAAGATCTCAACGTGACCATTCAAAATTTAATTCCGAGACAGTTATTTTTCTTCAAATCGGTTGACATAGTTATCAACCAGGATGAGGTAGTCAACTATCCCACAGAATTTTTGAATTCTATGGAATTGACTGGATTACCACCTCACAGTCCGCAATTAAAAGTAGTCTTAGTCATTATCTTGAATGAACGTCGACTATGCAATTGAACGAGACTGGCTGTGAAAAATCTTATGAACAACGTCATCGAGGCAACGATTATCAAGGAAATATACAAAGGAGAGGATGTTTTGATTCTGCGCATCCCGATGATTCCAATGGACTTGCCATTCGATATTAAACGACTGCAATTCTCCGTGCGACTGGCCTTCGCGATGACCATCAACAAATCACAAGACTAGTTGTTGGAAATTTAGTTTCCGCGTTTTGCGCATGGACAACTTTATGTCACGTGTTCGCGTGTCGGAAAGCATCACCTTTGTTTATTTACGCGCCGGAAAATAAAACGAAAAACATAATATACCAGAAAGCTTTGCATTGAATACCAACTCCATTTATCTTTAATGTAAATAAAAGACACTGAATTCGTTTTAATTACAAACGAATTTCATTTAATAACAAAATGAAACTCAAACCATACAGGATGCGGACAATTTTATCTATCTCAGTGAATTGGAGTTTGAAGGTAGATTAGGATTGATAATCGTTTATGAACAATGACAATCAAATCAATTATAGGTAGTATGAAGTTCACTGGGTCGTCTAATAATACATAATTTTATAAATTACGTATAGTTCTTTAAATATAGCCGTTTATTATTCGTATATGTTTTATTTCCGTCAGAATAGACTACAGATTATATTTATCAAATAAATTATTTACGCAGAAAAATATAATGTCCAAATTAAATTATATACATGTTCTTGTTCATTCTTTGAAAATACTGTTGTAAATACTTTCAAAAGTTGACTTATAAATAGCCGGTAAAACACTCTAGCAACCATATATTTGCTTTGCAATGATTTCAATTGAATCATTGAAAACAAATTATTTCAATATTTTTCCGTTTATTCTCAATTCTCTGTACATAAGTTACCATATACGAATATCATTTCTATTATTAGTATGTTATATTTACAGCTTGTTTTTGACATAAATGTGTTGAATAGCAATCATCCATGATATCAGTATAGCTAGTATACTAATTATACTTGTACTATTATTTTTACTTTGTTAAACTACATGCGTACATTTTGCCAGGCTCGATTTGCCTGGTAAAATGTGCTCATGTAGTGGGTACCATTACGTATATTAAACAATAAAATATTACTGAACCGATATTAATCAAAATTATATATGTATGAATCATGATGTGAACACAACAGAAAAAAATTATAACCCCGATCCAGGATAATGCATGAATCCTTCAGTACCATATCAAAATGATAACTCTATTTCGATTTTTATAAAAAAATAAATACTTTCGTAAAATAGCAACAAGTCAATTGAGTGCTTGAGATGTATATTTAGAAAGAATGTTTTATTATACAATTACTTTCACTATTTTGCAATTATAAAATAAAAAAAACACATTTTGAAAAGGGGTGTGAACTTTAATCCCAAAATACTTAAAACTACCGTTTTATTAAACAATTCTCCTTTTAACACTAACTCACTCCTTGTCTCTTTTTGTGGACTGAGACCATTTGGTAAAACTATTTTAATTTTAAGAAGGTTCCATTAATGTTTTATGATTGGAAAATGCACAAGTAACATAAGTTTTTTTGTAGTTAAATTCGCTCAGTTAATATAATAAAATTTACTAATACTTTTCAATCAGTACATTCAGAAGTGTCTTTAATTTGACACATTTCGTTTATAAACAAGTGACGCCATTACGTGAGATTGAAAAAAAATTTTTTTATATCAGACGTGATATGAATCATCATATTTCAAGTGCGCATTTATGTATTCATGTATATATATATATATATATATATATATATATATATATATATATATAGAGTGTAAATTTAAACAGGTAGGTTTAAGTTAGGTTAGGTAATAATCATTCCGTATAGTTACAGAAAAGTAAACTAACAAATTGACGATGCATTATTTTTGTTTTCAAAATAACAGTAACAAAAAAAAAAGAAAAATACCTATGATAGTATAAGTTGAAATGATTGCCATGACCAAATAATTTCAAATTTGCTCTGAGCAAATAGCAGCTTAAATTTTACGCAGATAGATTTCAGTCAAAATTATTATAAATGCATATAAATGCAAATCTTGAACATAGCTGCATTTTTCTCTTAAACTTTATTTCTTAAATAGTTTTAAAGCAAAAATCAAATGGTGTCAATCTATGTTGGTGCTGGTGATCATCTGGTAAGACCGTGTGTTCCAATCCATTTGTGTTCAAATCGCTGGTTGAAATTTAAACAGGTTCGGTGCCTATTATGTAGAGGAGCACGATCTGGTTGGAAAAACACTTTTCTCAAAACAAAAAGCGGCAATACATCCAAATGATTTTGGAGGTTATTTAAAATTGTATCATTACGAGTGTCGAAATTCATGGTCCTTCATAGCATTACACCATTGCTGTTCAGTTCCATAAAAGGCCACAAGAGCGATTAAAAAAGAAACAGATTTTGGTTTTCAGTATAGATGAATGGATTTTGTCTTGACCTACAGTGATGATTTTGCCTATTGTATGTGATATTTTTTTTAAAATTTGTTTCATCAAATAATAAAACATAATTTAAAAAATCATAAATATATACTGGTTATCTTATTCTAAGCCATCTGCAAAAAAAAATTCTGCGGATAATAAATTCGATATGTAATGCTTAAACTAATCTGCCCGGCGATAAAACACACCACCACGATACACCACTTATGTCAATTATCATTAGCTTAAAATTGCAACAAAAGTAAATACGTAATAGTGAAATCAAAAACGTTTACCTACAGCAACATATTTCTAAGCTATTTTTTATACATACCTTAGGTAATTATACACGCTCAAAGACTGAAACCCAAGTGAAAAACAGTATTTTATCTCAGCAAACTACATATAAAAACGCTTTCCTATAATCGATACTGGATCTGCGAAAGTCTTTGTGCCGTATTGAACAATGTTTTCAGCGGAAATTTCCGCCTTAATTCTAATGGCCTTTTCATGTTTTATTGTTAAGTGAAATGCTGATTTTAATGAAAGTATTATTGTGTTCCCTGAACAGTTCATTTTTAAATATTAGTGTTGAATGAATTTGAATTTACCTTTCCGCAAGTTTTTAAGTTCTCTTGTTCTGTTTACTTGACATCTTTTTAAAGTTCCATAGGAAAATCTGTCCTTATACTTGTAGTGATAGTCATAATCTGAGAGTCAAATATAATATTAATATCAAATCTGATATAAATATTTGACGGAAAATGCCGCCAGAGATTGATTTCTGGGATTTATGAAACGCCACCCAGAAAATTCCATACGAAAACCGAAGGGACTGCAAATGCTGCATGATTTAACAAAGTGGCGCAAGGGTTGTATTATTTAACAAAGAATTATTTTTAAGTTACTAGGCCAAATTTGCAAACTTAGAAAAAATTCTGTCGACCGAATATAAAACATAAACAGAACAAGGGTCTCTATCGTACTAAAAATAAAATGTAAAATTACGACCAAAACGAGAAGTAAGCAAGTCAGATATTTGTTTTTAATATTAAAAAAAAGCAACTATAATGGCCAATATTTGCTTAAGTATGGTTATTACATAGACGAATGAAACCAAAATAGATGGGTACTTCTGCACGAAAAGCGCGAGGTATTCACAGTGAGAGAGGTCTAAAAACTACTATTCCAGCTATTCCTCTAACTCCATTCCATCCAGACTTCAAAAAGTTCAATAATTTCAGTAAAGCAATAGAAGATCTGAAGTTAAATCCCAGGACATTCCATTGAAATTGGTAAACCCTATGCAAATATCTCCAGTAACTCTAATAACAGGTAATCAAAGCGTAAAAAGAAAAAGAGAAAAGACTGCAATTAGTATCTCTCCTTCGTATAAAGTAGAATTTGAAAAAGGGATAAATAAGAAATGATAGATGAAGAAAAAAAGACCAAATAAGAAAAAGTAAAACCAGATTAAGAAAAAAAATTTCAGATATGAAGCAACAAAACTTAATTTTAGAACTAACAAATTAACAGGAAAAAAATAAAAACGTTTAAAGCTAACATCCAAAAAATTATCTTACTTACAAAAATTATCTTAATTATGACGACTCCGACAATACCAAATATGGTTACTGCCATGGTTTACACAAGGAATCTATAGAGGACTCTATAAAGGACTCTATACACTGCGTAACAAGCCAAAAACAGACCCATTGTGATTGCTGTGGTGGAAGATGAGGTCAGTTGCTCTAGTAGAAGACGAGAACATTGAGGCTGTTCAGGTTGCACATTGCGTCTATCAGACTTTTAATTCAGTAACTCAAACCGGCTACAGATTATTTCCATAATCTCAGATATGACTGTTTATTTTTTAACATAAATTCAAGTTACAAAATCGTTATTACATACTCCATATTTCCCCAAAATTTATTATCTTTAACTCCACATATAGGACAGGGTGGGAAAAACATATTTTTCAGTTCAGTATCTAATTTGTTAAGTAATATTATTTAGTCGCCGATGGTCTAAAATATTGATTGCTATAGCTTAGTTACATAATATTATTTTTCTCTTTCCCTGAAAATGTAAATTGTATTCAATATCTAATTTTAACTACCCTATATTGTTCAAATCACCTATATATACGAGCAACTACTGATTTTCCAAATTCTCAGAACTAGTGCTAATTAATTATTGAATAGCCAAGTAAAATAGAAAGATGAGATTATTTGAACTGACAAAGTATTTTTAAGGACGTCAAATAATTTTAACCAATTATACTTTTATTGCATATCAATGTGTATGATATTGGAATAATATAATAGAGAGCAAGCAGGTACACATAAAATAAATAAAAAATTGTAATAACAAAGATTGTCATTGAATTCGTTCCCTTATCTGTATATAGTAAATTGTTTCCATTTGAAAAATATATCCCTTTTTTTTAAAAAGTCCGATTACTCCAGAACACCCTTTTCATGTTTATGTAGTTGTAGTTTAATAACTTATGACTTAAATTAATGCAGATTTACGAATATAATTATTACAAAGATGTGCCTAAATAATTGTGAAAATTTAATGTAAAGTAAATGGGTAATCTACAAAATTCTCCAGATTACCAAAACGATATTATTGTCAGCATTCAAAATACATGTATAATTTAATATAGTTATATTCGTTTTTAAAAATTATCAAAAATGAAAGTTACCGTCTTTGATATTATCACGTAATTCGAACTTATATTTTACAATAATGAAAATCAGAGGTACACATAAATATATTTTACCTCATTTGCGGTGTTCTCGACAAATTAGCGTTATGCGGTTTCACTTTGTACGCTGTGCTTGTTTTCGCGTCGTTAATATTATCGTTATAAATTAATTAATATTTATTTAAAATACATCACGGCGGCTTGTAATTAGAATATCTCAATTAATTGAACTTTTCATACAGCTTATCAATTTATAAATATTCACCAATTAAACGTGGGCGCAATGTTGGATTTTACATCGAAGGTGCACGATGTTATTCGTTTTAAAAATTGTGAGTAGACTTAATTTTTTACGAGGATTTTAGGAATAAAGATCTTAATATTACTTAATTGAGTGTAAAGATTTTATCTCATTATATATAGATCATATTATTTTTCATATTGGATTTGTATGCTAAAGAAAATATTAAATAAATTTTCTCAAATCATTAAATGCAAGATTTTTCACATTAGTTAGAGCATTTCAAATATGTGCGGGAAATATTGCCTGGTAGTTAATAATTTAAGATATTACTTTGATCACATGAAAGCGATTACTTTTAGATTATATTTTAGCATAAATTGAAGAACGCAATACGCATGAAAAAAAATTATAAATAAATAGATAAAATAT
Organism: Druceiella hillmani; assembly: GCA_039881145.1. Lineage (NCBI taxonomy): Eukaryota > Metazoa > Arthropoda > Insecta > Lepidoptera > Hepialidae > Druceiella > Druceiella hillmani. The sequence goes on from JAYKKI010000012.1 coordinate 20,990,238, forward strand.
AATATATAAAATATATTTACGGATGAGTACTAAACAAGACCATGTTTCATAAATATCCTTATTTATTGATGGTTTCGTGGAATACTTATTTAAAACTAAATATACTATATAACTAAATATATAACATAACTAAATGTTTAGAAATTCTGGTAAAAATAAGGAATGTCTTCCCTGTTTTTTTAGCTTTCGAAAAAATAAAGATTTTTTTACAATTAGCGTTATTCAAAAGTTTAATATTATATTCTCTACCTAAATGAAGAAAATTAAAGGCATTAAATTTAGGTACTCATATTGAATTATGCTTGGGCTCTCCTCGATCGATGTAATCCTTGGGCTCTCCCCGATCGGTGCTGAACCTGGCAGATAGCATCAACATCTCCTCTAAAATATTGGTTGCTACAAAATTTTCTTCAGCTCGCAAAGATGTAATGCGTCCCAGCGCTAACTCAGAGAGGGAATGGCTATCAACCAAAACTTTTACTTCTTTTTTAGTAGGGGCGCACTCGTCAAAGATCTTTGCTTACCTGCCTTGAGAGGGTCCGGGGAGGGGTGGCCTCTTCTACACTAATAGATGGCAATGTAGTTGGCAGCTCAAATATTTTAGTAAGTCACACGTTATTTTATTTTAAGAATTTAAACTTTTGATGCTACCACATAAACTATTTTAAGTTATTCATTAACTATTATTCACTCCTCATCAGAACAGTTATTCAAATCATAAACATTTCCAAGAGCTTCTCCGACACCACTCATTTTGCATCCCTTGTGACTGTCTCAACACGCATTAAAACATTTGGCGTCAATTAAGTCCCAGGTGTATATGAACAAAAAATCTCTATATATGTTGCGAATCATAAATTTTGACTTATATGACATAAATAGAAATTTACAAACATGCATATATTATATAAGAAATATGAGTTTGCAACTACCAATTTTTATTCTTAAACCTTTGAAATTGAAATATCCCAAAAATAATTCAAAGGAAACGTTCAAAGTCTAACCATGTAACAGGTAAACTCTTGTGATTTAGACATTAAAAAAATTAAAATTCGTTAAAGGTTTCATAGTATTTACTTATACACATTCAAGTACAGGTGGAATTTTCTATTTTTCATCTGCAATAACCACAAAATTCTAATGATGAAGGTAATGTACGCACTTTAACGTCGAGCTAATGTCATATAATATCCATAGTACACCTGGTCAAGCTTCAATTGTTTTATAATCGGAATGGGTACTGAATTTATATTATAGCAGCTTAAAATTTAAAAAGCTTTTACTTAATCTCCATAAATGGTGTAGTTATCTCTAAGTTTTTGAGTCTCTCGCAAAGTATGGGCTTTCTAAAAGAAAAAAGTTTTTTATAAGACGTGTGGTTTCAGATATTGGTGCAAACAACAAACAAACAAAAAAATGTCCGCTTTATAAATTAGTACAAATTATTAGGTTTACAAGAGAAACATGAAGAAATAACTTGAATTTGATATCATATTAATTCGTTAGGTACGAAATAAACGGCTTAGGCGCTAAATTGCTAATTAGAAAGCGGGATGATGCAGACTGAAGAAATGGATTAACTAAAATTCAGCATATTTTAAAAAATATTTTTAAAATATGCTCTATAGCGATCTCTTTAGTGCGAAAATAAAAAAAAAACGGAAATAAATTAATATTAAATAAATTTTACATTAGATCAAAATTTATTTTACTTTGTAAATAGCATTTATTACTATATAAAAAATAAAAACGGACGAAAAATGGGAAAACTATCATTTTTACCTGTACCTTAGTCATAATTGAATAATAATTTTGCTTAACTAAAAAGTTGTTTAACTAAAAAGTTGGCATACGAAATTATAGAAAATAGCTAAAATTCCTCGTATTAGTAATTTTTGTCATTAAATCATTTAAGGTCGGATCATACAGAAACAAAATCTGTCATAATATTTCAATATTAAAATACAGGTATTAAATTATTGTAGAAATAAAACAGGTATTTAGTAAATTGAAATAAATATTATACAGTTATTTAAAAAAATCATTTTAGGCTATATAAAGCTTAGCATATAATTTTGCTTATGTCGATGAAAGTTCTGCAAGCGAGTAGATATTAATTAGAAATCAAGTCGTAACGAAATAAGCCACTGATGTTAGTGACAGTAATTATTTAATTACCTGAATGCTAATGAATCTGCTTGCAATAATATATAGTGATCACTTTTCAAAATATTAAAAACACAATTTGGTCTTTGAACTTTTCTTTATTAGTACAAATTATTTAAATTTTCAGATACTCAATTGTTATATATGTTGACAATGGAATTTAGAAAATTTATTCCTAAATACCATTATCAACATATTAATTTATACATATCCTTAACACAAATATTTTGCGTTTTTTATTTTACGATGAAAGACAAATTTATACTACACCGCTATATTATAGAGGAGGCAAACCTTTTAAAGCAACGAAGATGGAAATTCAGTGTTATATCTTAATCATATGATTGATGACGTTAAGGGCTTATATCAAGAAATCCTGTATAGTCTGATGGCTTGACACTAAGTAATGATGATAAATTTATATTAGAAACAGTAACATTCAATAGGTGAGGAGAAATATGATTTACTCTTATTCGCACAAAATTTACAGATGAGCTAGTCGTTAAGTCTACAATTTTCAACTGCGTGTTAAAGAAATACTCATAATTTCATTTAAGACAAAATAATATAGCATTAAAAAAAAAAAGATAAATAAAAATTTAATTTGAAATGATTATACGAACGACAGTGGCACGTTAATGTCTTATTAAATGAGGATGCTAATACAATGTTCACTTAGACCTTAAGTAATTAATTTAACTCAATTTTATATAGGAGTCTTACAAACTGACATATATACTAAAATAAGAATAAATAATACTTATATATATATATATATATATATTTATATATATATATATATATATATATATATGTGTGTGTGTGTTTATATATATATATATATATATACATACATTCATACCTAAACTAATATTTTTTTTTACTTTTTGTCCTGAGCGCACAATTATAAAAATGGGAAAAAATATTATGTTCTTGGATTTAGACAAACACTCCATTTTACCACAAATTTTTTTGTATTCACTGTATATAATACCGTTGTGTTTGACTGACTTTGAATTGACTGTATTTAATAACCTGTGTATTATACCGCTATCATTTCCCGCTCGCGCACGAAAAAATGAATACTCTGAAGAAACTGTAGGGAAATCTTGCACCGACGTATATCTATCTTCAGTAGATAAAAAAATAAGAGAAGATATTGTTCTTGAACGTCATATCCACGGATATTTACTGCGAAAATTATGAATCCATACGTATATAAATTCCCTTTGAAAAAATGGTAAATTTGGCTACAAACATTTTTTTTGGCACTGTATACTTATTATTTATACTTTAGTACCTATTAAGGTAATAGTAAATCTTTGCGTAAATTTACGCAGCGCTTAGGTATTTTGAATGAAAGCCGAAGGCAAAAGCTAGTTTTATTTTTGATAATTAAATAAACAATGTACATTACATTGGAACTATTATTTTTTGGAGCGAACGTACAAATATGTAATACATTATTTTTTCAGAACCGTATGTTAAATATAAATACGATAAAATACGTAGAATACGCAAATCTTTAAAACTTTCTAATATATATTTTTTTTATAACACGTTTTGCCGATATCACCAGGAAGTGAAAACTCAGTACGTTCGCAGTGGAGCCGATTTGGCTCTTTGTATACTGTGACAGAAGGGTTTTATATCAATTTAGTGACAGAATATCAAGAAAAGTTGTTAGCAATTGCAGAAGAATTGAAAGTGTTTTATGGAGAAAGTTTTATCGTGGCGGAGTTGACTTTTTGTTAAGTCAATTTTTTTTACATTTCTTGTATACAATTTTGTAACACATTGTTATCGCTGGTTATATTTATCAATCGTGTTGCTGTAAATTGCAAAAGACCACTGGTTTTAACATACGAAGAAAATATTCTGCAATGATTCTTCCATTTCCTTATCATCTTCTTGAACTTTTCGCTCTCTATGTATCAATTTTGAAAATTTCAAATACAATTTCTTAGGGTGAGCGACATTGATCTAACTAAATTAATAAATTGTTCCATTGTTTTAGTACACATTTTACTTCATTATTAATTTAATTTTGAATTATCTCCAAAAATCTGTTTTTAATAGTATGGTGTTGGTGTTTGAAATATACGAACACTCTTGTGCTTACGGTCTTATAAATTACTGCAAATAATGGAATGTTCACACATATTAAAATCCAGTCTTGTAAATTACGACGTTTCTGAAATGGATTCATGCTTTCTGCTACTGTCGTGAAAACGTAAAACAAATTTTCCTAACCACATTTGCGAGTTGAAATCATTTTCATCTCGATTTTTTTAATTAAAGTTTTCAATCCTTTTTAAAGCACATGAAAAAACTTTCGGCCGTCTTGCAATAATCTTAAGAAAGAATACTGCACACAACAAAAGGGAGATTTATTTTCTATATATGTATATCTTAAATGTCATTAATTGTAATATAATTCAAATAAACAATATTTTTTAAGTATATCCTCAAAAATATAAACATAAAAAGGGGCCAAACTCAGTTATAAGTTCAACTTTTGAATTTAAAATTAATAAATTTTAAAATTTACTAAAATGTGCTTAATCATTCCTAGGCACATTTTACTTTTTTTTTTGCTATATCCTTTATCACGTTTTTAAAATTGGCCTCACACAAATAAATTTATAAATAAACAAATTTTCTTATGAATATAAAGTCTAATCTAACATATAAAATCATTAAAGAAAAAATTAATTAAAACCACATACCTTATCGATATTGACATACTGATACATAAAGGCCGATGTTTGCTATGTTGGGAATGCTGAATTTACTGCGCAGTCTATTATGGGAATTCCCTTTGAATTAAACTTACCTGGACAAGGTTTTCTCGAAAACTAGATACGGGCTTGCTCTTGAGACCATATTATATAGAATTTTACATTCTACAAAATTTGTTTAAAACTTTTTCCGATATTTTTACTGGCATTCTAGTTATTCACGGGAAACGCATTTTCCCGGCGATATTTTTTTTCTTCAACCCTTAAAACAAATATCAGGGTTTAATACTAAATCGCTACAAAAACTAGCGTTGACACTTTTAGTGACTTTTTTAAACCTCGTTTTACTAGATTACGATATTCAAAGGCAATACCCACGAGGTCACGATATGAATATCAAAACTGATCAATTCGTTTTGTGTCCAAAAATAATTAACAATTTATTGAAAACTTTTAAATCAATTCATATTTTTATAGGTTTTTCATATTTTTATTACTTTTCTTAATAATTCTACAAGAATTTACTGATAAACGTGAAAATTTAATCGAAAACTCTAATTTTTACCTAAATTAAAAACAAGGGGTCTAGTGGAAAACGTACCAAGAAAACTTTAGTCACAACTAAATTTTTTCAAATACAAATTCACAACTGATAGGACTCACAAATAAACTCATATGCAAGTGAAAATGACGAGATTAAACATGAAACAAAAATTTTAAAGATAAATAATCCTACATTCCTTACATATGTGGTTGTTGACATAAATTATGTGTTGTGGAAATTACGTAGAAATTATGTTGTAACATAATATCTCACTGTATCGGATTGCCGAATCAAAAATTACGCTTTTTATAATTAAAATTATTTCCATTAAGTAAGTTAATTCCAAGCAAAACCCACACTTAGATAATAATATGTCGCGAAAATAATCACAAGATAAACATCAAACAATTTGATATGTCAAATAAGTTAATTATAGTAACAATGTCAATACGAAAGCTATCGTTCGTTGCATGCACAATGCTTCATTAATCTTTTTATTACGAAATTGTGAGTAATTTTCAAGTGTATGAAAAAAAATTATGGGCTAGAGCTGCAAAGCTACTTTTCGAATTTTTCAGTGCGTGAAAATGAGTGCTCAAAGGCGTAAGTGAAATTCCCAAGATCCTATATTTCAGTATCATTTTATAATACTGAAATATAGGAATTTGGGAATAAGTAAATATGAACGCGGTAAATGTGAAACAAAGGCTTAGGCAAAACTTAAGGCAAAAATACTAGCGTGTGTTAGGTAATTTTGGTAGAAGGACATACTTATTAATTTATAGTAGATCCTTGTATTTCCCAAATATATTCTTTCTTATATATTCTTTCTTAAACAGACACAGCCACTCTAATCATATTATACTAAAGCATAGGATTATGCATTCTTTGGATATAAAATTTGTCCATCTCTAAATACTTAAATAACAATATTTCACTAATTCTCCACAATTTGACGTTTTCTCTCCAATTTTTGTTTCGATATCGAAATAATATACCAAAAATTCTTACACCCAATAATCAAAAAATAAAAGCCAGGTGAAAATGGCCAATTCCGCAACTAGTTTTATAGATTTTTTTGAAAAATTCCTAGTGCCGCCTAAACATTTATTTTTATTCGTATTGATTTCTTCTAACTAAATAAACCAAGCGGAATAACGAGTACCAAGAATAATGTTATATCCATACTACATCACTTTACATATATAAAAAAACAACACTATTTGTAAATATCAACATTATTTTTAATACATTAATTTATTTCACAGCTACCTTTAAAAGGGGTAAGATACACATAAAGATACACACACAAACACGCGCGCGCGCACGCAGACGCACATACACTCACACACATACATTGTGTGTGTGTGTGTGTAAAAACAAATATATGTTCGTAACCGCATACTTTTCTCCACGACCTCAGCAGCGATTATAAATGTCTCTCGTCGATGTTAAAAGGGTTTGGTAACAAAGGCTGGGTGTGGGTGTGAGTGGATGTCGAAATATGTGACAGAATCGTTATTAAGAATGTTCCACTAACCATTTCCTCTGGAAATTGTGTATTTTCTGTACTTAAAACTTTCGACCCATGAGACGTGGGTGTATAAAAAAACTAAGATATATATTGATTAATGTCTTTCACCGGAAATTGTACATACTTAGTATCATGTTGATCATTAAAGGTAAATAAGGAAAACTTCGTCGCATATATATTATATTTAGTATTATTTTAGTCACGAAAAGGTAGGGATGAAAGAAAATAAAAAGCTAAAATCCAAATATACATATTTTTGTGTTTTGTAATTTTTATCGCTTAAATGCATAAATATAAGTTAGTATTTACACAATTTAGCAAAACTGTGAAGAACAAAAACTGCATGGAGAAAAGAAACGGAAAATTAGGTTGTCAAATAATGTGAAGCTGATATTGAAGTAAATATTCACATTTCGAACAAAAAATTACCCTTAACTTCAAATTTGATATTACTTTAATTTCAGGGTTTACCACGTTTTAAGTGCGGTGAATAGAGAGGCGTATTTGAATTTGGTATAGTTTTGTATTTGAACCATTTCATTAGTCCAACTATTTAGTTATTTATTCTTCAAAAAGAACATGTCTTGAAAGGTTTAATATTTAAGTTTTTCTGAGGACTTCAGAAATTTTTTAGGCATGTTTCTAAAACAATTATGATTTAGTTATTCCATTCTGCTGGTTTTTACTCTGTTCTATGTAAGATCTAAATATACTGTAATATGTTAAAGCACTCTTGATCTTATTATGAGTACTCTACACTAATGTCTCACTCTCAAAATAGCAACATATACTTAGCAATAAGAATCGACCAATAAATAGCCCATTCCTAGAACACATTAAATGCAAGTGCCCCGCAATCCTTAGATCAAATGAAAAAAAAATTAGCTAGTACAGAATGAGGATAATAATAAGATCCAATGAGGATATTAATAAGATATCACTACGCCAATTTCAAGTTTTCTCCGTGGTGTAGTTTTTGAGAAAATCGTATATAAATATAGAGAAACGTGAATATCTCATTATTTCTTTCACAGGTGTAAAAAAGTGGCCTATATTTAAAAAATATATGACAAATAGCATCATCGCTGTAGTTTTCCTATAATAAGGACTTAGCCTTTTAAAGCCTTATTTTTTAAATTTTAGATTTAGTAGTCTTAGGAGGACATTTTTTTAAAGCATGCCTCCGAAGATATAATACATAAAATTATGAAAAAAACTTTTTAAATAATACTTTCCAACGACATCTTACACAATACACATAATTTAAAAAAAAGCTTTGAGTGATTTAACATTCACCCATGGAAATTACAGTATGAACATTTTTGAGTGTAAGCTATTAAAATATATGCTAATTAATGGGTTTTACTAATGTAAGAAATTTAATTTTCTATGTCTAATGGTTTGTGTGGAAAACGGCTTTAATGGACGGATGGGCATATGTGTGAATTGTTTTAAAAGGATTCTGTTCTTCTTTTTTAGGTGCAGAAACCTAAAATAAGTAATACAAAGCAAATAACTTACAATCTTGCCAAGAGTATTTTTTTTTCTGACTGCACACAACTTTCTTGAATATACAATTTGATGGGACATCTGAAATAAATAGGAAGGATTAATTTTAACTAACAAACTCTCATCATTATTAATTAAATACCATAATATAATGCATATCTATCTCAATATCTACTATACACACACACACGCCGCACGCTCGCACGCACGCACTCACGTAAGCACGCACGCACCCTAGCTCGCTATGACTACTATGACTATTTTTCGAATCCAATATAGGAAACAACTCTTCGACATTATGAATTTATATTCAATAATATCTCAACAACGTATTATTTTTCATTGAACATAAAGAAGTAATAAGAAATATGTTATAATGTATTTTATAATTCTTTACCATTTTTTAAAAAGGGCGATTTTAATTTGAAATTTTGTTACATAATAGTTTTCGATGTACAAATATAATATAAATTATCCAGTAGAATTTAATAATAGATCCATACAAAGTTTAAAAGAAAATTGTTTTTAATTTTTCCCCCACCTATTTTTGTTTACTATCTCTTTTTGATATGATCGTATTTCAATATTACAGAAAATACAGGCAAATGGTTAATAAATCCTAAAAACAGATGTTGAGAATACTTTTATGTGCTGTAGCAATATTTATTAAATCAAATCCAAAATGAAAAAACTATCATTACCGACTAATAATTTTCAGTGAAAACTTAATTTTTGTAACACTTTGAATAGCTTTAATGATCGAAATATTATTATGTAAGAAGTAAACAATTTATGCCATTTACCTTCAATAGTACGGAACGCTCTGTTGACAAATTTATCATGAAAACCACTAAATGCCCAATGTTTGTTGAAATTTCCTTATATTTTTCAGGTGGGTACTGTCCAAGGAGATTTACAAGGATATTTTCTTTCATCAGTTGACTTTATAATTGCCAAATGTCGGCCCTCTGATTTACAACATCGTAGGCAGTAATCCAGTTCTTTGGCAGTGTGTGAACTTTGTAACACATAGATGACGAACGTCTAGCCTTTACTATGCAATGATGAGTGTTATGACGTAAAGGCAGGATTTTAAAATCTCGTTATCACTAGATCTAAATACTGCTGGCGACTTACAGCATTGGGTCTCACCTTGTACGTCTGGAGAACTGTACATATTCCCATTATCGTTAAAAATACAGGTACTATAATCAGTGGAATTTTGTGTAGCATACTAATAATGGTCGCCCTCATCTATTTATGCCAATCGTTTAATGCATAAGCTGTCGCAGACATACTTAATTTATATGAAGTGGCTTTGACATTCAGAAACCGAAGCAAAATTGGAAATCCAAAATTTCAACAGTAAATTCCTATAAAAAACAAAATTCAAAAACGAAAATGAGAACTATCAAAATCAAAAATTATTAGATGAAATGAAATGAGTATTCCAATTAGTTCTAGCAGAAATAGTAAAAATATTTAATTTGAGTGGAAACAATTCGTAAGGGCTATATTTGCAGCATCGGTATGTGTACGGGGAGTTGCGTAATCGCGTACAAAGTGTATATACCTTTATATTTTTTATCGAGTTGAATTGAAATATAATTAAAGAATGTAATAAGTTTGTCGAAAGCCTGCAACCAATTAAACTAAAATTTCATAGATTTCTCATTTATTCAACAATATTGATATAAAACCTGGTGTTAAAATTATTAGAAATGATCTAGATGTTTGAAATACGTTTTGACTCACTAATATAACTTGTTAGAGCGTCAGTATCAGGACGTGCCTAATTTAAATATTTTCTTAGGTACGCACTTCAGGATTTATTAATAAAGCCATGGTAATAATTTTTTCCTTTTTTTATAAAGAAATACAAATATTTACGTCAATTAAAAACTCAACCGGAAGACATCAAAGTGACCAGTGACGGATCATATAAATAATGCACAGTGTACGCGATAAATTTACTTTCCATTGCCTTGTACTCAGATATTTGTATTGCAGCTTATTATTAAATATATGAAAAGAAAACATTTGCACAGCTTCAATATTAATTTTATTCCCTGTCTATGCACTTGAAACAATAATAAACCTAGATTGTTATTAAGTTTGTTGTTAAATATCTTACCTTGAGTACGCAAGTAAATGAGTTTGTATATAAGAAAAGCTATGAAAGTAAAAAAGCATAAGATACACCTTAAGATAATATAATATAATGAGAAAAATTAACAAAAAATTGTGATACCACAAGGAAAATTGGATTTTAATGTAAATAAATAATGAACTTTGTAAATAATAATGATATAACAATTACCGTGGTACATTTAACATCACTCGCGATGAAAGGATAGCGACTAATTACTAAGCGAAAAATTAAGAAGTATGTAATATAAAAAGTCATATTAAAAATTGAGGAATTTGTTTACTTGATTAAGCATTAATTTCGATTGAAGGATTATAATATTTGAAAAAAAAAATTGAAAGGAAGGTAATATAGCCTATATAATTTTTTAGTTTATATTATTTGCATCTTTTTTAAATCACATTCTTGTTGTAAAGCTTAAAATTTAAATTTAAAAACTTAAGATTAAAATAATTATGAGTTTTTAAAAATTATTATCGTCTTTAATTTCAGTTAAGTTAGTTACTTTGTATTGTTTAAATTATCACTCACATATCGTTTATTTTTTACTGTTATTGAAATTAATTTTTCCTTACCAACTTTAAAATTTCACTCTCGTAGCAGAAATACTTTACTACTACATCTTGAAAAAAAATAACGACAATTAAAATATAAATTCAATTTATACTTCGATATATGCATAATTTCTATGGTCTATACTCTTTAGTTTAATTAACAAATTATGCATCCAGAAATTGTTATTGTTGTTTATTGATTTGTTCTTTTGATCTCATCCCACATTTTGTAGGGTTTTTCACCTGAGAGGTAAAAGCAAATTCCTTATGGAAAGACATTTGGCGTCTGTCTGCCTGTATGTCATAGCTATTTTTCACGACAACGATTATCACCAAAGATTTAAAAATTGGCACAGTTTTACAAATTACTTGCTTTTTAGTCCGTTAAATTTAACTTTGATATTTTTATTTCAAATTACCGACATTCATATATACGTATACAGGGACGACCACCAAATTCTATATTTTTCTTTACAAAAAAAGTTAATAGGAAAATGATGGTTTTGGTTATTGGCACATAAGGATAATATAGGAAGTTTTCTTGTTGGTTGCCCTATATCCGTGCAAAATAACGTGAAGATTTAGTAAATAAATGAATATATCATGAAATTTTACTTGTAACAAGCTTCTTATCAATAATGATATTATGTATTTCTACTCTCGTATGGGTTTCTCTGTGTTCAAAATAATTTACATTTAACATATAAATCTCAAAATATTTAATATTTCTAAACCAAAATTTCATTTTGGATACTATCATGTATTTACATATAATTTACTTCAATCGTAATCCTTTATGCAATTGGTCATTCATAATAAATGAACACAAGACTATGATGACATGAATCAAGCCCTAATGACTGTGGGAACGTTGTCACTTGCTTTTCTAATGAAATGTAAACACGACAACGAACAATAGCTGGGTTACTTTGACGGGGTGAATAGCATATAAGCAGATTTTCATCGTCTATTATTATGTTTACTTAATGAAGTAACGAAATCGAGAAAATCATTTTCATATAACATTCATTTTACCGTAACAGTTTTTTTTTAATTGAATTAACTTATGCATTTGAATTGTGTTTCTTTTATTATCTATTTAGGTCAGCATTCTTGTGTGGAATCTTACAGCAATACTGGCTTTTATAATTTGTTGGAAACTGATTACTTCTTGACGTTGAATGCAAAGTAGTATAAAAAACCCGACTGTAATCCTTGGTAGAATTTGAAACTTTATATGCATTTGAAACATTGATATGCAACTAGTGTGTAAACTTACTCGCGTACACAAGCAAATTTTTAATCAGAACTTGGGAAAATAAACCCTAAATTATTGAGAAAATTTGGCAAAACCTATATATTGTAGCATTAATACTCAAAAATGAATATCAACGAAAATGCTCATTCCATTAAAAATTTGACATATGACAACGGAAAAAAAATTTCCGTGTGAATATTTTTTCAGACGGTTTCGTTCTAAATATAGAAAATACTTTTCTGTCAGAAAAAATTAAATTTCAATTAAAAGTCTGCCTTTTATTGCATTTATTGCGTAATACGTTTTAGCTAAAAACTAATTTAATGGAGAAAACTGCTCATTAAGTGACGCACAATTGGTATTCAATCTTATATTTAGAATTTCGTTCAATAATAAAGAAAATTAACGATCAGATGTTCACATTACATAATGTTATTTCTATAAACTGAAATGTAATCTTTTAATGGAAGCATTGAAGTTTACTAATATTTTTTCATATTTCATTATACGGTTTAAGTTTATTTTTTTCTTATGATAAATTGGGTTGATGATCACTAAAGGACTGATGAAATTTTTTTGTACACGTATCCGTTCCAGAGGAATTAAGTCTCCTTTCATTCTATAAATAAATTTGTATGATATTGACACCGAAATAAAAATATAATTTTAAATTAAAACAAAATCCTTCACGTTTGAATGTTACGGTGATAAATCGTCGTGCGGTGCACTGTGTTCACTCTGCTAGACGTTAATATATAATAAATCTACCAAACATTGATATCAATCGTCCTCTCCCTAGGGAGTTTGCTTATTTTAATGTCAACAAGTATGACGTTTTTGGAATCACCATGGACTGCTCTTTCTTTTTTTGCTGTTTGTTATAATTCAGCTTATATAAATTTATCATATCTCATTTTTATGAAATAACAGAACATTATGACTTAGTATGTAATCCATTAAATATTTTATTTTATTGAACCCAAAATGATATTATGTTTATATAAATTGCATGACGTAAACGCGAAACGCCACAATTAGAGGGGCTAGTTGAAATTCAACCTGCGAGATGTAATCGTTGTGATATTTTATCGAGATTTTTCATTCTACATCGAAAGTTCCTTTCATTTTCGTGATCATTTTTGAAAACAACTTATATACAACCCTTAAAATTAGTTCTTGAGATGTTTATTGTTTCCTTTTATGAAAAACAGGTCAATAAAATTGACATAATGATTTGGCCGTATCTCACCAAAAATAAGGGCATTGAAGAGTCCTTAGACTTTTTATGGAATAGAGCAACATTCGCTTTTAAATCTCTGTAGTAGTTACATCATGTCCCAAACCTAAGTAGTTTTAGTTATTTTGTTGACACTGTCATCCACTCCATTATGTATTTTATGGTGAGAAATTTTGGAATCGCTATTTTCCCACTGCAGTCGAAAATATTCATTCCTCACTTCTCTTATTGTCTCTGTAAATAAGTTTCTATGCTTTTAATCAAACATTTTTGCTTCTAAGTTTTTGATCAAAACCGATTGTGGTCGTAGAACGATTTCGGTTGCAAAACTCTACTACAAAGCCACTCTCTGTGATTACTGACACAAAATCTGTATTATTTGATTTTCGTCTCATTGCGTTCTTGTACTACCCAATTGGTATTCAAATAACTCAATATAACCGTGAAATTACTCTTAGTGGTGTTGTTTATAGCCTTTGAAACGAACATCGCTTATTAAAAGTAAAAGAATTGAGACCCTGATATTGGAATGTTTTTCAATCTGAACGGTCAAATCACACATGTCTTTCTTGTTTTGGATACGGTTGTAGCAATACTTGTTTTGGGAATTTAAGTGGCAAGTCCTTATCAAGAACTCGACTCTTTATCAAGAAGATGTGTGGTTAATTTCAACTATTTTTTTAGTTAAATATTATTAACGTTGCACTACTACGAACTCACATAATCTCTAAAAACTTATCTTGTTGCCAGATTTTACAAAAGTATTGTACTCAAAGCTATTGTAATTGTAAAGCATTGTACATAATGCGTTTGTTGGGCATAGGAATAATCGGAAAAAATGTTTACTTTTTTTAAAATTCACATTTAAATGAGTTTCATTGATTACTGAATTAAGAAACTACATTGATGACTTCATTGAATAATATACAAATGGATTAATAAAAATCTTATGAAAATATGTATGTAACTGTTATTCGTAGCAGTGAGAAATTGAAGATTATTTGTAAAAACCTTTCCGATTAATTTTCCATGGATGTGTATATATATATATATATATATATATATATATATATATATATATATATATTCATATATATAAAAAAAAAAATATATATATATATATATATATATATACATACACACTTATATTTTCCCTTCTTGGTATTGACTGGTGTTTGATTAATTGCTTATTCGACTGTTCGCAAGTTTTAACGTTAACTTTTATTCCTTTGTAACGAAACCGTTGGTAGCAGAAAATTTATTAGTGAACTTCTGACTAAAGTTTTTTAACACAAAGCACGTTTCATACTTGAAACCTAACAGTGTACGTTATGGTTTTGTCATTATTTTCAAAGAAGCTTTATATTACAAAATACTGTTAAGCAAAGAATTTACAACCAATTGACATAGGGGGAAATTTACTAGCCAAACATATGCAAAATCGAGAATATGAGACGATTTCGGCTTCAGTATGCATCTTCCACTAGTGGCGTCAGTGGTTTACGTAGTCTATCGTTTTAATTAACTAAAAAACGGTGAAAAATACCTAGTTGTGCAATAAAATGGTTTGGGAAATCTAGTACCACTTCGAATTACGAAAGCAATGGTAAGTAGTGTTTTGTTATATACAAGTAAAATAATAAAGCAATAAAGTAAATTATTTCATTAAAACATTTAAAACGTGTGCACTTTCCATGTATTCAGTTGTCTCTTTTTCTTAGATAATGCAGTTACGTAATCTCAAAAATTATATCGATAAGTCATTCTAAAAAAATGTGCTTGTTCAGTTTATTTAATGTGTTCATAATTTTAACTTGATGTTTATTTTATTTGAATAACTTGAGTGATTCTTTTGTTTTATAAATATTCAAAAACTCAAATCACTAATATTAGGTGATTTATGTATATATATATATATATATATATATATATATATATATATATATACATGCAGTTCTTCTCACATCTAAAGATTGAAAAAGAACATTAGTTTTTAAATTTCCTAATGATATTTGAAGGAAACAAATTTGAATAAATGTTTCTGGCAGAGAAATTGTATTTCCTACGAAACATACTGTCATATTATCAAGATATTTTACAGCTCAATGCTTTTACAGCTCACACTTGGGAAATAAATGAAGTCTATTCAGTTCAGCAGTTCGTACATTGCATTTACTCATTTTGCTAAGAAATTCTGTGTTTTAAATATACTGTATCTCGTGTTTCAGAGTTTAATATTTTAAACGTAAATATTCTCAGATTTAAAAAGGTTAATTTATTACATACAAATATATGTACACACACACACAGACACACACACACACATATATATATATATATATATATATATATATACTATATTAATTAATTAGCCTTTTTTTATTGTTATAAAAAAGGGCAAATTAGTAATAGCTTAAATTGTTATAGAGATGAAAACGATATATATCTCAGGTGAAGTCGTTCGGTTTCATCTGTCTTTTTTTCTATTTCCGAACAATTATTAAAAACTTCAAAACATGAAGTAGTGTTCAAATGAAATGAAAAATACGACCACCGTAAATCACAATACCCTCGGAGCAATAATTACGTAAAATCATTTTATTTTATAAATTACCCGCCAATAAGTTAATAAAGATTAAGAAATATCCTTAGAACCATGTGGGATTTATTTTCTCAGAATAATTAAAATCAAATAAGTGACATTTCAAATTTTACTTAATTCACGATTTTCTTGTACTCTAAAAGAATTTAATAGACTTTTCGGTTGTAACAGAAAGAAAAGGCGAGAAAAACACGTGGTAATAACAAGAAAAATACAGTGAATTATAGCAACATTGTCCACATTTAAAGACATGACTACAGTACACGACCAAGGTCTTTCAAATAATGTCTTCAGCCACGGTTTTCTTGTCTTACCATGGACGAGTTAGGGACAACACAGTTAGACATTAAATAACCAAGTGGGCGTAAGTACTATGTATAAAAATATACCACCGAATATGATAACCACCGAATAGGACCGAATATTTTTAAATGTAGTACGTATAATAAGTTTAGCCTAAAATAAAAGTATTTATATTGAAATTCAAAGTTTATTTACAGGAAATATTTGCAATGTGATATAACTACGCACAATACAGATATAAAATATGTCAAAATAAAGTAACTGGAAAACATTATTTAAGATATGAGCATGCTAAACCTATATGAAAAGAAATATAAAGCAGAAATAATAAAATTAAAGTCAATCTACTTGGTGTAATTATATTTAAAAAGTGTCGAAATCGTTTAAATTACATTGTCATCAACAGTTCAACTTTTTGAGTTTTTGAATTCTAAATCTCTTGCTAATGAAACAAATGATGTTAACGATTTTCATGACTCTCTTTCCGTTACAAAAACTTTTTCTTAACATTTTAGGCTATTTTCTACCTTATTTGAATATCCGGTCACCAGTCAAGTTCAATACGGGATAACGTAAAAATATAATTTTGCGTTGAGGTAGTAAACACCAAATGACAATACAATATTGTCTTCAACAATACAATATTGTATTCAACAATACAATATTGTCTTCGTGCGAACGCTTCTTAAGAGAAATATTTTGAGAACAAGTGGCTGACATTTTAAATATATTATACAAAAAGATTTTATAGGATAACTCGTTCATTTCATTATTGTTTTATTTGAGTCTTTCATTTCATCACTTGTTAAAAAAATAAAGTGATTAGGATGGGATATTAAAATTTCACGACAAACTGCAAGTTATTGGGTATGCAACTAATGAGAGTAAGTAAGTGAGCGTATGTACCATGTATAAAAATATGCCACCGAATATGGTATATTTTTATATTTAGTATGCATAATAAATTTTGCCAAAAAGAAACGTATTTATATTGGCAAAATGTAAGTATGATACTCGGGCATTTGTACTTATAGTGAATATATTATTACCCATAATGTTATTAAAAGAAAGTATAAAGTAATTAACTATCTTAATGGATTACTTTTGTTGTGCAAAATTTGTAAATATTTTTTTAAAATTCTTAGATAGATTTATATTATCTCTACAGTTTTGAAGTATTGTTTGAAATTTAAAAATTTTGCAAAATTTTATGAAAAGCAGTATGTCATCCAGTTCTGAAGTATCATCAAATTTAAATTGAATTATATGATATAAAACTCCGTGTACTTATTTTATACATTTAATTAACCTTTTAGATAACAGAGTGAGCTCCATTTCAATAACAGGCGAAAACTTTCTTTTAATTTTTACAGCCCACGACTAATAACACTTTATTTTGTAAAATGTTATGTTCATGTACATAAAAAAGTTTCATGTTCTCATTCAAAATATTATTTTATTTTAATATTGAACTAGGAGTGTGGCACTTCCGTCTCAATTTAGTATTTATATTTAATGGTGTAGTAGGTATTTAAATGTATTTATGTCCAGAAGCTCATAATTAAATACTCTAACATCATCACAGCGGCCATGAATTTTAAAACCTAGTGGGAAGTCCAATAAGTTATACGACATGAAAAAATGATTTTCTTTCGGTAAATTTGACAAGGATGTCGACCTATATAAACAAAGACATTGTAAAAATTAGGTAACATAAGTCCTAGTTTACATGTTCAGACTAAAGGTGTCAGCCTGATTTCAAGATTTTTTAATTTTTATTTTTTTCGGTTTGATAATTACCAGGAAGATAGTATGTTGATGTCAGAAACGTTAAAGACTACAAAACTACAGTTTGAATTTAAGTTCTTAAAATTAAGAGTTTATTAATGCTCATTAGCCCCAATCTAAAAAGTTTATTAATGCTCATTAGCCCCAATCTAAAGAGTTTATTAATGCTCATTAGCCCCAATCTAAAGAGTTTATTAATGCTCATTAGCCCCAATCTAAAGAGTTTATTAATGCTCATTAGTCCCAATCTAAAGAGTTTATTAATGCTCATTAGCCCCAATCTAAAGAGTTTATTAATGCTCATTAGCCCCAATCTAAAGAGTTTATTAATGCTCATTAGCCCCAATCTAAAGAGTTTATTAATGCTCATTAGCCCCAATCTAAAGAGTTTATTAATGCTCATTAGTCCCAATCTATTAGTTTTGTAATTTTATTCCACATGGAATAAAATTAGAAAACTGTTTTAATCGCTGTTACTCTATTATTTGATTACGGTACATTTTTCTGTATTCATAGTTCTGCCTTGATTTTTTTTTGCGATTTAGATCTATTTTATATTTGACTTTCGGATCAACAAGGAATCAAAAAAAAACTTTCGTGGAAATTAAGAAAAGTGAAGGATTAAGCAAAGATATTAAGCAAGTTAAAAAAAATGCTTTAAATATTTCATTTACACTATTGTTTTTAGATAATATAAATTTTCTTTCTTCTAAATTTAAATAATATCTATTCTTCTAAATGTAATAATCGTTGGATAATATTATCATTTAATGTTTTGTATTTTATTTATTTATTTAAAATTTTAATCTACACATATAAATACTTAAATACATACAGTAGCCGAACTACTTAGAATTAAACAAATTATGAGCAATCTCTAGTCGACCGTAATGACTAATTATGAATACGTAATAGTGTGGAAGTCTGGAAATGTTATTCTTATCTATTCTCCTTTTTCTAGCTATATTATTCTGAAATATACCTTTATTACCATACTTACAAATTGAAATATTAATAAAGACCAAAAAAATAAAATGAAAATAAATTTTTCTGAGATATGTTGGATAAGTTGGAATAAAAAGAAGTGTAAGTATATGCAGATTGGATCGATCACGAACTTACCTCTATTTAAATTAGGCGCCTGGTTGAGAAATGGGTTCAAATTATTGCCACCAAAGACGTAGCGAATACACAAATATGGAAGATGTTCTAATTTTTTAAGGATGTTCTTAGTAACTATTGGGTAACATATATCTCCGTAGTCAAGTTGAGGCTATAAAAATGTTAGACAGATGTAAACTTTGGTTTCAATAGCTAGAAAATTTTGAAGATGCTTGACGTGTCGTATTATGCTGAAGACACGATGGCTAACATCATTTACTTGAGATGGCCAGCTAAGATTTTGATCGATCAGTTGACACAAGACTTTAACAGTGATCGTAAATGAAATCGATGTGTTTTTTAAACTTAGAAGCGTAGATTTAATAGTCTAAATTTAGAAACAAGTTTTTAGTTACCAATAATGAGACTTAATTGGATTAAGTACCAGATCCATTTTATGAAGTCACTGACCAAATGAAACGAGTTTTTCATTGAAGGTTTTGATTTTTTTATTAAATTTACTTCAGTATAAAGAGATAATAAAGAGTTATTATCATCTTTTGAGGTAATGTCTACGTATGCCAATATTTTTAAGACATTAGCTTAAAGATGATAGTTATTCTTTATTTTCTAAACAACCTCGCCAAAAATATTTAAAGAGTTCAAATAAAAAGAACTACTCGGAATACACGTCTACTCAGAATACGCATCTGAAAATTTTATAAATTGTTGGAGATCGTATAGAGATAATCTCGAATATTGAAATATACTCCAAAGCCTCGAACAGGTTTACAGAATATCACAGCTAACGGAGCTGAATGCACTGCTGAAATTAAGAAATAAAATTATCGTGAATTAAGTGCTATCTCCGGTTTAACGGGTATCATCTGTGATTTCTCTCAAAGTTGTTGAAATAATGTGGTCAATTTTGAAACTAGATTGAAAAAAAATTAGATATTTGCAACCATTCAGGTATGAAGCAATGGAAATATATTACATACTCAAAGACTTTCCATAAAATTGATAGAACTAAAATGGGTCAAAAGTATGTAGAATGTACGGGCAATCATATTTTTTAAGAGGACAACGTACGCTTTCTTCTATTTAGAAAACAAAAGTAGCAGTTGTCAGAAATGTATTAGATATGTCACTAATAACAAGGGTTACAATATCCCAAACAGGTTTAAGGGCTTTAACACTTAGGCCGTCGTACACTATAGAATTAGTTTTCATCGCCAAATCTTTGGTTTTAACGTCCGAATCACGTGCGTACAAAGTTAGTGGTTAGAAGAAAGAGGATAAATATAATATTATGTTTCCAACTTAATAGCTGGGTAAAGGGGTGTTTAGCAAAAAAAAATAATTCAAAATATTGAGATATAGCTGGCAATACGAATCGGTGTAAGAATTACCAATTCTCAAAGTGCCAAACTTCTAAAATTTCCTATGTTGATGGACAGGCATTTATTTTAGATCCGACTTTGGTTTAATCACCCTTAGCTCTAACTTTTTTTATGAAATTATTAAGCCGTGGAGCAGTTTTTATTTTAATATTAACTTGATCAAGACGAACGTGGTAATCAAATAACTGGACGACAAGTTTCTTTAATATACAAAATACATACGCATTTTTTCAACTTTTGATGGCCATAATACTATCCTTATCATTGAACTGGGTATTTTCAGGTAAGAAGAGTAAGTAAATATTATTAAAGTTACAGATCAGGAAATTTTTGAGGATGGCTTAGGACTAACAACTTATAGGTTAGGTAAATTAGGTCATGGTGTGAAAACTCAGGAGCAGGAAGTTGACCGTAAAAATCTACTTTCATGAGATGATAAATTGAAAATATCTAGGAGAGAATAGTATGTTACCGGGTTTAGGGTAGCAAAAGATGGAAGAGTAGCAAAGGTTACAATGTTCACGTTATTACAAACTTTGACATTTCTCATGTCCCGTTTACCCAGAGAGATATTGCAGTTACGCATTTTCACCGTGTATAATAGTGAAAAGTATTGACAAAAGTATTAAATATTAGCATTATTCTTTTTTCATTTTAGTAGAATATTAATCTTACTTCACTGCATCCACAATGCAGCTATAGTCCTAATGATATGAAGCTATAACCTAGAAGGGTATGCAGATATTAGGAAATATTAACCAGTAACCGGAATATATTTAATATTCCGGATTTAAATTTAGAAATCAATCTTTCAATGTCATAATAATCATAGTGCTGCAGTTAAGAGGCAAATTAACAAACCATTACTCTGTACTAAATATAATATTACCAGTATTTCATAAATTGTCGACAAAAACTTGTCATTAGAATTAGAAATTGTTTTGTTTATTGAAGCGAAATTCTTATGGCACGTTACACGTTTGGCGGATGCCCGCAAAATTAAAAGATTTCGAACACTACTTTTGCTGCTGTATAAAACTACAATTTTACTACAATATAAGCGCAAGCGTTGTAAATGTTTTTCATCTGCTGGCTTTCTATTTTAAGCCAATCATTTGCCAGACCGTTTCCAATTCTGTATGTATTTACCTTTTTAATTACTATCTTTATAAAATATTTCGTGTGTGAAAAAAAAAATTGTTTTTAAAAACATGTTTTGACACGTAAATAATGTTCGTTAAGATTCAAAGCGAGTCAAGAATAAATTGAAGAATAATTTCCTTCCTTTAAGAAAATATATTTCAAACTTTTCCATATTGTAAACATGTGCATCAAGCCCGAAAATATATGGCCCATAAAATATTTTGCACTCTTGTATACTTCGACGTGTAGCAAGAATAAATAAACCCCTCATCAAATTCTGTCATTATTTGCTATTTGTTACGATGCACTAGATGTTACTTTATTTTGTATTTTTAATGTTGTATAAACTTGCTTTAAAAAAAGAACTTGTTTTGGAATGCCTATAAAAAAACGATCTTGTTCATCAAAATAAAAAACTATATTTTTGATATTATAAGATTGGTTTATAAAATCGTCTCAGAAAACCCATAGGCTAATATTAATTATATTAAAAGCTCTAAATCTTTTATAAGCTTTAGTGTAACGACGGTGACATGCTTTTCGTCGTAGCCATTTGAGATCGGAAAGCACAGTTCATGAAATAATGGTTAACTGTTATCATTAGCTAAGCCTGTCCCTGTCTATGATTGGGCTTATTGTCACATATTTGACTAAGAAATAACTAAAAAAATAATTAATGTTGCCCTTGGATTGTGTTGGACATAACAATTTTATTTTGGCTATGTAATTATGAACAATAGTTTGATTAAACCGATTTCAAGGATTATAAATATTGATTTTTTAAATGAAAAAATAGTTGTAAGCTTATATAAAGATAAAAACATTTTTTCGGCGAGTCGATACAAAATGTTGAAGTTCTACATGCATTTAAAAATATTTGGAAGCATTGTGTTCATCATTTGGAATATAATATTACCAGTACTGGTATTATTATTTTATTCATATCAAAGCTAGTTTTATTTTCAAAATATATCCAAATTATCAAAATATCGTTTAATAGAATACATCTATGTAAAATATATATATTCATAATGAAGTAATAATTACGGAACACCTTTTTATGTGGTAACAATAGCAATAAAACCAATGAATAATAAATTTGTAAACTTAAATATATATCGAAGAAAATTTAAATTAATCTCAGAAAATTTCCGGTTCGTTTCAAAGTTTAATATACCGGCATGAATTATATCATCATAAATTAGAACATTATGTCTCTTTTAAAAATGAATGTGATAAAATAAATCCGAGGTGAAGAGGGATAAAGTTTGTAATGGATGATCGCCGAAATTCGCCTATATAAGGTACATAAGGATGTATATAAAGGTACTCATAATACTTATTAACAAATAGTCAAAGCAATAGTTACGTCCCTGGATAGAGACATTACTCTGATGATCAGAAATAAATGAATTAAAAGTTGTATATTTGTTGCCAGTAGCATTCCAAAATATTTTAAAAGTTATTGAAGGAATTATAAGATTCAAAGTGTCATAAGTATGGGTCGAGAAAATTTTAATGAGATGAGTTATTCACTAATATTTGAAAACAAAATATTTTTTATAAATTTTTTCTAGACTTAAGTGCACAGATAAATAAATATTTCGCACACCTTCGATGATAATAATTTTTCATTAAAATTTCCGACTCATTTTAAGTGGTTCAATAATTTATTCTTAATATTCATAGTAATAAGTTTTTCAATCCTTTCCTATATTCTTATATAAACAATGCATCTTCAACTCTTTTTTGAAGGCTAACTCTAATAGTTTATGGATTTATCTTGATATGATAAATAATGTTAACAATAAAACATAAATTAAAAAGTTTTAAAATTAACAAATCATTTTATAGTCTTTTTTTGAACTTAAAAAGTTCTGTCGTGTTTGCATTTGAAATAATTGCGGAATCACAGTTGACATAGTACGGAATAAACCGATTCTAGACGTTTTTTAAACTTCCAGACAAAATGTATGTCATAAAATGGTAACGGTGCTAAAGATTTGTGCATATCACGTAAAAATTAGTAGAAAAATATTATTGTGACTTCTTTAAAGAGGGCTGTTATATAAAATTGTTCAAAGTTGTCACAAGATTTTACAAAAATATTCCAAATACAAACTCAGTATTTGGAATATTTTTGTAAAATCTTGTGACAAAGAGTTCATATAATCGACTAGAATCTAAAAAAATGTTAAGCATCGGCTACAAGCCAAAACAACGATAACGATCGGCTAGAAACTAAATTAACAATAACGAATCATAGACTATAATACGTATGATAAATGTGAATGATAAAGATTGACTAAAAGGCAAAACGACGATGGCGCCCGATTAGATGACAAACTAAGGATAAGGATCAGCTGGAAGCCAAATCAACGATAACGATCGATAGACTAGTAAAATAAATGATAACTATCAATAGCCAAACAACAATAACAACCGACTAGTACCCAAAACAACGATAAGGATTGGCTTGAAGCCAAATCAACGATAACGATCGATAGACTAGTAAAATAAATGAGAACGATCATAGCCAAGCAACAATAACAACCGACTAGGACCCAAAACAACGATAAGGATCGGCTTAAAGCCAAATCAACGATAATGATTGACAGACTAGCCAAATCGACGATGACCATTAATAGCTAAATAACTATTACCATTTACAGACTAATCAAAACAGTGTTTTACACGTGGAATAAGTTGATTTTTTCTATAAGACATTATAACTTGAAACCAAGCATAATTACAAAATCTAAAAGTAAAATCACAATAAGTCTAAGTGGTTTTATCATCTAAGTGGCTCTATAAAACTCATAGCTTTATATAAAGAAATGTGCAAGGAAATTACATGAGTTTAATTTAAAAGCAGTGATACGTCCCATATTGCAATTATCCGAATAGGTTATACGTTCATTGTCCCTGGAGAAATTATTGCAATTGCAAATGTTCATTTACTTTTACGACTCGATATTTCGAAATTATTATTGAAACATTATTACTTTGGATTAATTAAAAAGAAAATTACAAAAACAACTATAATTTTACTCTCGTACTATTAAAAGATATAGATTCCAAATAATTAGGTAAAATAATAAAATATGTAAATACACTATTTAAATATATTAATATTTATTTCACTTCTGCTTTTTTCTGTACAGTGAGAGTCTTGCCGATAAAATGGCAAAATATTAATACGCTGTGTGTCGTTAACAAACATAATTTGCGTAAGTTTAGTACGTAGTATGTAGATGTATTGTTTATAAATATATTTGTATTTTATAACTTTTTATTTGTAATTTTTGTATTTTAAAACTTTTTATTTGCAATTTTCTTTAACCAGAATCCAACTCAATAATAAAAATATTTTCGGGTAAAACATACATGATATTAATTTATTTGTTACCTGTTTATATGGTAAATACATTAAAAGCTTAGGCAAGATTGTAAATAAAATATGAACCATGATTTTTTTCTGATCTTTCTACGAAAAATAAACAGAAATAAATCCCAAGTTATTGAATTTAAATTCTTGAAAAAAAAAATACGTTAGCGAAAAAAAAAATACGTTAGCGAAGCAAAAAATAGTTTACAAATTTTTATTGGGGGAAACTATGTAGAACTTGTAACTTTGCTAAATAACATTATCAAGGATACAGCTAAAACTTACTTCCTGTTTTTTTTTGACCTTATATCGCCTGTGCTTCTTTTAATCAGGTTCTTCTTTAGCCCCCCGGTATGATACAGGCTTTGCTCGCTTCAACACCACGCTTCCGGCATCCTCCGTCCAATGCGGATTCATTCCACCTCCTATTTATTTATTTTTAAAAACTCCTCAATGTTAGTTAGTTGTCTGGTAAAAAGTCGATATTTTCTTTTTGTTCTGCAGATCTTATTACGTATACTATAAACACAAAATAGTTTAGGATCATCGACATGCAAAAATTTTAGATGTTTATTGAAATAAATAGCGGTATTTTTAATAAATAAAATAAATCGGAACAGATCGATGTCCTGTTTTTTGTTGCTAGCGTTTTCTAATGTTATCTAGGTAGGTATCAAAACATTATACTTACTGGTAAAATAATCGAATGACGTTATAACTAGTGCACTTTTTTTAATTCTCTCAATATACTTATTTATAAATTAAATGATCCCTCTACCCTGAAAATGATCAGATCGTATTAAACAGAAATTTGAAATAACATGATAAATATCAGTTGCGATACCAAAATAAAAATGAGAGTTTCGCCTTTAAATTACTTAAAACTACTTTCCAATTGGCACTAGATTTGTGCAAAAATGATTTTGTTTATGATTTGTAATGATATCTTTGCTTATAACCCACCTGAAGATGTTGTAATACAACAAAACCTAGGTCGTGGTAAAGAAATTAAAGATAGTAGAAATAATACTACATCACGTAGTTTCATTTAATTGTGAAGTTAGATCCAGTTACATATCTCTGATCGCGTCAATCAATAACTGATTTTTTTTTATATTATGTTTTGAAATATTAAGTCTCGAAATAATAATTATGCAATATTGCTTTACAATGGCAATTGCTTGTGACGAGATTATTGGTGGTATCCGTTAAACTTATTTTCATCATTATTTTATACACATCTTGATTAGCTTCATTTATACATAAATATATGTGAAAAAATTGCATGTTGATTTTTATACTAGAAGCGTATAAATATCAAATCGTATCAATTTGAAACTGCAAACATATGCAATTCTTATGAGAATACAATGATATGATTCTATTGAGCTAATATGATAGTGGAGAAAGAGCTGGCTATAGGAACGTGTCAATGGCTAACAATAAATCCACCTAATTTGGGCTAGCTCGAATTGTCTCAATAACTCATTTAATATCATATTGTAGCAAAGAAGGTCTAGTGATTGAGAAAAGAGGTTTTCATGAAAATTCTCACTGGCGAAAAGTAAACACATCAAATTTGGGCTAATTCGATATATCATAATAAATAATTCGGTTACAAATTATATACTTTAGTTTATCAAAGCTATCATTTTTTATATTTCATATTGATTTTTCCAATAATTATTGAGTAATACTAGATGATTGAAGCTACCTTTGAAACCCCACTTGATCAAGTTATGAGTTTTTATTAAGTATCCACATGAAACATAAAACTAAAAAAAAATTGTTCTGTTCCATAAATTTGCAAAAAAGGAAGATATTTATTGACAGAGGTTTGTCTTCATTATATTTTGACCACTTTTTCTGCAATAAAGATATTTTAATTTTTGAAAACGGTCTATAATTATTTCTTAATTTACTACAGCTGCGTTTGTGAATTTTTTTAAATACTGATATGAATTTCACATTATCTGTAATGTTTAAAAAATAACACGTATCTATGAATACATTTAAATGCAGTATTTCAAAAGTCATGCAGAGTTTGTATTTATATGCATGAGCTACTTTCGAATAAATTAACGAATATTTATATTTATAATTTTGCATCGGTACCAGATATTGTCGAATTGTTTGCTTTTTATGTTTGAAGTGGGTCATTTTGCCATAAGTACTGGAGTATTATTTATAACGTATGTACAGTATTAAATAAAATACATTTATTTAAATGCCCAATACTCTCATGACGCCGATGCTGTGACGAGCGTTTCGTCGGTGTTTGGTAAGGAGGAATTTGCTTTTCCAATACTTGGTAGACGAGAATTCCCGTCAAAACAGATTCATACTTTCTCATCGTCATTTATAGGAAAGAAACATTAAAAATACTCGCTGCATTTTTACCTCTGTCATCACTCCTCAATTATTTTTAATTTTATTTCATTAACTTAAAGGTAATTTTTCTCCTAGTATAGAATGGCCAAAATGTATTAGCGATTTTTACAACAGGATTTGGGTTTTTTAACATCCTTCCTAAAATTTGGTTAATTTCACAGCTTACAATTATTATTTTAAAAAGGTGTTTTTGTAATAATCACAATGTTTTGTGAACAAATATATGTACACTATGTAATAAATGCTATATTTATTTATATCCGAGAAATTCATTTATTTGAATGCAAAAATTGACTTTTGAACACTTTTCAATAGAAACGTGGGTTAAATCTGTATTCACGGACAATATTCTAATTATCCCCCAATTTGCATCAAGTTAATGACAAATTACTTTTTAGCCTCACACGTTGTGTAAATTAAAAATTTCTAATATTGTGCTATTTTAAAGTAAAATGGAAAACATCGTTCCCTCGTGACTTCCTGTTTGACTATTCGACAATCAAGGGAAAAGGGGGGTTAAATTCACTATTTAAACGATTAATAATATTCCACATTACACATCCCGACACGTTACAAACTTTGCCTTTCCACGACGCCGAGCTTTCAATATCTCATTTTGCTTCGTTGTTTATAACGTAATGAAATTGTCAAATGCAGTTTCGGAAATATGATATTGACTTACTCAAAGAAACTCGTAAATCTATTTTATAATTCTATTAATTCTGTCGTTTTACTTACTTTTTTGAATTAAAACATACAAACAAATAGACAAAGCTAAAACTAAACTTTTTCCTATATTTTGCATTTGAACTTTCTTCTCTATTAAATTTAATATATTTTCTTAATTAATTTTACACATAAGTTTATTTCTGTAATTACAGAGAAGATATTTTTTTTATTCATTACGTGTATAAACGGAAAGTGTCTTCACAATTAAATTTTATATTTTAACACTATATATTCACATTTTATATATTCGTCGTTAGTAGTATATTTTGGTTTCAGACCTGTGTACATTAAAACAGTCATTTGTGTTATTAAATAAATAAACAAATATTAAAATTGTATAACTGTATTTTAGATTTTTCAAGTAAATAGCGGTTTCGCGTCTCGATAATATGCTCAAATAAAAATACGCTCATACATTTTTAAACTATTCCTTAAGACTACCTTAGAGGTAGTCTTAAGGAATAGTTTAAAAAAATATTTATTATTTCCTTAATTATGTTTAATATAAATAGTTAAATGAAATCTAATATCTGAAAACAATAACTTTAGTTTTCAGACTACAGTACTTTATATTGGGCTAATGGCACACTTAGAGATGCGATCAATTAAGGGTTTGTATACTACGTAGCTTTTAAATTTTTAAATTGTTTTTTTTTGCTAATTACCTTAAAATTAATGACATATGTTTATATATTTTAAAATAAAATTTTCAACTGAAATAATACATTTTAATGTAAATAAAACTCCTGCTACATGCAAGTGGTTGTCTACATATAATAAAAAATGAATGAATATCATAGCAATGTAAACAGAAACTTAAATCAAGCCAGCCAAAAATAAATTGTTTAGTCATTCAATGAAGCAGAGAAGAAGACCGAAAACTTCTGCTGTTATTTTGTTCTACTGTCATCACCAATTTTATTAAGTTCTGAAGTTATTAGATACCTTAAACTTAAGTTACTATCAACAAAGAAAATTTAAAGGAAAATTAAATATACTAACCATTTTCCAAATACAGTACGTAGCTGGTAACAAATACATGTAATGTGTAGAATTTTACATTTTCTTCTTTAATTTCTTTGCATTTCGAGGTGAAAACAAATTCATATTTACATTTTACACTAATTCATGCCCTGTTTATATCTAAAATTTCGTAGCTTTTTCAGTTCATGACCTATTGAAATACTCTTAGGTGCGCAAATACTATGCTGCTACTATGTAGGTGATATTGCAAATGGAAATGGCAATTGCAGCCCCGACAGATTTTCTTGAGTTTGTAATTTTATTAATAGGTTCTTACTTTCTTTTAGTCGGGGGATTTTAAAAAAATATTATTTACTCGTTTTTCAATCACAACGAATATACCCGTCGTGGGTTATTCAAATCTTTAATTTTGCTTTTTATTTTATACTTTTTGGAGACAAACGGGATTATTCATTAGCAACAAAATGTTGCAGCGTCCCCTGGTGAGTAATCATCGTAACCCCTCATCTAAGAACCACCGCCGATTAGTCCTAAATAATTTCAAGGAAATTTCATCTAAATCTGTCAAACTATTTGGAAGATAAATGTGAACATTCGTTTTCAACAAAACGTTTATTGCGGCGCCCCCTGGTAATGGCCGTACTATCTAAGAACCATTGCCTACGAATCACAAACATTTTACCGAATACTTTAACTAAATCGGTCAAATCGTTTTGGAGATAATTGAAAACATTGGATTGCACACGCAAACAAACAAACAACCTCTCACCATATACCTCCTCCATTCCGTCGTGGATAATAAGAATTCTTCGTTATCCATAATATTTCCTGATACTGAAAAGTTATTATTTTTATGGAGATATTGCAAGCCAAGGTTTATTATTAAACATTTCCATACTAATTTCAAGATGTGTGAATTCTGTCGTGTTACCCATTTTTTTCTTTATTTTTAATATAATGAGTAAAGTAATCCGATTATTGTATTGATTCAAAACACATGCTTGTAAAAGATATTTAAAATAATTTTTGGGAACGAACTTTTTCTACAGTCAATAAAAAACTGTATACTAAATTAATTTTTAATTTATGTTTATCTATGCACATAAACATCAAAACGATAAATATTCATTAAATTAAGCACTTTGTACATAAGCAGTTATTAAATGAACTCATCAAAATGTTTGCTTTTGTTGAGTCAACAAAAATGTTTGTTTTCAGATTTCACTAAAAATACTTACGTAAATGGAATTTAAGTTAAAAAGAACACGTTATCAAAAATGTTCCATCACTCAACGCAGATTTTCATGTTCATCACCCCTCTTCGCCGCATAAACTGAAGGTTCTTTATTAATTTAACTCAAAGTCTTTATAGTAAAATACTTAAGACAAAGTATAAAATATAAAAACAGGGAAAATTTTACTTGCCGCGTAGTAAATATTTAAGAATATATAAACTTAGAGGGATTTCCATCCTAATTTTAAATTAATTTTAATTACATAATATCTTCAGTTTCCGATTTTATCACGTTAATTGGTAAGTTCTGTTTATTAATGAATTGCAAGATTATAATTGAAAACGTTACGCGATTTCTGCTATTGAATATAAATACAGCAATATTGATATATTATAGTTAGGGAATTAAATAAAATACCAAAAAAAGACAGATATTCTAAAATATATTTGCTGAACTAATATTTTATATTATGTAGTTTGAGATAGCTGCTAATACTTGAATAAAAGAAAAATAATTTCACGCTGGTACAGTAAAATATCAGTTAGTTTAATGAGTAGTTTCTAATATTTATTTCCAGTCATTGGAAAGAGTACATTTTGCAAATTCTACCTTATAAACTTTCTGTGACACGTGTGTTAAAGCAACGATTGTGTTTGCTTTTTCAAATGCCCCCAAATTTTTTCGTGTGTCATATGTTTTATAGTTTTTCATTTTATTTTTCATCAACTGGTATGAAAGCAAATGCAGCCCACATTACTTTTATATATTTGTTTTATTTATATAGAGTTTTAGGAACAATATATGATACGAATTTCAATGTAATTCGGTTCAACATGCCGGTATATCAAAATGATGAAAATTACGCGACTACTGAAAGATTTCAGCAAGAATTTTTCCAACAAAATATGGCGTAATATTGAAATAAGGTGTATAATTTTTTATTTAGCAATTAGAAAATAAACCTTAACAAAAAATTGCTCTTCTGAGCTGTAATTATGTTAGGCTAGCACACCCTTGTTAAAGTCGGAAAAAGTAAAAATAAAAATATACAAAAATTACAGGAATATTTTTGTAAGTGTTCTATCTTTAGGCTGTATTTATTTCTTACATATATCTATGAATAATCTATTTATTATTGACCTTAAAAAACAATACCTAACAAATATGACCTCAGAATCGGTCACGACTTACATGATTAGAAATTCGTGGTCAACATAACGTCAATCTTCTATTTTATAGCTCAGAACTAGCCAATATAAATACGACGATTCCCAAGTTTAAACTATGTTCTAAAATCATTAACATCTTCCTAATCCCTCAACATAAAACCACCTTCCTTAGCGAATCATCTACCGTGTATACTACTATGTTATCGAATCAAATTAATTAAAACATAAAATGTGCACCCTCATATTTTTTTCACTTTGGAGTCACCTCACATTACATTACGATAATCGCGAGATCGAAACCCATACTATGCCCCATCCTTTTCCCTTCCCTAGTCCTAAAGAGGCAATTTTACTTTTCTTTTATTTAATGTTATATACATTGCATATTTTTCATGCTTACGTCCATGTTGATATCTTTATTTTTATTATTTAAGTTTGACTAATTAGCGTTTATCTTTACGGTCTGCTAGGGAACTTTTCATTTCACTTGATTTATTGTAATTGATTATAACACATGTGATTGATTCAAATACTTAAAATGACATCACGTTTTAAAATATTGTTAACGAATTTAATTGACACTTGACAACTACGGTGTATTAGTAATAAAACTATATAGATGTCAGATACAAACCATTTTATAACTACACATGCCTACTCCAGCCAACAGCAATTTGTATGAAACTTAATACCCACTTATTTCATTAAAAGGGATAAAGAAACCAAATGTTTTTCAATCAGTTCCAGGTGAGCAAATACGAGAAATAAACAAAGGTAATTTACTTAAATAAAATTCACTGGGCATAAGTCGTTCATTTTCTGCTTACAAAAGATATTTAATTTTTATCATTTACGTACTCGCATTTACAAAATACTTCATTATAAAGAAGGCTTGCATTATTAGTTGTATTATATTTTATATATATAATATGTTTATTTAAACCAAATCACTTAAAATAGTGCATAATAGAGTTACGAATTACAAATAAACGTTAATTAAAATATACTTGAATTTGTAACTGTGAAATTATTATAAGTATATGCAAATTAAAAATTGGAAAACGGGTCAATATATATCGAGTGAAAAGTAATTTAAATTTATGGATATGAATATCGCTAGAAATATCATTCGGTTAAAAATTTAAAGTTTGCGTGTTTCTAGTCTTATGCATAATTTTCACTAACATCTTTTTAGATTTTACATTTTAAATTAGTCAACAAAACTCTTTTGTCCTTATACTAACTTTACATATTTTAAAAAATAAGGTAACAATTTTAAAGAAAAAAGTCAGACTCAATTTATTGAAAAATTGAACTAAAATAAGAACATTTAAATGAAAATAAATTTAACTGATTACGTTTAACCTGATTACGTTTTCAAAACTCATATTACCAAAAGAAATATTTTAATAACCAAATTGTCTAGTATTCTAGATCGTGTTTTAAAAATTTATTTTTCTCTCATTAAAGTTGAAAGTTAAATAATTTTGAATGACTTTGTAATTGGTGTATTATCGCTCTTAGGACTAAAAAAAAGTAAAATTACAATAATTGCTATAAAATGCTTTATTGAACAATTATCACTTTCAACAGTTTGATAGTTTTAATTCCCTTTCAGTACCAAACATTTTGATAGAAAATACGTCTGCTGCATGTATTAACTAATTTACGAATATTAGGCTTAAATTAAAACAAATATTTTTGCGTTCTTAGAATTTAATGTCTTCTACGTTATTCTTTTCCATAGCTTGTCGTTATTTGTGCCTATTTACCTTAAAAAAACAAACGTGTATTAAATTAGTCTAGACATTTTATGAATACATCTTGATCATGTTCTCATAAAAAATGTATAAAACGAACATAAAAAGGGGAAAAGTGAAATAAAAAGTGAAAAAACCTTTAGTATATGGATATCAACATAATTCTAGCAAAAATGGAAATGTAAAAGTAAAAGATACAACGTTCTAGAATGGCTTATTTTATATTTCGAAGCCTGAACACAAAAGGATCGTTACACGTGTCGAAGAAGATGTTCTCGAATGAACTCTCTCGGGAAAGTATTGAAATTAGAAGTTACCAAAATTGATACAATTAAATCTCATGGCTCTATACACTATCCCCTTTTTCAATTTAATGTTTTCTGTAGAATATTCGACGGTAACTTGTGGAATAAATTTTAGTACCAATTTTCAATTCAATGGTCACGAATACTACAGATAAATGCAAAATGTTATTTCTATATTTTTACCAGATTTCAAATATGGTAATACTTATTATAACTGTGAAAATAACTTCTGATCTGAAGTAAAGGTTCTTCCTCAGTCTATTCCTGAGTAGAACTTAATATTTTCTTGTTTATTTAATATTTCGTACAGCCAAAGCAATTTTCATAACAAATGTAAAGAGCCACAGAAATATTCTACTCATGTTTGAAACTTGATAGGTGCATTAGGATAAACTGTATCTAAACTATATGGATATATATTTTCTTCAAATCAGTTTTTTCCTGAAAAAAATCTATGATACCAATAAACGAACAGAGAGAAAGCAGCAATCACAATATTATTTAAAAGTTACGGAACTAATTGAGTTGAAATTGAAAATATTTGTGTCTGATTTCTTCAGACATGTAAAATATTTTTCTACTGCATAAATAGCTTTCAAAATAAAGCTTCATAGGAGGTTATTTACAAAAGAAATTAAATCACTGTTGACAAAAAAAATTAAATCACTTTCATAAAAAGTCTTCTGTTAATTGAGATGCCGTTCACTGGACTGAAATAATGCGTTTTTTCTGTAAACATGAAGAACTTTTTTTCTTTGTTGACCGGTTTTGCTTCATCGTAAACGTTCTTATTCGACTTGTGTTACATGGTCTTGTATTAGTCGTAGCTAGCTTTATATGAATCTACTATTAAATTTATTTCATTCCTGTGTTTATTTATTGATATGTAAAAAGGAGAACTTAAACTTAAATAGTTAATGCAAGAAGAAAGCGGCGCGCTAAATCGTTAAAAGAAATCATTTTTAATATCTATCCTAATTTGATTTGCTGCGAAATATTTTAAAATATCATTAAATTAAAATTCACAAGTCACATCTCAAGTAAAGCGTGTCTCGTAAAAAGTACAAAATTATAGATTTTTAACATTATAATACTTGACATTTAACTTGATTTATTAAAAAATAAATAAGCAATCTGAATGCTAGTAAACACAAGCAGATGATATATAAAAGCAGATGACGTTGTTAGCCACCTTCTGCACGTAAAATTTAACGATGCTCTATATTTTCGATTGAAGTTTGCTTTATTTTCTATTTTTTTTTTAATTTTAATCTTAATAAGTTTATTAAGGCGTATCCGGTTTACAAATTTGATTTTTCACACAGTACGTGTACACATAAAATTATAGGAATAGCCTATCTATATATTAAATATATTTACGAATGAATTATTTAAGATAACATAATAATAGTAATGCTACTGAAAGATATTGTTTTTTGGTTCTTCTTTCAGAAATAATCAGATCAGAATAAATTTGGATTATATATTTTCAAAAACACTACATTAGTACAACAACAATAAAAAAATACCAAGGCACACGATGCGTAGCAAGATGGCGCTACATACGTAGTACGTACATCCATAGATGGCGCTACGTGTAATTCAAGCATGAAATATTTTATCTCAAGGAGTAAATGTTTTATGAAATTACAGAATGACTAAATCAGCCTAAATAGACTTATGCCTTGTGTAACTAAAAAATTAAATAACTGAATCAAACATTTCAATTTAGTTTTAATCACAATAGAATAATTTCAAGTGTAAAAGAAATGTGCCATATTTAATTATTAACGTAATTACTTTCATGTGTTCCTCAAATATAACTGTTTCTTTTAAATGAATTATTATTAGGTTGGCAACTTATAAACACGCCGTATCTGCACACAAAATTTTCGACTTTTTATATATAGACAATAAAATTAATAGTTAATTATATGTATTAGCACCGTCGGTATCTAACATGTCGCCAACGTCTAGGCAGAGCTACAATTTCCTCCTTGTCGAAATATTTGGGCCTTTGACTGAAAAGTTTGATTTTGATATAACTATTGTCTTTAAATTTTCTATTATGTACTTTAATAAACAGAGAGCAAAATGGATGGTAATGCAAAAGATCTAAAGGTCACGGTGGGTGAAATAGCATACTGCATCCAACTGAATATAGTTTTCACGCGTTGCATTTGCTGCATGGGGTCGAGCATTGTCATGTAAAAATGAACTTTGCTTTGATTCGAAGAAAGTTTAGCGGTGACTTTGCTCAATTGTTCATAATAATTCTTAACTGTAATTGTAATATTAGCTGGAAAAAATTCCTAATGAATAACACAATAAATAACTCCATTTACATCCCACCATGTACTCAAAAGTATCTTTTGCCCAATATTACTTTTCTTCTCCTGTAACCAGATACTTTAACCTGTCGTTGGTATGATAGGAACTCAGTAGCACCAAGAACACATTAACTTTCTTACGAAGTTGAAACGGTGTTAGCTTATGTGGTAGCCAAACAGAACGTTTATACTTCTTTCTCACAACATGAAGTTGTTGTTTCTAAATAAATTGTCGCTTTGGATGAAAATTTATCGAGCAGGTAAAAACTCAGTTATATCGTTGTGTACATATTTCGTGATATTTTGCTGGTTTAAACGAAATTCATGAAGAAAGATTTCTCTAAGGCCACTTCGAAATACTTCCATTTTTAATTTATTTTTAAACATTCGAAAAAAGCGACGGGTTTGAAAGTTGCCAACTTAACACAATCATTTTATTTAGTTAAATTAAAAGTTAATAAGAAAATAATTTCTTGAAAATTATGTTTAACTTTTATTCATCAGTTCATAGACATTCAAATATTATAAGTATATAATTTAGATCATTTTCGTTTCTTTTTCTGTTTGCGCTTACGTTGTATGAAAGCATTTGACCCATTTTTCAGAAAAATACTGAGGCGACCTTGAAGGTAAATTTTATTTATACTTAATCGCAACAGGTTCACTCTATCAGAAAATATATGAATTAAATACTTTCAGGAATTCATTTACATTGCGTTACTACACCAATGACAAGTGTCTCGCTACTCAAAGCATAGTAATTATATAAATGTATAGTGTCTCTGTGAATGAAGGCACCCATATTTAAACGCAAAATGAAGTTTTCCACCTAGACATAGATTGGTGAAATGCACGTGTACAGAGGTAAGTCCGGGGAAGGGATGAGGGCTATAAATACGATTTACGTGACGGATTCAGAAAGCAGAATGTGATAATGCATACGAGGAGACGTCGTTGGTAGCCTTCCGCACATAACATTTTAGGTTTTTTCCTAAATTTGTTTAAAATTTTAATCCATTATATATATAGTAGTTTAAAATATCTGCCGCTTATTAAAATTCTAATAAAAGATCTTATAGTTATCTATATCTCTTCTCTGAAAATTCACAGCTAGTGAACAATAATGTCTGAGTATATTCTTTTTAATATAACAAAATCTTCTTTAAATTAATGGTAAATTCTGATTGTACCTAAATTATTGTCATTAAAAGATATAAAAAAAACAAATAATACATTTAAAAATTAATCCAGTTGACTCGTAATGAAACAAAAATTAACGTGTTTCAACTAAACGTGCATATTATTTTGAATAAAAAAACCCTTTCTTAAAATCCTTCTTATTGAACTAAACCATCTTAATATTTGTAATGCAATAATAGAATTCGAAATTGGAAATATTTTAACTATATTGTCATTCCCCAAATTTTAAGCACGACATGAAAAATATTCTATTTTCTGCTATATTATTTACGCACGACATGAAAAATATTCTATTTTCTGCTATATTATTTAAACACGACATGAAAAATATTCTATTTTCTGCTATATTATTACATCGTATTAAAAAGTAAACTTCTGCAAGTATTTAAGTTTATAATAGAGGCAAAGCAGTAACAAGTGTATAGGAGATATTGCAGCTGGTAATCAAGAACGGAAAATGAATTTGCACGCTTTTCGTTATGGTAGTTAATATTATTATAATCGTCATGTGTTTTGTAAAATTACAATTCTTTTTAAATTTTAAATGCAAATCTAAGTTCAACTTCTCTAATAGATGAGAAATTAATACTATTCCAAAGTAAACTAATAGATGTATATGGTTTACTTATATATAATACTGATAATAAGGATCATAAAAATAAAGAAATAAATTAAGTAAATAAGTAATAAGTTAAATATAAATTTACATTTTGAATAGCATATAACTTCTTTTGCATATAATTATTACTGAAAGAATTAATGAAAAAATAAACAATTATGAAACTCACAATATTTTAATAGTTATAAAAATTATATTTGAATTATTTGAAACAAAAAATTAGTTTCAAGACATAAAAAATGACTTAAAAATAAAAGATTGTAATAAAAGCAATTGAATGCTGCATATCACTTAAAATTTATTTCACCAATATTTTTAATTCCGGGTAGCAATATCACATTTTATGTTACTTATATTTTATTTTAGAAAATTTTATAAATTAATTTAAAAACATTAAGGATATTCTGGATAGTCCTAATTTAAAATATTACGATAAATATCTATAAATTTCTAAATAAATTATGCTATACAAGTGAAAGGAATTCATATTAATTATTATAGTTATAGGTCTTGTATAAATTTATGTTCACTCATACAATAGTACAAAGAATGTTAATTTTTTTTTTGCTGACCGCAAGAAACAACAATGAAAGTTACATTGCATTTTTTGATATAATGAACGATAAAACTTTTGATGTGAAACATCTGATGCGCGTTTGGATGGGAATTAAAGCGCCCTATTGATACGTCGCGGCTAGCTTTGCCTCTGGTCGACTCTTTCCGACTTAATTTCCTTAATTTACTGTATACACGCTACTTTACTTGTGTTAGTGGATCGGCGCATTTTATCATTAACTAACATTTAAAATTTTATTCATTTATAATCACGTATTGCATTAAACTCACTTAATGCGTTAAAAGCGTTTGTTAATTTAAAATATGAATTAAAGTGGTAATATAAGTAATATTGAAATAACTTTAGATGTTTCACCTCTGGCAGGGTATGACGACTAGATTTTTTTTATTTTACTATTTTCATGCGTACTGGTTTCATGCAAATATCTCATGGAAGGTTAAAGAAGCCGTGACAATATCGCATAACAAATCTGTGTACCCTACTCACAGTTAACATTCAATTTTTTTTTTAATTTTGCGAGGCTTAAATTCGATGTATAATGCGGGGAACCGTTTAAAACTGCTAGTTATGAGGGCACAAAAATATTTTTTTCATAATTTTAGATAACAGATTTACATAAATATGAAAAAAAATAGGTTGCTTCTTTTTATTTCTAGAAGAGGAATAGTTTGAAAACAGAAATGTTCTAAAAATTGAAAAACTGGATTTTTAGAGGCATTTGTAAAAATTGTAGAGAACTAAAATGATAATTCCAGACTTTTCATATTTCCGAGATTATATATTTGTAAATATGTTTTAATTGTCTTAAGTATTATTAAAAACTAATGATTATTTATTATAAATGATGTAATTTAACTTCAAGTGCTGTACTAAACCGTTTATATTTTAACTATTTTCCTACTTCCACATCAAGCTAAATTAATACAAACATTATTCGCTGTATATAATTGTACTACCATACCAATATAAAATAGGTTTAAAATACTCATCAATTAATTTGTGTTCATGACTAAAATCGGTAATTAAATGTTTAATTGGGTTTTATGTCAGGCTATAAATACACACCAAACATGTCCAAAATGATGTTGTTTTTATTCACAATTAGATATAATAATCCTCATAATATGTATACCTTTTGGATATTTACGAACAATTTAGTTATTTTGAACGGACGATTCTTAATAACACAAAATTAATTATCTGGGTTTAGCTTTTAGGTAAATGGAAAACTTAAACGGAAAATAAATTTGCGAAAGTTGTTAAGAATTTGAATGTAATATCAGCGAAATTTTGGTAATTAAAATGGAAAATTCACAATTGGTTATTACAGCTTGTAAGTGAAAATTTCTTTGAAAAACCTCTGCCACTTTTATTTAGTTTGTTACGTAGAGAATGTGTCTTATAAAATTGAAACTTATATAAATTTTGATTCAAACTATAGCGACTGAATTTTAATAACCCAATTTGCTGTAGGGTCCTCTATCATTATTCTTCTCGACTCTGTCATTATCAATATCTGCATACATTTTTGTTGCACTAGAAATTTAATCTTGGCTTAAAGAGATAAAAAACTGTGTTAATAAAAGTTTTGCATGCAGCCGGGCCATTAAGAATAACATATCGCAAGAATGTTTTTGAAAGTCGAAATCGTGGTCGCGTCTATCATTATATAAATTAGTTAAACTACTGTAAATGTTCTCTTAAAACATGATATTTTAAATAAAAAACATTATTATTGTTAGTTACAATTTGAACATATTCTTTCACGTTTCTTTTGTAATTTAGTCCATTAAATGATTAAAACGTTTGAAAGTCATCAACATTTATTTAGGAATTAGTTTAATTGCGTTCGAGAAGTTTGTGAATGTTTGTATTGTATTCAGGATGCAACAGTTTTTTTTGATCTTTAGCTATTTTTATAAATAAATAACTCATTAAAAATGTTGCTTTTATCAAATAGAAGATGTCAAATAAAAATAAGTTAAAGTTATCTTTTTTACAATATTTTTTTTACCTTTTCAACCTCGCCAATACCTGTTTATTAATTTATGACCTTTCCTTAATATTGATACATTTTTTTCATAAATATATTATTAATACGTATATACATATATATATATATATATATATATATATATATATATATACAAACATGCATATTCTACAATAAATTTATAAATGTGATATATTTTCCTTTACAATTATATTTATCATTTAGTCAATATTACCTTATTACCCATTGTAGGGGATGGTGGGAAAAAATAGGGTCCCAAGTCTTTCACGTGATTCAAGTTAGTCATTCTCATTCGTTCTGATATCTGAACAACTCTCAGTCGCATAAGAGTCATAGCCCGTACTCATTTCTTTTGTATATCACTACAAAAGTAGTTAAGCTCTCTGATATTAAAATGTCTTAGATGTGTATCTGGTAATACATAACTATTGAAATTTGTCATTTTAAGCAATACTTAGATAACTCTTGCCCACAGCAGACTGCAGTAACAGGTAATCACTCGTTTCGCAAGGAATTTGTTAATTTGTGATCAAGTTCGTAATGTTCTACGGAACTGATGTTTCTATTTTTTTCTTCTACGACAGAAATTAACGAGAAGATGGTGAAAATCGGGAAGAAAAAAATAGTCAGATTAGGCTGTAAAGAAGGTGGTAAAAGCTAAAGAAGAAAACGAAATTGACTTTTCTGTTCAGTAATAGCGTTGCAAAATTTGTCGTCATTATTTTGGTTGATTTAAAAAAAAAACAA
The DNA here is from genome assembly GCA_039881145.1 of Druceiella hillmani. Classification (NCBI taxonomy): domain Eukaryota; kingdom Metazoa; phylum Arthropoda; class Insecta; order Lepidoptera; family Hepialidae; genus Druceiella; species Druceiella hillmani. Next base: position 21,031,718 of record JAYKKI010000012.1, read on the forward strand.
ATTGATTCTTAGAAAGAAAACAAAATTGATTTTCCGGTTAAATATCAGCGTTATAAAAGTGTTTTGAATATTTACCTTGAAACACAAAACCTCTGTTTAGATAGAAAGGAAAGGATTACGTTTTAATCGAGAATCTAATAAGTTAAATAAAACTGTATTTACCAAGTTCTTTATATTCGGAGTAGTTCAACGATTTCATTAATTACTAGACTCGAGTGAGACGAGATATAATATCTGCATGTCTATTTACCGTTTTAAACGGAAATAGAATTATGGAAACTTATGACGTTGCATTTCTTATTGCGTTTATCCAAAATTATCTGTTTTATTATTTATTTCTCTGGCAAATTTAGAAGACGTATTTATGTAAAATTTTATAAATTCACAAAGATTTAAGGAAAAAAGTGTAATAGATAATATCGTGAAAATTTTTATTTAATCACAAAATTTTTTTCATGGAATTTTTTTACGTCCCTTTGCGAAAATTTTTATTTTGCAATTGTGTCCTTTTATTTATAAGAAATGTATGAGGACGTATAATTCTTTTCAAGTTTATATGGCACTTATGCGATCGCTTTGGATAATTAATTAAATAATCGTAAATTATTGATTTAGAAGTAAAATTCGTAATATGATATATTATATAATGTGTGTACTATTTAATGTTACAATTTAATTTAATTTAAATTTAATTGATAAAAAAAACATCTGTATAGTCTTATCGATAATTTTCAAATTAAACAGAAGTATAAAATTATGTTTTGAATATGAAATTTATTTTAGAAACTAAATTAAGTAGAAATTAGGTTAATAAAGAGATGTGAAAATAAAAGAAGGGAATGTTAGAAAGAGATGTAGTATTTAGAATATTGTTAAGAACCTTCATCAAAGACTTATTCGTATATCTTGCTAGGATACAAAATAATTTCGTTCTAAGTAGTCGTGTGCTTTGGGTTAAATATAAGGTATTAATGTAATAACCATTCAATTGGATATTTTATTAGAGATAAAAACATACACACAACAAAACAAGGGACAAAAATATGAAAGGGGTTTAATTGCTATTCTACGACTGTGTACGTATTTCGAAAACTTCATCATAATTTATGTAAGATAAACTATATAAAATTTAATTAAATTTAATTCGAAATTATCAACAGATTTGAAGATATTATCTCTATCCGCTGAGTACTTTCAGCAATGAAACCAAACTTTAAAAGAATGCTCAAAACTTTATCTTATTTGCTCGTAGTTGTTTTAGTCGCGTAATTAATATCCTCACAGCGAACTTATAATAAATTTTGAAATAGAAGCGAAAGAAAACGTTGGTTAATATTACTTAATGTAAGTTAATTAAATGACATAATGAAATAATAATTTTTTATAATCGTAAATCATATCAACACTTAATTATCAAAAATCAGTTTAATATTTTATTTAGATCTATTTTAACACTACCTATATTACAACTTAAAAATTAATGAAACGTTATCAAAAGTAGAAAAATTAATAATAAGAAGTATCATGTAAATTTCAATGACAAATAAAGAAAATATTTCTCATTGAAATTTGCTCAAAAAATGTTTCTCATTATATTTAGAATATTCCAAATAAATTTCTAGATTGTGATAAGTTAAATTGGTTTCTATAACATGCAAAAATAAACAAATTAAGATATTTTACCTTTTGTAATAAAGTGTCACGAGCTAAGTTTTAAAATTTTTCACGATCTTTTTTAATCTATAACTTGGTTTTATAATTAAAATATCTGTATTGACATATTAATTAACTAGCAATAAATCTTGCAAACTCCTAGATTAATAATTTCTTTTAAACTCAACTTATTTGTAAATATTAATTAAAAAGATCCGTATGAATAGAACAAATTTTCAATGTAATTTACGCATTAAACATGTTCGGCGTTTGAAGTCTTTCTAATTCAATAAGAACTTTTTAATGTACTGTGGATGAATAAATAAACTTAATTTCCGATGCCAATATTCTTCTTTTTCTGCTAAATTTATACACGAGATCTAACACATTTCCAACAAATGTCATTTGTTAACATTTTTATTTTATATCATTTAATATATGTTTTAAAATCAAACTACGCAGAAACAGTTAAATTAAATTTTCAAATGTAATTATTCAGTCACGTATTTAAAAATGAATGCAACAATTTCACCCATTATTTCGTCAAAATCCACGACTATTATCCATATAATTATTTCGTATAAATCCACGACTTTGTGTATAGCTGAACTGCATGTGAAATACTACAATTGCTAAGAGATAACACAAACGTTGCATCATACATTTTCCACGTCACAGATATCTCGAAGCGAGACGCACTACTTACGAGTATGTTATATTTGTTAACTGTTCATAAGTCAATTCCTGTTCCTATATTCCTCGGGGCTAATCGTAAGATATGCAGGCAGCCGTCAGGAAAGCAACTGACAACTCGTATATTTCCGATATGGAAGTCCGGATAGATTAACATGGTTGCGATGGTATTCAAATTGAGTAGTATCAAAGTTAACCGGATACATAAACAGGTACGTACTTATTTTAAATCCTCTATTTTGATGTTGTACTTAAGTTACACTTTTCCTACTGTGGTAAGGACTGTATTCCTAGTACGCTTTTATACTGCTGAGATTTACAAGTGTGCGAATTCAGTCCCACAAATAAATACTTGCTAGAATTCTACGTTAACTCCACTCGGTTAGTAGAAAGTGCGTATTTATCGTTACATTATTTTTCAACATAGTTGGCGGATGTTGGGCGTGTTTGAAATAAATTATGTATCTTAAGACCGATTCGGATGTTAGCTATCCTTGATTCTACCTGCTTCAAAATAAAAATTACCAAGAACCCTATGATACTAAAAACACAATGTAACGCTTAATCATCGTTGTCTGCGTCATCTTCGTAAAAGTTATACTTAGGTTTAGAATATAATCATTTTCCTAACCTGAATTTAACATTTTATTGGTCACCATCCAAATAAAACATTTATAGGTTAAAAAATTAAGTCACGTTTTCGTAACCAAGGGTATCATCTAGACAGATCAAACGTGCCTAAACTCGATAAGTTTACTATGAGCCACTGAGAAATTCCGAGAAGCAAGTACTTATCGTCACATCTTCCTGATTACATTTTGAGACTTCAAGACTTAATTTTTAAAATGTTTCCTAATCTGTTTTAATCTTTAACTTTGTTTTATAGTTACATCTGTATTAACATATAAATTATTTTGGAATATAATCTTGCAAAATCACCCATTATGTCACCTGGATCGAGTTATAAGCAGAGTAGAGCTCATTAATACATAGATCATAAGTTACAATGGGCTGCTCATATAAATTAAATAGCTAGTAGGTTAAGCTCAGCTGCTTTTGCAGTTAGAAAAATTAGGCAGGTGACTGATGCCGCGACCGCCATTTTAGTTTTTTGTGCTTATTCATATATCCACAGCATTTTGTCGTATGGTATTATGCTGTGGGGCAGTACTGTAGATATTAAAACTATTTTTATTCTGCGAAAGAGAGCAGTCCGAGCCATATATAATGTGAAATCCCGAGAAGCAGTAAATGATCTATTTAAAGAGGCAAATATTCTGACATTGCCGTCGTGATATATCTATGAAAACTTATTGTATATTAAAAAGAATTTAAATTTCTTTGTTAAGGCACGTGATTTTCATACTCTTAATACAAGAGATAGAAATAAAATTCATAATTTAAATTTTAGATAACCCATTACTAATAAGTCTTTTCTGGTTAGTGGAGTTCGTTTTTTCAAGATACCTCAGGATATGATAGACCTTCCCATAACAAAATTTAAAACGCATATTAAATAAATAAAACAAAAAAAATGGTTTTTTCAAAAGCTCATTATATCGTCAGGGATTATGTTGAAGATAAAAATTTATGGAGATCATTCTAGGGTAAAATGACATTCTGAACCTCATTAAGAGAAACTAAATGATAATTTGTAGATATATGTATAGATAATAAGGATATTTATCCACAATAATTACAAATATTATCGTGACTAGTCAAAAGAGACTTTAATAGTCCTACTTGAAAGAAAAATTATGTAAAAAAAATTAGATATTAATGTAATATGCAGAATATTATATTTTGCTGTGATTACTGCGGCAGCTTGAATAAAAAATCGTACGTTACTCAAGCACTATTTTTCGGACTTCATACAAATCACTGACAAATATCACCACGTTAAATCATAAACTCCACTATTTGTGTTAAAATCGATCCGTGTGTATTTTTTTTCCACAAAGAGAAAGAGTTTGAAAAAATACAAAAAGAAATAAGGCAGCAATCAATATCATTCATTCCAGGAGAATGTATTGATATTTACCCTAATTTCGGAGCAGTCGTGTCCTGACTTGATTTTCTTTGATATTTAAAATTTAGAAAGAAGTCTGGTATACAGAACGTGATAAGAATTCACAGTTGATAATTAAAAATTACAAATTTCTATCTAACAAAAACTAATCTAAAAATCTGAAAGAAAATGAAACTTTCATAAATTTTCTTTAAAATCAATAACTCAAATTCTGAATGTTATAAAGGAAGGGGATAGCACCAATTACAATAATTTACATGTTAGAAAAATTTACTGAATAATAAGGAATTATGAGGACATTAAAGAGGAAGAAAAAAGATAATAATCTGATTGTTTAAAATTATAACAAATTTTTTAAGAAATTAATTTTAACTATTAGAATTTAAGATTTTTTCGAAGCTGTATTCAGATAAGAATAATTTAATAATCTCTCCAAGCTAAGAATGTCATAAATTTTGATCTTTTTAAAGATACATTTAGATTACTAAATATGAGTTTGGTATACTTTATTTTGATTTAGCCAAGTGCTTTTTTTTACCCCTTGCTTGTTTAGAAATGTTATTAATTCAATGCTTAATGAATTTTTTTTCCGAGAATTGATATTTTAATCTCAATTCTAAAAAATAAACGAAAAACATGTTTCCACAATATACACAATTAATTACAAAATACAAACCGTAATCAATTCGTTACGGGAAATTATACTAATTATAGGTAAAAAATATTAAACCAAGATTCAATCCTTAAAAACCTCTGAAAATTCATCTTGCGTTCGGCATAAAATGCTAAATGACGTTAATAATTTTAAACGAAAATATTGAAGTAAATGCAGACTTCATCTAATTCGTAGCAAATTATTGTAAATTCTTAACTTCAATATGTCTTACTGTATTTTATATTTAGTGATTTTCAGTTCTTTGGAAAACTTTAATAATTAATTTTTATATACCTCGCCCCAAAACGAATAAATTTTGTGTACGAACAATTGGAATCTCATTTTGTACCTAACGATTAAATTAAATTTTTCATTATACCTGATTTTATAAATAAATACTTAAAGTTTTCGATACGATACAAAAATTACACAGATATCGTCGTTTATAAAACCGTCGATCCAATTTTGTGTATAAAACCATCATTGCAACATTAAAATTTCGCACAAAGTAAGATTTTTAGTACATAAAGATCAAAAGTCCCAATTTTATTTTCAATATTAATTTTTAATACGTAAAACATCAAATTATTTGGTGTGCCAATATTACTTTAGGATTAAATCTACTGCCATGATAAGGCGAATTTCGAAAATAAATTTAGAAAGTATTATTTTATATACGGATCAAAGCATAATGGCTTATCCTATCGTATAGTATGTACTAGCTGTAAAATCAATTAGTATATTAGAGAATAATTTACTTTCCATTATGAAAACAAGAACGTACAAATATATATCATTCATTTAAAGATAACATAATAAAAAAAATTGCGTGCACTAAGATATACATACAGTAGAAGGAAAAAATTCGGCAACCTACGTAACTTTATTGTGTATGTTGGAAGGTTGGATAAGAAATTAAAAAAAAAACAAAAATGATTAAAGTTATATGTAAGCGCGTACTATCTGTGCATTGACAGAGATAAGTGAAGGAATAAGTGAAGGATGCAGTTCACATTCAAGTGACCTTATTTAATCCATTTCAACATCAAATAAAAATATGTACCACAAATTAATATATACAAATACACTAAATTAAATGATATCCATATCCAAATATGTATGAACTTAAAACACCTAACTACTGTAATGACTCATGCTTATGTCGCGTTCTGTATATAGTCTAGTGCTTTATAATAATTCTCAATTAGAACTTGTTTTCTACAATTTACTGTTCGTTAGGGCAATATATTCTTGATATGATAAAATGTCTGATATTTTTTCAGTGACAAAATATAAATAGTGAAATTGTAAAAATTTTATATGTACGAGCTGAACTCACACTACAAGGGTATTTATACTAAAATATTTAAAAATATGAATTTTTGAAAGTAAATGTATTATTATCTTAGACGTAAAAGCATAGTGCATTCTTAGATAAAATTATTTTTCACCATGTAAATGTTAAATATACTGCCCCGTTTATTTCGCACAATCATAATAAATATATATTTTAAAAGACAAGTTATGTTTTCACCTGATTTAAGTAACTTTATGGAGTTTCTAGGAAATTTTAATAAACCTGATTATATAATTTGGCTGATTATTAATTTTAAGCTGGTAGAACCTACTTAGCTAAAATTTTCCCTTTAATTTTTTTCAACAGACTACCGTTCTCAATACTTTTAAAAAATAATAGTTGGCTTGTAGAGATGTGGACACGGACACTCTTCACAGCAATGTCCACTTTAAAGCTTATAAAAATATTTCGTAACTTCACAAAAAAATGTTCGTAACATAATCGCATTATTTTTGAAATATCTATTCAACAATACCCCCACACAATAGGGTATGAGAAAAAAATCACCGTTAATTAACATATAGGGGAGGAATGCTAATTTTTTTTTAAAATAAATATTTTAATACCATTTCACTACTAGAAGAAGTAAGAAAATTTAATAAACTGAAAAAGATGTAAATCAATCTGAAATAAAATAATATAAAAAAGTTAGTGATATATGAAAATAAAATGAAAAGGCTAGTGAATCAGCAATTATATGAGAAGTATTTATTATATTAATATCCTGTGTTCTATTTTTATTGTTTGTTATAAAATAATTAATTTCACTAAAAGTCTTATGGTTTCGGTGAACATCACGTACATTTTTGTTTCTCGTGTTTTTTTAAATAAGAGCTCACAATATAAAGTCCGTTTTTCAAACAGAATTCTTTAAGTAATATTCCTCTTAGGCTTCTTTTAGAATGATAACCCCAGGGACCTATCACATTCCTATCTTCAGAAGTAGAATCGTCAACTTTGGTATTGAAATCACCTATAATAGTCGTATTTGATTCTGTATCCTCTAAAGCCGTTAAAAGTTAATTGTAGATATGTTGTATTTCTTCTTCTTTAGACTTTTCTGTTGTGTTGTTTTTTATTTCTAGGTCTAATCTGGCAATCCTATTTGAAATTTATTGAAACTCAGTAATATTAGATTGTATATGGTCTATCAGTATAAAACACACTCCATCACATTTTGTTGCCTGTGTACATATAAATTATGTTATTTCTTTCTATTATTTTTATACTTACTAGTTTTGTTTCAGAAAGCCCAAGAATGTCCCTTTTTATACATTTCACAGCATGTGCTAATTCAATCTTTCTAACGTCACATAAAAGATCTAGTTTTCTGCGTACAAATATTTATATAAATGTTGCCCCCTTTTGCGCTACTTTTTTTATATCCCATGGTGGGTTTTGGTCGGTTTCTCCCGCGGGGACCAGCCGAATTAGGAGATGATTGTGTGAATTTTTGGTATTCATGATTAGTTATGGAGGGAGCATTTAAATTCCATGCTAGTATTTTGCAATCCTTGATATTTTGTGTCAGCTTCTTCTCAAATGTCATGTGGTTATTGTTTTTGAGCTTATTCTTTGTCGTGATATTTGTAAAAGTTTCTTTATCCGTGTTGTAGTTTGTGTCAGGTGAAAATGATGGCTCTTTTTTGCTATTGGTTTTTCCATCGTTTTCTGTTATTATTAGTTTATTATAGGGTAAAAATTCTTTATTTCCTGGTTTGTTTCCAGTTTTTGCTCTGCTTTGTTTGTTATTTTAATTCATTCCTAATTTTTAGAATCTTTAGCAGAAATTCTTGCCTAATGTAGACACGTACCTTGCAGCAACTTTTTAATATTTCAATATTTCTTCCTAGTGCAATAAGAACAAAGGCTATGGGCCTAGTGATATTTTTCTTTTTGCCTAATCTCCTTGCAGATTCCACTTGAAAGTTTTGGATATTAATGTTTGAATCACCACTATGATATTCAAGACTTTTCCTGTAATTGAAAATACGAATTTTTACCTTCTTCTAGACTTAAAAGGACAATATTTTTTTTACTGAATTTTCTTTAATTTACCTAACCTCTTTTCCTATGTTTATATTCCTGCAGCCAATGTGACCAACTTGCTATTAATTTGGTCGATTTTTTTGTTGATTTTCCTATTTACATTGGCGGTAATCTTTTCTTCGAGTTTCGTAGGAATTGTCTATTGCATTGAATTTTTAGCGCATGTTCTTTTTCATTTCATATATCAATTTCTCAATTTGTTTCATAATTGTTTCAGAATAGGTGGTGCTCTCTAGTCGTCCCAACTGTCCTTCTCAATAGAGCACTTTTGTTTTCCTAGTAGCAAAATTTTACAATGTGGTAGTAATGGGTTATGCAATTAATAATATTCGGATTAACCTTGAATATATTAAATATTCGATTCTATATTTATCACCATCTGGAACAATCATCGTCATGCTATTTAATAGATTCGATTCCACTTTATATGTAGCACCAGAAAAAATCTTCTCAAATGTCTATTATTCGTCGCCAGGTATTTAGAAATGTAAATAATTTTCACATTTTCGTACATTAAAGTTCACTTTTATCATATTACGTTAATACTTTCAAGTATACTATTAAAATGTTTAGGTTCTTTTGTTGCTTTCACAATTATAATATAATATTTAATAGTATTAAATATAAAGCTTTTTCGAATCCACTCAGAATTAGGTACTATTATATTATGTTCTGGCTACATTTCTCTCATCGATTATATGATAACAAAATAAACTGATCTTTGTAGTAAAAATTCGTTTTTTAGATGGCGCAGCAACTCACATTTGATTATAAAGTAATAAATACTTCAATTATTTTTCACAGTTTTTACAATTAATTCACTCAAACTCCTATTATTTAAATTACAGTTTTATACAAAAGTTACTTATTTCACTTCACACAAAAAGATAATGAAATTTATCTATCTAAATAATCAATATTTCGTTCTACGTGTCTATTTCACTGTTTTAAACACTGATGAGTCTTGGTAGTTTTTTCAATTTCATTTCCTGTTATTCATCAAACTAGTCTTTACCTAAATGACTGGCATTTAAGATTCAGTCTCCTTTAGGTTTATATTCACTTTCTCCTTTAGATTTATAATGTCCATGCTTTATATCCATATATAAAATATTTTATCATACTTTTCAAACTACTTATCTCTACTGTACGGTAACTTTCCGGAGTGTGAAAAAAAATTAAATTTTTTGCTTATACATTTGGAAATACTTTTCTGATTAAAACTAAAATAAGAATTACTATCTATTTACTTATAAAAGTAATTTTCATTTTATGCAGCTCCACTCCAGTTAAGATATAGATTTGAAATTTTATATGTACGTATGAGATGTTATACCAAAAATAATAAAGTAAAAAATTCTTGGTCAATCAGATGCTGCCTTAAGATTTAATAAGCTTTAGAAAGTACTCATATGTGAATACGTACAAATGCCTCTATTTTATCATTAAGATGGGAAAAATAACAAATTAATCTTGACAAGTATACCTTATCTTTCACTTTTTGTACAATGAACGGTCTGGTCAATTTTCCTCCAAACAAAAACTTTCATCCAAATGGTGACCATTGTAATTTAATACCTACTTTGTATAATACATCACAAATATGGTTTGATGATTTCGTATCAAGGGAAATAAACTTATTCCATTCATTAATTAATAACTGTCAAACAACTTCAATACAGCAATAGTATTTTCAAGGCATTCATCTTTCTCTGCTGTACGCTACTCGAAAAAGAAAACAATTTTTAACATTTACCACCTGAAATGCATTCCTGAATGTAGTTAATAAATTATAATAAAAAATAGTAGTAGCTACTTATGAATACACAAAACCTATAATTTGTTCAGTTCCTATCCAGTTAGGACATATGTTTAAAATTTTATATGTAGGTATGAAATTTCATCTTAAGTTCTGCCAATAAAAAATCCGTAGTCAATCGGAAGACTTTGAAAGTGCTCATACAGATGTAATCATACACTTAGAATAAAGCGAAATCTAGAAGGCGAGAATACGCGCGACGATGTGTCCACAAATACTACATATAAAATATGTAGTTTGGTTAGTATCAAAACGCGGCTAGATATAGCCCAGAACGGCCGTGTGGTTTATAAATGACAACATCGCTTAAAATACCGATTTGTGTTATTCCGCCCTGCAAAAATATCACTGCCAGTCTAAACAGAGCTCTGAACAGTCGTGTGGTTTGCATGTGACTACGTCGCTTAAAACGCCGATTTGCGCTATTTCTACCTGCAAAAATATCACTGGACTGCAAAAGAAACAAATGATGATTACTTTTAATACGTAAATTCTATTACTTAATTTAATTTTTAATTAACGGTGCCATTTTAAAATATCAACGTAAGTTGTTATTGAAAGAGGCACGCCATTGGGGTTGTCACCGAATAAAAAATTTTTTACCCAAATTAAATCGTCTTAATTTTTAGATGCTAAAACATGTGAAATTTGATTTGTTAAAAAATCGGGATTTCGAAGGTGATATAAGATAATTTTTTGTAACATTGGAAATATCCGCCGTCACATTTAATTTTAGAGTATTTTAGCTACCTTTTACGCGCGAAAGAAACAAATGTTACACTCATTCATTTTCGCCATCTTTTTAATTTCTTGAAAATGTGAACCGATATTGTTTGAAATAAGTATAAATATTAGCATGATATTGGACGCTAATTTACTTAGCTATTTTTTCCTTTCAATTTTGAACTTTGTTAGTCCGGGGACCGATTATTTTCTAATTTTTTTAACACTTTGGGGTTTTTATAACCCTGCGGGTTTTATAACCCTGCTCTGTTTTAAAATACTAAGCTAAATGTTTTCAATTGATATTCGCATAAAAAACATATACCAATAAACATTCTGTGCATTTAACGTGGCGGTCATTATAATACTTCAAATAAATAAGCAAAGCGATGCACCACATAAATATATGCAAATGTGTATCGTACTGCCGCAAGCAAATGTATTTATGTACGTCGATTTCCCGGAGTTAGTGGGTAAATTTATTGTGTTGGTGACACCCTGCGCGTAGGGTGGGGTGCGAGTAGAAGGAGGACGGTGGAGAGGAAAAAAATTTTTGGCTTCAGAAGGCCGCGAAGAGATTTATGTATATGCGCCTTCTGTATTACTATATATTCTAAACTCTTACCATAGACTTAATATACTACAAATAGATGAACAAATCATGCGAGTGAGAATATATTCTTTATGACATTGCTGCGTGTGGAAAAGATATGACAATGTGTGAATGAATAAAATTATTTAGACAGATAATTGTTTCCGATAGTTTCTTGCTTCGATAGCATCTTGCCGTAGATTAGTATTTTCATGTATTTTCAGATAATATTACCACAATATTATTTCAGAATAAGCAATGGTGTCTTGCCCAGTATTGGATTGTGAAGTAACTTATATGAATAACACAAATAAAGAGATAATTCATATAAAAACATGATGCAAGCACTTACTTTTTGATTGCATATTTTCCACTAAATTACCGTTTAAGTAGACTCGGTCAAATAAGCGTATTATAGTAAATATGTTCTATTTTATCTTGCATTATTTGTTTTTGTATTTTGTGTGTATAAATTACGATATTTTATCCGTGGAAAATGACATTTAATGGATTAGCATCATTTTATCGAGAAGCCATATTGTTATTTTTCAATAATAAAATTAAATGTAGATTGCGATAAAAATTATTCGAAGATGAAACAAAAAAAATTATTATAATGATTTGCAATATAAGCGCTTATTGATAAATGTGACCGAAAAAGGAGTTGGTTCAAATCATGTGCAGATCAGAAAAATATTTTTAGACTTAAAACAATAGAATGTATCTAAATCATTCAGCACTTATAATTATAAGTACTAGTTTTATATAATATTGGTATATAGAAAAAAGACAAAAAATAAGCTTGGCAATTACTGAAAAAGTGAAATTTACATTTAGTCCTTCAATAATGGTTTTGCATATTATTATTCGAGATTTAAAAAAAAAATGTTTTTCAGGTTTCCAATGAATTCTTTGCAACGAAAGAAATGGACAAGGATTCTCAATATATACAACTGGGCTCCCCATAAAAAGTCTCTAGTGATAGAGAAACATTTTGATAGAAAGTGTTTTGTAAAAAGAGCACATCGAAGTATTTCATAAAGGACTTCGTGTCTACGGAGTTTGTACTGGTGCGTTTGTCCACATCCCAATTTATATTTTATCATTTATAATTAAGCTTCTTACAAACATTGTTTTCACAAAAATTGGAGAAGCTACGCATCATTGTTTTCACTAAAATTGGACAAGCTAAGCACTGCTTAGTAAGCATGCATCTACTCTATACCGTGTCCGAATAAAGTCAAGACTCTAGGGAAAATTCATATCAAGTGTATATTTTTAGTTAAAAGAAAAAATAATTTTTCTTTTTATTAAGTTTAAAATATTAGTATAAATATTTGCTTGTTTTGTATTATATAATAATTAAGTATTTATAATATAATTGGTAGCAATCTTTCACACTAACATGATTTTTGTTTTCAGGTAAAATTAATGGCAAAAAGATCAATGTCATTATATATATATATATATATATATATATATATATATATATATATATATATATATATATATATATGTATATATATATATCTATATATATATATATATATATATATACATATATATATATATATATATATGTATATATATATATATATATATGTATATATATATATATATATATATATACGTATATACGTATATATATATATATATATATATATATTTATCTATATCTCGTCGTAGCTACCATCGTCGCCAAGAAATGATAACACTAAAATCGGTGCTTGAAGAATTTAAACAACGTCCATATTTTCGGATAACTTAAACAATCTTACCACATAATGCAGTAAGGAAACGTTGTAATTATTAGTAGATAGGGTAGTTTTAAAAACAATTGTTAAAATTAACCCATTCTACTGGATATAATGAAGAGTTTAGAAAATGTGCACTAACTCTAGATGTCTATAGTCCAAAGTGTTTCAATTACATTCGTGAAAAGTTTGATTTTTGTTTACTTCACATTAACACACTTAGGAAATAATATCATAGTGTAAATTGCGAATCGGGTTTTACAGCCGAGTTATTCAATACAATGAAGGAAGGGGCTAAAAAAAGGATTATTTGTTAGCATCACTTTTTATGAAATGAGCGTTAGGGAATATATCGAATTTGCCGGCAAAACACATTTTGGCCTTATTAATACAGGTAATGACCTGCACGGAGACGAATTATCAATTGCAAATCAAGTTTTAATATTTATAGTTGTAACTGTGAATAATTTTTAAAAACTTCCAGTTGATTTCTTTCCAGGAAGAACTTTACGGATTCAGATAAGGCCAATTTATTAAAAATTTACCTTGATTTACTTAATGAGACTACACGTGTAGTAATTTCAATTATATTTGACGAAATGTCTTCAAACCCTGAAGTTTACTTGGCGCAAAATTAAACAGCGAGCCATACGCTCAATATTTTACATAAAAAGCCAAAAAAATTATATTTTACTCGATCCGTGTCACGAGTTAAAACTTGTAAGAAATATTTTTCGGTGACAAAAAAGTTTTAATGGACGAAGATGATAGAAAAATTTAATTTATCTTTATTACGCAATTACACAATATTAAAATAAAGGAAAGTCTGAAATTGGGAAACAAAATTACATTTAGGCATATTAATTACTTCAAACAAAAAATTAAAGTGATGCTAGCAGGGCAATTACTTTCAAAGTCTGTTGCGATAACAATTCAGTAGTGCCAAGATTTTTTGAATTTTTCACAATTTGAGAATTCGAAAGCCACTGTTCTATTTATTACCCTCGTTAATGACATATTTCATATTTTTAATTCCAGAAACTTGCTTTCTTCTGGGTTTAAAAAAACTTTGTGCTCAAATAACACAGTAGAAAAATTCGACAAAATCGATGAATTATACAAATATTTTAGAAATTTCAAATTTGAGGATGGTATCGTTATCGTAAACTCTACGAGACGTTTACGTTTAGCCTGGTAGAGTTCCTGTATGTTACCTACTACTTCCATTATTTTGATAAGAGTAGTTGACAATTGTAATATGTAGGCCTGAATAAATAATAAAATGATAATAAACTGTCACTCATGTATCCTCCTTTCTCGGGAATATTTTGATGTTAATGTTTAAATTTGAAATGGTTAAATATATATATATATATTTATATATATGTATATATATATATATATATATATATATATATATATTATATATATATATATATATATATATATATATACATATATGTAAATAAATATTAAGTATGTCATTTTTTGCTGTAATTTAATGAATAATCTAGGTTAATAATTTGGAGAAACTGTAACAATTAAAAACTCTTAACAACCTAAGTATTGCATTAATAACCTATCCTATCCTAATCCTCATTTTTGATTGCTGCATATTTACGCCACATATAATTTTAAAAAAAATGAGAAAAATGTAAACACTTCTTCTATTACATGAGCAGATTTGGATCGACTCACTATAATAATGCTTGCTTACTAGAATAACAAGCAAACCAACTGGATAAATCGTAATCAAAAACTTAAATGAAATGCTGGGGAGGAACTCGATTCCTTAAGTAATCAGAAGTAGCCCTACTTAGGAAGGCGTTCAAATTTATATATATATATATTTATATATATATATATATATATATATATATATATATATTTTTGTAAAATTACATGAAACTTTGATAAATTCCGAAAATCACAATATAAATACCTCGTTTTTAGCTGATTTTAGAAGACCGATAAGTCATAACAAAATTAAATATATTTTAATTTATTATCCTCTCTACTTGCCTAGCGTGGTTTAAGATGTGTCATATTGATTTAACCCTACGTAAAACACTACTCTTTTCGAGATGTATTTTGAATAATTCCTTAAATCACTATTCGGAACTTTCTATGGAGTACACAATATTCAAACGGAGATACTGTTTTTTGTACTTCAAAATAAACGATATATTTGCAGTTTCAAAAAACATTCATTACTCGTACTATGTTTTTACGAAACTATAATTTTTATGCAATTAAATTATGCACACAAATCCAAATGTAGCAGCCATATTATTCCTTTTACGTCGTGTACAATATTTTACTAAGGCACCACATCTTTTTATTAAATGTGATACTATTGTATCCTTCACTTAAAACAACGCACATAGTTAAAATTTCTCATTCAGCATTTAAATAAGTAAGTCTAGTTTAATTGAATATTCACTCGTTTTAATAATTATAAATACTGTCTCATATCATTATTTCAGATTAGTCATCCAACATTTATTATGATTTAAAACCCTTTTACCGTTACGCAAGATACGAAAAAAAATGTGTTGGGACATAGTTTCATTTGAAAGATGTCAAAATCTATAAAAGTATATTAAATTATATGAAACATAAAAAAATACGGATATCAACATATGGAGTATACTTAATTTAGTAGATTTCAAACTTGGTCAACAAACCGAGTTCTTTCTGAAAAATTATGTAAGGAAAAAAAATTAAAAGAAATTCATTCAGTTTTAACGTTCTTATTTAGTGTAATGGGAGACTCCATAAAACTTATAGGATAAAAAGTTAAATAATAAAAAACTAATAAAATGCTTAGACAAAAATGAAAACGACAAAACTTGTTCTTCCGTTAAAAGGATTCATTTAATTTTCTCAGTGACCATAACTTTACCTATCTGGGCGCTTTTATTAATTATCAGAAGTTTAAAATAATCGGCAAATAAGGCTTTTGATGTATTTATAAACACATTAAAATTGCATTTAATGAAGAGAAAACAAGATAAACACTTTCACCTACATCTCTGAACAGTCGGTTTTGATAAAGATTGTTGATATTGAAATTTTGCGAGATAAATATGTTGAGAAGTATCCTTGAAAGTATGAAATGAAATAATATACAGAGGAGGAAATATAATTCTGAGATATTCTAAAAGTCTAACAGTTTACACTGGACTTTTAAATTTTTCAGAATTGTTAACATTAATCCTCCCAAAGAAGTGAACCTCACGAATGCTAGTGGAAAACGAGGAAAAGGCACTTTCAGATTGTGATAAGGGAACTTGGCATAGTGAGTTCAAAGTTCTAACTCCTGATAACAGGCGCTCATAAACTTTTACTTAATATTTTAACCTACAGTTAAATATTTATTTTCGTACATCTAAGGAAAACAGTTGTAAAATTAATACGTCAAAATTTTTACTTTATAGTTTTACTATACTGTGCGCAGTTAACATTATCATTACACATTCTGAAAAATAATTTGGTTACAAAAGGAATAGAAAATTTTATTTTATTTTGAGTATATAATGATTTCACAGTAATATTAATAAATTAATCAATTGTATATATTGAAAAAGTGCACAATAATTTTATAATTTTCAAGATTTCAAAAATTTCTTATCATTCGTCATAGTTTAAAAAACCTGACCAGTCTTTTAGTAATCGGAATAAATAGTTTTGAATTTCATTTTGAAGAATTTTTTTGATATATGATCGGACATTTTTTAAATACTTATTGAACCTTATAATTTTCATTTATTTCTTTCGTGTTGAAGTCGATAGCATTAATTTATTGATTAGGAATTTTTGTTATATGATTAAATTATATCTAAACTTTAGGCAGGATTAACCCTATATAGGGGTATACTTTTTTAATTCTTATTTTTTTAATTCGTATTTATTTTTCCATAGAATGGATTATAAAAATAGTCGTTAGCTATAGTAAAAATCTATTTAAATATGACAAGAAAGTAATTTCAGGAATTAGTGATCTGATTTAAAAAATTAGTTCACTAATCAATAGCTCAAATTCTCTGAATAAATGCACTTTATTTATAATAATAATATTGAATAAGAAATATTTGGGAACTGGCTTGTTTTTTGTTTTGGTTTTAAATATATTTATGGGGAAAAGATATTTTATTACAAAAGTTCTTACACTGTTGGGCCGTGTAGACTTTCAGCATATACATAGGCTATATTTTATGAAATTATAAAGAAAACTCAACAGTCACAATTATAGTTACGTTTACGTAAGTCATTACAAAAACACTGAAGCCGATGGCTTTTTGTCGTTGTGGTAATACTTCCACCACAATGTATGGATGGAGTAATACTCTCTTGAATAAGATTTCCACCACAATGTATGGATGGAGTGCTCTTGTGATTACGTATTTCCTAAATTATTTTAATGTAGCGAATGTTGCTGCAGCAGTCAAAATATTCTATAGAAAGACATTGAAAGATTGCATTTAAAATATTACCCAATTAAATGAAACTACGTGATGTAGTATTATTTCTACTTTCTTTAATTTCTTTACCACGACCTAGGTTTCGTTATAACAACATCTTCAGGTGGGCTATTAGCAAAGATTTTTATTAATAGCCCACCTGAAGATGTTGTAATATAACGAAACCTAGGTCATGGTAAAGAAATTCAATTTCTATAATTTACTACATCACGTAGTTTCATTTAATAGACTACTACTACATCACGTAGTTTCATTTAGTAGAAATAATACTACATCACGTAGTTTCATTTAATTGTGAACAATGAATTTCTACAAAATTAACGCCAAATATATTCAATATTTAATATTTTAATTTTATTTATAACATTGTACGTTTTTAAATCTACTTTTTGCTAAATGTGTTTGAAATTTATATATTTTATATTTTAGATTTTAACTTATATTTCTAACTCATATTAATAGTAAGATAAATATGCGTGAACTTAAGCTATCGATACTTAAAACAGTTAATGGTTTGGCTATTTTTTACTTAGATGCTTGTAGTTTGGCGACAAACATATTTTAAAGTGTAACAAATTGATGAATCACGTTAAATGATTTTGGTTATAAATATTTAAAAAAATCTCGCATAAGTAAATTAATGAGGAATAACATTGTTCATATTAAAAAAATTCGATCGCTTGTAACTATCGCTAATAGTATTATTTCAAGAAAATTTGAAATATTCTCATTTATTCTTTCATAATTTCGAAAAATGAGTTGCGATTTCAGAATATTTTTATAAGAACCTGAAGTTTTACATGAAATTTTAAATATGGTAATATTTTTTTAAATTCGAGACTTATTTCAAAAGTTTAGTCTAACCGTAATTATATGTATTGCTGCCTGGTGATCTACGTGCATAAAACAGTTTATTTCAGAGTATAATGCTATTATTTACTTTGGAATTAGATTTAAGTTATCATTGAGCTTTTGTTGTGGAAATCATTATTTCAAATGAGTTTACATTGAAAATGTCAGTTTTTTTTAAATAACACTGTTGAATTTTTATACATCGGGAGTTTCATAAACATTGATTTTTTAAGATTATATTTAAACTTTAATCTCCACATAGCACGTAAATAAGAACGGATGGCAATAACGTCTAAATTGTATGACGACTCGTACATTAAAATTAAAAAAAAAATGTCATCGATTTGATTGTCCCTTTAATGAAATTAATGTCTTGTCTGGTTATTAGAGATTTATTTTTCACATCTGCTTAATAACAAGAACAAAACGCAACCGAAGAAATGTATCACGAAATACAAATTTAATATTTTTAGGGGGCTCTGACAACATCAAAAGAATGATTCAACATTCACGGGAGCGACACAATTCATGACGAGTCATATAAAATCACTGATATAAATTGTTTTCCACGTCTTCGAGGAAATTTTATTTGAAAATTAATAAATATTCTTACAAGCGTAATTTATTCATATGCCACCGTTATTACTTTTTAAGCATTTCATGTTTAACGAGAACAACATAAAATAGCTTACAAGAGGTTACAACATTTAATAACATTTTAGTAATGCTAGTGAACAATGGCTACCAAAATTTTGGATTAGAAAAACTTAACAAATTAATTAATAAATGTTTCCATTTAAAATAAATAAAATTTTCAGAGTATTTTAAAATAATGTTGCAAAATATCTAAAATAATTATAATAAATTATATCACGTGGATTCAAGTAACTAACCTAACTTCAAGGACGTACAAAGATGTAATCATAAATTAATTTCATATATTTCACAACGCTAATATTTTTTTATATATTTTAAAATGGAGTGAAAGATTTAATTAGAGTAAATAATACTTTAACGACTAAATAATAATTAGACGCTCGTTACGTTTAAAATGCGCTATTGATTATTATTAACATTTACCAAATTGATCATAACACTCTGCTTATTAAGGTAAGTAAAAATGCAAAACTTATATATTCATAATGTTGCAATTGGCATTAAAAGGCGTGCAATCATTACATACAAACTGATTATGTGCATCGCTCATACTGGTTCCTGCTCTGTGAGTGTCTAATGAAAATGTATTAGTGCTTTGGAAAGGACAAAACTAATTTCTGAATAGAGAAAGAACCTGTTAATTAAAATTGGAACCCGCACTTTTAGCTCCCCGATAAACAAAATTACACAATTCAAAGTACATAGTAGAAATACTATTTAAAAATATGAAAGTTACTTTTCATTTTTTTAATACACTTCTTAATGTATATTTCATAATCTTAAAAATATCGCGATTTTTCCAAAAATATTTTTGTATCATTACTTATAAACTGTTTGCTGTTTTATTTTATTTACTTTATTAATTATTTGGTGTATAAATATGGGCAGGAGAAGTATTAAGTTCGAAATGGAGCTTCCTTAGTAATATCGAAAACTATTTTTAGATAATTACTTATAACTGTTTGCTCTTTTATATTATTTACTTTTGTTCAATATTTGGTATGTAAATTTATGTAGGAGAAGTATTAAGCACGAAATAGAGCTTCCTTAGCAATATTAGCCAAACGTATTTTGGAACATTACTTATAACTGTTTGCTGATTTATATTATTTACATTTGTTTAATATTTGGTATATAAATAGGGGTGGGAGAAATATTAGATACAAAATAGAGCTTCCTAATTAATATAGTTTTCGGGTTAGATTTGTTTCCAAAGTATGTCTAAAAATGACGATTTTATGGTGCAGGAAATAATTTTTTGTTCAGTAAAAGAATTAAAATCCTTGTACCCTATTTAACGAGATTTTTTTTCAAAGACATAATTGCAAAAGAAGTTTTGTACATAGTATGTGTGAATCTAAAGTCCATATCTTAATTATCATGTCGATTCCATATATTCATTATTCCAATTTTGATAGTGGATGCTAAACATTATTTTCGTGTTTATAATTAAATACGGGGTTATCTACTGTCAAATTTACTTGTTATTTTGTTGTTTTCTTTTTTTATATCCTATTGCACCTTGTATTAAAATATCGATTATTTTTATAAATTCTGTCATTGAATTTAGTAATATATATAATATCAAGTAATATTTGTTTGCTTCGTAGCGATTTTCCAAGCAAGTGGAAATCATTGTTAATGGTAAACTCAAACCGGCACTTTCAAACTCAGCATTAATTACAAGGATGTTTGTGAAGCTAATGAAAGCCGTAGGCACTCTGAATTAACGGAACCGTAGCGAAGACGTTTAAGAAGTTTTCCGCGCTACTGAAAAGCAATAAGATCTCCAGATTCTTTTGGAAGTGTTAAATGAAATTATTTAAATTAAATTAAAGTCAAGTCGAGTGTAATAAAGACGGCAGGAATTTATTCATTGTTGTTTCTGCGTTTATTAGCAGTAATTAAAGGAGATATTTTTAGATTTTATTAAATTTGGATAGAGACATCGAAAATATATCCTCAAACTTTTTGTTTTAGCCATATTAAATCAATATAGGAGTTTGAAGATTTAAGCGTAACTTGTAACTTCTAATTTTTGTGGGAGTTCCTTTAAGAATTTCTCAGAATTCATACCTTAAAATAACATATAAAATGAGTGCTTAAGGAAACTTAATATTTTGTTGGAAACGGCAAATATAATCTAATGCTTGCTTTGTTTTAAGTTTTGTCTGAATGCAAGTCAGATAGACGAAAACTATTGCCTGGAGAAAGGGAAGAGGGAGGATGAAAGTGAAGATTTATTTCAATAACTTTCCATGTTTTCATTGTAAATTATCATTTTTAAATTTTCCTTTTCTTTTCCATTTCAAGCATCATAAGGAAGAATGTAACTCTTCTAACTAACATAATACGGGTCCACTGTTCACGGACTTGCGGTTTTCCCATTTTTTTCAGAAAATATTTGACGTAGAAACATTGAATTTAGACTTATGATAACTCATATTAACCTGCAACAGTTAATATTTAAAAATATTCATATGAAAATTAGAGACATTAAATAACTTATTTTATCGTTTTTAAAATTTCTTGTATCTTAAGCATTCAATTGAAAAAATAATTCATAAATAATGAGAAATGATTGATTTCCTAATTTTAAGTAAATTGTTATTAGATATATTGCTGAAAATTTCCACAAATTTTCTTAGAGGCCCTCAGAGTGCGTTTGACGTAAACAATTCTAATTTGGCATAAGGGTAAAGCAAATCCATCAGCAGATATCTCAATAAATAATACATGAAAATACTGATTTTGAAATGTTTAAAGAGGTAAATGGATTAGCCATACTTTTCCTGATTTATGTGCAAATTAAACTAGCAAATTACAAAGCTTTCAAATATTTTTCGGCACTTTATGTTACATAAGTCGCAGTATATCGTTTAAGATATAATAAAAATTACAAAATTCCTTTCCTTTCTCCAGAAATAGTCAAAAAAACACATAAAAAATAACGTTCTAAAAATTTACCTAATAATTACCTAAAAAATAAGGCCGTGTTTCTATGTTTCATATTACGGATATCAATAAGATTTGTGAAATATGTTGATTGACCTACAGCCGGTAGTTTGACAGCAGGTCACTGGACAGAAACTTGCATGCCAATTTTGCTATCTTATAAAGTGCCTGGCATAGGAATGGTCTGCGGTCTAGAGATATATTTTGAAAATAACTTGTATTATGATATTAATAAATATTAATATCAACATTTGCACATTTTCAGCTCCTTATCTACATATCCTTGAGATAATTGTCAACATGTATGCCAGAGTAGGTATTTTTGAAAATCTTTTTATTGGAACTATTTCGACTGGTATAATGAAATGAAAGAAATTTGCTAGATGAAATATTTTTCTACATTATTAATTTTTTGGAAAAGTCTTTGTGGAAAAGGAACTAATATAAAGAAATTTTCACTCAAAAATGAATACCTTTATATTTATATAAATAAACATACCAAGTGCAGATAGAACTGGCACGATGGTCACGTACGTACTTAGACACATTTGAACTTTTTAAGAAGTACATAGTATTTCTAATAAAGTATTTAGAGTTACTAATTTTTAACCATATAATTATATTGCCTTGGTTATTTCTATAAAAATATTTATGTACTAAGTTTTTACCACGTAAATATATTTTTTTGACGGGAGAAAAAGTATAACACATATCTCTAAATTATAAGACCTGGTAATATTGGAATAATTTTACTGAAATTTTCTAATATGGTTCCGTCAACTTTGTTTTTGATTATTTTTGTTTCCCCAGTTTCTGAAATATCATTGAGAGTGTCAAGCTCCCTCCTAAAACTTTTTGTGACGAATCCGTTTTTATACTTAGGCAGACATACATTAGGAAGATCTTATAATTTTCCATTTTTCCTATCTTTACAAATATTACATTTTTTATTGAACTACTATCATAAACACGTACCATATCACACTTGCTATTACCATGTTGGCAAATAACTCAATGTCTACCAAACTAGTCTTGGTGACGTGTCGGGAAAAGCATTCTTCAAATTTTGTAGCAATGTGAACATAAGCAAGGCTAATCAACAATCTTTGAATACTCTCTTCATCATATATAATACTTAGGTACTATATGTACAATTGTAACTCTCATTTTTGGGCTTCTTTTTAGAAAAATGGGATAAAATCTTATGAAATTACAGGTTAATTACATCCAAAATCATTAATTGTTTATATATATATATATATATATATATATATATATATATATATGTATATTATTTTCCGGTTTTCAATCAAATTTTAACCTTTCACTAGTGGACATTGGCATGATATATTTGTATACACATCGATGACGAATACATCGAACTTTCTCTTAGTTATTTTAGGACAGATCTGCTTATGCCATTTAATATCTGCTACTTCTTATTTTAACCTATAACGTATATAAACGTCATCTTATTTAAACCTATACTATACGACGGGTTGACATACTTTCCTACCTTTAATATAGATGTATCGAAATGTTTGCCTAATATCAGTTTATTTATCAACTTTATCAATTTCATTTTAGGAC
Source organism: Druceiella hillmani (assembly GCA_039881145.1). NCBI lineage: Eukaryota > Metazoa > Arthropoda > Insecta > Lepidoptera > Hepialidae > Druceiella > Druceiella hillmani. Next base: position 21,055,580 of record JAYKKI010000012.1, read on the forward strand.
AATTAATATTGTTACCTATCGAAATACCTTTCGGGATTACATTTAAAATAATTTTTGGAATATACCCAAATACATAAAATTTTATTTTCATTAATGTTGTTTCTTTCACAGTCAAAAACCATTCCAATGTTTCCATCCAATAAAATATTCGCAATAAAACACATAGGATGTTATTTATAGTTTATGCGCATGTTACTCCAATACGTGAATGGCTAACAAAGAAATAAAATAAAAATAAAATATTTTACATTTATTACGTTACCTGATGTAGAGCGTATGAATAAATGAATAAAATCCTTTCACATCATAAGTGTTCAATGTAAACGAGTGATTTTCATAGTTATATAATTTAGGATAGAGTTTGCTCTTGGTTCTGTTCATATCAACGTTATAATATCCATATACATATATAAGTTTTTTGATTTTTTTTATAAAATTTTAAACTTTTCTTAATTTGTAATATTTATGAACTTAGTAAAGTTCATCCTTTGTCCTAATTTTACTTTTAATCAAAAGATCAATTGGATGAAAGATGAAGCTTTTTTTTTAATCAGTAGTATCAACTTAGTGGTTAATAATAAGTAGTCATAGCTAATACACTAATTCGATATATATGATGGGAATATATTTGTGGAGTTAGGAATTAAACACCTTATTAGGATAGTTGACAACCAATATAAGAATTTGTGAACGATTAAAATTATTAAAAGTGTCAAATTTATTGAGTTGATATACCAATAAAAGTGTTCTTTAAAAACACTTTTATTGGTAAATCAATGTATTTGTAAAATTTTTTATTGCTCTGATAATTTCAAAATTTTTCTTTTTAATAACAATTATAGCAAAATGGATTAGAAATATGTTTTTATCCTTTTGAGAAATACGTACAAAATATTTACGGATTAAAAGTATCCAATATTTTGTTTACTTCATTACGTAAATATTTCCAAGCTTGGTTGCTTTAATGTATCTGATACCTTACGTTTCTTGAAATCCACAAAGGAAAAAGATTACATTATCGATATTTGATGCAGGAACTTTTATATATATTTTGTGGGTATGTAATTATGCATATAAATGAGTCTAATGGGAATGAGTTATTTTACATTTTCTTTATGGAAGAAAAAGAATGTACCAAAGAGTTTTAAATAAGAAAATATAAAACCACTGAGAAAATTGTCCACTTATATAGTTTCAGTTGAACCAAATATGACAGATCAGCGTCAGTGAATGGAAAGTAGTTTATTTTGTTCATAGGTCATCTCGTCTGACGCAACAAATTTTTTTGAGGTTTCCCTTCAAGAAGACACGTTTTGCATATAAACATATCCAAGTACAAATATGGAAATTGGTACGCCTATTGAATAGTAGTAAAATTATAGCTATTATTCTTTTAACGCAGTCTTTCGCAACCTGGGGTCTGCGGACACCCAGGGGACCGCGGAACTAACCCAGGGGGCCCACGGACAAAATAAACATAAACAATAAAAATTATAAAAAACATAATGGTGAGGCTGAATATTTGAAAGGAACGAGCAGAGAAAACAAAATCGTGCGGTGCACACTGCACTGTAAGAAGTAGATGGCAGGTTCGCGGGTAAGATGGTAACGTGTTACTCCTGCGCCTTCCATCTCTTTCGTACGCCGCACTTGTACGTAATAAGTTCACTCAATTGTTTCTCTTGTTATAACTCGCTCTCGAGTAATTTCATTGTACGAATGTAACTTATTAATGACCAGTACTACATTAGAGAATATAAGACGCTTGTTAACTCCTCATCAGTTAACTCAAATAAAGGCCCGGTCCTTCGTGTTTATTAAGCTGTGAGTCTAGTGAAGTGACGAAACCAAAGCGTAGCAAGTTTGTAGAAGACGACTCAACTTTTGAGTTCACGAATGCCAATGTATAAGTCGAGGAAAGATCTCAGTGCATTTTATGTTTTGAAGGTTTGTCGAATAAATCTATGAGACCGGCCAAACTTTGACGTCACATAGAAGCCAAATACAGCGAATAATTTTTCAAATCTAATGAGTTTTTCAAGTTGAAGGCTACTGAATTAGAACAAACTAAAAACCATAAAAATAAACTACTTGAACTAAGCATGAAAATCCTCTATTAACTTCCAATCAAGTATCATCATTGTTGCAAAAAGTGGCAAAACTCACATAGTTGCCGAGGAACTTATATTGTCAGCCCCTAGAAACACGATTTCTGCTGTGTTGGAAGATAAAACTACGAAGGAATTAAGTATAATATCCTTATCTAATAAAGCGGTAAAAAAGGACAGATATCATAATAGAAAATGAAGAAGAATATTTGATTGGGAACAAAAAACCAACCAGATATTATGCTTTTAATTAGATGAGAGATTTGTAATGATGCAAATTTTTCCGTTACGAACTTGACAACAGGATAAGAGAAAAGAAACAGCAACAAGAGACATATTTAAGAATCCAACTCAGTAACATCGAACCAAATATCACGAGTTTGGTGGCAAAAAAGCAACACAATCTCATCAAAATTAAATAAACATAAATTCATCTATCTGCGTAGGTGTGCCTATTTACTTTTATTATCTTTTAAAAAAACCTAGGTATGTGATTATTCCAAATTATTGCGGTGATAACATGCTAGTTTGTAGAAAAAAAAGATGATTGATTATTGAAAGCAGTTCTATTTTTTTATTTTTTAGGGGTCCACGTAAAATGGCGGCAGGATTTCGTCGTGAAAAGATTGGGAAAGGCTGTGTTAAACTATATTATTAATATACATACTGCTTTAACAAAATTTACTGCTTAGTTTCAGTTTTCTTAAATAGACTAAAGGTGAATAAGTTTCATATACGATGCAATTGGATGATTTGCATATATTCTAAGATTTAATTTTAATATGCTTGTACATAAATTAAAGCCCAATAATCATTTATACTCCAAAAAAATACTTTTGAGTTAACTGATACAAAATTATATTTTGGGCTAAATATTTTTATCATCGTTATCTTTGTGTTTAGGTTTTAAACACTGAGGACACTGAGGGCAAATATTAAATTATGAAAATTTTACTCGATCCCTATTTCTTACTTAATACCTTAGCACTAATGATTACCACTCGTGCAATTTTTAGTAACTTTTATTCTGTCTGCAAAATTATGCAGAATAATTTATAGAGTGGATTAGGTAATTACCTTTATCTGATTGCTTCATTAACTAGGTAATCTCTTTTGAATGAATTTTCTTCAGTGTATTTGCCCCGCATTCCATAAAGCTATCAGATTAACGACACGCTAGGTCTCTGAATGAAGAAAAGCCTCCGTGAGGGCAAATTTCGATAATCTTTTAGGAAATTCTGCTACAGTAAACACCGAGTGCTTTATCATTAACAATATTATTGAGTACATATTTAGAAGACGAAGAGCTTAATTAGATTATAGTTTTAAAATCTAGCCACCATAAAGGAAAGTAAAAAATGTGACTTTAAAAGAATAATACTGTCTTACATATATTTTTATATACATGTATTATTAATTTTAATATATTTATATATATTAGGTATTGCTATTTTATATGTATTAAGTTTAATATTACTAAAATAAAATAACAATTAAAAACATTTTTTCCTATATATGACGGTATATCATAAAGTAATCGACGCATCTGAAATAATGTTTCATCGCATCTGTAGTATTATCACAGAAATGATAATAATTTTGATATTGGTTTCCAACGTAACACACAAACACAAAGTTAAAACAACAAGAAATCTTCAAAATTTTACTATTTCTTTCCATCTATCAAAATTTTCTAAAAGTTTCTACAATTGAAGACAGCGCAAGAAATTGTTGAAGTAACTGTTTCGGAGGATAATATCATCCTCTTGACATACAGAAATACTTACGATAATTGAATGTGTGTGTGTGCGTGCATGCGTGCGTGATTGCAAGCGTGCGTGCGTGCGACCGTGCGTGCGTCCGTGTGTGTGCGTGTGCGTATGCATGTGCGTGCAAGTGCGTGTGAGTGTGCGTGTGTGCGAGGTCGCGCGATTGTGCATGTGCGTGTGTGCGCATGTAAGCGTGTGCGCGTTTGCACGTGTGCGCGTGTGCGTGTATGCGTGTGTGCGTATGTGCACGTGCGCGTGCTGGTACGCGTGCGCGTGCGCATGCCTATGCGTGTGCGTGTGCATGTTACGCTCAAACTGGGGACAAAATATCGAAAGTTAGTTTCGGAAGACCTGTTTGCTTCAATATGTCGGATATCGAAAGATATTCAAGGATGTAGGTAATTTGTAGATCTCCGTTATCTAATGGGCAAAAAGCGAATCTTTATAATTTCGTCATGTCTTTCTATCCCTTGGCTGTCCGTTCGTCACAGAATTACAATTATTTCTACTTAAGTATGAATGTAATGAAAGGCAGTAATACATAGATTATTTACGACAATATGTACAATATTTTCGAGGAAAAATATTTTTTTCCGATAATGCCGTCTGGTGGATATTAGGGAAATATATTTTAAAATGCAGTCCAAAATATTGCATACTTTTTTATCACAATGTCCCTCTATTTAGATACAGGTATCCAACATGTTATAAAGTGTTTTCCAATTATTGAAGATGAAAAAAAAATTAAAAATTTGTGTTAGTAAACAATTGAAACTAAAATTATTTTCATTAAATTATGTCCATAATTTTAACTTTCCTTAGATTTTTAAATACATCTGTAGAATACATATTATTTATATTATTCAGTAATGAATAATAATATTTACATATATAATAGTTCCCGTCATTTAATTGCTTCAAATTTATGTCTTGGAACAGGCACAGAACTCATATAGTACGAGTTCCACTCATACTTAAAATGTTTTGAAATCTTTACGATAAAATATTAAATTTTTAGTTGTAAATAATTTTCTGTTTGATATTATTAACTTTGTTTTCTGAAATGCTTAAGGAAACCTACTTTCGAGCATCCTAATACGTATTTAATCGGTTTTTAGAATATCACTTAAAGTGTACATAACCATTCTAAAATATATAATGCAAAAACGTAAGTAAAACGTAAACAAAACTAAATAAAAATATAAATAGTGGTAGAGATTTTAAGTTTTTGAACTACCGAAAGAACGCTACTCTTAAACAAATGTTTAAATATTTTGAAAAGTTAACGAATTATAATTTATTTAATTCCCTATATAGGATCGATTGATACGAATTAAGGAAGTCATTAAAGATACGGCTTAAAATAAATGGTTAGACGACATGGTCGAGAAATAAGGTTTTCTTCTTACCCGTCCCGCGAAAATATATTAGCAGCAATTTACCAACCAATTTGGGACAACACGCTCCCTTAAAATTTTACTCTTTCCACGGGCGCGCTTCAAACTGTTGTAACTCGTTTATGGTGTCCCATCTAATGAACAGCTAATGTACTGCGCAAGGCAAACAACTCCCAGCATATTTAACTGAGTTAAACTGAAAACTTGGCGGCTATCGACTTGCGATGTTATTTCCTAGTTTCAAAGTTGTCTAAGCTCATTTACCGTTGTTATTAGTTTTAAGTTAGATGCTGAAAATTTTTAATTTTAGCCAAAAACAGATTTAAAAATATATTTTTGTTTAATGGTGGGTACCATGAATATAACTATTTTATTACTAATTTTTTTCAAAGCAAAAAAATTAAAAAAATGTAATTAATGAAGCAGATAATAAAGGAACATTTTAAAAATCCCATATATTCTTACGTCAGAAAGTCTAGATGTAAAATCAACACCAATAAAAATATGTTCTGTATATAATAAGTAGAATCATAGCGGTTCTGCCAAATCTGCAATATGACGATTTATAGAAGTTTTAATCTAATGTTGACGATAGTAAAATGTATTAAACCTTACTAACATAAGTATTGAAGGTGCAAGTTGAAATTAACATGGTTATGAACAAAAAAAAATTATAACGATTTTACTGTCACGTTTATTAAAAAAAATATGGATCAGATTGTCAAAGTCTAAATAGGCTCAACATTTTTCCATATAGAAAATATAGTTTTGGAATTCCATGAGTGTAACAAAAGGTTCTTTCAAATTATTTTATACGTTATGTATTTGAATAAAATAATTTTTTGGTCATTACTATTTAGATAATGACAAGCAAGATAATTGTAATAAAGAACTTTATTTTTGCTTTAATAATTGTTTATTTCGTTGAAAAAATGGTTGATACAGACACACATTTTTCTTAGTTTTGGTCATTTCCAGCAAAAATATATCCCAATTTAATTAATTATTTCGCTAGAATTAATAGTAAGTAATATAAAATATCCCTTTGAGCAGACAGTAAAATCAAGGAAAGGAACAGTTTCAACTCTTCACTTTATAGCACTTGAGTAAAGTATAGTTACATATTTAGCTAAATTTCATACGATTCTCTATACGATTCTCATACGATCCTCTACGTTTTTCCACAGAGAAAAAAAACTGATTCATTATAAGTAATTAACAAAATCTACTTAATATTGTTGGTAATATGTTTCATTATGAAATTGTAAAATACTTGTAATAAATTAATTAAATCTTTAATAAATTGTATTTTAAAAATTTACTTTATTACTTTAATAAATTTTATTTTAAAAATTTAAATTTGCTTGGAAAAATATGTTTGCTGAAAAATTCAAAGGTGTGCGTGAACCATACCTTATATACTAAAAATGACAACAGAGATGCTTTGCACCCTTTTTGATTTCCTTGCATACATTTGAAGTGGAATAATTAACTATTTTCTTTTCTAAATTATGTTATTAGTTACACAAATAATTTAATTAAACTATTTGTAAAATTTGTCAAAAATATATCTATTTAGTTAAATATGGAGTCTACAACGCATATCACATTTTTTATTAAATGTATGTATTATTAATAGATTAATCAACAAGATTTTATCACAACATTAATTGTCGATTAAATTAAAGGTATGTGTATGTGTACCTTAATTGCCGATAAAGTGTATTCAAACACGTTTTTTGATGCTTGAAGCTGTGAAATTTTAAATAATACTCATCAATTCCTTAAGGTTATTTAAAACGTTTTTAATTTTTTTCAATAGTGTCAATGAGAATTCTTTAGAAATGCATGTTTTAAAAACCTAATAAATATGAGCAGAACTTGCACTACAAGAGTTCCGTATATATTTAGCCATTCATAAATATTACATGGTAAATGGTGTTTGTGTTAAACTATTTACAAATATTAAATTTTTACAATGGAAATATATTGCCTGCCATATCGTCACAGGCATAACAATATTTTCCACATTTAAATGATATCTTTTCTCGCCTTGTAAATATATAAATATATTGCCTAATATATTTTCCACAGGTACAATAAATATGCATATAGAATACAAATTTATTTTGGAAGTAGATTTAAGTCACGTGAATGGAATATCTACGAACTTATTATAGACTTATTACTCGTAAACTGCTAGAGCCTATTTGGCTCTGATAATTTTCCTCATAATTTCGTTCACTACTCGTAGTGGTAAGAATGTAAACTACTATCATAGATATTTTCAGATTTTCCAAACCACTAGTTTAGCTGGTAGTGGAGAGGTACACCAAAAAAAATTTGGAAAGTTTAGGTGTTACAAATACATAAAGCCGTAACATAAATACATAAATTTCAGCTTCATAGCGCTAAATGCCTGCGAGTAAAGCGGCTGTGGCTTACAGATAGACAAATGGACATTACAAAATTGGGAGATTAATTATTTTGGGTACAGAACCCTAAAAATATAGGGATTGTTAGAAATTTATTGTACATATGTTTGTAGAATGATTGGGTTATCAAAATTTAAGTTCACATATTTGGAGGGTTAAAACGTAAATCGAGTTCAGGATACCGTATGTATGTATATTTCAGAAGAAATTTTTAGAACTAAAGCTAAACGTATGTAAAGCAGAAAATCTAGAATGTGATTAGACCCGTTAATACAAAGACTATCTTAATGTTATTTATGTTTAATGAAAATAATTTTGTTTTCAGGAAAGGTAATTAAAATTAAAATAACTTTCATCTAACAACCCGTAATATGGGACAAAACGAATTGAAAATACGTATAATCTCACAAATGAATTCATTTGTTCCGTTTGATTGGATGAAGCTGGAAACGTACTCAATTATACATATGTCAAGATCAACGAAGATAAATCGAAGAGTACACATTTCAGCCTAATGGTTTTGCACATTTAACAACTATCGTTATTCTATTTAATGAAGTAAACATTTTGATCTTTATTGTCTGACATGATTTGAAGACCAACTTACTCGTTAGATCCGTGTGAATTCACCAATTTCTAGTCTGAATCAAGTGCTAAAGATTCCTTGCCTGGGTTAAAAATGCAATTGCTTCACTTATCTTAGGCTATCGCTAATTTTTACATCCTAGCGTAATAAATATTTAGTTGTTAATTATCAACTAAAACATTTAGAATCACTCTAATAGTTTTCTTACATTTTTACAAGGTTTTGAAAACTCTGCTTTTGAATTTTTTTTCATTTTATGCTTTCAGAAATATGAGGAGAAATATTTTTTCATGTAACCTTAAGAATATATTATACCTAATATTTAAAGAAGAATATTTTAGCATCTCTCATATTTCAAGCGATACACTACACATACAATTAATTCTTTTTTGAATGTAAAATTTTTCAAAATGTACTTTTCATAGATAAAGATATCAATTAATATATATACATATATATATATATATATATATACATATATATATATATATATATATATATATATATATATGTACATATGTATCTATACATATATATATATTTATATATATACATATATGTATATATATATATATATTTATATATATACCGCAGCCCACTTTGTTCGAGCAATATTTTGAATCAGTTACTATTTGGTCAGATACTTAATATCAAGAAATAGGTCTCTATTATCCTAAATATTATCTAGACAAACTTTAAGATGTATAGTTGGATAGATCTGAATTTTCTTATGGAAGTTACAGTTTCATTTATTCATCTTCATTTAGCATCAAAGTGGTGTTCATTAGGCTCTCTTTAGCACACTACATTATCACCGCACATAATATGCTAATGAACCATAATATGACAACGAATAATAGCATAGCTCTTAGTCTCTTAGGAAATTCAATTACATACATGGAGTGAACATTAATCATGTTATTCTCCTCTTTAGGCCTTTAGTCAGTATATATGATTTAGGTTTTTTATTTGCTCATTAATTAGAAAGGGATGAATAAAAAAGCTGTAAATTTTCATATTCTTTGTCGATTACGTTTTTTTCCGTATGAGGTAATATGTAGTTCATGGAAAAGTGTATTGCTTAGTGGAAGTATTCTGAGGTGTAGTTTAATGAATAAATATTTTAAATTCTTTTTAACTGCAAAACAATATGGAATTAAATAAAAAAATTTAATTGAAATTATTTTCGACACTGACGCAAATTATTTTCTTGCTATTATTAGTCACATCTTAAAACCAAAATAAAATTATTTTTAAGATAACATATTTGAAAAATTGTATTTAAGGTAACATGTCACTATCACCACAAAACAAACTAAGTACATAAGGTTTAGTCGTCTACTTAACCAATGAAAGCAAAGAGAGGTACCATCGTTCGTATCTTTTTCTGTACGGGAAATGCGGTGAAATGGAGTAATACAATTCCATAAGTTAATATTTATATTTACATACATGTAGATTGTGATAAAAATCAATTAGTAAATTATATGAAAATTAAGACGATACCTTTTTGACAGGATATGTTATGATTATATGCAATATTAAATTCGTTATAAAAATATTTGATGGGAATTCTCACATTTTCCAAGCCCAATAGATATAGGTTTCCGGATATACTAAAATATATTACTGGAGCAATTTAAAATTAGCTAGCAATATTAAAAGTACCTGCTTACGTTAATTGTCAAATTGATGTTGAAATAAGTAATTATGTAATGTCAAATAATTCACTGTTACTGGAAAAATTAGACTATCACTTAATGCTCTCACCGCTACCAGAACAAATGTGGTAAGATGTGGATAAATTCTAAAAAAAACTTAATGAAATAATGTTTGGTGACATAGTTATGATAGATTTGAGTTTCCAGACTTTATACTGCATTTAACTTTTAGTCTTTAGAATGTAAAAGAAATTTATTTACTCGAATCGAGGAAATATTGTAAATGGATTAGATGTATTGATAGCTTTACTTTAAAGTAAAAGCAACTTTATGCCCTAATATTTTGAAAAAAAATTGACTGCTTCTTCGAATTTATCCCAGTTAATATATAAATATTTTAATTTCTAGTTCCACTGGTTATCAAATTTCTCTTAAAATGGATTAATTTTTTTCCAAATTTCCCTTTTTCTTCTCATATGTCCTTGAAGGGTGTTTTTGCAAACTAAATGAAAACAATTATCAATTTTCTATTAGAACTAAAGTAAAATTTGAAGGATTTTATTAATTTTAAATTCATAATTCTCGTGGATCATTATCTGTGTTTTTCTCGCTTAACGTTGATTTATATTTTCAAGTTTACCGTTTTATATATTTTCTATCTAAATTAAAATATATTATACAGAAAAGTCTTAACTATCTACGTGTATATTGCAGATATCGACACATGGTTGAGAAATCAAATCCGTTTAAAAATGTTTATTATTCATAAAAAAATATATGAATGTCAGTAAATAAAGGTAATTGAGGAAAAGAAATTCAGACATGAGGGTTGTTTCTATTTAGAGTCAGTGTGGCTTAGCGTATTCAAAATCACGTGCGGCGATGAAGGTCCTAAAATGTCGTCGTATGGAATGAAAAGTAAATGCGCCGAAAAACTACGAGTAGAAGCAACTTCTTGCAAAGTAGTTATATATTCAGCATGCAGTCAACTTAGCAATATATTTAAAATATTAGTACCAGATCAGGAAGTTAGTAGAAACTAAAGAGATTTTTATTATAAAACGTTCCTCAAAGTAATATAATAAATGCGATATTATTGCTAATCAATAAAAATAATTTGGAGGACACCTTAAATGAACTGAAAAATAGGTACGCATGCGACTGCTTTTATGTTTATAACGCCCCAGTTTACAAAAAACAAGTTACTGAATGTATATGAATGCAAATAAATAAAAAACTTTTATATTTACAATCAGTAACCAATTTAATTTCAAAAGGCCTATTCTAAAACTAAATAACGAATTTAAATGACAAATGCTATAATAGTAAAAAAATACTTCGACATAATACTTCAAACATCTTTATATTTACAAGCAGCATCATAAATAACATTGCTTAATGACTGTTGTAATACAACTTTAACGATCTTACGTTGAATATTTATTAATATTAGGTAAATATTTATTGTAGGAAAGTAAACACAAATAATATTTAGTCTAGGTAAACATTACCTTTAAGCTCGTTTACGTACAATTTGATCAATATTATTTATCCTATTACAAATGCCGATACAGTAATTCAATATCTCCTAATGACAGAGATTATACAACAAATAATCAATATTTTTGATTATTGTATAAAAAATATGGATTATTTTTTACATATATAATGTTTTCTGTGTTATGTAAAACTTTCCAAAGTAAAGTCCTCCATAAATTGTACGAAAAATATAAAGTATTATTTTGCTTTCTCAAAAAAATTTCAATTGTTTTTTAGTACTTATTTAAGGACTAAATAAAAATTAATTTCCCTTAAATCTAATACCGCAACCATTTATTCATACAAAAATTAAATCACTTAAGAGCAGATATTACGTAATTTGAAAATGGAGGCAAAAATTTACTGTTTTTTCTCGGCTTCCTCTTCTTCCCGATGAATAAACGGAGGAACGGGCCAAGGAAATTATGTTTAGATATTGTTCACTCGGCGTAGGTAATTGATTTTCCGGACGTAACGAGTTTGCCTTTTATCGGTTATCACGTTTAGATTCCATTAGGACATCATCCGTCGGTATGCCGTTAGCGTTTTTGTATTAGATTAGTTTTATTTTCTGTATTAATACAGTTTTTTTTCTATTAGGGTATTAACGTTGGCCTTTTTACATTACAAGAGATGGGACGAAATTCTTTTCCGGATCATAATTATTTATTCAAAACAACTGATTAAGCTCAAGTTAACTACAAAAGATTGAATCTTAATACTGATATTCTATTGAAAATTTATTACAGCGTACGAACTTTGATCAGAGGAATGATCGACTTTGATGTTTGATATTTTTGTCGCTTATTTATTTCAATAAATGCCATAGAAGAAAAGAATTCTTTTTTCCATTACTGTATGAAATAAGACTAAAACAAAGAATGATATTTTGAATTGTCTATTATTTATTTACTTTCCCATCTATCCTATATTTTCCAGATGCATTTTGCTATCTTTTTAATACTGTACTGTACTTTTTAAGTTTGAGTACAATTGAATAAAAAAATATAGTTTTTCTTTCCAGTGGTAAAATTAAATTAACTAATATTAAACACAAAACTATAGAAGAGATATAGGCATTTACCGTTTATAATATTTCAGAACTACTGGGAAGATAGGTATTAATCTTCTATAATATTATAAATGGTATTTACTTATATCTCCGCTGTAATTTTATGCTTAATTTTAGTTAATTTAATTTTTAACTGAAAAGAAAAACTATATTTTTTTATTCAATTAATCTCAAACTTGCAAAGCTCGGTATAGTCAGATGACGAACTTATTTGTAGAGAAGGAATCTCCTACGTCCCATGACATAGTCACAAGTGAATAATATTGGGACCATGGTAGATTGGGATGACAGATTCTGACAATGCCAAATAAATAAAAATTAATTGTTCTCTAGAAATAATTAGAATTTAAAATTAATAAAAATCATAAGTGCCAGAAACAACAAATCAAGAATTGGGAGTTAATAAATTATACCAAAAAATCGCCACTATTGATTCATTCAAGTAAGCAACAACCTTTTCTAAATAAATTAATATTTACGTTAACGACTGTCCTTTATTTTACAGAATATGCGATTTTAGAGTAGGTATTCCCGAAAAATATGGACATCAACATATTACTTTCAAATTAATTAGTTCAATTATCGTTTGTAATGAAAATCGTGATACATTAAAAGAATCGTGAAGTGATATTACGACCTGATAGGTCCGATAGTACAGCTGACTAGAAAGGGATCTGCTATGCAAAATTAAGCATTTTAGATCTTACTTCACCAATACGTAATATGCCATTTGTCCACTTTTTTGGGACGTTGCAAAGTCCTTGATTTTTTTAATAGATTTTCTACTCGTGAGCTATGTAACGAAAAGTGATATTATTTGCGTGATATGATTTTTATTTCTTTTTTTATTCATTTGTAACATTGCTTAACAGCTTAAAATATTTTATAATGGCTGTATTAATTGAAATCGATGACAATGTCAAAATGTTTTATTAGATTCTGTAAAGTAAAACCATACTTATTGGCATCAATGTCTAAGTTTTGAATAGATCCGTCCAATCCAAAAAATATTTTTCTCCGAAGGCTTTTTGGCTTTAGAGCGGTAAGGCAAATAATATTTGTACACAAGTTTTTTTTGGTAAGTGAAACTGAAGAAGGTTATATCGTTAATAACTAATTTGCTAATAAATATTAGTTCAGTCTAGTATTGAATTCTTATAATATTTCAAATAAGGTAATATGTAACTTAACCAACATTTAAAAGATCTTTTTTCCCATCTTTACTTTATAAACTTTGCACAAGTATTTGATTAATTGGATAAAATACAAAAAAAGATTTATTGGAAATCTTACATTTCAAGGATAGATATATTTTAGATGGACATGGAGTAAAATTTTTAAATTATTTTTAATACATTTTTTTATTGTTCTCTCTGTATACATGAATTTAAATTTTCAAGCACTCTCTTTAGTTAATCCTAGAAGCCCAATCATATTTCACTGGCTATTAAGGCCAATCGTACGTAAAAATGAAGTGTAAAATTAAAATCACTGTGTTTTCCTATTTTTTTCTGGTTATGAACAATTTTTTACATTTGTTATTAAAAATACAGTTTTAATTAATAAATAAAACACATTTAATGATAATATATTATTTATTATTACAATCACTGCACTATTATTGAATCATAGAAAAAAATATACAAAAAATTAACTACTATTTTTAAACTTTTTTCAAAAATTAAATCAACTTGTAATAGTACTTTACTAGTCTCATAGAAAAAAACAGTATTTATAGACAGTCTTGACAAATATCAATATTGTGTTTTGCGTTTGCGACACTGCGCTTTGGTCACCCGCTTTTTTTATATGAACAAAATCCGCAATAGCGTCGTTTCTTTGGTTCTGGCTCATCATTAATATTTTCTGGAGATGCTGGTACCACATTTTATAAAACATTTTATTACATTGTCACGTAGAGTCCTCTTCAAAGTGGGTGCCTCCTGGCGTTTTTGCGTCCAAGGCGCCGTCAAATCTGTGCTTAATTTTTTCATAAAATCTTTGCGTGTCATTGGTTTTTCTTGTTAATTTATTCACAATAAGATAAAAAATCAGTATATGCTATAGGAATTTGCAAAAGCCATATTTAAGATCCCGTAAAATACCGCCATTGGCCACCTATTAGTCTTCCTGTTACTAGACATAGAGGAACACATCTGATCGAAGGAATCAACGCCGCCTTTTGTTTGATTGTAAAATAATATCATGTCCGGTTTTCCGGTAATTTCATTAATTACGGCATTTTCATCACATGAAGATAATAGGAATATTACTTTCGATGTCTTTTGTTTCGATGTCTTTGAAACTAATGTCAAAGGGCCATCGAAGCAAAATATTGAAGATCCAACCGGCAGGGAACGAGAATTTTTGATCTCTTCGGGTATTTATCTTTTATTTGACTTGGTGATTCCTACTATTGTTGGGTTGTATGGAGTCTGGAGCATGTTCTTAGCTAATCGGACAGACGTAAACCAGTTGTCGCAAGTGACATTTCTGTTTGTTCCATGTACAGTTTTAGAACACTCTTTTACGTAAAACTCACCCAATGGTAGACCATTTGTCTTCGTACTTTTACCAAGGTAAGGTATGGTATCTATCATGTACTTTGTTGAAGCGTCATAAATCATAGGGAATTGTATCCCATATTTATTAGGCTTATTTGCTATATACATGCAGAATGAACAACGGCCGCGATAACCCAACAATTGCTCATCTACAGTCAAGTTACTGCCAGGTACGTAGTTCAATCTGCATTGATTGATAAAAATCTTCCATATTTTTCTCACCGGTAAAAAAGCATCATCGCTACGAAGAGTTGGCCGCAGTGATTTATCATCCTTTCTCAAACATCTCAGAAGAAATTAAAATCTCTCTCGGCTCATTACCGATACATATCGGGTGCCAGAGAATGTAGCGTCAAACAACTCATCAGTTGAGAGGTGGTTATCTTCCGTGACAGCCGTCAGAGTGAGTATTCCAATTAACGACCAGACCTCCATTGCATTTTTATTCCTATAGCTTGCTGAAATTTCTTTCCAATTTTGTCATTTTACTATCATCTCCACGTTTGTCCACTTGACTATTCTATTAACTATCTCGTCTTTTATAAAAAGTTGAGAACAGAGCAAAGGGTCAACAACATTGCGACACATTCACGTTGGTCCTCTATTTACACGTATAATATTGATAGCAGAAGTCCTTTCCACCGTACGTCCCTTTGTAGTTGACCATACATGGTTATTTTTTCCACGTATTGACCGCTGAGTCAATGTAATAATTCTGTGTGAAATCGATGTAATTACCTCAATATTAGCCAATTCCAGAGAAGTAACATGGTTTTCGGAGTCCTCTTGTCTGCTTGTAAGGCTTGTATACTCAATGGAGTCGATCATCGCGTCTTTGTTATCACTCCTGACATCATCTTCAACTACACAATTTTCTTGCTTGAAATCCGAATCCAGCGGAGAACAATCGTCGCCATTTCCTAAAATTGGAGCTATTTCATCCTGGTTTAGCTGTTGACGGGACGCCATATTTTATTCAACCTAAAAACATATTAATGACGAGAAATGTGGCTAAACAAAACCATTAACTAGAATAAATCATAATAATAAGAAATTTGAAATAATTACAAAAGTTACGCAAACCCCAATTATACGTCAAAATGACGTGCAACATCTTCATTACAACAAAATGGCGGAACTTACTGACTTTCGCCGCGGTATACATCAAATTTGCGTAGATTGGGCTTCTTGGGTTAAAATTGTTTAGTGCTATTAATTTATTTGAAACGATACCAATTATTTAGAATCGATATATATAATAAAACAATTACAGTCATTCTAAACATATGTTAAGAGGTATAGGTGAATATTTTACCGAATAATAATTAAAACATTAGAAATTAATAACTGTTTCAACCGATTAATAATTTCATATATAAAATAACATAGTCTTGACAGAGAAACTCTAATGAGTAACACCTGAATTATTTTAAACCGTGAATTGTTTATTAGGGAAAAACAAACACTTTTAGATCGACATAGGTTAGAAATGATAGAAACAAATAACTGTTATTTAGTATTACTTGTTTTCCATTATTAGTTCAAAATTGTTTCTGATTAACGGTAGCTTTTCTATCTGATATAATTATGGTTATACGGCCGTAGTTACGCGCCGAATTCTTTTCTTGTACTAATAAAAATAAATCATGTATCAAGACTTAAAATATAAACTAACAAAACCGGCTTAACGTTACACTAGTTTCGTTTAACGTAAACGTAAAAATTTCACTGGCTTATGGAATTTTTACTACCAGAAATAAGAGATTCCTCCATAATAGCACAATAATCCTCCATAATATTCTTTATTAATCCAATGATTACAATTTTTTTTTATATTTAGCCTTATTTTATTTTTGGTGAAATCAATCAAAGCATTTTTCTTTGTTGATTGTATTAAGTGAAGCTATGTTGGAAAGAACTATGTTACAAATAAATGTCTAAGAATTATAATTTCTCATAGTTCTTAAGTTGACTGAAAAATTTCCCATTCTCAATAAAGCACGTGAATGAACGAAATTATTTTGTATTTATACGTGACCAGTTGGTCACGTATAAATGCAAAATAATTTCGTTTATTCACGTGCTTAATTGAGAATGGGAAATTTTTCAGGTATTTACCTTTCATATAATTTTTCCCTTTCATATAATTAAGTAATATAAGATGAATAAGTAAAGAAAATTATAAATTGGCTGTGTAGAGGTTGGTTATTTTCTATTTCCTGTCAAATGATTAGAAACAGTTATTTAAATTTAAAATGGTATTCTCTTGGTTTAGACAAATTAACTATTTTCTACAATTAAACAATTTATTCCAATTAACCAAATGCCTATTGTTTAGGCTTTGATATGCATTTATTAGTTCTTAACAGTCCCCGTGTTTAGGGTTTCGTAGAGCAATTAGGAACCATTATGATTCATTATCCGCCCGTTCGTCCATCAGTCTATCACAGCCTTACAGTTTCAAGCCGATGTGTATAAATTATTTTAAAATAAGGCTTCATATATAAAAAACAATTAGAATATGTCCCACGTATGTGTGGCGAGCGCAATGTTTTGCACAAACCATCGAGTGGACAGGTCATTTAAATTGAAGTTAAATTGCTATTTACATTTTTTTTTATTTTTAAGTGCTGTTTGTGTAATAATAATTTTCAACATGATGTACAAATTATCCCCACCTCCCATTTTTCAATCACGCATTGGAAAAATCTAAAAATATTCTAGATACCTGCATTCGATTACAACTTTCACTTTATTTCGATTAACCTTTATTTCGATATAGTTCCAGGAGATATGCACTACTAAAAAACCGCAGTTTACGCAAATTCCAACATACATTTCCACAAATTTTTGCTCAATGGTTAACGTATTTCCATTGACATATGCCTTATGTATTTGTTTAATCTTTTTATCCACGATAAAAAATGATATCCTTAGTTAATTGTCATGACGACGATTTTACGTATTTAAAGTCCTAACCTCTTAATCGTGCGTATTAATTTAGATAGATAATTTTATTTCCGTTTTTCTATTCGGTTATTTTCTTCAATACTACATAACTTTACCATATAATAGAAAAGAAACATTAGATCGTTACGCCACAAATTAGTTAGGCCAATATTAGAAAGCAAACTAATACAGCTTTATATAACTATTCATAAAATAATAAAATATCTGTTATATTAACCAATTTCAATTTTAAATTGTTTTACGTTTAAAAATGGTCTGCAGTTTAAAGAATGCGATTTTTTAGGCAATCAATTAAGCCCTATTTTTTCGCTTTTAATTGAGTTATGTTTTTGAAACTTTAGTATGTTATTAAATT
This sequence comes from Druceiella hillmani, assembly GCA_039881145.1. Classification (NCBI taxonomy): domain Eukaryota; kingdom Metazoa; phylum Arthropoda; class Insecta; order Lepidoptera; family Hepialidae; genus Druceiella; species Druceiella hillmani. The sequence goes on from JAYKKI010000012.1 coordinate 21,074,036, forward strand.
TCGTGAAAAATAAGTGACGTTCTTTTTATATTTTGTATGGGAAGAAGAATTGAAATGAAAACAATAAAATACTTTAAGATTTGTCTACTAAAAAATAATTTTAATATTTCCTCCGTACCGGCACAGCTAAAGGTTAAATTTTAAATAACATTTCCAACTTGACCACTCCAGACATTCATTAAACGAATATTTGTCAAATACTTCCAGACATTAATTACAAAGATATTTGTAAGGAAACTGTAGACGTTTCAAATTAAGAAGAGAGTTTTAAACTATTCTCTTTGGTTCTGCCTGCATAGATATTTGTAGAAACGTTACAGGAAATAATTAAATGAAATTCCGTTTAGGTAAATATGGAGTTACTTAATTAATCCCTTCCATAGATGCTCAAATTATAGAACAGTTTCCAAAGATTTAGTCAATTTATTTGAAAAAAGAAGAAAATATTAAATTAAATTGTTGTGAAATATTGTAACGAAATATTTCATCAACGTGATGACAATATGAACTACACATAATCAATGTACACATCACAAGTCGAGTAAATCTAGTGTAAGAAACTTTTATTTTTAATTATATTTAATTCCAAAATTGACTTCAGAAAAGGTAAAGGAAAATTTCATTGTTTGCAATCGAGTCGTAGGTTTATTAATTCTTTAAACTGTTTAAACCACTGAGAATGCTACTAAATAAGTCAGCAAAATATCCACAATCTCGATTATTAACTTCAATGTTAAATGTTTGAATACTAACTTAATTGAACCGCTTTGAACTAAATTAGTTAGCCATTTAAAGTACTATCAATAATAAAAGGCACTGTAGATAAAATTTAATTTCATTAAAAGTTATGAACCCGTAATTGCTCTTCAATAGGCAACTAAAAAAAACTTTCCTTTACTTTTAATATTTAATTGTTTATTAAACTCATATGCTTGAAATGCGTTTTAAAAACCAAAAAATTATATTAATTGCTTCCAGGAAACATATTAATTCTTCAGGTAACTTTTTCTGCTGCTGTAAAATTGATGTAATATAAAAACAACTGCAAGGTATTGCTAAATCCAATAGACAACCATATATGAACAATTTTAAAACAAATATCAAAAACCATTAGAGAGAATGAGTGCCTAATAAAATGTGCACTATACGTATGTGGATGGAACTGGGCTAAAGGAAGAAAACTTTCTTTTAGCTTTCAAACTCCAACAATTTAGACCTCAACCATTAGCATAAAAATCAAATCAAGAATTTATAATTTTGTTGCGTTAATAGAAAAGAATTTAATTCCAAAAACAGAACAGACATAATGCGTCTTAACATATTCATACTCTGATTCTGCTACGCATGAAAACCCCAGTTTTCAAGAACTACACTTGTCCGCCGAATGATCATTATCAAATCAAAATTTCTCTTAAGAAGCTTCAGTAGATACTTCAGTTTGTTATGATGAATATATCAAGGACCACGACAAACACCAACAACACCAAATTTATTTATACCTGGAATACTTGGTTTAGAAATGCTAATAGTACCTAAGAAAATTAATGCCAGAACCGGGTAAAACCTAAAAGCAATTATTGATACTTTAAATTATAATCCAATAGAGTCCTGTTAAAAAATGTCGTTTATAATTTAGAGTCGTAGCATTCAGACATATAAATAAATGATTCAAAGTAAAAAACTAAATTTTCAGACGGTCGAGTAGATAGTGAGGTTATTGGTTGTAGATAATGAATTAATCTACAACCAATAACCGTAATTTATTAAATACCTTGACAAATATGTTTGCCCTTAATAAAATGTGACTCACTTTATGTAAAAGCAAAATCTTAATTTGATTTTCCATAAATTTTGTAAGAGAATATATGTAATACATCAAATGAAAGAAATTCTACTTTTCCTTAGAAAAAGTTATACTCAAATAGCTTTGAAATTTCCATTCGTAACGTAGACGTTTAGTTTTCGTAAGAAAGTGTCATATAAATACAAATAATTACCTATTTTCCTATATAATTTACCTATTTTCCTTAAACAGCTTTAAGCTTATATTTAAATTAATATTTAATTTGGTGTGTTTAAATACTTAATAAAAATATGCAAATTAATTATTCCGAATTTAAAGAAACACGGATTTAAGAACACAGAATCGGTGAACAAGGAACGTAATTCTCATTTATTTTCTGACAATAGTTACTAGTATATGAAAGTTATTTAACATATTTCAGTTTGCGCTTTGTTGCTTATTTATTTTATATTGAGACCTATAGGAATTTGTTGAAATATAAAAGCAAATATACTATTTTATAATTGTCTAATTAATTTAATTAAATACGCAAGAACTTGTAAACGCAAATTTATTGAATATTGTGAATACCCATTTTGTTTTGGGTTCGATCTTTCCTTTCGAGTACCTTCGTTAAGATTTTATTCTATCATCTATATACAAGTTTCATTCCTAATTTCGAGTAGAATTAGAGTAAGGTTGAGTAGAAATTTAGGTAAATGCAAATATTTCTGAATTATAATTGAATGGAAAATAACGTTTCCTACCATTTGAATTTTGTTAATTTCGTTACGAACCTTTAAATACGTCTTGCCTAAACTGCAATGATATGCCGTTACAAAAACATCATTAGAGATTTAAATTTTTTAAATACCACATGGAAAAACATTAAGGTGTAAATAATTAATCAGTTTTTGCTTTACTATATGGTATTAGGGATTAATTCGGATTTAAGGGAGGATAATTTTTCTTCTGCAGAATTTGTTTATATTTTCTGAAAAAAATGTGCAATATATGTATCTATATATATATATATATATATATATATATATATATATGAACCCATTAAATCTGTTCAGTTTATGGAGGCAGTTTAAATACATAAATAATGTATTTTACTAAATAACAACTTTCTGCATAAATTTAACATAATTTCAAACTAAAGCCAAGTGTCCTCTCGACAGCGATTACTTTACAACTATACAGTCACTTTAGGGTTACATACGTCTGCCATGATACCTGACATGTCAGTTGTTTTCTCCATATATTATCTCGCTATCTGACAATCAAAACCAAGGGAAAAATCGATAATAATTATGCGGAAAACTACGTAGTCCGCCGCTATTTCGTTACGAATTAGAACATCGTTCCTTAGCGTTGAGTTATCATTGTTTCGACGTCGAGTTTATTAACGAAAACTGCATGCACACTCTGAAATTGGTCAATACTTAAATAACGAAATTTATACTGTCATTTTATATTTTTATAGCTTAGTCAGTTCTTATTTATTTTCTACAATTTTACCTTTATTCATAAAATAGAAGATTTTCATACTTTTATAAAAAATGTCCTAATCCTGATAATTTAGAGCTATATTACAAATACGAATTTCAAAAGATAAAGATTCAAATCTATATAATACTTTCGACATTCCGCTAGATCTTCTAATCGATGTACACAAAAACAACACAATTTGGAAATTATACACCATAAGCGTGTCATATGTCATGTCTGACTCGACGGGATAAATGTAATGCTGAATTTATTCTTGAAATTTTTATGAATTACGTCGAAATATTAATATATTTATCAAATTAATTATTAAATTACTTATACTATACACTATATAAACTTAAGTTAATCACAATTGCTCTATCAATTATAAAGAATATTAGAAAGCAGTTGTATAAATATTACGAATAATTTCATTTTTGCTATAACAAAATATTCCAAAAATTACCAGAACGAAGTACAAAATAAAATATAAATAGAACGTTTATGTACCAGGAAAACTCACATTAGAAGGCTTTTGTATTTTATATCTTAAACACATACAAATATTTAAGTGTAAATAATTTCGATATTAATATAAATATTAAATATTTTGCTCGGTGCGTCTTTCACAAGCATTCACATATAATTTTTTATATATTAACAATTTTTCTTTAATAAAATGGCTAATATGTCAAAAATTATGGAATTTATAATCGTCGTGATAGTCATCCGATACATTTACAGTAAGATTCTAGTAGCGTTGTTTTTTCATAATTTCGACTATAGCAGTTTTGAATATGGAAGCGGTAACATATATTTTATTAACTTTTTAGCAATATTTCTCTATATCGAATAAAGAGTAATTTTTATTACGTATTTTCCTGCGCAAAATATTTATTAAATAAGTGTCCATATTCTTTAAAACAATGCCGAATATTAAGTTTATCCATCGAATGACTGCTAAGAAAAACGGCGGTGGCAGACACTTTATTGATCTTATATAGCCTGATCCTTCCCCTTTTGAAATACAGAACCCAAAAAAACAGCAAAATGAGTGTTTCTGCGAAAAATTTTCCAAATTATTCTTTGCCTTTCCAATAGTCCACGGACTCAGAAAATGTGTTTATACGTAATAAATACAGATATCATTCAGGTTGACTACTCAGCTTCAATCTGGTTTTTGAATGATCTCTTTCTAACCATGTGTTGCTGAGATGTTAGTAACTTTGTTAGAAACGTCACCGGCGTCTTGGATTATCAATATTTTAGGAACACTATCGTGCAGTAAAATCGGGGTATAACTTAAATGAGTTCTCTTTAAGTAACAAGTGGTTGGCTTAGGGGAATTTTTTGATCCCTTTATTACCAAAAAATTGTATTTATTGATTTTTAGAAAATTTACCCCTAGACTGTTTTACAAATTTATCAATGTTCAAAAATATAGGTTTATGAAATGCGGTAAATTTACCGCTGCTTATGAATATCGTTGGAAAGTTTAATTTTGCATAGATATTTGTTACCTCGATGAACCTCAATGGTCTTGTAAATTTGCTGATTGATGTTAAAATAAAAAAAAAATTTTAAAAGGAATTAAAGGATCTCGATTATTGCAGTCGTTTTCTGAAACGGCATTTCTACATATTCTTACAGCGTGTGTACGAAGAATTTCAATATAACCATTGATATTTATATTCTGAAATAAATATATATATATATATATATATATATATATATATATATATATATACATATATATTTATATATGTATATATATATATATATATATACATTTATATTTATATATGTATGTATATATATATATATATATATATATATATATATATATATGTGTGTCCAATATATAACTGTATAAGCAGATAATAATATATTGTAATCTTATAAAAGTATTCACAATTTAAACAGGCATATACACTAAAATAAAGGTATGACTGACACACACACGTGCCAGTGTGCGAAATTGAAACAAGTGTCTACTAAAAGGTTTAGTGAAATAACCATAAACTAAGATATTGGTACTCGATTGTATTATGTTTTTTTTCAAATAGGCAGAAGTTTAGTCTGTATAAGTTATCGAATATTGACAACCTAGGAAACCATGAAATAGATTTTAATTTTAATTGCATAACAAATTAATTCAGTGTTTGCTTTTTAGTCTTACTGCACTAGTTTTTCCGAGTCAATAATGAGTTAAGCAGTTGATGTTATAAATCATAAGTGATTATTACCCAAAACGTTAGTGAAAAAAATACACACGGTAAGTATTTTTTTAAACTATATGAACATTACTTGTTATATGAGTGTGTATATATATATATATATATATATATATATATATATATATATATATATATATATACATTAATCTGTATGTCACAAAATAAGCAACAATAAAAACCTAAATAGAACCTAAATAGCTATAAAATAACCTAGGACGAAATCAACGCATAAAGAAAATAATATTTAAGCAAAATACTTATTGAAATTTTTTAAGATCAAATGTTTTATTTAAATTTAAATCATTGAAAAAATTTTCACCGCTTTACGTAAGTTTGGTTTCGTCCAATAGTTTGTTGTGTAATAAATGGCAAAATAAAAAATTATCAGACTCTATTAATAAATTTTTTAAGTAACCTGAAAATGAGGAAGTCAAGAAATTATTGACTCTGCCACAAGGACTATAAGCATGGCTCCTGAGTTCATGGAGAGCACTAGAAGAACTGTTAGAATCAGAAAAACTGCTGTGCTATGATATAATGGATAGAATTATCAATTATCAAATTTTATTAAATTTTCGTCACGTCAATATCAGGTTTTCCATGGTACATCAAAATCTTTATTTGGGCGTGATTACTAATATTTTAAAAAACTAATTTTCAACATGAAATGATGGCGTCTTATGATTAAGTTATGCAAAAACATGTTCACAGAATTTAATCTACAAAATTTATGGCAAGTTCTGTGACTCACTGTTTAGAAGATTTTATCTTCAAACTGAAATGCATGATTATTTGCTCAGCAGGACGATTAAAAATTATATTCTAAACAACGTCACAAAATCAACATATTTCCATCATATTATACAACACGCAGGATATGTTACACAGGGTAAATAATAGTAATTTTACTTATTTTTTGGTACAATGAAAATACATACTCATTATCTTGTACACGCATACCAAATTAAAAATTAAGGCCTGAAAGTACTTCAATATAATCCAGCAGAATTGGTGCGAACAAATATTAACCCTGTCACATCGACAAGTCATTTATTGCCCCACTGGAAATATCTGAAAATTCTGAGTTAGATTGTGTCACAGCTCACAAAGGATATTTGTGTGATTTAAACGTTCAAACTTATACATTTATTTGCCCGGTTTTAATCTGGTTCGGTATTTTAAAGAAAATAAACGAATTAAATAAAATAATGCAAAGTGCCATAATTAATACTCCAATTTGCATAAATTTATTGATGAATTTAATTAACAAATCTACGAAATATCGCATAGATGAATATTTTGAAATGGTTTTGCAAGAAGTGACAGAGCTATATCAGTTACTGAAATCTATGTTCGAGCAGATTTTCCATCAATACAAATACACTTTATTCAAAAAGAAAACAGAAGCAGTTTCAATATAAACAGCGTTATGAAATTTTATGTACAATAACCTAAAATTTATTACTTTTTATTATTTTATTATTTATTATTTTTTTAGAATTCTAGAGTAGACATTAACTTTCATAAAAAATTTATTCGAATTGTTACAAATATTTGACGATATATTTGGCGTTTTTTTTTGTAAAATATTTTTTTCTCTAAAGATGAATTTATGAAACATTGGAAAGATTTAAATCTAAAACTCAAGGATTATTTAAGGAATGAGGTAGATGTAGGTGATTTTTATTTGTATAATGAAATTTATAGCCTAAAGCTACATTTTTAGAAAATCAGGATTTTCTTAGAAAATTCCAATGATTCACAAACGCGTCCAAAATATGTTTTTGGAACAAAACTACCACATTGCATTTTAAAATGAGTTAAATTTTATTCATCGCAAGCAGACCTTATTACGTCCAAAATACCCTGGACCGTGTAAATTACAAAACTTTTTTCTTTATTGATCAACGTGGAATCTGACTGAATGTTTTACATAGTCTATTATTCTATTATTCATACATCTTACAATTAACTATTAAAAAAACATCTTCGCATATTACCGTTCTCTGATGGATTTTGAAAAAAAAAATTCCGGTACATTTATACATTCTTATTTCCATTAATAAAACACTATAATCACTAATGTGTGATAGACTTTCAGCGAAATAAAAATAAGAATACACTTGAAATAAATGAAACATTGCATTCACCTGTTTGAATAATGAAATACACAACACTTAACATTAGGTATTAATGTAAGTGAAAGGAAACTCCGTCTACAAAAGAACTCTTAAATTTATTGATTTTTTTCCAACTTCCTAAACGAAAAGATGAAAAAATAAACGAAGGAAATCTGTGTATTATCGAACCAGCGTAGGTAATCGACTTTTCGGAGATATAGCCTTAGGTATTTGTTTTTAAATTTCCTTGCAATCTTATCTGTCGACGTATCGCTAGTGTTGTTTCTTAAACGTACATTTATTACTCGTTTGTTTTGTTATCAAAATGAAAGAAATATATCTTTGAAGAAAGTAAGTAATGGTACGTTACTTTAGTTAGGTATTGTATTATTATAAAATCGATTTTGAAATATAAGTTAATTTAATGATTAGCCGTTTTAGTTGCCGTGATTCTTGTCAACAATTAAATCAGTTACATTTAAACATCATAGTAAGTAGCAATCACTGATTTTGTTATTGTTCACAGTTGGTTTAGTGTATGGATTGCTCAGAATTGCTGGACTGCATTATATAGAAAAATTTGCTTATAAAGAGTACTATAAACGATTATTAAGATCAACAACATCCAAATATTAAAATAAATCAGAATATGTTCCATTTATATTCATGATTATTTTATAATTATTTGATTTCTGATTCAATTTATTAATTCTCACATTTTCTGTAATCCCATTTGTCATATATTTATGTTATTATTTTAATTAATTTTTATCAATTTTTATTAGGTTTTCGTTCTCAATAACACCATAATCAATGTACGGCTTTTTTCATTATAAATTTATTATAATATATGTCATAACCTTATATGCATGGATGTAATATTTAAGAGTTACCTATTTGGTCTAATGAAGTTGGTAACAATCCTCTATATGAAAATGATTATGAATCATGTTTATTTTGTAACATCATAGTCAAATAGTTAACATGGTTAAATTCCAGGTTCAAAAGTTCTACATAATAACTGGCTTTATTCCCAGAAATATCATGCATTGACAGCGAGCTTAAAATATTTCCTGGCTCTAAAAAAGTACAGCATAACAAATATTAACAACGATTTTTATTAATTAAATTCATTATGGATTTCAAGAAAATTTTAAATTGTTCAAGATAATTTTAAGTTTTCTTCATCTAGTCGATTAGAAAAAAGTTTGATCCATCTTTTTATTTTTTTTGAACTATGATAAAACATTACAATTTGAGCTCAAAATAATTGATTTAAAAGTTATGTTTTTTAAATCAATTATTAGTTAAACCGTTATAGTGTAATTGTTATTCTGAAATATTATTGAATTTTAATTATGAATTTTTAATTCCTCGTGTTAAACAAAATTTAAACAGAGATCATTTGTGAGAAACGAAAAATGTAATAAATAACGTGACTTTTTGGTTTTAAATATATATCCAACCTACTTTATAATTAGAGAAACTTCTCGAAAACATATTGAAATTAATGAAAACCAGCTTCATGTTCGACATGTGTCAAAATTTATACTACTTATCATCTAAATATCCAATATCAATTTTATAAAACTTAAGAGCAACGATGGCACTCACTGTAAAGTAAAAATTCCAAATTTTAAATCTTTTCAAATTAACCACAAAAATGTACGTAAAAATGTAAATATCATTTAAAAACTTTCTAAGATATTAATTTTTCAAAAACAACGAATTTAACAATCGTTTGTCTTTTATTACATATGAGGACATTTATAAAGACGTTTTGCGCTTTAGCGCGATTATGTAATCTTATTATACGGCACTTCCAGTTGAACCAAAAATATCGGAGTATTTTAAAAGTTTCGTACTTAGCATACAGATAAAATATTAGTTATAAATATGTGGAAAAATTATACATTACCAGTGTTTTACTTGATTATTACTCCAAAGTAGTGAGTTCGAATCTCGATATTAATCTTTTTTTTTAAATTAATGAAAAACCAAAGGAAAATATTCTTGTTTAAAAACTAATATTAATTCGAGCTAAAAACACAATCCATTTCTTTTTTTTAAGCTATTGAACCACTCATTTCAGTACCATATTTACGTTCCAATGATTTATAAAATATGTAATAAACTGCCAAAATTTTATGGTTGGATTGATACATTAATAGGTTTACCTAGTTTGCTTTACATTAAAGTTGATGCAAATAACGATTTTGTTTAAGATGCCATTAAAATCCAAAATTCGAAACCTGGAAATATTTAAAAATTTAATTCAAGCAAAAAAAACAAATGTTAATTATGTTGTTCTTCCATTATACACAAAGACCATTCAAAAAGTAACAGTCATAAATAGCTCTCTCAAATAATAATTTCTTTCAGACCCATCTGTGTTCGTATAGATTTTTCAAGTGTTTCACCATCAATGACGAAAATTACACAAGAAAATCCAATAAAAAGTTTTTTTGAAATTTTCCCAACTGTTATCTTTCAGAACAGTTAGGAAATGTTAAACCCTTGAGAAAGTATCACTGTATATATGGAAAATACATGCAAATTTATTAGAAAAAAACATCAAAACTACATAGGTTAATAACATTTTTTAAAGGAATGAACTACTTTATTATGAATCTAACTTACTTTTCAATTTAAAAATATAAGTATTTATTTGTTAAACTAAATAAATACTTCTATTTTTATAGACATACTGTACTATATAAAATATATAGAATCATAGGAAAAATTGTCCAGAGATAAGGTTTTAATTGAATTAGACGAGGTGGGATGTTACCGTTGACCGGAAATAGATTTCATCTCCGGTATTATCCATCTTTGCTTTTCTTTTGATAATTTTTTTTTCAATTATATCTAAATATGAATTTGGCAATGACATGAGAATTGTTTACCCTCTTTGATATATATTTACTTGTATCATGAAAAAGTAAAATCTGTACTTCAATAAAACGCTTTGTTTTTCTCCCTCACCTGAAAAATTGAGATTCTGTACAGGATCTGTGTGGAATAAGAACAAACAAGTAATTATTCATACATGCAATATTTACAATCGAAACCATTATTTTAGGACAAAATACTCCATTTATAATCAATTGTATTCAGTCACTCTGGTTCGTACTTCTCCTGATGGAAATACTTTTCTCACATTAAGATATTTCAATACTTTAGATAAAAAGAAAACACAAACGCGGGACTAAATTTGAAAGGCTAATAGAAATTATTATAATATGGTAAATGATTATATAAGACATTGCTATCTAATTCTCATCAATTTGATTATAATATTTCTTAACAAACTTGGAATTAGGGGTAATATATTACCACGTCATATATAAGTATTAAATATATTCTATAAGTAATAATTATTCACAACAAACCAAAACAACATAAATTGGAAAAACAGTGGTTTATCAATATAAGCAATTTGTATTTCTTTTTAATTATACTCGTACAGCTCAATATTCAAAGCCCAATAATGGGTTTACCAGATATATACATTTTATAGTGTATTAATATGCGTTAACGTTGAAATAGAGTATTTCGAGTGAACATAGATAACGCGGGGGCACATTGTAATAATCTGTCTTATTACAAAATAACTCGTGAAACCTGAAGAGACCGGCTTCCTTACGTACCGGCTTATATTATATTTATTTAGCCACACTTATGTATTTGGTTAACCAATTTTATTAATTAATTTTGAAATTATCTCATTGAGTTTCAGTTAGGTTCTATAATTTTTTTCACAGTTGCATCTATAGTGCTAATATAGTCCGTTTGAGTCATAAGATATTTTTTGATATTTTCCTCGAAACGTGAAACAGAAATGCAACAAAATTTAGTTTTGAAAGAAAGATGTGAATATGAAATTCTTAAGAGTAGCCATACACATAACATGTACTTGCGCAAGTTTAGGCCTGCACAAGTAAACTGCAATGTGTGTTTGAAGATTTTTACGCTAATTTCTAGTCACATATATGTATATATATATATATATATATACACTTTTGTTACTGGATTAGAATAAATTTATAGAAAACATCGTTAAAAAATTAGTATAACCAAGGTACTGTTTTGCTTTTCTATCGATTTCAAAGAATCAAAAATCAAATTTTTCTAGTGTTTTTTTAATAATTTATCTCAGTTTAACCTAAGTTTAGCAATAGTAGTTTAAGGCGATATTTTTTTGGATAACAAAAATTATTAGTTTACATTCGGAAATGGAAGCGATAGCGGTAATTGCTAAACTTATTACTTAACCTGATTGACCTGAATTAACCTGAATGACTATAGCCCGGCATTCTAAAAGAAGACTAATTATTCAGAACTAATTTACTAAACTTAAAAATTTAAGTTAATGTATTACACTAACATTAACTTTATTTAAAAAATGAACATTGAAGTCGGGTACAATAAGAATTCATTTATACCATTTATGGAAGTATTATCTGAAATAACCTTTTGACAGCGCGATGTAAAACTGTGTGTAACAAACTTCACGTCAAACCTGACAATTCGGACTTGTACGCTGTTCCCATATACTCCTATGACGTTCATTCTATACAAAGTTTAGAAGTGCCTACGCTCTAGAATATGTAATCATTATAAAACTTCTTCTTTACTGGCATTTAATGAAATTAAATGAAAGTATAGCCAAAGTTTTACTTCTGCCTTGCGATCCACTGGACGTATATACTTTTTTTTTCTTTTAATTGATCATCAAACTTGCTTATTTGACACAATGTATTCATATTCAGCATTATGTTGACCACATTGTCCACGTGCAATAGTAAATTAGTAATATTTAGTAATTATACTAAATATTTCCTGCACGACCTTTATTGCACTTACCAGGGTCCACAACTTAAAAAAAATAGGAAAAATTCCTCAGAAAGACAAAGAATATTAACTGGAATATATTTATATAGCGGTAATTATTCAGAAATATTAACTGGAATATATTAATATAGCGGTAATTATTCAAAAATATTAACTGGAATATATTTATATAGCGGTAATTATTCAAAAATATTTATATAGAATTTTGAACAAATGAAGCATTCGGTTATTTTCATATATCGTATAGGTATCAATTGAAAGAGGAAGTTACAAAGATTCCGAATCTACTATTTCTTTAAAACTGCTAAAATTAAAATTAGAAATACAATAGCTTTACTCGTTTTAATCCAAGCCAGAAAACATAGATAATTTATAATATGTTCTATGTTGAATCATCACGTCATTATCTTTTTAATTTGCCAATTTTAGGAACAACAAAATGTTTTATTTATATCCTCCTTTATATATATACATATATATATATATATATATATATATATATATATATATATATATATGTATATATATATATATATATATTAAATTTATTTTTGCAGAAGAATATCTAAGTACGAAGCCATCTAAAGGGCATGTTTATAATAAATATACTTACCAAATAGAATATAAAATCTATTTTTTAAGGTTATAATGAAAAAGTTTTAATTAAAAGCACGTGGTGAAAAAATTAACAGTTTTATTTATAATTTAACAGTTAAATAGAAGTAGAACATCCTATTGACAGTAAGGGTAAGCTTAGTATGCTAAACTTCCTTATCTCACTATTAAATTCATCAAACATTTTAAATTCGCAGAATTAGCTATTACAACTGACCCCGTTTTAAATTCAAAATACGTTGCTCACTCTTCACTCAAGAGATGAAAATACGTTATGGGGAAATTTCAACCAACTTCTACATTCATCGCTCGAGTACTTAAAAACTTTACCCTTTTCCCGGAAGCTAGCAAAGCGACAGTAACAAGTTTTCGACGTGCTTTTAATGAAAAGGTAATACATCAAGAAGATAAAGCGACGTCTTGAAAATTCGCCTGTTCAATAATAAATTTAAAAGTTTTTGTATCTTATTAGGGAATGTTATTTTAAAGAATCAATTTCTTTAATATTTCAATCATGACAAATCACATTTATGTGCAATGTGCAGAAACATAAACATTGCTAGGTTCAAATATTGAATATATTTGGCGTTAATTTTGTAGAAATTCATTATTCACAATTAAGTGAAAATACGTGATGTAGTATTATTTCTACTTTCTTTAAGTACCTTACCACGACCTAGGTTTCGTTATTATCTCGTTCGTAATATAACATCTTCAGGTGGGCTATTGGCAAAGATTCTTCCACCTGAAGATGTAATACAACGAAACCTAAGTCGTGGTAAAGAACTTAAAGAAATAATTAATACTACGTCACGTAGTTTCATTTAATTGTGGATTGCTAGGTTCATTTAAATAACTAAGATTTTGTATATATTATTTCTAGTTTTTTAGAACCTGTGCGTTGTTAAATTCTAAATAGGTAATAGTACTTTTTCAATCCCTTCCGAACATTTTAGGTAACCTTGAAATCATAGAAATTTTATTGTTGATATTTTCTTGTGAAAGTGATAAAAATCGTATTTTCCCCGTTACTTACACTTTATAAAGACAACTTTGTGTAAAAAATGTTTAGAATGTATATATTTTCTTTTTTATTTTATCATTAATGAGCATGTCTGATTTCCATCCCTAGCGTGTTCTAATATTGTTCGTTATCATCGGTTCGTAACGTCAGTAAATCGTTGCCCATATTTTCTCACGTGTGCCGTCTATACTTGAAGTAAGTCATTACAAGTATACCCAATATACTTGATATGCATATAATATAGTACCAGATAGCACCAGAAACCCTAAAAAATTCACCTTTTCCGTCTGCCCGTACTGTCGTGTTTTATTGTATTATATAAACACTAATGCAAATTCTTATGGAAAAATAATACCCAGTTTTTGACTTTTCATAAAATGATCATTCAATGAAATTAAAAGCTTGACTTTTTCCTTAAATTTTCCTAAATTTTATAACTAAATATAATAATATTGAATATTATGTTACTGGAGGTAAAATAACACGACTTTATATAAAATTGTGGATCAGTTATTCATGTCTTACATCAGTTATTCATGCCTTACCGATAAACTTCCAATAAAAAAAATGGAAAAGGAAATGGCCATTGTCTGTCAAGCCTTAGGGTTAAATAATTCTGGTAATAAACTTCGGATGAAAGTCTTTCTTACCAAAAAGGTTTTTGGCTCTTCTGAAGGTTGCATTGATCCATAATATCCAGGAGGCAATTTTATAAATTGTGCGATAAATCTCGCTAATTCATGAATATATTGTAAGTATAGAGAGAAAGTCTGTAATATTATAATTATTTAGGCCAGTATGTGAAATTTCATAAAAAAATTGGTATACATTCTCAGAAGTCACTATAAAATTGACCGCGTTTTTATTCTTGACGAAAAATTTACTTCTTAACATTAAGAAGAATAAGACCCTTTGCCGCTTCGTTGTAGTAAAGGATGCTTGATGATAGAACAATGTATATATCACAACAGAACACGCTTATTTAACAATATTAAATTAGATTATAAAGAGAACGAATAACAATTTGCTTTGTACTACTTATATTCTATTTTTATTTTATATAACACTGGAAATGACTTTTCGGTTAAACAGAGGAGATGGTGATGGATAATTAATTGCTTTAACGCCGAGAAGCTTTATTAAGGGTCAAGAAGCAATTATTTAGGATGAAACGAACGATTTTACGTTCTAACCAAGAGTTTATTGCTCTGAGAGTTATATTATTTACTTACATTTTATTTATGGAAAACTTGAACTATTTCAGCAACTGTTCGGTAAACATCGAATATCTTTACGGTTTTCAGTTTAAGTGAAATAAAAAAGGATTACGATTTGAATAAATCTCCAGGATGAAGATATTAATTCCATTTTTGTATTTTTAAACCATATTTTTGATATATTGATACATTCTTAATAACATAAAACTTGCATAAGATTTATGTAAAAATGTTACATAAAATTAAGATTCAGTTTGAAACACGACAGGTTAACAACATGGAAGATAATGGGATAATGTGTGCAAATGTAAGATATGTGCGTACATTGTATATGCGAGACGACACGCATTTATGCACGAGAGCGTTTGTGTACATACACATTTACTCTCTCATTTTACCCGTTACTAAAATTATCTTCTTGTTTTATGCTTTACTTACACAAAATAAAAAAAAATATTTATAAAATAAATTATTATTAAAAACATAAGTTCGTATTTTATTAGAAATACAAAACTTATTTAATGAATATTAGTTAATATACAGAACATCACGATTAGAGTTAAAAATCAATTTAAGTATCTGTGCAAAATATTAACCATCAGTTTCTTTATAATTTAATCACCTTATAATTTTCGAACACCAAAAATTAATCATATTCTCATTTAATAATTATTCAGGCAAAGAAAAACACAATCAAGGGAGTAAAAAAAAGGTAAAATATTATGAGTAGTATAAATTTTTCAGACGACATTTGCAAACGTTTTAAATAAACCTTCTATGATGTGTTCCGTGATCTTTATCGCAACTGAAACTGAAATACCTTTTCGTGAAATATACTAATGCAGATGGAATTAAATGGAATGAGTATATTCAGTCGATGTTCAATTTTTTTTCCGTTTTCTATCGAAAGAAATTAAATATACCGCAACAAAAATGTTTTTTCTCATTCTGTGCTTTTCTAATTATACTCAAAGTATTAAGTAAACATTTTAATTGCGGTTTGTGTATGAATTTCTCTGTTTACACGTCTACGCGCGCGGATGAATAGGAATATAATAACATCAATATAAAATTATTATTATGAATTTATAATATTGATAAAAATATATGCAAGATTAATTAGAAATATTGAGTTGGCAATTTATTTATAATGTGTAAATCATCTCGTATAGCATTTTGGATATATATTTAAAACGAAAAAAAGCTAGCATAATGAGATCCGGAGTGACCGCTTTGGATGCGATCTCTATCAGTTTATCTTGAATAGACACGTCCCCAGATAAATACGTTCGCTGTGTTTTAGCATCCCAAGAAGTCTGATTAAACCTCCAGTAGTTGATTATATATAACTTTGACAACTGAGTCATTTTTTTGCAAGATGGACCTATAGAAATCAATATCCTTGAAGGCTGCTTGCAAGGCACGGTCCTTGGTTTAATTACGTGAAATGTAAGTCAATGGAATCCTCAAAATACCTGTTCAGGGCCGCCGGATTATGCTTTATGAGAACGACCTATAAATTTTGGTCGGATGAGCGAACCGAAAAGAGATAGAGAACCGGGCGATGGACTATTGACTAGAGCAATAAGAATAAGCTTTGCTCACCGAAAAGTCCGAGGATCTCCTCTTCAAGGAGAGACTGAGGAGGGAAACGACTATTGTGATGGACGGGTCTAGGATCAGTGTGCGGCACTGGATCGCACACATGGCTCCCTCGATTTTTGACGGAGTTTTAAAGGCATGACACGTCGGGGAGGGGGCAAGGGGTGCTTTCCACTCCATGGCTAGGCTTGTCAGGGCCGACTGAATGCTGAATATCTTAACCCCCAAACTAATAAATATGGCATTATACCTAGATATATTGGCCTATGTGTCGTCAATGTAGGTTTCACGGTGCGTTGGATTCTAGCAAATTAAATGTTTGTGCTTAGGTCGCGGCACGCGCAGCTTTTGGCTCTAATCAAAATTTATCTGAATTTTTCAAAGGATATGTTGCCAGTTTTAGCATTTTTTTGGCCTATCAACCTCGTGACAAAACGGGCAGTCAATTTTACTTTGGCTTAACGTAGGCTTTCAATGAAGGTCTTTGAGCTTCAGTCTCAGAGCCTTTCAGTTAGAAAGATATTTATTCTTAAAAGGAGATACGGGACATTATAGGGGAGTTTTCGAAGGCACCTTGTTTTGTATGTGTCCCTGGAGGCATCCTAAGACAACGTGGATGGAACGTAGGACTAGTGTAATGCGGTACAGATATAGTCTAGTATGTATGTGTACGACTTTCCTACGTTTCTAGCGGGGTAGAAAAATCACACACAATAGGTAACATGTTTCTTAAACAACGTAAATACTGTAAGAGCTTCTAATATCATAATAATTTTTAAATAATTTTCTTTTACATAACTCAAATTGCTTGAGAGGTATGACATATTACCTACATTAGAGATACAAGAACACCTTTTAGAGCTAATCACTTTGTTAGATTTAGGAAATATAATTGAAAAAGTCTTATGATTTTAACTTTATCCTACCGTCTTTAAAATACATGTGTAATATTGCAAGCAGTTCACATTGATATTACAATATTTCAAGACTCACACTTGCTGTCTTCAAAATATAATTATGTAAAAATATAAAATAATACAAGAATGAGAATAAAAGTATATTCAAAAGTACTTATAATTAGTATAAGACAAACAAAAGTAAATAAAAGTTAACGAACAAACCATTTAAAGTTAAATTGCCCCCCCCCCCATAATTTCTAAAATAATAATTTTGAGCATTCATTTGTTGTTATATGTGAATTATCATGCTTTATTGGCAATTTGGCAAGTGACCAATTTGCAAGTTTCTGCTTTAAACTGTCTAAGAAAGCAGCTGTGAAAAACGGATAAACGAACGGATATTTGAGGGATCTTTTGAGGTTTCCTTTTTCCCATTCGTTATACTGAACCCTAAATATGAATTTTTCTGAACCTGAAATTCAAAAATCATTTTTGAAGATGACACCGGGGAAATATTAAATTAAATTTACCATGTTTTCACGTAAAAAATAAAACTTAGTTTTAAAGTTTTTAACTTACAAAAACAAAGAAATTTATCATTTTCAAAAAATAAATTTACTTTTTTCTTTGAAACATAATTACATATTAATATAAACTTCTTTAAAACAAATTTGATAGATTCAATTCCTAATGATTTATGGTGTGCATGGAGACAAGTTGTGCAAAAAATTAATTGAAAAAATTAAATAATTTTGGTTTTAAAATTATCACTTTGTTTTACATTAATTAAAGTGGGGCGATTTTCGAATTTCCTCCAATAGAAGAAAATAACTATTACTGATAAAAGCACTATAGCACTTAACATAATAAACGTTTTGATAATTTATAGACTGAGAAAACAAGAATAATGTATTTTATGTTTATAAAAATAAAGCTGAAATCAATTTGGCTCTGCTCCAGAAATTAGAAGGAATGATGAATTTAAACGTACACGACGAAAATAAAACCTAAATAACAGAGTAAGTGAAGGTGAGAATAATAACAAAGTGAAAACAACTCTTTATATGAGAAGTTAAAAAAACATTTACACAACGAAATAAAAAGAAAGAAGATTTATGCGAATTTCTCACTACTTAGGTTAATTTTGAATATTTGAAACGATGCAATACGTAATAAAACTGTAAATAGGTGTAAATCATCTTGACACCAGTATTTATCAATATAATATTTAATTTATTATAAAATGTACGAATAAGAAAAGTATCTAACACAATATGAAAATTTTCAACATTATAATATTTTCGTTCAAACCTGTAATTTCGATACTTAGTTTAGCAATGACAAAAAATCCGTGAGCCACATTTCCATCATTTAGATTTCCATTACCAAGTTTTGGTTTATCTACAATAAGGCCCATCCTGGCTTCAAACTCTTGCGATTATATTTATGAACGTTGCTTCATATTCTGCTCCTTCTCATCTAGATAGTAGCTACTCGTAATTTACAGCAGACGTTCAAAACGACAGATTCAAGCATGGAAAGTAGACAAACAAAATTTGCAGATCTTCATTACTTGATATTTACAATTGTGTACCAATTAAAAAGGCACATTGAAAAGATTGGACTTATTGAAAATAAAATGAAAAAGACGAGTACCTACTTTTTTCTTCCTTGACGTACTTGAGCCGTTCTTCGAAAAACTAAGGTTTTGCCACAGTATATACTCGTTCTAAAAAAAGCCAATAGTCAAAAATTTATATGAAAATAGGAATCATTGCATATTAAGCGCTAGGATTTTTTAAATTTCACATATAGTATAGGGTATCATTTGAAGGAGTATAATTATTTAACAATATTTTTTTTCATAACTTTAAATAATTTATCTTCAGGGATGGAAAAAATGCCAAAAAAAAAAATATGTATATATATATATATATATATATATATATATATATATATATATATATATATATATATTTATATATATATTAGGTTGGCTTATAAATCCGCCAATTCTGAACAAAAACTTTTCGACTTTTTAAATGCAGTCGCGGTGAGGGAAGTAGTAAGGTGAGTGAAGTGGCATACTCCATCCAAATGAAACTTTTTCACGTCTTACTTTTGCGACATAGGGTCGGGCATTATCAGGTATAAAATAAACTTTGCTTTGATTTGAAGGAAATTTAGCTCAATTGTTCACAATAAATCTCAGCTGTACTGTTAGCTTGAAAGAGTTCCTAAGGAATCTTTCTTTGAAAGAGTTCCTAAGTTTCTAAGGAATAACTCTGTTTATCAAACCTATATTTTGGTTAGTCAAACTTTTATTTTGGTCTAGGTACATCTTTTTCCCTAAGTATATCTTTTTCTTAGCCGCTGGCGTTTACATTAAAAAATAATATAAACCACCCAACCAATAATATAAACCAAATACTCTAGCCTTCGTTGGTACGGTGGGAACTAAGTAGTCCCAAGCACACATGAGCTGTCGTCTGAAGTTCAAAAGATGTTAGCTCATGTGGGGTCTAAACCGAATATTTCCACTTCTTTCTCAAAGCTGGAAGTTGTTTTTTCATTGCAGCATAAATGCATGAAAATAGCTCTGTCAAACAACGCGAACCTAACCTGGGATCTGTTTCAATAAGGCTTTCCAATTTTTCTAAATCAATTGTAGGAGGTCACTTTGAATCAGGTTAATCGGACAAGTCAAAATTCCATTTGATCTTTGGAATCAGTGGTTGGTGTACCGTAAGACGGCATAACTTCACCCATCGTTGTGTATATATTGCGTGATGTTTCACTCACCTTACTACTTCCCTCACCGCGACTGCATTTAAAAAGTCGAAAAGTTTTTGTTCAGAATTGGCGGATATATAAGCCAACCTAATATATATAAATATATATATATATATATATATATATATATATATATATATATATATATATATATTTATATATATATAGTTGTATATGTATTCGTATGTATGTAACATATGTTCTGGCCCAAATTACTCAAATTGTTAAACATGATTTGTGCTACTTATTTCCGAGACACTATTATTGGACGTCCCATTACGAAGTCGTACAGATATTTATTAAAAAGAGTTGAAAATCACAAACATGTTATGGTTAGCAAGAATATATTCAAATGACATGACTATTTTTATTTTATTGAATGGATGTATTCTCAATGAAATTATTCAGTATAAGTGAAGCTAAAATTCAAGGGTTCTGTACACACTTCAGTACATACAAACATACGATATATAGTATTTTTATTAACCGTTTCATTATTACTAATAAAATTTCTTTCCGTGTAGCCTAGTATACGTTTTATAGGTACCTTTCATAAGAGTACAAATATCGTGAATTTCTGTAAAGTTATGAAATTTACAGGCAACGTTACAATTTTCCTAAAAATGTTAGGTTTATTTTTAGTGACTCTTTTTGGTGATTTTCACTTTACCAGCTCAGGAAGGAAGAAATATTTACTTTTGAATGATAACTGTTAAGATGCTAGTAAATATATTTCATGACTTTGCCAAATTTAAAGAACTTTTCGTCCAATAAGAAAACAACGGACAGAAAGGCACGCTAGTGATTTTACTAAAAGTTTTTTTTTTCTTTTAATATAGAAAATCCTTAAAATACCAATGTATTTTTGAACACATAATCTAGGTAAAATGACAAGACAGGTACATATATATATATATATATATATATATATATATATATATATATATATATATGTATATATATATATATATGTGTATATACATATATATATATATATATATATAATTATAATGAAAATAATAAAGTTATTACTAGTTATAATGCATTAAAAAATATAAAATTTGAAGGGAGTTCCAATTAAGGCTTAGGTTATAGATAATAAGATAAGATGTATAATAAGTACGGAAGAACGTACTTACAATTTGTAATGTGACGATATTTGGGATATGAGCCATTAAATGCTGACGAAAACCTACGTATGAAAGAACTTATTAAGACTTATTAAAAAGGAACTTATTAAGAAGGGTTAACTTCGAGAAGAATTCATACCGTACCGGTATTTCGGATAAACTTACGTGTAATGTGAAGTTGTATTTTTGCAACAAATTTTGCAAAGTTTTTGGATATTTTTAATCACAATTGCGGATATTTTTAATCACAACTTTTGTTATACAGAAAATTAAAAACTTTTTTTTTTCAAGAAATTGATAAAATGTTTTAACCCCTAATTACTTTTATTGTTTTTCAGGAGTATTTAATAATAATTTCCATGAAAAAAAATTATATGAAAATTCAAACATTGGTAATTTCCTCGTAATTCTGTGGTTAAGTGTGAATGCCTTTTTTTTTAAAGTTGAAGGCAGTTAGATTTTTATAATTATAATTTTTGCATTACGTGTGTCATTTTCAAAAAGATTTGTCAGCTCTCAATAGTAAATCTTTTTCAACACAAACAGCCAAATTCGTATGACATATATTATGAAATTGTAAAAAGTAAATTTTTTATTTTCTTTTTTCGAAAACCGTATTAGTTATCGTTACATATCTCCATTAATTCAAACGAGTTATTATCCAACTCTACTTAGCTATTAAAAATTAATAAAAAAATTGTCAATTAGACTTCATTTATAGTCCTGACATCAAAAAGATTGACCCAGAGTAGAGATTTTCTTAAATTTTAAAATTGTCCATATCTAGAAAATAATGGTAAGGTAAAATTTTGTCAGTATTTTTCGATTGGTTCATGACCTACGGGACAGCCTATATATATATATATATTACACACAAACAAATTATATATATATATATATATATATATACAACATGTAAAGTAAGGAAACTTTGGGACTTTAATCTGCAATAGTACAATATGTGTAAATTGCATTACACCTATTTTTTTTTAAATCATGCCACTTTTTTTACATATAAAATTAGTCATAAATCATTAACATAAAAATGCATCAACCTATAACTTTATATTTTGATAAAATTAAGAAATGTGGCAATATTTAAATTCTTAGCAAACGACGGTGAATTTGATTTTTCTAACTATCCCTTTCATTTGTATAGTTTTACCATAAAAAGGATAAAAAAAGAAAAGGAGACCAACTTTTTATTTCGTTAAAATTATTGAGACAAAGTTACTGCCACTTAAAAATCTTAAACATCCATTCACTATTCCCTAAAATATTAGCTAAAATATAATATATATATAAGCTATAAAAAATATTATTATCGCTTTTTAAAATAAATGTGTCGGAATAATTATTAATACGCTATTTTTTAATTTGTCGTGTAGATAAATTATTATTTTTTTATTATTAATAAAACAATATTAACTTTAATTGCTTATGTAAAATTCAATCTTCATGGATTATTTATTATTTAATATGGCAACCCTTACACATGTCTTCTGATTAGAATATTTTTCAAGGTTTAGTTTGACATAACAGTTGATTAGTTTAATGCAATTTTATTCTGTTAAATGATTTGTTATTTATGATATCGAGTGAGTGAAATTACGAATAAGTCGTTTTTTAATGCTGGTGGAACATGATATTAGAATGCCAAATGTCATTATAATAGCCTTAATAATGTATGTTATCAGACAACCACGTCTTGTTACGATCAATACAATACAGGAGAATAACCCATCATTTCAGTGATATCAGGTGTTACTTCTCCATATATATCGATAAACATGGAACAAAATGTGCTGACTCATTTTAGAATGAAGCAAAATTTTAATACCAGACGCATAACGTAGATAATTTAAGTCACAATTATTGTCATCGGTAGCAAAAGTACGGGGAAAGCACGTAACACGGAAACGGAACATAAAATTTAGATATGTGTAAATACGAAATACATTCTAAAACAAAGTTGTTTGTATTTTAATTACTATGTACGATTGTTTTCAAAACTAGCTCTTCTGAAATAGATAAGTGACATTTCCATCTGTCACTTGACAGTATGCAAAGTTTGCAATAGGCGTATACGTTGCCAAACATATATTAGTGTAAAGATTATAGGGTGTTAATTTAAATTTAATCTTAATTATGGTCTCATACAAAATTCAAACTTTAATTATTTTATAAACTAGGCGACTAGTTTACAAAAATAACATTGTCGGATTACATATGATTAATGGAAATGACAAAGTTTCCTTTATATACATAATATATATATATATATATATATGCACACACATAACTGAATGTGTAAGTATATGCAGCAGTGACGTAATTGTTTGGATAAAGTTCGGGAGGATTCTTTATTTCATCTCTATTTTTTCGACCTTACGACCATATGCTAATAAATATTTTATATTAATGTATTATGTAACAATCCTTCAATGATGTTTACTAGTAATAAACATGCCAATAAAATGCTGAAATTATTGCCATGAAAATATTGATATTATTAACATTTTAGAATTTATTTTAAATTTATGACAATTGCCATTAAAGTTTTTGACATTATTCATAATATACAATAACTATTTTTTAAACATAAAATGATTTTAGTGAGATTTCAATAAAAGTTCCCCGGTGTGTCGATCATTTGCAAAATAAATCCTCCTTGAAACCATTTTGAATAATAAATTCTCTTGCTCATGGTTTTTACGCTCCTATTCTATGATACTTTCTGCTATTCGTCCAGAACTTTATTTAGTTTTTCCTTTCATATATTCAGGTCCGATATAGTAAAGTAACAATTTATTATCGATAAAATTGATAGTTACTGAATGAGTTCCTCCCACACAAATCCAACTCAGCAACAAACCATTCAAACGTTTTATCCTTGCTAACTTAATCTGGCAGCACAAAATATGTAAATAGTTTGTCGTTTTTTCTTGATGTTCTGTTATTTCCAGTTTTACGAACAGAATAACGAAAACAATAAATTTTGTCATGAAGGCCATTTGCTGGGAAAAAGCAATCGACTTTTTGCGAATGTGACGAATATGGATGTTTTATATAGTCATGTTTGTATTTCATTAGGACAAAATCTTCAACGCTTTCGTTTTATTTTATTTCTTATACAACTCATGCAGGGAATTATGTCCTACGCGTATCTGGCCAATAGCTTTCTAAAAGTAAATCAATAACTTGCTTAATTCCGTACAACGAAACTAAAATTCGATATTTAAAACCAAATCACATAATGTCATCAATTTTCGAAGTACTTGCAAAGCAAAAGACATTTTTGTAATATCTTAAACTAGATCGCTATTTCGGTTTTAAAACATCGTAAATAATTGAAAAATTAAAGAACGTATCATTATTTTATTAAGGCACGTGATTTATTTAAGAGCTTTGTTATTATCTTTGTGCTTAAAGAAATTATGTACAACAATTTTAAATATGTCTGTCATTATTCATAAACAAATGAAGAAATAGAAAAATCTTTAAAAATTCGTAAACCACTTTCCACAAATATTATATCCAATGTGGCAACGTAATTTAATTATTGCTAATTTCAATTCTAGCACGATTTTAGGCATCTGCTTGTTTTAAATATTCGCGATTCGTGCGTCGACAGGGCTATTTCTTGTTATGTAAGCGGATATTCGCATCTGTTTTTCGCTTCTTTTTTTATATTATGAACACTCTTATTTAATTGAATGTAAATATTTCGATATTTGATTACATTGTTTTATGTGAAACTTGATAAGAAATAGCGTTTTCCTAATACGAATAGAACAGGACTACTTTTATATTACACAATTACTGCACGTAACATGATTAAAGGTCATATATATCACAATTAAGTAGCTAAAATTATTTTTCAGTTCAGCTTAAATTACTCCCATTTTAACGTGGTGTTCCTTTTAATAGCAACTACATTAACATTAAATAATAATACGGCTGGATAAATTAGTGGAGAACGGTCAAACAACAAAATTATGTCCAGATCACTTCAATTATCTAGGCGGTCGATTGTGGCACACGTGTTGTGCACAAGCTTGCTGCAGTCGAGTTTTTGGGCGATTAAAATATTTTTCACTTCTTTTTTTATCAAAAATTAATATATAAAATGTGGCAGTAGGTTTTAATTTCTAAACATATCACGATTAGATAAATATATTTTTAAATATATTACGAAATTGCAAGTTTATTCAAAATTGCTCGCATGAAAAAGACAACTTTTAAAAAAAAAAAGATTATTTTTTTCTTCTCATTTAAATAAAATATTTATATCCCAGAGCTATAAATAAAAACGCCAACAAATACGTAAACGATAGGTTGTAATATCATATAAAATTAAAAATAAAATCATTATTATATAAAAATGATTTCACAAAATGAATTCGGCGGAACTGGGCGTAACACCACTGATTGTAAATGGAACTTAACAGTTTCTTGCAAATATTGTTCGTCTTGTTGGGCTGACTTTTTGTTGTCATAATAGATATTGAGACGTATCAGTAAACTTCTTTCGTCACATTACCTTTGGAAGAAACCACACTTTTCGAACGTTACTCCCATTTTAATATATTTCTTTCAATTACCCGTTCCAAAGTAAATCTAAAACGCCAACTTGACGAAGTACGTTTATTTATCTATCGTAAATTCTATTACAAACTATTCTGAGTTGAATACAAAGAATCGATTACATATTTATGAGATAGAAAATCGGTTTATGCGTTATAATTAAAGAGTTACACAAAATAAAAGATACCCAAAAAGATATAGCGTTGATATTAATAAAGGATCGATGGTATGTTTTGCAGAAGAATTTCACACAATTAATAAATTTGTTAAAAACTCTTCATGAAGCGACGAGTAACTTCAAATAATGACATGGTGACATAACGGAACACAATTTAATTTTTGCAAGGTTAAATCAACATCCAAACATTACGATATATTTTTTTTTTGGAACAATATTAAATTACATTATAATTTTCCAGGAAAAACCGCGATGGAATATTATAAATACTTTATTATCTCAAGATATACTGCGTGAAGTGCACAAGAGTACGAAACATGGTATTACCAAATATTTAATATATTTGGCGTTAATTTTGTAAAAATTCATTATTCACAATTAAATGAAACTACGTGATGTAGTATTATTTCTACGTTCTTTAAGTCCTTCGCCACGACCTAGGTTTCTTTGTATTGCAACATCTTTAGGTGGGCTATTAGGAAAGATTGTGCTATTTCTAATAGCCCACCTAAATATGTTGACGAATTTGACTGAACGAAACCTAGGTCGTTGTAAAGAACTTAAAGAAAGTAGAAATAATACTACATCACGTAGTTTCATTGAATAGTATTACCAATTAAAATTTATATTTCTATACCAATTCAACGCCCCGGGCGTATTAATCTCATGTATTAAACGATACAGCAATCTCTCCTCCATCTTTGAGGTTCACAAAATTGATATAAATGGGATTTTCTATTTTCTTATTTTAATTCGTAATTAAACCTTATATAAAATTAATTCTATCTTAACAATGTAGTCACAAGTTTTAGTCTACATATAAAAGCTAGTTTTCATAATTATGTTGGTACCCACAGTATTCGGTATCAAACTTAGTATCGTAAATTATGCAAGTGTTATTAATTAAGAATAATTATCTTTTTAACATGCGTTCGTTGGAATCACTGGTATGTAACTATGTATCCAAAATAAATCTAAGATTATGGCACACTTCCAATCATTATATAAATTCGAAATATTGCAAACTAGTGCAATTCTCATGAGTTATACAATAATATTATTCGATAGAGTTATTATGGTTAAAGATCTGACTTGGTAAAACCTTAGAATTTGGGTTAATAAAACTTATGCCTATCAACTTCCAGTAAACTCGTCCATCAACAATAAACTCGTCGAGTTTGACCTCGTTTGATTTGTCTCAGCGAATCCTGGTAACAGGTGAGTTTATTGACAGAAGAGGGAAGTAGTCATAGAAATTTCTTAAATTCAAAGAATTTTGGTTCATTTGATTCGCCTCAATGGGTACTTTTGTCACATAAGCTTGATAGCTTTGTGACAACTATAAATTTTACTTATTTATTGTGCAAGAATCACTTCGTTGAGTAGCCCTTTCTTGAAATTTTGAGAGTAATTGTTTAATTTGAAAGTTATAACATATTCCTTTTATATAATTTTTCTTTTTTTATAATTTAATTCTTCGAAATAACAAAAAAGTGCCAAAGCTATTTGAAACAGAGAATTTTTAGAATCTTTAAAAATAGCAAGATACTTTTTACTTTTCGGTTAATTTTCATTAGTAAACGATGGTATTAACTATTACATTGTTCTATAGCTTTTTGTTAAAAAAAACAACAAAAAACAGACCATTTTTAAATCTTATTAATTTAGTGATTATATGAATTATGAATTTAGTGATAAATATTATTTTTTTTAATTCTACGACGTGATCTAATTTTTTATATCTCGACTATTATGACTTGGTCAAGCCTTAACGTAAATTAAAATACGAATTTGATTTTTGTTCTAAGAATAAATACGACTTCTAAAAACATGCCTATTCATTCTTTAAGCTTACGCATATTAAAAGTATTGCCAATTTTAAATTTATAAAATGTACAGGTACCGCGCTAAGCAGAAATTATTCATATTTAAAAAAAAACAATAACTTTAAAAAAAAAAACAATAACTTACCACTGAGTTAAAATTTAATTAAGACGCCAACAAAACCTTCATCATGCCCGATAACTTAGTCATGGTTTTATATTCATTTATTACATTTAATGAGTATTTTTTTCGCCTTAATATTTTGAAACGGGTTAGGTTTTTTTAAGTTTGACATAGACAGTATTTTTAATAGGCAAGACTTATTCTAAGAACAGAAATAATTTAATGTATCACAGTACGAAAGTCGACTATATTATGGGTGTATAATACGATGCGGTCCGTGACAAATGTAATGAAGATAATGCCGGCTTTAAATGAAAATCCGGTATCAAAGTTGGTATCGATCCGAACAAAACCGTGAAGAAAAGAGAGAATATCAAATAATGTATATGAGTGAGTACGTCAATATTTTTATTTGATATACCAATATTTTTTATAACACTGTTATTATAAAACGAAGCATAGGTTTATGTATTGTGTTTAAGTAAAATTAATGTATAAATCACCGTACCATATAATAAATCACCTGCGATTTCCGGCCTGTTTCCTTCCATTATAGCCCTCAAATTGTATTTTGATGAAATACGGGTTTAAAATAAACCTGTATAATACTTGTAGTCAGTATTCAGTAATGGAAGCTACTATATAAATACTTGCATGAGAGTGACGAATATTATCTTGTATCAAATATGAATACAACGCATGTTTCAAAGTAACGTTAGGAACTATAATAGTATTGTTTATACATACATGCATGTTGATTAAATATTAAGCAATGAAGTTATCTGTTCCCTACTTATTTAATGACAGAAACTTTACGATTATTGTGATAACTAGGTACATTCGTAAATAAAGAATAGCAATAGTAATTTTTTTCACCTGAATCATAGACATGAAACAGGAATTGGTAAATTAATATAATTAATATTTATTGAAAGTTTTTATTTTTGTATTATCGATGTTCTGCTGATATTAAATTCAGAGACGTCAGTCATACAAAAATACATAACACATGAAGTGAATCTTTTACCGAATCAACAACAAAAGGCAATAATTTTGATTTATGTTCAGCAAATACGAGAAATTGTTAAATATTTTAGATCTAACCTGATTCAGACTAGTTTATTGAAGCGAGATAAATCAGAAGTTCTCTCTAGTTAATTTTAGATGAAAATTTTTGTTAGTATTTTGCATATTATGTGTTTAAATAGCGCATTAAACTGGCTTCTATTGTGTATAAAATTTTCTATTGATGATAAATACTAAAATCTATTGACAATAATTACTAAAATCTATTGATGATAAATACTAAAGCTCTGCTTAATAAATCCGCTCTAGAAATACGGAGTATTAAACTGTTTCTTAATATTTCAAAGCCATTAGAATATGTCATTAATGAGCTATTAGATGAGCATTATGTAATTTTAAACAAAACTACACCAATGGTGAACTGTTCAAACGTACAAATTGATAATTTAAACTTTCTTAATGACTGGTGGCAGCACTTTAGCAGAAACAATTAAAATTTAATTTATCATGCAATGCCGCTTTACACAGATTGAAAGTAATAATTTGATAACAATATTCATCTTGCTTGATACAAGAAATAAAAAAAGTTAATTTCCAATACTCTAAAATCTGTACTAAGGCAATATCTATCAAAAACATTAAGTCTCACCTCTAGCCCTGAAGCTAGCGGCAAAATACATAAATTGCCTATTAAAATAGCATATGGTTTTTTAAGTAATTAAAAATGTTAGCAAACCAATCCGAAAAAATGAAGTTGGGTTTCCTTTATAGCCTGATTTTGTGAATCAGAAGAATGAAACGTGACTGTGTCATTATTGTTCACTAACCTATTTAAGTAAAGAGAAAGTTTAAATAAAAATATTGTATAGTTATATGATTGTTTTAACGTTGTGCGCTTAAAATATTTCATGTAAATTGCAATAAAATATTATTACAGTGACCTAATATATAGTTTAGTGTTAGAGGAATATTGAATGGTTATAAGTCGATAATGAAGGAACAAATATGTTTAGACATGGAAAGAAGAGATTAAATGGAAATTTATGCAATGAAAAATTAAGGAAGATTGTATGTAATATATTTGACCCGATACCGTGTACCTAGGATTATGATATTTCCTATTGTAATATACATTCGCTGTTGCATTCTATTATTGTCACTTGCTTCGTTCTAATTAAAAGACAAGATAGCAATTAAAAGGGGCTATATAATCAAAAATATAACATCGATGAAATCTAAGAAGGAATAAAACAAATACTGCAGAAAATAACATTAGTAACATCCATTCATAACATGAAAGTTCTGCAGAAATATAAATATCTTCACTATGTGGCAAAAGTTTAGCTAAAAAAACGTTAAATACAATCAAGTCACAATATTATAAAGACGTAATGAAGACTGTATGTAGGAACATTGGTTTTTATTTTAGCTTACCGGACGTTATCTATATTCTCACGAAACTGTTGTCTGCAAGCGTTGCTAAATAAAATATTTTGATGTAATTAAAAAAATATCGTACAAGCTATTTCTATTTACTCCTGACTATACATTTCAAACTGGATAATACCGCAATTTTTAAAACAATTCCAATAATATCATTCCATATCGTCTATCTTTTTCCGGCCCGTGGAAATAATTTATGAGAATTTGCCCATATCTTATCGTAAGATGTATTTTAAAACAGAGCACTTAAGATTGCTTTGAAATAAGAGAAGCAAAAACTTCAAGTGCGGTGCGACAGGCTTTAACGTGACCCGAGTATAAATTTTATAACACTCTTCCATATTTGGTTTCTATTATTCCTGACGGATATACCCATTTTCTTTGTATGGATATTGTGGAAGGGATAGTGAAAAAATAGTACTTGAACATTGTAATTTTTAGCAAAATACGACACCAAAATATTATGTTACCACTGATAAAAGATTTAAAACATAAAAGTTTACATAATATTTTTCATTGTAAAAAACTTTAAATATCTGAAAACTTTCGTAACTTATGTAAAAAAAAACGTTGTCTCTTTATTTCCAAAGTGCATTTGTAGTTTCACATTTTAGTGTCGTCATTTTAGTGGCGTCATGTTTGTTTTTTTTGCGGATGTTTGTGTCTTGTTTGTATTCAGTTTTAATGATTTATCTGTCAGTTCACCATTCACAGGCACCTGACTTAGGATGTACTTTGGAGAAAGAGTCTGCACTTCTTTATTTAATTTTTTTTTTGAGATTTCTACATATGCTTTGATTTAATTTTCTAAGCATTTTTTCCTAAAACAACAACGATACAAATAAAATGTAAATATACGCCAATACATTTAAAAGAAAATGAATTATTAATATTTTTTTAGAATTATTGATTATTTAAATTGATGTACTACTAAAAATGCACCATCTGAGGTTATGCATGTGGGGGCTTCATAAGCTATGGAGGCTGTAATCCTGCCATATCGTGGCTCAAACCATAGTGGAATGACGTGTAGTTTTTGTCGCCTTAAAATCAAAATACATTGCCATTCAATAATATTGAACTAAAATTTTATAAAAGTATCCATACAAAAACGATCATATTTCCTCTTATATTTTCAAATCAGACAAGGAAATGAGATTTCAGTATTTTTTGTTATATCCATAAATTTGTGCATTATGAGTGTTTTTTTATTTCTACGCCCGTTTTCAAAATTATGTAAAAAACTTTTTATCTTCTGCAATACTTAAAAAATCTTATTAATTTATAAAATGTTTGATTTCAAACAATTTAATATTAAACAGTTAATTTAATAACTGTAGACTTTAGAAAGCGTTGTTTTTATCCTGTAATTTTTTACTAAAGTAGTATCAGGTTCTTTACTTTTCTTAAAGAGTTAGACAAAAATAACCGCTGTATGCGGCTATTTTTGTCTAAACCTAATTTGCAGCACAATGATGACTGATAATACTTTTCTGATTTTTTTTACTTTTATTACGAGCCAATATGCACAAATAATGCATAATTTTTACTTTATGGTCGGGTGTAACTATGCATTTTGCAGTACATTTCATAGACTTACGTTCCACTTGAACATTGACTTCGATAACCGCAAAGAATCAACACTCTCTTACTGATTAATTAATTATACCTCTCATAGACTTTTGATTAATCATAGACTTTTAAACGTTTCGATGGCAGTATGCATACTCTGATTTTCTACGTATTAGTCACTCTCAGATTGAGCGCTTTACTTTTCTTAAACTCTCAGTATCTATCATTACATTGCACATATAGGAATGTATATTAACGACAACTACTATTAAATTAAGAAAATGGGTAGATGGTTCTATAATTTGGGAGAAAAATTCTTAAACCAACGCATCTATCAAATTTCACGTAACTGTCTGTTCCATACTTTATGCACCCGTAAATATTTATTTTCAATTTTTAGAACGTTGCCTTTATGAATTAAAATTCTTTAACATATATATATATATATATATATATATATATGTATATATATATATATATATATATATATATATATATATATATATATATATATATATTCTTACTACTTGTAGATATGAACCTCTATGAATTTTCTTTCTTCTGAGTTTTGTTATGGATATATGAAACAATTTAGCTTTTCTACATAACTTAAAATTTTCTGAAACTTCATATTGTAATCCTTAATTTAAAAAGAAAAAAAATTAAATGTTCATTTCATTCAAACTCACACAAGTATTTTTTTTGCTAAAAGCTTTTTTTTATATTTGGTTTCCTTATTTGTTTTATTTACTGAAAAAAAAATGAAGCTTAACCCAAAGAGTTTGAATATATTTTGAAAATTGCGTAAAATGCCCTCATTTCATTTCCTTTATTATATTTTGTTATTCTTAAATATGAAGTTAATTTCTCTGTACAATATTTAAACATCGTTTCCCAAATTTTAATTATATTGAAGCCAATTTTTTGCATAAGAAATATACACACACATATATATATATATATATATATATATATATATATATATATATATATATGTGTGTGTGTGTGTGTGTGTGTGTGTATTTCCCAATCTTTTATAAATATATATATATATATATGTATACATATATTTCCACGGGGATTGACATCCCCGTGGAACGTGTAAATGATGAGAAAGCTATCTTCATAAAGTTTAGTCGTGATGATTCGTATTAAATTTGAAATTTAGTTAAAACTAATCACAAGGTACATGCCTTAATGATCTTATTTCATAGATTAACAATCTAAATACTCTTAATTATTTCATAGATTATTTATCGGTGGAATAAAAATTATTGTATTTTATATAATTAATTTCACACCTTAAAATTTGTTATTTGCAAATTCGTATGCTTTGTATTTCAAGTTAATTCTTCATATATTAAGACAATATAATATTTTTGCATGATGTATCATTAACAACTTCTTCTTTAAGTTTGCCTTTACACTTATCAGTACTTAATCAATGGAGTATCTTATAAATTTCAATAAACCAGTAAAGACATTGCTGACTCATTTATCATAAAACTATTAAGTTTTGTCAGATATGGACTTTTTGCGTAGTGATGTAGTATTATTTCTACTTTCTTTAAGTTCTTTACAACGACCTAGGTTTTGTTGTATTACAACATATTCAGGTGAGCTATTAGCAAAGATCTTTGCTAATAGCCCAGCTGAATATATTGTAATACAACGAAACCTATGTCGTGGTAAAGAACTTAAAGAAAGTAGAAATAATACCACATCACGAAGTTTAATTTAATTGTGAATTAGAATCGTAAAAATTTAATGACAAAGTCTCTATTAGATGCTGTCAATACTAATTTAATAACTATAAATCCTCAAGTCTCATGATTGGCAATATTCATGCAGCATCAGGACCAAGAAGTTAGACACAGTCGTTGCTTGAAACTCACGATACTAATTTAAAAAGAGTAAATCCTCATTTCTCACAAGTTGAGCACTTAATAAACTGTCACACCAGGATTGAAGCGTCAAAGGTTGAAGCAGAAATGAGTTGAGCAGAAATGATTGGAAAGTCGGTCTAAAAATTTGAATCAACAATAACAACATACGGAAAGTGAAGCTAAATAAAACTCTTTGATTTATTTTCATTGCAAACCTTTATGAAAACTGGTAAACTTAAACTAACTGTAATTTTTTTAAAATTGATATTTCATAATTTAGTTATTTAATTAAACCCCTATTAATTATTACCTGGTGATCTTAATTCATGATACAAAAAGGATGTTACGCAACAAAAATAATAATATAGACGATTTGTAAAAATATTTTTAATTAAAGTAACATGTAATCCAATATCACAGGCGCATAACAAATATGAAAAGGTAAATCATTCCAAATTACTATTATATTGAATGGGTTATTTTCGTGTTATCAAAACTAAAACACCACATTCCCGCTATCAAGCGCAGTGCCTCATACTTGTGCGTCACTATATAAACATGCGAATAACAAGGTATATTGCAGTAGATAATACGTAAACATTTTTCTTATTTTGTAGTTTAAAACAATTGATACCTTAATTTATACACAAACATTTTTTCTATCAATTTTTATCTCTGTTCATTCCATTCCAGTCTATTCGCTGTTCGAAGTTCGAAATAGAAGGCCCACGCATAGCTAAGCTCCAAATCACGGATTCCTTGACGTAATTTATGTACCATTGCTTAGTGTAAGTTCCAACGCTCGGCTAAGCTTATATATTAACTTCGATACGCATGTACAAGTATAAAGCGTAGCGAGTACTTTTTGTAAATATATAGATATTTTTTTACGGAATGAAGATTGCACGTAAAGTACCTAAAAGTTTTCGTTCATCTCGGTGGTTTAGTATTGAAAGAGCAATATTCGAGATATTCGGGTGTGTGTGTGGGCGTATCGCGGATTTCACGGGTGTTGGGGATTTACAGTTCACTAAGTTGTATGTTTGATGAATTGATCTATCGTAAAGAAATGTTTATTGACATTTTCTGAAAATGGACAATCCGAAGGTAATTCTTTGATTTTCTTTTTATATTATGAATTTAAAAAAAATTATGTAATAAATCGGTATAGTACGTACCTTTGTTTGTCTTTATATACTTTGAAAAATATATGTTACAAGGTCAATACATTTATATATTTTTTGAAAGTATTTTATTATTTTACAGACTTGTTCGCTCATTTATACAAAATGCTTAAATGTAATTATGATTGAGAAATATTAAAAATAACATATACTTTTTTCAAAAAAAAATTTGCATTAAGGGCCCAAATCAAAATCGTCTTATTTATTATTTTTTGCACTATCCTTTGAAAGGAATAGGGTAAAATTCTTGTTCTACCACTTAAAATAGTTGTAGCGTGACAGTAAGATTCAAAATTTATTGTAAAATGTTTTATTGAAAATTGTTTTTTTTTCAATAAATAACAACATTTTAAATTCCCATAATTTTTTATATAAATCATATGATACATTTTTCAAATAAAACTAAGTTTGGTGAACTTACTAATTTTCCTTTAATGTTAATTGCATAATTTTTGGGACCGATATTCAATTGGTAGACTGTAAAAGATTTTACAATGAAAAATCTTTAAAGCACATTCGACGAAAAAAAAAGAAAAAAAAATACAAAAGTAATATAAAAAAAACTATTGACTTGATTTGGGATAGGAAAGACAGAAAGGCCAAGGACGTAAAGGAAAAGGTTTCAGGAGAGGCAGGACTTTTTCACTCAATCTTTGAAAATATTTAGAGACGTGATTTTTCTAAATTCAGGATCCAGGTGATTCCAAATTTTTGCTGCTTGAACAGTGAAGAATTTTTCGTAAGTAGTAGGAGATTCGTATGTTTAGGAATAAGTAGGGTGAGTGAAGGATTATTCGTATGTTTAGGGATAAGTAAGGTGAGTGAACTTTCAGATCGTAGCCCAAGGCTGTGAGCTGACAAATCTTTAAATTTGCCACTAATGTAATTTGTGTTGCTATTAAAAAGAAGTGTAAGTATGTGAAGTTAGCGTCGATTATGGATCTTCAGCCATTTGAGAAGTGACCTATATTCAGAAATATGATCATATTTTCTGAGGCCGAAGATATACCGGATGCATAAATTTTGTGAAAATGAATCGGTCTCCGCTAAAGCTTGTACTGTCCTGAAAGTAACATGGAAGCTGATAGGTTGACGACGGTCAGAATAGTAGACATGATATAAGTTCAATTTTACTGCCAAGGTATATCATTTTTCTTCATAGATTATTATCATGTCGGCTTATTACACATTCTTGAAATTAAAGCGAAGTATATTATCCATACTTATTTAACACCAAACGAATTTCGAACAATAATAATGCGATAAGCTTAATGACCAAAAATAAGTTGAGAAAAACTCTAGTAAGGAACAAATAAAACAATGTTCATAAAAACAAAACTAAAAACCAAAACTAGGTAGTATACGACAAATATATTAAGTATACTAAAATCTGTGAAAATTCATACCAATTACAGTCCCAAATCGCAACCTATAAAATTGTCTTTTTCTTTTATGAACTTATCGACCTTTGGGTCCTATGTGTGTAAATGTTGTTTTTGGTTTCATTTTATCTACATGAAGTAATTCGAAAAACGTACAGAATATATATTTTCATAGTTACCTTAATTCGTTATATTCTTATTTATTTCAGATTATATATTTTAAATGAATATGAATATATTAAGTTCCTTTTAATAGCTCATTTCCTAGGATAACGTTATTTAAATTTCCTACTAGTCTTTTCTTTCTATCTCGTTATGATGCATATAAATTATTTTCCAAGTCTAATTATAGAATTTTTTTCATTACTAACTATTTAACAATACGAACTATCCAGTCTAGTGAGGATCGTTACAGGTAGGGTAGACCGAGATGAATTGAATTACTTAATTGTTGAGGATCAGAAAATCTTACTACAGTGTTATTTATATCATTTTTATTAACAAAATGGTAATCAGTAACTATTTGGCTATGAAACAAACATTTGAAATCTTTAATACATCCTTTCAATTAGAAATTAAATGCTAAAAAAATCAACAATATCCGAATCGCCCCAATTTTTGGGGCGAATCGTATCATATATGTGATGTAACTCTATTTAAAGTTGCTTAGCACAATATCTTTGGAATCATAAAAAAAAATTGAAACAATTAATAACGAGATCAATTTTAATTATTGATACATAAATCACATATATATGGCCCCCTTTATTCCCCCCCCCCTCATGTCTGCACATTTTTCATGGCACCGTTCCTCAAAAACATTGCACTGAATCCAATGCTCTGCTGGTGGGTGAACGAAAAATAAATGCAATACCACTCTCTTTGTTTTTCTTCTTAAAATTGGCTTTGTCCTTAGTCTTTTTCTTATTTTCCGAGATTTTTTTGTCTACCTTTAATTGTTTTTTTGTTTCTTTTTCGTTAAGATTAGTCTCACTTTGAGGTGTTGTTAAATGTAAGAACGGTTTTGTAATTTTACGCATTCTCTTAAACCCTTTTAATAACTTTAAATGTGATGGAAGAATTTCTTTCATTATTTTAGCACCAGTTAACTGGGCTTTGCCAGACTGTTGTGAACTTGAGATTCCACAATTTCCGATTCGTAATCACCAATAAACTTGTAGTCAGGTATATTATTGACGTTTAATGAAAATATTCTAGTCTCTTCAAAACTTTTGTAGCATTTGTAACAGTGGCAATCTAGTTTTAACCCTGTTTGAAAAATCCTCCGAAAACAACCTTAATGATCCATTGATTTGGGAGTGAAAATTTCCATGCTTGTTGGTTATAATAGGATTTGAGTGGTTTAATAAACGATACGTCGAGCGGTTGCAGAGAATGGAATGTGTGTGGAAGAAGAAAAACAAGCTCTTTTTTGAGAGAGCTACACAAGTCTACCACTGCTTATGTAAGACGCGTGCCCATCTAAAATAAGAATTACTTTTCCTCAAGTCTGGCATTGATTAAAATGTTGCAACCACAAATTAAAAGCTTCTTCAGTTACCAATTCCTCCTCTGCCATGACAACTTCAGTACCAGGTGACATGCCTATCAGAAAATCGTCTTGTTTACGTACACATTTAACATACAGAGGTATGTCCTGTCCTTCTGCATTCATACAAGCTAGGACGGTTATATTTTTACCTTGTTCAACACTTGTTACGCGAACAACATATTTTCACCTTTATGTTGGGTTGGCGATTATTAAGAAGCATTTCTGTTTCATTGACATTGTACACATATTCTGGATTCCTCTTAAATTATTCTATCACTGTTCCCAAAGTTTTAAAAAAATCTGCCACTTTTTCCTTATTCATACCATGAACCTTTACTCTCGGCAAACCTTCTGGTTTCCGAATAATTAATTTCTTATTTCTTTTCATAAAAAGGTGGAACCAGTCTTGGCCAGCCATTCCTGAACTCCTATTAAATTTGTGTTCTATATTTTGACGTTTTGCAAATTCAAACGCGTACCTATGAACCTTCTTGGATGTAATTCTGAAGCCACGACTTGCTAAGTGCAATAGCCGGTCCAGTAACCCCTGTTCTGCGTTTTCATTTAGAGCTAGTTATTACTAGACCTTGGCGTGTAATGATATCTCCGGGGATAGAGGCTCTTCTTTTTAAGCTCATGTACAGTACTTCATATATTTCAGCCCCCGACGTAAAGTTAGCTGTTTGGCCAAGACTTTATTTCCAGCGTCTATCATTTTATCCTAAGGCTATCTTCCTGTATCAGTCTATCTTCTTCACGTTTCATCTTAAATAAAATAAGTATGAATCAATATCATAAACCAGGCAATAAATCAGTTCAGAATAACAATTTAGTCATTTTCAAAATTATTATTAATTTTTAATATTTAACAACTAATTGTTTTAATAGTATTGCAATAAATTTTTTCGAAATGTAATTTTTGAAGTTATACTTCTTTAGGCGAGTTATGAAAAAATGATGAGAGTGAAATTTTAAGATTCGTCACACAAAAGTTACAGTATGAAGTTGCAGCGGTTGCAGTCTCGAAACAAAAGCTACCAACAAAATAGAACTAGAACCTCTATCAGTCGCGCAAGTTGGCACCATCGTCGCCTCTGTTCACTGTTTTCATATTAGTAGTATTTATTTTCCATATGTTTCTAGTGTCTACATTCACACACGTGTTTCAGTTTCATACAAGTGCGATTTATATATGTGCTGATGAATTATATTCAGTAGTGATTAAAATTCAATATTTTGATTAATATATTTACTATTCGTAAATATTAGTGAAAAAAATGTGTTTATAGACTTTTTCAAGTGCTCCAATATAATTGAGGTTATCTATCCGTATGTATTATTTATTGATATAAATTGAAATATTGTTATTTAACATAATTAATACTAAATATTATTAAATTATTGATGTTAAATATTTATTATTGGTTATTCCATATTTTAAAAGTAAATAAATAAATTTAATAATAAATTCAATTTGAATTTATTGAATTTAAGTTTATTCATTTTTGTATCATATTTTAGTTATCATAAGCCACTGATAACTGAAGTTTCGATTCAGTAATTACCGGAAGATGCTATGGCAGTGGACATAATTTAAAAATAACATTCGGATAATAAGAGAATTTATGTTACCCTTAATGTAAGAAAATAAATATTTATTTATTTAATTTTTCAAATTTAAACTGAACTTTATTGACTGTGTTGACTATCCTTTTCCAGTCCTTTTATTATTTTATTGTAATTTATTATTTGCATACAATTAAAAACTATTTTTTAATGATGCCAAAGAAGTATAACTTCTCACGCGCGTACATAAGTACACGCACCCTTCTTTCATATTTAATACATTTTAATTGAAAGTAATCACTTAAATCTCTTTTCGCCAATTATTTCATATTTTTAAATTTATATACTAAAAAATACACTGTTCCAACAGGAAATTTTAAGAAGTGTAAACATTTTCGTCTTTGCTAAGAATTGTTTTAAACTCACGCTTTACTCTTATCTAATAAACATTACCACTTAATGATTTTTCCGAAAGGTGGTTATCAAAAAACGTTCCAAAGTTTCGGAAATATTGATATCCTTTTTACATCTTAACGATTACTAACACTGATATCTAAGTTTTCTTGTAAGCACCTCTAATTGCATTCCGTTTGCTTCATTTGGAACTGAATCTGTAGGTGGCGTCACGACAAAACTTTGCGAATAACTAAGCGGTTTAATTAATGTGTGTCGTTAATATTAAAAATGAGTTTTTCTCAGTTCGTGAAATGATATATTTATAGCAGTAATATGATATAATGTTACAAATGTATTGAAGTAATTTAAAAGGAAATTGAAATATATATTTTTTTAATTTTAAAAGAATATTTTAATAGCAATTTTCTGGGAAAGGGTTGGGTTTTTTTCATATTCACCAAACATATTGTAAGTTCAAGAAGAGAAAAGAAATTTCCCCTATGACCGTATGCCAAAAGGGGTAATATAATCCGTATACCTAAAACGTTAAATGAAAGTGCATGTCAAAATTAGTGCCGGAGTGGAACTAATTTAATAAAATTTTGACTTTAAAAAACCAAAATTAAAATTTGTTTATTTCAAAGCATTTTTACGGGAGACAAAACCAAGTGACATATATAAGCATTTTTTTTTCATTTTTATGTTTACATTAATCAAGTAAAAAAAGAAAATATTAATATAAAATGCATCAATTGAAGTGAAGTTTTACATGCGTGCATGCAGATATGCGTGCTTTTTCATGCACCCATACAAAGTTTTACTGTCAAATGTGGAAATTTATAAAAAATTTGAATAAACAACTAGAAAATTTAATTC
Organism: Druceiella hillmani; assembly: GCA_039881145.1. NCBI lineage: Eukaryota > Metazoa > Arthropoda > Insecta > Lepidoptera > Hepialidae > Druceiella > Druceiella hillmani. Next base: position 21,115,399 of record JAYKKI010000012.1, read on the forward strand.
TTTGTTTATAATACAAATCAACTTCTCAGCAAAGATATACGTAGGAAGTAATTTTTAATTTACCTGTGATGACTTATTTTCTTGTTTGCTTTATAGTCACTTTTTACTTAGTCGCCTGCATAAAGACTCATCCAATTTGTCACTCACTCGTTATTTATACATTTATCTAATTATACAATTGCTACACCCCTTTACCTGCAATGATAATGTCTATCGTTACACTACACTTTACTGACGTATAAAAAATAAGGTATTTAAATACTAAATAACAACGACATATCGTTAAATATTTTTTCACCTAATCAATCTTATTGAGAAGCAATTATTTAATGAACTAAAACATGAACATATACTATGGGTCTGTCAATCGTGTTCACATACTTTCAACTCTGGCAATTAACGATATTTATATTACATACAGGTATAATAAAAATAATTACCCCAACACCAAATCGTCATATTCCGCATTTTACAGTACAAATGTTACAAACTTCTTCGAAACTACAAATCATCTCTACTTTACTGTGAATAAAAACTCTGTGCAGAAACAAAACAATAACACAAGAAAATCACGTGTACTGTAAAAAAAATATAAATGTCGGTGTCATGTTCATTAGAATGTTAAGGAACATTGACCATTTTGTTTTTAACGCACTGTCAGTCTGATTAACTGTGATAGATTGCTCCTGTAGCAGTAAGTGTGCCAGATGACTGTTCGTCGAAGTTTTAAATAAATAAAAATTTGTTGCTAATATCATTCATTAATGTAATAAATTGATATTTACACAATACTAACGAATAATTAAAAGACAATACCTGTCGTATTGTAAATTACCAGAGAAAAAATTCCAAAATTACATTACAGCACACTCGCTTCATTCCACTCAATCAAATCATTTTGACGGCCTGTGACGCTTCCACCCCGACGCATTACCGTTGAACATATATGTTTAACTAAACATTGGTTAATTAAAAATTTACTTGCAACACAGCACTTTATGAATTAGGACATGTTATTCAACTTCACCTTAATAAATCATGCACCATCACAACGTTCACTTCACTACACAACTCTTTTAATTATTCATATAATCTCCCCTAGCGCTGGGCCTCCTAATGTGAGATGTTCATCATAATTATGAATCCTGTTAAAATTTATTTTAATATATTTGAAGAATTTAATTTAATAAAACAACTCGTTGGTAAAATAATTATTAAAGCTTATTTACTGTAAGAAATTACGTGTGTTGACCTAATATTGGTCTAAATAAAACTTTAGATCAATTATGAACAATGCATAAAAATCAATAGAATATTGAATTATAAATAGTTGTAAAAAATATCTAAAATACACTTGTATGTTCCTAAAATAACCTAATACTGCTTTCGTCATGAAAACGCAAGCTATATTCGATTAAACGAATCGTGATATTCTGGCCCTGGACTATGCTCTCAAGTTTATATATCAAAAGAGTGTGAATCGATTTTAAAATTAAACAAAAGAAACATATTCGTCAAATAAAGAAATTAGGAAACTTCCTAATTCTATATAAACATTATTAAAATTATATTTGTTTTAACAAGAAAAGAATTTACTGCGAAAAGATTTTACTGCTAAACCATCATAAAGCATTTTTAATCCCGCGCGCCTATTTAAGTAAACCAACCGGCGATTTTAGATCTACGAAAAACACGATTAAAAAGACTATTATTTATTTTAATATCAATTAGAGGGAAGTTGAGATAGTCCACTTTTACTAGTTTTGGATAACAGAATGTAGTTGACTTGGAAATACTAATGAAATCATATCTAATAACCTATAACCAATCAAAAGGAAATATAACCAACGCAACTAAATTATTGGACTAAATTTATATTTTTCTATATGCTGTAATAAAAACGACTTTCTATGTTAAAAAATTAGTAAAAAGCTGTCAGTTCTACAGGCGGAAACGAAATATTGAATTTCTCATAATTTTGCCACACAACTTAATTAAGCTCCAGATCTTTTCCTTTGATAATTTCTAGCACATTAGAAGCATATCTATGAATATTTTCCACTAATATTTTTATTGTTGTGATACTGTATCTTAAAAGACACATTTGGTGCGTCCACAGACGGAAATGTAATATCCTACTTCTCGTAATTTTTACCGCGAATCAATTTTTTTTTAGTCAAATTTATTTTGGAAATAAAATGCCTTGTTAGTTTACTTGAAAAGTTGCGAGAACTTTTCTGGGAGAAATAAAGACTCATATTTTATTAGATGTAATTAATGGAAATAACGCAAGGTTTACTTTGCGTTGTATATAATCTATGATTTCAGCAATTTATAAAATAAAGTGAATGGGTAACGTACTCTACGATTACAATATCATAGTAGAAGGCCATCGCATTTTTAAAACATTCCCTTTAAATGCTTTTACACAGGGTTTATATAGAAACTTCATGTGAGCAGAGCATATACATAAAATACTAAGAATAGACGAACAAAGGGTGCGAGCGGGAATATATTCTTTATGACATTACTGCGAGTAGGAAAGAGATGAAAATACGTAAATAAATAAAACTATTTTGACAGATAAAAGTATCCGATAGTTTCTTACTTCAATAGCGTTTCGCCGTATTTCAGTATTTTCGTATATTTTCAAGTAACATTTCCACAGTATTATTTTAAAATAAGTAATGGTGCCTTGTTAAGTACTAATTTGTGAAGTGACATTCATGAATAAATCAAATAAAAAGATATTTCGCTTGTAAAGGTCTTACACGTTAAGTACGTGCAAGTCCTTTACCTGCAAAATATCTTTTTCATCATATATTTTCACCTAAATTATCATTTAAGTAGACTTTGTCAAATATACGTATCATAGTAAATCTGTTCCATGTTACGTTTTATTATTTGTTTTTATATTTTGCGTATATTATTACCGGATATTGTATCCGCGAAAAATGATATTTTACGGATTGGCATATAGGGATAGGTATTATTTTATCAACAAGGCATAACGATATTTTTCCATAATGAAAATAAACGTAGATTGCGATAGAAATGTTTCGTAGATAAAATGAAACGAAAAAAATTATTGATATAATTTAAAATGTATGCGCTTAGTGATATAGTGACGGAAAAAGCTTAGGTTGAAATTACGCACAGACCACAAAAATATTTTCAAACTTAAAGCAATTGAATATATATGAAGCATTCAGTACTTAAAGTAAGAGCTTGCCTTACGTAATGTTGGTATATAAAAAAAATAAAAAAACAAGCTGCCAATTAGTGAAATAAGCATTCGATTCTTTAATAATAGTTTCCATATTATTATACGAAATATCATTTTTAAATATGTTTTTAAGGTTTGTAATGATTTCCATATGATGAGAAAAGTTGACCAGAATTCCTAATAGAAACAAAAATGCTATGGTGTGTAGTAAACATTTTTATAGAAAATGTTTTGTACAAAGAACATATTGACGTATTTTGAAAAACGACTACGTACCTACAGAGTTTGTACCGGTGTGGTTGTCAACATCCTAATTTATATTTTATCATTTATAAGTAAGACTTATAAAAGTTTAATGTTTAAACAAAAATTTAACAACCTACAGACTTCTTAGTAATCGTGCGTTTACTCTATATCGTGTCAGGATAACTTCACAATTCTAGAGAAAATTCATGTCTCATAAATATATATATATATATATATATATATATATATATATATATATATATATGAATTTACATTTTACATTTTTCACAAATCTTAACATGTCCGGTTTACTTGACGCAAAATTAAAAAGCGAACCATATACTCCATATTTCATATACAAAGCCAAAAAATATTATATTTTACTCGATCCGTGTCACTTGTTAAAACTTCGGAAAAATGTTCGGTGATGAAAAAGTTTTATGGACGAAAATAATAGAAAAATTGAATTCATCTTTATTACGCAATTACACAATATTCAAATGAAGGAAGGTCTGAAATTGGGGAACAAAATTGCATTTAGGCATATTATTTACTTCAAACGTAAAATTAAAGAGATGCTAACAGCACAATTACTTTCAAGGTCTGTTGCAACAGCCATTTAGTACTGCCGCGATTTTTTTAAATTTATCACATTTTGAGAATTCGAAAGCCTATGTGCTCCTTATTACCCTCGTTAATGACAGATTTGATATTTTCAATTCCGGGAGCTCTCTTATGGAACTATTGACAACTAACGAACAAGGAATATTCGACAAAATTGACCAAGTATACAAATATTTTCGAAATTTAAAATTTGAGGATAGTACCGTTATCATAACTCTACGAGACGTTTAGCCAGGTTCTTAAAAAATATATCGTGTCCAAAATATTTATGTGTAAAGTACATTCAAAAAGTCCACTTGCAATTTTCACCTCTTAGTGTTGTACGCTTAAAAATTTATATCTACATACAAAAGGTTACTTTGTCATGCGACAAATCACAATAAAAAACAAAGCAAATCAGAAACTAAATACAGCCAGATGATTGAACGTGACCTAAAACGTTACAACAATATTTCTACATATGACGGTGTGGTTGCTGCTCTTTCCTATTTTCTACCAATTTTCTCTCGGATACGCTGGGTTACCATACATTGTATTACAAGAAGGAAGTGTCTTTGATGGATTTATTTTCCAATTTTTGAATGGGCAGATTCTTTGGAAAAACTCTGTCTCTTCATAGTTGATAAATGCCTATGCTTGCATAACCATGTTTATTGTGCTATGCCAGTTTTTAGAACAGAGTTGTATCGAAAGTCTCCACATTCGCACGGTATTAAATTGCTTAATTACCTGCTTGTAATTACAATTAGAAAAAAAATTAAATTGAAAAAAATTAACATAAACTTAAAATAATATAACGTTAATATATGGATTCTAATATGTCTCCATAGTTGTTAACGTCATGAAAAAAGTATTAAAAATAGTGTTTTAAATACTAACATTTCAATCGTTAGTATTTCTAAGTGTTTTCTTATAAGTATAATTGTACATTCAACACATATTTTCTGCTTGAAAAAAAAAATTCTATATGATTAATGAATTAAATGAACGCGAGTCGAAATTTTTATCTCATTTTGTTTCCTTGTCGGAAAATTATAACATAAAATAAAACAATAATACCTACTCCAATTCAACTAATCAACAACCACATTCGTCAAATTAGACATCTCATATTAACTCGACAAACAAAGGCACATCACTTCAATCGTGAAATTGTGATCGATAAAAGAAAACAAATATTTATCGCTTTCAGAGATGTTGTAGTATTATTAAGCGGAAAAAAAAGTGGAACAAAAAGAAGATGCTTAGATTATCTGAACGCACATAATTAATTAGCCAGACTTTTTCTCTTTGAGGTATCACAAAGAGTTATGAGAGCGGACTATTTCTATTGAGAATACTGTTATGAAAAGCGAAGTAAATATACACGCTTCGCTGTTTTCGTTTGATTCATATTATTTAAAAACAAAACTGCAGTATTTGTACGTTATTCACATCTTATTTATATTATTTAACTGAAAGTGAATGATATAATTTGCTCAATTGTTTATACACATTTTTTTTAAATTGTTTTTTAAATGTTAGCCACTTAATTGTCTTATTTTTCATTGGAATTAATTCGATTACTCATATTAAATAGATCCTAAGTTGTTTACTTCCAGACTATATACAATTCAGAAAGTATAGAGGAAGCAATCACATCAGAATTTTCATAAAAGATTAGAGAAGTCACGTTTTTGTTTACATATAAAAATATAACACTTAGTGGTTATATTTTCAAGGCGTGTTTTCAATTTACAAGTAAAAATCAATTAGGAAAACCAAAGTGCGTATCAAAAAGTAAAAAAATAATAGACATTAATTAGTAGTTACGGGTTATAGGTACCTCGATAAAGTCGTTTGTGGAGAATAAAGCATTGTACACAGCCATTCTAGTTAGCTGGTCTAGTCAGTGGATGAAATTCTAATTAATATTATAATAATAATTATATTCGTTATTGTCGAATAGAGGTTATTATAATAATACTTAATAAATAAACCTGGTTCTCAAACAAATATTTAATATACATTTTAATGTCTATTAAATATTTATTTGAGATATTGAATAATTTTAATGTAAGCAATCAAGATATATGCGTGTTGCTACGCATGACTTTGATTAGTAAATAGTGTGACTTTACAACTGGTAAATATCCGTTTTTGACCAGCGGGATTTTGTAAATAAGTCCTTAATATTGGCAAAAGTTTCTTGTAATAACTTACAATCAGTATTCAATATTAAGACTAGACTTAACCCATCTCCTGTTAGGAGAGAACACAGCCTTCCAGAAATTTGTGTCCTATTAGTTCCGAAAATAAATGCTTTCAAAGCTGAAAAACAAGTTTTCTTGAAAATATGTTCCACTATTGAAGAAATATTTTCATTTAAGATTGAATATCTATTACACAAAAGCGAAGCCACCATAGGGCGCTTCTAACTAAGACGGTTGAAATTTTACCTGCCTGAAAATAAATATTCTTAAAATTACAAACACTTTGCCGTCGACTTGAATGTAACGGATACAATAATTTCTACGTCATAAGAAAATGATATAATAAGTTTTATACTCATGAAAATATTGAGAGAAACAGTAAGCACATAAGTATTAATAAACGAACGCCATCCCGTGAAATATTAATTTTTATCCATTATTTATCTGCACAGTCTTTTGAAAGGGATATAAATTTGATCCTTTTGATTCGTTACATCTTATTACTTAATGTACAGGAGAAAAATATTTCATATTAAAAATGGCACTAATATCCATAAATTGTATGTAAATAATCGTTAATAATTTGTTGAATAACTTTTAAAATTTTTTTAAATTTCAACTGGTTGAATATTAAATTCAAGAGTTTATGTAGACGTTTTTTTTACCATACATGGATTGATTAGGTTTTAAATATTCTTATGAATAAAGTTTGGCGCGATTAATTTGAAGTAGCTTTTCATTTAAATTTCATTAAAATTTTAATGTTCATACATTAATATGGTTTTTTGTTTATTTACTTCGAATACATCATCTCATTCTAAATCATTAAATACCGTTTCTTGCCAGTTTTGCGTAATTGTAACCATCAATTTCATCAAATATTAACATCGCAGAAGCTCAGCATGATCTTGCATAATAGATATAAAAACATGAGATGGCAAATTTGGAAATGTGAGAAATATTTTAGGCATAGCTCTTACATATTAGTCCTACCTCTTTTTGATCGAGTTTCATGTTAAATTTTTCAACTAATTAAAATCGAAAATAGGGAACTGTGGAATTTGTTTTTATGGTAAAAATACTTTCAAAATTAAGATGCCTGTATTAGTATGATTAATTTAAGGATCATTAACGAAAAGATTTATTGAATTTCCTTTTACTTTGCCCTTTGCGACGCGTTGTTAACTGAAAGTATTATCGATGTTTTATGTTAAAAAAATAGTAATAAGTTACATACAGTCGGAAAGAAAAAGTGGCTTATATCGGAATGATATACGGTGATTCATGAGACACAGTGTACGTCTACAGTTGGCAGTGGGATTAATTTAAAAAAAAAATTATTTGTATTTTATATTTTTACTTATTTATTTATAGAATGCCACACGGTAAGCCATTAAAATTTAAATTGAGAATCATTCTGAGTAAAATATAATGCGTGGATAATCAAACTCTCTAAAATATCTTTAACACAGATATACAAGACTTGGATGAAAACAGAACTATGTACTATTTTCTAGGCAACAAGCTTTAATAGAACCAATTTCCACAAATTCCATGATAACTTGTAAAATCTGCTTAGCTGAAATTTAATGTTTACTGATAAACCTATTTAATCACAATAAACTATAGCATAGAAACTCCAGGAAAGTTTAGCCTGAATACGATAAGAAAGTAAGACACTTTGTATAATTGAATCGCTGTACACCGTAGAATCAGATTACAGTATACACACATTAGTATTCAGGGCCTAAAATTCTTTATTTTCAGAAACCCCCTTTTGAATAATTGCTTTATTTTATATCACTGCTGCCTTATTAAATATTTTCTTAATACTACAGTCTGAAAAAAATGTCAACGCCTATTCGTAGTATGTACCCATAAATTTTTGACCTAAGACAATAAAATGCGCCATTTTATATTGTGTACTATATAATTATGTAGTTAATTAATAACGATGCAATAAAATCTAATAAGACTCAACTAAATGGAACATAAACAGGTTCTTTGTCAAAATCAGGGTCCAATGATGAAGGCAAAATATGGTGAGAGTAATTTTATAATGATGAGTAGCAAATCCATCGAGTTTGAAGTCTTTTGACTTTTGCTACCTGCCTAAACCATAAAACATGAGATCCTATTATCTTTAAATTACTTCGGGTTCCAACTACTTAATCTTGTAACTGTGAGATTTCTACCTGCTTAAGTTATGGAATTTAATGATTTGCTGTTTTTTAGTTATTATTTTGAATCTAAAGCAGATTATATAGCAATAAACTCTGCATTCGAACCCCTCAGAATTGAAGTTGTGGGGATTATCTGCTTAAAACACGAGACTTGAAGATCTATTATTTTGAAATTGGCATTTCGCGTCACAAGCAGTAACTCCTTTATTAAATTCCGGGCTCCTACTCCTCAGTTCTCATGCTTCGTGGGTACTGCTTGCTTAAGTTATGAGACTTTAAAACCTGCTGTTTCTAAATTAGTATTTTGCGTCTCAAACAAAGACACTCTCATTTAACTCCAGATTTCAATTCCTAAGTATGGAATTGCAGTTGTACGATACATTTTGTACATGTTAACTCATATTGCCGACCTTAATCAATCAATGTGTATAATTCTTTTTTATTTGATTTACCGTAGTAATTATCAAAAAAAATTGGTCAGAATTAGACCATGGGAATTCAAGTTACACCATACAATTCCTTAATAATGTCCATCATATGTACCGTGATCGAGTTCGGATGACATAGATCTAATATTAATCTTATAATGAAGTATCTAAGTTTTGACATGACTAAATTAGAGCGCAATTATGGAACCGAAGATAGTGATAAGAATTTTTCAGTAATGAGTACAAAACTCATCGAGAACGGATTCGTTTCCTTTTTATTTACGTAAGCAAGAAAATAACAAATTTAAATCGGTATGTAAGTACATACAAAATCATGGAGAATCTAATAATATAATAATAGCTTGGTAAATACATGAGTGAGAACATATATAAATCAATGCATGAATACACCAAATATTACTATGTAATTACTATATATTGATATACAAAGTTATATAGCAACTAGAATATTGTAAGGCGGATACCTAGAACACAAAGATATACATAGACTTGAAGCACTAACTACATTAGAGCTAAAAGAGGAAATGTGATTTATATATTTGTATACATAATTCCATGCCTATGTACAGAGGCATGTATGTATGTAAATATACATACATGAATGTATTTAAGTTCATTTAATACCACAAACATCTATGCGAATTTCATAAATAAGATATAATTGATAATAAATGCATACTAAGTTCGTACAATTCTGGTTAACATAGGATATCAGGGGCAACCAAAATGGGAAAATAAAATATTTCATGGATTTGAAAAATAATGTTACTGCTGGAGATTTATGTACAAAATGTTTTTTTCTAGGTAATGAAGGCAAAATATAAGTTATAACGATGTTCCTAACAAAAGTTCAGAAATAAAAATGCAGAAATTTACATAGTAAGCCTGATAAATTGGAAACAAACCAAAATTTGTAACAACTCAGGTAAAATATTTAAAAGAACGCAATAAGGTTGTCTATTGATAACTTATTCATTCCATTATATTGATGCTTTTAAATTCTCCTAGAAAATTCTGTCACAATATATTTACAAAATTTATATTATTCTGTAAGTTCAATAATACTACGAAACTTACATTGGCTACGTCGCAAAGTGGACGTTTTAATTTATTCAACATCAAAATTCTAAGACAAATTTCTTATAAACACAATACCGATGCCAAAGTTATTGTGTTTCTAAGAATCAGCGTTATGTAAAACACTTAATGTGAAAACAAGAAAAGGCCATTAAAGTTAAAATAAGTTTCATTTGGAACCTTTTACATTGCGACACAAGTCGTTTTATTTTAAAATGTATATCGTTTACACTAGTAATTCTCACTTGTTGATTTTTTTATTTTAAGGCATGCTTTTGTTTCATATTGCAACATGGATTATACGGGAGAACTAAACTTCAGCATGTTTTGCTTCACAGTTTGCTTCGTGAAACATTAGATGTAATAGAATAAGTTATATGTGCAGCGACTGTTATATAATATCATCTTCATAGCCTTATCGCCGAGTCATAATTTATATAATATCATCTTCATAGCCTTATCGTCGTTTGTATTTTTATTTAAATTATAACTTTACATATTGTTTACCATGTACTGCTATTAGAACTCATTAGACATTAGAGCTTCTCCAGTTTATTATTTTATTTACTAACTTGCTTATTAGGTCGAAGCACACAGTTTTTCCAAGTAAGTCTCGTTTTTAACGTGGAAATTGCAATCAGCACGTTTATAATATATTGGAACGTTTATAATATAAATAATATGATAACAGAAGGTATTTTGTACATTTTATTTCAGAAGAAGCAAGCCAAAGTTGGTGTTCTGGTAAAATACACACAGATTATCCATTAATCGATTTTTTTAAAAGTTCCCGAAAAATATAAGACGGAAATAATCTATATTTTTTTCATTTGGGCCTTTATAACGAAAAACATACTGATTTTCTAACAGCGAAATATTTGTTGTTAATATTTTTTTTAACATTTACTGCAGCATATACAACAACATATACTTCAATATATACATCTTGTTATTACCAAAAACAGAACCTCCATAAAACCATTCACCACCTGCTGTCGTCGGTGTTTTGGGGTGGTCACAAGACATATAGCCTTTGACGGCGCAATGCACCGCGGGGATCCGGGTTCGACTCTCGGCAGTTCATCAAACGTGGCTGGATTAGTGTTACATCTAGCTGTGGGAGATTGCTCTCGTGGCATAAGTTCGCTATACATATCAATTAGATACATTAAAGTGAATAAATAAATAAAATCATAAAGAAAACACTAAATTAACGTTAAAATCGCATTTTTCTTTCTGTCAATTAATACTCGTATACATTTACATTCGAAGCATAATAAGGAGTCGCAGGGTCGCAGCGTCGCCGACTAGCTTTGATGAGACGGCGCGGCGTCGCAAGTACAAATGTTGAAGAGCGTTTAACGCTTGTACTAAAGTATAAATATTATATCCAGAGAATAAATAAGATACAAAAAAATATTGGTAATTATTTTCTTATTTTGTACTCAGGAATCGTAATATCTGGCTCCTTTTTGACAATTTAAAAATGACTATATGATATTCATAGCAAGGAGGACCACGGCATTCTCTATTTTTCTTGATGAAAAAAGGTAATAAATAAATATATATATATATATATATATATATATATATATATATATATATATATACAAAAATTTTATTTAGCACGGCTATCTTCTTTATGTAACTTTCTCTAGCTTCATGTGTACTACTGTATTCAAAATAACCTGCATTCGAGGTATAAAACTCAAAATATTTATTTTTATTAAACAATACCTTATGATCATAATTTCATTTTAAACATTATTATATATAAACATTATTCTACAATTTACTTCAATCTTAATGATTCAAGATACATTTCAGCGATTGGTCGTTCATAATAAATGAACACAAGAACATAATGATAGGAATCAGACACTAATGACTGTGGGAACGTCGGCACGCGGTGTTCTAAGGAAATGTAAACAAAACAACGAACAATAGGGAAGCTCGGTTACTTGGACGGAGTGAATAACCTATAAGCAGATTATTATGCTCTATTACTAAGTTTATTTAATGATATAATAAAATCCAGAATATGTGTAATTTTTTTAAGGTGTGTGTTTGAGCATTGTGCATTTTATTGGCGATTTCGGTCTAGCGAAGTTTGTCTAGTTTAAATAAAGCTTAATATTTCTTGATATTTAGTGCAATGGGAACTGATGGTTCTCTAAAATGATCATGATTCAACGAAGGTATTGCTTTAGTGAGTTTTGATAGAATTTGGAATAACAAGTCAGAGCAGAGCTAATCAAATATTAGCTAAGCAACTTATGCATAACTTTGTACATGTATATATAAATGAAAACAACTTTAAGCAGAGTTTATAAAAATTACTCATGAATACTTACGAAGACTTTTTATAAGATGTATTCATTTGTGCAGTAATACCTACAACTAAATGTCATCCAAAATACTGGAAAAATTTAAATTATAAAGTTCCGACCTACATTTTTTTTCAGATGAACTAGTTTGAAATAATTGTTGAGGTGCGGAATTAAAATACAAATTAAAGTTAACATTTTATTACATATTTAATGTGATACGTTTTAGCAAAATAATTAAATCAATAAATTAAATGGCTCGTCATGTATCGTACAACTGATATTCAATGTTACGTAAAAAATGTTGTTCAATATTGGAGAATTTTACTAATAAAACTAACACATTAAATAATTTTATTTTGGTATACGAAATGTAAATTTCTACGGTAGTCTTGTAGATTACTAAGAGATAGAAGTATTTACGTATTCATTTCGCTTGGATAAAAAGAGAATTATAAATTTTCTGTGGTATTTCAAGTACACATGAATGCTTTATACGGGCTGCTACGTGCTGTATTAAATATATTCTGCGCTATGTGTAGAAATATAATTTAAGAAGGCGTATTCATTGAAAAATTATTTTAATGTTACCTTTACATGTAAATTGTTAAAAATTTATGGAAATTATTTAACAAAAAATCTGTTGTATTTTGTTCCGTCTTTATTATTTTCTATTAGATGGCATTAAAACTTTACTTTGATCGGTAATATGACTAGTAAATATTCACAGAGTTCCCCTTTTTTGTCGGTATATCAATTCTGAATGATTAATTTTAAGTTACAATAAAATCCAATAACATATATATGACGTTTTGTTAGGTTTTCCCGTATTTTACCATTTAAGGAATATCTTAAATATTTCATAATATTATTTCGAAAGTGGTATTTGTTTCAATTAAATTGCATGATGTGAATCTGAAACTCCAAAAGTCGACGAACTATTCCTAATTCAACCCCCAAGACAAAACCTTTGTGATACTTTAAAGACATTTTAAATAATTTTTTTAGGGTGACTCGTGATGCAGTCATCCGAAGAGACAAGTCTGATTAAATATTATTAAGTTACACATTTTGATTAATTTTGATACCAAGGATTTTAATACAAAAACTATAATAATATACAAATTCCATAAAAAATAACAAATTCCACCTACTGTTAAAAGAAAAAGTTCGTCTTATCGATATTAATTTATCGTTCGAAGGAAACCTTGTGTGAAGTTTCCTGATATATTAGAAAGTATCATAGTTGTGGGTTAAGCGCAATTTATTTCATCATCCTTAATTTTACACCGAAAAATCTAAAGCTTCTCTTTTCAACTTATCACTTAAGTTAATTATTTTAAAAATGACAAGCACGCAAAGGTTTTTAAAACACTTTTTTAAAATTTTTCTTTTACATACTAATATCACGCGAGACTCCAATAATACGGATTATAAATCATAAATTGGAATAAGCCAATAATTGAAGTCGCTAATATTTTAATTAATGCAAAATTTTTTCGCCCTTGTATCTCACGCTTCACCCGCCTTTATGTTATTATACCACTTTATAAATTTTCTAATATATTTTTTCTCCCTTTTCATAGCAAATCGGATTAAAATTTGGTATGTATGCATGATATTAATGACAATCGAATTTAACAACAGTAATTAAAAATTACGGAAGCTTTTTTGTTCCTGGTCTGATTATAATGACAATTATTATTTATAAATATCAGTTATTAGGATTTTGTTCTTATCATTTAGAAATTCAGTTTGATTTATGTAATAAGTATGATATGTTATAGAAAACGAACCAATCTAGGGTTTATTTATGAAGATACTTTCTAATATATCAGGAAACTTCATACAAAATTTCCTTCGAACGATAAATTAATATCGATAAGACGGACTTTTCTTAAGATCACCACATTAATGGAAATCAATAAAGTTAACCTTGAAATATGGATGAACTTAGCCTAGAAATTTAATGTTTCATATATTATCGGTTGATTTTATAATTTTGTACGACACAGTATGATCATAAAAATGGACAACAACGGTATATAGCGTCATCAATGGTTTTCATAATTTACATATCGTGACGGTTAACGCCATTTATGTAATTTTGCAGCCAAGCGCAGATGTGGGGTGTCAACATCTAAAAACTATGTCTTCCATATTCATTGTACTTGATATAATTTGTTATGTTTGAGATGATCTCCTATATATACTTGTATTTACCAATGGAGATATTTATCTTCTCTGCCGAGTTCTGTTAACGTTAGAAGGTCATATGTCCAAGCTATGTATAGCCAAATTATTAAATATTAAAACCACGACCGTGGAGACTATAGTAATCATACATACAATGTAAAAATTTATCTTTGAAGCCACGAGGTACACTCTGAAAATTGGCGCGACGTGTTTATGTACATCTATACGTGTGTGCGTACTTGTGTGCGTGTGAGCGTGCATACGTGCGAGCGTTCGTTTACGCGTGCGTACATGCATGCTTGGCTGTGTGTGTGTGACTTATTCGTAATGTATGAGGTTTATGTTTTACAAAGTGTTCAAATCTTCCCCAATTTTATTATTGTTGAATCTACGATTCCGATTTGTAAAACGTATTTCAATCAAATAATTGCGACAAGAAAATAAATAATTTGTCTTTCATTGAAACGTTAAATTTAATAATTACTTTCTAAAGATTCCAGAATCAAAATATTATGGAAGATAAAACCAAAGTTTAGCAAAATAACATAGTTAATCTACAATTTTTTTGAGTAACCAGCAGTAATAGTGAATTTAATAAAAAGTCAAGTTTTACATAAAATGTAATTTCAAATACTTCGTATTATTTAATATTCTTTATTACATATGTTGGAAGCATCAAAAAACAATCATAGTGATATATGAGGATATATAACTATGAATATTTTATTGCCCAAGATTAAATATGAGCAGTAATATCGAATGTATTATTTAATTACATGTCATTTATTCCATTTATTTTTGGTACCATTCTTACCTCTCAAATATTTAATGAGACAATAACAATAAATGTATCGCATTTGTGATATTTTCATAAAATTTTGTCAGCTAAAATGATATTTTTACACTTCACACTTTCAGTTTCATTAGTCAATTATTATTTCAGTTTACTCCAATCGATTTTTCAATCCTGATCATTAAAGATGATCATTTGCATTTGACGGCGTTTTTATCATCAGAATTATTTTGTTTAATGCACCTTTCCCCCCCCTTTTTGCCTCTTTCCAATAAAATGGTTTTTCGCCCCATTGACCCGAAGTCACACTCCGTGGAATAGAATTACAGCGTTTATGTCTTCCAAAATTAATTGAAATTTCCATTTATCATTTTCTCTTTATTTTAAGTCTCTTTTCAAATTTCAAGAAATGTGATCAACTGAGAAATCATGCTGTATGCCTACTTCGACATACAGCTGGTCGGGATAAGAAACTATTTCAAAAACGATTGAAATAGGTAAAATTGGAGAATCTAAAGGAATGTCTACGTACTAAAAATAATATAAAAAAAAAAAGTAATTAATAAAAATTATAACAATATCAAGAAAACCAAATGTCTTTAAAAAATTAAAATATCGGTACAGTACCTGAATAAATCATACGATGAATAATGCCAAGACAAAAAATATCAGTTAACGTAAAATTTGTTTTTAAAATACACGATTGTTTTACTACTCGCAATAAAACTGTTTGGCTTAAAGACAATAAATTTTACAACATAACTGTAATTAAATAGTTTATTTGCGATGCCTCAATCCCCGTGTAATACTTATAAAAAATCAGTAAAACCTCGGACGGAAGGAGCCATGTCCCGTCATAAAATGTGAAGTAAAATTGTATAAAATCTGATAAGCCAGTTCTTTGTCAACCGCTCAGAAACACTAAAAATATATAACAAAGGGTTTCCCTCTTGAAATCGGGGAGATCCACATGGATTAATAGTGAGCAATGATGATCTCCAAAATACATTTTTTATAACTGAAAGGACTTCCTTCTTAACAAAATCGAAGCTAGATCGAAGCTCAAAATTTCTAATATATCAAATATCTTCTTCAAGCCAGAGTAAAATTGACTGCCCTATCTACTAACATAAGGTTAGCAGCAAGAAGCTTGCCGATACTGGCATTATATCCATTGAACAAGTCAACGAAGCATCGATTGGAGCCAAAAGCTGTGCGCGCTGCGATCTTATCATAAACGTCTAATTTGCTGGATTCCGACGTACCATGAAACCCATACCAACGATGCATAAACCAATGTATCCACGTATAATGCCATATATATAAATTTGAGGGTTGAGATATTCTGCCCACAGCCAGCCCCAGCAAGCCGAGTCATGGAGTGGAAAGCACCCCTCGCCCTTTTCCTGACGTACCACGTCTTTGAAACTCCGCCATGAATCTAGGATCATGATTATGTGCACGATCATTACTATACTCGGCTCCCTCTCCAGTCTGCTCTTGAAGAGATCAGCCTCGGAATTTTGTGTGAACAAAGCTTATTTTTACTGTCCCAGTCAAAAATCCTGACAAGAGAGTCCATCACCCGGTCAGCTATCTTTTTTGGTTTGCCTTTCCGACCAAAAGTAACGTGTTGTCCTCATAAACTATGGTTCCGCGTCCGTGAACGGGTATTGCTAGTATCCCTCCTAACATTGTATTCTACAATATTGAAACAAGGATCGAGCCTTGGAAATAACGGTCAATGTTTTCCTGACTTCTGTAGCTTTGTCCTGTAAATAAACAACTCAGTCATAACAAACTGGTAGAGCTTTGATCTGACTTCACCCTATACTAACGCAATCAAAATGGTTGGACACCAGATATTATCAAACGAGTCGGGGATGTCCACAAAAATATCGATAACGTACATATCTGGGAACGAGTCTATTCAGGACAAATTAGCAGATATTCCATCTGAAGCGGAAACTCCGGATCTCACACTACCGTTTTTTTCGTTAAAAATAATATCCAAAATGCAATCTGGGTTCGATTATACAATTCAAATTAATTATAGCCCCAAAATATTTAATTAATCATGCACACATTTATATTTTTATCTACATAATACACGCATTATGTCAATTGAATATTGATGTTACTATATTCATATTCATCCGTGCGCGTAAACACATAAAAAGAGAAATGCACACACAAACCCTAATAGCAATTCTTACATAATAATTTGAGTATAATTGAACACAAGTACGCGAATAAACGTTTTTGTTACCATGTATTTAATTTTTTTCGGTACCAAACGGAACAACAAATTGAACATCGACTGAACATACTCGTTCCATTTATCTATCCGTATTAGCATCTTTCATGAAAAGATTTTAAAATTTGTGCAATTCATCATATCCTATACAAGAAACCCATCATCGAAGATTTATTTAAAATGTTAGCAAATATCGGCCGAAAAATGTCTAATACTCATAATATCTTGCCTTTTTCTTTTACTATCCTGTTTGTTACTTCCTTTGCCTGAGTATTTATTAAATGAGAATATATGAAAGTCTTCATGTTCGAAAATTATGAGATGATTAAATTTTAAAGCAATTAATGGTTAATATTTCGCAAAAGTATTTAACTTTACTTTTCACTAAAACCGCAATGTTCTGTGTATTATTATTAGTTAAATAAGTCTTTTTATTGATAATATATTATGAAGTCATGTTTTTATTATAAATTTAAATTATATATATATATTTTTCCTATTTACTTAAGTAAAGTATAAAATACGAAGATAACTTTAGTAACGAGTAAAATGAGATAGTAATTACACACATATATATATATATATATATATATATATATATATATATATATATATATATATATATATATATATATATATATATATATATATATATAAATATATATACATGCACAGACGCTCTCGTGCATAAACGCATGCTCTCTTGCGTATACAATATATGCATCTTGCAACATATTCAGACATTGTACTAGGCCATTACTTTACATATAGTTAAACTATTATGTTTCCAACTGGATCTTTATTTTTTCTAACATTTTTACCTAAAACATATGCAAGGTCTCTATTATCAAGAATAGGTCAATAAATCAAAAATATGTTTAAAAAATGCAAGAATGGAATTAATATCTTCCTCCTGAAGATTTATTCGGGTCGTGATCCCGTTTTATTTTATTTAAACTGAAAAGATATTCGATGCTCACCGAACAATTGCCGAAATAGTACAACTATTCCATAAATAAAGTGTAAGTAATTAATTTAACTCGCAGAGCATTAAACTCTTGGTTAGAACATAAAATCATTCGTTTCACCCTAAATAATTGCTTTTTGTCCCTCAATAAAGCTTCTCGACGTTAAAGCAATTAATTATCCATCGCCACCTCCTTTGTTTAACCGAGACGTCATTTCCAGTGTCATATAAAATGAAAATTAAACATAAAAGGCAAAAAGTACATTTTCATTCGACCTTTTATAATCTAATTTAACATTGTTAAATAAACGTAATATGTTCTGACATACACATTTTTCTATCTTCAAACATCCTCTAATAGAGTTAAGTTGGCAATAATGACAAAGGGTCTTTCTTATTCTTCTTAATGTCGAGAAGTACAGTTGTCATGAAGAACGAAAAAGCGGTGAATTCTATTTTCACTTCTGAGAGTGAATTCAGATTTTTTATCAAATTTCACATACTGGCCCAAATAAGTATAATATTAACAACTCCCTCTCTATATACTTACAACATCTTCATGAATTAGCAAAGTTTATAATTTTTTTTCTGGATATTATGGGTCAACGTAACATTCAGAAGAGCCAAAAACGTTTTTGGAAAAAAGACTATTACCCAATGTTATTATCAGACTTCTTTATCCCTAAAGCTCGAAAGATAATAGTCATTTACTTTACCATTTTCTTTAAAGCATGCGCCATATTATGATTGTTTTCTCGAAATATGGAAAGTTTACCGTCAAGGAATTTCATGCATTTTTATTACACCGTGCAGTTATCTATAGTTCTTTAAGTTCTTTCTCAGCCGGCTTATTTTTACTGTAAACAATTGATCCACTGCTTTGTATTAGGTCGTATATTTTTACTTTTAGTACTATAATTTTTAATTTTTCAATTGAAAATTGGGAAGAAAATTTGTGTTTATTTAAGTTTTAATTTAATTGAATGTTTTTTTTTTATGAAAAGTTGAAAACTAGGTATCATTTTTTCATAGAGACTTGCGATGGTGTTTATATAATACAATAAAAGACAATGGTAATTTAATTAGCAGTTAACTTTGTTGTATCTTATATGCAAATCAAATTTACGTGGTATACTTTTAATGGCACACTTCAAGTATAGATGGCGTCATGAGAGAGAAGATTTGAGGCAACGGTTTAATGATGTTACAAACCGATGATAAGAAACAAAATCAGAACGTTTATCGAAAAGATGTATATATATATATATATATATATATATATATATATATATATACATTTGAAATATTTTTCGTCCAAAATTTTCTTTGTAAAGTGTAAGCACCGGAAAAAATAGAAATTTTTCAGATTAAAAAACATAATAAATAAAATTTCACGTTAACTTTTAACGTTCGAACGAAAATGAAAAACAACAATTACCTATTTAGATTTCAACAAACTGCAATTTCCAAAAAAACTAAAATTGAAATATATAAAATCTTCATTATTTAAATGAACTTACCAACGTTTATCTTTTTTATATATTGCCATAAATGTGATTTGTCGTGAATAAAATATTAAAGACCTTGACATTTTAAAATAATTGATTATTAATTTAAACAGTAATGCTCTCTAATAAGATATAAAACCTTGTAAATTTATTATTAACAGGGGAATGTACGAGATGGCTTTTGTTTTTTGAGCTGCAATAAACTTTCATCAGAAGCACGTCGAAAACTTGTTACTGTCGCTTTGAAAGCTCAGAGGAAAAGGATAAAGTTTTTAAGTACTGCGAGCGATGAATGTAGAAGTTGGTTGAAATTTCCCTTAACGTATTTTCATCGCTTGAGTGAGGAGGGAACAGTGTCTTGAATTTAAAAATCGGTCAATTACAATAGGTCATTCCCGAAATTTAAAATTCTTGATTAATTGAATAGTTTAATAAAGAAGATTAGTATACTAAGCTTAACTTTATCGCAAATAATATGTTTTGCTTGTTTTCTTTGTTATTTTTACTTAAAAACTGTTATATTAACATTTTCATTAAATTATAGTTATTAAAAATTGTCAATTAAAAACCTTTACGTTTTTTACGTTTTATTGGCTATATGTGTGAAATTTTATATCGAATATTTGGTACCTATATACTGTATAGGTGTATATCGCAGGACTATGTGCAATAATATATCGAAAATAAAAGCTGCAAATGATGTTAGTCAATATTGCAGATGACGCAAGTCAATAAATATGTTGGCAGTAAATATGTTGAACAAACGGCAAAGGAAAAAAAAAGTCAGTCAACGTTGAGATGTTAAAATTTGTTCTAATTCTTCAAGTCATAAGATTATAAACAAACACGTAAATATTAAAAATTGCTTAAGGAATTTTTATATTAATGTTTAAAAGGTTATTTTGAAATTCACGTATCTCAAGTTATTCAACAGAAAAGTATTTTTGATAAATTTACAGCATCTAAAACATGTCGTTACTTTATCAACACGTATAAAATATGTCATTACGAATCAGAGTTCACATTTTTGTAGTATATTTACATATATATACTTAATAATATAAATAAAAAAGAGGACATGAATAAATTATTTTATTGTTCCTAAAATTGCCATATTAAAGAGATAATCACGTTATGATTCTACGTATAGCATGTCATACATTGTCGATGTTTTCTATTTTTGATTAATATTATGTTTTTTTTAACTGGTATAAAATAAAAAGAGCTAAGTATCCGTGGAAATCGCTACGAGCATTCCGTACATATTTAAGCACTTGTTATACAAAGGGTTATATAGTAAATCTATTAAAATTATTATAAATAATAATTAATTGTTTAGCATAAACAATTATTAATAATTATATTGCCTGATACATCCCTTACAAGCATAAAATATTGTATTTTTTTCTTAAAAATATTAGATCTACTATTTTTTTTAATAATTTTCAGGCTTAATTTATGAAAAGTAAATCTATTATGTTTATAATTTGGACTTCAGCAGTTTTAAAGCAAAATTGTAGAGAATTACGGGACATTTTTTACAATAATTTTGTAAATAGATGTGAAGACGTGTAGAGGTCATTATAGTGTACAGTATATTGTAAAATATACATTCTGACCCTCATTAAGAGGGATTTGTCGATATACTTATAGACAATAAGGCTATTTATTCATAAAAACTAGAAGTTAAATTGTAACATGTCCAAAGAGATATTAATAATCTTACATGAAAGAAAATAAAAAATTACTAAAATAACAATGTTCCTGAAATTGTTGTACAAAAAGTTGTACAAAATAGATTTGGAATCGTTGTAGCTTTTTCCTTCAATTGATATTTGTACGATATACGAAAAAAAACGACTACTTCATTTGCTTTAAAGCGTCCGTATAAATATTTTTGAATAACTATCAAACAAATATATTCAAGTTAATATCCTTTGTCTCTCTGTGCGATTTTCCTATTTTTTTTTGAGTTATGAACCCTAAAAAGTGTAAAACATAGGGCAGAAAATATTTAAGTTATTGCACATGAGCATTGTGGTCAATATCAAGTTAAAAATTAATTTATGGAGTCAAGCGACCGATTTTGATGATCATTTAAAAGAAAAAGTATGTACGCTCAGTAAATTGAGACAAAAGGAGAATTTCGACCATAGTTTTATTTCATTTAACTTAATGTCAGTAAAGCAGTAGTTTAATATTGCTTACACATTTCAGAGTAAAAGCACTGGTAAACTTTATATAGAACGAACGTCATAGGCGTACGTGACTAACATCTGAAGTCTGAATTTTTAGGTTTAACATGAAATTTGCTATAAACAATTTCACATCGCACTTTCTAAATGTTATTTGAGATAAGATTTCAGAAAATGGTTGTTTCCTGAACTGTCTTTCAGATAACCTCTGTGGGAACTTGGTCAACAGTTTTCATTAAATTTTGTTTAAACACAAAAAAAGAAAATACTTTTTGTGAATTATAGTTTAATACACACACACTCTGGTATCGTAAAAAAAATATTTGACTTAATTAATATTTTTAAACAAAATAAAGATAAATAAAAAATACATTCATCAAAATGATTTAATGTTACTCGTATAAATATTTTCCATCGAGTGGTTTGTATTAATTTTTATTGAACCCGATTTTAATATTACTTTTGAAAAAGAAATAATAATCGTTTGAGGTATTAATTTGGATTTTTTATTTTCATCAATTAGTATTGAATAATTGTATTTGTAATCGTCTACATAATTGCGCGAAGGCGCAAAATGTCTATCATATTTCTATTTGAAATGTAATGCGTAAGGAAAATATTTACAATTGTATTTATTGACAAACTATTATTAAATTTGTTGTTTTTAAACAATCATATCGAAGGAAAATGTTGAAATTACATTTACATTTTCACAGATATTTTTAAAGCTAATTTGAAAAGACGGGAAATTTAGAATTGTTACATTACAATGAACGCCATCGTGGCTCTTAAGTTTTATAAAATTGACGTTTGATATTACGCTGACAAGTAGTATTAATTTTGACGCATGTCGGACTTGAAGCTTTTTTCCATTAATCTCAATAGATTTTCGAGAAGATTTTTTAACTAGAAAGTAGTGAGGGTATTTAAAAAAAAGATGAGTTTATTTATTACATTTCTCAAAAATAATATTTGTTTAAAATTTGCTTAGCATAAGAAATTGAAAATTCTCGATAAAAATTTAATAAAATTTCTAATGAATTATTATTTTAAAACAATTATTTTAAGTACAAATTGTATTGTTTTACCATGGTTCGAAGAAAATAAAAATATTTTTTCCGAACTTTTCTCATGGACTTAACAAACTTAAAATTATTTTGAACAATCTAAGCTTTTCTTCAAATCCGTATTGAATTCAATTAAAAAATATAGTTGTTAATATTTATTTTGTTATAATTTTTTAGAGCCAAGAAATATTTTAAACTCAGCCGATGCATGAAATTTTCAGATATTTTAATTATGGCAAGAATATTATAATTAAGGCAATAATTATGACAAGAATTATGGCAACCAAATTGGGCTACTCACTTAATTAACATAAATATCAACATCGATTTCATAATAAAGCATAATAAAAAACGCAACGTCCATTATAAGGATATATTCCTTGAATTTTGATAACAAAGCAAACGAACAAAAGAATAAATGTATGTTTATGCAACAACGCTAGCAATAAATCGGCAGACGAGATTGCAAGGAAATTTGTACACGAATGCCTAAGGCTATATCCGTGAAAAGTCGATTACCTACACTGGGTGAAGAATACACAGATTTCCTCACTTTTGTTTTCCATCTTTTTGCCTACAACGTTGAAGAAAAATAATAAATTTAAGAGTTCTTTTGTAAACCGAATTTCCTTTCAATTACATTAATGTCTAATTTTAAGTATCGCGTATTTTGTAATGCTTCAACCATCAAACAGATTGTTGTAATATTTCATTCATTTCAATTGTAGTTTAACTTTCAATCTGCTGACAGTCTATCACACATTAGTAATGATTAAATTTTATTAATGGAATCAGGAATGTATAAATACTGGAATTTCTTTTTCAGAAACCATCACAAAGCTGCAAAAACGGTTTTTAATTGTAATTAGCAAATAATACCAGCTATGAAAATATGTAGTTCGAAAAATTGAAAACAGTACTTCGGCATTTATTTTTTTAAATATTTTTATAGGATCCGATGTTGGTTGACTTTACTTTTTTATAGTTATAATTTTAATATCATCTCCACCAACAGATTGCTTCTCGGCAAGTGGAATGTAATAGGTAAAACTAAGAAAAGAAATACTTGGTTTTGAAAAAATTTATTAATAATCGAATAAATCTAAGTTGTGTAGACTACGCGACCGAGGGTGTTTATGATCTGACAACGTCTGCTGGCGATGAATAAAATTAAACTCATTTTAAAATACAATGCTGTTTACTTTGTTACTTACAGTGAACTTAGTTCTGAACCTAGAATTTTTGTCGTAAAATAATACATATATATTTCAAAGGACTTATGCTATTATTTTTAAATTTCTTTTTGGTAATAATTCTGACCAAGAATAAAAATATCTGGTTGTGATAATGACTTACAATTTTTTAGAACTAGCCGTGGATAAGCAAGCTAATTTTTGTAAAGCAATTTTTTTTAACATTTATGCCTACTCCTGCAAATTGTCACATCAAAATGACTACTTCTCACTGAGTAGGCATAAATATCACACATCACAACCAGATATCAAAATGGTGTGACTATTAGGGTAGCTGATACTAAAAAAGGCACTAAGTGAGGAGCATTGTGACTTAGCTCCACACTCGCTTAATTTTCACTGAGAATAATTATATGATATTTTGAATAGAAATGAAAAATTGTGGATAATATTTTTATCTTATAAAGGCATAATATCCATACGTAGTTCTCTTACGAATTAATAACATATTCATATCATCACATTTATTAACGTTGCTTGTTCCACCGACGGATATTAAATAATTTCAATTGTGGTTATTTAGGGTCACCAAGCAAAATTATTTAGATACCTTGTTAAATACATAAAAATATCCTGCTCAAAAATTAAAAGGTTTTACTTTGATATTCTTATTTTTAATTTAATAAATAATCTGCAGAAAAGTTAGATATTATTTAAATACATTGTGACTTAAACAAAGAATACATATTAGTGGTCTTTTTCATGGATTCCTTTAAATAATGAATATATAATTAAATCATATACTCGTATCTTATAAATTTGTTTTTAACAACTGTGATCTATTTTGTTCGTAGATACTCAGCGTTAATAAGTTAATATTATTTTGTAAGAAAATGTTGAACAGTGAACGTAAAATATTTGAATCTCTAAAGCACTTAATAAATTTGGTAATCTAAAATGTAAATTTCACCATTTATATTATATAACTAGCGATTCTTAATAACCGTTACTGATTTATTAACTCACTACCGTAGTGATCACCAATGATGGAATTGCACCATACCAACTCATTCTTACATCAATAAATGAAGATTAGAACCTATCTAAAAAATACAAACCTTATCTAAGTTGCTTGATAAATTGCCTTAAATGTATTTCCATTTCTTTATTCAAATGGAGGGTGGTTAGTGCGATATAAAAGATGTCTAGATATTTTGAGATGATAATGATGATTCGAAATGTTTGTTGTAAATTCATACTTAGTTGGTTTCTTTTCAAGTTCATGCATGATTTCTTTAAAAAGAATTTCAGCATTTTCAAAAAGTTTTCATATATCAGTATTACGTACATAAAACCTCCGCTCATCTTTATTTAAAATTATCCTTAGTTGAAAATTTTTCCAAACGTAATGTGACAAAGCAAGGTGTAAAAAGGAATTATTCGTACAATTAAATTTAGTAACGTAATAAAAACGAAGCTTATTAACATTTTGAAAAGCTGAAATATTTCCGGAAATTTCAATTTTCATTCACATTCAACATGGCATTAAAGCTCAGCTCATGGAAAGCTACAAGCTTCATTCTTTCGGAAGGTTTAAAGTATAAGTATGAAGTAACTCGTTGCGCATTCCAAGAGTGGTTATGAAGACAACAAAATATATTTTCCTAAAAATAATAATAAGAGAAATAATGTGTCCCTAACTAATTTAGCCTTAAAAACCCAATGACTTTAAATGTCTTAATTAAATACTAGAACGGATAAGACGAATATAGTAATGAACGAGGCAAATGCGTCCAGAATGGCATACTAGTAACGGTAATAATCCGCTAAGTCCGTATAATAATCGTACAGTATGAAAAATTTATTAATTTTTAACTTAATTTTTCAATTACTAATGTACTGCAAAGTAAGTAGTGATTAAATTTGCCCTTAATACCACAAATAATTTTGCATATGTATAGATGGATGATCCGCTTTTATTTTAACCGATTCTGCACAATTATATGACACAACACACTTTGCTGTTTATTCTGTGTGAGCATATATTTTGCAATAATTTTCTTCTACGGAGAATGAAGTTAAGTAATGAAGCCAAGAACGACACTAAATTGATATATACGTGAATCTTGAGTAAACATTAAAGAAGCTATCGTGAAACACTACAATATTTTATACTACAACTGCAACGTTGGCGTGATCGTATTTGAAAAAAAATTGATGAATGTGCTATTGATGTGGTTGATATTAATAAGGAATATTGAATATATTTGGCGTTAATTTTGTAGAAATTCATTATTCACAATTATATGAAACTACGTGATGTAGTATTATTTCTACTTTCTTTAATTTCTTTACCACTTAAGAAAATAAAGAAAGTAGAAATAATAGAAATAAAGAAAATAAAGAAAGTAGAAATAATACTACATCACGTAGTTTCATTTAATTGTGATTAATAAGGAACCTAAAACGCTTTTTCAAAAGTATTTCTCTACTTGTCTCTTTTTTCGAGAACCACGTGAACCGTACTAAGCCGACTTCAAAGGAATTTTAATGAAACCATTCTTAGGGTTCAATTATAATTACTTATTTCCTAACCCATTTTTTACTTGCCTGCCTGTTTTTTATCTGTTTTGGTTTGCTTAAAAAACTACTTAACTAATTCGAATTAAACTTTAATTAAGTTAATGCCTAAAGAACTGATCATATTTTATTATAATTTTTATCCGATATTCCTTAAGGAGTTGAAATTAAATAATTATTAGTGTGCAAGCAATAAGAAAGTAATTGCGGAAGTTTAATAGTGAAAAATGTAATTAAGGTTCGAGGTAAATATCTTATACTATCTAGCGAGCAACACCATTACTTTTATTATTTGTGGCATCTTACTATTTATATGCCACAATATATATGTATCTATACTGTATGTATGTATGTATATATATATAAATTAAAATTTTCAAAGTCGATTCGTTTGGTGTAAATGGCCTAAAATATTTCGAACATAATTTGACACGTGGTGTTCGCAAAATCATTGTGATTCACGCGTAGTATATAAATAAAATGAATGAATTGCTCACGGACGTTATGTCCGGTTTATTATATTATTATGGGAGTTTCTGTCCAAAAAGCTGTGATTCTCTGAAAAGCTTGGCAAGCTTTTTCACAAATAATTCATTAGCATTATTACAAGTAGACAGTGACGAGGGTTGTATGTTTTAATAAGTAAATCCGTAACGGGAAGGCCTAGAATAAGCGGTTTTCGTAAGACGAATGATTTTCTTGGATTCTTTTTTTGGGTGAACATCAATTTGCACATTTTGTTTGCTGTTATGACAATGAGAATCAAGTTTCGATTTCAGATGACATTACATTTATATGTATTTTTTTGTTTTTTTTTTACAATTTAATATAAAGAGGTACATGGAACGATAAATAAACATAAAGAAAATTAGGATCCTCAGTTATATGACTTGGACAACCAAATATCTGTCGTAGCTAAGAGTGATGAAAGTTTTTGCAATTTGTGTATAATAACGGGTATAAACTTTTTGTGCAAATGAATATTCGTATTTACAAAGTAAAGTTAATTTATAAATGTATTTAATAGTTTATTTGGCCGTAATACGAAAATTAAAATCGACTTCTTTTCATCATATTAAATATATACGATTTTTAAAGTAATGCTCCAATTTTGAAGAGCCGAATTTATAAGCCGAATAAATTACCATAGTTTTTATTACGTCTGAGTAAGTTTATATAGAATACGAAATGTGTTGTTCAGAGTAGAAATGTTAACAAAACTGCCGAAAAGGAGTAATGTAAATCATGTTGAAGTTATTGTTCAGAGAAAATCTTTGTCTATTGCAAGGTGGTAATCGTATGTCTAATTGTTTTGCATGTCTGTAAACATTTCGGTACATTGGCAGTTTACAGTATACCTACAGTTTGATAAGTTCTCTTTAATGTTGATTTATATATATATATATATATATATATATATATATATATACATATATATATATATATATATATATGATTTTTTCCAAGAAATATTTAATTCTTTTTTTGCAAATGCTTCCTTTTCTCTTCGTAATAGATTACTGGTTATTCTCACTATCCCATCCATCATATTTGTCATCAATAAAAATTATATTACTAATTATATTATATTACTTAATTTAAGACATATTTTATGACAATCAGAAAGACAAACAGACAGCTTGGGAAGAAAGTAATGTTAATGTTAAATGTCCAGATGTACTTAATATTTGTTTTATTTTCTTTTCCTTGAAATCTTGTTTTACACAGGGTATACAATGATATAAAGTAGTTTGTACGTAAGCTATGATTTGGAAAATACTCTTTTCAAGGCTGCTACCTTACTGCACATAAATTCGTAATTTTAAAATTAAAAATTTCTGGAATTGCCGTTTCTTAAAGCCGACATCGAGAATGTAAAGTTTCATAAAATTGGTATTCGAAAGTTAATTTTAATCACAGTATCACGGTTCAAACTTCATTACGTTTAGTGAAGACGACTCGTGATGCGCGTGAAGCCGAGAACCAATTTTTTATTCAGGTGTTTGAACGTTTAAAAAGTTTTCTTTTCTCACAGAACCATCGAGAATTTAATATTTAAATATTATGCAATTTTAGTTATCTCAAATTAAATGGTAAATAATTTGTTTGTCTACATTCCACTCTAGTTTTTCTCTTTTGGTAGAAGCTCTAAAAGTCTTCAATTGATCAGGTAAATTGTTATGAAATTGGTAAAAAACATGCTTATAATATTATGTAAATTTTTCTTCCGACTTAATTTATATAAGATTTCCGATAAATTTTTTAAAAATGTGCGTATAAAAACTGATAATTAATTCAATATCCTGTTATAATACAATTGTGTGAATTAAGCATATCTTTAAAGTTATTTTTTAATGTCGATAACTGAATTCGTTCAAAGCGGTATGCCTTTATCGAAGTTAGTAATTGAATAATAATTATCACCAGCAATGGACAACTGTCATAAAAAATGATATTAATACAAGAAAAGTTTGTCATTTGTCATCAACGTGGTGTGTTGGGTCGTTTATCAAGATGTTTTGTATTGACTGATTCACAAGTCATACGGTCTTTGACTACGAGGCGCACCGCCAGGACCCGGGTTCGGTATCCGGCAGCTTGTCGAGGAGGGCTGGACTGTTGTTCTGGTTGGTTATAAGAGATTGCTCTTGTAGCAATAAGTGCGCCATATGTATCAGTTACATTAGTGTACAGAAATAAATAAACAAATAAAAATTTATAAATAATGGAATATTTTTACTTAGGTTTTAAATTCACACATGTATTGTCTGTGGTAGGTCCAACTATACTAGCTATAAAGCGAATATAAATTTAGTTTTATAATGTTGTAGTATGCTTTATTACTGTTTCAATATCTTCTTTCACTCTCAATGCCTAAATCATAAAATTGATGTTTATTTGATAAATGAAATAGGATTCCTATTTTACTCATGTTATGGAGTATTTCCAAGACGACAATTATTTTTATTTTATTTTATACCAAGTCGAATTACAGTAATTGTTCTGACATACTAGAACCCAATATACTAATATCGTCAATATGAATTATGTTTTGTTCTGTGATCAGCTGAATGGATTAACCTTTTATTGCAACTGGTTTCTTAATAGACGAATATTCCTTTCCTTTACATTAAACATATGGCGTTTATTATATCACAAAATATTTTTAAAAACTTTAAAAAATTGCTACATTGATCTCACCACAAAAAAACAATGTTAATAATGAAGATACAAAAGAAATTTGCCTGGATATAAAAACATTTTTTTACCACATGGTGGATGGTTAATCCAAAATTCTCGTAACAAATATTTTTAGGTGGTTATGTAGGGCAATAATATCCCTAACTCTGCCAAATTTCAAATTTATGCATTGAATATTTTAACATTTTCGATGAACACCTATTTTTGAAAGGAATTCTATAAAGGTTACCATATCTTTTTCGCTTTGAGATACGATCGTTTAAAAATAACAGTCATAGTTTATATTTATGTACTTAGAGCATCATAACTGTAATTATGTGAATATCTGAAATTGTGCAAAGAATGACAGGAATATATCATTGATGAACATTGCTAGAACATTTAAATTGGACGCAAATATAAAATAAACTAAAACTAAAGTAAAAATTACCTAATAAGGCTTGAATGTGTCGTTACAAACAAATAATGTAAATAATTAATTCCTAACTCGTCAGATAATTACACCACCACAAACACATATACTTGCTTGTACTCTATTTCATAGGGATTAGCATTTAAGGTTTGTTCTGCGACATAGTTCAATCTAGGTTTTTTATATTCAATTTAATTTCAACATTTTAAACTTCAAAATTTTAATTCGTTCCTTGAACGTGAAAAAAAGTATCTTATACTTTTCCAGCGTAGAACTAACGGCCTTAAGTCATAAAAGATTGGCATAGATTAGATTAGACTGCTTACAAAAACCAAACTCACTTAGATGTGAGAGTGTTTAGGGCTTCTACCAAAAGAGACAAAATAGAGGGAAATGTAGACCAACAAATTATTTACCATTTTAGTTTAAGATAACTAAAATTGTATAATATTTAAATGTTAAATTCTCGATGGTTCTGTGACAAAAGAAAACTTTTTAAACGTTCAAACACCTGAATAAAAAATTTGTTCTCGACTTGACCCGCATCACGAGTCGTCTTCACTAAACGTAATGACGTTTGAACTGTGATACCGTGATTAGAATTGACTTTCGAATACCAATTTTATGAAACTTTACATTCTCAATGTCGGCTTTAAGAAACGTCAATTCCAGAAGTTTTTAATTTCGAAATTACGAATTTATGTGCAGTAAGGCAGCAGCCTTGAAAAGAGTATTTACGATTTTATCGATAACTTAACATCAACTAAATCATTTCTAACGATAAATAAACTACACTGTAACAAAAACGTCAATGTAAATTGTAAAACTACAGAATATATTATAAATTATATATTTATTCATCAAGAAAGCTGAAATAACTAGTAACTCTTGGTCAAATGATTAAAATTTTACATATTAGCTAATTAAAACTATGGAACTAAATAGAAAACCTAACTTATATTACCTCATTTATACATAATTTTATATCTATGACTGAAGAATTATATTCTTCAATCGTTGTTTTTTATGTAAATTAAAAATAATCACAACTTCCACAAATTTAAATAATACGCAAACATTAACTTCAAACACGCCATAACGGAACCACGAATATATAATTAAAAATCGAATAAAATAATTTTTCAATGTTTTTGTACCATTTCAATCTGCGAATTCTTCATTATTAGATCCATCCATGTGACAACAACAAAAATAAAATTAAAAGTCACTAGTCGGTCCATTTTGGACTACTTGTGATTGAAGTGGTGTTTTTCTGCGTATAAATTCCACTACACATTTATTAAACTTGGGTGGCTTTTGATGATTTTTTCACCTTCTATTAAAATAAACATATATATATATATATATATATATATATATATATATATATATATATATATATATATATATAATACATTAAGCTCAATTTCTATACACTGTTTACATTAAAAGCAATTTTTATGTAAAGCATAGCTAAGTGACACTTACCGACACTATTTTAAATCCAAGAAACTTGATTTGTGTTATCCCATCCTCATAAGGAGTGAGAGTACTTTGTTTACACTTCCCACTGACCAAGAAGTACAGTCTTAATTTAATAATCTTCAGATATTTAGTAATTTTTAGATCATCGTCTATAGTCGTCACCGTGGTGTGTAGGGTTGACCAAAATCTATAAAGCATTTGATGACACGGCGGATCGCGGCGACCCAGGTTCGATTCCTAGTCGCTCATCGAGCGGGACTGGCCAGTTGCTCTGGTTGGCTGTAAGTGGTTTTTTTGTAGCAAGAAGTCCGCTATATGCATCAATTTTTTACATTAAAATACGTAAATAAATTAATTTATCCCGGATATAACTGGAGTAGTATATTTTTTAAGACAAAATATAAAGTTTCATAGCACTCTTTAAAATGAATGGAATATCCAATAGGTAGAAAAACCAATACGATATCATAACACTATTTTAAGACTCCGTTTAGAAGTATCAATACTTATTAGATATATATATATATATATATATATATATATATATAAATATATATATATATATATATATATATATATATATATATATAAACATATATATATATATATATATATATATATATATATATATATCTCTTTGAATTGTATTTTACGATAACAATCTAATGTAATTTATTTTGCAAAATACGGCTAGAAATCCTTGTGTCTAATTCTATATCACTAAGGGTTCATTGTAGGTCCCAGCAAGTGTTTTTTTTTCCTGAATTGAGTAATTCCGTGACAACTTTCGTGAGATTGGGGTATCTTCCCAAATTATATAATTCAGTTTGAGAGAACAATTAAGGTTTACTTGACAAACGTTGTACTTCACAAACTCATCGTTAGAAACT
Source organism: Druceiella hillmani (assembly GCA_039881145.1). NCBI lineage: Eukaryota > Metazoa > Arthropoda > Insecta > Lepidoptera > Hepialidae > Druceiella > Druceiella hillmani. The sequence goes on from JAYKKI010000012.1 coordinate 21,148,467, forward strand.
TAAGTATCTGCAAGAGTCTCTTGAGAGGAATTTTGGTTTGAGAATAATAATTTAGCAGCACAGCATAATTTTTGAGCATTGGGATCTTGACGCGTGGAAGAATCACGGAATATACGTTAAGATACGTTAATCCTATTTTGTTTTTAACCTTGAACCCTTTTATTTTGGAACAACAATATTAAAAATCTTTAACGTGATTTTGTAAGTCCATACAAAATCGTTGTAGTTGGCAAACTAATAGTATTTTTTTTCCTTTTGTCCATTTGTGAAATTCTCGTACACACGTCGAACACACTATATATAGCATCCGTTGATGTATTTTCTTGGTTTTAAAATAGCTCACATATAGTTGTTCAATGGATTTAGAAATAGTTTGTTGTCGTTTCTATATTACACATCTTTCACGTAGATAGTAAATTTGACTGCAGTATTAACAGGTTTCCTGGAAACCATTAAGAAGACTTTTCATTTCTATAACATATTTTAAGGAGATAAATTTGATAAAAAACTGAGTAATGTAAATAAATTATAATTGTTTTTGGTTTTTTCTTGACTAACAATTACGGATTCACAACTTTCAATGAAATGAAACTTTATCTACATTGTTATTGTCAGTGCTTTAACTATTTAACTTAATTTCATTCATGGCGGTTCATTTAAGTTAGTATTGGAACTTTTAAAAAAAGAAGTTACAAATGGGGTTGGGGATATCGCGCTTACTTGTTTAGTAGTATCCAAAGTGAATTAAAAACGTTACAGCGTTAATAAAAAAACAGATTGAATAAATTGTAAAACCATAAAATTTATCTTCACGTTTTTTGACTACATTAATCGTTAAGTTTGATATAGCCTATTTGAGACTCAGTATGTGTAAATATTTTTGTCAGCTAAATAATGAAATATGTCATTGGAATATTTCATAATAACTGTGCAATTTAGTTGAATATTTTTTATTTTTTTAAATGAATTTACCGAAGCTTTAAAAACTGTTCTATATTTTTTTTGAACTTAATAGCTTAATTAAATGTGTTCATGCTTAACAAAATGTAAATTTATTTAAATATTTCATGAAACATTACTGCAAATATCTCAAGGTCATATCACAAACCTAGACGCTGGAAGATGGTTAAACAGTCTTGTTTATTTACAATGCCTACAGTTTCCTTTGGTTTCACAGACACTCTTATAATTATTGTCTGAACTGATTAAGTTAGAAACTTAATTTCAAATTTAACCCTTAGTCTTGTTTATTATTTGTTAACAGAGAAATCTTAAAGTAATTTGGTACTTTTAAACAATATACAATTGAAACTTATTAAAATAATGAAAAATATAATATTTAACATAACAGATTTTATTATTACATCATAGTGCATAAAGTGGCATAATTTAAATTTATTGTTTTAGCTTTCTTTCTAATATTTGCATAATATTCAAATGTACCTTTATAATTATATATAAATGTTATTTGGTATAAAAATAAATAGCAAAAAGAATACATATGTCAAATTTTCTATCTCAATTAACCAGCATGATTACGAGATAAAAACCGAAATTACACAAAATCGAATTCGTAAAAATTAACTAACGAAATAATAACTCGGTCGATTAGGTTAACAATGTACCAAAAGATCTAACAAAGACATAAGCTATATATATATACGGAAATTGGCTAAACATTGAAATACATTTCGCGTAAATGGATGTAGAAATATGCTTAAATTACTGTTGCCTAGTTGTGCATATCTCCTGAAACCATATTTGCAAGTTAACCGAATGCAAATATTTAGATTTTCCAAAAATATCATTGAAAAAATGGAGCGAAGTTATACATTGAACATTGTTTTAAAAATTGATATTTCGCAAACAGCGCTTAAAAATTTTAAAAATGGTATATGGAATCCCAATGTTATTTTAAATGACCTGTCCACTCCATGGTCTACATTAAGAAATTCCGCATATATGGATGGCAGAATAAATTACGCATATATCTTTGAAATCACGCATACATGGGAAAAAAATTAATCTTTCTCTTGACATATGGAGGATTACTATATATAATTATAAACACATTGGTCTGAAAGTATAAGGGTGTGACAGATGGACGAACATGAAATGTTAAAGGTTCTTGATATCTCTGCGGACTAAAGAAGTCTAAATAATAGATAGATTTTTGTAGATTATTGCTTAAGCCTAGAGAACAACTTTTTAAGTTTATGTACATTTTTTTCGTTAATAACAAAATAAGCGACAAAAAAATATAAAAGATCAAAGCACACTACTCCTCTGATCAAAGTGACATTATATGCTGTAATAAATTTTAATAGAATATTAATATAAAGACTATGTATTTCGTAGTTAACTTGAGTTTAATCAGCTTCTTTCAGAATAAATAATCATGATCCGGAAACGAGTTTCGTCCAACCTCTTCTAATCCAAACATGCTAACGTTAATCCCCTAACGAAAAAAAATGGCCGAAAGCAGAAAATAAAATTAATCTATTACAGAAACGCTAGTAGCATGCCGGCAGACGATGTCCTAATGAAATGTAAACGTGATAACCGACAAAAGGCAAACTCGTTACGTCCGGAAAATCAATTGCCTACGCCGAGTGAACAGTATCTAAACGTATTTTCCTTGGCTCATTCTTCCATTTATTTATATGTGAATAGGAGGAAGCTGAGAAAAATCGGCAAATATTTGCCTCCATTTTTAAATTACTTAATATCTAATCATAAGTGATTTGAGTATGTTTAAAGAAATATATATATATATATATATATATATATATATATATATATATATATATATATATATATGTATATATATATATATATATGTATATATATATATATATATGTACATATATATATATATGTATATATAATAAAAGCAAATATTATTGTATATCTTTCGTACAACTTATAGAGACCTTAATACAATAGAAATTTTTTTATATAACTGAAAACATTATATATGCTCGTGATATCAAAAATATTGATTATTTTTTAAATAATCTCTGTCATTAAGAGATAACGAATTGCTGCATCAGCATTTATAATAGGATAAAAAAATATCGATAAAATTGTATGTAAACGAGCTTTATAATAATGTATAATTATGCTAAATGTAATTTGTTTTTATATTAATAAATATTAATCGTAAAGAATCGTAAAAGTTTCGTTACAGAAGTCATTAAGCGATGAATTTTGTGATACTATTTGTAAATATAAAGACGTATAAAGTATTAGTTTTAAGCATATTTTTCACTTATAAAAAATTTGTTATTTAAATTCATTATTTAGTTCTAGAGTAGGCCTCTAGAAATAAATTGGTTTTTAATTGTATATATAAATGTTTCTGATATATTTGCATTCATATTGTATCAGTAACTTGTTTTCTGTAGACTGCAATGCTAACAACATAAAATCAGTCGTTATTATACCTATTTTTGGCTCGCTTAAGGTGTCATAAAAATCATATTTATCAATTAGCAATAATATTACATTTATCTATCGTATTGGTACTTCCCTTTTTGGTAATTTCAGTTTTTGAAAGTCATATAGTCAATTGAAAACCTCTTTAGTTTCTACTATTTTCATAACATAACTATTACAACTAAGTTGATATATGGTTGAATTTAAATGCTTTGCAAAAAGTTGTTTCCACTCCTAGTTATGCGGCGTATTTACCCTTCGTTCCTTATAACGACTGACACGAGCTGTTGATATCAGATGATGAACAGTGAGAGATAATGTTTTGAAGGGGCGCGAGAGCAGTCGTCGGCTGATAAAGTTGCTATAATTTATTTCCTCTTCATTGTATTGGTGATCAATGTACATACGTGGATCCCGAAGAGCAGTCAACGATATTATTATATCAAATATCACACGCTTACTTTTATTAAATTTAATATATTTTCATTTTGTTTTTAAAAGTTAATGTCAAATTTGAATTAGCCAAAATTATTATTACATACATATAGAAACACTTAAAAAATAAACTATTTCAGAGAATTGAATTTATGTTTAGTATCATGTAGAAAATGATTAAACTTCTTATTGTTCTGATTTAGTGTAAATAATTAGGGGGGGAATAACTTAATTTTCCGTATGACACGTATAACTTCGATTATATTCCGTCATTCCATTATATCTACAGAATTTGATTGAAAATTTTATAAGTACATTTGTATACATATACCTGTGTATATAAATATATGTATATATATATATATATATATATATATATATATATATATATATATGTGTGTGTGTGTGTGTGTGAGTATGTATATATATATATATATATATATATATATATATATATAATATATATGTGTGTGTGTGTGTATGTAATATGTAATTATCCGTCCACTCTATCATAAAGCCCTATTCTTACATACGTAGTAGATAAACGATTTTTACCAAAATAATATCTTCATTACGTTTCAAAATTACTGTGAAACGCTACCTTTGAAACAATATTGTACGAACGAGCTTCATTTCTGTAGCTGTTCTTTTCTTTTTCAAAATTACACAAAAAAAATAAGTATAGAAATATATCTTTATAAATATAAATATATACACAGTTTTTGAATTTTAAAAGGGATTTCAATGTGATAAATTTTTAATTATATAAGAAACAGTCCTATTATTGTAAATAAAAAAAGTCATTCTAAAAATGACCTACTAAATATATGATGCTTATATCACATGTGTAAATCATGTAAAATAAGTACAGAAATGAATAGTTTCAATAAATGTATATGAGAAATTAACAAATTATTGATCGTATTAAATTTTAGATTAAAACCTTTATTTAATGCGAGACGTGATTTTGGATGCGATAAGCAACATCGATTATAAATGAAGAAACATTCTTTATACTTGCCTGAATTTTACTTTTCTTTAATTACCTTTATATATTTACTTCTAAATATATTTTGTGATAAATGTTTTGAAACAGATTTGACACCTCAATCATCTGCACTAAATATGTGGATAATTAAGACTTTTCTATATAATATTTTTAATATGTATAGAAAATATGAAAACGCAGAATCCTCAAAATTTAAATCAAAAAGTAGCGAGAAAAATACAGAAATTGATCTATGAGAATTATGGACACTTTAAAGAAGCCATAAAATTTAACTTTATTTTTAACCGAAAACTAATAGATTTTTCCATTTAGGTTGCAAATACAAATACACTTTGGAAATTTAAAATAATGTAATACATTTTAATTGAAACTTTAATAAGCAACGAAACTAAAAATGAAAATATTTATATATTAATTGGGATAAATTCGAATAATTAGTGAGTCCTTTTCAAAATATTAGAATATAAGGTTACTTTTGCATTAAAATATAGCTATCGTCGAATCTAATCCCTTCGTAATATTCTTACCATTCAAGTCAATCAATTTCTGTTACATTCTAAACACTAAAAGTACGATGCAGTATGAAACGCTGGAAACTCAGTTATATGACAAATATTTCATCAATCATTATTTCATTGAGTTTGTTTTTACTATTTATATACTTCTTCCTACATTTATTCCGGTACCGGTGAATGCATTAAATGATAGTCTAATTTTCCCAGTAACTCTGAACTATTTGACATTATATAACTACTTATTTGAACTGAAATTTGACCATTAAAGTAAGAAGACTTACTAATTGTAATATGCTGCAGTAATATATTTTAGTAAGACTCCCTATTAAACATATTCGTACTAAATATACAATTTCATATAATCATATTATATCCAGTCAGGAAGGCATCGTCTTAATTTTTACCTAATTTCCTAATTGATCTTTCTCACAATATACATTTGTGTAAATATAAAAATGAACTCATGAAATTTTATTACACCATATCACCGAATTTCTCTTGTAGTTAAAGATACTGAGAATGGTAACTATCTTTGGTTTCATTTATTTTTCAGGCGACTAATTACGTACAGTTTGTTTGTGGCAATAGTGACGTATAAATATATTATTATCTTAAATAACATATTTCTTTGTTACTAGTTTTAATTTACGGCTTACTCGCATAAAATAGTTCAAGCGTGAAAGCGAAACAAACACTCTTTCTTTTAATTTACGTTTTTAGTTAAGATTTATTAGGTTTAGTTAAGATGGGAATAACTATAGCAAGAAAATAATATGTATTAATGTCGAAAATCGTTTCAAATAAAAAATCTTATCTGAATTCCAGTTATATTATTTTTTAACTGGAAATAATATTTCCAGTTAAAAAAGAATTGAAAATATTTATTTTTTAAACTACACCTCTGAATACTTCAACTAAGCAATTTACTTTTCTTTGGGCTACATACTACTTCAGATGAATAAAAAACATAATCGACAAAGAATATGAAAATATACAGCTTTTTTGATGGGAGGGATGCTGATTAATTAGCAAATAAATAACCTAATTCATATATACTGACTGAACACTTAAAGAGAAGAATAACATGATAACTGTTAACTCGGTGTATGTAATTGAATATTCTAAGACACAAAAAGCTTAGCTTTATATTAAATGAGATCTTTGTCTATTTAAAACGCAATTTTCAAAATGTTATTGGCGCAGGTTTAAAAATACACATTCAGGTTATAACAGACGGATGAACGAATGTAACGAAAGTATAACGCTTGTTTTCTTAGGGTTTGAAACCTCAAAAAGAAAAATGAAACCTATATTAAATCACTGTAATGTCAGTCTATTAATCCATTTTTTTAAGAATCAGCTTAACGTTTAAATTTGAAATTTGACAAAATATTAGAGCATATTAAAATGCACATATTTCAATAGAAAGCACGTAAAAATATTTCTACGATAATTTTAAGTGGGGGCAAATAAAACATTCAAAAAATAATTAATTCCATGAATAATGTATAGCTTGAAACAAAGGGCCGCCGAAACATTTTTTTTTAATGTTAGGTACAATATATTCTTAATATATATAAAAAATATACAAAAAATATTCACCCTCTTATATCCGAGAGTGTAAAATGAAAAATTATTAAAATTAGTGTTTTTAAAACCTTATGAAAATATAAGAAACTATCAGAATTATTCTGGAAGTTGTAGTTATTAATTAATTACTAAATATTTATTATGCTAAAATGTAAAAATTAGTTATAGCTTAAGATAATCGAAGGAATTGCATTTTTAACCTAAGCATGGAATCTTTAACTCTTGATTCAGACCAGAAATTGGTAAATTTGTTTACCACATGGACCTAAAAAATAAAACCAGTATTCAAACCATATTAGACGATAAAGATCAAAATGTTTACTTTATAAATATTGATTACGCTACGACTTAAAAATTGGTTATAGCTTAAGACAAGCGAAGCAATTCCATTTTCAACCCAGACACCGAAAATTTATCACTTGCTTCAGACTAGAAATTGGTGAATTTTTCTACCACGTGGGCTTAAAAAGTTAGTCAGTATTCAAATCATATATGACGATAAAGATACCAAATTGTTTACTTCAATAAATAGCATCATGATAGTTGACAAAAATACATAAACATTAGATTGAAATGTTTGTTCTTTCATTTATCTTCGTCGACCTTTACATATATTTATTTGAGTACTTTTCCAGGTTCATCCAATCAAACGGAACAAACGAATTCATTTTTCAGATTTTACTTATATATAATATAATTCACTTCATGTTTGTTTTGTCCCATATTACGGACTGTTATATGACAGTTATCTTAATGTTATTTACCTAAAGATAAATTAAAAATAAAAAATAAAATTAATACAACTTACGTATTGACAGGTGTAATCGCATTCTAAATTTTCTACACTACATACGTTATCCTAGCTTACCATATCCTTAACATGATTTGGTTTTTTACCGTCCAAATATGTGAACTTAAACTGATAACCTGATCACTTTGCAAATATTTGTAAACTAAATTTCTAAGAACCCATGGATTTTTAGGGTTCTGTAACCAAAATATTTGCAATTCTAATTTTGCCATGTCGTTCTATTTATGTCACAACCGTTTTATTCACAGATTTTTGGCGCTATAAAGCTAAAATGGAGCATGGCTTTACGTATTTATAACGCCCAAAAAGATATGAAATAAAATCTCTCACATTTTTTAAGGATACCTTTCCCTCATATAAAGGATCAATTTACGAAATATTCACTTTTAGGGTTGCAATTTTTGTTAGAGTTACGTGTCCGCACCCCCCACCAGCTAAACTAGCGGTTTGGAAAATCTGAAAAGCACCCACGACAAAAGAACAGATTCCTATCTTTAGTAGTTCACGAATAATAAGTCTCTAACAAGTTCGTGGATACTCCATGCACGTGACTTGAATCTACTTGCAAAATAAATTTGTACTTTATATGCATATTTATTATACCTGTGGAACATAAACTAGGTAATATATTTATGTATTTACAAGACGAGAAGGAATATTCTTTAAACTAGCAACTCGCCCCGGCTTCGGACGAGTGCAATGTAGGTACTATTGTCGATCCATTAAAAATATTACTCACATTCACGCGTCGTCGCCGTCTTTACACGGCTTCGGCATCGCGAATACTGATTTTTGTGATATCTTGTAAAATATTAATGATAGTCATTTGCTGCAAAGAGAAAATTGTATCTACATTAACGAGACCAACTTATTTAATTAAGCAAAGATTAATATAATATTCGACAAAATAACTTCGAAATTATAACCCGCAAAAATAAATAATCAAAATGGTCACTGTGGGTTATCCATAGTATATAGATATATGCTATTACGGGCTTCTTTGTAGATTTTTATGAATACGCAATTCCGTAGTACAACATTTTGATATATCTCGTAAAATATATTTCCATTGTAAAAAATGAATATTCCTAAATAGTTTAACAGAAACAACATTTACCATTAAATGTTTATAAGTGCCTGAATATACACGGAACTATCGTAGTGCAAGTTGTACTCATAATTGTCCAGTTTCTAAAACATGCAATTAAAAATATTCCCATTTATACTGTTGGAAAAAGTAAACTTACTTTAAACATCCTTTTGGCATTGATGAGTATTATTAAATATTTCACAATTTTAAAGATCAGCAAACGCTTGATTTCTTTTTATAAGAAATTTAAAAAAATTTAAAGTTCTCTTAACTTTTATATTTTTTTTACAATAAATCTTTCGGTCAAATTTTATTGGTGATTTATTAATTATACATGCATTGAATAAAAAATCGTTATAAATATATATATATATACATAAATATATATATATATATATATATATATATATATATATATATAAATATATATTAGGTTTATTAGTAAGCCACAACTTCGGGACTTTTTTTGGAAAATTCTCGAAACTCAGAGGGATCTACAATTAATGCAGATATTTTCTGCGAACAATTGGACCGATTAGTTAACAAATTGAGTAGTCACCAGGATCGAGTTTATTTTCTACAAGGTAATGGCTAGACCACATATTGCAAAACGAACTTGTGATAGATTAGAGGCTCGGCTGGGCTACTAACTCACTCATCCGCCCTATTCGCCTGATATTGCGCCCTCTGGTTTCCATTCGTTCAGAGCTCTAAGTAATCATTTAAGTGCAAAAAATCGACGTTAAAGAAGGTCTCCAAAACAACGTCGCGCAATTTTCCGAATCAGGCACCAGAATTTTACAAAAAACACTCTTACTCCCAACGAGATAGCGGCAAGTAGAAAATAATGGTAAACATATAATTTAAAAAAAATTGTTAGGGTTAAAACGTATTAGCCAACCAATATATATATATATATATATATATATATATATATATATATATATTCATGCATACCTTTGAATTTTTCAGCTATAATATTTCTTGAAATAAATTTATATTTTTTAAATATTAAAGTACGAAAAAATAATAATAATTTATTACTAATATTTAACAATTTTGTAACGGAACATATCAACAATGTCAAAAAAGTTTGATTAGAATCAGATTTTTTTCTCTATGGGAGAACTAAATCGTATGAAATTTGGCTAGAGTACTAAATCGTATGAATTTAAAATATGGCTGTAAATTGAAGAGTTGAAACTGTTTCTTTTCTGGACTTCACAATCTGTTTAAAGGCATATTTTTTTATTATTTATTATTAATTTTAGCGAAATAATTAATTTAAGTTGGAATATAATTTCGATAGAAGTGATTGAAGCTAAGAAAAATGTGTTTGTACATATACGTCAAGCATTTTTTCAACAAAATACACAATTACTAAAGCAACAGAAAAATTAATCATCACAATAATAAACTATTATTTTTTTTGAGTACATGCTGCATAAAATGAATAAATTTTTGTAAGAAATGTATTTACCAGCCATAAATACATTTCTTACAAATTGTCATTTAAAAAAATTCATCAAATTGTCAATCACTTACAAATTGTCATCAAAAAAAATCATTTCAATTTCTTTCAGTACTTATCGTAATAAAGTTTAATACATTTCATATGACATATTTTGATAGCAGTTTAGTGATTTAGGATTACACTTATGATATACAGAACTTATTTTTATTGTTTTTTTTTGTGTATACAGTGGTAGATTTTACTTCTATACATACTGATGTACGAACCTAGAGAATTTTTACAATTTTTCTTTATTATCTGCGTAATTAATTAACTGTTTTTGATTTTCTTAATACGAAATAAAACCATTATTTAGTTATATTAACATGTGTATAATGACCCAAACTTATATTTTTAGATCTGTTCTTGGCTGAAATTACAAAATTTTTAGCACCTAACCTTGAACTAAGACTAAACGTAAATGAGGTTAGATAACTTTGAAACTTGGAATGACATTGCAATTCGATAGTCGCCAAGTTTTCAGTCTTACTTAGCTAAATATGCGGGGAATTACTCGCCTCGCGCAGTGCATTAGCTGTTCATTAGATGGGACACCATAAACGAGTTACAACAGTTTGAAGCGCGTCCGTGGAAAGAGTAAAGTTTTAAGTGAGCGTGGTCCCAAGTTGGTTGATAAATTGCCGCTAATATATTTCCGCAGCTGGGGTGAGAAAGGAACCTTATTTTTGGACCGTATAGTGTAACCCTTTGTTTTAGGCAGTACCTTTTAGGAATTTCTCAATTCAACTGAAGGGATATATCCAGGTAATGAAATAAATTAAGGATTAGTTAATCTGTCAAAACGTTCAAATATTTTTTAAGAGTAATGTCCCTTCGATAGATACAAAACTTAAAATCTGTTCCCCTTTTTATTTATTTTCGTTATTGTTTCGTTTACGTTTTGAGTACGTTTTTACATCCTACATTTTCGAAGGTAATGGTAACGTGATACTCCAAAAACCTATTAAACCCGAAATAGGAAGCTTAAGAGTAGGGTTCCTTAAACATTCCAGAAAACAATATTAATATTATTAAACAAATCAAATAAAGATTAGAAATTTAGTACTTTATCGTAAAGATTTCAAACCCTCTTGTACGAGAGTATGAGTAACAGTAGAACTCGCGCTTTGAGAGTTCTGTTCCTATTCAGAAACATATAAAAGTTTAAGCAATTAAACAACGGGAATTATTTATTATGTTAATATTATTGATCATTACTTAAATATATGTATATTCCGTAGATGTATTTAAAGATGTAAGGAAAGTTACATTACTGCTTACATATCTTTCATTTATTAATGTAGTTTAATTAAAATAATTTTCATTTGTGTTTTTACCAATAATAATTCTTTAATTTTTTTTTAATTGTGTACTTCTAAAACTGGAAAACACTTTATAACATTTTGGATACTTGCATCTGGATTGAGGGACATTGAGACAAAAAAGGATGTGATATTATTATTACATTTTAGAAGAAATTTCCATAGTATCGCACTAGATGGCGTCGTCGGAGAAAAAGATTTTTCCTCTTAAATATCGTATATCTTTTCGTAATTAATGTATGTATTACTGCTTTTCGTTATATTCGCACTAAAATTTTAATAATTTTGATACTGTGACATACGGACGGACAATGGATAGATACACACACACACACACAGACAAAGATGCACAGCACAAGCACGCACACGCGCGCTCATGCGCTCACACGCGCACACACGCGCACCCATGCGCACACATGCACACACACACGCTTGCACACGCACAGACGCACACACACACACATGTGTGTGTGTGTGTATGCGTCTGTGCGTGTGTGCGTATGTGTATATATATATATATATATATATATATATTCTTATATCAAGAAAATGAGATTTTGCTCTGACGCAGTTACTTCCAAAATTTCTTAGGGTTGTATCTACAATTGTAGAAACTGTTAGAAAATTTTAATGGATGGAAAGAAATAGTGACATTTTTAAATTTGTTGTTCTTGTGACATTTTTGTCATATTGGAAACCAGTCACCAGTCAAAAGTATTAATAATTTCTGATCCAGTTTTTTAACTAAAATAGAAAAAAAATATTTTAATTACCTTATCAAAAATTACATCGATATTCTTTACCAAAGATATTACTACATATGCGTCGTTTTCTTTATGAGATGGCGTCATCATTCAGTAATTTAAATTTATTTTAAGTTTATTAAACTTAATAATACGAGCATATAATAGCAGTAACTAAACTATATGAAAACATATGTAAGACAGTATTATTCTGTAAAAGTCATATCTTTTACTTTCATCTACGGTGTTCAGACTTAAAACCATAATCTAATCTAGCTCTGTGTCTTCTAAATATCCAAACAAAAATGTTGTACATTCTACTAACCACATTGATGATAAAGTAATCGGTCTTTACCATAGCAGAATTCCCTAATAGATTATCGAAATTTGCCCTAATGAGACCTTTCTTCAGTCAGATACCTAACGTGTCGTTAATCTGATAACCTTATGGTTCCTTATGCATCGCTGGGCACGTAAAGAGAAGAAAACTCATTCAAGAGATATTACCTAGTTAGTAGTAAAAGTAATTACTTAGTCAACTCTGTCAACTGCTCTACATACTTAGGCAGGTATAGAAGCAACTAAAAATTACTCTAATGATAATCGTACCTTAGCATTAATGTCCTAAGGTATTGATTGAGAAATAAGGATCGATTAAAATTTTCACAATTTAATGCAAGTGCCCTTAGCGTCTGGAAAAAATATTATTCTTTATATTTTTATTTCTAAAATCAAATAATTTAAAACTTTAAACACAAAGATATCGATGAATAAAAATATACAGCCCAAAATATAATTTTGTACCAGTTAACTCAAAAGTATTTTTGGCAGTATAAATGACTAACAGACTTTAATTTATGTTAATTTTCAAAGCATATTAAAATTAATTCTTAGAATATACGCAAGTTATCCAACTGCATCTTATTTGAAACTTATTCAGCTTGAGTTTATTTTAGAAAAACTGAACTAAACAGTGAATTTTATTAAAGCAGTATGATTATCATATTTATACTTTAACACAGTCTTTCCCAAGCTTTTTCAGGGGCGGAACCCTGACACCATTTTACCATGATGCGGACCCCAAAAAAACAAAAAATAAAACTGCTTTCAATAATTAATAATTGTTTATTCTGTAATAGGTAGGCAAACGAGCATGCATGTCATATGATGATAAATTATCACTGCAATAATTTTAAATAAACACATACCTTGATCTTTTCAAAATTAAATAAACATAAATAAGCACACTTGTGTGAATATATGTATTTATGTTTATTTAATTTTAATGAGATAATGCTGTCTCTCTCTTGCCACTAAACCCGTTATATTTGGGTCGATATTGCCCAATCGATTTGCCTCTACTTGCTGTTTCTTTCCGTTATATTTTTTACATAAACAAGTGTAGAAAAACAATTTTTGCACAAATACGTTGTGGGGAAGGGCAAAGAATGCTTTAAAGTCAATTCCGATAACTCCTTATAATCGATTTTTAAATTTAGCCGAAACTTTGTAGTACAAACGTATGGTACACGTTTTTATTTTAATATTCGAATTACAATTTATTTCAAATATTTGATTTGCCTGGATAAGTTTTAGACCAGTGATGCCTGTTACATTTATATGAAATGGATTTATAATTCAATTTTCAATACCGTCTGAGTTTCAAAAATATTCGCGAAATAAATACTTCAAGGCTTTAAAATGTTCAATGACTACTTTTTGAGTCTCCTGTCGGAACGTGGGCCCGCTAGTTGATAGCAAAAATGATGAAATAGTAAAAAAATTACTAAAATTATCTTGTAGAAACCGATTTATTTATAAATCAAATTATTTCAACAAAGCTTCGTTATTTTCTTCTTCAATGATGATATTAATGTCAGCTGTTTCTTGTAAGCTCAAATTTAGCATATTTGAAGCGCTAAATATGTCAGCTAAGTAAACTACAATGGAAAGTCATTCAAAATAAAGAAAATGATTAGAATTATTCTTGGGGTTGTCTGTCTTATCCGAATTATTTCAAAAAAATTACAATTTCGTCTGTCAGCTCAAAAACACGCGTCACCACTTTTTCACGCGATAATCATTGCACATCTGCGTGCAATAGTACCTGCATATGAATGCCTCGTACGTCTTCACAAATCACACGAATAATGTGAGAATTTATAGACTTGGATTTTATAAAATTCATCACCTGCATAATTTCGAACAGAACAGTTTTTAATTTAACCAATATAATAGCAGCTAAAACTTCCCTACGAATGCAGCAATGATGCCAGATTATTGACAGGTTCATTGTTTTAAGACGACTGTGAAATCCTCTCTGCTTTCCTGTCATCACAGCACGTGCGCTGTCCGTACTTACAGCCACAAAAAATCTGCTCTGATACTGTCGTCAAGTTCGTAACGGGAAAAGTTGCAGCGTTACAAATGTCAGTGCTCTCATCTAATTTTAAAGTATATTATCGGCTTGCGTTTATGTTCTCAATAAAATATTCTTTGACATTTTCTGATATGATATAAATCCTTTTTTAACATATTATTCGGTAAAGATATTATACTTAATTCCTTTTCACCTTTACCTCCCAAAATAGCAGAAACCATGATTTTAGCGGTTGGTAATATAAGTCCCTCGAAATGGTATGAGTTTTGCCACTTTTTGCAACCGATAATGATACTTGATTGGAATTTAATACAGCATTTTCATGGTTAGTTTCAGTAGGCAACTTTTATGGCCTTTTTAGGCTGTTCTAATTAAGTAGCCTTTAACTTTAAAAAACTCTTTAGATTTGAAAGAAAATTCCCTGTGTTCCCCTTTTAAATGGCGTCAAAGTTTGGTCGGTTTCATAGATTCATTCGATAAAACTTCATAACAAAAAGGCACTGAGGTCTTTATTCGGTGTTTACAATGGTATTCGTAAAACTATAAATTAAGTAATCTTCTGCAAACTTGCGACGCTCTAGTTTCACCACTTCATGAGACTCGCCACTTAATAAACTCGAAGGGTCCTCTCTTCATTTGAGTCAACTGATGAGGATTTAACCAGCGTTCCATAGTCTCTAATGTAGTACTGGTCACTAATTATTTACATTCGTACAATGAAATTACTCAAGAGTGAGTTATAACAAGAGAAACAATTGACTGAACTTATTACGAACGAGCGCGGCGTACGAAAAGAGACGGACGGGGAAGGAATGACACGTCCCACGCCCTGCCCACTCACGAGCCATCTACTTGCCACGAGGCGCTATAACGCAATGTGCACCGCGCGGCTTTGTTTTTTCTGCTCGTTCCCGTCAAACACTCAGCTTCGCTATTATGTTTTTTTAATTTTACTGTTAATTACCATTTTACCGCGGTCCACCTGGTACAGTACCGCGGTACCCTGACAGTCCACCGACTCCAGGTTGAAAAAGACTACTTACAGAGAAGACTACTTAAAAAGACTACTATTACTACTACTAACAGAAAATAGCTATAATTTTACTACTATGCAACAGGCGTACCAGTTGATATAATTCCACATAATACTTTTAAAAATACTTGAATATGTTAATATACAAAATAAAGGACACGTTTTGAAGAAAAACCTCAAAATAATTTATTGCGTCAGATGAGATGACCTGTAAATAAATAAACTACTTAACATTCCCTGACGCTGTTCTGTCATACTGGTTTCAGATGAATCTACATAAAAGGACAATTTTCTCAGCGGTTTTACATTTTCTTATTTACTTCTTTATGGTTCTTCATCCATATATAAAATGTATTATAATCCATGCCTATAAGACTAATTTATATACATGATAAACTCACAAAACATATATCAAAATGTTTGCATTAAATATTGATAATGTGATCTTTTTCCTTTATGGATTCCAAAAAAAAGGATTGTCGAGAAATTCTAATAAACCATTTATAAATATCATCAATTGATCTGTCTCATTAATATACAGTGAGTTGCAATATATAAATATGGTATACATTCGACTTGTTTAATAATTTGAATCGTCCAAATCAAGTATCTTAATTAAGCGTTTAATTCCTAACTCCGGGAAACATGTTATCATCACATATATAAAGTTAGTGTAGTCGCTATGACTATTTATTAATGCCATTAAGTTGAGAAAAAATTACACAAACAATTCATCGTTTCATCCAATTCATTCTTTTTTTAATGCTAGACATCCAACTATTATGGCGAAGCTTTATCCTTACATGACCTCTATTCCGTTATTTATAAATTTATCATTTTGAATCATTAAAAGAAAAATTAGAACAAGGGATAAACTTTGCTAAATTTATAGCTAAACTGAGGAAATATTTAAAATTAATAAAAGTTGGAAGTTTTATAAAAAACAAACTATATTTGTGGATACGTCGAATGCATAGAATCATGAACAAACTCTATCCTAAATTATGTAACCATGTAAATCACTGGTTTACATTGAACATATATGATGTGAAGGGATTTTATTCATTTATTTGTAACGTAATAGATGGAAAATATTTTATTCCTTTGTTAGCCATTCACGTATTGGAGTAATATGCGCATAAACTATAAATAACATATTGTGTGTTTTATTGTGAATATTTCATTCCATAGAAGTATTGGATTTCTTTTTGACTGTGAAAAAATAACATTATTGAAAATAAAATCTTATAAAATAATATTTGAAAAATTATTTTAAATATAATCTTCCGAAATATATTTCAATAGTGGCATGAGAAAATGTTAATTGCCCTAAAACTAAATTTATAAATTTAATAAATAAACTGACATTAGGTGCTAATTTCGATATATCTACATTCAATATAGGAAGTTATGTCATATTGTATAGATTTAGATAAGATGACGTTTATATATATATATATATATATATATATATATATATATATATATATATATGTAGGTTTAAACCTAAAGTAACAGATTTTAAATGGCATAGATTTTAAATGATTTTAATAAACAAATCTGTTCTTAAATAATTAAGAGAAATTTCAATGTACACGTAATCGATGTGTATACAAATATATTATGCTAATGATCACAAGTGAAAGGTTAAAATTCAAGACCAGAGAAAAATATATAAATATATTCTATATTATTCATTTTTAGTGACACATAATGTAGGAAAGAAAATTTCAACATTAATAATGCATATGTATTTACATAAAATAATTAATTATTTTGTAAGTAAGTAATTGATAATTTCATAGGGTTTTGCCACTCCTTTCCCATTTTTCCAAAAAGAAAACTAGAAGTGAAAATTACAACTGTTCATAAAATATCTAAGCGTTATATGTCATTAAGAGAGTATTCAAAGATTGTTGATTAGCCTTGATTATGTTAAAATTGCTTCAAATTCCCGATACACCACCAAATACTAGTTTTGTAAACATTGAGTTACTTGCCAACATCGCAAGTGTGATATGGTACGTGTTTATAATAGTAGTCCAATTAAAAATGAAATACTTGTGAAGAAAGGAAAAATGGATAAATAATAAGACTGCACTAATGTCTGTCTACCCAAGTGTAAAAACGGATTTCGTCAGAAAAAGTTTAAAGAGGAAGCTCGAAATTTGACACTTGAATAAACTTTATTAACGTGCATAATTTACAGCCAAGAAACTAGCACTTCAAAATAGTTATCGAGTAGATTCGGAGACGGCAAATAGTCGATTTTAGGTTCTCGATTTTTTTTTATTTATACTAAAATTAAAGCTACGTTATATAGCATGGGGTAGCTTGAAAAACGTTGGAAAGGATTAATTACAAGGTATATAAAAAAAATATTTTTTTAAAATTATAAGTACCTTGGGGAAAATATTTCAATTTTTTAAAAAAAGTGACACCCCTATTCAGAAACTGGAGTAACAAAAATTATAAGAAATAGTGTTCGCAGAACCATATTAGAAAATTATTGCAATTATATCAGGTGTTATAATTTTGGAGATATGTGTTATATTTTCTCTCATGTCAAAATTATATATTTACGAGATAAAAGTTTAGCATATGTAAATAGTTTTATAGAAATATGCAAGGCAATATAATTATACGTTAAAAATTAAAACTATAAATAATTTATTAGAATTACTGTATACCCATAAAAACTCAAATATTCCTAAGCGTATACGTAAACATCGTGCCAGTTCCACTTGCACTGGGTATTTGTTTATATTAATATAAAAGTATTAATTTTTGAGTGAAATTTTTTTTATTATTAATTCCCTTTCGCAAAAATGTGAACAATTAATGAATTAGACTAGATAAATCCAGGTATTTTCTAGAACAGAAGTAAATTGTTCACTAAAACAACCCATATAGGATAATTGTCAACCAAGTAAACAAAAGACTAATAAGGAGCATAGAATAAACCGGAAAGTTGCAAAGTTAATATTGTCGCAATACAACTCGAAATGGCAATAACAATTCAACAAACAGTTCTTACACTTACTGAATATGATACTCAATACCACTAAGAATTTAATAAGAAATAATTACGTAACTATCACATGAAATAATATTTTGTCAAGTACCTGTAAGTCATTTACTATATTTATTTAGATTATAAACACATAACTACTTTTTTAAACGTTTATAAGAAATGTATATAAAAGAGACGCGTGAAACAATATGTCATCTAAGACGGTAATATCGGAACTAATTTTTTTTTTAAATTATCGCTACCACTTATTCTTAAGGAACTTTTCAATAATAATAGTGTACATAATAATTCAATGTATAGATAATAAAATGTATAGGGTACACCGTTTTTCTGCGATTGTACCTCTGCTCAAATTGTAAAAAAATAAGAATAATTTTTTTAAACTGTTCCCTAAATTTTGAAGATGCTGAAACATTTCTACAAAAGATATATTTTGATGAAAAAAGCAAACTGTTTTCATTTCATTATACTAGAAGCAATAGTTACCAATAAAATAATTCTCAAAAGTAGCTTCTCTGGTTTATGTATGGATTCTTAAGCGTTCCTCATTGTTAAAGTGATGTTGTTTTCAAAATAATCCTTATAAATACCATCTATTAGACAGACAGCGAAAGTGGCACGCATTTATGTCCACTGATCAGCTTTCAAACTACCAGCTACAGATTAATCAATATAGCTAGATCGTGACAAATCTTGTTGACATCAGTAATATGAAATATAGGTCTACAGTGTTTTGAGTAAATGTTAGGTAAACTTTTTAGAAAGTTGTTTTTTTTCCATGAGTTTCTATTGACCAGTTTCGGACACAGAAAAGGACTTCTATAATTGTTATTATATTTTGTACGATATATTGAGACCTATGTAACATAATGTCCAAAAATATTTGAATGCTTTGTAACTTGCTCGTTTAATTCATACATACATTAAGAAAAGTATGGATAGTTTATTTGCCTGTTCTAAAATTGTAGAATCAATATTTTTGGGTGTGAATTACTTTATCAATCGATATTACATACGGAAAATATAAAATAAATTCGAAAAGGTTATTTATTATCTCTAATTTTCATGATTATTTTTGAATGTTAACAGTTACAGGTTAATATGCATTATCACAAGTCCAAATTATTTTTTTCTACGTCAAATAAAAAAATGGGCAAACCTCAAGTTCGTAGGGAGGTGGACATATGGTATGTCAGTAGAAGAATAGAACTCTTCTTTTTGATGCTTCAAGTGGAAAAGAAGGAAAACTTAAAATGAGAAATACTGAAATAGTGGTACAACAAAAACAAGAAAAGTTATTAAAGAAATCTTAACTTCTTTAACTTCTTTACTTCAAGGTAATATTTTTTGCTTGACTGAATTGCATTCAGACAAATCACAAATTGCATTCAGACTCAGAGGAACTCGCGCAAAATTATAAGCTTTAAGATACGCTTAAATATTTAAACTCCCCTGTTACTGATTTAATATGGCTGAAACAAAAATAAGGTTTGAGAGTGTTTTTTCGATGTTTCTATCAAAATTTAATAAAACCTAAAAGGATCTTTAATTACTGCCAATAAACGCAGAAACAACAATGAACAAATTCCATCCGACTTTCATTACCCTTGACTTGACTTTAATTCAATTCAAATAATTTAATTTAACACTTCCATAAGAATCTGGATATCTTATCGCTTTTCCGTAGCCCGGAAAACTTTTTAAACGTCTTTGCCATCGTTCCATAAATTCACAGTGCCTACGGCTTTCATTAGCTTCACAAACATCCTTGTAATTAATGTCAAGTTTGAAAGTGTCGGTTTGAGTTTAACCTTAACAATGATTTCTACTTGCTTGGAGAATCGCTGCGAAGCAAACAAATTTTACTTGATATTATATATATATATATATATATATATATATATATGTGTGTGTGTGTGTGTGTGTGTGTATATATATTACTAAATTCAATGATAGAGTTTATAAAAGTAACTGATATTTTAATACAAGGTGTAATAGGGTATTTAAAAAAAAAGAAAAAAAACAAAATAGGAAGTAAATTTACAGTAGATAACCCAATATTTAATCATAAATATGAATACAATGCTTAGCGTCTACTACCAAAATTGCAAAATGAATATTTATGCAATTAACATTGTGTTGGTCTTTTGCCTTATTTTTTTCTCATCTCAACTAATATAATGGAACAATTGAGTAAGTGAACCCAGAAAGGAAAAACAAACATACAAAAACTTGAATCAAAATTTTGAAGATAAAGAGAGTGACCAAAATTCAGGTTCCTAAGTTTAAAAGTAGAAAATTTCTGAGCTTAAGCTATAAGACGAAAGAAATAAAATTAAAATTACAAAGTATTCCATTTATTTATATGCGATTGTAATATTGAAAGGAGATATCGGAAACTTTACAAGAGCTTTTTAATATTACCATAAGAAACCAGTCTGTCGATCAATAATCGATAAAAAATAACTTTGAAAAATTAGGAAAACCTAGTTTGTGCAGTACAAACTATTTGGTTGCAGAGCTTCGTTAACCCTCTCCATCGGCGTAGGTAAAACCAAAGTTTCGTACATGAAGAATTTCAACCGAATCCTAACGTTCTTGTCGTCTGTCCACCTTTCTGTCCGTCTATTCCTCCTTCCGTTCATCTGTCCGTCGGTCAGAGGCTTCTAACTTCAAATCGAATTTAGATATGGACTTTAAATTCAAACATATTATGTAGTTACTTAGCCGAAAATTCTTTTATAAAGATATCTTCGAAAATATCTCGTTAAATAAGACAAAAATATTTTAATTCTTCTAATGAAAAAAAAAAATATTTGCTATATCATAAAATTTGCCACTTTTAGATCTATTTTGGAACAAAGTCTAATCCGAAAATTATATTAATTACGAAGCTCTATTTCGTATTTAATACTTTTCCTACCATATTCACGTACCAAATAATAAACAAAAGTAAAAGATATAAAACAGAAAACAATTATAAATAATGAAGAAATAATTGTGGTAAAATCACGATATTTTTACAACTATGAAACCAACATTGGTAAAATCACGATATTTTTACAACTATGAAACCAACATTAACCCACATTGTATCCATAAAATGCAAAACAGATATTTAATATTTTCAAATAATTAAATAGAAATATGATTTACTTTTAAATGTTTAATTTTTTATATTTATCCCTATGATCCACACAAATCAATTTTCGATTCCAACCCACTCAAATGATTTCATTAGCCAATGAGCGGATCAGATAAATACTTTATACGTGACGATTATACGCCTTTAATGTCACTTTTAACTATACCTATATAAAAGATTTGAATTTTTATTTACCTTAATAAGTAGAGTATTTTTATCAGTTTGATGAATATTAATATTAATCAGCACCGCATATTAAATGTAACGCGCGTCCAATTTATATCTAATCATCAAAGCATTATTAACTATAATTACGTCTTCCAATCTGTTTTATGATATAAAAAACTAGTCTTGTAAAATAAATAGAATTAATTTGGGATTACCTCTTTCGACGATCTTATCTGTAGGTTTGTTATTTGAGACCAAGTGGTATAATTAATTATGATTATTTTAGATATTTCAAAATACTATAAAAGTTTTATTTATTTCGTATAAAAACACTTATTAACTAGTAAATTAATTTTGTTTTATCCAAAATGTTGGTAGTCATTGTTAGACTAGAATTACAATAATGTTACCAAATGCTCTCATTAGTTATGAAATGCCTATAAAATTTAATAACGGTTTGCAAATGAATGAATTGCGTCTGTAAGAATTTTTATTAATTTTCAAATAAAATTTCCTCGAAGACGTTGAAAAGGAATTTCTTCATATGAGTTGTCATGAATTGTGTCGCTCCCGTTAACGTTGAAGTCATTCGTTATCTCGCAGGCAACTTGGATGCAAATTTGACGTTGTAACGGACCACTAAACATATTAAATACAATTTTAATATATACACACGTTCGAATAAATTTTCTATGTACAAAATTTATTCGACTGTGCTTTTTTTTGCTATTAGTACGAGGTGAAAGATATGTCTTTAATAATCAGACAAGTAAATAATTCCATTGAAGGAATTGGTAAGTTTCCACCAATGAAACCTGTGACGATTTCTTTATAAATTTACTCTACGGGTCGTCATAAAATATAGACGTTTTTATTATCCATTCTTATTTACGTGCTATTAGGAGATAAAAAATTAAATTGTAATCCAAAAATCTTTAAAAATCAACTCCTGATATGTTTAAAACTAACCAGTATTCAAAATATCTTATCGACGGATTTCGTATGACTTTGGTAAAAAGAATTAAACTGAATTATTTAAAAAAACAAACATTTCATAAAGAGAACTCATTTAAAATATTAATTTCCCCAACAAATTCTCAATGATAACTTAAATCTAATTTTATATAAATAATAGCATTATACTCTGAAATAAACTATCTTCTGCACATAGATCATCCAGCTGCAACGCATGTAATTTGTTTAGACTAAATTTTCGATATAAGCCTCGAGTCTATGTACTAATATTAAACTGGCTAATCATAATAACTGTATGACAATAATGCAAAATAATGTTTTATTCGCGTAGAATTTTAATTTTTAAATTTTGATGACTAAACTTAGCAGATTGACATACAAACACTGTCCTGGACTTTTTGTAGATTTATTGAAGTTTCATAATTTCCGCAATGAGAGCGTATGCAAAAAGCCATCGGCTTGGGTGTTTTTGTAATGACTTAGACTAAATCATGACTGATCAGTTCTCTTTTAATATAATTCAAGAAAACATAGTATTGTATAATGAAAACCTAGACTGCTCAACAGTAGAAAAACTTTTAATCAAATTTTTTATTTGCAAAATTACATCTGAAAACAAAACAAAAAGCAATGACACCTCCAAATGTTATATATTCAATATTATTACTATATATAAAGTACATTCATTTGCAGATACTGAATAATAAAATATTTTTTTTAAACCGGATCAGTAACAACTGAAATTACTTCCAACAAATGGACAATAAAAATTTAAAAGTATAACCTTATATAGTGTTACCAGTATAAGCTTACATAATGTTACCTGAAACACTGTGTAATTTCATTAATTGAGGAACTTCTGAACAAAGGGAGTCGAAATAACTAATCAATTTAATGCTATCGACTTCTACACGAAAAAAATTAATAAAAATTTCAAGGTTCAATAAATACAAGAAAAATGTCCAAACATATTTAAAAAAAATTTTTGAACACGAAGGTCAAAACGATTTTCATTTCAAATATTAAAACATTGGTTAGGTTTTTTTATAAATATGATACATGATTAGAAATTTTTAAGTTTGGAAAATTATAGAATTATTGTGCACTTACTTACCGATACCTTTTTTCAATACATACAATTGATTAATTTATTGATCTTACCATGAAATCATTACATACTCAAATTAAAATAAAATTTTCTTTTCCTTTTTTAACCAAAATATTTTCCAGAATATGTAATAATAACATTGACTGCACACAACAAAGTAAAACTACAAAATAAACATTTTATCTATTAATGTCACTACGGTCTTCCTTATACGTAATAAAATAAATATCTAACTTTAGGTTAAAATTGTCAACAGTTAGTACTCTGAAGTCACTACAAAAAGACCCCTCATATAAGTCTGAAACTGCCTTTTCCGCGTTTTCTACTAGATTTCGTCGGATTCAGTTCTTTGGCTGGATTAGTGTGATTCATTCTGACGAACTGAAAAGTCCAGTGTAAACTGTTGTTTTTCATAAAATCTCCGAATTATATTTTTTCCTTTTTGTAACATTTTCTTTCATACTTCCAAGGATATTTCGATCTTCAACAGGGTTGAAATCTATTATATTAAATAGACTACTTACTTCATATAATTTAATATAATTTTATGCCTCTTGCAATCGTCAATTTATGTCCTAATACAATTTTTTTCGGATCTCATGTAACGATAAAAGGGTTTTAAATAAAATTATATGTTAAAGGACTAATTTGAAATAATATTAGGAGACAGTATTCATCTTTGATTCATCATAAATGAATATTGAATTGAGCTAGACTCATAAACGCTGAATGAGGAATTGTTAACTGTGACTGTAGTTTTAAATGAAGGATAAAATACTATCAAATTTAATTAACAGATGTGGTGACTTATGAAAATATTTTATACAATATAAGTAAAAAATTACGGCTTTTACCTTTGAATTTTCTAACTTTTTAAAAACTTAGTGCCTGCGTTTCTGAAAGTGACATAAAAAAATAGTTCGTTGAAATCAGAACTTGTTGAACTAGTTAAAACTTAACAGAGGCAATTCAGGATCGATGAAGTGTATTTAACGCTGATGAGACAGGGTTCCAGTATTTTCCTTCGATCGATCGAGTACCTGGCGCTAAAAGCGACAAAATATTTATGCCCAGGAGCAAGGCAAGTCAGTCTTATTCAGATTTTCTCCAGAACAAAAGAGGTGTCCTTCTTTGATAGTATTCCCTTAAAAATGAGTGTCAGAAAAAATTGCGTCATCAATGCCGCCCTATTGGGATGTCGAACGCAGTGATAGAGGGTGGTGGATAATTTAAATCGGTTTATACAGATATTTTCAATATTTTCAAACAATATAAAAAAACGGGTGATTCTTTTTATAACTGGCCACAAAAACCACATAACGTTACAGCTTGGTTTAAAATATAAGGAGCTAGATATTGAAGTTCTTGCCCTTTATCTTAACACCACACATATTACTCAACCGGCAGATGTATCCATTATCTGTCAAGAAAATGTACTAAAAAGCTGTTCGTCAATTTCGAGCAGCAAACGTGGAAGAGGTTAGAACAAAGTTAAATATTGCTACGATTTCAAAAAGAGTCGCATATTCAAAGTCTGATAATACAACAAATGGTGGAACTTGTGAACTATTTTCTTTTAAATGCTATATATTATTCTAAATGTTCGTGTACAGGAAAATCAGACGAAGTGTACAATGGAGAAAATAAGCTCATGTCTCTAAAAGACTTTGAAAATATTGTAGGGGTTAAAATGATAAACAAAATGAAAGAATTGCGATATCATAATGCAACCCTGAATAATACGTCTTCTATATTATAAAACTGGGCATTTTTAAAAGTTATTTCCCACGGAGGTTACCACCCAGTATTGAGGTACAGACTGAACAATACAACAAGAAATGTAAATCTTAACAGCTATGGAAATGTGAAGAGAGTAAAAATTATTATGACTCGTACAAAAACTCCTGCAGATTTAAGCTAATTCTATCTATTTCAAAAGATATTAACTTAACAAATCAATAAATGATTACCTGCTAAATCCACCGGAATTTTCTGGTGGAATAAAATTTATTAGAAAGAAAGTTTATTAGAAAAACGGAAGAAGACTTGCTTGTTATAACATCCGAGAATTTCAGAGAAGCTATTGCACAAAAGGAAATAGAAAGGCAACAAAAGGAGAATTACAAAATAGAAAGGAAAATAAAAAGAGATGAACAAACAGCCACAAGGAAAGAGAATGCTTTCATGAAGACAAAAAAGGTAAAGGTATAGGAAAGAGGTCAAAAGGTAAAAATGAAAAAGGTTGATTAAAAAAGAAAATCTAACCATTGAGACTGAAACTCATAATTTGAATGATGCAAAAGAGGGAGGCGAAAAAAATGTTGTGGCTGGTAGCAAAGATGTTTTAAATGAAACGAGAAGGAAACCAAATATATTACAAAACATGGTGGTAGTTACCCATGATTCATGCCGTCGTCTAGCTGTTAAAATTTAGTCTTTATTATGCAATTCTTGTCAGAAATTCTATCATCATCAGTACATCCCTATTAAGCAACAAGAACAGATTCCAGATGGCGATGATCTTTCAGACTTTATATGCCATAAATTTTATTAGTTAAATGATGATTCAAAGCTATCTGAGCATGACTTTAATCACGAGGAAATGTTTCCGACACAAATAATTCTATTTTTTATTTAAGTTAATTTTTTTTATATTTTTTGCATATACAGCTATTAACTGTACGATCTCGTGGCCGTGAACTGTTATACTGTAGCCAATTACTGTTAATTTTACATTTCTGTTTTTATGTTGATTTTATTCAGGTAATATATTAAATAATGTATGTAAACACAGCAAATTAAGAAATACATTAATATAATATCATATAACATTAGATTTATCAATACCAAAATTTTTGATTGATTTTAATTTAAGCTCTTAGTCTTGGAGTCGCTTAACTGGTCAATTCATATACCGTTACGCCTATATCTACATATATACATTTGGAAATTATTCCGCAAGATTTTTATTTCCGGTGCATGTTTGGCCACGGCACCAATCGCATCATAAATCGCCACGAGCCAACTCACTTAATAGAGCCACTTCCGATTACCTAAAGGAACAAGTTCCTCATCTACATTTCATTTAATTTTTCGATTACGATTTATCTAATTTAATTTAGTTTGGGTGCTCGTCATTGTAGCAAGCAAGCACAACTATAGACAGTCGATCCAAATCTGCTCGTATAATAGTATTTAGAATATTTCTCGCAATTTTTTTAATCACGAGTGGATTAAATTTACAGCATTCGGAAATAAGGTTTTCGTATGACCTATATAAAAATGCCATTCAATAGTGTATAGGTTATTAATGAAGTATTTAGTTTTTTAAAAGTTGTTTAATAGTTAGAGCTTTTTTAATTAATACTCTAAATGAAATATTAAATTACAGAAAAAATCGTATAGTTAATAAACATCTTAACATTTACCCTCGAACATTTACCATTTCAAATTCCAACATTAACATCACAATGTTCACTAGAAATCATAACTGAGACAGGAGGACATATGAATGACAATTTATTATCGTTTTATTATTTATAAACTGTGAACAACTCTTATCAAAATGATGGAAGTATTGGTTAACATCTAGGAAGTGGTGAATAAAGGTTGGCGAAAAATGGAGTTTTCACAAGAAATATGAGTGGATAAACACAAATCACTTCAAGTCTATATATGTATGTACGTATGTATGAAAACATCTCTATGAGCACGTTCATAGTCTTCCGATTGACTACGGATTTTTTATTTGATAGGACTCGAGATGAAGTTCCATACCAACATATAAAATTTGAAGCCTTTATCCTAATTGGATACGAACTGAACAAATTGTATGTAAAAGACTGTTGCTACTACTTCGTTGTTTGACAGTTATTGAATAATAAATTGAATAAGTTTATTTCCCTTGATACAAAATCATTGAACCACATTTGTGATATTGTACAAAGTAGGTTGATTTAATATTAAATTGTAACTGTTACCGTTTGATAAAAATGTTAGTTTGGAGGAATATTGACCAGAACGTTCATTATACAAAGAGTAAAAGATAAGGCATAGTATTCAAGATCGATTTGTTATTTTTTCCATCTGAGTGATGAAATAGAGGCATTTGTACGTATTTATGTTTGAGTACATATGTATGAGTACTTAGTTCATAATTGAACATAAATTTTAAGAAATTAGAATTCCGGTATAATTGATAGACAAGAAAATTTAATTTAGCATATTTTACCGCATCATAAAAGTTATTTAATAATCTTTATTTATAGAAGTCAAATGCCACTCACTGAGTGATTCATCGTAAACCACCCAGAACCATAAAGAATTCAAAATTTAAATTATTATAAATCTTTAGCGTCTATGTGCCTATTAAGAAAATGTTCCTGAATTCAAATACTGAAGATCTGAAAATGGCCATTGGAAATTACGTGGGTATTCCAAAACAAGTAATGTCACAGATGTAAAAAAATATATATAGATTATCAGCTAGAAATAAAGAAACTATTTTTTCAGTGTCTGGGACTCACTAACCGCGGGTCTTGTTTTTTTAATCTGCGTAGAAATTTATTTTTCCTCACTGATTTTTTGCCAGTAGGACGGATTTCAAAAAATTGCTAATGTTATAGAATTTAGTAAATTTTCCATCAGACGTCTTCAAATTTAAAAAAATCCGTATTCTTCCATCAAGACCAACGTATGTGAAATAAGAGTGAAAAAGTTTATATGAACAAAAATCGAACAGGGAGCAATGAGATTTTGTATTTTAATTATTAAAATTGTGTTAAATATATTTTAACTATGTACATAAATATGAAAAATGAGTACGCAATCAGCTAAGTCAAATTACTAAGATCCTTCTTAATTTAATTATAGTCGCAAGGCATATTTCGATAGTGCGTAAATATGTACATTTCAATTAACGCGTTTACTTAGAGATCAAATTCATTTAGTAGTTTATTAGATAGACTTCTCAGTCATCAAATTGTTTGCTTTCATTTTTCACTTAAACGCTAAGACGACTAAAGTTAAAGGGTATACTCCATCGCAAATATTTTCCATTAGTGAACAAAGAATTCCATTTTATATTGAATATCAATTGCGCGATAACATCACCGCCCTTCAGTACAAACCCAAAGTTTTTTATTAATATAGTTCAGTTTTTGAGGTAAAATATATGAGATAATATGTAAAATTTGACAATATATAGAATTCCACTTGTCACTTAGTAAACTTTTGAGGCTTTGCGATCTTATGAATATAAATTATTCTTATGAATATAAATCTTTGCGCTTTGCGAATATAAATTCATTTTAATTCACGGTTTCTTCAATTCTCACTATTTTACGTTAATTTATAAGTGCTATTTAAACATGAAATGCAAGGCTAGAAAACAACATCTTAGAAGATTTCTATGGCATACAGCAATGTTTGTACATTATAGCTAAGAAATTAAACAAAATAAAAAGAAAGACAGATATTCTAAAAACATTTATTACTGAACAAATATTTTACACTTCAAACAAATATTTTTCACTTCAAACTATAAGGAGGAAGTTTATTTATTTTATAAAATTGTTTAATTTGGATGTTTATCCATTTTATATATAAATATGTATGTCTATGATGATGTTACAATATAATTTTATCAAAATCTCTCGTGCAGTTTTTGACATTTGCTTTTGGTCATAGCAATGCCATATCTTAAAAATTCTACTTTATAATTGTTCAGTGATCTTTATATTAAATACGTTAAAGCATTTTTTACGGATGTCTTTATGCTAATACAGTTTTGCAACCGATAAATTTCCACGACCAGGGCCAACATATTCATGAAACTATTTCTCATATCACTTATATTTCCTAATTTTAAATTTTATATTTTAACGCTCAAATTGGTTTAAATTTATTTCATTTCTTTAAATATTTAATTGCGTACAGTTTTCAGAACATTACTGAAATCGACCTATGTATTTAAATAACTAAAACAAAAAAAAACAGTTTAAAATTAATTACTTTTTATCATATTATGACACAAAATGAGGACACAATTCATTAAATTTATTCTCACTCCTCACAAACATGTGACACTCTAGTGTAATCTTGATCAGCTACTGGAGCAGTTGTATACCGTGGGAATGTAGAGAATTTTAGTATAATTCTATTACCATAGTTCCGGTGCTGGTATAGCAAAATAGAATCACTACGCGGGCGCAGGCAGTTATCAGGTACGAAGAGCGAGAGTTTTTCCTATATATTAGTAAAACATTTCTCTGTTTAACGATCGGAAAATAAATCTAATCATAGAAACTTATCTTCTATGCTGCAATCTATCGCGACCTAGTAAACTTAAGAGAAATTTGGTATGAAATAGAAAAGGAAAGTAACCATATCGTCTCACGTGTTAATATCGAAGATATATTCATGGACACGTTGGCTCGTGGAAGAGGCTGTAATTAATTCTTGATAGAAAATATCATCAATCAATTACATATATATGCGATTTATTTTCGGCCTTAAAAATATAATCTTATATCTAAGCATCGATCAGGTATAATGGTTAGAGATTTATGACCGACGATTTGTGACCAACACTATCATACAATATCCGCAACAGCACTGTCGTTTCGCTCTTATACCTCAGATCTGAATTCCGATATCACGGTTTAAAAACAAATACACTTTAATAATCCCTTGGCATAGAACTGCCTTCTACAGATAATCCTTTACAACATAAGTTAGTAGAATGAAGAACCAAATGAACAAAAATAAGAGAAGAAGAATACAAGTGGCCAGTGGCAGATTTCAAAGTTTGAACAAACATCGTTTCTGAACGCAACACATAAGAAGGGCGCGGGGGGCGTCGTTAGAAGCGCAAGCGGTGCGGATGTTTTAGTAGCCACGGAATAGTGGAGTGGAGAGCACCGCGCTTTTGCCCTCGAGGCGTACATTTCGAGTAGATTTTCGCTGTCTGTAGCACGCCGTCGGTCTAATAATCGTTACAATATTCGTCGATTACGTGATGGACCATCGATCAACCTCATTCAATCATGGGTAGCAAGGTTCAGAGCTACAGGATCAACATTAAATAGGCCCAGGCCCGGACCTACACCATTGGTAGCCACGGATGAAAATGTCGAGCGTGTTATGGTTTCTGTCGTTGAAAATCCCCGTTTATCACTTTCATCGATATTGGGAATTCCGAAATCAACTTTACAGGTAATAATGCAAAAAAAGCTCAAGTTCCATCCATATAAAATTCAAATTGTTCTAGATTTACACGATTCTGACTTTGAATTATGAAAAACTTACGCGGAGGTGATGTTGAGATTTCGTACTGCTACC
The DNA here is from genome assembly GCA_039881145.1 of Druceiella hillmani. NCBI lineage: Eukaryota > Metazoa > Arthropoda > Insecta > Lepidoptera > Hepialidae > Druceiella > Druceiella hillmani. Next base: position 21,180,117 of record JAYKKI010000012.1, read on the forward strand.
CGGATGGGCAACATATTCTTTAGTGGCGAAGCTCAGGATATGTGAATAAGCAGAGCTTTCGTTACTGGGATGTCCACAACTCAAGATAAATGCATCAAGAGCCTTCACATAAGCCTAAAGTAACAGTCTGGTGTGCCATATCTACAATCATAGGGCCATATTTCTTTGAAAATCAACGTGGCCAAACTGTAACTGTGAATTCAGAGAGATATGCTAAGATGTTAAATGACTTTTTCAGAGTAGAACTACAGAATAGTCCATCCTTCAACCAAAACACATGGTTCCAGCAGGACGGGGCCACAGCTCACACTGCTAATGTGTCCATGAATGCAGTGCGGCAGTTATTTCCAGAAAAAAACATATCCCGAAACAGTACCGTACCGTGGCCACCTAGGTCACCCGATTTAAGCCCATGTGACTTTTTCTCATGGGGATATTTAAAATCCGTTGTTTACAAAACAAATCCAAGCACTGTGACACAACTTAAAAAAAATATTCGAGCCGAAGTCAGTAGGATACCCCAGTCGCTCTGCAAACGCGTTTTTGTAAACATGCGTGCTAGACTCGAAGAGTGTGTCAGACTCGGTGGCCGCCATTTGGAAAACGTGGTTTTTAAAAAATGAAATCCGCATTTGTTATTATAATGTTAAAATAAACCTACTTTGTATTAGAGGTGTAGTTTTTTTTTACAATTTTTCAAACATTGAAATCTGCCACTGGACAACCTGCATATGTTAATTATCTTATTTTTTCTTATGTAAGTGCATTAGTTTGTATATAGCAATCATTTACAGTCTATCACAATGCTTTGTTTTTTCACTAGGTTAATTGTAGTTTATTTATAAGAGCTGGTTTTTGCAATAGTAAGTCCAGCGTGTATAGTACACGTTCCATTATTTTATCAATCAGTTTGCTTCTATTGAAGTAGAGAGAGATATATAAAAAAGAGGAAAAATTTATCAAAACATTCAAAGGTAAAAGACAAAGTTAAGATTTTTTTTCAAATTTAATCACAGGAGCACCAGATTTCTAAATATTATTAATGGAAGGTTTCGGTAAAGTTATAATTAATTAAAATATGAGATGCACTTTAGAACTGCTTTATTTTTTCCAAAATCAAACGTTTTGATAATTGAGCTGTAAAGTGTGATAATGGATGTAGGATGAAAGTATACCAAATTAGATGAATCACGAAAATTATCATTTATAAATTGAAGTGCTTAAATTTTCTTGTAGCAAGATATTATTTGTTTCTATATATATATATATTTATATATATATATATATATATATATATATATATATATATATGTGTGTGTGTGTGTGTGTACATATATATATATATATATATATATATATATATATATATATATATGTATACTTTAGACGGGATAATTAAATACATTTATTTGTAGAAATATGCATGACTCAAAATAAATACAGATTAATCACATTCAAATACAATGTGATCAAACTAGCAAAATTTTATTGTTTACAAGATAATTCTGTTTTAAATCAATGTTTCAAAAAATTGATAATATTATTTGAGAAATAAAAGTCACGGAAGAACACATATTTTCTTTTTTTTTGCCTAATTCACAAATGCGCCCGAGCCACTCGGCGAAAATTCGATGAAAATCTCGGGCACGAATAAAGCCACAAGAATCTCTTTACATGCAAGTATGAAATACACTGAAAAACACTAAAAAAGGATATTCACATAATTATATAAGTTCAATAAACAATACATGAATACCGAATAGACTTCAACCTCTTTTATAATCCTTTAATTTTGGCTCGACTAGTCTCAGGGAGTACGTCAATGTGCCATTAAACGATAAAAAGTTGGTAAAAGTCTTAAATTATTTTGAAAGTAATAACATAAACATTATCAATTTGGCGTAGCATATTTAAATGTATGTTTTCGTCTCTTCTGTTCTTGTTGTTTACTTTTTGTTCCAAAAGTCAGTCGATTAAAATTTATATGATTGGATAAAAAATAATGGCGAAGGCCATAAATGCTGTTTTTAATAAAATTTTTTTTTTTTTTAAATTGAAACTAACGACAGACATGAGAGTTTCAAATGAATTTTTATTTTATTTTGTGCATAATTCAGTTATACCCAAAAACCTGTCTGTTAAATTTGACAGTTATGGAAATATCTGATATCGGAAATTGTGGGTTTGTTGTTCGAATTCAAAGGAGGTGAAAAAGAACATAAATATTCAAAATCCAAAGTCAGAATCAAAGAGAATAAAATAATAATACTTACACCAACGTAATATGTCACGAACTTTATTCCTGCCTTTTCACGATATATAAGAGTATTTTATCTTAGTGCCATTTGCACAGAAAAAAATATTTAAGCATTGTCTGGTGCTAATATGAGAAAAGGTATGAATGAATTTTTCTACTTGCAAAGAAGTAAGAAGATCGATAAATATTGAACATGTTGCTGATGAGTTACAATTAAAAAAAGCAATTTTAATGTAATATTCCTAACTATCCAAGACCTAATTGACCAAATAAAATTTTAATTGATGAGTTTAATGGTGAAAAACAACTGTCTAAGAATAGACAAGTGATAATTTAATGAAATCTGTTATTTAATGAAATCTCGATGACGTAATAAATATTTAGTCTTTCCGTAACGAAGTTTTATTTTTGAAATCTAAGTTTCCTCACTCGGTTTTATAAGAATTGGAGCTCAAAATGAGATAAACCAAGGGGATGAAAATGACCTGAAAAAGTAGCGCAGAATGAAAAAAATTAGTGTTGATATAATTATAATTACTTCATTAATATTTCAATAAAATTATTTTGATTGAAATTTCAGATTAGGTTTGATGAAGATGACGCGCCATTCAAAATTAATGTCATTATTTTGAAAAGTCAAAATTTATTTATTCGATATTACAAATATAACAAAACTTTATAAACAAAATATTGGGAACATATTTTATTAAAAAATAAATGACGGTAAAAATTTCATTCAATTAGAGTAATTTTACTGTATGTTTGTAAAAAAAATCTAAAGTAGCAAAGTTTCCAAAAACCTATGTAAATTGAATTTAAAGACACAAAAGCACTATTAAAAATCACACCACTATTTTGGAGGTGTTTCTGTAAATACTATGTAATACATAATCGGATATGAAATAACGAAACTTGCGAAAAATCGTTTAGCGGTAAATAGCAAAATAAGTGAAAAATGACTTATGTTTGGTAAAACTGGGGAAATGAATGAAAAATGTGAATGCAAAACAGAATCAAGGGATATTTTCTATGAAATTAAAATATTCACTTAATTCCTCTTTTTTTAAAATTAAGCATTCCACTGATTTTCATAGAAAAATATCTACATGCCTGATATATACATACATACTTTATGATTGATAAAGCGAGTAATTATTATTACAGTCAATAAATTTAATGAAAGTGAATTTTTACCAAGTTTACCATTTTTCATTTTTTACGGGCATAATAGACTGCATAAACTTTATGGAATATTATTTTCTTCATTCGTAAATGACTTTAATTCAAAGAAGTTAAATTATTAAAAACAATCGATTTAATTTTTGTTTATTTTGTGTTTTATAAATGTATTTTATCCAATGCCAACCTATGAGGCATGGATGAAACCTGGGAATAAATAATATAACGAAAATTTATCAAAGTTTATTCGAATGTGCGCCTTATTTCGACTATAAATATAAACTCTATTTCTATAAAGCTTCTTCACGCAAAATATGATTTTCTTTTACAATTAATCTGCACGAGAATTTTCTATATGTGATTTTGAAATATTATACTGACCATTTTCTGTTAACAGTAATTAATTATGCAAAAAGTTAACTTTGATATTTCATAAATCTTGTTACTTAACTAATCACATGAGAATTTTGAAAACCTTTCATTAAGCAAATGAAAATTATTTTCTCTCTGTTAAATGAATAAAATTGTTATTATATTTAATACGTTGAAGGGGTGCAGGTGGACAAGCGTCGTTATTTATAATTTGTGATATGGGACGAATTTTTTTTTAAACATTTTTAAGAGAAATTCTCATTTTGAATTAAAATTAATGAATTCATATTTGATTATTAATATTTACTAAATCCTGTATGCTTCTAAAATGAAAGGAATGTATATCGCTTGCGCATTATCTCAATTCACTTAATTAGTTAAAAGTGAAAAATCAATTTATATAATTTTTGTTGTAGTTTTTGATGGTATAATTATGAGGATATTGTGTAATATTCATCACGGAGATCTCAAATAATACCCATAGTACAATTGCAGTATACTTAGTGCTTTCGAAAAAATGAAGGAAAAAAGAAGCTGTTAACAAAGTTTCTGAAATCGTATCAAGAAAAGTGAAAAATTTGTAGCAAAGAGCTTCAACCCCAATTGAAATCGCGTATTAAAATTACTAAAAGTGTATCACTCTACTCTTTTATTTGAGTTCATGTTAGTGTAAAATTTTGAATTTTCTATTTGTCTTAGCGACTTGCTTTAATCGATGAAAGAACAAACAGTGAAAGGATTATGATAAGTAGTTTCTTAACAACTACTAGGAGAAACACAAAACTAACCTAATATATAATTTAGGAAAACATAATAAAAAATGCATAAGTAAAAAAAAATTAAGTATACTCTTATTAGAATTTAAGATACAGTAATCTCACAGTTTATTACAAAAAGATTTATAATTTGTAAAAGGTTCCATATTAAATGAAAACAAACAAAGCAAAATATTTAATCTCAGCATTATTCATTTTCTTTTTTAAATGAACAGATTTCAAATAACCATTTAATAAGAAAGGTACGAAAAATTATAAGATAGCAAAAATACCAGTGTAAACTGGACCTTTTGAAATAAAATACCGTTTAGTCTGTACTTGGAAAAAAAAATTGCATGGGTATATTATCATTCATAAAAAAATTCTGTGACACTTTACTTAATTTCAGTACCCTCATTGATTCGTTTTGGCGTCACATATTTAGCCTTGGTTTAGAAAAATTTAACTTTGTTTCATGGAAGTAAATTTAAAACATTAAAATTTACTTGATTAAAATCTGAAGAGCTATCTAATCTAACTTCTCTATTTAAACATATTAAAACCACAAAGACAGTACTTAAAAATTATTACCAATTTCTTGGCACATACATCACAAACTCTAGTATGATGATCAATATATTATAAATTTGCTGCATTAACCACATTTGGTTTTCGTTTTTCTACCATTAAATCTTGCACGTAGGTGATAATGGCCTTTGAAACCACTTGAATTGGTTTATGAAATTAAAGGTGATATTTTAAAAAAAAAATCTATTCTGATTGTTTTACAGCTATTATTCAAACTATAAATAACAAACACGTTTACTTCCGCTACATTTAAAGGATAAAAAAAACTACCATTGGTCATCTTTTGATTTGTCAGGCAACATTGTAAATTGCACACAATTTATCGTCCGTGTCAACACCGCTTTTTGTTTTCTTATAAAAATCTGTTATTTCGGGCTTTTTTGATCATTTTTATATATAGATTTATCATTATGCATAGTAAAAAGTACAATCACAGTGTTAGATTTTTTCAGTACATATAAAACGCAGTCTTTTATAAAACTGAAATGATGGTAAATGCACTTCGTTATGTTTCGTGGTAAAAGTGTAATGGAGTTTTTTTCTCGTTTTTTGGAGAGTACCAATCAAAATAAGTTTATGTTACAACAAGTTTTTTACCAGAGAAATATTAGTGTATCAGTAATAGAAAGTGATATTATGCCACGTAATTTTGATTGCTTCGGCAAGTATATGCTAACTGTCATTTGGTTGCCTCTATGGACTATTTAGCTGAATACCGACATATACTTCAAGCGTTTGACGATAAGCTCTTTTAGCGTCCTAATGTTTTTTATCTCACATTTATTTGGTTTACTTGGCATGTAGATCAAACGAGGGAGTCTGCCTCTAAATGCTGGTAACTGTTCATCTTTTGTTACACACTTGGAAACCACATAGCAATTTTAAGTTTTTACTTACTAGCTTACAAAATTATCTGATGATGCCTATTCGTCAAGCTCTAACTTGGATTCTTTGGATTCTACATAATCTAATCTTAGGCAACGAACCATGAATAAAAACCTCGAGACGACATAACATCAAAAAAAAAATTCCAGTTCCGAGGTTTGCCCAAACATCCAAAAACTTCAAGTGTGCTGTATCCAAAAGATGCCGTCACACCTTTTGCGTCATGTTCTGTATGAAAATGGACACGTTTTATCTGAATTTATTCATTTTTTTATTATCGTATACACACGGATAAAAATAAACCTGCTTTATCTTCTGATTGGTTTCAGGCTCTTCAGAAACAGAATTACGACTTTATTGTTCAACACAGAAATCTAGAATACCCGACGAGCCGTCATTTTTATTAATTGGCTGTTCTTCCTCTTCGTTTATCAACGCTGATATTTCTTCTGTATTCAAGTGGTCACTTCTCATCATGCTATTTTACCTATAAGTGTAACAAAGAATAAATGAAATGCAAGTTTAATTAAAACTGTGGACAATATAATTAAGTACAATCATACTAGTCACCGAAATTTTTACTACACTATTAGTCGCGCGGAGTCCGATGGATCTCAAGCACCTCCATGCAATACGTGTGGTCAATACCGCGGCTAGAGGAATATAAGGCCCCGTATATGTAATACGTGCGGAAATATAAGATAAAATAATTAAAGGTTAATAAATTGTTTTATTTAACTTTTGCATCAATTGAGGTTCATTTATAAAACTATTTACCGCTGTAACATTTGAAGACTGAACTAGATTTATTAGTTTTTTTTAGTAAAATAAATCTACTAAAAAAAACTAAAAAGTCGATTTCACTTAATAATTTATATGTAATTTTCTCAAAAAAAAACGTTAAGAATTCGATCTTAGAATTTGCCATATTACTATATTATCACTGTTATGAGCATATATGGATTAGCAGTAGACCATGAGAATTAATAAAAAATAAGGGAATTGCATTTAGCTATTAAGAAAGTAACCAGAACTTTTATTAATTTCGGTCCGTTAAAACTTAAATTTTTAATTCTTATATACTTTCCATCTGTCTTTTTCTGAGGCACATATAATCTTTCCTTAGACAAACTTTTACAATTTTAATGGCAATACAATAATATAATTATCGTAAATCTTTCAAGTTTTTGATCACACGATATGTTTTAATGAATCCTTTGGTTACAAAACCATGTTTATTTCGTTTTTTTTTTAAACTATAACTTTTATTATTTAATATTCCATTATCCATAAATATTGTAAAATAAGGGGCAAATGCTTTTTTGAACTGTCTTTCGAACAAGATTTGTGTTTTTATCAGGTATTCATCTAAAACTTAAAATATGAAATATTATTTGACGAACACAAATTTGCACACAAGTCACTTTTATATAATACATATTATTAAGCAAAACTTTATTTTTCTTACCACAAAAGTTATATTTTATTATATTTCCTATATTTTTCATATCAATTTTATCAAATTCTTCATTTTATATACAAAAAACCATCTTTTTTCAGTAAATATTTAACTTTAATTGTGAATAAAATTTATATTCTAAACATCATACGTGGCATTAAATATATTTCCCGTCAAACCCTAGACCCAATTTTCCTTGATTCACTGATATTATTTGACGCGTTCATAAAACATATACATGTGAATTAATTCTACTGGAAAATAAAATATGGTAAATCTTATTAGTTATCTCCAGACGTTTCCAAGCAATTACTTCAAAAATTCATTTCCGCCACTTCTGATTTTCGTAATATATCCCAAGTATGTTACTTGTCACAAACATTCGTAGTGAAAGTTTTATCCGCAATTATAGCTTTACAACAACAGCGTTCATATTCACTAAAAATAGTAGGAATGCATGTTAAAACTTTTCAATTATATTAGGAGCTTGCTCTTGGGACAAAAATCACGGTCTAAGTAAACCTTCGTCAAAAAACACAACATTTAGACTCAGTATGTTAAATAGTATTACCAACTGTCCGTGCATGTTCCTTTTCGGTTTATTTGTAAAACGAAATATCTTCCAGATTCCATAGATAGAGTACTCTGCTGCAAAGATTCGGACAGTTACAGAAGTTGCTGTCAAATAAGTTAAGTGGCAAAGATGTAAAATATATTTTACAAAATATTATATATTTATTAAAGTATACAAAGATTGCTTTCCTAGTTTCGTTACTTTGAAACGAGAGCTAACAATTTGGTTGAAAATGGAAACAGTTAAAAGAAAATGTTTGAAAGTCAACCAAAATTGCTAAAAAATATTAGAACCTTTCCGCGTCTCGTTTCTTATAAAAATTAACACTTCGAAGCAATCTTCCTCCACCTTACGCTGATTGACGTCTTATGCTCATAACATGTTGACAAACATTAATGCATATCCATCACGATATTGTGCCAACAACGAACAATAAATTAACAGAGTTTGGGTTCGTTTTAATAACCTAAGTCTTTTAATAACATATTGTAACTAAAAGGGTTTGATCATGAAGAAAGGAGATTGTCACGGAATTTTTTCATTAGCTAAAAGTAAACCATCAAGTTTTAGTCACTCTAGTATGTCACAATTAATTATTTTTGGTTAGAAATCATTTATTTTATTTTTTTTAAATTATTTATTTTAGTATTTTATATTCTTTTTTGCCATAAACATTGGGCAATACTAGATGGCTAAACCTTTCATTGAAACTACCAATAATCTAGATATGTGTTTTATTTTGTATCCAGATAAAACACAAAATTTCAGAAAATATTTCAAATCCAAAAATTTTCCAACAAGGTAGATATTTAATGGCAGAGATTTGCTTTCATTGTATTTTGTTAGTTTTTTTTTTAAAAAAAATGTTATTTCAAATATGACCTACGATTTTTTCTAAATTTAAGGCAGCTACAATCTTCAGATATTCTAAAGTACTGATATGAAATTCATTGTGTCTCAAAAGTTTAAAAAATAAGACATATTTACAAATAAAGTACTCGGACAAACAGGATTTTTAAATTGGAGTAATTAGGATTTTATAATTTGGAATACATATTTTATGTATTCGAATATTTGCATTATTTACTTGAAATAGGTTATGTCATAAGTACACGGTCATTATTTAGTTCGTATTAACAATATTAAAAATTGTCACATATTTTCCTAGTAATTTAAGGGCCTAACATCCTCATGACGTGAAAATAATGACTAGCATTTCATCGATATTTTGTAATGACAAAATACCGCTTTAATATATATCGAATTTAGCTTTTCCAAAACGAATTCATACACCCTCATTACCTTTTACAGGAAAAGCAGTAGATGTTACTACGTCAAATTTTAAAAAACCAACTGCATTTTTACCTCTCATGGCTGCTCGGTTACCTTTGGGTTTTTTGATGTTGTACAATTTTATCTAATAATATAGAATTAGGAAAGCATATGACAGTTTTTTTAATGGAATTCGGGTCTTCTGAACGTTTCTCAAGTGTTAGTAAATTTCACAGCTTGCAATTGTTAATTATAAAAGGCGTACTCATTACAATCATATCACTAAGCACAAAAATATTAACCCTATGTAATGAATGCATTATTTTTTAACGTAGCAGCCATTCATATATTTCAATGCACAAATTAGCTTTTAAATTGTTTTAATAAAAACGCATGAGCTCAAACCTCGATATTTGTCCTAAAATTTCACCAAATTACAGTAGCCTTTGGAAATGGAAAAATTATTATGTTATTTTAAAATATGCAACAAAAACATCATTACCTTGATAATTTCCTGTCTGATTGTATGACAATTGACTTCAAGGCAAAGGGGGATAAAATTCCGTTATTAAACAATTTATTATATTCCACTTACGCATCCTAACACAATAAAATGTTGTCTTTACTACATCACTGAGGTTTTATTGTCTCATTACTCAACGAAATTTAAAAACCTATTTTATAATTTAACTAACTAATTTTACTTTGTCTTTTCACTTGCTTTTTTTAATCCAAATATAAAACCAAGTGGACAAAGCTGAAAGTAATAAAAATGAAAGGATACTTCATAATTCCAATGTATATTTTAACACTAATATATCTCGGTCTTAAATATGCCGATATTGAAAGAGTAATGTTTTATCACATAAACAAATATCAAAATTTTATCAGCATAAGTATATAGCAGTGTCCTGAACTCGATAGTACGCTCAAATAAAAATATACCTACTCATTTCTTAGATATTTTTAAATAATAATTTAAAAAAACTGATCCTTTTTATTTTTATTACTATGTTTAACATGAAAATGCAGACTAAAGTTATGTTTTTAATTAAACTTTTAAACAAATTTAAAAAAAAATAATCTATGAACTCAACAGTAACTTCGGAGCTCACAATTGCTCACCTCAGTACGTTATATTGAGTTACTCATTTGGGGATGTGATAAAATTGTAATTTATTTACCACGTACTTTTTTTGCTTCTTTTATTTTCTTTTATTAAACTGGTAATAACTATATTTACATGTATCTGCAACTCATAAAATGTCCCAATACCAAATTCTCAATTCTACTAGAAGCACACAAATATAATTACTGATCGTGCAAAACGTTTTCACAAATATTTTCAACGTTAAAGTGAAATTATTCAACGAAAATCGAACAACATAATTTAAATGAAAACATCTTTTATATAAAATTATTGGTTTGCTATTTATTTTGCAAGCTAAATAATTATTAATGTTAACCAAAACATATTGCATGTTTAGCTAAAAAGTGAATTGTTCAGTCTCGCAACAAATCAGACAAAAAGGAACCAAACTTTCTGCTTCTACACATCCGTACATATCAAGAGGTATTTTCGGGTTAACATTCTAAGCTCCTTAATAAAACTCTCATGAATAGAATAGCAAATTTTTAGTCAACTAAAATAACTTTAGGGACAAATTCACTACCAATTCTATATAAAATATGGTAGGTTAAAAGGTATCTTTACATATTTTGCCTGAATATGAACGAATAAAATAATAATACGTATTTGTGTTTGGATTGCATTTGTATTGAATTTGTAGCAAGATTCTTGTTCCTCTTTATTGTCTCCATTAAATATATTAAGTTTTGAAATAACTAGATTGAAACAAAAAGGATTAAGGCAATCTCACCTTAATTTAAATAAATTTACAATATTTTTTACAAATATTTTTAGATACAGATCTACAAAGAGAATTAATATGGGAATTAAATATAATAACTCTCTTCTACATACAGTGCACCAGTTTGTAATTAATATATGGAATAAGTAGAATTTTCATCTTATCTTTTTTATTTTATTGCATTTTGAGGCGATAAAAAGCTTATATTTACATTTTACACTTATTCAAACGACTGACTTTACTAAATTTTTTAAATCGGTTTTACGAAATAATTTATTTCATAATTATCTGTTTTCCTCAATTTAGTTACTTTTGTATTATTTAGCGTAACGAATCTGTAATTTGAACGTAGGATATAATTTAAAATTCAGGAAAAGTTTTATATTTATGATTGAAACACAGTAAATTTCGGAATCACATATATTAACAGTAATTATAGTGTCATATTCACCTAAGAATTAAAGAAAAATAGTGAATTTGTTTTCTTGATGTTCATTGTAGTATTGATTCATTTTATTACATTTATCGAAATGTATTGATTATCATTTATATGCAGTCGAATGTCTTTAGGACAAAATACGGTCTAAGCCTCGAAAATGTTTTTAGTCTATTAAGAATGTTTTCCTCTTTTATCCATAAGATAAACATATTTGGTAATTTTTTACAGGTACATAAATTTTTCTAATGCTGAAATATATATATATAAACATCTTTCTAATTTTAATTATAGTCAAAATACATATAATCCTAATACCCAAATACATTTCTATTAACGTGATTACTTATGGTTAATTATTCATTAAATTGAAGCACTTTGTACGTAAACGAAAAATCAAATCCATTTGGCAGTTTATTTAATGTATTTTTCAGTCAACAAAAATATTTGCTTTCAGATTTCACTAAAAACACTTACTTAAAGATGATTCTAATTAAAGGGTACACGTTAAAAATAAATATTTTCCATTACTAAACGAAGATATTCATTTTCATTACCGTTCCTAGGTGTATAAACGCAAAGCTTTTGGCTAATTTAACTCAAAGCCTTTGAAATAAAATACGTAAGATAACGTAAAAAAAAATTAACAACATGAGACTTTCCTATCATTTCCTATCATTAGTTTAAAATATTTTTAATGTCACACTTTGTTTAATTTTTATATTTATCACGTAATAAAACTTTCCAAGCTTTATTTAAGTGTGAAATGCAAGGTTAGAATAAAATAAATTACAAGATTTTTGCTAAAAGATATAACTATCTAGCTACCTTGATAAATAGAAGTCAAGGCAGTAATTGAAATGAAAAAAAAACGATGAATATTCTAAAAAATATTTACCACTTAAAAATATTTTGCATTTCCTTCGTTTTTATTCAACTAACAAAATGAAGTTATATTTAATTTGCCTGGGTATCTAATACACTTAAGCACGCACGCACGCACGTACGCACGTACGCACGCACGCACATACAAATATATATATATATATATATATATATATATATATATATATATATATATGTATATATATATATATATATATATATATATATATGTGTATGTATATATATATATATATATATATATATATATATATCTATGTATATATACGTATACGTAGTTTACAATGTATTACATGCACTTGAATAAAAGAATAAAAGTGAAGAATATCTTGCGATGATACAATAAAATTTTAATCAAGGTTTGTTGAAGAGTGTCCTTCATTTACTTTCAGTCATTTAAAAGAGCACAAATTCTACTATAGAAATTTTTTGTGACATTTACAATACATGTGCTAAAACAACCATTTTTAGACACCTTTATGTTGAAACAATTTTGCAATAGGTACGTTTTTATTAAAATTGTCCCCAAATTTTTCCGTATGTCATATATTTTATCGTTTTACATTTTATTGTTTTATTTTTTTATTTATATAGAGATCTGGAAATATTACATGAATAGAGTTTCGATGTAATTCGGTTCTGGACGCCGGTATTGCGAAATTATTAATACTACACCAGTACTGGTACAAGCGCTGGTAGTTTTCAGCTACAAAGAACAATAATTTTTCAAACAAACTAAAGTATAAATTTTTTTCATTTGATAATTGGAAAATGGATTTCACCAAACCTTTTGCGCGACATATTGTAACTCAGCATACACAAGAGAAAATCGGAAGGAAGTAGAAATTTGAAATAACCATATTTTTCCATATACAAATGTTGCAAAAATGGTTTTATAGACATTCAATCTTTAGGATATGTTTATTTGTTAATAGACCCATTCATCGTAAATATGTATATTCGATTTATTTTCCGTAAAGAACATAACCTCACATATGAGCGTCGGTGACGACTTAAGCGGTTAGAAATTTGTGATCGAAGAAACGTCAATCTTCCATGTCATATCTCAGACCTAGTTTCCAATAACGTGGTTCATGAGTTTAATCAAGGTTTTATAAATATTTACACCTTCCTAATCCCACAGCATAAAACTACCTTTCGTGGCGAATTGTTTACCATATAGAATCAAATAATATACTAGGTTATCGAATCAAGTGAATTAAAACATATAAATTTCACCCTCTATTTTATTAAAAGTCCCCTCAAATTATATTATCATAATTGCGAGATCGAAGCCCCTTCCCCATCCCTTCCCCTTCTCTATTTTTAACTAGTGGCGATTGTGTTTTTCAAACATTTTATTTTATTTAAATTCTGTATTTTTCATTCTTACACCTATGTTAATCTTGATTTTTTATTACGTAAGGGTGATTAATTATTGCTGACCTATCTTTACGGTCTCCCAGAGAACATTTCCTTTCACTTGTTTCATTTTGACTGACTGCAACGCATATTTAGAAGCATTGCATCGAAAGCGTTGAAACTCTGGATACTAAGTTTACGGTTTTTTTTAAACACTTAAAATAATTTCTCGCTTTGAAATAATGTTAACGAATTAATTGATATTTAATAAATATGGTGTATTTCTGATAAAACTAGTATATAAATATACATGCCTGCTCCAGCCAATAACGATGTTTACCACACTAAACGCACATACTATTTCAAATAAACAGGCTCGAAACTATAAAGAAACCAAATTTCCTTTTCAATCATTTCCAGATGAATAAATACAAGAAATAAACAAAGGTAATTTACATAAATGAAATTCACTGAGCATTGAGTCGTCCATTTTCTCTATACGTAAAGGAATTTAATATTTACAGTTTACCTTTTTACATGGTATTTAATTAAAAGACAGGTCGGGGTTATTTGTTATTGTATATCACACGATGTTACATTGATTAAAACCGAATCACTTAACATAGTAGGTCATAACGCACGAGTGACGAATTGCAAACAACCGTTGGTTAAAATGTACTTGAATTATTTTCATTGAAATTGTTATGAAAATATGCATATAAAACATCTGAAATCCAATCGATACATATCAGTTGTAAAGTAATTTTAATTTGTGGATATGAATATTGCTAGAACTATCACTCGATTAGAAATGTATGTTTCTACTTTTGTACACAATTTTCTGTAATTTTTTTTTAGATTTTACTCTTAAAATTAGTCAACAAAACCCTTTATTTCTTTTTTAACTATGTTTTAATAAAATACAATATATAGAAAAGAGAAAGACTGAGATTACTGTAAAAAGTAATGGGTGCGAGTAACCTTTACGCACGGTTCAAGTAAAACTTCTTTGAGGGTTGTGGAAGGTATTATATGGTCAATAGTTTAGTTATTTTGCAAAATAACGACTACCAATATCAAATGCCTTAAATCACGGTTGAGTTATCCCCATCCATTAAGGAATTATATAGTTCATTTCCAGAACTCTTCATCAGAGTGTAACATGGTCGATGGTGTAGTTTTTTTTTGAAAAGTAGCTGCTGCAAGTGGTCAATACCTTAAAGCACGGATAATTTGGAACCATTCGTTAAGGAGTTACAATTTTCATCCGTAGAACTAAACGTTTGACTCGGACCTGGTCCATGGTGTAGTTATTTTACAAGTAGTAACTATTCTTAGTAAATATCTTGAGTCGCGATTGATTTACTACCATCCGTTAAGAAGTTATATTGTTCATCTTCTGAACTCTCATCAAACTCTAACCTGGTCGATGATGTAGTTATTTTGCAAAGGAACGTCTTTCAGTAACAAATATGTTTAATCACGGTTTATTTACAACAATCTACTAAGGAGTTTCATTTTTCAACTCCAGACGTCATCATCAGATCCGGCATGGATAGATTAAAAAAAAAAGTTGATGACGCTGTTCTCTATTTAGTTTTGCAGTAATAAATCAAATTCATCTTTCACATTCGAAAAACGGTGCCCGTATTTATATACCTGTATGTACATAACAGCGCGCTTGTTCCTGCGAGCATGTGTACGTACATGAACGCGTGCATGTTTATAATAAAGAAACCTAACATATCGATGGTTTAGTCATTTTTCTAACAAGTGTCAGTAGAAAATATCTTGAATATAAATTGATTTACTGCCATAAAGAAGTTTTTTTTTTATTTCGAAACCTCATTAACACATCATCACCATATTTATAAGAGAGTACCTCGCTAGTATACACTTCCAAGAAAATATTAATTAGAATTAAACTTCATAAAAATAGAATAGAAATAAATACAAGTTTATATATGTACATAATAGACACGAAATTCTATAGTCAGTCGATGCTTTCAACTTTAGTGAACGTTATTTCCGTCCGAAAAAAAATCATACTTACTCTCAAGTCGCACCTAAAAAAGTTTTAAACCATAGTATGGTTTTAAAAGACACATTAATAAAAGACATTGTGTTTAACAACTGATTTTTCCGTCCTTAAAGTTAAAAGTTACATTTAAACCGTTTTGAACGACTTCTTAATTTAATTGGTGTATTGTCGTTCATAGGACGCGATACACGTTACAATAATTACTGTAGAATATCTTACGGACTAATTAATTTTTCTAATAATTTAATGGTTTTAATTTCAGTTCAACGAAACTTATGATAAAAAATATGTCTGCTCTGAGAATTAACTAATTCACGGATTTAAATTAAAACAAGTAAAAATAAATTTATTGGAATTTTTTTGTATTCCAATAAATTTATTATCTGTTTATGTTATTTTTTATTCTATATTTTATTTTTTCTACACACTTTTGTTGTTTGTGCCTAACTGGCTTCAAAGAAAGAAAACACGAATCAAATTAGTCTAGACATTTTATGGATATTTCTTGATCACCTTCTCATAAGTAACGAATATAACAAACATAAAAGGGGAAAAAAGTGTAAAGTGAAAAACTAAACTAAACTGGATTTTAACAGCCTCGTGAAAAGGAAAGTATGAATGTGAAAGTTACAATAGAGTAAAATGGTCCATTTTATATTTCGAAGACATAATACAACAGGATCGTTACACGTGTCAGAGAAGACGCCCTCGGAAGAACTCTCTCGGGAGAATAATCAAATTAGAAATAACCAAAATGAATACAATTGAGTTTCAGGGCTCTTTACTCTACCCCCTTTATCAATTTAAAGTTTTCTCTAAAATGTTCGGCAATAATTTCTGGAATAAATTTTAGTATCAATTTTCAATTCAGCGGTCACGAGTACTTCAGGAAAATGCAAAGTGTTATTTCTGTACTTTTACCAGATTTCGAATATGGTAATCGGTGCTAATATTTCTCGTGTTCTGAGAAATCCTCGATATTTTGACAGCTGTGATAGATGATATTTAGATAGTAAAAGTAATATAAATATTTGCGTTTATTTCAGTAGAAACTTTAGGTAACATAAATTTAATAATTGAAGAGCACGTCCTTTAAATAATTTTTTTTTTTACTAATGTAAAAACCTAATAATTTAAACTAATGTCAGGTATATCTAATTTATGTTAGGAATTAACAATAAATTTGGTGACTGATTTAGAAAAACTACTCCAAAATATTTTATTGCAATAACTTCATCCAAAATAAATCTTATTTTTGCAAAAAATAATAGCTCGAAAGGAACAATTTACCTTTTTAAAATACAATTTAAATTTGACACCAAAACCCTAGAATAGTAATGGTGTCTGCCTATGACGTCACGCATTCATAACACTTCACAGCTTGCATGTTTTGTAGTTTGTTTTGTTAAATTATTTAAATTATTTTGTAAGATAGTTATGAATTCTAATGTGTATCGATGATGTGTGATTCCTCAATGAAATAATACATCAAATAAAACTCCGAATAAGTTATTTATTAATAGTCCAATGGAGAAAAAGTTAGAAATATATGGCTAAATTTGTAAGGTGATACCATCAGTTATATCTTCAAATACGGTAATTTAGTTCTGTGACGAAAATTGTTAAGTATTTACTTTATTTACTATATAATAATTAAGCTGTAAACTTAGTCTTGAGATTATTAAATCAAATTGTCCATAATAATGTCGATAACCTTTCAGGTTACGTCATTTCTATAATGTTGTTCCACCACTGTCTATGCCTACCCAACACTTTATTTTTGTCCCATTTAACAAATGATATGAAAAATTACAATCAATGTCATGTGATGGGTTTAGTTTCACAAATGCGCATGACGCCAGGTTGTATTCCCTTCAAGATTTGAATGCCAACCAAATAGAAGGAAATCGTACTTCTAATACTACAGAACGACCATACATAATCAGGAAACACACAAAACCACTAATTGGAGACAGGGAAAGTAAATTTGGCAGAGAAAAGTAGACCTACAAAACATTTAATATCTACAGGTACTTCATCGGGAAGTTCAAGTACTCACCGATTTCTTTTTCACTATAATATCAGCAAAGAAGTTCCTGTCTTAATTGGTTCAAGGGCATATTTTTAGTGGTTGCCTGTTACATTATATGCGGTTTATAGTTGGTTGTTAAGTATTTATTTTTATTTTTTCGTCTAAAACAAACAAAATAATAATAGTGATGTCCAATATTTTCATAAGACAACCTTAATAAACTCCCAAAATAAAGATAAAATGTATACTTTTACGGAAATTTGAGTTCTATAATGTGTGTAAATTATTAATTTATGAAATAATTCAAAATTCAGCCGAGAAAAAGTCGTTCTTTGTTGCAAAAAATCCTCCCAGCAAGTTGGTTCTTGGCAAATTTGAGCTATTTGTCTTGAGGAATCCTTGTTCCATAGCTAAGGTTTCTTTGTCGTGCTTTGGTAGCACAAAACTGAAATACTTATTAGTTTACAACGATGAAATATCAATTATTAAATAAACAAATACAGTAGTAATCGAGCGATAAACAAAATGTCAAAAATGATGTTTACGAAAGCGTAACGTCACGTACCAATCAGAAGGATTGGTGTTCGACCTAATATGGCGTATTGTTATGTTCTGTATTTTCAGTTTTACTTAAATAAATATAATCCTACTTGGAACTTAAAAATAGGTTATTTTTTTAGACTATCTACCCTGTATTATTAAGCACAAATCAAAATTTATGTGATTGGCAGTTACTGCCATCAAGCCAATTGTCATTATAAGTTACAAGATCAATTAGTCCTTATTTATAATAATCTTCGTTTATACAAAATGTATGTATAAGAAATAAGAAAAATTATAAAAACCAGTATTATATAAAATAAATTCAATATTTCAGATCTGGTCGAAAAAAGAACGGCACCGTTAAAAGAACAAGCTTTGGTCCCATACACAACCTTTATTTTGCTTACCTCATTGTTTTCGCCATGCCGTTCTCATACATTTTTCTCGCTCATGTCTTCTACACATGATGTTTCTATATATATAATGTAGAATTCTCTACATGCTACAAACGCCCTGATTCCATTTTCATAAGGATTATGTATGTTGAAATATTCAAGGTCTCGAAAATATATGAAACACGTTTCACAATTAGTCATACGATTTATAGATAGTTTTTTATTTAAATATAACCGTGCCACATAATCAACAAGAAATGGGAAATAAATTTATTATTACTCTACCACTCACGTAGAACTGATTTTCTCTAACTTTGATCGATGATATTAAATAAGTCATTTAAATAACAATAACAAAAGTGTTCCAATGAATATATTCAATAAATTATTAATTCATATATGAATTTCAAAGCTTAATTTGTTTTTAAATAAACATAATTTAAGGCATAAGTAAAAATATCCCCAATGATTTTTCACATTCGTTATCAGAGTTTAAAATAAGTAAACTTGCAAATATTTACCGTGAAGATATTTTCTTTGTAATAAAAATTGTAAAAAAATCATTTTTGTAAAAATTATTACTGTAAACGATAGACGAGAAATTCCTATGTAAATAGTTACCCGTAAAAAGTATTGATATAAGAACATCCAAGTTTTGATATAACTAGAGAGTTTTACTAGAGAAGTGTAGATGAAATGTTTTACAATTTTTTATTGGTTTTAAATTTTTGGATGGTTTTAAATTTTGTATCCAGATTGGTTGAATGTTATATTTGTCATCACACTAAACTTTACTGCTGTAGACAGTTTCAGATTTCATCAATTTAAGAACGAAGGTTACAGCCAAAATAAATTATAGAGGTTTCTTAGATCATATAGCTAAAAGGTAAGAATTTATCACATTACTTCCGTAGACCAAGTGAGAAACACTTATTAGAGCCTAAGAATTGAATTACCCTATGGGTCCACAGGTGATCGTCATTAACATGTAAAAGCTCGTCTCCAAGCTCTATAAAATTATATGTTATAAAAACAAGTCAGTGTTTTAGTTATTATTTACCAAATAATATAATAAAATAAGTTCTAATTACTTGCAAAACAAAATGCTTGTCATGCCAATAATGGCAATTGGCATTTTTCGATCTGTGGCTTTTTAAAATCAAATTTCGATCGAAATTATAAAACTTTTTAGTAATATACTACCCATGTTCGAAACTTGATAGGTCGTAAACTTTATCGTCTTTTCTAGTTAACAATTTCAAAATATCAGTTTTCCCTTCATCGCTTCTTCAAAATGACCACACATGCACCAAATTTCCACTTCCTCACTCTTATGGAAGTAACCTATAAATTTTGTTGATCTATAAATGACTGAGAGCTGCGAAACTGATTAATATCTTGGTCCACCTAGTGAAAATTTAATAAATAATACCCTTACATGCCATGATTACATGATTGATATATTGAACATTCTGTGCTATGCTGAGTATAAACAGCAAAAAATTCAAACATGAAAATGAAAAATATTCATAAAACATTACCCAAAAAACATATAAACTTTTTTAAATCTACTAGTAAACGATTTCGTAATCGTCTCAGACTTGTCACTCTATCAAAGATGTAATTTATATTATTAACCAATCAAGATATTGCTTAAAAATTTTACTTAAATAATTAACTAATTTGGGTGACTTAAAAAATATTTGTATCAGATTTTCTCAGATGTATAAAATATTTTACTTATATTTTAACTACTAAATATTTTAACTACTTAAAAAGTTTTAACTAAATTAAATTTAATTCCTTTCGAGGTTATTTACAAAAAAAAATAAAGTCACTCTTCATGAAAAAAGAATTAAACTTTAAAAAACTCGTATCGTGACGAGTATAGTGCTAAATAAAGGATTGTATATTCTAGTCTATGCATTATTTATCGATAAAGTTAATATTGAAATGTCAACTTTTTTTGTAAGAGAAGAAAAGTTACATATCTCTGTTTACCTTGGATGTAAACGGAGATATGGAAATTTAAAAATTGGTTAACTTCTGTAACATATTACAGGTACCTAATCAATGATTAATTTAAGATTCTCCATCATACAAATACGGAAAAAAATTATTTGTAGCTACACACTCTATAAACACTCCTCATATTATTATATTTGTGTGGGTTTTCCCACTGCTTATGTTAGTGAGTTCATTGTAGGGGAGCTGTGTAGGTTTTAATATATTTCCGAGAGTTATACGATGTACCAGTATTTTAGTGAGGGTAATAAATTCAATTGTTGTTATTATATGAGGTTGTGCAATGTAAATGTTTTGGTGTATGTAACAAAATTAAATGGAAGTTATATATAATGGAAAGTTAGAACAAGGTTATACCACTATTTCAACATATCTCCGGTTTTATTTATTCACATATTTATTTATATATACATATATATATATATATATATATATATATATATATATATATATATATATATATATATATATATATGTATATATATGTATATATATAATATGTATATATATAATATGAATTTATTACCCTCACTAAAATACTGGTATATCGTATAACTCTCGGAAATATAATAAAACCTACACCGCTCCCCTACAATAAACTCACTAACATAAGCAGTGGGAAAACCCACACAAACCAGGCTTCCGCTATTGTACTTGCAACATATAATTGCTGTTAGATGTTCCTAAGAGTTAATCTTTGCTAATAGCCCACCTTAAGATGTTATAATATAACGAAACCTAGGTCGTGGTAAAGAACTTAAAGAAAGTAGAAATAATACTACATCACGTAGTTTCATTTAATTGTGAATAATGAATTTCTACAAAATTAACGCCAAATATATCCAATGTTTTCAATTATTTTAACATAAGTGACTTTAAGTTACGAAGCTTCAGATTTCGGTAATATTGAATTTGTTAAATATATAACTGTGAAAACTGAAATTTGAAATTTCATTAGAGAAACTCATGTAATTCAAACATGACATATTATATCCTTATGAGTTTAATTTTTGTTTTATGGTACGTATCAACTGCAAAAGTTCATGCAAGACCAGGACGATTGAAACAGCCAAATTTTTTAATCATGTACTTCATGATCAATTTTCAAAAACTTGTATTATAAATTTAATAACCGAATCAAAAGTTTTGTTCATTAAACGAAAGAAAGTAGTTGCTGGTCTCTTCAATTGTTTTATATATAATTTTTAATGTAATTATGTTTATACATAACTCAAACATTTACTTTAACTGAATTATTTCCAATTTTTTTTCTGGAATAACATTTTAAATTAAAAGTTTAAAAAAATATCAAAAATCATAAATAAACTTTATTCATCATTTCATAGATATACCTTAAATATTAAATTTAATTTATTTATTTGGTTTCTTTTTCTGTTTGTTGCGTAAAAGCTACTGAATTCATTTTTAGAAAAATGGATTATTATAAAAAGGCAAATTTATAACAGATTAAGTTTGTATTTCATCGCAACAGGTTTGCTTGATGAGAAGATATGTGATTTAAATATTTTCAAAAATTTATTTATATTGCTTTAGTACACCAATGGCAAGTATCTAGCTACTTGAAACATGGTAATTATACATTAGACGTGATAAGAGGTAAGTGTGAAAAGGTGCGGGCGGGATCAATACAGATTCAGGCGAAGGATTAAGCAACCCGAACGTGAACAAATGCATGAGAGCTGACGTCGTTAGTAGCCTTTCCTACATAACATTTTTCCCTGCTTCCTTAATTTGTTTAAAATTTGAATCTCTTGTAAATATTTTTAATTCATTTTATTTGATGTATTGAGTAATCAGCTGTTTAAAATTGGTCATTATATTGACAAGAACAAAGTTGCAGTCACCACTAGTGAATAAAAATACGCGAGTATATCCTCTTTAATATAACAAAATCATTCATCAAATGAATGGTAAATTATGATTATATTTAAATTATTTATTATTAAATGATATAAAAACCGGGTATAGTATCTTAAAGTTAATGCAGATGATACGTAGCATAAAACAAAAAATAATACATTTAAGTAAACCTATATCTTATTTCTAAAATTAAATCTTTTCAATACAAAAGTCTGCTCTAAAAATTTTGCCAAACAATTTTAATGTTAATAAAGTAAAAACTGAATTCGAAATTTTCCAATATACTAACTATATAGTCATTCCCAAACTGTTAAACGGGACGTTAAAATTATTCTATTTTCTGCTAAATTATTAAACCGTATTGACAAACTCTTGCAATTATTAAATTTCATAAATGAGCCAAAGAAAAAACTAGTGTGGGAATAGCTAGTCAAAAACAAAAAAGAAATTTGAACGTTTTTATTATGGTAACTAATAATATTATAATCGTAATATATTTTGTAAAATTATTCTTTTCAAATTTTAAATGAAGATATAACTTCAACGTCGTGTAATACATAAGCAATTATTCCTAATCCATTCGAAAAAAATAAAATAGCTGTTATATTAGGTCTTATGATTAGTAATATGTAATACTAATAATAAGAATGATACAACTAAAGTAACAAATTAAGTAAATAAGTAGTAAATGAAATATAAATTTACATTCATTTTGATAATATATAACTTCTTTTCCATACAATTATTTCTGAAAGACATAATATAACAAATCTTATAAACAATTTTGAAACTCAAAATATTGTAATAGATCAAACATTATATTTGAATAAATTGAAGTAATTTCTCTTTCAATTATGAAAGCTGAATTATATTCATTGAAAAAAACCTGTATTATATAAAAAAAAATCAATATTCTTTGTATTTCTGTATCCCGGTGATTATAAAAGCCATATTTATGAAATTTAAGTTTCATCATGACGTTTATTATCTTCATATGTAACACATATAAAGCTTTGAAGAAGTAAATCAAACAAATCTTCTGTTAAAGGGATTGCTCAAAATGTTTTCTGCAAATAATTATATGGTAGAATGTTATTGCCTGTGCGCTGTCGCACGCTTAGATTTAGAAGTTTGGAAGTTTTGATCAAAGTTATTTATTTGTACATTGACTAAAAAGTCATTATAAACATTATTATATTTTTAAAAAGTTGATAACATCTTTGTCACGAAGTAATTTAAAACAAAAAAATTTATTCAATTTCACATTATACATATGTTACAAATAAATAGATTTGATACTAATTATTTTCTCACTTGCTCAGTTGATCAATTTTTAAACACTACTATTCGAATTCGTGGTGGGCATTCAATGAGAAGAATTTCATGACGCCATCTCTATAAAAATTAAGCAGCCCTTTAAAATTTAGTCACTGTTCTTAAATAAAAAGAAAAAAATGTGTTGTAATTAAAATATTTACTATGCTATTGCCCAAGTATCAATAAAATTCAAATTTCCGTACACATATACTTAAAAAATATTTGGGGTATGTTAATAGTAATTACACAATTTACGCTGTATTGTTTCTGTTAACTGGATTCTAATTCTGGGTTAAATTCCCAGAACTAGAATCCAATAAAGTGATAGGTAATGGTATAATTAAAAAAACTATTTCAAAACTTCTCTTAAATAAAAAAAGTAATGGCAGATATCAAAAATAATTTACCTGCTACATACCTTTAAAAAAACTTCTCGATGTGTGGATTTATAAATGTGCAAAACAAGTGATAACGGTCGCAAATAACCTATAAAGAAAACATATTCGAACATCACAAGAAATGGTGATAATTTAATGAAAAATGTATCTTGCATATTGCTCGCTTTTGAAATTTAAATTTTCCGTACTCTTTTCGCAATATCTTCTTTTTTAACACACATACACAACCCTAAAAAATATCTAACATAAATATTAATTTTTTTTTATTTGCTATTTATGAAGAGTGAATTAATAAAAAATACATTTATCTATATTTAGTATTAACATTAATACAGATATCATACTTACGATTTCACACGAAGTATTCTACATGTGTGAACTTTGAGTCAAAATTATGGCATATACCAAAAAAGACAAATTAAAAATTTTAAAGAAACGCATCTATTTTTCCTAAAACTTTCACAGGAATTGATCAAAAGCAATTCCTGTGATAATTGTAGGATATTATATCCGACCACGTCTGTTTTAAGATCTGCAAACAAACAACAATGACAGTTATTTACATTTTATGATTTAAAGAACGATGAAACTTTTGATGTGAAACATCTAATGGCGTGTTTGGGTAAGATTTAAAACTTTCTGATGGCACGTAGCGTCGGCCATTGGGCCACTTTCGTGTTTTGTCGATTCTTTTCGGTTTAATTCGGCTATGAATGAGCATTGTATGAGTTCGCTATCTATGAGCATTGTTAACCTGGCTATGTATGAGCATTGTTATTAATTTTACATTTTATTCGTTTACATCAGGGTATTGCATTAAATCTTAGTATTGCATTAAATCTTAATATCTTAATACGTTAAGAGAGTTCGTTAATTTAAAATATGAATTAAAGGGTCAGTAAAAGTAATACTGAAAAGAAAATTATATGTTTCACATCTGCAAGGCGCCATGACCGCTCCATTTTTTTTTCTTTACTATTTTCTTCAGCATGATAATATATCGTTTCACGCGAATATCTCATAGACGGTTAAAAAATTCGAGCCAATACCGCATAAGAACTCAAAATTAACACTAAAATTTTTTTCAAATTTTGGGAGGTTTAAATGTCATTTAAAATGCGAGGAATCATCTGAAATGGCTAGTTATGAGGGCACGAAAATATTTATTTCATAATTTTAGATCGCAGATTTTCAAAAAGCTACTTTTCTCCTACTTCTATTTCTAGAATAGGGAAAATTCAAAAACAGTAATGTTCTAAAAATTAGAAACCTGGATATTTTTGTATTTATTTACATTTATTATGAGGATGAGTAATAAATTTCGTCAAATAGAGGGAGGGTGAGAGTTTCTTACTCATATACTTAATAATGAGATAATAATTGCAAGATATATACCAAATTTTAGCTTAATTATATTGTTTAACTCTGACATAATTAAACTAAAATTTGGTACACTCTTCTAGCAAGTTACTCTGGAAGAATCCTCAACTACTAATTAAATAAATCCCTTCCTATTAGGTAAGGTATTTCAATTTTTTACAGAATTTTATGTTGTGCACGTTGTTCTAAAAAATTACGTTTATACGATATTACTAACTTCTGCTCACAGCAATGTAGCATATATATAAATTCAAGCTATAATTTATCTCAGTTAATATTTTAACATAATCAGTTCGCTTTCCGAACAAATAAACATTGTGATTAAATTACACAAAGGAAAAATTTTTGTGCACTGTCCCGTGAGAGTCACGCTCGGGTCAATAAATTTTCCATAGAGACACTATTATATGATCAAGTGGGAAGGTAAAATATGGATGCTATACCTCAGAAACTGCTTCAGGTTTCGGGATGCAAAGTAGTATGTATGTTACATACATTCGCCATTCGCGATATATCTTTTACCGGCTACTCCATCTATCCAAACTGTTACATTAATAAAATTAATTAGTTAGGTTATTTTAAATTATTCAAGGTTTAACGAAAATTGTATACGGTTGAATACCATACCTACAAATATAGGAAGCGTTTAGTCATTGCTTCTTTTAGGATATGGATATAGCAGAAAAATTAAAAGGTACCGTTTATATTTTGAGTTAACTTAGACATTACAATGCTGTAACTAAAATGGCCTACGTGTAACTAAAATGGCCTACTGTAACTAAACTAAAATGGCCTACTGTAACTAAAATGGATACGAAAATATTCATCAAAATACGACTGAACTCTCAAAAAGAGTTTAAAAATCTTAATAAAAAATCTTTTGTAATGTAGTGTATCTAAAGTTTAAAACATTTGAAAGTCATCAAAATTAATTTAGGAATCAATTTAATTACATTCGAGAATTTTGGGAATATTGTAGTCAGGGAACAAAATTTCTTTTTTGTGATCTTTAGCTCTTTTGACGTTTAAATAACTAATTAAAATATTTCGGTTTGATCAAATAGAAGATACCAAATAAAAATTAGTTAGGTACCTTTTTTTTACTTGAATTTTGTTTACCTTTTCAACCTCGCCAAGTCCAACGTGCAAACCTGTATATTCTACAATATATTTACAAATGTGATGTATATTTTCCTTTATAATTATATTTATCACTTAATCAATATTACTGTTTTCCCATTATAAGAATGGTGGAACAAAACAGAGTCCCAGGTCTTTCACGTTATTTAAGTTAGTCATTCTCATTCGTTCTGATATCTAAAAAACTCTCAGTCTCATAAGTGTCACAGCCGGTAGTCATTTCTATTGTATATTACTAAAAAAGTAGTTAAGCTCTCTAGTATTAAGTGTCTTATGTGTATGTCTAGCAATACAGGAATATTTAAATTTATCATTTTAAGCAATACTTAGATAAATCTTGCCAACAGTAGACTGCAGTAACAGGAAATCATTAGTTTCGCAAGAAATATTCATTGTTATTTTTTATTTTATTATAAATTTCAAAACGGGTTAGAGGAAAAGATGAGGTACAAAGGATCATTGAAATTGACATGATGTTATAGAGAACTGATGTTTCTTTTTCTATTATTTTACGATAGGAGTCGAGAAGAAGACGGTGAAAATCGGGCAATAGATTAAGCTGTAAAAAATGTGGTATAGGCTAAGGAAGAAAACGAAATTGACTTTCGGTTAAGTATCAGCGTTGTAAAAGTGTTTTGGTTATTTATTTTGAAGCGCAATACAATTGTTTGGGTAGAATGAAAAGGACTACATTTTAATAGAGTATCTAATAAGTTAAATAAGACTGTGTTTACCAAGTTCTTTATATTCGGAGTAATTTAACGATTTCATTAATTACTAGACCCGATTAAGATGAAAAATAAAATCTGCATGTAAATTTACAATTTCAAATCGTTAGTAAACGGAAATAGAATTATGGAAACTTATAACGTGGCATTTTTTATTGCGTATGCCTAAAATTATCTGGTTTATTATTTATTTCTCTTGTGAATTTAGGGGAAGTATTTTGTAAAAATTCGTAAATTCACAAATAATTAAGGAAAAAAGTGTAATAGATATTACCACGAAAATTTTTAATTTAATTGTAATATTTGCTTACATTCCGTTATCCGTGTGTGAAAATTTTTATGTTATATTTGTGTCCTTTTATTTATAAAAATGTACGAGGCTATATAATTCCATCCAAGTTCGTGTGGAACTTATGCGATCGTTTTGGATAATTAATTAAATCAATTTTCGATTTAAAAATAAAATGAATAATATGATAATGTATATAATGCCTGTATCATTAAATGTGACAATTTAATTTAAATTTAAATAAAAAAGAACATTTGTATAGTAAATTAAACAGAAGTATAAAATTACGTTTTGAATTTAAAATTTATTTTAGAAACTAAATTAGGGAGAAATTGGGAGAAAAAAGAGATGTGAAAATAAAGGAAGGGGATACGAAAGAGATGAAGTATGTAGAATATTGTTAAGAACCTTCATCAAGGACCTATTCACGTATCTTTCTAGAACACAAAATAACTTTGTTTTAAGTAGTCGTGTACTTTGGATGAAATATAAGGCGTTAGCGTAAGGCATTCAGTTGGATATTTTATTAGAGATAACAAGATATACACAACAAAATATGGAATAAAAATATGAAAGAAGTTTAATTGTTATTCTACGACTGTGTACGTGTTCCCGAAAATTTTATCATAATTTATGGAAGATGAACTCTAAAATTGGGAAAAAATTAATTCAGAATGATCAACAGATTGAAAAGTATTTTTTCTATCCGCTGAGTACCTTCGGCAATGAAAACAAACTTTAAAGGAATGATCAAAATTTTACCATATTTGCTCGTAGTTACCGTAATTGCGTAATTAATATTCTTGTTTCGTAATCACATTTATATGTAATAGATATAGCGATCTCTTAATAAATTTTAAAATACTAGGGAAAGAAAACGTTTGCTTATATTACCTATTATAAGTTAATTAAAAAATCGTGAATAATATCAACACTTTATTTATCAAAAATCAGTTTAAAATTTCATTTAAGTCTATTTTGAAAATACACATATTACAAATTAAACATTAATAAAACATTGTCAACAGTAGAAAAATGAATGAGGTATAATTTCAATGAGAAATAAAGATCGTATGATAGTTATGAGTAGAATATTCTAAATAAATTTCTAGACTGTGATAAGCTGCAAGTTAAATTGGTTAGCTAAAATTATTTTTGATTTGTAACATGAAAACATATGCAAAATAGGATAACTAAGTTACCTTTTCTTAACACTTCACGATATGATTTTTAAAATTGTTCACGTTCTTTTTTAATCAATAACTTTGTTTTACCGTCGCAATATCTGTGCACACATAAATTAATTTGTATAAAAATCTTGCAAACTCCTAGTTTATTAATTTATTTTATAATCAATTTATTAGTAAATATTAACTAAAAAAGATCTGTATGAATAGAAAACATTTTCAACGTAATTTATGCATTAAACATGTTCGGTGTTTGAAGTCTTTCTAATTCGATTAGAACTTTTTCATGTACTGCGGATGAATACATATACTTAATTTCCCACTCCAATTTCTTATTTTTCTGCTAAATTTATACACGAGATCTAACTCATTTACAAAAAAATGTTGTTAGTTAAATTTCAATTTTATCTCGTTTAATATATGTTTTGTAATCAAACAATGCGGGAATAGTTGAATTAAATTGTCAAATACAATTATTCAGTACCATATTAAATAACGATTGCAAAAATTTCATCCATTATTTCGTTAAAATAAATCCACGACTATAGGACGTATAGCTGAACTGCATGTGAAATACTACAATTGCTAAGAGATAACACAAATGTTGCGTCATAAATTTTCCACATCACAGAAATCTCGAAGCGAGGGGCACAATTTAGGTTATAGTTATTAACTATTTATAAGCCAATTCCTGTTTCTGTATTCCTCGGGGCTAATCGTAAGATATGCAGGCGGCCGTCAGGAAAGCAACTGACAACTCGTGTATTTCCGATGTGGAAGTCCGGATAGATTAACACGATTGTGATTGTATTCAAATTTAATAGTATCACTTAGCCGGATATATAAAGAGGTACGTATGAGTACGACGACTGATTTTAAATACTTTATTTTAATGTACTTAAGTTACATTTTTCTTACTATGGTAAGGACTGTATTCCTGACACACTGGTTTTCTGCAGAGAATTACAAGTGTGTGAGTTTTAACTCTACGAATAAATACTTGCTTCAATATTATGTTAATTTCATTCAGTTAAAAGTGTATATTTATTGTCGCATTATTTTTTCATCACAGTTGGCGGATGTTAGGCGTGTTTGATGTAGATTATGGATCTTAACACTGATTCGGATGCTGGCTATCCTTGATTCCATCTGCTTAAAAATAAAAGTTATTAAGAACCCTTCCATAACAAAAATATAATGTAACGCTTAACAATCATTACCTGCGTCACCTTGGTAAAAGTTGTATTTAGGTTTAGAATATAATCACTTTCCTGGCCTGAATTTAAAAATTAAATTGGCCTCCATCCAAGTAACAGAATTTATAGGTTAAAATTTGAGTCACGTTTTCATAACCAAGGGTGTTATCGAAATAAATCAAACTTACCTAAACTCGATAACTTTACCACTAGCCAATGATAAATTTCGAGGAGCAAGTCTCTTTACCATCAGATCGTCCTGATTACATTATAAGACTTCACGACCTAATTTCTAAAATGTTTCCCGGACTTTTTTAATTTATAGCTTTGTTTTACAGCTGCAATATCTATATTAATATATTAATTAACTTGGAAAATAATCTTGCAAAATCACCCATTTTATCACGGGGAACGCGTTATAAGCAGACTACGCTTATTAAATGTTAATTCTACATATTACATTTTTGTACGATTAGTGCGGCTGCCTGAATAAAAAAAATTAACGTTATTCAGACACTGTTTTTCCGATTTCATACAAATCACTGACATACTATTTGCGTAAATACCGATACGTGTATGTTTTCTTTCTGCAAAGAGAGTTTGGAAAAATACAATAAAATTAAGACAACATTGACATTTACGCTAATTTTGGGCCGTCGTATACTGAGTGGATTTTCTTTTGATATTTAAAATTTAGAAAAAGTTAAGAAAAAATCTGGTATACACTAACTTGATAAGAATTTACAATTGATGGAAACGTTTAAAAATTACAAATTTTTATCTAACAAAAACTAATCTAAAATTCTAAAAGAAAAAGAAACTCCTAAAATTTTCATAAATTTACTTTAAAATCAATAACTCAAATTCTAAATGTTATAAAGGAAGGGGATGTTTAAATTTATTCCAAAATATATTTGAATAAAATTAGCAACAATTACAAAAATTTAAACGTTAAAAAAATATACTGAATAATAAGGAATTGTGAAGACATTCAAGAGGAAAAAAAGAGGTAATATTCTGATTGTCTGGAATTTTAAATAACAAAAAGAATTTAAGATTTGTTCGAAGCTGTATTCAGTTGAGAATAATTTAATTTTCTCTCCAATCTAAGAATGTCATATAATTTGATCTTTTTTAAGATATATTCAGATTACTAGATATGAGTTTGGTATACTTTACTTTGATTTAGTCAAGTGTTTTCTTTTACCACTTGCTTGTTGGAAAATGTTATTAATTCAAAGTTTAATGAATTTTTTCGGCGAATCGATATTTTAATCTCAGTTCTAGAACATAAACAAAAAATATTTTTCCACCATAATATGCTAAATTAATTATAAAATACAAACCATATTCTATTCTTGAGTGGAAATTATACTAATTATAAGTAAAAAATATTAAGCCTAGGCCTTTAAAAATTCATCTTGTGATCGAGAGAAAGTACTGAATAACATTAATCATTTTAAAAGAAAATATTGAAATAGATGTAGACTTCCTCCAATTCGTAGCAAATTATTGGCAATTCTAAAGTTAAATATATTTAACGCTCTTTTGTATTTCGTGATCTTTTGTATCTCCCCGAAACGAATAAATTTTTTGTATTTTCAATTTGTACCTGAAACCTCATTTTGTACCTTATGATTAGATTAAATTTTTCATTATGTTTTAATTAAAATACTAAAGTTCTCCACATGTTTTAAAAATTACACAGAAATTAAACATCAGAAACAACATTGTTTCATCAAAATGTCGAAAAAATTAGATTTTTAGTATAGAAAGATGAAAAGTCTCAATTTTATTTTTATTATTAATTGGTTATACGTAAAATAACAAATAATTTATTGTGCCAATATTACTAGTAGATTAAACCTACCGCCATAAGGAGGCGAATCGCGAAAATAAATTTACGTATTATTTTATATACGGATCCCAGCATAGTGACATATAATATTGTATAGTCTGTATCAGCTATAAAATCGATTATTATATTAAAGTTTAATTTACGCTCCATTATGGAAAAAATAACGTACAAATACGTACTATGCATTTAAAGATAATATAATTTTAAAAAAATTGCCTCTGCTTAAGCGTATATAGTACACGCTTACAATTAACTGTCCATTCACAAATAGAGCGGGCGCTGGAGGGAATTGAGTATGCAAAATGTGAGGACCGCATACTGTTGATCGTTTTGAACTCAGAAAAGTTTGCAGATTATAATTCCGAATGTTGCCAGGAGCCCTATTGGTCCATTTTTTTGTTTACCCCACTCCCTTGGATATCCAAGTAAATGGGCTGAACTAATGCTTTGAAACTATTTTAATAGTTGTTTTTTCAATAATATCCGATAGTTTCTTATAATTAAAGATACTTATAGCTAGGCAATTGGAAAAATAAACAAAAATTAAAAAATGATAACAATAATTGTTGATTAAAAAATTATTTATTACGAAAAATAAAATTTTAACATAATTATTCAAAAGCAAAATATAAAAATTAATCTTTTTGATTTTGGCAATCGTTATTAATACATTTACAAAGTGAAATACAATTTAATGACAATTTTTGACAAGAACAAGCCTTGGTTTTACAATTCGAAGAACATTTACAGGGCTGAATCAACAATTCCGGCAATGGTTGTTTCGTAAGTTGTTGTGGGAACAATTTGTCATCTTTTCTTTCATAGCCTAATAAGGTAAAATCAATAGGCTGTAGTAGAGTTTGGTCTGCATTAATCCATAAATAAGTTTGTGCTGAAGCTCTTAATATATAAATGTAAAGCATCTGATGTACAAATAATTCTTAATAAATTAAAGACGAAGCCAAGATTTCTCGAAATTAATTTATATCGAAGTTCATCAGCAGTTGATTTTCTTTCGCAAAAAGATAAGTGCAAATGGTTTCTAATTCAATTAATTGTTCGGCACTTAGGTATGGATTTCCTAAATGTCGCAAAGCTTTTTGAACAAAATCCAAGGATACAGCTTTTAAACCATTTTTTTTAGAACCCAATCTGCTGGTAGAATCACAACCACTGAGAGCGTGTAATGCTGGCAAAACACGACAAACGTTTTCGCCAAGGGACTGAGCAGCCAAATGACATCCTGAAATGAATTTCTTTTTGTATGAACCGTCAAACCATAAGCCTAAGCAGCTAAAACGTGTTAGCATATTCCAAAAATAAATTCCCAGGATGAAAACATCTGTATCAGCGCTAATAATTATAATATGAGCAGCTTGAATTTTTACCGCGTGAAAAATGTTACAAAACATTCTTGAATCGGCTTCTAAATGGTTCGATTTTAATTCTGGTACCTCAAGAAATGAAGAGCCTTGCAATTTGAAACATTGTGTAGGATCATCAAATCCTCCACAAATATACAACTCGCAATCTTCATTTCTTTTTATATATCTAGGGGCAGCAGTACAGAGAAATTGAACAAGCTGTAACTTATTTTCAGTGCTTGAAAAGAAATAGTTACAATTACTTGGAATTTTCGTATTTTCATTTGAAATTATTAAATTTTTTATTTTTTGATTTTTACTTCGTGCAGTTGACTACAAATATTTTATGGAAATATCGTCATATCTGTCAAATACGATGTCTATTCGTTTTAAATTTGCCTGCAAAAATAGATCGTGGATTCTATTGACGAACGCCTCAGGAAAATCACCAAAGGTGTTGAAATTTTGTAATTGAACTCGGTGAACAAGTGCCATACCGTCAACAATAAAAATTTTAGGCTTTTCTAATTTAAAAATTTCACTCCGTGTGTTTGAACCGCACTTAATATTATTTTCAATTTCAAGAGCGAGTTCCGATTTTGGATTCTTTCTATAAAATCCTTCTGAATCAAAAAGATACTTGCAGTAATCAACAATTTCATGAGATGCTAAAATTTTTGTGTCAAATCCACGTTGATTAGCCAATAAGAATGCTTTTTGGAAAAGATTTACATCTGTAGCATCTTGTAACTTTTTATTAGGAGTAGTTTTACTTTCTGTTTTAGAAGTTTTTTGTACAAAGTTGTCAAATTTACATTTTTTAATAGGGTCAGATAACTTTTTATTTTTCAGTATAAACCGCTCATTTTCGTACGTACTTAACGCAGTCTCTCCATTTTCTTCAATATTTAGCAAACATTGGGAAGTAGATTCATCGGCGAGTTCTCCGGTATAAATATTTCGAAGCGCGCTATTTTCGTTGTCACTATAGGGATTGCAAGCATAGAAATACTTGACAATATTTTGTATATCTTTTTCGTCATTATTGATTCTAGATTGCGTCCATTCATTATGGTAATTAATATCACTTGTAGAGTCTTCTTGCATTCCGAGATATGAAGAAAGAGCCTCGTGTATACTGTTTTTAAATGGATAACGGAGTAGCCATCTCTGCATCGCATCTTCATTTTTTGTTATACCGATCAAACCTCCAGTCACTGCTGACGATCGATTCTGAGACTGTTCTAATGCTAAGTCAGGACTTACTGCATTAAATTTACCTTCCGTTCGTTTGACAGACAACATTCCTCTCTTCATATCATGTACAACTTCTGAAGGTAGTTTTATCATATCTTGTAAATAAAGGGTGACTCCGCGAATGTAATTCGTGTGATTCATAGAAAAAAAGTAAGGTAACATTTGTCTAGTAGTTAACAAATGCAGTTCATAATTTGTACTCCTATCAGCCATAACTGAATTTAACAAAATTTCTACCATTTCACAATAGTTATTCAAATATTTAAAAATTTCGTTTTCAGTGCTCATAGTGCGTACAAAATTTAAAAAATTCATCAAAAAATCTGAAATTATTCTTTTGTATAGATTATATTTTTCTAATAGACCTGCATGATTTTTATCAACTGTATTCTCTCTTATTTCTTGAAGACAAGCATTTAGCTGTTGTAAATAATCTTGAGAATAATTCATTTCTTCTATAAATTCGACAATTTGAATGCTTCTTAAAGCCTCATACAAAAGTTTGTGTGCTCTAATACCTCTGTTGTACTGAGTACCGTTGAGAATTGCCGACAAAGTATTTACACCATAAATATCGGCTTCAATAAGAATACTATCGAGTCCACTACCATCAAGATATTGGCCCAAGCAACGCAAGAAATTTTTTTGTAAATGAAACGATCCTATTCTCAATATCAAATTGTCAGCTTCTTGAGTTGTTAGTTGAATATTTTTTGCAATAAGATATATCGCCATATCGTACGAAAGTACTGCTATTTTTTTACCGAGTGCAAGACTTACGCTGATATAATTTTTCAATGCAGTATAAACTACGTCTTTAGAAGTCGGTGGCTGAGGTATGATCGGACTAAATCCAACAGTAGAAATAGGTGCAGTTTCAGACGATAGTATTTGTTGAAATGGAGTCCATCCTGGTATTGAGTTTGTAGATGGTCGGCAGAAATTATTTTCTATTTGACTATATTGTAGTCTACACAAAACCCAGAGCAAATAATCAAACTGTACATTGTTTTGACTATTTTTTAATAAATAGCTACTGTCCTTATGATTCGGTATCAAAGGCTGCATACTTTCTTGAAAATGAAGAATTTCTTGGCAATTTACAATTTTTAAATCAAACTCGTTTTGATTTACTGTAGGTTTCACTTTGATTAAATTTACTTCATTTTCAGTAGGCTTTTTTTCTTGATATATCACCATTGCTGTCACATGGGTCGAATCTTTTCCACTTAATGTTTTTTCATTGAAATCATTATTATCTATAGCTCCATGAAGAAATAACGATGAATCTCGAACGATATTTTTAGGAATAAGCAGTTTTTTGTCAATATCTTCACACACAATTGACGTTGTTACTTCAGTATCAAGGTTTTTCAATGTTTTATAATTTATGCAATGCCCAAGTTTATTTAACATCATGATTAAATGTTTCGATCGTGTCAAATGATGAATAGATTGAGCTAAAGCTATATGCTTTGGAGTCTGTTTCTCAGTAATCGTAAAATATATATCATAAAATATAGACAACCCTCGTCTATTATAATTCTCACTTAATTTTTTATTTTTAGCATTGAGCAATGCTTGTATAAAAATTTGCCAAGTAGCCGGTAATTGACCTTCTTTTAAAAATTTTTCTATTAAAATTTCATCATGTACATACCCATCGGGTATTACTTCGGTGTTTAATATTTCTTTGCGAAGTTGTTTTGCTACTTGAACAGTGTAGTTTGTAGAATTTATTGTGCGAATATGTTCAATCACTTCATCCAGTGGTATGTTGCTCATATATACCAATGATGATTTTGATCTATCATTTGGATATGAAAATAAAATATTTCCACCATATTTGTTAATCAGCAGTGATTTCATATCGCGATTTTCTACGACTGCATCTTCAATTTCTGTGAGTTCAGCTAGCCGCTTAGCCAACTGAGCCACTTCAAAAGAATGAGTTTTGAATTGATGTTTAATTTCATCAATCAGCTTCTCAAATGCCTCTATAAGTAAATCATGCGGTATTTTATTTGAAGGTCTACCTGCTGGATTTGTAGAATTTCTTGGTAGTCGAAGATAATCACGATAACAATGTTTATGATACTTTATTTCCATAGCAAATAGATCAGCTGGTTCTTTGCATGTGCTAATTTTTGTATAAACATCGTCTTGTTTATTACGAGCGGTGTTAAAAATTTGCTCTGCCGCTGAAATTTCTGAACACAAGAAAAGCGTTTTGTTTTTATTTCTTGTTTGTTTACCGCAAATTAAACATTGCTGACTATTTTTGATTTTATTGACTACTCTTGATGAGTGTCGAACATATTCAGTTCCAGAAACACTAGCTTCTACAGAGGAGGTGGGAGTAGAAGCATTTTCCTGCTTATACAATGACAATTCTCGACGCCTTATTTTTTCTTCGCTAATGTAACTAGCCATACAACTTCTATGCCAAGTACATCTGTGTTAAGTAAAATCTATATTATTTTTTATTTTTTTTTTTATTTTTTCACTAATGTCATCTTTTCTTCGATCTGCTGCTTTTTGGATATTTGCAAACAATTGTGGTTTTGGTTTTTCTGCCAAATTACCCGTTTTATCACAAAACAAACACAATATTTCGTTTAGTTTTCGCTTCTTCACATT
This sequence comes from Druceiella hillmani, assembly GCA_039881145.1. NCBI lineage: Eukaryota > Metazoa > Arthropoda > Insecta > Lepidoptera > Hepialidae > Druceiella > Druceiella hillmani. The sequence continues at coordinate 21,217,701 of JAYKKI010000012.1, forward strand.
TGTCACTTGTAGCGACATTCTCGCCGTTTTTATTTAATAAATAAACCACTTAAATACAATCAAACAACAATTTAAACAAACATAAAACAACGTAAACACGAAAAAATAAACTTTTACGCATTAATATTTGTTTTATACTGACTACTACGAGCGCTTTGACGCATCGGCGCATAGAGTGGGTACAGGAGTGGGGACAAGAGAAAGGGACCAACACAGCTGCTGGCAACATGAGTTTTTTTTTATTTAGGGCCTCAGGTATAAGAATTTGAGCATAGTTGCCGGTCCTCACATTTTGCATACTCAACTACCTACAGCGCCTGCACTAAAAAACACGTGAAGAAATCTAAGCAATGCAGTTCACATTTAAGTGAACATATTTAATCCATTTTAGTACCAAGTGAGAATGGCAGGGTGGGAGTTTTTATTGAACTCTATTTATACATATATTTTTACAAAAAAAGTAACAGAAAGAACTTGAACTTTGGGATTCAAACAAAGTTTCCCCTCAATCTAATTTTATTTGCATTAATCCATGTCTAACTATGTATGTAATTGAAAAATATGATTACTGACGTAATGTCCCTTTCTAAAATAAAATGAAAGATTTTTCATTGATTTTAAAAAAACATAAGCATCAAGATGCGAACTCAGACTTTTGTCGCGTTCCGTATATAGTCAAATGCTTTACCACTGCGCCAATTATTCACTGGACAAAGTTACAAAATAAAGTATACTTATTAACTATCATTGGTATCACCTTCAATTACCTCGTTGACTTTCGAATATAAGACTATTTTCTGTGTTGTATATAATAGATTTTATTCTCTAAATAGTATCGTAACTTAAAAAATGAGCGTAGACAAAAATATTAATTATAAAAAAGTGAATGAAAAGCCTTAAATAATTTTGTAAAATTTTATAAACAAAATTAAATTTATTTCAGACATACGACACATTACCCGGAACATTATACTTAAAAAGATTAACAAAAATGGTAATGGTTGGTAATATGACGGATTTCTCAGACAATATGTCTCTAATTGTACAATGTAGCAACTTTAGGAAGTAAGTGAATTACATAAAATTTCTCTGAATGTCACACATTTTGGCATCAGGAAAAATTTACATTCCCACGTTCACAAATAACAAGACATGTTTATCCTAGAGATAAACGAGCAAAATTTTATAATCAACCATCACAATTTTGAGACCTATTAGTTATTTTCTTAGACGGTCATTCGACGGCGTATAAATGGTATTTTTTCAATCTTTGGTAATATATCACCTGAAGATGTTGTAATACAACGAAACCTAGGTCGTGGTAAAGAAATTAAAGAAAGTAGAAATAATACTACATCATGTAGTTTCATTTAATTGTGAATAATTTACGAACACCGCTTAGAAGGAAACCCAAATTCTTTTGGAAAAAATCTGATAATTATTTCTTCCACACTAATTAAAAAAATTATTAATTAGTATCAAAAACATTTGGTTATATTTTACATAAACACAGAGGTAAAAATGCAACAAATATAATTTTTTATTCCTACTTAAGTCCTACTTTTTGAAACCAAAGTATGAACCCCAAACGTAGACACACAGCCATCACAGGACACGTTTGAGCGAAAGGTCCTCAGAGCTATCTTTGGCTCAGTACAAGAAGAGAGTAGATACAATTTTAAACAATATAAACTTTACGGACAACCACAAATTACCCAAGTAAACCATAGTATCAGATTAAGATGAACTGGTCACATGTGAAGAAACCTAACTAAAATATTAACATTAAAAAACATGAGGATACTCGTTCAAGAGGTAGGCCATCTTCTAGATGGATGGATAACATCGAAAAAGACAAAAACTTTGAACATAAGTAACTGGAAACGAGTCGCAACTGATAAGAGACGCTGGAAAGTGCACGTAGTGGAGGAAGCCAAGTTTCAAGTTTTGTTTTTCAAGTTTTGTTTTTAAAATAATCCCGTTGTAAATATGTCTAATTATAAATAATATTTTTTCCGTTGCAAATAATATTTTTTTTGACGCTTAATGCAAGCAAAAGTAATTTTGCTAAATAGAAGAAAAAAAAATCTAAATGTGAGATTAAATATATTTCTATTGATTTCGTTCATCGGAAATAAAAAAAAATTCAATTCAAGCAAAACAGGGTGCCAAAAAATATACTTATATTAATCAAGCAATATCGACAAAAATATAACTTCTCTACGGAAGCGAACACTTCTTTTCGTGATTCTCACAGATGAATAGCAAAGATGGAAACCCAATAATTTTGTTATATTCGTCTCTCTGTCGGTATGGCACAATATAGTAGCTCTTTTGTTATAAGACCGATTCTAATGAAATGCTACAAGAAGACGTATTTGTATTACATGAACACATAGCAGTATAAGAATATTCTCCTTCTAAACTGAAAACCTCATTCATGTATCTGTACATTTGTCTGTCACAGTCGTTTTTCTCAGAAACTGTTTGATATAGAATCTTGAAACTTGGCATGGTAATAAACGTATTAAGCCGCATATATCTCATGAACTCAAACATTTATTTAGGAATTTTAGGAGGGCGGCACATTAAGTAATCTAGTTGTTTCTTATTCTCTATGTAGGGTAGGATGTAAATGTGCTAGTTATAAGAGAGTCAAAAATATTTGTTATTTAAAATTTTAGGTGTTATGTCCTCAGAGTTATACTAAAACATACACACACCAGCTATTATGTTACCCTCTCCATATTTCCAAAAGTACACGAACTAAAATTATTAATAAACCTGTGGGTTTTTAGGAGCTCACTCAAATGTGATAGGAAAACTATAAGGATAACCCTAGATGCTGTAACTTTTTAAATATGCACCATGTTTGCCTACGGATGACCCAGTAGGAAATAATTTAGGTATTATTATTTTTATTACAGCCAGTTTTCTTAGAAATCCTGCAATGTAGATACTGGAAATACAGATTAGTAATACATCTTATTGATGACGTATTTTTTTTTGGTATAAATATGCCAAATTGCAGTCAGTTGACAACAGTCAGCGCCGAAGCTTTAAGAGGATTACATTTCATCTGGGTCACGATACAAAAACTGTCACGAATAATGTCTTACGCTAAGGCTAAGATTTGGTTCAAAAAGTTCAGGATTGAAGACTACGATCTTGAGGACGAATACCGTACCGCACGTCCTGCTGAATTGAACGTTCAACGATTACGACGCCTAATTGAAGAATATCCCCGACTAACGACTCATCAATTGGCACATGAGCTACATTGCAGTCATGTTACCATAGCAACACATTAACACGAATTGGGAAAAGTTTTCAGCTGATTTTAGTCTGCCGAACTTTAATGTTCTCTATGTCTGTAGACTATCTATGTAAACTATAGATTACTAGAATTATCATGAAAAGAATCGAAGGACGTTTGGTTGTTAAGAAAACGACCAGTTCTTCTAGTAGTTTTGCGTTGAGGATCATTTAAATTATAAAACGATTTTCTGATTTCTCTGAAACATTAGGTATAAACTTTATTTACACCCCTACCCAAAGATAGATTGTTAATTTTAATACTCTGTCCTTTTTTGAGGCATATCTTATTTCATATTCGCTTTCGTCATACAAATGAGACGAGTGATCAAGAATGAAGTTAAGGGAGATTTATCGAAAATGTATTTATTGCTTTTATGGATAAATCATATCCTTTTAATCATCTAAGAGTAAATATTTTTTTCTATGTTTAGCTCGTAAATTAATTTTTTTATAATGTGATTTACTGGCATCTAAGAACATTATCTCTTCTAGCCACTTTCACACCCACTTCCTAACAAATACAATTTTACAAACAATTTTGTGTTTTTTAATCTTTTCAAAATATTGCGTATGGAAATATTTATATATGCGGATATACTCGTATAATTATTACGTTTTGTGCTTATTCAATTTTTAACTTCTTTTGAAATACTATTTTTCATCGGAACAGATCCATGGTACATATAGAAAACTAAAAAAAATATTTGTAAGAATTACCAGGTGGCTATAATATAAATATGTACATTCACATCATACTAAGGCAAACGTCTCAAAAAAGTTAAATATAGACCATATTGAAAAGAAATAATACCATCTATACACATAACGTAACTGTAGAATTTGTTTATCTATACATTGAAAGTATTTATGAAAATATATATTGTAGAGATTATTATGTAAATAATAGTCATAGAATACCAAAATATACTATTTTTTTCTGTTTGGGTGTATGTTTGAACACACTTCATGTAATAGATAAAGAATCATTTCAGATCATTTTTTATGGAAAACATAGGGATTGACATTAACTCACATTAATTTTTCGTTTCATCAAAAAATCTTATCAGAAAAATAATTTACATTACATATTATCAACTAACTACAATAAAAAAGAAGTGTTTACTCGACGCATAGTTATTAAATAAATGTATGGTTTATATATGCATGTACATCAATAGATGGTGATAAGCGTATCTTAAATCGCATAACGAAATTTTCCATCTATAATTGTGAGGGAGAGATGGTGTTTACTACGCAATCTAAATGCTGACAGACGCATGAAGGTACATATCGTTTTTGGTCGCCTTTTGCAGATAATTTTTTCGATGTTGTATGTAATCGATATTAGCTTACTTTGTTTACTCAAATCATTGAAAATGTTTATCCGTTATCAATATTTATATTTCAATCCCAAAAAAAAAAATTATAGCTCAATTAATGAGTAGAATTTAATTAAATTCTATTTATAGCTAATTAGCCCTCTAATCGCGCATCCGTATATCCCATTAACGCTCCCGCAACCATCATATCTCATTGACGCTACCGTCGATAATATCGAAGATCTTAATTAATATGAAGTCTAAAAGAATATCGGTATAAAACATGTTTTGTTTTTTCATTATTTTCATGACCTCTATTATACCTTTTTTCCTTCACTTCGTTTATATGAAATTTTGATATAAGTACTAATTTATGATCACCAATTTTGATTCGTAGGAAAACGTAGGATTCGTATAAAAATTAAAAAGAGAACTGAAATGAAAAAAATGAAAGAAAAACAACAGCTTGAAATTAACATATGAAGTAATACGTTTAAACGACCTGTGTTTGTAAAATTTATAAAACTAACAAAAAATAATACTTTGCATATCGAATATTCATTTAAGAGTAAATAAGCTAAAACTTTCAAGTAAAATGCTGTAAATACGATGATGTAATATAAACTTTCACTTGCTACATTTTACATCGTAGTCATATGGTGTCAGGGCGGGAACTTTGTGGAATAATTATCGTCGTTTCCACCCTTGGGGCTAATCTTCTGACATTTAGATAGGAAGTCAAGAAAGCAGTTGATACGTCGCTTGCTTATTGCAAAAGTTTGTAATTGCATCGTTCGTTAAAATGGTTGTGCGAATTTGGAACAACATAAATTTGTTTAACTTCATTTCTATATATATATATATATATATATATATATATATATATATACACAAATAGCTGACGCAGCTGCATATGGAGACTATTGGTGATATATATTAAAGTCGTTTCCGTCAATTATTTTTTAAATCTTTTTTTTTATAAATATAGTAAATTATATGATTTTCAAAACCACGCTGGAACTACGAACGGTAAAGTTATGTGTTTTTGTTAGGTATGGATATAAAACTTAAGATATGAAAAAATAAATAAAGTTCCCAGGTTTAAATAGTAATAATAAGGTTTTTATTATTGTAGATATTTGACTGAAATTTCATTTCATTTATTTTAAAATATCTTTCTGAGACCAAAACGCTTTTATGTTAAAAATGATACTATGTTATTTCTAAATCTTTGACAGTCACTTTTATCAGATATGTTCTTTGATATACGGGCATTAAATTTATCTTATCGCATAGATTTAAAAAATTGTAACACAGTAAGATCGTGCTATATTAAATTATTTGTTTATAAAACATTTATGAATTTGTTCATTTCCATCAAATGCCCATTTTCTTTAATTAGATTCACTTGCAACGCGTAATATATTATTTTTATTTTATATGAAATAATCCATCCTTTTTGATTGACCCAGAAATTTCTCCATAATCATTCCAAAAAAAAATAACTTCTGGCTATTCTGATCAGTTATCAGTATACCTCAATTATACTACGGATTACGTGTTATAAATCCTCATAGTGATGGTTCTACTCGTATTACTCTAATCAGAGTAATACACATTAAGCAACATTATCCCAATAATTTTTGTACATGGAAAATCCGTTTTAAGCTATTATAGTATTTAAGCTATATATGTCGTCGCCGTGGTGTGTTGGGTTGATCACATGACATACTGCCTTTGACGATGCGGCGCACCGTGGCGACCCGGGTTCGATTCCCGGCCGTTCGTCGAATGGGGCTGGACTGGTGTTGTGGTTGGCTGTGAGAGATTGCTCTTGTAGCCATAAGTCCGCCATATGTATCAATTATATACATTAAAGTAGATAAATAAATAAAATAAATAGTAACATCTTAACTCAGATTTTATTTATGTAACACGTTTTACCACGTCCGTCAACTAAGACCAAGAGAATCGTAAATGAATGAGGCCAGAAAACATATGAGCCTAAATTAAGTTTATTTGAACCACTTACTTTAATAGGACTTTGGAAGACAGATGTCAGCAGAGTCGACTTAAATATAATAGTGTAACGTCATTTAATACGAAGTCTCATGAAAATTGTATAATTAAAATATATATATATATATATATATATATATATATATATATATATATGTGTGTGTGTGTGTGTGTCTTTACCGTATTTAGAATAAGAAACTGGTAAAGTAATTTCGTATTTTTAAATTAAAGAATGTAACATATTAGAGCATTTCATTTTCATTTTCTTTAGATGCTACCATTAGCTACGTAAGGTTTGTTTAGTTTTACATTTGGGTTTTAAATTTTGAACCTTTAACCTTAAATTTTCATGGTCATTTGCTGATTTATAACTTGCTAGAATACACTAATTCGAATGCTAATTTATTAATTTTATCTCGCGCAACTTCTCCACCATAATATTAAAATTGTTTTTGGGTAATGTGCATAGAAACAACGTTTATAATAAACAATTTTAAAAAATAATGTAAAATATCAGAAATATTATTTTTATGTTTGGTTATATGCATTATAATTACAAAAGAAAAACGCTTGGGTTAGATTAAATTTTGCACTGCCAGCGTTTCGGACATATTTTAATATTTCTAAAAATATAAATTTTTAAGGCGAACTTATTAAATCCTTACAAATTATTATTATATTTTTAATATTTAGATGTAGTGAATAAAATAGTTTCAGACGTAGAAGAAAAATACCTAACTGCCTATATCTATTCAATTTACACATCAAATTTAATTGAAATTATATCGGATTCCATCGGTTTTTTTCCCAGACATTTGATGTACTCAGTTAGAGTTTTGGGGCTAGAAGGGAGTGAGGGCACCGCATAGCGATTTGGAGACTATTATCTTCTAATGAAGAGGTTATGTAAAAAACTGATAGGCATTTTTGATCTCGACGCGGTGCGGTTGGCAGGAAATAAATTTTCACTCAGGAATGTGTTATATAGAGAAATACTTTTAAAAAAGCTGTCAAGGAAGAGTAAAACCAGTATTAAAATGATTCGCTGCATATTTAAGCAATTATACACATTTGATAGTATTTCTATTAAACTATTTACTGTAATGTAAATTTTTCACGAATGTAAATATTATTTCCTCTCACAGACTGAAAAAGGTGGTACATATTTTATTATCATAATATCTATAAAAGGTACGATTTTCCTACAAATTTCTAGTTAGATTTTCTCAACCTGATTTTTTCATAATTTTTGCCTCAGTAATTTCAAAAATTAAGGGAAGAAGATGCCCTTTTTCGTATATATATTGGAATATCTTTATAAATATGCAATTTGTGTTTAAAAAATTCTTTTGTATTTCTTATAGCAAGTTCTTTAAAATAATTCTCCACATGATATACAAAATTTTAAAAAATCAAGAACTTTATTGTCAACTTCTTTAATTTGAATATTTTAAGAAAGTTAACTAGTGCAAAATACATAATTTATAAGATGCATTAGTATTCCGAATTTCAAGTATCTGCATCATAGAATTTCTAAGAAACTAAGCTGTGAAAATGTAATACCTACATATATTTTTTACTGCATCATCTATAGGCGTGAAAACATGGTGAATAATGAAAAAGTTAGGACATCTAGAATAGCTGCCACAGTTTTCCTACAAAATTTGAGTGATCTTCTAAAAACCCACAAGTTTTTTAATAATTTTAATTTCTTTACTTTTGAAAATAAGGGGAGAGTAACATAAAATTTTGTATAATCGTTAACATATCTCTGAGAAAAATCTAAAATTTCAAAAAATTAATAATTTTTATACTCTTATAACTAGCACATTTAAATGAGACCCGACACTACATAGGAAATAAGAAACAACTTGTATATTTTTGAGTTTATGATATATACGCTGCTTAATACGTTTTTTACCATACCAAGTTTTAAGTTTCTATGTCAAGTAGTTGTTGGAAAAAAGACTTGACAGACGGATGTACAGACACGTGAATGATGTTTTCGTTTAAAAATGAAGATTCTTATACTTCTATGTGTTCTTGTAATACGATTATTTATGTCTTCTTGTAGTATTTCATAACTATGGGTCTTATAATAAAAGAACTATAATACTGTAACATGCCGACGGAGAGAAGAATATAACGTAATTATATATTTTCCATCTTTACTTTTCAACTACGTAACCCTTGACAAGAATGTGTGTCATCAGGTGGTAATTTCTTTGCTTCCGTAGAGAAGTTATGTATTTATTTTTCTACATTGCCTGGTTAATATGGAGTTACGTTTTTTGGCACCGTTATTTGTTTGAATTTTATTTTATTTTTTTTATTTCCCTTGAAAAATTATCATTGGGAATATATTTTTTTCTTACATATAGAATTATTTTTTTTCTTGTATTTAGTAAATCTATTTATTGCTTTCATTAATTGTCTTTAAAATTTTAAAAACTTTTAAGTACATGCAATATGGAAACATAACATTATCATGACTCAAAAGTCCTTTTTATTTCGTTTTTAACATAATCTCTACCTAAATTCGCTTATTTAAATGCTTTTTAAGTAGATGTATATTCAAAGGGATTATTTTAAACCTAAATGCGCTTATTTAAATGCTTTTTAAGTATATTTTTTTTTAAAGGCATTATTTTAAACCTCAATGCGTTTATTTAAAAACTGTTTATATAGATGTATTTTCTAGGAGATTATTTTAAACTTAAATGCGCTTAATTAAATGCTTTTTAAGTATATGTATTTTTAAAGCATTATTTTAAACCTCAATGCGTTTATTTAAAAACTGTTTATATAGATGTATTTTCAAGGAGATTATTTTAAACCTAAATGCGCTTATTCAAATGCTTTTTAAATATATGCATTTACAAAGGGATTATTTTAAACACATAGTCTTTCAAGATTTATTCATAATGTGCCTTTGTTTTTTATGTACTATTTTAAACCGTTTGGAAAATTGATACTATATAATATTCGAATATTTGCACTATATTCGCATCGTTTTGTTGTCAATATTTGGTGGCCAATTAGAATGTTAAAGTGTTTTGAAAAACAACTGTCCACATGTTTAGATTGCTAACATTCTGCTAACAGATGATGACCATTGCGTCGATGTTTTGTAAGAAGGAATTTGACTATTCCGATATTTGGTCCACGATAATTCGTAATGGGTAACTTTTTTGGTTTAACACTTTCTCATCAATTTCCATAGTATACACTGTAGACGTTGTCACAAACTTTTATAAATTACATCTATAATAAGATCAGATCAAAATAAGTTTTTTCAACTTTCTGGACACTTAAATTTTGTTAGGAAAATTATCAAAAAACCTATTATTCGTGCAATTTATTTTAACATACATTTCTTTTTGCTTCCAAAATCTCAATATTCGCAAATTTCGCCAAATTACAAAACAAGTAGTATAATGAAAATATTATTATATCAACTTTAAAGTAAATAAGAGAAACGTTGTTCACTTGGTAACAAACAAATAGCGTTAAAGGAAAGGGGGCTAAGGTTTACTAATTAAATAATTAATACAATTCCACAGCTTGTCGGTCCTGGTGCGACACCGACTGCGTCGTTGCTTTAATGCTGAGCTTGCATAAGCTCGTAGTGCAACATAGTTTATAGCGTTACTAAGTTGTCATATGCAGTTTTTTTATATTGACTTTACAAGTATTTTCTAATTATAATAAATTCAGTCTTTTTTATTTGTTTTTTTGTAATCAAAGAATATAAATGAACAAAGTCAAACTTGAACTTTCTTCTAAATATTGCATTTTAATTCTATCTCTTAAACATCTTTCCGCAATTTTTTGATATAACTTTCGTTGATTTGGTGTAGTTTATATCATTTGTTTTTTTTTCCTTTTTTTCACATTACTTATCGCAATATCAATTTATATTTTCACATTTATACTCGTACATATTTGACGTTAAAACATATCATAGTTTTAAATTTGGTTACATTATAATAGCAAGTTATTTGTAATTACAAAAAAAATTACATTTTTTGGTTTTTCTTAGCAATATTTGATTTTCGTATTAAGGCTAAATAATTTTTTTTATTTCAGTTTAAAAAAATAATACTTAGATACGTGGCCCAGTAACTTCCGAATTCAGAATCAAGTACTTTACTATTCCTCCAATTACTCTCTTGCATATGCCACGAAATAAAATTTAATTATTATAAGCCTTTTTACTGAATTGAATTTTTTTCTCTTTTGACAATTAGTTGACAAATAGTAACATCGGTTTAAAACTGGTATTATCCTTATTTAATTACTTCTGGTAATATTTTTATCTAATTTTTCCAGATACCACAACGCATATATCATTAAAAACACCAATTTTCAAGTTCTTAACCTAAGTAGAAATAACCAAATACCACGTTAACATAATCACAAATCTTTTCAATTGTGTTTCCAACATTGAGATGAAACTACTCAACTGAAATGGAACAACTCAATTTAAAAAAAAGTCATGTTAAATACATACAGTTTGGTTAGATTTATTATAAGTTTAATAAACATAGCGTAATATTAACAGAAACTTGAATCACGTCTAGCCAAAAGTAAACTGTTTAATCGCTAAATAGATCAGAGAAAAAATCGAAAAACTGTTCCCACAAAGACGTGTTTACGTATAATCAGACAAGTGTTTGTTTACGTGTTACCAGACTGGTGTTAGTTTACGTGTTATCAGACAAGTGTTTGTTCCAACCTCCTTATTTACACTATTTCCCAAAACGAAGGTGAACTTTTGCTCAACAAAAATAATTTAGGTAATCAATTCATTTCTAGTCGTACCAAAAAATGACAAGTACAATCGTAAGAGTCCCTTATCGAACCTTTACCTATTTTGCGTGAATAAAAACAAATAAAATAATATTGACATATTTGTAATTAAACTTTGATAAATTTCCTTTTATACGAATTTAAATTTACAGCCTAGTTCTTCTTTTCGTTTATCGCCTGAATCAATTATATTTAGTTCTAAAATTTTTAGATTCCGATTTGATATAATAATCATATTTTTCTCCGTAGCTATAAAAGCATTGAAAGGGGAATGAAAAAGTAGGATATTTATTGTCAACATGTAATGCAATTAGCTAAATATATATATATATATATATATATATATATATATATACATATATATATATATATATATATATATGTATATATATATATATATATATATATATATATATATATATATATATGGAACAAGTGGATTTTTACTTTTCACTTTTATTTTGTTACATGTTGTGACGACCATAATCTCAGATTATTGTTTTACATTTGTACAAACAGTTCACGTCGTTTAATTATTGGATATATTTGGAGTTAATTTTGAACAAATTCATTATTCACAATTAAATGAAACTACGTGATGTAGTATTATTTTTATTTTCTTTACCACGACCAAGGTTTCGTTGTATTGCAACATCTTCAGGTGGGATATTAGCAAAGAATGTACAGATATTGTTATATTTATTATATCTTTCTACAGAAATTTTGTAACATGTGTTCTAATATTGTATTTCATGTTTAAATGACACTCATAAGTTAACGCAAAAAAAAATAAAACTGAAGAAATTACGAACTAAAATTAATTTATATTTATGATAGAAATCCTCTCCAGATTACAGAGCCTCAAATATTTACTAAGCGACAAGTAAATTTCTTCCTGTTTTTAAATTTTATATATCGTCTCATATATTTTGTCTCAAAGACTGAGTTGAATTAATGAAGGACTCTGCGTTCATATGCCGAAGGGTGGTAAGTTTAACGCACAATCGATATTCAATTTGAAATTGAAATCTTTCTTCAGTAATGGAATATTTTTTCGATAGAGTATACACTTTAACTTTAGTCATCTTTACATTTAAGTAAAAAATAAGAGTAGACAATTTTATGACTTAGAAGTCTATCTAATTACCTGGTAAATGAATTTGATAATGAAGTAAACACGTTAATTGAAATGTATATATTTACAAAATATACCTTGTTACTCAAAATTATTAAAACTGTTTTCTAAAACTTTAAAGTATATTTTATGTTTGAATTACAAATTCATTACTTTGAAACAGTTACGCTGGAAAAGTGACTAAATTTAGACGAGCAGACAATTGTGTGATAAATCATGTAAAAATTTAGTTTGAAATAATTAAACGACAATTAAATGAAAATACGTGATGCAGTATTATTTCTACTAACTTTAAATTCTTTACCACGACCTAGGTTTTGTTTTATTACATCTTCAGATGGGATATTAGCAAAGATCAAAAACATTGTAATGAAATTACTCAACTGAAATGCAATATTCCAATTTGAAAAAAGTCATGTTAAATACATGCAGTATCTATCTCATCATATCTTAAAATTTCTACTTTATACTTTTCTGTGATCTTTACATTAAATACGTTAAAGCAATTTTTGTGGACGTCTTTAGGATGATACAATTTTGCAACCAATATATCTCTACGACAAGTGCCGACAAATTTGTGAAACTATTCCTTATGTCACATATATTGTATTACAATAATTTAATTTTTACAGCCTAACTTGGTTTAAATTTATTTCATTTCGTTACATTGCGCAGAGTTTTTAAACCATTATAGATATCGAGCTATGTATTATAATTATAACAAAACAATTAAATACATTATCACACATTATGACACAAAATAAGGACACAATTCAATAATTTTTTTCTAACATCTTAAAAACATAACACACTCTAGTGCAAATACAATCAGCTGGTTATGTGGAGAATTTTGGTATAATTAACAAAACTATGGTAATCTCACCATAGTTTTGGTGCCAGAATAACAAAAAGGAGATCACTGCGCGGGTGCAGGCAGTTTATAAGTATGAAGAACAAGAGTTTTTCCAATATATTAGAGCACAACATTTTTCCATTTAACAATCGGTAAATTCATTTCACCAAAAAAATTATCTTTTATGCTGCAACCTATGGTAACCTTATAAATTTAAGAGAAAATTGATAGGAAATAGAAAAATAAAGTAACCATGTCTCACGTATGAATATCGAAAATAAGTTCATGGACACGTTGGCTTATGAGGAAGGTTGAAATAATTCTTAATAAAATATTACATCGTATATGCTGAGGTATGTGATTAAATTTCAATATTAAAAAATATTATCATATGTTTGTGCATCGATCGCGACTAAGTGGTTAGAGAACCGTAAAAGACGCAATGTTCATCTTTCATGTTTTATACAACATCCGTAACGGTTTTATCATTTTGTTGTTATACCTCAGATTTGAATTCCAATCGCACGGTTCAAAAACAAGTATTAAAATATTATCAATTTGGCGTAGAATATTCAAATTTATGTTTTCGTCTCTCCCGTTTTCGTCTCTCGCTTTATTCAATGTTCGTTCCACGAGTCAGAAGATTAACATTAATACGACTAAACAAAAAGAACCTCCGCCGTAAATTCTGCATTCACAGATTAAAAAAAAAACTAAAGGTAGAAATGTGTGTTTCAAATTAATTATTTTTTTATGTAATTCAGTTGTAACCAACATCTTTGCTAAATGTAATAGTGCTGGAAATATCTGCTATAAGAATTTGTGAGTTTTATTTTCAAATGAGACAAAAAAGGACATATTTATTCTTTTTCCCCATTTCTAATGAAAATTAAAAAAATGAGATATATTTGAGGCCAATATATAAAAATATTTACATATATTTTCCTATTTCTCAATTATAATTACTTTATCACCATGATTGTGATGAAAATTTTATCAGGAGAAAATAAAAAGATCGATAAATGGTAAAAATGTTACTGACGAGTTACCATTTAAATGTAATTTGCGTAACAATATAAAACTAATTGTCTAAATAATGTTTTTAACGATGACATTTATGGTGAAAAACGAGTGTCTAAGAATCAATATATGATATAATTAAAACTAAAATTTAGTACTTAATTAAATTTTCGAAAAAGATGCATCAATAATACTACATAACAAATGTTTAGTCTTTCTTTAACAAAGTTCTGTTTTCAAAAACAAGGTTTCCGTGCCCAGTTTTATAAGAATTAGAGCTCAAAATTTGATAAACCGAAGGAGATGAGGATAGCCTGAAAAAATAATGACTAATGAAAATATTCAATATTGATGCCTAAATAAAATATTAATAAAATTATTTTTTTATGAGATTTCAGATTAAGTCTAATGAATTCGATGCACCTTTAAAAATTATCACTTACAAAATTTCAAATAGTCAAAATTTATTTATTCGATATTAAAAATGTAAAAAAATTATTAAAAAACTCGGAACATTAATTATCATCAAAAGATACAAGACGGTAAAAATTTGACATCCATTACAGGAATTATTGCTCTATGTTTCTAAGAAAATCAAAAGTAGAAACATTTACAAAAATCTATCTTAAATTGAATTTGAAGACACGAAAGTACTATAAAAAAATAAACTACTCTTCTATATCTCGAATATTTCCATTAAATTACTCCAAATATTTTATGGATATGAAATAAACGAAACTTGCGGAAAATTAGCTGGCAGCAAGTGACAATAACGTATATAAATGAAAAAGTACTCGTAGCGAGTAAAATTGGTGAAATTAATGAAAAAAATGTGAATCCAAACAGGATTAAGGGAACTTTTATCCTTTCATTTTAATTTCCTTGCAAGTACTGTGAAATTATACCGTTCACTTAATCTTTATTTTATTTTAGTTATTTTTTTTAATAAGCATTTCACTGATTTTCATAGGAAAGTATCAACATGTCTGATATATATATACATCCTGTATGACCAAACCATAAAAACGAACAAAGTGAAGTCTTAATGCGATTAAAACGAATAATTATTATTACAGTCAATAAATTTATTATCTTCTTATGACAGTTTTTCACAATAAAGTGAATATTTACCAAGTTTACCATTTTTAAATTGTAGCGGGAATAACAGACCTATAGAAATAATATTCCGTAAAGATAAACTTTACGGAGTATTATATTCTTCCTTTGTATGTGGGTTGAATTCAAAGACCGAGAAAGAAAGAAGTTATATAAGGAAAATTTTATTCAATTTCTGTGTCTTTTGTTTTTAAATATTTTAAAGCAATTCCAACCTACGTAGCACATACAAAACTCTTGAATAAATAATAAATGGCAAAGAAAATTTTTCAAATTTTTTTCGAATATGCGTCGTATTTCGATTATAAATATAAACTCTATTTCAGTAATAGTTCTCGACGCATTATATGATTTTCTTTTACAATTGTTCTGTACGAGATTTTTCTATATAAAATTTTGAAACATTATATTAACCATTGTCTGTTAGCCGTGATAAATTATTAATTGATTAGTGTCGTCGCCGTGGAGCGTTGGGCTGATCAAAAGGCATACGGCCTTTGACAACGCAGCGCACTTCGGGTAGCTGGGTTCGATTCCAGGCCGTTCATCGAACGGAGCTGGACTGATGTTTTGATTGGCTTTATGATATTGCCCTCGTAGCAATAAGTACGCCATAAGCATCAATTAAAAACAAAAAAATAGATACATAAATAAATTATGCAAAAAGTAATTTTCTTTACCAATCTCGTTACTTACTTATTTATGTCAAACTTTTGAAACCTTTCATTAATCAAATGAAAATTCCTTTTTCTAGAGTAAATTAATAAAATTATATCTAGTTAGTATGTAGACAGGATGCAGGTAGAAAAACTTTGTTCTTTATAATTCGGGAAAACGTATCTAAATTTTTAAAACACTTAAAAAAATTCTCATTTTGGATTGAAATTAAGGAATTTTAATTAGGTTATTGATATTTGGTAAGTAGAGTAAGCATCTGGTAAAAAAAGGTATCGATATCTCATAGGAAACAATCTCTGTCATTCTATGCATGCAGTTCTAGCCAACAAGATTGCATACAACATTTAACGCATATATTATTTCAACCGAAGGAACTTAAAACAACAAGAAAACAAAATTTTCCTTTCCTCAGCCAATTTGAGATGAACAAATACGAGAAATAGACAAAGGTTTACTTAAGTAGTACTCAATGGATATGAATATTCTATTTGCTGTGTACTTAAAGTAATATTTTTATCGTTTACCTATTTACAATATATTTCATCAGAAGTCAGGTTGACGATGTTTGATGTTTTATCTCCCGAAAATAATAAGGCGATTAAAAATGATTCAATTGGAATGGTGGTTTATGATTTGTAAGTAATAAATTATAAATAACCTATTAATACAACGCATCTGACTTGATTATATTGAAATTAATATGAAACCAAATAGAAGAAACGTCCATAAATAGGTCAATATCTATCCAGTGTAAAGTAATCCGAGTTTCCAAAAAAAAACATTAACAGGACCATACTTAAATTATAATTTAAGGTTTATGTGTTTTTGCTTAGTGTATATTTTTCTATAACACCTTTTCAAATTTTTAAATAAAAAAAAGTTACCAAAAATATTTAAACTTTGAAATCATTTAATTAAATTGCATGTTTCATCAAATACGGCAACCATTTTAGTGAAGTAAGACCGATTAAATTTACTGAACAAATTGATTTGAAATTGATAATATTTATCGGATATAAATTTCTAATCTTGAAAAATAATTTAAAATTAACAAAATATTTAACACTCTGAAAAGTTACATCATCAAGAAAGAAATTTTTCAATCGGGAAACTGTTTTTTGTCCTGACTACTTTAAAAACTGGATTTTTCCTCATATAAATATAAAAACTAAATTTAAATGATTTTGAGTCAAACATTAATTTTATAAACGGCTTTTTCTTCCACTGACTAAAAACTTGCATCGTCGCTAAATAAAAATCGATTATTAATAGTATATAGAATATTTCAATGAATATTTTAATTTAATAGCCTATTAGTTCTGTAAAAGAGTTTTAATAAAAAAAATATCTCTATTAATATATACTAGTTCACGAACATTAAGTTTATATTAAAACAAGCGTTTATTGTGTTCGAAGAATGTGTTATGCGCTTTTTGTTATTTAAAAAAATAACAGTTAAAAATATGATATATAAATAAATAAAGATATATATATATATATATATATATATATATATATATATATATATATATGTATATATATATATAAATATATTTACTTTTAATGGATAATTCTTACTAATATTATTATAAATAACCTACAAAAGAGACAAAGATAAAGAAATAGCAAAAAATATAGTGAAAAACTAAATAAAAAGCCTTAGGTAAATGAATCCCATCATATTCCTTGGGAAATTTAAAATACGAAGATAGAAGTGATAATACATAGTAGCTCATGTTATATCTTGAAGACTGTACACAAGAGGGTCATTACATATGTCGAAGAAAGCGCTGTTGAGAGAACTTCCTCGGGACAGTGAGCACTATAGAAAGCCCGAAATATTTATAAATCAATCTCAAGGCTGTTTATAGTATCTCCAATATCAAGTTGAAATTTTCTACAGAATTTTAGAAGATTAGAAGAAGATAGAAGATTCAGAATTATTTGCATAAATCGCCGTACGGTGGTGTACGGCGATTTATGTAAATAATCGTAGTACTCATTTCCAACTCAATGGCTATGAACATTTTGCATATTATTGAATTACAATTTAAACACACGTAATACAGAATGTTTTTTCTGTTATCAAATATTTAGTTAGTAACTATGAAAATTGTTTAACGTTTATATCAGATTTAAAAGCAAGGTTTCATTACGTTAAAGAAAATAGATTTTATTGAAAAATTTACCTGACTCCAGAATAATATCCTTTTTGAGATTTTGGGTCCAAAATATCTAAACGGAACACAATTATTGTAGCAAAGCCATCTGCCTGTCTCTACGTTAGGTGCTATTAATTTCTGAACGAAATAAAATATATGTCTATCTCTGCGTCCGAAATAAGATGGGGAGTTAAAATTTATACACAATATGTAGTTCCAAATCCCAAAGAGAGAAATGCTCTTAAAACTGTAAGCAATTCTATTTCAAGTGGGCACCCATACATGCAAAAATGGGTAATATTCTTCTTTTATGTGGTTATGGGATTAAAAACTTTCTAAAATTAAAAATTTACGATGTGTTTATGTCCATGAAAGACATAAAAGTTAATATTTTTTGTATAAAAAGAAATAAGAAACAATATTTACGCTTAAACGTTTAAAATTGATGTGTACTTAAATTTATACGGAACTCTTGATTTTTAATTCCATTTGTACTCAGTGTGTTTAATTTGAAACACATATAAGACGTACCTAATTTACACAGTAAATCATATACAGATGTTTCCAATTCTTACTTATGTTAACTCTTTATGCTCATGGATGAAATTTATGGATAAATAATAAAGAAATGAGATAGAAACCCAGACTTTAAAAAAGTCTTTCAATGTAACAGATTCAACGAGTATGCATGAAAAACCATGCCTATTTCACACATAAGCGTTTACGTTATTTGACTCATTGTCTTACTTTTAATGTTGTGCTCAAATAGGTTCAATTTCGAAAAATGAACAAATTTAAAATTTAAGATAGCTTTTCTACATACAGTATTTATACTTATAATGCAAATATATACATATACTTTATATTCCCCAATTCTACTTTAACAAGGATTGCCCACGTGCGTTTAAAGTATGTTATTTCTAATTTTATTACGATTTACATTAATGGTGATTAAAGACAACAAATCTTTATTTTAAAATTATTTTGCTATTCTAGCTTCATAATTATCGTATCAGAGTACTCTAAAATAACTATGGTACTTACTTGAAATTGAACTTTTTATGACATTGACTAATGATATGATGTAAATGATTTTTTTTTAATTTTAAAATAAATAAAACAAAATAATAAGTTAGGATGGGGCGAAAATTTGATTATTTCTATTATGATTTCTAATAGGGAGTAAAACGGGACCTGATTACATGCTAGAAACTACGTATTATTTTTACATGATTAACTATATGTGCATTGCTTTTGAATTTTTGGAATATTGCCTCAAAATTAGCATTTTTTGTTTAAGTGTTTGCATCTTAAAAAACAATATATAATTATTTTCAATACAATAAATATTTGGAAACACACTTACAAATGATGTATTAACTAAAATATTACATTGATCTTGCGAGAAGTATAGAAAAGAGGTGAAGGGAACAAGTTAAAAGGAATGCATTACCCCAATTCACTTGATTAATTAAATGTGAAAGGTCGAACTTATATTTTTTTATTTCGATCACAGTTTTTGATAGTACAATTTGTTTAGTAAATGTATACTGTGCAATATTTATCACGGAGTTTTCAGATAATACCCGCAAAGCTACAATTTCGAAAAACAAGCCAACTGTTAAGAAGGCTTCTGAAATCGTATCGAAGAAAGTGAAAAATTTGTGACAAAAAGCTTATGTTCTATTAATTAAATAGTTACATCAATTGTCAAAAAAAAAGATGCAAGAATTTTACAAAATTCTGAAAAACTGATTTGAGTTCATGTAAGTGTAAAAGTCTTAAATTTTCTACTTATCTTAACTGCCTTCTTTAATCGATCAGAGAAAATGTAGAAAAATGATTATGAGAAATATTGTTTTAGCGACTATCAGGGGAAACATAAAATTTACCGAGAGAAAAATGAGACCAGAAACCTATTGTGATTCTCAAAAAAATAGTGAGCAAGGTTACCTTACCCCAAAAATCCCGAAATTTTCGTAGAGTTCAAAAGTAGCAAAGCAGAAGCTTTGCTTAAATGTTCGTCGTTACTATCACCAAAAAAACGAAATAAGTGGAAAATATCGAGCATTTGTGACATCTACGTTATATAAGATAGAGCTGCTGTCGCTTCTACCGTGTTTTAAAAATTTCGAAATTTCCGTAGAGTTCGAAAGTAGCAAAGAACAGGCTTTGCTTCAATGTTCATCGGTACTATCACCAAAAAAACCAAACAAGTGGAAAATGTAGTACACAATAATCAGAAATATTATCATTAAGTAAAAAGTAACTGATTTACTTTACGTCGCTTCAATATACCCATTGATTCACTTTAAGCCATAAATTTAATAATGGTTTGGAACAATTTAACTTGTTCCTGTTTCATAGTTTCCTGATAGTATATTTAAAATATTTGAATTCAAATTACTTGACTAAATTCGAGGTAATAAAAGAAAAAAGCGTGTAATATTTAAAGAGCAGTTAGTATATATTAATGTCAATTTAGCGACTTTATAAACTAAACCTTTTTCATCAATTGATTTACATTGGAAATCATAGTTTACCGCAAAAGTTCCAACTAAATACTTTCATTTTTTATTAACAAAATCTGTAACAGCAATAGTAAATTGCAAATTTTGATTAGATTAAATGTTTAACTTAATTTGTAATGATTCAAAACGGAAACTTTCGCTAACAATAAATCTTTGTTGTAAACATTTGTAATATTACTTATTTTAAAGACTGAGTACACATTACTCATCTTAAATTCTAATAAGAATACACTGTTTATTGCTTATTCACTCTTATGACTATATTTTCATGGGTGAAAATGTTTTTTCTTACCACGCTTTTTTTAATAGTGACAAAATAGTGACCCACCAAAAGCGATATAATAGTTAATAATTTTTTTTTTCTAAGTAGCCTCCTTCTAACCTGCCCGTCAATTACAAACAACGGAAGTTTTCTTTTTTTTCTTATCTTTTTGTGTATTTACCTTTTGGTGTCTGTTGGAAAATGTTATTTTTAGAACGTGTCATAGGGAAATTACTTTACCGTGGCGTGTCAAAATTAAATTAAGAAAAGGTCGACAGTATTCGTCTACAGCCAAATAATAAACCTTTAACTAGTCGCGCCACAATACTTACACCATAAATCGCGTGGGGTCCGTGTGAACCTTAGGATTTACTCGTGAAAAAGAAAGAAATAAATAAGTATATTTATAATATGCAGGAACTTCAAGGACGACATATTAACGAAGATAAAAAACTTCTAGAAAGTAACAAAAATATAATCATCTGGCACACTATCTGAAAATTATTAGCAATTACTAGACACATAAAGCATAAACTTCAGTTTGGTGTTCAATATATCCAAATTGTTACATTTGTTGTCAACCAAGTGTGGTATTCGGTTTTCGTTTTTCTATCACTAAATATGCACATAGATGACAACGACCTTTAGAAACACTTGGATTAGATTCAGAAGTTGAAGGTTGGGAATTATTTAGGAGTCGTATTTTCAAAGGCCGTGGCAGAGTGGCAATTTCATCTCTTTTGATTTTAAACCTTTTTACAAGTTCTGACGAACCTTTTTTTAAATTTCCTCAAATTATTTAACTATTATTATTCATACTACAAATAATAGACGTGTTTATTGCCGCTACATTGAAAATTTGAAGAAAATATTACCGTGGGCCGTCTTTTGGTTCATCGGGTAACATTGTTAGCTGCACATAATCTATTGTTTAGTTCAACACCGCCCATGGTTTTCTTATTAAAATATATTATTTCATGCTTTTCCTGATTACTTTTACATGTAATTTTATTATGGAGCAAGGTAAACAAAAAAATTACACTGTTAATTTTTTTGGTAGGTATGAGACATGAATCAGTTTCTTATAAAACCCAAATTTTGGTAATTTCTTCAGTTGTCTTTTGAGCTAAAAATTCCAATGGAATTTCCTTCTTGCTTTTTAGAGGGGACCAACCGAAATAAGCTTATATTGCGACAATTTTTTGCCTGAAGCATGTTAGTCTGCCAGTTATTGAGAGTGATGTTACGCCTGATAATTTTGATTGGTTCGGCAAGTCTATTCACGATGCTAATTGTATCATTTGGTTGCTTAAACACTTAAAATAAAATAGTTTCAATTTAATTTAATAGATTCAAAATAATATTCATACTTATTTGTCATCTTTTTCGTACACGATATTTGGGCACATTGTTAAGCGACGTTCGGGTGAATAACCCGCAAACCTGCCGCGCAAAACATTGTATATTATAATAAGTAATTTATACATGGCAAGTATTTCGTTTAATTGATTGTTAAAATGACACGAAATATAACTATTAAAAACTTAATAAATAATATTATTAATATTCAAGATAATTACAAATATATTAACTCCCAAAATTAGGCTTCTACCGACCAAAAGAGCAGGCAGGATTTAGACAAAACTACAAGGGTGCTTATTGAAAAAGCTACAGAATTGTAATTATGGCTAGAATATGTCAAATACAAAAAAGCATTTGACACTGTAGAAATATGAACAGTGCAAAGGTCTGTTAGAAATGCGAGTATAGATCAAAGATAGAAAATCTGATTGCAAATATCTACAGGGAAACTGAGAGTATCTTTCTCGCCATTATGTACCAAATTCATATCTATACAAAGAGGATTTAGGCAGGGAGACATAATATTACCCAAACTTTCAGTCAGTTGGGCTCGAGATGAATCTGGATAAGACAAGACATGACAATCGATAGCCCGGTGATTATAAATGTGGAATATACTATACTCGAGCGCGTAGATATGTACGTATACTTTAGCCAAGAGCTACGAATTGGTAAAAAGAACCAAACCATCGAAGTACACAGACATATACGGCTGGGATCGGCAGCCTTCTCCAAACTCGAGTTCGCCTTTAAAATGAACATAAAAATCAATTAAAAGCACGCATATTTAATAAGTGTGTACTGCTTATCGTTTAAGTAGTATCAACATTATAGTTTAATTAGTATTATTATCCACCATTTGAAGATTTCTCTTAATGTTATTAAAACTGTCGGTAATCCTTTCTCGTAAAGTTTGTTCGTCCAGGCATTCAGTTGAGTATATATCGAATTTGACGCTATTCCAAAGAATAAGGAAAGTATCTTCAACTACGTGACGTCTTCTATCAACTGAACATTCTTTATGAAACGACGGCATTACTATGAATTCAACTAGCCAACCTCGCGATGGTTCATTCATTTGGCTTTCTGGCGCGATTTAGATGAATAGCCGTATACTTTATACTCGCCTGGCGTACATTGCAATCGTATTCACCTAAATTCCTCAGAAAGACTCCAAATTTCACTTATTCCAAATTGGTGTAGACATTATAATAGTTATCAAAACAATAATTAACAAAACAAACCTTAATACTCCAGAAAATCGAAATCAAAGCGCGGCATTTGAGTGATTGTCGTTCACAAACGAAGGTAATAAACTAATATAATCTGCGCCACACACCATCCTTTCTCAACCTAGGGGTCGCTCTTATTATTAAAGGCAGTTGCAATCTGTCCAAAAAAATAAGACCTGCGTACAAAACATTTGTTTATTAAAATTGTTATGAGTGTCACAAAATTGAGTATTAATAGGTAATAACAACATGAATAAATGAACTTATAGCTTCATAATTAAACTTTAATTTCTTTAAATAATTACCGTTAAATTTATTGAAATTTTATAGTATAGTAAAGAAGTCGCAAGGTTTTTTACTTTACTTTTTGTTTTTTTCGTGGCTTGCGCCATAAGAATGGTTGGAAAAAAATTACTTATACTTTTCAATGTTTTGTCGATAAAACTTTGTTTTTCCAAATACTTCAGTTGTTATTTTATGTTGATAAAACTTTGTTTTTTTTCCAAATACTTCAGCTGTTATTTGTTGTAATAATTATAGAAAATACATTGCGTTTATTTTTAATTAACTAAATTATTTATGAAAAATGTTACGTTACTGAAAAACATTTATACTTTACAAAATTTTTAGGCCGTCATTGCCACGCGACCTTTCTTTTACTAACAAAAATCAAAAGAATTATGGCCAAAATAAAATAAAAATAATTCAATACAGGTTTCGTTTCTCGTATGATCCAATAACCGATGTATAATTATAGATTATTATTTTAATTGGTAAAAAATGTTTTTATCAGCAAAGACAAAACAAAACAACTATAAAATTATTCTTCAAAAATTACAACTTTATATTTTTTCTTGATATCAACGAGATACTACCATAATTTTACGAAATAAATGTTGCACAGCATTAAAACAGCTCTTTCCAATTATTTTACGTAACGTTCAAGGCTGCATTCAGTATGGTTAATGACAAAACTTATTAAAGAATTATGTTTTCTTTGTAGGATTCTTTCCGATCTGGTATAATCATTTATATTTATAAGAATCCTCTTATGGATACATGCTTTTTGAATATAGCCACATAATATTCAAAAGGCAATGAGATTACAATAGAGCACTTTTAATAAAAAGAAAATAAATAATATAACGCAGTTTTATAGCGTCTGGACATTTTCTTTTGCATACGTGTCTATACTGTGGTTTTGTGCCTTAAATATTGTTTCTAATATCTAAATATTCTTTCTCTGATTGGTTTATCTTAAGATATATACATTAGTCAATCCAATCTAGTCCACGTAGAGTATTAGCTAATATAAAGCGTTGCCGATATTATTGTGTCCCGCCATTTTCTGTCACCTCATACTTTTTAAAGTAACCTTCTCTTTATAGAGATGTATGGCAAATGTGTGATTCTTATATGTGAAGTACAAAAACCTTTAATTAGTAAAATAAATTACGTAACTAAAATGTAGAAATTTAATGCCTTTGATAAAATATTGAAATTAATTTGAAATTATTGTTTTCAATTTTTATTTGTTGAAATTGTTGTATTTTACCAAGCATAGGCGAGAACTTAATTGGAGATAAATATTTTTACTCCTTTTACAGTATAAACTTTAATTTTATTATATCTGTCAGTCGACCTATCAAGAAAATTTACGCGAAGGTATTAGCAAAATTTTAATACGATTATTAGAAATAGTCAAATGAATGATAAAGTACACATAATTAAGAGAGTGCAATTTTGTTTACAATAAGACAGTAAATATTATATATTGAAGTCATTAGCCTTATTAGCTAAGCAAGTGAATAAAATATAAATGAAAATTTTTTCTGTGCAATGTTTTACTAACTATTTAAGTCATGTGATAAGTGATTTCCGCATAACTACAACATGAATGAGTACATTAGTAATTAATTTATTACGTTTTATATGACCTTGTTTCATGATATTTAACAATTAAATTAAATTCAATATTTAGGTACATAATAACGCGAGTATAGTTAAATAACAATTAGTTGTTTGGTAAATTGAATAAAAGAGAATATATAGTGGTTGCATACGGCTAGCGTGAACTTGTGCGTGCTTTAGCGACTTGCAAAATCTTCGGGTAAACACCGTACGCTCGGGACAAGTATTCGATGTACTAAAAAGCGTGAAGTGTAATATTTTTTGCACTCAATTAGAAAAAGAGCGTGTTTAAAATTTATTTCTTTATAGCCAACGAATAGCATCTTTCTTTGTCCGACATCCATTCCCACGCACTGTGTATAGATGCTCTGATCAATTCCAGTTTAATAAATCTGAAATATTCTTATAAAAAAAATAATTCGAAACAATCACTCTTACTCAACATTCTTCGCTATTCCTTTTGGTCCGGATAAATGCAAAACTATGTTGTGAGTTCTTTTTGTCTTATTCTTTGGCTTGAAGAATATTTGGACCATATGGTTAGCTTATCCTTACCTAAATAAGGCGAGATAAAAATTAAACTGCTTCCTCTTCTGATTAGTTCTTACTCTGTTGAGAGCCAGAATAACGATTTTGTGGTTCAACGGATTATTCTTCGAAGTTCAACTCGTCTTCTTTTTCATCAAATTGCTCGTCTTCCTATTTATTTTTCATCGCCGATATTTTTTCTATATTCAAATGGCGTCTTTCCATCGTGCCATTTTATTTATTAAGTGTGACAAGAAATAAATTAAACACAAGTTTAATTGAAATTATGAACAAAATAACTAAATATAATCACGGTATTCACTAACATTTCTATTACACTATCAGTCGCGCAGAGTACATTGAACCCCAACACCTCCGTGGTCAATGCCGCGACTAGCGGAACCTGAAAAGGGAGGAGCGCGTGAGTTAGCAAGCTACTGTAACGGACAATTGCGTACGTATCATATGTGCCAAAATGTTACATAAAAAGTCGTATGGGGGTCATTGGACCCCGTGCGACTAATTAAAGTTTAATAAACTTCACTTAATATTTTGTACGACGGTATGCGGGTATCCTTGTGTGGATGCATAAGTATTTGTGGTTATGTGTATGTGTACGTGTAATATATGTCGTTATATGTATGTGCGGGGTTCCAAGAACCACACGCAAGTAATTAAAAGCAAACAAACTTCAATTAATATTTTCTATGACGGTATATGGGTACCCTTATCTGGGTGCGCAAGTATGTGTGGTTATATGTGTGTGTACGTGAATGCATTTGCATGTTTCACAGCATGCCCTGTATGTTTTGTGTTTAATTAAAACTTCTTATAGTGCCGGTGGTGTTCCTCAAAAATTTAGTACACGAATGAATTATGTAATGCAACAAATAATTTTGCATTTTATAAATTTGCGTTCATTAAATTTAAAAACATTCACATTGCACGCGAAAAATAAAGTTTTGATAAAATTCCATACCTTTACATCGCTAATTGTTTTGTATAATTTGTGTATCGCTTGACTTTCACTTATACAACTTTGCACCATTATTACATTTGAATAGTGAATAAGATTTATTAATTTTTCAAGAAAATCTATTTCAGTTAATAATTTATTCTCAATTTTCTCACAAAAACGAGCAGAATTTTATCTCATATATAGCTACATTGTGATATTGTCATTGTTGGGGGTATATATGTATTAACAGTAGATAATTAAAATTAATAAAAAAATAAGCGAAGGCCTTTATGCTGTTAAGAAAAAAACTAGACCTTTTATAAATTTTTGCAAATTAAAATTTATAAAGCTAATATGCTTTATTGTATTTTACTGATCCCGTGTCATTTTCCCTTCGAATACCTTACGTAATTCTGAGCGTAATACAATAATTTAGGTACCATCGTATACGATGGTAGTATGATAGTAAAGGGGGAAACTGGACATAAGAACTTTCCAATGGTAAAAGGGGAAGCTGGTCATGGGACTAATAGTAAATCCATCAACTTTAGGTTTGTCTGACTCACCTTAATGAGTCCATTGCTTATATAGTGTAACTAGGACAGTAACTATGAAAAATTCTCAAGGGCTAATAGTAAACCCTTCAAGTTTTCGATTAAATGATGTCTCAATAAATCCTTTGGTTACAAAACCATATTTTTTAGTTTTTTAAACTATAAATTTTATTGTTCAATACTCCCTTTTCCACTAATATTGCGAAATAAGGGGCGAATACTTTTTTTACACTCTCTTCCGAACAAAGTTTTCGCTTTTTTTAAAGCACATAAAATTAAAATATAACATATTATTTACAAACGTGCTATTTTTATGTTATATATGTTATTAGGCAACACTTTCAGATTTTTGTAAGATTTTTCTTTGATAGAAACAATTTTATCACAAAAAATATGTTGGATTTTTGACATCAACTTTTGTCAGTTTGTGTAATTTCATGTACTAATCTTAAATTTAAACCATTATACAAATTGTATGTTTCTTTACAAAATTTTTAACGTATTCTGACTTTTCATCAATATACTCGTACTTATATGTCACGGACCCTCGTAGTGCAAGCTTTACCCCTAATTAACAAGTGTAAATACACCTGTCAAATAAGGATAGTCGGGGGTGTTGAAATAATTCAATCAAAATATGGCTATGAAAAATAAAGTTTCTCTGGCTTTGTAAAATATTTAAAACCCGATTTAGTTTATATGAACATTTTATTCTATCCCTCACCTCAAACTACGTTTATCTTCAATGAACTGATACAAAAAAATGAAAGGAAAGATATTGTGACGTAACTAGCAGGAATTTCCAACTTCAATAAACCATTTTAACAAAAAAGTGAAGGGAACTTGAAATAACCATTGAATATTAATTGCGTGAAATGAGGAGTTCCTGTCATCACTTTCTGTCTTCGTCATCAAACCCTTCTCAATTGTGATAAATGTGTCCGTCAAGATATATAAAATGAGCCAAACGTCGATGAATATGCTCCTTACCATTAAGAAGTTCCTGTCACCACCTTCGGTTTTCATTATCAGACTTTGGGGACTATTTTTAGCTAAAAGGTCACCAAAGTAATTCAAACAAGACTAAACTCGACGTAAGTACTCCTTACAAATGATGAGTACTGTCATCACCTTTTGGCTCCATCATCAGATACCGACAAGCAGAAGACAAGAAAAGTCAAACGAGTACAATTATAATGAATCTATTCCTTGCATTTTAGGAGTTCCTATCACTATATTCCGGCCCCATCGCCGACCATTATTGTCACTATTTGTGAACAATAGATTCATCAAGACAAGTAAAATGAACTCAAATTCGATGACTTTACTTCTTACTTAAGGAATTCTGTTAACTATTTCCCACTACGTCATCGGACCCTGGTGACCGTCTGTGACTTAATTACTCATAAAGACAAGTCAAGTGAATTCAAACTCGGTTACAAAGTTTCTCAAAGAGGCTTTGTTTTCTTATCCGTTGAGAAGTTGCTGGTCCTATTAATATTATTTACATATAAACACTTTGAAATCGCTTTCTGAATAATAATGAAAATCGGAATTGATTGATTGAATTCGTCACCGAGCTATAGCAAGATATCCATAAAAAATACATGCAAGTCGAATTGAGTACATCCTCCATTTTGAAGTCTTTTAAAAATGATCAAATTCTTCTGTAACTAAAAAGCCGCCTGTAAAAATAAGTGAGATAGAAGCAGCCAAATTTTTGCAGAATTTTAAATGAGAAATATAGATGAGAGAGTTGGTATTTTACTTCTAGATTTATTACCCGGTATGTCAACCCTACAAACCCACTGCTTTAACAAACAAAATTACTCCAAAAAGAAAATTTTTGTGGTTTTATAGATTCTATTATTTAACAAAGCAAAAATAAGGTAAAA
Source organism: Druceiella hillmani (assembly GCA_039881145.1). Classification (NCBI taxonomy): domain Eukaryota; kingdom Metazoa; phylum Arthropoda; class Insecta; order Lepidoptera; family Hepialidae; genus Druceiella; species Druceiella hillmani. The sequence goes on from JAYKKI010000012.1 coordinate 21,247,366, forward strand.
TTTATCCATGAATTTTTTATTAGAAGAATAAGAAATAGCATAAAATAAACATTGACCATGACTATCTACGTAAATTACTTGATTATAAATAAATTTTCAATATACTACTTCTTCTAGATTTTATTTGAATCGGTGCCAAGTCGATGGTTCTCTTTTTGTCTCTCGTAAAAACATGTAGATACTTAGATAAGTGCTACCTTCGACTTGGCAGCGACCCCAAAAATCTTTAGCAGTAACAGTAAGTAGTAGAGATAAATCTTACCTTCCGGTGTTGACAGATTTAATATTCTGATCTACCTTCAATTTTTATGGTTAAATTCTAACCAAATTTTCATATGAGCACGCTTGATTCAAGTGTTTTCGAGTTACCAGTAAAGTAAATTTTTAGTAGTAACAATGAAAATCTTTTTTTTTTGTATCAAATAATTTCTTAAGCATTTTAAATATTTGCTTTACTTAATACCAATTTATTAGGAATATTTTACTAATCAAAATTTAATGATGTGCCATTGCCCATTAACAGTAGTTTACCGCCTAGTTTCTAACCGCTCTATATATGAGTATTAACCACACCCTCAACCCGAAGCATTTCGCAGCTATATGGGCACCCCCATAACTCGGCCCCAGTAAATGTATTGATATTTTAATTATTTAAGTAACTTATATTTTACGGTTTATAAAGTAGTTCATCCACCAAATAAAAATATAGTAATTAGTTTTCAAATATATCATGTCGATATAGCCTGTACTATGCCATATGCTTAGTAAATACTCAGCATACAGAGCGGTAAAAAAATAAAATTTGTTAGAATGTTTCTCTGTACTAACAAAAAAAAAACAATTCTAAAATATTAGCGTGGTGTAGCTGTTAGTAAATCGCGGTATAACTTCAAAATTTCGGGACTAAATGAATAGAAGTAATGAAAATATTTACGTCAAATTTATTCAATGAAAATTTCGTTTTTCTACTTTTAAAAATAAAATCAAAATGCTGCATCTTTTAGGTGTATTTAAAAGAATTAAATGATTTTAATTTTTTTAAGTACACCCAGTACTTAAACAAATTAAAATCATTATTAAACAGAAAAATCAACCTTTTTAACACTGGCATTTATAACAAAACTAAGTAAATTATAAGAAAGGCCGAGAAATGGTAATTCTTTCTAAATATTTTTAATTGCTTACTTTTTCTTAATCGTCACTGGACAGCATTTGCTTGCGTAATTTTTTTTTAATTGACATGTTATTATACAATGTAATGCTAAAGGAAAAAATATGATGACATTTGCAGTAATTTTTAAATATTATGATATTATTTAATATAATGGCGATTTATTTCAAGAAATTTATTTTCTATCATAAATATTGAACATTCTGATAAGGCCGCGATCAGTTGAAGGGTTAAAGACAGGGGTAAAATGAGAAATCCTGATATAATTCATTTCCCGATATATTTTGATATTAGAAATATTCTGACGATGACTATGGGAATTAAGAAAGTTATCCGGTAAAAAAAATTTTGACATGAGTATTATCCATAAAATGGAACAAAAGTATGTCCAAAATAAAATTATATTTTTTAAGCAAAATATCTCTTTCATGGCAAAGAGAATAGAAATTTACGGTATCCGCGAACAAACCAACAGAAAATGGGAAAAACAAGAAGCGACGTTGTTTCTTGCATAAATATCTAAGGAACACATTTTGAATCCACTTCATCGTCGGACAGTACTTGGTCTCGTGCGGGTTCCATATAACTGTACGGGTTTCTAATTTAATTGTAACTAAATACATGCACCTATGGTAAATTAAATGACCAAGGAAAAATTTTGTAATACCCATCCATTACGCAATCAATACAAATCCAGCCCCTCGGATTGTTATTGATTAATGCCTTCTTTTTGTCTGCGTCCGTCAAATGTCCACTAAAATGCTAACACAAATTGAATGTAATCTAAATGTACACTCCTTGGTAATTTCTTACAAATATTTACCAAAAGAAACTTATCTCACTTTTTACTTCTCCGATATGAAACTCTTGATTAGAAGAAAAATATTACTAAGTATTTAAATTTTCCTTCAAATAAGGAATAACCAAAAAAAAATAGTTTTCTGTTAAGTTTATTCGTATTATTGCTTATTTTATATGCAATAATATGCATTACTGTTATATTTGTGGTATAAGGAAAATAAAATAGTAGAAGATTTAAAAGCACGAGCTTTTGCGTAATCGTAAACGAATTATGATACGTATGTATCTCACGATATCAAAAATGTCACATCGCAAATTACAATATCGTGAAGCTGCGATATTGTTATTGTCAAAAGTTCTACCTTCAGAATTGTATTAGACACGTTACACGTGCGAAAGAAGATATTCTAGTGGGAGATGTCCTACTGAATCATAATATATTAGTATTAAATAACAATTTAGTCTGAAGGTTGTGTACATTTTCAAATTTAACAAGTTATGAATATTTAAAATACCGTGAGATAATTTATAAAAATATTGTTAACAATTGAATATTGAACATATTTGTTCTAGAAATGTTCAATGTGCAATGCTCTAGAAATTAATTTTAATTTAATCATTCATAACCAAATGTTATGTATTATTGTGATGTATTATTACGCGTGGTGTTTTATTTCTACTTTATTTAAATTCTTTACGACTACCTAGGTTTTGTTGTATGACAACATCTTCAGGTGGGCTATTTGTAAGGATTTTTATAATTTGCTCCCTAGGTTTCGTTATATAACACAACAAAACCTAGGTAGCGGTAAAAAATTTAAATAATGTAGAAATAATACTACATAACGTAGAATCATTTAGTTGTAAAAAATTAAATGTCGACAATGGTAAATACAGCAATTACATAATACAGCAGGTACATTTCGCATATCTTATTACCAATTTTTTTTTATTGTTTTTCAAGAACCTAGAAACAAATTTCATTTATGCGCTTTCAAAGCAAAATTTAAAACGATGTAAGGTTGATTCCCGGCAGAAATTTATTTTTAATTAATATATACTTAAAATATTCTTTTATCCAGGTTACGATTGGTAAATTTCCTCTGATTTTGTTTTAGGATAAGGGTATGAATGTAGATATTGAACTTTTATTAAAATTACTAAACTTCAAATTATTTGCAGTAACAGCATGAAACAGAAATTTCGTTCTAATGCTTAACAATCCTGTTATGAAAATAATTTTATTTATCATTTACGTGAAAAGAACATTTAAGCTTTTTTCCCTTTATTCAACTGTTGTATATATATATATATATGTGTGTGTGTGTGTGTGTGTGTGTGTATACATACACACACATATAAACTTACCAAATTTTTCAATTTTCCATGTTTTTTCCTATAAATTTTAAAACAAAGAATCCTTTGATAGCTTCGCAAGTATTGTTTACTTACATTGCTCTTGAACTTTATCTGTCAAATAAAATACATTTTAAGGTTATTCTTTTCCCAATCTTAATAAACAAAATTTATTTGGAATTCATATTTCATTTTTTTCCAATTCCCGAGTATTTTAGTAAAAATCAATTGAATGAAAAAATATTGCTTCAATCCATTCTAATTCATTTGCGCTAATTCTAGTTACCAACAAATCACTTCAAACACTACACTTTAGTTTTAGCTAAATAATTCTAATTTGACTAAGGGGCGTAAATAATTGGCACCTTTTTCTCGACGTTTTCCGGTTTCCAGCCGAAAGGATAAACGAATAAAGAAAAAGAAATCAGCTCAGACGCGGTTCACTGGGCTGAAATAATTGTTTCTTTACAAATATAAAGAGCCTTGCTAAAGTTTGTTCACATACTCTTCTTTGATAATAAAAGAGTTTTTCCGATTGGTATTTCACGTGTTTGCATTTATGCAAAACTAGTTTACGAGAATACTTCTAATATGAAAATGATTAAATACCTGCGTTTTTGTTAATGAAATGGAAATTAAAAGTTAAGAGATAAAAAATATATGCAGTCATACACAATAATTATTAATATATGCAAATATATTAAAATATTGGTCGAGTCCGTAAGTGTGAGTCAAAACTCTGGCGATTAGTGTTTAGTGCCAAAGCATTTAATCACAGATTATTAACTGTAACGAAACTTCTATTGTATTATATTTAATTAAATAACAAATTTGCACAATTAAATTTTAATGCATACGTAAAGTGCGTATTGATGACACTTGCGATGCGTGCCACCTTTAGCTCTGCAGCATTTATATAAACCGTGTTGTGCTATCAATATATTTACTTGATGATCAATAAAATTTTTTCTATGATTGTATTTAAAATATTTTAATAAAAAATATAAATTAATTGAAAACCAAAAATATAAGAATAAATATTTATTAAAGAATGAGCGCGCTAATGATGGATATTTTCCCACCCGATTTTCTTTAGTAATATGCAAGAGATATAAAAAATGATGTCAAAATTAATCATTACTATGTTGTTTAAACGTTAAATTAAAACCTTTTTACATCTTGTTTGAACGTTAAGTTAAAACTTTTATAACTTGGTAAATTTTCAAGATCAATTATCAAATTTCCTAATTTCTCACCAACCTTATAACAATTATTTTAATTTTTTTTTGGGAAAGAAAAGAAGTTAATTAAATGCACCATTAGGTAAAATACAGTAAATAATTGCATATTTAAAAGTTTTGTTTTATTTTTTGTTTAGGAACTCATCGAAAAGTTTATAGCTTTATCGACAATTTTACAATTTGCAATCGAAATTTTCTTTACTGTTTCTTATGCAGTTATGGAAACCTTAACATCGCTAACTGTTATCATCGACGAGGGTTAATGATATTTTTTCAACCACCTTATGATCATTGAGACTAGTTGTATAACTTAGTCTATTAACAATCTCCTTCCACATATAAGTTATATGTAGCAGTTCAATAAACTCATATAAAATGGATTTAGTGATTTATTGACTCTACTTAGGATCAAGTCTCATGGTGTTTTTTTCATTTTAATATTTTCAATACTGCTTCATATATAGTAAGCAAGTCGTGAAATTATAATAATAGTGTTATCAAAATTTAAACAATATTTTTTATCTACGATCTACCTGCGCCTGGAACATATAAGAAGGTAGTGAGTTTTATGTGGTCCATCATTCAATTTCACTTCAGAATTACTACAATAGAATATGCAAGGAACCAAATACTAAATTTACAAGTAGCACAATGACTGTAAAATTTGCAAAATTTCTTCCGTTCCTGCTGCCTCTATTGTACGCTAAAGCCAGGCTTTATAAAAGACCTTGTTGTTATACATTAATAAAAATCATTACTGGGATTTTATGTGGAAATGCCTTTAAAGTTTTCACCACACCTATTCTTACCATATATCATGAGATTTTATAAAGTAGTTTATTTTACGGGGGATTTGTTACAAGATATATTTAATAGGTTCTTTTAAGTTTGCAACTGTTCAAATTTCGACTTTTAATTTTTTCTAATGTGTGGCAACACCGTTTTTACTTTTCGTCATCCACAATAAGATAGAATACCTAGGTAAAACCTTTTATTATAATATTAACTTATTGTAAATTATTTCCAGTTATGGATATTTTCAACCTAAAAAGCCTCAGGGTTAGCGCATCCCGGTAACACTCTCACAAAGAAGATCTTTCATTGAACGAAATGTTGATGACTTCAGTAGCTAAATATAATTTGATAAAACCAATCAATAAGACCTTGTTAAACGTTATGAAGTTTAGTCATATCATAATACAGAATCAACAATATGACATGATTAAGTCAAATGACTTTAACGTCGATTTTGTTGCAGTGGAATTTTGTTCAAAATCATGTTAATCTTAACAAATAAATCAGCTTCTTTGTTTATCATCGAACATATTTAGAACATAATCCAGAAAATATTGGTTCACACGTTTAATAAATGATTATGTAATTTTCAATTTTGACAGGATAAATCTAGTAAATACCTTTACAATATTTTCATTATGCTTCATGATATTTTACGACTCAAGAGTAGCTGATTATGTTATGTTATTAAATTGACCCAATAAGTTTAAAGTAGGCAATGTAAAACAATCCTCATAAGGTTTCAGAATAAGACAACAATTATTATAGTATTGATAAATCCATTTTATATGAGTTTATTGAACTAAGTATTATGAGAGTAATTTAATTAATCACTTTCTCGCCCTTAAATACATCTGAAATGCTTGTCCGATAAATTCAATATTTATATTTTTAAATTGCTCTGTCAAATTTTCGTTTTATTTTATAATATTAAATATATATTATACAGCATACTTGAGATAAAATGTTAAGAAAATTTCATATCCCATATTCTTCTTTCATCAATCTGAAACTTATAAATTAAAAATTACTCTTCACTAAGTATGTCATAAATGTATAGCGTTCGTTTTAATATTACTCCTGGCAACACCCAAGAATAGTTTTACGCAGATAGGAAAATCCAAGAACAAGTCCTTCTACTAAAATATTATAAATTAATTTATTTCCGCATTCCCAACCGATTACTTTCTTATTTCTTTTTATTATATACTCGATAAATATATTCCCTTTCAATGATATTTTAATCACAGTAGTCCAACTCAGCAACAAAACATGTTTATGTGCGTTACTTACACGCACGTAACTTAAACTCTCAAGTTTTCTAAACTGATGAAATTTGAGTTAACCACGGACCTCAAATAATTACCATTTTTACAGGTACAGTTCTCATCTGATCGCTTTAAATTCCTAAGTGAATACAAATAAATCAATTAACAGAAAATATTGCTCAAATGTCACTTTCTACAGACAGTAATTAATTTTTCAAAAAAGTTTGAAAAATTAATTCATTATTCACATTATTATGCAACGATTAACGATTGTACTTTATTATATAATTATTCTAAATGATAGTTTCATAAGTTGCAGAGTCAGTGTCATAAATCAAATTTCAAGAATAAGCAACTAAACCAAGTAAGCAGGCACAAAAATCGCCGAGTTAAAAGACAATTTATCTCCTACAAATACCATATTGTACTGTAGTTTTTGTTAAAGTAATTTTATCCAAATAATAACACCCCAAACTGTGAAAAATATAATGAAACTAATATGTCGTGCATTTGTTCAAATATCGATGACAGCATAAATATAAAATATGGAGCTGGGGCGTTAACAAAATTAGGAGTGAAATAAAGTTTTAGCGTTATCCACGAAATTGTTTATTTTCAATTCTAGGTTAATTTTTACAGAGTAATTGCGAAAAAATAGGTACCACTTCAACAGAAGGTACCACTTGTAAAATCGAAGATAAGGAGTGCCATGTTAACTTTTTCCTCGGAAACGACACATTTCTATGTTGCAAACTTTGTTTTAAGAAGGATTGCGGTGTAGCCTCTATGCTATTTCTGACGCGTATATACTTTAATAAAAAATGATCTAAAAACAGCTTTTAATTTCCACAAGATCGCTGTGAAAAAACTGTCAAATACATGTAGAACTTGTACCACGATTATAGGTGCTTATAAACATTTAAGGGTATGTTGTATTTCTACTAAAATATTTTGGTATATACTCGTAAAAAATTTTATCAATGGTGATTTTGTTTGGCCACAGATCTGTTTGTATTCCACAGACCTAAACAATATGAATATTTAAAGTGCCATTTCCCTATGTGTATATATATATATATATATATATATATATATATATATATATATATATATATATATATATATATAATACGATTCGTTCGCAACATTTAGTTGTGTAAAGTTTATTGCCTAATGTCTCACATCGTGGAAGATCAGCGGTTTATTAATTTTATCTCTTTTCTGTCTCATTGCATGCATACGGACGCGATCTTGCTTGTGCGAAATATAACATACATAAAACTTGCATGTGTTCGAGTTTGTATGTGTTTGACATAAATTTATGTAAAATTTGAATATGTTGTCAATATTTTTAATTTGAATGTTTGAGGTATAACAAAACATTATTTTAATTTCCTATTATGTTATAGTTTATGTTACAGTTTACTTTGTCTCTTATTTTTCATTAATACAATTTCTACATTACTGTACAATTATTTAAGAGACCAGTAGCTGGTTTTTGCTTTCTAATGAAACGTAATTTTTTAAATCAATAATTAAATATATTATTGGATTTTTTTTAATTATAAATAATCTGTGATTTACATTATACATTCTGAATATTGAACACATAAGTAAAGATTGCTGATTAAATAGGGATCTGGAGTTGCAGTAAATTTTACTCCTAATGTTGGAATATTTCATGCTTGAACGACGTGAGCTGCTGCCATAAAAATTCGAATTTAAATATTTACGCGTGAAATAATTCAGTTATTCACATTATATAATCAAAATTCTCCTAGTTAGATAAATTTAAAAAAAAACTCTGTATAGATGAGGATTAAAATCGTTAAATAAATACGTCGTATTTTTATTAACTTAATAATTTTCTGCTTTATTACAAATAAACTAAAGTACATATTTTTATTATATGAATGACCTGCTGGTGGTAAATTTTGGAATCATTCAATAAATAGATAAGATGGAAGATTTTTAGTAAATAAATAAATTTTATCGTTTACTATTTCTTCTGAAATAATTATTAATATTATAAGCACACCAATTATATTATTAAAATATAAGATCCTTAGGATGAAATAATATTTTATTTTAATATGCATCTAGATAATTAGGATATCGTCGAAATGTTCAATAAATATTAAAAAAACGTTTTATAAAAATGTTACATTCATTCCAATATATTACAAAAAATGGCATTTTTAGTATAGCAGGATTAAAATAAAGGACATCAACTGATAAATTCTACTGTGATTGTAAAAACTGCTCTCATAATTAGAACAAATGAGCTACTACATAATGTGTATCAAGGAGGGTAATACATGGTTTACACCATTTAATCTTTCTACAGCAAGTAAATATAAAAATCCTCATCTTCGTAATATGGCAGGGCTGTAGTTATTTTGCATATCATGTAAAGTGGCTAATCAACTAAATATTTTAATAACTACACCAATTAAAGCGGAAGCAAAATAAGTTTGTGTTCCTTGTTGAACTCCAGCAATTTGTCCTGATAAACCAATAGCTTATATTGTGTTTCCCTACAGAACAGAATATTTCATTCTACGTCCTTTTGTATTCTAATAACATGATGAATCATATGAATCCTGGTAACATTAAAAGAAATAAAAATAAATGTTGATAAAAAAATTTAATCCTTGTGGTCCCCTACTACGATTCAAAAATCATGAATTTAAATTTTATACTGGAATTGATAATTGTAAACATAGATCAGTAATAACAACTCAATATTCAAATGACTGTATTCAATCCATTGTTATTGTTTCCGTCCTATAATAACAATAATAAATATTAGTGACGATGTTTTTAATGTGATGGCACAATCAACGTTAGTTGGATTGTTGTATAATTTTAAACATTTTCTTCAATACATATTTTGTGATGGACTGATCCATTAAAAAATTAAAATTATTACGCTCCATGCTTTTAACTCTGATTTTACGAAAGCTTATCCAGGTTAGGGTTTGAGTCCCGGGACGCCTCGTGTCTCGAAGTCCCGGGGCTTTTTGTAAATTTAGTTGTCTCGGTTCCCGAGAATTTCGGGTCGTGATTCAAGACGAGATACAGTTGTCGAAATTGTATTCTAATAATTTTTATTTTGAAATCATTGAAAGAGCCTAGCGCCATCTGTTAGTTTAATGAATAATTACTTGGCACTACTACGTAACTACTGAGTACACAGTAAATGCGTTTGTCGCACCGCCGTATTAGTTGTGGTGTTTGATTAAGATTGTGTCTGTGTCAGCTCGTCAGTTTAATTTTATGAGGTGAAGTGTGTGGAGTTTTTTTGCAACGGCCGGCGCTTTTGTAAAATCGACGACGCCCATCAATCTCATGTAAGTTTAAATAAACATTTGATTTTGTTTACTTCAGAGTTAGGTTAGACGTTTACATTGGTTGCATGATATTGATATGGCAAATTATCATCATATTTGTAATTATATATTATTGTTATTTTATTAAAAAAGATAATAAAGGGATACTCAATGGAGAAACTTATAAAATTAATTTTTTATTATTATTATCGTTACAGATAGTCAACAAAAAAAACATCTTTTAATTTGAAGCGTACAGGAAAAGTGTGGAAACATTATAAAAAAATAAACAAATCAACCGCACTTAGGCAGTCAAAACGCTTCATTATGAAGCCGGAGCAATGATTGACGTGATGCTGAAAACAATCCTACAAAATCTATTTTAAGATTTCATGCAAATACTACTGGCCTTGACCGACACCTCCAAAGAGTCCACAATATTTCTGTAAATCAACCGCCGGAAGAATCAAAATCAGTTACACAGTCTGGGACATCTTACGAACCGGAATCAAAAAAAGGAAACGTAAAAAACAGTCTGAAGTTACAGAATATTGCAGAATATCCAGTAATTTCAGCAAGCCTTGTCTGAAATAATTTCCCGCTAAGCGGCAGAGGATGGTCTTACTATACAAAGAGTAAATTCATTAGTGAGAGTATTACCCAGAGAAATTATAAAATACCTAAGAGCGAAACTGAAATCATGAAAATCATATTAAAATTATATATATATGAAGAAAAAAAAGAAGAAGTTATTCTGAATTTAAAGATTTGATCGCTTCTGGTACACGTTTCAGCCTTTCAGCAGAAAAATGGACCAGCGTCCGAAACCGAAGGTACTTTAATTTGTGTTGGCATGGTAAGGACGGAGAAGTTTTCAATTTGGAATTAGTCTATATACCAGGTTAATGCGGTGCCGAACTTTTTACTTTCTGGTATATCAGAAAAATAGTTGAAGATACATTAAAATGTTTCAATTGGATTTTGAAAACATATTGTGGCCACCACCAGCGATGGCCTAAACGTAATGAAGAAGTTTGGTAGGGAAAGCCTCAGCGATCCTATGCTTGAATACATTTTATAAAAACAAACAGGCTACTAACACACACGTAGTTTCTACCTCCAAAGATACCCATAACAGTTAGAATGAAATCATGGAGCACAAAAACTCGTCTGATGACGAAGCGGACTGCAATGCCAGCTACGAAACAAAGTGCCCATTACAACCAATTAATGAAATTAAACGAGTGCTTGGTGAAACTAGGTTCGTAGTGAAATGATTTAGAAGGAGTCTACTAAAAATAGCCAATTACAGAAATAAGTGAAATATGAATCTGGGAGAGAACTCAATTTATTACTGGATATCAAAACAAGGTGGAATTCCATCATTTTGATGGCAGGAAGGTTTCTGAAAAATTGCGTGACGAAAGCGTTGATTGATTTAAACATGTTAGACAAATGGAATGAAGACAATCTTTTTCTTGCTTTGTTGCAGGCAGTCAAGAAAGCTGTAGAAACCTTTGGCAGTCAAAACGCTTCATTACGAAGCCGAAGCAATGATTGACGTGTTGCTGAAAACAATCCAACAAAATCAAAACAACGACAAATAATGATTTGGCGAAACGGTTCTTCGAAAATTTGATAGCTCGCATAGAAGAGAGACGACAACAATGGGTCGCTTGTTAAAATATTTACACACTGGCCACCAGACCTCACAGTCTCAAAACCTTGACTTTTTTACTTCAAATTTAAGTAAAACTGCACTAATTGGCTTAGCGGAAGAATTGTATTGCAGGCTTTTTGAAAATATCCCTCACATCCGGGCGCCAGATGTGGAATGAATGGACGCCAAACCTAGTACCAGTAGCTCTCCAGTACACCACAAGCCTGATGAGTCGTTTGTAAATCAAATGGAACAAGCAATAAAAAATTAAGAAAATATACCCGAAATTTTAGAAAAAAATCCAGAGCAATATTAAAACAGGAGTTCCAATTGTTTCAGGCAACCGGAAAACGGAAAAAAAATTTGGAACTATTGTATGAAGCCTTAAACATAATAAAATCGCCATCTGTGGAAAACGAGAGAGTGTTCGGCTTATCCGACAGCATTATTACAAAAATCATAACAGATTGTCGGAGAAAACTGTTAACGCTCTGATTTTTTTAAAAGCCTATTTTATTAAATCAGCAAAAAGTCTAATTTGTTATTTCATTAATTATTTATAAAACTGATTTATAAATCTGCTTTGAATTTAGAATATTTTATTACGAAACAAATCGATGATTATGGAAATTATGTTATGACCAATGACTAAATAATAGATAATAGTTATTAAGAATTAGTATGATTATTACTAAATTTGTTTTATAATTATAAGATTAAATTGTTAAAAAATTAATCTGTGATTATAAGAAATAAACATACCAATTATGTATACTGAAATTAGCGTTAAATTTGTAAGGATTTCATTTTATGCTTAATAAATATTGATTTTTACTAAAAATTGCCTTTTTATTAATACATTTCGCCAGAAATTAACTCGATTCTAATTTTATTCTGAAGAGTCTTGAAGTCCCGTGACGTTCCAGGACTTTGATCGTAGACTGTCTTGTATCTCGGGACTTTGAAACTGTCGAGACTTCCAAACCCTAATCCAGGTATTAAATTAGGGGCCTTCGAGGATTTTGGAAATGTTAGAAATATTTTGGAAATTATTTTTATATTTATATTAATAAATATTTATTTCGCATTTAAACATTATGTTCATAAATAAATAGTAACGTGTATAGCCCTGAACTACGTCCTCTTGACTCCATGCTTTTCATATGATTCGAGTTAGCGAATGAAATTTATTTTAGCACCTTACAACAGGCCACCATAATAGCTCTCAGTCATGCTAGTGTCAAAATAGCCGGTAATTATTTGTTTTCTGAACTACCAAATAAGCTATTTACCTTACTGATATTAAAATACCTTAAATATACGTCTGGCAGTACATAATTATTGAAATTTGTCATTTAATGCAGTACGTAGATGAATCTTACCTACAATAAACTGCAGCAACGGGCTTGTTTCATGACGAGTTTTTTTCATAACGAGACGGTTAATTTCTTATTTTATTTTAAATTTTAAAGCGGTCAAAATATTTTGCAGGATATTAGGCAAGCCATTTTAATCCACACGGTGTTTGTGATAATTTATATTTTTGATAAAGAAACTTGGTCATTGGAAGTTACAAGAAAGCGGGTACAGTCTATTTGGGTTGAAATATGCGACATATATCTTAGTTATAGATTTGCTTACAATTCTTCAAACAACGTTAGAATCTCTCTTGTTCGTTTTGTGAAATTAGCTTTAAACTCGTTTTGTGAAATTAGCTTTAAACTATTAAATAAACACGCCTAGTCGGAGACGTGCACTCTTCTATGTAGTAGGTATTAAATTTGAAACAAACATTTTACTTACGCAACGCAAAGTAGTTCCAGCAAAAATCATAGTCTCATTTTTTACTTATCTCCATTTAAGACAATCATTTTATTCCAACAAGAATTTACTCAAATAAAGTGCATTAAAATTCCCGTGTTTCAATATTGAAAAAAATCACTTTTTATAAAATCACGTATCCGTCTGCTGTTCGTCATGGTTGCTTTTACCAAAACCCTAATTTGATATATGTACCCATACATATTTCAATAGTCTATACTCAAAATTGTTTACATCAAAATTTTGGAGGGACAATTAATTCAATTTGTTTTTTAACTTATATACTGTACGGGACATCAATTGAAGAAAAAATTACCGGGATTCCTAAATAATTTTTATTGCAATTTATATGCCACTGTTCTAGAAATATTTTTGAAAATATTTGCGCCGCATTTCTTATAAAAAATTACACTTGACAACTTGAAATTGGCATTGGCATTGAGAGATAAAATATGTTAATTTACATATATACGAACATTTGGAAATATTTATAAATATTTATGTATATATATATATATATATATATATATATAAGAATATTAGAGATATATTACGTTTATCTACTTAGTCAAAAAATTACAGATGAATTTAATATTTCCCAATTTTTACATAATTTTTGGATGTTCAATATTTTAGGCTTGAGGAAAGTTATATTTATATGGTGAAAAATAGTATCAATATTTGAAAATAATTTAACAAAAACACTATGTACCTTGGAATGTATATACGTGTGTATGGAATCATCTTAGTGCGAGTTCTACTAGTAATTAACAAGTTCTTTTTAGTGTTTTGCCTACTAGTTTGATACAATAAATTATTTTGATCAACAGAAAATGATATAACATTGAGCAAAGAATTTTAAATTTATATTTATTTTGCTGGAACTAAGAACAATGAACTTACAGGTTTATCATTCCTTACGTAATGTTGATGGGAGATGTCCTCAAAATACATTAATAATATTTACTACATTGACATTTACATAACAATTTTAATTCAGATTACACTTGGAAACAATCTTTTCGATTAAAATTAATAACGGGAAAAAAATTTAAAATGTGTAGTTTTTTAAACTTATTTCAATTTGAATGTAATTTGTAAACGATGAAATGTCTCTGTTTTTAATATTTCCTTTTCGTTTTCCAAGAAGAAAACAATTATTACGGTTAAGTAAATAAACACTGAAAATTTACTTTAATTATTTGGTAATTTGTTCTTGGGCATAAGACACACGTTTAGGTGAAATGAAAAAATTATATTTTAATTGAGAATGTAATACTCCAATTATGTTTACCAAGTGTTTTTACCTTCGGAGTATTTCAAAGATTTATACAATCTTTACTTAAAATTTCGATTTCAATTTTCACTGAGGGGAAAATAAATTATTAAAAATTACATTATAATTCATCGTCGCAAACTGATATAATAAACTATACTAATAAAATATAAACTAATATTACTACAAAATGTTTAATTAAATTATGAATATCTTACGTGTCATTACATGTGTGCAAAAACATTTGTTTTCCATTTATTATTTTTTTTACGTAAAAAACCTTAAACAACACAAATGTGGTTAATGTATCACTAAAAAAATAATTTAATATAATTTAAAATTTATTGAGAAAAAATATTTTATTTCATTTTAAACACATTATTGATCAGAAATACAAAATATGAAAGGAAATAGAAATTGGAAAAATAAAGATATGAAAATAACAGAAGAGGATATAAGAAAGGGATGAAGTTTTTGAAAACACTGTTATGAAATATCATCAAAAACTTGTTTCTCTATCTTCTGAGAAAAAAAAGACCTTCCTTCTAGGTTGTCGTATGGCTTGGATTAAAAATTATAAATTAGTGCAATTATCAATCAATGGTAATTTCATTATACAAAAAAATAATTTCAGACATATGAAAGAATAAAGATAATAGGTTTTAACTTCACGATCAGACTATATTATTATTTCGTTACCTTCTCTTAGTGTATATTTAGTCTACTGTATATTTAGTCTCCATTAACACATTACTCAATTTGAAAAATTAACGTGTAAACTCTTAGTTTAAATACTTCGTTATTACGTAATTTGTTACTAGCTCGTTAACTGCAAAAGGTCGATACTGTTGAAATAAACTTTACACATAATTTATTAATTAAACTCCTTCCTTAATTAAACAGCTTCCAAGTTCCATACAAACCTCTTCAGTTCAGTTTTGTGAAAAAAAATACTTCATTTCTTATCTCAATTTTTTGTTAGTAATAATTTTTTTACAAATAAATCAGATCCATATAAAATAGTTTATGTTTGAACCTTACCTTTACATAATGTATAATATGGATTATTTACAGCTATGAAAAAGGTATAAACAATCCATCCAAAACTACTCACTTATTGTAAAATAGGTAAGCAGTTGTTAAGAAAACGACTAATATCTCGGATACAATTTCAATACAATTTCGATATTCTAACAATGTTATTATTAAGTATTTGCAAGTTAATTGCAATGTAGCTTGTAATTGCAATGTAGCCTTGATGCTAATATTGGTCGGTTAAATAAAAAAGCGTGTAAGAGTACAGTTTAATTAAAGGCTGGTTCTAATTGTTTAATTCGATGTTTTATTTAAGCCACGGTTTTCCTACTACAGTAAAGACTGTATTCCTAATACCCTGGGATACTGTTGGTAAGTACAAATTTGCGAGTTTTAAGCCCACCATAAATATTGGTTTCTACGCTACGTAAACTCAACTATATATTTATCGTTGAATTGTAATTCAACATAGCTTTATGTAGGGCGTTTTTAATATAAATTTTACATCAGATGCTTGTAATCCTCTGTTTCGTCAAAAATTATCCTGCAGCAAGATGACTGAGAACCTTGCGGGATCTACAATATAATATTTCGCTTAGTAGTCATTATCTGTGTCATGTTAGCACGAAATAATACCAAAAGCCTAATTAAAATAATTCAATGTGAAATAAAAAAATTAAAGCTAGAATTTAAATAGTTTGAAATTAAATGTCTGATTTCAGCAAAAATAAAATTGACCTCCGTAATAAAATAAATAATTCACAGTTAAAAAGAGCACATATTAGTTACAAAAAGACTCACTGACGCAAATAAAACAAACTCAAATAATTTCTAATAGTCATTGAAATATTCTCTGGATCATCTCTTTCCAACATCCTATGACATTTCTTGTTACAGTATATATATATATATATATATATATATATATATATATATATATATATATATATATATATATATATAAATATATATATATATATATATAGAGAGAGAGGATTGACAGAAATAAATTTAACGAGCCGAAACTTGATGAATTTACTATGTGCTGTTGAAATTCCCCATGACAACTGCTTCTTCTACCATCAGATTCTCCGGATTACAATATGTAACCAAAGCACTTATTGAAAGAGGTCAAACAAGGTTAACATTTATGGGTTTACTGTTAGTTATTGAGAAATTCTTATAACTACCTACTCCCTCTATATTATATCATGTCAATGGTAGAATATTATCGTATTACCGTCAGTCTGCATTATTTGAATAAGTTCAAATTCGAATGAAAATTGAGTGGATGAAAACCGACTTCCTTAATTTATTTATGTAAATATTTACGCATAAATTAAGCTAATAAAAGTCAATTAAAAATGAACTAAGCTTTTACTCTTTTCTTTTACTTAAAAATGATTGACCCAAGGCTTTACGTAAGGATTGTTTTCTACGCATAAGTAGAGATAAACGGGAGAATGCAATGAAATATTTAACTAAAGAAGAAATGATATTGTGCCGCAGACGCTGTGTGAAGAGTATTATACTCTTGGAAAATCTTGACATATAAAAATAGACAATTATATTAACCCGTAAATCTTGTGTAGCACAAAGCAATTGCCCTAGATCATAATTGAGAACAATATATTTGAAATTATGCCTAAATATTAAAAACTTCAGAAAAGTGTGTAAGCGTTAAATACAGCTTTTATTTTAAACCAAGGATTTATTTTTATTCATTATTTGCACATACATTTTTTAACGCTGATTATTTTAAATAAATATTTTAAGAATAAAATTAACCCACTTCAAATAATCAATATAAAACCCACGGGAAAGTATAACATGATAAACGTTGCAGTAATAATTAGTACTTTTCTGACAAAATGTCGTTTCCAGACATAAACAAAGCGGCAAAATACTGTTTCTGTTACAAATTTCTTACTAATAAAACACGAGTATTCAGTTGGAATTTTTGTGATAAAATATCGTTTTCAAACAAGAAAAAATTTTAAAAAAAAATTCTAGGAAACTCCCTATAAATGATAATTGAGTTAAAAGAAGGATCTAAAATTGTAGTAAAAGTAATTTTCTCAGGATATAAATAAAACATTTCTAGTTTGAAAGAAAGCGTTAAGCGTTTCGGCTTAATTATTGATTAACGAATTGAAACGCTTAAAGCGTTTCAATAATCCATTTTACAATGAGTTTATAAACGTGAGTGGGCTCCAAATTTGTTTTTTATTTAACATTCCTCAAAATTCATATGAGATGTAAAGAGACTCGGCAGAAGAGTCCTTCAATTTTCAAGTCAGGAAGGAGTCCTCCTATTTCCGAGTACTTCGGGCTATATTTTATTTTTCTACATTATTCTGGGAACGATCTTTAATCTCATAAAATATTAAATCAAATCATAAAATCGGAAATTTCTGAAACTATTACTTAGACTCCGACCTTATTTATAAAGTTTAAGCAGTGATATATGAGAACTGGTTGCAAGGTACTACTACGCTGATATCGTTTGAATACTAACACCAATATTTTTTTTCAAAGCATTCTAATAGATATTGCAACCAAATAATATGTAATTTATGTATTTTAAAGAATTTACTCCAAGGTATGAAACTATTTTTCAGAGACACATTTGTCATTTGAGATACATGAGGTGAGTAAACAAACAAATATTTTAAAATTTTCATTAACAATAAATATTATTATTACTGTCATATATATTTCGTTTTAAGTATGTTTGTTTAAAATCGCACAGCGGGACAAAAAGTTAAACGTTAAAATACTTGATACATAACGATAGTCAAGCATTCATTTTTAATGGCAATTAGCTGATCTTTTTGTAGTATAGATAAATTACTATGTACGTCCATTATGAACGAATTCAATACAATTTTTTTACACACAATACCTTTTTTAGACACAAATGTGAAATATAGTGAAATGTTATAATTTAAACAAACAAAAAGGGAAAAATATTAGTACCGATGCCTTCAATAAATGCAAAAACGTGAAGTTAACTTGATATTAAAGAATTTTCAAGATAATTACGCTTCATGAAGTGGCTTTAAAGGCTTGAATTTTGGCATGCACACGTATAAGGAAAATTGATTGCATCCATTCTGTCGTGTTATTAAATGCTTACTTTCGAGAGCCGTTCTTCTTTCTTTTATTAGCTGTTTTCGCAACTTTGCATGCGCAAACCACCGAAAAATATAGGCAAGACATTTATATTAGCATATATGGAATATTTTTTCTCCAGAGCCGCCATTCGCCAATGTTCGGCCGGGTGAAACAACTTCATTGCGCGACATAAAACCTACATGACGCCATCTTTTAACGTCCATCGATACACTTTATATTTGAGTAGTTACTATGCGTCGAGTAACTTGGCACTTCTATATTATTGTCATAATTATTGTAAATGAATTTTTGATAATACTTAATTCGCATATATTCCGATTGAGTGAACTGATCCAATGAAATATAAACTATAGATTATTTTAGGGTAAGCCCTAAGTTTTCCAAAATATTTAAATTGTTAGAAGTTTCTACGTGATGCTTTAAAAAAACACATTAAAAGATAAACAGACAAAAATTACAAAAACCATCGTTTCGTATACTGTTACATTTATAATGTGCATCTGAATATTTATTTCATAAATATCTTCAAAATGCATACGGTTCAGTTCTATAGTTTTGTTATATTCATAGAGTATACATTATATAAAGTGATTAGCTTTTGCTAGCGACTTTGTTCGTATAAATAAGGGAAATGTTTTTTTTAATTTGTGCATTTTTTCTACTTTGAAAAATAAATTTGCTTAAAAACATTTTGTTGTATTTGGTACTTAACAGTTCTTTTTCTTTAATAGATGCTCTTATAAGATATATTTAAAGTTTTATCGTTTGCAGAGGGACAATATACTCTTTTTATGGAGTACCCGCTTTAGTCAGATAGGCGTATTGTTACTCACGAGATAAGCGCTGTAATTTCATATTTATTCCAGTCATTCTGAAATTTTCCCCCTGGATTTTATTATTTTACTAGCAAGTGATAATCGATCGAAGTCATTAGAATAGGCGGAATATGCGCTGTGACAATGCAGGTAGTTTCACTAACGATTACGGCAGTTACATTGCAGTTCGCATTAATTAAAAGGTTGTATTGAATACTTTTACCTAAAAAATAATTGTTTCATGGACTAATTTTTTTGGCCAAAAATAGCTAAAAATTGGCTGTTTGAAAAAAATTCCTTCGGGTAATTGGCAATGAAAGTATTAAAGATACACTCGTGATTTATTTATTTTTACTATATTATACCTGTGACTGTAAAATAATATACTCAAATTAGCTCCAAAATAGCTGAGAATCGGATTGGACAGTTTTATTTTTATTTTAATTTGTAGCCCACAAATAATCTTTCTAATAAGAAGCATCGCTTCACCGCTAAATTTTCACGCGGCCACCAATGAGATAACGTATGAATTCATTATTAATGGTAGCGTCTTATAACATATCGACACGTGTGAAGAAATGTTGTTTTCAACACCTGCAAGAAAATTTGAATGGGAAATTTAATGAGCATTCGTATAAACCCTCTAAAATTAAATTTATATATTTTGTGATGCCAATATTTATTTTATTTTGAAATTTTAAATTAGAATGAAAAATTGAATATGGTCTATAATAATTTTAGGAAAATACACCAAACCGACAGCAATATTCAAGTAATTAAAATAAGTAAAAATATAAACCTTTTAAATATTAAACTTGTTGCTATCTACATATATATGTAGGTAGCAACTGCTACCTAAAAATATTTATCTACTGCTAAAAATATAAATATTTTATACAGTTGCTATCGGTATTATAAGACGTACAACAGTCACGTATAACCTGCTTATGCATGCCGTTCTTGCTCATTCTCAACCTATAAGTGGCCAATGAAATCACTCGAGTACTTTGGAATCCTCAAAACTAATTTTTGAACAAAAAAACATGTTGAGTGCAAGTAGAAGACGCACTATGAGGAGCTGCACACACTTAAATAGATTTATACAAAAATACATTTAAAAGTATATAAATACATAACATTTCTATTAAACTATTGAAAAATATTAATTTCATTTTTCAGTATATGAATAAATGATCTAACATTCCTTTGATCGTGATTTTTTTACAAAAATGCTTTGGAATGTTTACTTATAACTCTTACAGTCTTGTATTATTTAATTTTCTTTAGCATTTAATATATGAATCCCGGAATGAAAAGTATCAATTACGAAATACAGCTTCCTAAGTCATATCATTTCCTTATTAAATTTGTACACCAAGTACATCTAAAAGTGGCAACATCTGCGCCATGTATATATATTCCAGAAAATGCTTCTTTTTAGGTGATATGGTGATATGGCTGTGACTACTCCGGAGAATAAATTTGAAGAAGCTTCACAACCAGTTATCTAAAGTCGTTTTCTTAACTACCAAAGTTTAACTATTAATTTAAAAAATGGCTTATTATATTTCCAATCCCCGTGTCTCCTTTCGATATTACGATCCTATATAAATATGATAAATACTTTTGATTTTTTTATGAATTTGTTACTTCTTATATTCTTAACTCGGAAACTGCCTGATTTTGGATTAAGAATATTTTCCGAATGTCTATTTAATTTTCGTTTTTCTTCGCCTCTAACTCATTTGTACCAGTTTACCAGATCTTTCTAATCAACATAATAGACCAAAGGGACAAAGGATCGAATACAAAGTTGTTTCCATAAATATTCCTTTTTCAATTCTGGTAAACGATACATTCATATTTTTAATATAATACGGGATCGTCTATGGTCAAATTCATTTTTGTTTTTCTTCTTTTTGTATCTAATATAAATTATTTTTATAAATTCTAGCAATGAACTGAGTAATACACTTAATATTCAATACAATTTACTATTCTTTGTAGCGGTTTTCCAAGCAAGTAAACATAATTCTTAAGGCTATACTCAAACCGACACTTTCAAACCCGACATTAATTACAAGGATTTTTGTGAAGCTAATGAAAGCCGCAGGCATTGCAAATAAGCGGAACGGCGGCGGCGGAGACGTTTATAAAGTTTTCTATGTAACAGGAAAGAGATACGATTTCGAGATACTTGTGGAAGTGTTTAATGAAAATATTTAATTAAATTAAGATCAGGTCGAATATAACGAAAGATGGGTGGAATTTATTCAGTAATGTGTCTGTTTTTAAAGGTAGTGAACAAACTTAACTGATTTAGGTTATTTAAAATTAAATAAAACTACGTGATGTAGTATTATTTCTACTTACTTTAACTTCTTTAACTTCAGACGAATCTTTGCTAATATCCCACCTGAAGATGTAATATAACGAAACCTATGTCGTGGTAAAGAACTTAAAGAAAGTAGAAATAATACTATAGCACGTAGTTTCATTTAATTGTGAATAAGGAATTTCTACAAAATTAACGCCAAATATATTCAATCAATGATATAGGTTTTATTAAATTTATGGCAAAATATCGACAGACCTTAATTTTTTTTGACCTTATTAAACAAATAATACAAGAGTTTCAAGATTTTAGCGTAACTTTTAACTTATAATTCTTGTGCAATTCGCATTGAGAAATACTCAAAATTTACGTGCTAAAGAAACGTGTAATGCTAATGTATAATATAACCCCAATTATTATTGAAAAGGTCAAATTTTACGTAACACTAGCTTTGTTTTAGGGTTTAACCAAATGCTAATCAGTCAAACAAAAATTATTGTTAGAAAGTAGGTAAAAAGAGCAAAGAAGGTGGGTTTTCTGTCAACAATTTTTTTGTATTTAGTTCACAACTATCTAAATATTTTCCATTTTGCATTTTCTTTCTTTTGTTGGAAACAACAAATCAAAAAAATTTAATCCTTATAAGGTCACACCCGTGTCCACTGGGCATTTATCCACTTTTCTTAGAACAAATTCAACATAAAAACATGTAATTTGGACGAGTGATAATACATCTTAACTGGATAAAGGTAACATTAAAATACATACATATGACAATTTCATAGACAAAAAATAATCTTAGTAGTCTTTCTTAAATTAACCTTCAGGATTTTTTTATTTTCTATATCGTTTGTGAATCAGTTGAAAAAATTGGAATATTACTGATTTTAAAATGTTTAAATTGAAAAGATTAGGAAACTACTGATTTTATAATTTTATCAATAATATTTCTGAAAATATTGCTTAAAATATCTAAAAAAAATTTCCTAGGTAGTATTTGACTTCGATATTTCTAATTTTTACAATGGTAAAATATATTAACTTACAAATATCTTAATAAAATATGCCCTAAAACATTATTATAGAAATTTTAGAGAGCATCAATAAACAACCCAATATATTTTTTAATGTATGTTTCAATTCAAAAAGCAAATCATAAATAATTGAAATATATTTCAGGATTTAAGTTCACTTAGTTTTACGTATAATATTTAAAATGTTATAAAAATGATGACCGTCCTCATTGTCTCCGAAAACATTCGATGAAAAATCATGAAAAAACAGCGTTATTAAATATATACCTAACATTTACACAAAAAACAATAGATGCGTTTCTAGGTTTCATGGGTTCTCAGACATTCATTATTTTTTTATGTACATGAAAGAAATATTGTATTACTCGCAATAATATACAATGTAAAAATAATAATGACCTTAAAGAATAGTTTAATGGAAATAATATTGAATATATTTGGCGTTAATTTTGTAGAAATTCATTATTCACAATTAAATGAAACTACGTGATGTAGTATTATTTCTACTTTCTTTAATTTCTTTACCACGACCTAGGTTTCGTTGTATTACAACATCTTCAGGTGGGATAGTAGAGTTAATCTTTGCTAATATCCCACCTGAAAATGTTGTAATACAACGAAACCTAGGACGTGGTAAAGAAATGAAAGAAAGTAGAAATAATACAACATCACGTAGTTTCATTTAATTGGAAATAATATTTGTAAAAATTTAGAAAAGACATGGAGCGCAGTGAAATAAAGTGGATCCTTGAGGGTCGAAGACATCGAGACAAACGGTGAAAGACAGAGGAAATCTGCTACCAGGAGACTCACCAATATTGTAAGATATTTGCAAACTAAATACTAAGGTTGCTGACTAAACTTCGTGTCACCCAAGCTCTTTGAATGGACTGCAAATTATGATAGAAATGATAATCTAGTGATGGTGAGAATTATTTTCCTTATTTAATTTAAGTGCAATTGTTACAAATGGTGTAAAGAGTACACATAAATAGACGTCCAGTAAACAAAAGAGCCTCTAAGGAAATCTTCGGTGACACGACTTACTTCAAAATCGTGAGTCGTGGTGGCACCATTGGCCGGCTTTAAGTGCCGAATATTTCTTTTTTCACCGTACATACTGTCGAAATACTTTAAAATTTCTCAAGCACTTTATTTACTGCCTGCGAATACAGAATAATATGGATAACTAACAGTGCCAGGTATTTTATTCGTCTGTATTAAATTAACTGTAAGCGACACTAAATTATCCATGTAAGCATATATTGAAGTGCGCTTTATTTTGACCTATTACATTAGAATATCTTCCTTTTAGTTGATCCATAACGATGAAACAAAGCTTGTATTTTACTCCAGACCTAATAGACAAGTATAAACTCCATCGAAAGCTCTTTAGCTGATCTTGCGTAATGCGGTTATAAATAGACTCGCAGATATCAGACAGATAAAAATTATAAAAAAAATATTTTTTCATGCTATTACTTTTGTTATGTACAGATAATTTCCTGGTACATTAAGTGATTGTTTATAAATATATTTCCTATACTTCTTCTGAAAATTAACGCAATCTAAAATATTTCTCAATAGCTGGGGAAAATTTGGCAACAAATAGATCATTTTAGTAAATAATTTCCCATAAATAGTTATATACGTTATCTGGGAATAATCGTCGGACAAAGAAAGACACTATTCGTTTACTATAAAGGAATAAATTGTCGTTGAAATAAAACATAAAACATGATATTTTTAAACACATGAAAGAAATATCGGTTAGCTGTAAGATATTGCTCATATAGCAATAAGTCCGCCATATGTATCAATTATATACATTAAAGTACAGAAATAAAACACGCCCTTTTTATGATTGAGTAAAAAAATTACACATTCCTCTTTTTAATACACCCAATACTTGCCTGGAGCGCGCTGCTCATCCGGGTAGCTAAATGTCTTCGCAGTTGTTCGCGGGTTATTTCCCTGAGCGACGCTGAATAACATAAAAGATGACAAGTACTTATGAAAATTATTTTCAATTTTCTGAAAATAAAATTCATCTTTTAAAGTTTATTTTAACGATAATCTATATATTTCTAAATAAATCGTAATCTAACTATATTTCAGTCAACGAACAACGTCTATCTTTGTCCGACATTTACTCCCAAACACCGTGTATAGCCAGCAAAATACGCGTCGGAAGACGGTTCAGTGGTAGATTATGCACCCTGAAAGAATTTTAACTGAATATTCAAATCTATTGTTAATATCTATTTTTTTCAGAGACACGGTTGAAAAACCCTGGGGGGAGGGGGGTATTTTAAAAATATCAAGCTACAATGCAAAGGCATACGCGCGATTTCATTTTCTGTCACAATTTCGAAATTATACTGATGAAAATGTTATACAAAAAATTAAATAAAATCTCTATACGGATGATGGGTAACTTCTGATTGTAGGGACATGTGAGGCAGGTGGGAAATTGTACGGAAAAAGCAAAAGTTGGCCCATGAGGAATTTTAAATGAATTAGTTTTTTTGTGTTTAATATAAAATCCTTGAACAAACGCAATAAAACTCTAAAAACTTTTACTTCTAAATTCTAGGTTAATAGATTATATAGATTTACGGGACACGTGGCAATAGCTGTAACTAATTTTCAATTTTCATGCCTTTTAATTTTATTCGGAATAAATTAATATTTTAAAAGGTAATTATTATTATATTAAAATCAAAATATAAGTATTTTAATGTTAAAATCATTCGACTTTGTAAATATTATTAAAAAGATTCGAGTTTTCAATATATTCAAGAAATGAAATAAATATCAAGTTTGGTTGGAATAAGTGTTCCATTAAAAAAAAAATTTATTATTACTGTTTAATTCTGAAGTTGATAAAGTACGATTTTTTATTAAGACATGTTATTTCTCATTTTTATTTGTAATTGACAAGATAATGGGACTGTGGATATTTGGCTAATATGCACTTCCTATTATAAAAATTATAGATATCTTGTTAAACTTTTTCCTTTGTTTAATGTTAGAAAATAGCTTATTGAATTATTTCAATTTAAAACAATAGTAAATTAATTTTAACTCAAACTGCAAATGATTTTAACATCAGTAAAGGGACAGACATATATAGTTCGAAATCTAATAAGGCTATCTTCTTTGTTCGTTAGTTTAATGAATTATTTTGTAAGCAATCTTCATGGCGACGCAAACTTGACATTTGAATGCAAAGTATGAACTTTAATATTCACCAGTATCTAAATTTGCACTTATTATTTACATTTTAATGCCTACAGCATGTTTTCTACTGCAATTAACCTTTAAGAATAGTCGCTCTAGGATGCAAAGTTTTGTTTTAAACACTCAAAATTCCCAAGCACATGTAGAGCTTGGAATCAAGAAACATATAAACATTTAATAATATCCAGTATTCTTATTAAATTATTTACTTATACTAATTTTTCATCATGTAATTTTATTCCCTGGTCCATTTTTCACAGGGATAAAACTATGACACATTTCTCCAAAATCATATAAGGCTTAGGAAAATTTACTCTAATTTTCTATTCTAATACTCTCCTTAGTACTCTCTTTAATAATTCTACTCTAATTTACTAATAGCATTCCATTAACTCTGTAATTATGGAAATAGGAGCGATAGTGTCACTTTTTTAAAAAATGTGGATTATATTTAAATATGTAATTAAAAACAATTCGTTCACTTCATTTGCCCCTTCTAAACTTTTCAGAAACTAATTTAAAATATTTTGACTGTAAAATATATAGGTTAATACAGTTTATTACTGTGTAAAATTTTCTTCTTTAAAAACAGTTTCTGAGAGAACCGGCTTTTCACTTAAAGAAACGAACCCGCTAGTGATTTTGTAAGAATTTCACTTTTCTTCAAAAGTGTTCCATTTCTCACTTAAGTACCATGACAAACTCGTCGAACTTATTATTTTCATGTTGACAAGTAACTCAGTGCCTATCATAGTCTTCTTCAAATGATGTTACAATATAAGTAGAAGCAAGGCTAATCAATAATATCATTATATATATATATATATATATATATATATATATATATATATATATATATATACACATATATATATATATATATATATATATATATATATATATATATATATAATTTTTCCTTCATTCAATTTTCAATATTATTTCAATTTAAATTATTTAAAAAGCATTAAACTTTAATAGCTGAAAAGAGATAAAGCTTTTCCATATAAGTAGTATTTTTAGTATTTAAGGGCACAATTGTATCAATTTGACTCTCGACATTTTAAAACTTGTGTTACTCTTTCTCTTAAAATTAATATGCGATGTTATCATATCTCTTAGTAGCTGACGCTAATGATCCCCCTCCTCGCTGCATACCGTCAATCAGTTGTGTTGCGCCTAAAAGACAGATAAATTCGGCCAAACACTTAAAAGTTAGATATGACCCAAGCATACATTTAATATTGTAATTTCGCGTCATTGTTTAAAAACCATTTTAATTGATTTACTTGTAGATTTTTTTACAATTATGAATAGAGAAGAACGCTAACGACAGTTGGTTTTACCGATTTTGCAGGAATCCTAATCTGAATATGGAAATGTATCATTAGAAAGTAAAGAAGAAGATCACCTGGGCATTCGCAGCCAAGAAAGTAACACCGACCAAGACGCATCCGACGATAATAGCAATAACGAGTCTCTAATTGAACTACGCCGTCAAAAACATTCATCAATATCTGAATTACAGCAGGATTTTGATACTAATTCGTCTACCAAAACCACTTCCGAAAGCTAGGTACGAGTCATTTTTTTGGAAAAAAACAGGAACGAGGTGGTCGAAGACACCTTTGGGCGAAAATATTTGAAATAGGGCTGAAAATATAACACACATACCAGATGTTCAACCATAAGCTAGGCATGCCAAATCAGAAAAAGAATGCTGGCACATTTTTTTACATATGCAATGGTTGACAAAATTCTAACCTATACAAATGCTCGAATAAAAATCAATTTAGCAGCTCGTCAAGACCTTTTAAATTATAGCTACATGAAAGCATGCAGTCACAGTGAATTTCTAACTTTTCTTGGGCTTCTGTTTATTGCCAGTGTGCATCGCTCTGGGAGACAAAATCTAACTGATCTTTGGGCTTCTCATGAAGCTGGCGTAGATATTTTTAGGTTGACTATGTCGGAACGTTGCTATCATTTTGTTCCAAGTAACCTTTACTTTGATGACATGACTATTCGTGATTTAAGAAGATTATTGGATCATTTGGACCAATTCGCGACTTATTCGATGTGTTTGAAGGTAATTGCCGCAATAGCTATAAATCAGATACAAATTTTACGATTGACGAGATATTTTGGTATTTAGAGGTGGGTTCAGACAATATATACTCGCAAAGTTTGCCAAATACGGTCTAAAGATTTTTGTATTAGTCGATTCGAAGAAATGTTATATTGTCAACCTTGAGATTTACGCAGAGCCTTCCTACCTAGGGATCGTATCCTGTAAGCAATAAGGCATTTAATGTCATAAACCGGCTCATACAGCCAGTTTTCAAGACAAATCGAAATGTAATATTCGAAAATTGGTTCACTAGTTATGAATTATTAAACCCCTTACTGCAAGAACACAAATTAACATCTGTGGGTACACAAATTGACATCTGTGGCTGACATCTGTGCCTCCAATTTTGTAAGAAAGACGTCACGATCGTATCCCACGTTCCGAAAAAAACAAAGTCGTTTTATTTATGTCGGCCTTACGTCATGATAATAGTATTTATATATCCACAGTTGAAAAAGAGAAACTTGAGATTAACATTTTATAATGTGACCAAAGGTGAGGTGGATGTTGCTCACGAGCTTTGTTCAACTTATAACGTGAGCCGTATATTTTATAAATATGTCTACTAAATATGTCTGGAATAAATTCATATACATTACATAAAAATAATAACAACATTAGCATAAAATGTTAAAAATTTCTTAAGAACCGAGGCCTTGAACTTCTTCATGAGATTTTGCAAAATTTTGATGATATCATTCAAATGCCAAGACTGATGCATAAACGTATAAAAGAGTTCTGAGAAGAATCTTATGAGGAGTCAGCTGCAAAGATACCTAATGTGAGAAAAAGATGTCAATAGTGTGTACAACAATGTCTATATTCCAGATGGTCAGCATGATAATACCGATTTATAAAACAGGACACGGTATGATATTCTTAGTAAAACTAAATATTTCATTTATATGTGCCATATTAGGTAACAAGTAACAAGTTAAAAAATAAGTTTATGTTTTGTCTGAACTTTTTTATCATAAGGCAGAGAATGTCTATTTTAATATCTTTTTGTAATACCTTAATAAACATGTCATATAAAAATAATTTCAATTAGAGGTGTTTACGTTTACATAAAATCCCTTTAGCTGTAGTATTACTATTATAATATTTTCTTGAAATCGTTTTAAAGAAATTATCAATATTTTTTATACGGATCTATTAAACATAACCCGACTCTTTTGTACAATTTTTTAATATACTGACACCAGATTAAGAAACAGAAAGTAAAGGATGAGACTATTGTGTGATTTTTCATAACTTGCCGGTGTTAATAACAGTTATAAAGGATATGCTAAAGTTAGGTAACAAATATTGGATATGAAATTTTAGTGGACTTATTTAGAAAGTCAAATTTAAACCGATTGGAACTTAGTAGATGCAAATGAGACAGTCAATTGATAATATTTAGAATGTAAGTTTTATAGTTAACCATATTGTCAAGAGTTTACTCACTGATTACAAAATGTTTTCGAATGAACAGTTGCTTCTACATCAATTAGTCTTCCATACATTTAATAAGTTTTCGAATTTAAAAATGATATGAAAATATGTAATGCTAACGTTGATTTCTCTTCCGTTTTTATTTAATATGTAAATAAATCAACGTCTCACAATAAGATCAAATTCCCCGGAATCGATACAAACTCTTGCTAAATAATATTAAAGCTTTCACGAATTTATCTTCAAATAAAGCAATAAGAGAGATATAAGATTTAAATCAAATTAGACGGTAAAATTAATGTTCTTTTTAAACTGTCTATCGAGCCAAAAATCTCTTTAATAACAACTAATGGCAGAACATACAAATAACAAATTTCAGTATTGTTTTCAGTATTGTTTTCATATGTTTGAAAGACATGTACGAGATATTTATTAGTTACAAGAAAACAAGCCAAAAAATGTCATTGTGTAAATAAAATATAGCAAACAAGCAGGGTGCTTGTTTGCTTGCAAATGAATCTGATGCTGTATTTTTCTTTATTTTCCTTTTAGTAGACACAAAGCAAAAGGGTCATATTACTTCATTAATATTACAACAACCTTGATATATGCTTATATATATATATATATATATATATATATATATATATATATATATATTATACAAATTTTTCTGTATATATATATATATATTATACAAATTTTTCTGTATATATATATATATATATATATATATATATATACAGAAAAATTTGTCGGTGAAGAATATATTTTAGAGCTCAAATTTGAGCAAAAACATTTGTATTCCTCAGAGATCCGAAGTAAAAAAATTATAAGCTTCTAAAAACTGTAAACTTTGAATATTTTTGATGTGAATTCAGCATTTTGGCCAATTTCTATGAAAATTCAAAATAGATACACAACTACATTTGTTCCATAAGAAAGGAATTTCCAGTGGACGTGCCGTTTAGATTAAAAATTACTCCAGCCATTTTCCAAAGGATATTGAACGACATCATAAGAAAATACTAACTGTCTAGTTTTGAGGTAAATTTTATGGACTGCATCTTAATTTTTTCGATAACTTTGTTGTTAAAGTATAAAGATAAAAACGGACATAGCAAACCACTTGCTAATATTCAATAAAAATGAACTGAAGCTAAAAAGAAGAAGGTAAAATACCTAAAATGATTGGCAATAAAAGAAGCCGTGAAATATTGGCAGCACCGGCCGATGGGAAAAAAATTACAGTATAGTCAGATCATAAACCATTAGAAAATATGAGGCTACAACTTATCAGGAATTTGGTGAGTTAACATATTATTTATCCCAATATAATTATAAAATTAAATAAAACCGAGGAAAATCAAATCAAGAAGCAGACTTTTTAAACAAAAATTCAGTTCTATATCCTTATGACAATGATGAGGACGTTTTGGAAGTAGTAAATTTAATTAATCTAGAGGATAAAAAAATGACCAAAACACAAATCAAGACCTACAAAATGGCAAAAATAAACTTGTATTGGAAGACGAAATTTACTACAAAAAGAATAAAAGATGGGAAAACACTAATACTATCAGAGGAACTTTGTGAAACTCTAATAAAAAACGTCCACATTACTTACTGCCACCTTGGGATAACAGGGATGAAATATAAAACAACCCCAATCATTGCAAACATTAAACAAATTTGTGATGAATGTGAAATTTGTACAAAAAACAAATGAAGGAGAAAGTCAAATTTGGCTCAATGCCACGATTTAGATCCAGCAAGATGCCCATTTAAAATTGTATCAACTGATACCATTGGGGATTTCGGGGGATCACGGTCAACAAAAAAATACCTTCATCTTCTAGTTAATCATTTTAATAGGTATGCTTATATTTTAACATCAAAAAATCAATACTCCGATGATTTTATTAACCTTATAAAGAATGTCACACAAAGTTATAATATTGATATAATATTAACGGAACAATGCCGTGGCATAAATTCTAAAAGATTCAGGAAATTTCGGATAAATAAAAATATAAGAATACTTTTTCACTGCTGTGGATGTACCATTTTCAAATTGGCGTAATGAATGGATAAACCAAACTTCAGTGAATGAAATAATTTGCAAAATGAAAGAAAGTGATAAGAAAACAGCATTGACAACTATTTCATAAAAATGTGTAGAAAAATGTAATGAAGCACACACAGTAACAAAGGTTATTCCAAAATGCCTTTCGGAAGGAGAAGATTCGAATATTCCACCAACTGAATTGAAATTAAGATGTACAAAAGATTACCTGAAAAGAGATAGTAAATTAGCCTTTAAACTCACAATTAAATCTTACAATTATAATTAGGAAATTTTCGACTTACATGGGAAAGAACACAAATTGGAAGTGGAAGATAAAGTCTATGTGAAAAATGGAAATCGACTAAAACAGAAGAAAATGTAAGAGTTAAGAATTGGACCCAACAAAATTTCCAATTGAATCTATAAAGTTGATGCTGCATACAAGGAAGCGGATTCAAACTTCAACCACATAACCAAACTCTGTCCAATGTCGGTTATTAAATGAACAATTACGTGCATTATCACTTGCAATTGTTTCTCTCCAAGGGTAAGATGTAAAAAAACCACTACACTATTAGTGTCATCGCTTTTCTTAAAAAAAAGTATTTGCTGCGTTATGGTTAGAGACTGTAGATGACACGGTTGACAGCCGTGATTTTTATCGAAATATGAGATAGAGGTTGTAATTATTGTAAGAAACTTTGCTAATAGAATTACTGAAGTAGACCTGAAATAAGAGCTTTATATTTTATTTCTTTTATTTTCACAGGTGAGCAAATCTTTAGGTTATAAGATAATGTAATTAATATCAAAGAACATTATATAAGTGCGCGTGCATGTATGCGTGCGTTCGTGAGTACATATGTGTGTTTGTGAATACATAGAAAATTGTTTTAATTAATTTCCGTGAAGGAGAATAACTTAAAAATTGTTCTTATTTAATTGCCTAAACTTGTAATTCCGTGAGAAATTAATTTTAACTGATGAGACTTTAAAAAAGTAATTTTTTTAAAGTCCATCGGCGAAACATTAACTTATTACTTTAAAATAATTTTATTGATTCTACATTATTAAAATGAGACCATACTTTTTTGGCGTTTTTTGGGTTTTCGAATTGTACATCGTTTTTACAATGTATTTTGAAAATAGGTGCATTTTCAAAATACAGGGAAGAAAAAAGGAAATAATAAAGTAGGAAAAATATTTTAAGAATTGACAGACCCAACCAAACGATGCGCTTAAATAATTATTTAAATATTATGTGACAGATTAGTAAGTACTAATACATTTAATTATGAGAATATGGAATATATTCTCATAATTAAATTAATTCAGTTGATGGAAATTAAGAAATTTGGAAGAAGTTTTCCAAATTCCCAACCTTCTTACAACAACTGATTATATTTTACTCTCTAAAAATAAGTTTCCCTTTTAAGTCGTGCCGTAGAGATATATTAGCAACAATTCATCAACCAACTTAGACCCAACCCAGTTTCTTAAAACTTTACTCTTTCCGCGGGCGTGCTTCAAGCAGTTGTAACTCGTTTAGGGTGCCTCATCTAATGAACGGCTTATACACTGCGCAAGACGAGCAGCTTCTCCCATATTCAGCAAAGTTAGGCTGAAAACTTGCCAACTGTCGAATCGCAACTTTATTTCAAAGTTGTCTAAGTTCATTTAACCGTAAATATTCGTAGTTTAAGGTGTAAAAATTTCCAATTCCAGTCCAGAACTGATCTAATATATATATATATATATATATATGTATATATATATATATATATATATATATATATATGTATATATATATATATATTTATATATATATATATATATATATATATATATATATATATATATATAAATTAATTATACCAACAAATATAAAACATGGCAGTTAACTTAGGCAAAGTTATCATTGCACATTACATTTCTTTATTAAATATATGTATTTATTTAATCCGAAAAGAATTTACGTAATTATTTCTTGTCGAACAAAATTTATGAGTTATCTTTATTGCTGATATGTCAAGTGTAAATGAGCAATTGGAATGATATATTTAATCATTTTCGTTAGAAGCATATGGAAATTATTTTTTAAGAACATATTTTAAAAAATCGATGGATGGCCATTATTTATGCACGGAAATTATTACGCACATATTGCAGAATAATCCGCTTATCTAATCTAATTCCACAAAAGCTAATCATTTGGCATCCAAATTAAAAGTATATCTCAGAATCTTTAGTGTTCTTTATTAAATTATGAATCGTTTTCCATTTTGCAATTAAAGCATATTTGGGGACTCAAATATGAAATAAGGTTTAGGATATCGTACATGTATATAATATACAACATTTTTTTTAGTATTAACTTTAAGGCCAAAACGTATCAAATTTGAAAATCTAGACCAACCAAATTTAAAAAGTTTTTCCTAGCCTTAGGTCCTCTTTATAAAATTATGAATCGTTTTACATTTTGACAGTCACAACATATTTAGAGCATAAAAAATGAGATCCGGTTAATACATCGTACACAAATATGTGTATATTAAAGAAGATTTTTTTGAATTAACTTTAACTCTTAAATGTAGCTAAGGTTGAAAAACTAGATCGAGATTAAAGAGCACTGATATTAGAAAGCAGAGAATATGCGGTTACTTCCATCTAATAGGCTGTAATCTACGCTCCATCCAATAGGCTGTAATGTAAGCTAAGTTCAATATATGAAATGAATCCTTTCTTTTTTTTGAAATTATAAAACTGACAAAAAAATAAGTAAATATTAGCTGTATTTGCTTATTTAATAAGTACGTATATTAAAATTAATGAAGATAAATCTGAGAACATGTATTTCAAAGCTTGTGTACATTTTATTAATTACAATATATTGCTTTACCGAAGTAATTATTTGGTTTGATTTTTATGGATTTCCCAGCGAAATAACACTTTTGGTAGAGGGGTGTGAAATTATTTGTGTGCATATTTTTAGAACACCTGAAGTAATATGTAGTCCAAAGGAAAGCGTATTTTTTAGTTGAGATGTCGTAACATTTCGTTTAATAAATATATAACGTCTCTTCTTATGTTGTCTCATATTTAAATACGTTACCTTAGCCAGCCAACAACTTAACAACAATATACTTAAATTGTTACATGAGTAGCAAATAAAAAGATTTCCAATTATATGTATGACTTTTAGGAAACAGAATTATCAAAAAAGCAAGATTTTTTTAAAAGTTGTATCATAAATCCAATATTATTTCTTATCAATTTAGATGACACCTCAAATGAAGGTAAAAATAGTTATTTGTGGAAACGATCATATTTTATTCGGGCTCCAAGCCTATATAGAACAAATTACTAACTAAATATAAACGCAACTAAATATAAACGCAAATAATTAAAAACTTTTATATTTACATTCAAAATTCGTTTTAAGCTCTAAACTAAATATTGAATGTAATAGAGGTTAAAAAAAAATACAAAAATGTATGCTTGACCTGTCTTATTATTTAGTATCATTTAATAATTAACTTTTTGACTTGAAGTCTATCTATTACTGAATTAACGACCGTATTATCAATATTTATTAATAAATATAAAATACTGTTTCTGATTAAGTACAGCAAATTATTATCCATGTACATTATCGAAATGTAGCAATTATGGGCCAAAGTATTCATCAACCATAATAGTATTAACTTAATACAGTTATTCTTTTGTTCAACCACTTTTATCACATTTATTCGACATGGAAAAATAAAAGTAATTTTTTTGCATTCTTAAATAGATACTTGTCTTTTTGTCTGATTACTATTAATTTAAAGAAGGTGTTAGAATATATTTCCGTTAAAACTAACATTGAAGCCATTAAATTAAACAAAACTCAGTATTCACAGCAGACATTACGTAGCTGGAAAATAAAGGTAAAAATTTTCCGCTTTTTAATGAATATCCTCCCATTCCCAAAAGGATAAATCGAGGAAAATAGTATGTATTTGTTTCACTCGACATAAGTGTTGTCACGCCCTTAGTATTTTTTTAATACAAAAATACTAAGGGCGTGAAATAAAGGTAAAAATTTTCTGCTTTTTAATGAATATCCCCCCTTTCCCAAAAGGATAAACCGAAGGAAGCCAGGAAAAATAGGATGTATTTGTTTCACTCGACATAAATGTTGTCACGCCCTTAGTATTTTTGTAATACAAAAATACTAAGGGCGTGAAATTAGGGTAAAAATTTTCCGCTTTTTAATGAATATCCTCCCATTCCCAAAAGGATAAACCGAAGAAAGCCAGGAAAAATAGTATGTATTTGTTTCACTCGACATAAATGTTGTCACGCCCTTAGTATTTTTGTAATACAAAAATAGTAAGGGCGTGAAATAAAGGTAAAAATTTTGTGAATATTTTGCACGAAGCTGTTTCCTAGATACAAAAAATTATTACAAAAGTAACTGATTAAACATTGAATATATTGGGCGTTCATTTTGTAAAAATTCACAATTAAATGAAACTACTTGATATAGTATTATTTCTACTTTCTTTAAATTCTCTACTACGACCTCGTTTTTGTTGTGTTACAACATCTTCAGGTGTAAAAAGGTAATAAAAGATACCATGGATTATTTTATGCAACGAAATGTCGTTACAAAAATCATCACATTTGACTTATCCAAATAAGTAACAAGCTTCTCGAAGGAAATATATAATTTTATTAATGACTATTCTTTATCTTGCCATTCAATGTGCAGTTTAAGAGAAGGTATTTTCATATATTTACATATTACAGAAGGTATTTACATACCTACCTCCACTGCGAAGCATATTTCTGACCTAAAATGTTTATTTCCAATTATACGCAAATATTATATAGTATTAAAGTAATAGCAAAAAAATACCAAACTAAATACATACACAAAATTGTGTTCGTAAAAATTAACTAACCAGATATTGTTTTATATGGAAATCCAATTTCATTTTAATGACCTATCCACTTTATCTATATGGGGAGATATTTGAATTGATTTAAAAATTTTGCTTCATAAGATTCAAATTATTTGGGCGGAAATTTTTTGGAAGGAGAGGCAGAGCTTTTGCATACGGGAAAGTTACCAGTAATAAGTAATTAAAGGTAATGTAATTATATCATTTAAAACTTACGTCGATCTCAAAGCTAGATAATGAACAAATTGTCATTATTTTTACCTTGGCTTGAGTGGAAAACAATTGTGGAGGAAAACGTTTTTTTTAATATTTATTATTTCTTAATAAATTAAATGCGGTGTATTAAGTATTCAAAGATAAGTATTACTTTCTTTATAAAATTTAACATTGTTTTTACTTGAAATTATTAAATAAAGCGTATTATGAATAAAAATTGTTTCGTGGTAAAATTATGATACAAATAATAAAGAAAGAAGAACAAAAATTGTAATTATTTGAATTCATATTACACTTTCTTTCATTATATATATGTACATATATATATATATATATATATATATATATATATATATATGTATGTATATATATATGTATATATATATATATATATATATATATATATATATATATATATATAAATCAGTATAATGTTATTTAATAATTTTAATACATGTATTTTAGTGAATTAATTAAGCTATAGTTATCTCTCTTAACAGAGTAATTTTTTCACCCATAAACATATTTTTACATTTTGTGAAGAACAAATGATTTTTTTTTTAATTCAGTGTAGAGAGAAGGTGTAAGCACAAAATGTCATCAAGAGTACCAACACAAATAAATGTTAAACTTTAAACGACATTTACCGACTTAACCACCCCCAAAATTAATTACAGGAATGTTTGTGAAGCCAAAGGAAATTGTAAGCATTGCGAAATAACGAGACAAGGTTTAACAATTTTCGTCCTCTAAGTTGGAGATACGGTTTCGATGTTTATGCAGAAACGTAACAGGAAATATATAAATACATTTAAGTTTAGTTAGTCGTGGAGTTAATCGGTAAAGTCCTTGTTTAGATGCATAAAGTATAGAATGGTTTTTAAAGCTGTGGTAAATATATTTGTAAGAAGAATAAAATATTTAACTTATGCACACAATTGTTGTGAAATATTAAAAGATATTTCATGACTGTGATGACAAAAAGATTTACAATAATCAGATTTCAATCTATTATAACATAGATTTCGTTGTAAATAGTCATTTAGCTACATATAGTTACAAAAATTACGTAATGAAATATGGCGGTTAATTTAATTATTTTACAATTGACCCAATGTGTTTTTTATTTAACGTTATAATTGTTTAGCCACTAGAGACGCTAATAAACAAATAAGTAGAATATCTTAAGTCCCGATGCTTGACTGCCATCTTAAATATTTCAGTAGTGGTTTAAATATACTGCTGTAAAAGAAGTTACATTAGCAAGCTAAAACACTGTTAATAATGAAAGACTCTACAGATAAGATTTCGTTCCACTGAAAGTTATGAATCCGCATATGGTTGTCAATTGGCAACTTAAAAAAGGTAAATAAAGGTAAAAAAAGAGCTGCTGGAAATAAAACATTAATTTCCGTAGTTATTCCTAAGTTAGATGTTAATAATAACCCCTTATTCCATTTTCGTGTATAATAACAATAAATGAAATATTTTCTTCCCGATAATTTGTAAGCGCTTTATATTGATTGAAAATTCTAGTGTCGCAAAGTATACAAGTAGAACAATATCTAATAGCAAAGTAATAATTGGCATTAATACAGTAATCATCAACAGGATAGGTTAATTTTGATGTTGGACCAGGGTACATACACATATATATTGGTTCGGCTTGTACTTTTTGGTCTTTGTAGTTATAATATCCTTTATAAAATGATTTACTTTAGCAGTTCCCAAATACGTCAAGATTTGTAATGAATGATTTATTTTTTCTTACATTTAGTTTAGTTTTGCTTATTTATTTACTATGATATTTTCTTTTGTTTTACTTCATACTAATATCTCAGCTATTTTTGTTTGTTAATAGTATCTTTTACAACGTTTAACTTACAATATCTTCTTATTTAATCAATATAATTATCTGGAAAATTTCTTCTAGGAATTCTAAGTTCTGGAATGTTGATCTGTACTAATACAGGAATAAGTCGGTCAAATGTTTATATTATCAATATATTCTATATCTATGTAAAGTTTCTAATAAACAATTATAATAATAACACTCCAGAAAATTTGAATGAAAGTATATATAAAGCTATGATGAGTTTTATTATTTCTATGTTAAAAATATTGACCAGGCAATTTTACTGTAAGGAGAAAAATTTAAATATACTAATTAAAAAACGCGTAATGAATATAAAACCACAGATAATCAATACTTGTAATGGATGCATTAACCTTCTAATATTCTACATAAATACTGGGAAATAATTGGGAATTAAAAAAAATATTGGGATTTAATTTAAATTGAAAAGAGGATAAATCCGTAAGAAGATATATTATGGAGAGAGAAAGTAAAGATATAGAAATACATTACAAATATAAGTCTAATATAAAAGGAGATTTCCCTGACATCTAGTGACAAAAACCTTGTTTCATTCGTTGGCGTTCACACAAGTCGTAAAAGGGTCGGATGGAGAAGCGCCTTCACGTTTCCGCCTTTAATATTCTATTTATTTTTTATGTCACGCTGGGAGTGAATTCTCCCTCAAGTTACCGTCGTTGAGTAAAAATACACCGTTAGTTTTGTTGGAGAGTTTTATTACTTAACGTAAAACAATCCTATTTCCAAAC
This sequence comes from Druceiella hillmani, assembly GCA_039881145.1. Taxonomy (NCBI): domain Eukaryota; kingdom Metazoa; phylum Arthropoda; class Insecta; order Lepidoptera; family Hepialidae; genus Druceiella; species Druceiella hillmani. Next base: position 21,287,113 of record JAYKKI010000012.1, read on the forward strand.
GAAAGGCAGCATTTTTTTGGGTTAGTTCTTATTGCCATGTCTTTCACATCGATACATCGATTGAATTGTTTTTACCTATAGTTATATAAAATTTGCTTTCTTGTTAATATCATTTTTTTAATACTACCGTGTTTATATGACCAATAAATACTTATTTTTAGGCGATTATTTTCTATTGAAATGAGGAATATTTTTGATTCAATTATTTTATGCGATAGCAATTTTGGCAACATAATTTAAATGGTAACCTATTAAAATAATACATAGATACATAGTCTTAAATTTGAATCCGATGAAATTAAGTGGAAAGAATACTCTTGAAAATTTCTAAAAACTATTTTAATTTATTTCTAAAAAATATTTTTGAACCTATTTTACCCTATTTTTTGAATTGACACCTATTATAACAATTACCGTTTACTTTTTTAATAAGATCGGAATAATTTAGCTATGAACAAATTTTATATTAAAACGATAACCCAAACAAGACATACGGAAAAGCAAGAATTTTCACAAACCCCTCATTTTCAATACTTCCGACTTTTCGTACAAATCCCACATTTTCAAGTCATCCGTAATGAAACAAACGATTTTTATAATCTTATTACGTCTGTCCATCTGTAATAAAAAACTTTAGAATTTTTACAATTTTAATCCTATGTGCATGAATTTTTTTAGTTTATATGAAGATCTAAATTAATAGGTTTTTGTCGCAATAAAATTCTTACTAATTTGTCAATCTTGCATGATGCTATGTTCTGAATGTTGAAGCTGGCATTTAGTTTAATTCGATAACGTTGCAGTCGTATATGAGAATTGAGCACTTCAATAAACACTTTTCTGCAATTACGATACACGGCGGGATCTAGTACACAAATGAGGCTATTGGAAATGCCATTGCTGTATATTTTAATTAATTTTTTTTCGAATAATGAGTCAGTCTCGACGCTCCAAAGACGACGTGGCCACTAACGATGATGGACCCTGTCGCACATTAATAGGGCAGAATGTGTTGCGATCTGATTCTCATTGAACCAGGGACCAGACTAAAACAGGGACCAGACCTTAGTAATTTTCTTAGTTAATTATAATAAATTAATTAAAATCTCCATCAAATTACATGCACTTATTATAAATTTTTCTATAATTTCTCAAATTTATCTTTATTTTGTTAAAGTCTTCTGTGTAACTTCTCTTCTCAAGTACTATTCCAGATTCGATTCATAAAGTTATAGACCTGTAACAGTCCTATTTATATTTGTACTCATAAAATATTCTAAAACCATCATCATATCTGTTTGTAAATCCAGCTGACGGTCTATCAGTGTAGTGCCAGCTGATGGACTAGAAGTATACTCTTCGTCTAATGCTTTCCTTTGTCACTAATTCAAAACATTCAATACGTCTAAGGGTTAGGTATCTGAGGAATTGGAACAAAAACGGTAGACCAAAGCACCCGATTTTGATGCTATAAAAGCATTCAAGTCGATATCGGTGTCCTTGTAAAATTATGAGAGAGAGGTGTACCATTCATTCTAGTAATTTTTTTCGCGGATTAGAAATTTGAAATAAGCGTTATATATTTGAATACGTAGTTAGCTAAGACAGTATTTAAGATCCACTTTTGTTTTTTACTTTGATAAATTAATTGTCCTTAGTTGTCAGCACTGCTTATTACTTTCTTTTTGCCTGTGATTTAAAACCTATCTTAGATGTTAACAAAGAATCTTGTAATGCGATTTTCTAATATAGTATCGATTCAGAATTCTAATGAAGTGTAAGCTATAAGCTGCATTTTAATATAAAAAAATTGTAATGAAGACCTATTTCCGCTTGTATTCATTGAAAACGCTCTTGAAAGAGTTTCATCCGTACGAAATTTTAGTGTGAATATAGATGATCGCCCCATATTTCAGAGTCACATAACCTAAAAAATTTAGAAGACTAACAGAGTACTATTAATGACGTACTACATTCGCAATATTTTCATGATATTTATTGTTTCATGATTTTATTTAATTCTCTATTCTGTAGTATTTATAAAATAAATACAGTCATGTTGTTCCCATATGAAGCGGCTTATATCTTATATAATATATTTATTGTAGCTAATATTAAAACTGTGAAATAAACGTTTCTTTTCTGAAACGTATGGTTATTGTCTCTATTTATTATCTTCAGATTTTATGTAGAAAACGGTTGGATAAAATTATCTTCAATTACAAAAGGTATTGATAACAAGGATCATGTATTTTTTTTATTATTAAACGTTTGCATAAATTATACATAGGTCTTGAGTTTAATAGGACTTTATGTTTCTGGCTATTAAATGTGATACTTTATTTCACCAAAATCATACTTTATTTCACCTCAATAAAGCTTATCAAAATAGCCTCCAGTTTCAATATATATGTATTGCGAGAAACGCTCAGTCTGGATATTTTTTATGCTCCATTGACCACTTCATTTTAATTATAATTAAACAAAGTTTAATGTGAATATGATTTTTGGTCTTCTTTCTTTATTATTTCTATTATAATTTTGCCACGAAAAAATTTATATTTATAATAAGTGCTCATGACCAATATTTAGGTAGTATATTATCTAAAATTTTCTCTATTTTGCATGAATTTTTCATGGACAAGTAAAACATTTCTTTTTTATTCAAACGTCACGACTTTTTGAATAGGCCAAGAGTTAGTGCTATTGAAAACTAAGTAAGGCTGTAAATTAGCAGAAGGTTAAGAATTTTTTTTTGTTTTAATTTGGGCATAAATTGAACAAGGAGAAGCTCATTTATAAAGGACTGGCATGATATTTTCCTGACTTAAACAAAATAATGTGCTGGCGTGTGCAGAACGTGACGACGCATATTCTTTGATAATATATATCTGGCCATCTTCAATATCTGAAGCTATGTTATGCTTAAGAGTAATATCCAAAAAGACAAAAGCACATTATGGACTTGAATGCGAAGACGCATAAATTCTATTAAATATTTCCTTGCTTTATCCTTTCAATATATCACTACACACACAAGGAAGTTTACCATACATAATTCGGGACAATATCCAAATGTTGGACTTTTTTCACACTATGATTGCAATTAGTATGAAATATAATAATAATCAAAATTATTGCAAACATAAATCAAGTAAAATGGAGCTGAAATGTTCACGTTTACTTAAATAAAATATCATTGGATACGTCTCTTAAAATGAGATTTATATTCCATGTAAAAACATTTATTTTTGAGCTTTGTTTGCAAAATAGTAAACTTCAAAATAACGAGTCGTTTTAAAATTCTCTCTATTAGAATTTGATTAGAACTTTAAATTAAAATTATTTCATTTAATTTATATCAAACATTTTAAAAGATGTGCATAGCTGTGTGTATTCCTATAAATACTAGGCCAGTTTTGTTTCAGTTTTCTTTCGAGCTTTCTGTCTCTTGTCAATTTTCTTTTATATAAAGGACGCATAGAAAAATGAAAGGAGTAATTTAAAATAAATATAAATGTCATAAAAACTTATATACGTTAGATACTCGTCTAAAATAATATTGGCGCAATGAATAAATATGATTTATTTTCTGTTAACTACAAAATTTATTCTCAGATATTTTAAAAATTTTTGTCGTCAAAAACATTTAAAAATCATCAAATTTGATATTCACAAAATTTTTTAAAAAGTTTACTTTTTATTTTGAATAACAAATATTTTTTTCAATTGAATGACGGTAACTCAACTTTAATTGTCACTCTTATATTTTTAATTGTAATTTTGTAACAAATTTAGTTTTCTTTAGGCATTTAGAAGTAATTGTATTTTCTTAGAAATGTATATCTTAACAAAACTTTGCAATACCTCAATATCCCTCGGGTTGGTCACTTAATACAAAAGATTTCTTAATAATATCTGCTGCAACCCGTATGGAATAAGTTGTAGCTTTTCTGCGTTCTATAATTTGGCGGATAAAATGAATATGACTTGAGTCTCATTTTCTATTCCCTCTTCAACTTAACTTGGAGTTGGTAGAAGAAAACAGAATACATATCAACATAACATATACAACAATAATATGCTTTGATTTATCCAAAATTTATCCTTTTAACGACATGGTCCAAGTAGATTTATACTGAGATTTTCTATGTATAAACGTAAATCCCATAATGGTTCCATTCCTCTCTGTACATAGAGTGTGCCTGTGTTTTAAAACTCATTTCAATCTTACATTTGAATGCGGAATTTGTAACCACTTACCACTGGAATATAATTTTAAACATCTTAAAATACTACACTACAGTTTGGTTCAAAATTCTGTATATAACTTGAGTAACTATGTACCTTCTAATGCAAGTCGCAACAACGTTTACTATTAACATCCAACTAATGTACGAGTACCTCAAATCATACGTGATATTGAAACGTAATAAAGGAAATCCATAATTAACTAATTTTGTTTATGTTGATGGTACGTTAACCAGCAAACTGACCAGTAAAGAAAGTAAGCTTCACAAAACTGGATATTTTTTATTTCAAATTAGTATTTAATAAGTTGATTATAGCAAATTTTACCAAAATTAAAATTTATCAAATAACCTCAATAATACGAGTCGATTCAAAAGCTATAGGCTAACATAGGTACGCATATGTGTCAAGTAGGAAGAAAATTCCCACAACTTATATTCGTGTACATTTATATACATATAAAAATCGAAACTTTTAAGGGTACGTGATGTTTCCATTGAAGTATTTATATTTTTTTTATAATGAAATTATATTGGTGTGTGTTTCTGTATTGTGAATTTGTCTGAAAAATACATCGATTGTGTTAGTCATAACTCTTTTTAATATTTCATATTTTACACTCTTTATCTTTATCGCTCAAAAGCAAGATATGAAAAATATTGGAACCTAATTACAGCTTCCTGTATAATATCTCTTTTGAATAATAACAATATTTAAATATAGTAACTAAGATGAATATTTCAAATGAAAAAAAATTAAACACCAGATTTATATTTCATTCAAAGACGTTTTTTGGATTATCCTACATATGGCTAAAAATGTAACTTCTCTTTTCAAGTGTGGAAACACTTTCCAATATAACTTTAAGTCATTTAAATATCGTATCTAATTTTTGGCCATTGATGTTTACATCTTATATGTAAATTTCAGGTTTCCTTCTCATTTCGTTCAGAAGAAAAAGTTAAAAATCTCCAACAGACAAACAAACCGATGAATATAATATATCGCCCCCATAATTGGACTCCGCTCGGTTCATTCTCAATTCCTAAAAAACATTTGGATCAATTGAAATATTGCAAAAATTGCAATATTATCACTGCTAATTAAAACTTGTAAGGTATTTTAATTTTAAAAATTACTGGGGTTTCAATATTTTTGATAGTTATATAAAGAAATTATAGGTTTCAATTAAATTAAATGAGAGGTTTCAAACTTCAAAGCATTTTTTTGATCATACAGATGACCATATTCCAATTAAATTAAAAATAATATTTTTTTCTAATTTTTGGCGTGCGGCTCGGAAAATATCGCCCCTTAGCTAGTATTTCACAATAATAACAAGGAGTAGTATCTGAATGTTATTTCATTTCAAAATCACATTTTCAAAAAACCATATTTTAATTCTTGGCAGCTTTGTTCAAATTAAAGAAATGAGATCTTAAAAATTATAATATTTAAAAGGCAAATTATTAAAAACATATTAATTAAGAAAAGATATTAAAATAAATTTCAAAATTTTGTCTTTTTGAATCACCATGTTTAAATAGAACTACGTTTATTTTAATCTGTATTTCGACGTCGTCATCAGGTGCACTGAATGTGTTAGCTTTTATCACAAGTTTGCTTAGTATTTCATTTCCAATTTTCTCTCAAACCCAAGTGATTTATGGTCGATGTTTAATTTTCAACTATTTATCATATCATCACGCTTGCAGAAGATAACGACGAATTAGTATCATAAATAAATAGATTGATAACAATCCACAATATGTCATCACACTTCGTCTCATTTTGATATTTAAAATAAAACCAAGCAGTCATTTGACGATATGAAATATTGTCCGAAAGTTACGTACAAATAATAGTCATATTTGGAAGCAGCACATCTGCATATGTACGAGTATCTTTGTCCCCTTCTGAATGAGGTATAGGTAGATAAATTTGCTTTTACTTTTTGTTAAAAAGGACATCTAATATGGCCATTAATACCATATAACAGATTTTGTCGATATGCTCAATTTCTTTAATTCAGTCATTATACAGTTTTATCTCAAATTAAACAGCCCATGTTTTCTTTCAACAACAATTCAAAATTTGATAAGTGACTTTAAAAATGTTCTTTCAACTACTCTTATCAGGTTGAAGTTCACACAATAATTAGTAAACATAGGACTATGACATTTAATGTTCTTAAAATGTCGATTTTAGGAGCTAAACCACTCATTTAATAACAAAGACAGCTTCGTTCTTACAGCCTTCGACTTAGCCTTTTTTATTATGGCTTTGATTGTATCGCTGCATCACATTACGATGTTTTTTATCAAACTTGCAGATATAGGCAATATTTTCCAACATCTTTTAATATTCACTTTCGATCATGGGAATAAGGAAAAAAAATTGCACATATATTCATATATCACTGTCATTCGGGTAACTACTTCTGCAAAATTATCAGTCCCTAAAAAGTAATCTGTTAATTCGTTTTTTTTATCTTCTATATTCGTGGAAAACGAATCGCTGGAAATAATAAAATTCGATGTTCGTAAAGAGACAGTTTTGGCGTATTTTGACCAATATCAAATAAAATATACTGCTTTTAAATAAGTGCGAAATCCTGAAGCTAAACTTTTCCTTTTAAGAATTTTTTTTACATCTGGCTGATTGATTTTCCGTAGTTTTTAAGTAGCCATACCAAACTAAGAGTTTTACTTGTAAAAGTTTCCTATGTTATTCATATCTGGGTTTTTCTTTAACAAGGCCTTTCATTTTCATCAATTTCAAATTATCGATCTACAATTAAAATATATTTCTTGCAAAAATTAAAAAATAAACCTATGAATTTGTAAAAATCCTTCGTAAACTTAATGAGTCCATATGTGAATTACAATTTTTGAAGCATTAAATAATTAATACAATATTATTTACCATTACTATGTCATATAATATCATCCAAAGTCGATTTAATTTAAATACCTGCTAATAATTAATCATTTTTCTTATAAATAGGTTTACATACAAGCAAAAATGAATGAAAGAGAATATTAACTTTTTTATTTATTTATATATATTGGTTGAAATATCACATTAAACATCGAAGTTTTCGGGAAATAATAACGCAAATCACTCACACAAATCACATATTTTGCGTTTTGTATGCAAAAAATATACGTAAGGCAAATAACGAACGTTTAACGATTTTTTTTTTAATTTTTATTTATCTCTAATAATTAAAGAATACAATTATTTAAAACATGAACAAAGTTGCATTAATTATAATATAACCTAAAAACGCAAATTTGGCTTTAATATGAAAAAAAATTAACTGCCTCTCTCTTCGTTCGAATTAATTAATCACCAATAATAAATACGAGTATACTTCTTTCTGTTTGTAGAATTAATTTAATGAAATTTGAATAATGTGGTTCTCATTTTGTTTTGTGTTTCATGTACTTTGTTAAAATGTTCTTCTCCAACAGTTGTTACGGTCGATCCTTAAATTCTCTTAAAAGTGACATAGATATTAAATTTATTTAAACAAATATATTGTAACTTTAATAAAGAAAGGATTGAAAGAAATATTTAAAAATTAATAAAAAACATTAAAAAAAAAAAAAATTATATATATATATATATATATATATATACATATATCATTACCAATTATTTGATTGTCTTATGGTTTAAACCAATATAACATTATTTCAATGTAATGAAGCCGTATGGATATGTTGTAATTTATTGTACTGGATCAAAATAAAAAATGTACTGCTTCTACTTCATAGAAAAATGGAGGAAATTACATCAAATCAACCAAACGATATAGAGCATGAAATCAAAATTAACAAACCACTTTATATTAAAAGCCTCAAACACCTTTGGCTTTACTGCGGTAATTTGTTTTTATTCCATGTTTCATAAAAAAATTATATACAACAAAACGTTACGCTGAAAGAGTCAACAGTACATAAAAATTCCATTCATCAAATAGTCAAAAACTTCATTTTTCAATTATAAAACTCAATTAAAAACTTAAGCCAAGTTTCCATCTGAATTTAATTACTTTAGGACTAGAATACCATGATAAAATAGTAAACTTCTAAAGTAAATAAAATCTATATGTACATTTAATATAATACTCCGTATGTTGTCCTAGATATTGTCCTGAAAAGAAGAGTGGGTGCGATTAAAGTACTCAAATTTTATTACCGTACAATAACTAAGTTCCTTACTAAATGTGGAGAATTATCTACATAGATCAAGTAACAGCTTTTATAGTAGTACTTTGCCTTTTTTGTTCACGGTAAATTGAGGAGAACATTTTCATCTAGGCAAAGAACCGATTGAAAGCAAACCCATTCAACACGATCTCTGAAGAAAACATCAAGCTACTAGAAAAATATTACTGAAAGCAGACGTTTATAGACTAAAGAATTAGCAACAAGATATGGTCTTTCGAACATATATGGCTTGAGAATTTTACACGACAATCAGTGCAATTTTGCTTGCGAAACTTCTTTCGTCTGCTCAAATAAAGGGACTTAACAAATTCGCGTTGAGTGTTCGTCATTCTATGAAAATTAATAGAGGAAAGTTATTGACCCCGATCTAATGAAGATGAAATTATACTTCTATACCACAGTCCTCTGCCAAAAAAACACAGCAAAACGTCCTTGCTCACCCCTTCTGAAGAAAGTAAGGCAATTATGAAAAAAAATATTTATATATATATATATATATATATAGGAACTTTATTTATAGATTTTAGTAACCCTTACACTAAAGTAGATAGCAAATGTTACACTTTCCATATCATTAAGGAAAGCTGTCTTACGAAGCGTCGTTTCTGTACAAAAATGCGCCTACGCTCGCTTCTATTTTTGTCAAAATATTTCTATAGGAATAATATGACGAAATCGGCCACTCTCTGTTCGACTGAATTCGGCCACTCTCTGAGTAATCTTCATCTTCTACTGAACTTTTATTATTTTTCACATTAAAAACAAACTTTTACAAAATTTTGTTACTGAGATAAGACTTTGATACTGTTTTTCAATAAAACATTTTTTTCCAACATTTTCCCAATTATAATTTCATTTAAACCAACGACCAATGATCTAGAAAGGTGGTCGTTAAACATTTAGTTATTAATGGATTATGTAATTAAAACGTTCTTTCTGATGAGTTTAAAGTGAAAATAATTACATATCTACTATGACAAAAAGCAAAGAAACCTTTTGTTATGTTTTGCCTATAGATATAATATTCAGTGTCTTGACAAATTTAGATTTATTATTTCATTTATTTTAAAATATACTTAATTTGATAGCAAAGTAATAAATGTTTCTCTATATTTAAAGATCACTTTTTAAGTAAATATTGATATTTCCATCTAATAATATAAGGACCGATATTGACAACCTAGATTAACTAAATTCTAGCGACATACATAAACTGGATCTGAATGGATGTGGTATTAAAACAGTTTCAGGCTTATTACCTTAAATAGTTTTAACCTTTTCCCACTCTATTTAGTGACAGTTTATAAAATGAAAATTTAAGAAAAAAACATGAAGGATATTAACCGGTAAGTCTTGTGATAGTAATTTGACGCAAATAATTTTCTTCTATATTACTGAGGTAATCTTTAACTTAACGAAAGTTGATTTTTTCTTTGTAGTTTTGTATATATATATATATACATATATATTTATATATATATATATATATATATATATATATATATATATATATATATATAAATGCGCCAAAAAATTACCAGGTTCACAGATAAACGGACAAATGCACCAAAACCAATATTAGCTTACTATACTTTGGTTGTTTTCATTTAAATAATTTCTTTGTAAATACTTTTGAGATACAGATATGTCAATTGTACACTTTAATTATATGTGAGGACAACAAAGCACATTTCAAATTTTTACAACTTAGTTGGCAACAGATTCAAATTATCAACAAATTAAACGAAGAACACCGATCCCTCTGACACCACTCAACACTGGAAAAACATAAATTTTTTTGGAGCATTTCCATATAAAACTAAGATTGAAAACAGAAAATATACATATTTTACGGTAACACGGTGATTGTTATATTAAGTTCATATATCATTTAATGGCTTAGTTTGCCAAGGTCTTTAAGGTAATTATAACGTGCTAGAAATTTTTTCGTGAAAGTTGCGATAAATTTGTTTAAGTATGGATATCAATTAATGACGAAATGTTTTCCTTAAATGTGATCTAAACAACGTTTTACCTCAATTATAAACCAGACGGTAAGAATATAAACCGGTTAGAATATAAACCTGGACGTATGCACCAAACTAACTTTATTTAAGAAACAATTTCTACCATAGGGTTGACCAAAGATAACACCAATGGTTGCGGCTTGTATAAAAAGTACCGAAGATAAAAAAAAATATATTGACAAATTTAGATTTGGCACGAATCGAGTATAATAATCCTTTTCGAATATCTACGCGTTAAAAAATTTTAACATAGGCCGATACTGTGTAAATTACACTATCCTGGTCAATAATGAAATCAAACATTAATGTTTCTCAAGGAATAGGTCAATTGAAATAAAGTGGGAGTGACTGAATTTTTACATATAATAAAGCTAAACCTTGTTTAGATCACGATTCAAGAAAAACATTTTTTCATTAATTCACATTCACAAATACATATTTTAATGAAACAGAATACCAAAGCAGTAAACAGTATTCAAAAGTTTGCCTAATTTTCGAAGGACAAATATATAAATAATATTATTAACATAAAACAATATATTGTGTCAAACTAGAATGATCATATTAACGATTTTTTTATTTCATCGAGTACTATGAGCGTTATGTTGTTTTTAAATTACCCTGAAAGTCTGTGAAAAAGGCAAAATGGACTGTGGAATTTTATATGATCAATATGAAACTCTCAGAGATTTTGCCAAAAAAACTAGACTGAAATGTAGGCAAAAAAATATTTTACCGTTTCAGTTGGAGGAAAACGAAAGTCAATCATTAAATATGAAATTCTCGACGGTTGAGTGGGAACGAGAAGCTTGTCAAAAGTTCAAATGCGTCAATAAAAAATAAGCTTCCAGCTTGACCCGTATTACAAACTGTCTTTAATAACATTTTGTTTGGAGCGTGGTACCGTGATTAGAGTTGACTTTCGAATACCAACTTTAGAAAACTTTACGCTCTCTATTTGATAAATGTCGCTGAACGTTGGTTAATACACATCAGTTTCAGAAGTTTTTTAACTTCAAAATTTTGAATTTATAAATAACAGGGCAGTAACCTTGAAAAGAGGATTTTCCAAATAATGGCATATAGACACCTTTTTATTATATAAAAATTATCGGTTTTAGGAGATAGGCATGAAAATTCTTACGTTCTTATGTTAAAAAAAATTCATGTTAAAAATTGTGTAATCCGCAACCTATTCTATGTTTTATACCTAAAACATGCTTCGACGGAAAATTACATAATAAAATCATTTAATAGATCTGCACTATTAAACTTGAACAGTATTGTCTTATTAAGCTATATTGTTACCATAAAATATATATTAAATTAAATATTAATAATTATAATATTATTAATCACAGATATCATAACATGAGATAGTGAAAATAATTATAGTTATATTACAACGGGAAAAGACACAATCGCATTTTCTTGACAACATTATGTCATATATTTAAAAATGATTTTCTAATTCGACACTAAAATATTTGAAATACTATAAATTATTTCTATAAAATCGGTCTGGTAATAAATTATGGGGTATAAGGCCGCCGTTAATGACATATTGTTTTTTTTAAACGGTATTTAAGATAATGCTGAATCGGATTTATTGCTCATACTGTAATGTATTATCGAGTTATTTTACGTCGAAATTTAAAAAAAACAATTATTAATAAACCTATGGGGGTGAGAAAGGAATAGATAGGTTAAAAAATAGGCAGAGAAACTTGAAAGAGTTTAATCACAATTCATAATTAAAAAATAGTTTAATTACCGTCAATAGATTGAAAAAAGAACGCAATTTATAGCTTTTGATCCTATGATATCTGACTACCATTATACCAAAATTTGAACGGGTACCCGAAATAGTGAAAGAAATTGCGAATTCGAATAGGAAGAGACAAAACATTTTCCCTAAGAGTTAATTTCATTGAAATAAATTTTCCTTCATTTCTACATACTTGTTAAATATTTCTACTCTGAACAACACATGTTCTTTTATATATAAGCTGACTCTAACTTTATAATAACTAAGACTTAAATTTAACACCTCAGAACAAGTTCATTAATTACCGTCAATATAAAATAATATAAATAATAAACATTCTGTACCACGAAAAAAGACAGATTCCCATTTTAATTCTATAATTACGACAATAAAAAATTTTGAATATATTTGGCGTTAATTTTGTAGAAATTCATTATTCACAATTAAAAAAAACTACGTGATGTAGTGTTATTTCTACTTTTTTTAATTTCTTTACCACGACCTAGGTTTCGTTGTATTATAACATCTTCAGGTGACATATTAGCAAAGATCTTTGCTAATATCCCAACTGAAGATGTTGTAATACAACGAAACCTAGGTCGTGGTAAAGAAATCAAAGAAAGTAGAAACAATACTACATCACGTAGTTTCATTTAATTGTGAATAAAAAATGTAATAATTGTATTTATGTATTAAATGTGTTTTACAAATAAAAATTCCTTAAAATAATATATTTGACGAAATATTAAAAAAGTGATGATAAAGTTAAATTAAATTTATACACAAAATTTTAATCTACATTATTCCACACCGAATGTAATAACTTTAATTACTGTTAGTCTAAGATATTTATTTGACGGCTGCCGTTGACTCATAAATTTCCTTGTGTATTTATTTATCGTTTCGTACATATAACTTCGTTCTATTGTGTATACAAAAATGAAGAAAACATATACCAAAATGACATCATTGTCTGAAAGAGAAGCGTAATTCTTATTGTCATCACAGAAAACAAAATGGGCAAGTTAATGTGCGCCCAAAACAAGAGAACGGGAAAATAACTTGGCATGCGAAAACAGAGGGCCATTAACTGAAAATCACTTACTCCAGCCATTTCCGTAGCAGACTTACGTGACCAACTGTGGTTATTCCTCTGAAAAGTCGTTAAGGTTTGGAAGTGGACAGGGAGACAAAATGCCAACAGATTTGTAAACATTGGCAGACGCAATATGTCGATTTCCTGTAATTTCAGAGTTACCAATATTTTATTTGTACGTGGATGAATTAAGATATTTCTTTAAACCTTATTCCCATTGCTACGGGTTTGCCACCGTTCCAGACATTGATAGACGTATATTGGATATGAAATTGGACAGTGTCGATTGAATAAATAAATATTGAAGTAAAATAATAAACTAAAAAGATACTTGAAAGCTCAATAAGTTTTCAAGTTTCATATCACCAACTATTTTTAAGCCTTCCCAAATTAAAAGTCTCCAAAGAAATACTGTCGTTTACACAGGTTTATATAAATATTAACTAATACACGTAGTGTAGTTGATAAGTAAGAGTTTTAGTTACGTAAATTTAAAAACAGAATCTATTATACAGAAATTATTTTATTTAAATATAAGTAATTATAGAATTATTATAACAATAATATTTCCACGATAATGTACGATTTCAATCGGAGAACAAAATATTGGTATCTAATATTAAACAGCGTAATATACTTACGCTTTATCATTTTATTATTACTTATGTGACAATAGCAACTAATATTCTGAAGATCATCATTGTGCTTTCTTAGTATTTTACACGTACAAAAAAGAATACTCAAATTAATATATAGGAAAAATCAATGTATTTTATTAAATATTAATTTTTAATATTTAGTAAAATTATACTTCATAAAACAAACGAAAAAAGGAATGTGTGAGTTCCAGCAGGACTAATGGGTACTACATAAGATTTTACATACATTGAAATGTATAATAACATCGTCTGGAAGAAGAAACATTGATTAAAAAAATGCACGAAAAAATAAATACTCACTTTGGTTATAAAAGTTTCTTAGCTCATATTTTACAAGCGACCCACCCCGGCTTCGCACGGGTGCAATGCATACCTGCATTGCTAATAATAAGTGATATAATAATAATGGTAAAATTGTGGAGCTATTAATAATATTACTATTATTGTTAGAATATACTGCAGGACGTCTTTATATACTCACAGCTATTTTTGCGGTTTATAGGGTCGCGCTGAAAAGCACGTTTTTATTTTTTATTTTAATTGCTTGAGAGCTCCGAAAAACACGTGTGATCGCTACAAATCATATAATGCCACCGTGTAACGTGCGTCCTGCGACGCGCCATTTATAGGTACGAATCGCCGCTGCCGTCAATGCACGGCATCGGCATCGCGAATACTGATTTTCGGGAATGTAAAATCTGTGATATCTTCTAAAATATTCATTATAATAGTAATGATTTAAAATAGCAAATTTTATCTACATTAAATGCGCAACATAAATAAATTATTTAAATGAAAAGTATGACCCACAAAAAATAAATATCAATCATATAAAAATGGTCACTGTGGGTTATCTGTAGGGTATATATATATATATATATATATATATATATATATATATATATATATATATATATATATATATATATATATATATATATATATATATATATATATATATATATGTATATATATATATATATATATATCGTCTCCGACTTTTTTGTAGATATTTTTAAAATACACAATTCCACAGTACAAAATTTTGATATATCTAATAAAGTTTAGTCAGCGTTAGCAATGAAAGCGCCCAAAATTCTATTTTTTTTATGAAACACTGACTTTCTTTTATATTTTCTGTAAATATAACATGCTTGTATTATACCTATAAACCATCCGGTAGAAATTATCTGAACGATAGTTAACATATCAAAATCGGTTGCGTAGTTTAAAAGATTTAAGCGTACAGACAGACACGGGAAGCGCCTTTGTTTTACATTATGTAAGGACTGATGCAAACGAGATAGCATCATGTATGGTAAGCAGTAAACAAGTTCCTAAACATGAAATGAAAATGAATTTTAAATTTATAAATATCGTTATTAACAACCATATTAATAGATAAAATGATACTAATACTTATTATTTTTCCAAACATTTTCCTTACAAAATTTTCCATTATATCTACTTTCTTGCAGCTGAGTTTCGAAAAAAATGTAGGTATGTCAGAATTAAACTAAAAACAAAAAGGAATTATATTCACAATAATAAATGTCGCGAAAGTCATTCATATCATATCACATAACGGAACAAATATTCGTGTTCACGCGTCACCGGTTTAACAAACACTGAGACTACTAGAAATCATTTAACCAAACTGACCTCGGAGGCATCGCTGCCGAACAGCGCCTATGCCAGTTGGCAGCTTACACTAACTTTGGCGTTTTTCTAATAATATTTCGTAATTTGAAAATATTTTATAACGTTTTAAACGTCTTTTTGTTTTTTTAATTAAGGTACCAAGTTTATTTAACATATGAATATATTTGAAGCATGTTAGGTAAATAAGACCAAATTTGTTCCTTTGAATATGCAACTTTAACAGCAATTTTTTCAGAAACGGTTGATAATTTTCCCTAGATACCTTGACATTTTCTACTCAATTTAATGAAGAGAATTACCTGTATTAATAATAGGCAGGTTCTATGTTACGCTTTGCGTAAAATCAAGAACAAGCAAAACACACCTATTAAGTTACAACCGGGTTTTAAAAATGTAGGTTTTACACTTTTATTCTGCTTAAGCATTAACGACTTACACAAAAAGCTTTTAATTAATAATTCAAAGAATAGATCGAGGAAAAAATACGTTAGTCGTTATTACTTCTTTTCACTTATTATTGAGATAATTTCGTTTATTATCCTGTCAAGTATTAATATCCCCTATTTTTCTAAAAAAAAAGATAATATTTTTATCGTTAGTACGTCACAACATTTTGTAATACAAATTACGCTCACTGAGATATTTTTGTTTGCTGAACTGTGAAATAACAATTCCTGGCAATTAAAAATTCTTGTTGAGGCTAACTCAAACTGACACTTTTAAACTCATAATAATTATCAGCATGGAAACTTGGAAAACGTTTAAAAAGTGTTCTTGCTTCCAAAAGGGAGGTGTGTACTTGAAATCCTGGTAAAAAGATCGACGGAACATATTTGAATTAAATAAAAATCAAGTTATGCGTAATTGAAGATGACAAATGAATGCGTCCATTGTTTTTATATTTACTGATAACTATTAAATATAGGTCTATGGTACTTTCATTAAATTAGTTCGCAAGCAACTTTTGAGACCATTATGATCCCAAAAATATGTTTAAAAATGTTAATGCAACAAAAAATCACACTATATATAAGCTACGTTTTTCTATAATCTGGCATATTCTGGAAGGTAATAAAAATATTTGGTGAAATAGATATAAAACATTTCATAAGGCATTTTTTAAGTATTCCCAACTTTCCACTGTTTTCGAAAAAATTGCTTGGGACCATAACAAGTAATAATTAGTTAGATATAATAAATAAGATGAATATACTAGCAGAACCCATCCTAAATCTACTTATTTTTAAATATATACCCTACGAGATATAGTCTGTCATTATAATAGAGAAAATAAAGTTATTCCTATTGAGTACTTAGTTTGTGCACGAATACAACATACTTAAATTAATATAATTTTAGTAGTTGCATACTTCGTAAAGCCTTGATATTTCACCAGTAGCGCAGCATTATCTTTTTGCTATTTAGTTCAAATTCAGATGTTGAGATAAGTAGTTGCAAATACTCAGGGCAGAATAAGCCCACGTTTTGTTAATGTTAGCCACTTTTCTTCAGAGACCCCTTAGTTTTAACCAAGCAAGGATTGAACAATGTCAATAATATTGAAACATTTCCCACGAAAACAGCCTGTCCTCAATATCGAATTAAATTAATCTTATTTATTGTAATGCCCTTGAAGGCTTGGCACCAGCTGTGGTAATTTTATATTCAGCTTAGTTACACATTATAACAAAATATTCTGGATCTTTCAATTACCACAACAAGGAAATCTTGAACTAATAGCTAATTGTTATAAGAGAACAAAAATATTTTTTGTAGCATTTGACATAATAAGTTAAATATTTTTTCTCTTTTATATTGTTTACGGAAATTAACGAATTGAACACCATACATTTTAAACGAAACGAAATTCATTAGTACAAATGCAATCTTATACAACAAGTAATAGCTTAGGCAATTCGTATCATCTTCGATGTTTGCAAAATGTATATTATTTTATATTTCCAAGTCAATACAATTTAAATTTTCCTAGCTTTAGTTCGATTTGATAGTTTTTTTCAAGTTACCTTTAATCGTAAAAGAAATCGTAAAGAATATGAATAAAAATTTAATGTGCAACCCAAATTAAATCCACTGAATCTAATATAACCAATCATGACCTAGTATAACCTGACCCTGCTTAAACTAGTTTAAGCTTATCTAACCAAACTTATTTCAGTATAACCCAACCTAAACCTCCTCAAACTAATGCAAGCTGATATACCCAAACCAACCTAACTAAACTTAAATTAAACCAAGCCATCTCAGCGTAACCTATTCCAACCTAACTTAACATAACCCTTCCTAATCTAATCTCACCTCATCCAACATAACCCTGCATAACCCAACTTCATTTAACCCAATGTGACCCTTTCTAACCTAATCACAGCTGACTCAAGGTCAACTAAAATGGCCCAACTCAACATAATCCCGGATGGATGCAGCATCTATAACATAAACTAATATAACCCAATATAGCATTACCTTAACGTTTTACGTCATGCTCAAACAACCAAATAAAAATATGAAAAAATAGACAAAGTATGAATTATGAAATATTGGAGAACAAAGAAATTTAGATAAGTTGCAATGAATTATTTCAGTAAAAAATCCATTCAAATCGGTCCAAAATATTTGCGTGGTTCTCAAACAGACACATAGGCCAGTAAACATTCCATAAAAAATAAATTGCAGGCCTATTTCATAAATTCCACTATATCTTACGAAAATATTTTTCCAGTATATTCACGCCTCCATTATACTTTTAAATCAATATATACAACATAAATTGGAATGTAAAATATTGGTAAGCACACGGCACAAAATATTTAAAGCTTTATTTATGTGTAATGGTACCAAATTTCCCAATTTCAATCATTAAGGAAAATAATATATCAATTAACGTTCGATATACAAATAGTGAAGAAACGGAATTACTTAAAGAATCCTTTCGGCGACAAGAATTTTTTGGCAACGAATGAACCTCGGCGGCGCCATTGTCTAGATATGGGCCTTATTTCCGGTGCGTATCATCTTGGCCCACTTTGCGGTTGCTTCTTTAATGTTGACTAGATATACCGAAATCAATTGTCAATATTGGCTTTATTATTTAACGTCATTCTCCTTATGAAAAAAATATTGCAAAGTATAAATTCAAATCGAATAAATGGCAAATTCTGCTGTGTTATAGTAATATAAGCAAGTCATTTATATGTAAAGCAATATCATGAAAAATTATTTTGAATGTTCTCTACTTGGAATGATTAGTTGGAAAATTAATGTCCATTTTTTGACAACAAATGTAATAGACTTGCTGCTAAATATTTTTTTTCACCATACTACCTTAGACGTATTTTCCTTATTAATTTTCCTTGATATAATATATATCTTCATTATATTTAAAATTATCGAGTTATCAATGCTTCAGCGGTCCAAATTAGTTAGGGACGCATTAAGCCTATTACTATTATTATTATTTCGAATACAGTGAGTTGTCCTCACAATAAATCTTAGAAAGCACTACAGATGTATTGACACCTATACTTTAAACGTTTTGAAAGAATAAACCTTATAGCCTCTTATAAGGTAAGGATTATAATGTCGTGGAATTTGAAGGACAATAAAAATATTATAGTATATTTTAGCTTTTCATAATGTTGGCAGGTTACCCTTTGTTACTTTACGGAACTGAAATAAAAGAATAATTCATTTTTAAAGTAAGACCTGAGGAAGAAAATATTTTGAAAGATTGAGAAAATATTTTTGTGGTTGAAGTAATTTTCAACTCAAAAATAAATCTATTAATTCTAAGTTAATACCAAACATTTTAAATCATCTCTGTTATCTCAATGATCTATAGATTTTTACATGAATTTCCTCCCGCCCTCTGCCTCTATTAATAATAAATCTTTAATAATAAATATACATGATTGTAAAGATTTCAAAGTATTTTTTTCTAAACTACATAATTTTCGTAACTCGTATTATCTGTTAGTTATAAAGGGAAGCCGTATTTGCACTTTAAAACTTTATTTTGTTACCTGATAGAAAATGTATCCATTTTGTACCCATTTTTATTCCATCAATCGGACACAATCTCCATATCATTGATATTCAGGTAAATTAAAAGTAAGAAAAGATATCAAATGAATCAGGTATTGCAAACATCTACAGCAACAATTAAATGTAGACATTAATTTCGTTGGAAGGAAATTTGATTTACAAAAAAACGCTTAAATTTTTTAAAGGACAGAAAAATAAATTGAAAAAGTTTGTGTTTTGTTCGCTCAACGAAGGTAATCAACTTTTCATGGATGTAACGATGGGATTCGTTATGTTGTCTTAATCTCTTTGCTGTCTCGTCTGCCGATGTAATGCTAGTGTTATTTTATAATACTTTTATTATTCGTTTTTTTAATTACCAGAATTCAAAGAGTATATTTTTGAAGAAAGCAAGCATTGATAGTTTATATATTTTTTTTTATAAAATCGACTGTAGCGACTGAATCGACTCTAAATTTACTCACGTATTGTGAATTAATTAAGAATGATCGATGAATGAATTAATTTAGAATTAATCTAACAAACCGAGACAGTCACCGGTTTTGTTCCTGTCTATAACTAAGCCTAGGATATTATGGTAATGAATTACACTAAAGTAATTTGCTAATAAAAAACACCATAGACGATTCTTATAAACTACAAAATCCGAACAGTAAAGTATATTTGGACCATTGATTTTTATTCACTGCATTAATATTTCACTTTAATATATCACATGTTTGCTGAAATACGACTTACTGTATGTTTATTATTCAACCAATTCAACTATCAACAACGTCAGCAACCTGCATATTTCCTCGCCATAATTTTATTAATATTTTTCTATGTGAATAGTATATAATTAATAAGCATTACCTTTTTGGTTAAATTAAGTAGCCAATAATTTTCTCTATGAACACAATTATGACTTATATTTAATTTGAGTATCACAGCTAAAGAGTTTACATGGTTAAATTTTATTTCCAAAGGGCCTATACGGCTGTAAGTTCAAAGAATTCGCACATTGACTGAGACTTTAGAAATATTTCCTAGCTCTAACTACAACAAAGATAAATATTAATAAGGTAAAAATAAAAATAAAAATATTTAGCCAAATTCAGAATATAGATATTTAAAGCCAACTTTTTAATTTGTCAATGCCATTTATCTGTAAATAACTAATAAGAGAAACATTTAGAAATATCTTCTGCTTAAAACCAGGAGAAAACATCACGATTCGAGCTTATAATGGTTGACATGAAAGTAATGTACATCTGACCCTTTTCAGCGTAAATATTATTTCAAAAAAGTTATTATAATAGTTAAACATTTTTTTTAAAAGTTACTATAATAGTTTAACATTTCATCTTTACTTGTTCTTGGTAAGAAAAATATCAACAGGGACGAATCCAAGGAAAGTAAAATTCTAATTAAATTGATATTATTATTTCAATTATATATCTACTCTACATTCCGCTTAGAGAAAATTCTCTACATTTTATTAGTGTTGACGGAAATGAGCTAAAAATTCAATATGTGTGAATATTTTACCATTTATTAGATTACTATCCAACGTCAAATTTGTAATTCTGAAAGTGTTACCACGGCATTTTTTATAATGGAAGTTTTAAAATATTCCCGTCTTTTTAAAATAATTATGCAAATTTTCTCAAAGATTCGAAAAGTTTTTCAAACCTTAGAATATTTTATGAGTTATTACAGAGAGATATGAGAGTTTTTTTTAACGTAACAAATTTAAAAATCGTGTACGAATACGCACAATTGTAAATATTTTTCGTTCCTATTTCATTCCACAATAACTTTGAAAACGTTTATGGAGATATTTTTTTGGTTTGTTATTTTGAGTGCAGAAATGATGTATTCACAATAAGATAAGTGCAGAAATTATGTATTCACATTTTCGGCCACCAATAGTTGAATTAAGATTTTGAAAGTATACAATTAAATTAAATTACGTGATGTAGTATTATTTCTACTTTCTTTAAGTTCTTCGCCATGACCCAGGTTTCGTTGTATTACAACATTTTCAGGTGGGCTATTAGCAAAGATTAATCTTTGCTTGATTTGTTAATCTTTGCTAATAGCCCACTTGAAAATTTTGTAATAGAAAAGAAAGTAGAAATATTACGACACTAGGTCATGGTAAAGAACTTAAAGAAAGTAGAAATAATAGTACATTACGTAATTTCTCCAAAATTAACACCAAATGTATTCAATATTTTTAGAATACTTTAAAAATTTTAAACATATCGTTTGGATAGAAAATATCTGGAAAATTATATATCACTAGTGTTTTGCCAGATAACTATAGAAAAAGAGGAAAAAGTAGAAAAGCTTATAGTAAATATACCTTCATTTCTCCCTTTTCAAAGTTAGTAATTAGCACAGCATCTGACTCAATATCAACTTTCAGAAATGAGAAATAATCGTCCAGAGATGAAGTTCCAGTTGAATTAGAATAGGAACGACGGTACCGCTGACAGGGAAAAGATTTCATTTCTTGGCATTACACACCATTACTTTTCTTTCGACAGTTATTTTTTCCAATTTTGTCTAAATATAGTTTGGGGAAAGACAAACCTATTTTTCACCTTTTTGATATTTGTCTTTTACCTAGATAATGAAAAAAGTGAAATTTGTAATTGAATCCATGTCTTTATATCTTTAAATATTTTAGTTCAAATTTTTAAAAAAATAAAAACATTTTTAAGCAATTTAAGACACTATATGAAAGCAGTTTCCTTTGCTAATAATAATTACTCCGAATAGTCAATAATTTCAGTTTATATTATTGTATATTAACTAACAGTATGAATGATATAATACACGACTTTTAAAGACAAATTTGTTCAATATAAATCTATTACAAGGTAATCTAAATCACAACATTAAGTTGAATGACTGAGTTAAGTTGTTAATGTGATAGGTTTATTTCGCTAAATATGAGCTATTTGCATATTTTAAGATTGGCATAATCACTACTTTTTACGAAAGTTGATTCATCTAATTTTAAGTTATATATATATATATATATATATATATATATATATATATATATATATATATATATATATATATATATGTAATTTATGTTTTAACAGGTCTAATTGGTTTGGTTGGTAAATTGAATTTGTAATTGAAATCAGTAATTTAAAAACTATTTCGTTGCAAACATTTCTAAACAACGAGTCATTTTCCTACTAATTTCAATACTACATCATTTTTCCTACTAATACACATATAAATAACATTTTACCACAAATTTTTTATCTCTGAAATGTGATGATTATTCATAAATTAGGCAGTGATTTAAAAAAAAAACTATCACAATTATAAAGATATAAAGGGTATGGTTTTACAGATATTTGCCGAAATGACTGCAGCTATTGGAGACTTGAAATAAAAATATTACTGTATCTATCCAACGAATCTATAAAGCCAGGTTATAATAGTTTATATGAAAATGAAAAGAAAAATTTAAAATATGTGCCATTTTTTATCTCTGAAATGTGATGATTATTTATAAATTAGGCAGTAATTTAAAAAAAAACTATCACAATTATAAAGATATAAATGGTATGGTTTTACAGATATTTGCCGAAATGACTGCAGCTATTGGAGACTTGAAATAAAAATATTACTGTATCTATCCAACGAATCTATAAAGCCAGGTTATAATAGTTTATATGAAAATGAAAAGAAAAATTTAAAATATGTGCCATTTTTTATCTCTGAAATATGATGATTATTCATAAATTAATCAGTAATTTAAAAAAAAACTATCACAATTATAAAGATATAAAGGGTATGGACACAAGAGCGTGTGTAGCTCTTGGAGAATGTACTAGTACAACACTTAAAAAAATCTCCGCATGGATTTTAATCGCGTATATGATGTAATATAATGACGCTTTAGTAAATAAAAATAATTAGATTTGAAAAGTCTTTGCTTGCTCTCTTTTATTCGTTTACAAGCATTGTATGTATTGCTACGTATATAATAGAACTAAGGATTTTAGGGGGGTTTGAAAACTTTGTGAAGGTCTGCCTATGTATATTCTTACTTATCAGTGAGAAAATAAATTAAGACTTGTTCGTATAATTTAGCGCATAAGTAACTACTGAAACTTGTATTAAAATACAAAAAGAATATTTTTCACGGACGTATGGGCGCAAACTTTATATGGAAATTATTAAATTCATTAAAATAATTTTTTTTATTTTTAAACCTAGGGAAATCATAATTTGACGATATAAACATGTTCTATGCGCTATTTTTTCCTCCGTCGTCTGATAAATTGGGATTATATGCAAAATAATATTTATAAATACAAAATTCGTAGTCGAAAATGATATTTTTAAATAAAAAATTTACAAAAAAATTAATAAAGGAAATAGTAATTTCCTTAAAGTATTTCAATATTGAATGTAAACAGAAAACACAAGCGCAGAACTAAATTAAAATGGTTATTAAAAATTATTATAACATGAAAAGCGATTATATAAGATTCTAGACTTAATCCTAATCAACTCGTTTTTAATACTTGCGAAAAATTTGGGTTAAAAGTTGTTTATACTATCAGTACTAATTACTTAAAATGAACCAAAACATAATACAAAAAATATAGTGAAAACACGGAATTTATTTTTATTTCTGTTTAAGAAAATACTATTATATTTAATAATACTTGCATAGCTCAATATTTAAATATCAACAAGGGGTTCGCCGCATTGTATAACTGTAATGGTGCATTCGTCAATGTTGAAATAGTGTAATTCAAGGAAACGTAATTCAAGGTAACGGGATGTTGAAATAGTGTAATTCAAGGAAACGTAATTCAAGGTAACGGGATGTAATACAAGGTTTGATATTAGAAAATATTTAATGTAATTACGCCGATTTGGTGGAGAACCCGATTTAGTACATCAATTTGACAACACCTCCATAATTTGGAAACTAAATATACTAATTAATTTTGAAATTAATTGATATATTTGGTTTCCAAATTACATAGAATCGTTTACTTTTTCGAAAAATTCAACAATTACTAAGACTATCGGGGTCATTTTTAAACCGCATGAATGTTTGATGTATTATCTAACAGAGTATGCTTCAATTTTAAAACATTCTCTAATAATTTTGTAGAAGTGTAAGACAGACATACAAGAAAATTTATTTGTGTACGGGAGGCATGAATATGAAATAATTAAGATCCTTTAGAATCGCCAGTTTTTATCTACATTTCGAACTTCCTTGTTCATCGTAAATTATGACTATTTCTTCTAGGTTTACATCAGATAAAATATTGCACTCATCCAATTTAGGAAATTAGATCTGTAGTAAGCAAATTAATGCAAAAATTAGCTGTTTTCCTTTTCGATTTCCTATATTTAAAATAAAAGAAGGAAGTCTGATATTTATATCTTGGGTTTTATTATAATAATAATTGCGCTTTTGTTATTTGGTAGGCTTAAATCTCAGGAAAATATAGTTAAATAATGATTATAATCAAGATATTCTGCCAATTTTTAATTTTCACAAAACCACTTTGGTTTTATTTGTTCTTTGCTACTTTATCTTAGCTTAACCTAGATTTATCATCAATAGTTTAATTCGATGTTTTTCTGATATAAGAAAGGAATCTTTGATTACATTCTGCAGTTAAAGCGATATTTGTAATTGATAAGAATAATTATGTAACCCGATTACAATTCATATTGTTCTCCATTTAAAAAATTAAAATTAGCTGGTGTTAAATAATGTATTTCAGAAGTAACCATTGAAATATGGTAGAATAAAAATTGTTTTATAACGTAAGATGAAAAGGATTTAGGGGGGCAATATGAAATCATTTTAATCAAATAATACTTCATTTTACCTTTATTTTATACAAAAAGTCAATTCACTTATTTTTGTTTCGATAACAGAGAACGTGTGCCTTAAATTATAATTCTCATAAAATAATTTCACTCAAAATGCATGTCAAACCTAATAATTCAGACTCCAAAAATTAGTAACGTACTAGTAGGAATTTGTTTCTACAAAAAGTTTACTAGTGTATAAAAGTTTGCTATGTATATATATATATATATATATATATATATGGCAGTTAACGCGCAAAACCATTTATATAGGAATTTGAAGAGGCAAACGAAATAATTGAGATCTATTTTTTGACTTTAAATATTGTATGGGTATCATTGAAAAAAGCATGTCGCAGAAACTCCAAAACTATTTTTTTACAAATTAGTATGAGACAGTTCTTAAAGTATTGAAAAAATACCTTGAAAAAATATGACATAACCTTCCCGTCTCAAAATTGCCAAAGGAGAAATTACAAAAACAACGATTTTACTAGAGCAATTATTCTAAATCTCATTAAGTAATTAAGCACGTTTTTATGCCTGTCAGAGACGTACTAGGCAGTACCTCAGAAAATATTTTTAAATTGATTTTACTGATGGAAAATATTGTTTGATATATCACTTTAAAAGTTTATTTAGTAATTCAGATACAATATTTACATATATTTTTATAACTTAATTATATAAAGAACTACAATAAATTTTGAAACATTAGTCTCTCATCTTTGACCGGTTTTTTATTCGCCTTTTCGTTGGGAATTGTAACTTATTGAAATATTCATTAAATTAGCATTGAAAATAACTGGAAGAAATTTAACCATGGCTATTAATCAGAAGATTATTTAATAAACTAAACGAAAATGTTAAAATTTTCATTCACATTCTCTGCAAAATAATAGCGTAAGAGGTGGACAAAATGTATTCATTACGAATTTCGATATCCAATAAATGAAGCAATTTTGAATGCATTTCTGTGACTAATTTAGCCCTACAAGTACCCCAACGAAAATAACGATTTTTTTATTTAATTACACCTGAATATGTATAACACGCAGTTATAGTTTTTGATAGATTACATTATTGTTACATATACGTACAAGGTAAATATATACGTAACAAGGTAAATACGTACTGAACATTCGGATATATAATCTAAGATATGTAGTTAAGGAAAATACCAAAATTAAAAGGTTCGAATAACATTTTTTTAGAGTCGAGCCCTTGCTGAAAAAAATGATGTACCACTTTCTAACTTAACTAAAATTAGTAAAGAATGCAAATACAACATCTTGTTTTTGATAGGGTTAAGCTTAGCTTCCTAATCTTTCTTAATAAACAATTATATACACCAAGAACGTTTTAACTAAAGTATTATAATACTTAATTTTCTTGAAATTTTATCGCACAAACGTTAGAAGTAAAATAATATGTCAATCTTTACATCAGTTTTTAGAGTAAAAGTAAGTTAGCTACGAAATAAGTTAAACACCTGTAGATAATTATACGGTACAATTAAAACGATAACATTTGTTGCCGGTAAACTTTCCAAACGTCGAAAAAACATTCAACCATAATGAGAGGCGCTAATTTGTTTTTTTAAATAGTAAAATTAATAGCCATTGTCTTCAAAATTCGAGGGGAAATAATTCTAGTAATAGCATCATATAATCACCTTCCTTCCTAAGAATATTTGATTCTCCTAAAGGTAAAATTGGTCCATCATATCTAGATGATCATTTTGTACTTCTTAAAAATATTTTGATGATAAAGAGTATGCAAAACCTGAGTTAAGAAATATGTAAACACTTTCAAAAATCACCGTCAAATTAAAAACTTTTTCATTCTTAAAAACAAGTTTCTAGGCATTAGGAGGAGCAATAAGGCATAATAAGGCAAATAAGGCATCCGTTATTATTCCTGGCCTCACTATGGTGAGGTATACTTAAGGATAGATAAATGTGCATGTCAGTACATACATGCAAATTGATATTTCTAAAACATTTTAAGTAATTTACATCACATTTTAAGTTATAGTACAAACAAATGTTGAAAGCTCTTTGTAAAGATCTCAGATGTAAAGAACAGGTTCCGTGAAATGTATGAATGATGGATCAGTAACGTTATTAGAATTTTGCTTTATTCATTGTTTGTCCAACTTAGTTGAATAGAGCGCCTTACATAGGTAACGTGTAGTCCATAACTGCAGCTTTATTTAACTGATAGTTAATAACAAGTGTTTTCCGTATTAATTGTTTGTCTTATTCTAAAATAAAATATTGTTTCACTTACTTCAATCAACATTGTCACTAATATGTGTTGTTGTATTTAATTGGTTATGTTATAAATATATTTATTTTTCTCTGTTCTTTGTGGAAATGTTAAAACAGGAATTTATTTCGTAATAAGTGTTAATAGAATATTTCAAATAGTTTGTGTTGTTTCCCTTTACATAAAATAAAAATAAAATAAAAATAAAAAATATCATATAAAAGTATAGAGAAGATTCATATAAAAGTAAATAAAAGTATATAACAGTATAAAGTAAACATAGAAAAGTATATTTCCCATATCTCCTTTATGTACTTAAGTAGGTATAACCTACTTATACTTAACTTAACTTATTTAAATACATTTTAACAGTTTACATTTTGTTCTTTTGATATTCTATTTACGTTTTAGGTGACAATAGAAATTACTTGTCGGTTACGTTGATGGCAGAGGGAAATTTATCGTTGTAACATCGGGAAGCATTATTGTGGGGCGGAAAGCAATAATTTAGAGAGAAACAAGGGGGCGTACAGCAATTATGTACGAACCAACTGAGAGTTTAATGCACTGAGTGGTGCGCTATTTTATTTATGTAACAGCTGAAGATTTCAGGTGATTGCTAGATGAGTTTATCGTTATTTTACCTTTTTTAGTAAGCGTACCCTTTTCTATACGAGAGCTTGTGCATATGTCTACTTGTAGTTCCTCATTTAAGTACAACAATTATGCCCTCTTTACATTTTATTACGTAACATTTTCAAAAGGACATTTACAATATAATGTGATAACAAAAACATAAATCAAAAATGGTTCAGATACAATCTAAGACACTTAATACATGGATACTAACGTACAGATCATTGGGTAACATGTAATGCAACGCGGTTACAGTAAAAAAATATGTGAAACTGTTTTGCGAAATGGTTAATAAACAATCACTGTGCTTTATAATTTAACGAACACAT
This sequence comes from Druceiella hillmani, assembly GCA_039881145.1. Classification (NCBI taxonomy): domain Eukaryota; kingdom Metazoa; phylum Arthropoda; class Insecta; order Lepidoptera; family Hepialidae; genus Druceiella; species Druceiella hillmani. The sequence continues at coordinate 21,315,971 of JAYKKI010000012.1, forward strand.
AATTTTGGCACACAACAAAAGAAAATATATACTTATTTAATATATACTCATGATCATGAAAAGAAAGGAAAAAATGGAATAGCAAATGCAACAAAATAAAAATACCAAAGTGAAGTTGAGATATTATGAGTGGTAAAAGTTATTCTTGGGTCATGACTGATTTAATTTTAAAATATTTAAAGTTTACTTCTGAACGAACTGACCTAAACTCCAACTTAATACTAATGATAGAGTAGCATGTCGCAAGCAAAAATTTATTTTCATGAAATTTGCTATTACGGTTGGAAATAAAAAGAGGCAGTATATGCAGTCGATATTCAATTTGTTGCTCCCTTTTTATTAAAACAAATTAAAAACGCCGCAAAAAAGTATTAATTCGCTTTTTGTGTTTGCCCAATCTTACTCGAACTAATATTCAAACATTACAATTGCGCATTTGTGCGTGCATGTTTCTGTTTCCGTGTCAGCGCACGCGCATGAAACACCTTTAATGTACTTTAAATAGAACTTCGAGACACAGTTAAAGGAATGAATTTATTGTATCTGTATATATAAATGGCATAATAAATAAAATAATTTAAATTGGCAATTCATTTCTAGTATCTACATCGGCTCAAGCAGCTTCTTGAATAAATATAATAAAAGACGCAATATATGTATAAGAATACTTTTTATTACCAGTTACTTTGGTAGATGCGGTAACTCATAACCTGAAAATAACAGTATTTTCCTTTAGTGTGATTTTTTACTAAAAATACATAACAAAAAGGGGCAAAATTTTTTTGTAAAGCTTTAATTCTAAACAAAAAAAATGTAGTCATCTTAAGTTTATAAAGATTCCATTTAGCTACTTAATAAAAAGTTGGAAATTCATTTTACGTTTATTCGAAAATGGAAATACGATATTATTAACCTTGGGCCTTTTAGGAGTAATCAGCGCATCGGTAATTGCTCCAAAATTATTTACGAAAGTCAAAAAACTAATTACGCAGCATTATGAAATATATATAAGCCCGAATTTATTTTTTGTTAATGACGGACCGTAATTCATATTTGCTTGAATTGACTGAATATTTAATAATATACTATTACAATTATTAACAACATATCGTTAGTCACCATCCTAAAACACCGTTATTCAAATCGTCATCCTATCAACCATATATTCCATTTATCAAATTTTATCAATTTTATTTTATGATAGTAGACTGATTTTAAATCTGCTGTCTGTAAATCAGTTCACTCGAATTGAACGAATTTGCGAATTGTGATTGTCCCAATTTATTTATAAGACGTCTCTATTTAGTTTTATTTCGGTAAATATTACTTTGGAAAATGAGGTATTTAATTCCAAATTTTTCTGCATTCATCATTGCTAGTCATTCAAGTAGTCTTTCATCTTTTTGTACAGCGTAGGTAGCAAATTGAATATGGAGATAAAGTCGTAAAACAAAATGAAAGCTAATAAATTTTCTAGTGAAAATTTATTCTTTTTCTTATTGTTTATTAATTCCCATCCCATTATATTTACTTCTATATATATAAGGAGTTATGTTAACTTTCTCTTCTCATATTTTCAGGTCAGAAAAGGATTACGTGTATTGATACAAATTTTCCTTGCTATTCACATGAGTTCTTTTGAGCGAAAAAAATCAAATAACTTTCTAAATAGCAAGTTCATAAAGAGTATATATAATATTTTAGTCATCGTTCTAAACTTTTATATGCCTAATAAAATGTAACTGAAATATTCTCTGAAAGAATAAGGCTCCTTGTTATTTATCACCTGAAAGTAACCCGAGTGAAATTTAAAAAAAAAATTGCAAACAAAATAAACTTACAATATAACATCAAATTCTTTCTTTCTCATGAAGAGAATCGTACTCAATGTTCGAACATATATAATGAATGAATTTTATGCAAATTAAATTTTTGCATATTTCTGGATCACAATGTCTTTCTCTTAAAATTTTTTAGTTATATAATCAATTATTTGGAATTTTGATATTATACAAAAAAATTATTAAAAGAATTCGACAGATCAATGAAACTTTCTCACAACGATTCGCTGTATTGGAACTGTAGTGCTAGTGTGTTAACTTCCTATTAAAAAGTATACATAAATCTTCTATGTAATGTTCCTAGTAATAATCTCAATTTAATTACCTTTTATACTAGCTAATTTATGATATGCGTATTTCTACAGTGTGATCAATTTATCCGTTGCATATAGAATTCTGATTCACACATCGTGCCAGTTTTCATTCATCAAAACAATTTTTTTTATTGAGACAATTAATTGAATTTCCATTATTATTTCTCCGTAAACACAACTCGGTAAAAAAGTACTCAAACACTTTATCCAAGCTAAATTCATATATGAAAATTCCATAAATGGTTGTCAGTTTTTTATCGATGTTTTCTTATTTCCAGTTGTACGAATAAATCAACGAAGACAAAGAAAAATTCCGTAAATGCCTTTGCAAAATAATGGACTTTTTGCGAACGTAAAGAACTTCGCTGTTGTTTATCGCCATATTTGTATTTCATTAGTACTCAGTGTTTTTGTATTCATTTGTTTCTTTTATCATGGCTATGTGTAATTTCTAATGGAAGTAGATTTATCGTAAAACGCATTAAATTTCTGAAGATTTCAAAACAATATGCTAGTGTCACATAACACAAAAAATTAACGAGATTGAAGTCAAAAAGTGATGAATAGAATAGGTAAAATTTATTTCAATTGATTTAATATAATATTTATAAACAAGTTACATTTATTTATTATTGTAATAATCACCGGTATAACTATGTCTAGAATTCAACAATTTTTTTTTCTTATTTTTATTAGATTTCATCACGTTTATTTTTAAATAACAGTAAAATAAATTTTTATAATTTTTATTTATTACTTGTAACTTTGTTGAAAAGTCATCTGGTGAACTTATTTTTATAGAAGCAATTTCTCACAGTTAACAATGTTACAGTATGTTAAAAACAATGGATAATGGGAGAGGCATAAAGCCACACATTATAAAATGTTTGGAAACAAAAAAAGAGACCAAAGAAATTTAAAACACAAAAGTAATCAAATGTTATGTCAGGTAGAATTTTAGATCTGCATTGAAAACATTTTTTAGACGATTTTTGGTTGCAAGATGGTTCGGTGGATATCAGAATAGATTTATTAAAATATAGACATAGGCATTAGCTATCAAGAGCTGTAAATTTTAGTAAAAGATAAGAGGGACTCTGAGGGTTATTTAAAATATTGTACAACCGTGAACGAAACAAAAAATTGCGTCAGTCACAATTCTTAATCTGAGCCACATTCTGAGACCAGAAACATGATAACATTTTCTATGTTTGAAAATATAGCCAATACATAAATGTTGAAGGAGTTGAAGTTTACTAAGCAATTGTTCTGAAAGAGCTGGATAGTAAACATCTCCATATTCTATTGGCGGTAATAATAGTGTTAGATACAGTGAATTTTAGTATCATGGGGTATGAAATATTGAAGACGTGTAATGTACTGAAAACATGACGACTGACTTTATCAACATGAGGCTGTCAATTAAGAAATTTATCTATTACTAGGCCCAAATCTTTTACCGTTGAAGATAACAGAATAATTTCATTATTAAGTAACAGTCTGGAATGAAGTTTCCTACTGCAAATAACAATAATCTGAAACTTAGTCGATTTAACAAAGAGATATTACTAACCTATTGGCAGATTAAACTTATATCCGCGTTCAAGTGAATAATATCGTTAGAAAAACACAAGTTTTGGAATGGAAAACGTAAAGAAAAATATGACGTTTTCTATAAGTTAATTTTTTAGATGAGTCTTTCCAGTAATCTTAGCAAAATTAAACAACAAACATCAGAACACACTCCTCTTAATATCGTCTTTTTTTTAAATGTGCTAGCTATGCTGTCGTAATTAGTGTTTCATGTCAGCAACGACTAAATGCTTAGCTATTTCTTTCCAGCAATTTTAGCAAAACTAAAAAAAACACCAGAACACACTCCTCTTAATATCGTCTTTTTTTTAAATGTGCTAGCTATGCTTCCGTAATTAGTGTTCCATGTCAGCAACGACTAAATGCTTAGCTATTTCTTTCCAGCAATTTTAGAAAAACTAAAAAAAACACCAGAACACACTCCTCTTAATATCGTCTTCTTTTTGAAATGTACTAGCTATGCTTCCGTAATTAATGTTCCATGTCAGCAACCTGAATATTAATATAAACCACTCCGACTATATGCTTAAAAGGCGCCCATCTGCCCTACCCACCATCGCATCGAATCACATATCGCGTATGCGCATAGCTGAGTGGGGAGGGATTAGACTGAGCAAAATAATTTTTTTTTTAAATATGTGAGGACTAATTTGTTCCTTACATCGCGAGGAATATCTCCTCTCGAAACATTTTTCTTGCGGTTATTTTCTCTAAAGCCAATGATTCAGATGTTAAAAGGAAATAAGTCATTATATTGATCACATAAATTAATCCCACAAATAATTATTCGTAACAGATTATTTTGGTTCCATCTGTACTTAATTTTCAATGTGAATGATTTTTTTAGATTTCTCTAAACAATCCTTTTGACGATACTACTTTTATCGTATCGGCACGGCACATTTTAAACTTTTTCTTAAAAATATTCAAAGAAGTTTATGAAAAAATATATCACACGTATTCTTCTATTCACGAATAAGTTTTTATTTCACATTATATGCGACAACCTTGAAAGATGTGGTTTTTTCCCAACTTACCCCCAAAAATTAACCCTCAATATCAAAATTTAATTGTTTATATTTAACGCCTGTTTTTGGGCAACCATACTCTATCTTTTTGATAAATATCAACTTTTTAAATAAAATCATTTCGAAGAAAAACACCTATGACCGACGAGTAGAAGAATTGACGACCGCCGAAGTGATTCCATTAGTGTTCCGTTTTGGCAATCTTTGCCATGAAACTCTAAAAAGCATATTGCATTTGGAGCTAAATATCAAAAACTTTGTTCTGAATGCTTTCTGTTAGTTTTTTTTTAGTTTTTATCGAGTTTCTATGTTCGAATGGTTTGTTTTCTTGTTACTTTACAGTCTCATGACTGATACAGACTTGATAATTCTCGTAGTTAGATTACTACTTTTCTTTGTTGATGCTTTCCAAATTTTATAGCAGATTCTTCTCGTCCTTTATATTTAACTATAGTCGATTTATGAACACTTTTCTCATTGGCATCGAAATAAATTAAATAAACAACAGCAATAGGTTTTATTTTAGATAATTACATATAAACGTGTCTACCCAGAAAAACAGCGAACCCGACAGCTAGTAGAGTTTTGTTGAGAATAAGTTTATGATTAGAGTATATGCTTATAGATGTCGGGAAATTTTGTTTGATGAATGTCAAATATATCGGTTATCTTGAACTTAATTTTAATTGTTTTTTACACTAGTTTATTTATGAACCGAAATTTTATTGAATTTAATGATAACTTCCAATAAGGATAAAAATGTGAATAACTTTTCTTAAAGACAAAATTCAGTTCAGCGGAATAAAATTCGTTTTTAAGTACTTCAAACCGGACCAAATAATTTCATAAGTTTCCGAATTACTCCCACATCCATTGTGCACTTATTATATTCTGTTGTGTTAGGACAATCTGCTAGAATAATTCATCATCAAAGTTTAAAAACTCGATATTTACCCCAGATAACATTCTCATCAAGAAGTTTTATCATCATACAAATCTACTAGAATAGAATTCAAATGTGAATATCTTTTCTTAAGACAAAATTCCGTGTAGCGGAATAAAATTCGTTTTTAAGTACTCCAAACCAGACTAAATAATTTCATAAGTTTTCGAATTACTTCTACATACATTGTGCACTTATTATATTCTGTTGTGTTACATGCTCATTGCTTCTTCACAATACGAACAAATTTTATATCAACATTAACGAGCTCGTTAGGCATTATATAACGATTATTTGAAATGAGATTTTTTTGCTTTAAAACTGGAATAGCTTTAATTAGGACAAAAATAACTTAATGTCTTGGAATGATCGACCGAAAAAAAAATGTAGTCCCAAAATGGATATATAATAGCCTTATCGCATTCAAGAGATGGAAATGAAATTAATATTGACTACATATCCGTTCATATATATATATATATATATATATATATATATATATATATATATACATACATATATATATATATATATATATATATATATATACATACATATATATATATATATATATATATATATATTGAAAAATTCAATATTTGATATTTTAAAACAGATTATGCCCTGCAATTTCTTAAAATAATTGAAACTTAAATAAAATTTATCCTTCTTTGACTAAAAAACATTCTTCTCATCATATTTACAAATTTATAAATAAAAAGTAATACTCCTGTATTGAAAAATTTGAGAAATAGTATAAAATTAAATTTCCCAAAAAGGGTAAAAGTTTAAATTTGAAAAAAACAACTGAACATTAAGTAATTTTTAGAACTCATTAATATTCCGTAGTAAAAGTATAGTTTAAAAAAAACTAAAATAATACACTTTTGAAGCATTACGGAATGAAAAATAAGAAAAATCTGTAAATATAAAAATTCTGATATTGAATATATTTGGCGTTAATTTTGTAGAAATTCATTATTCGCAATTAAATGAAACTACGTGATGTAGTATTATTTCTACTATCTTTAATTTCTTTACCACGACCTAGGTTTCGTTGTATTACAACATCTTCAGGTGGGATATTAGCAAAGATCTTTGCTAATCTCTCAAGAATCTTTGCTAATATCCCACCTGAAGATGTTGTAATACAACGAAACCTAGGTCGTGGTAAAGAAATTAAAGATAGTAGAAATAATACTACATCACGTAGTTTCATTTAATTGCGGATAAAAATTCTGGTCAAGAGGAAAAAGATGTCTTACAACTCAGTATAAATTAATTTTGTTCTTGATAAGCAAGAATATAGTGCGTGGTGCTTGTTATGAAAATGTGAGTAGGGCACACCCCACGTTTTTAGACATTAAAGTTTTTTTTTTAATCACTTTATTTTAATGTAAATTTATTAAAACAAAATAGGTTTTACCGAGTTTTGAGATATTCTTTCCTCTGCCAAAATCTATAGTAACAAATAATATTTTATATTTTTATTACACATGGCTATCAAGCGTGTCCTTTTACATTTTTTGCAATGATTTTATTTTATACATTCCTAATTACGAAATTATTATATTGTCGTTGGTCCTTTATACGCATACAAAAGTTCAAAAAATTTGGACATCACGAAGTGAAGAACTTCATCTTCATGCTTATAAATTATATTATAATCTAAAGTATGCTAAGTATATCGCAGCATTTCTTTAAATGCAGTTGACAACACCTCATTATCATATTTGTAAAACTTACTTAAAATTGATAAAATAAAATATAAATACAGCATACATGAGACAACCTGTAATTAGTCTAAAAAATGTTTCAATAACTTTACCCGTAGTATTATAATTTTGATTTGAGTAATTAATTTTTAATTATTTCCTAATATTAAAAGATGAACGTGTCCTTTACCTTTTTATTAATTCTAACCTATTCCTACTTAGAAAAATCCTCACTTTTTTCCTGTTATATTTTAATCGTTCTGTATCTTCTATTCAGCCTTAAATGCATGTTTATTTTGAAGAAAGTAAACATATCTATAGTTGGAGAAGTCACACTTTAATAATATGAAATATCTAGACCTACATTTCCCTTTCATTGGACCACAAGTCATCCGTAAGGAACACTTCAGTGGTTTTGGTATTTCTATTTTCATTTGTGTCGAATGACAAACCTTGCCTATTTCTTTTATAAACAACTTTCCATTTTAGGAAAAGAGGGTTGTTTCACATCAATGTTTTTTTTTCGTAAGTTTATTTTACATGTAATCAAAATTTTGATGACCCAATTTTTCACGCCACTCGTTTACCACATTTTCCATTGGTTTTGCAACAACGACCGTCTCATATTTGATCAAATATCTATGTAATAATACAAGCTTCTATTTCGTTTTACCACCACACAAAAATGTTTATTTTTATGGATTTGGCACGAACTGTCATCTGCCACCACAAAATAATCTTTGTCCGAAGCGTGATTAACGAGAAAAGGTTGGTTTTTAATTCTACAATGAATAAAACATTGTCCAATATAGTATCAGTCCATTTTGTTCGTTATGTATTTGCACCACCAATTGTCCATAACCTCACATACTAATCGCTGCACCATTACCAACAATCAAAAAATTTTACTTGACTCTAATAGACGTATATCACAACACATGCCTTCACTAGCTCTAAGTCCTCTAGCCAATTTGATTGTTTATGTTCTGATAAATTTAACATTACATAGGCATTATTTTTGTTTTCGCTGAACTTACACTGCGCTTTATAATGTCATTAATATTTCCTCTACTTTTGCTATTCTTACTCCTACACTCGCTTTAAAAATATCCAATCTTATTACACTTAAAGCGCTTGACAACCTTCTTATTTTTTCTCCATAAAAGCAGGTGAGGAATACGTCTTTTGGAATGCTTCACCATAGTACTTTACCTATTCTTTAAATATTAGCAATTTAGCAACTAATTTATCAACGCTCTGGCGTGGATTATAAAGCAGATTCAAAGTATTCATTTACATCTGGCAACAACATTAAAAGGTTTATTGTGGTGAACTAATCTTATATTTCTGCACCAATTTATTTCAATTGATTTTGCATATCCTCTATCTTGGGATTAATTCATTTCTTTTACCCATATACGGATATGTCATTATTCTTTCATATGTGTACTAAAATAATCCCTCCTATACAATACGAACAATAGTATCCGCTTCTGCTCATATACACTATGCAGATTTCTTCATATCTCTACAGTAGGCGTACTATTATACTATATGCTTCCAATAAATTTGTTAACCGATTTAAATAACTCGTATTTCATAATAAATAAGTGAAATTCTTCGATCATTTTGTATTGTCTTTTATATTGCAAAAACTTTGTTTTCTAAATCAGATCTTTTATCATAATTTAAAAAAGGCTTACAAAAAATTTGTATCACAATTTTTTTTATAAAACGTTCACAAAAAATGAAATAATTTAAATATGCAAGTTAATTGACAGTGAAAGGTTTCAAATTCATGGTCCAGAGATTTATTATCAGACTTGCCGTTGCGTAGGGAACATTAGGGGCTATATGCTTGAAAATAGTATGACAAAAAGGTGAAGCCAAGAGAGGAGACTTAAATAAAATGTAGGCAGTTACAAGGAAAAGAGAGATTTTTCGTTTTTTTTCTAGTGGATATTAGATTTTAAAAATACTTGAAATTTATTGTTATTTCTTGAATATTAAATCATGACATCTTGAAAAATTTCAGATTTCACTAAAGAAATTATTGTATTTTATTTAAACTAGTCGTTACTTTAAATAAGATAACAAGAAGAGGTTACTTTTATTTATAATATATGTGTATATATGAATATATGTATATATATATATATATATAATTATATATATATGTATATATATATATATATATATATTTATGTGTGGGTGTGTGTGTGTGTACTATACAACCGTATTAAATTTGCATTTACTCCGATGTTTACAAGGCCATCAAAATGACGTCGTTAAATAAAATGTTCACAAAAGCGAGTGACAATAGCCTTGAACTCACTTGGGAAACATCTTTAACGACGCTCCGTAACGCTGTCTTTAACACAAATCTCCGTTCGTGTACTTTATTTAACACAGAAACTTGACCTACATGCACGTTGCCGGATTAGATCTGTGACCCAATTTTGATTTATATCAATTGTCAGACTCAATATGTAAAGCTATAAACATAATAAATATCCATTGCTTAGGTTTATTTACAAAAAAAATGCTAAACTTTTATCAATATTGAAGTTATATAGAATTTCTATATATATATATATATATATATATATATATATATATATATATATATATATATATAGAGCTTCTATCAAAATTGATATTATAAAAATATTACGCTCACGTCTCTAGTGAAAAACTCCTATATTGCATTTATAAGTATTTCTGGTTCAAAATATCAATTTGTTCTTAGATTCAAATAAATTTTCAATTTTTAAAATGTTACTTTACTCCCAGTAAACCTATATATGAAAACGCTTTCTGTTGAAGCTTTTGACGGAGCCACCTCATTATTCTGTTTTTTTTTCTCTTTTAATTATATATTAAATTTATTATTAAATTTATTACGGCTAATTATTATAATCGCATATTAATTTCTTTAAAAGTATTCCGTATTTATTTCTAAACACATTGTTCATTTGACATTGTCTGAAGTAAAAACATTGATGGACGAAATTAACGAAAGGTGTCAAAATCATACTATAGCGTATCACCTCACTGTTACTAGCTACTCTAGTACAGTGGTGTTGTCCGTATCTCCACATGTAATAAAACGGAAGAATTGGTGCGTCTTTACATTGAATTTATTTATGAGAAAATGACAAATGGTTACATAATACGAGTAATATGGCACATTTTTTTAATTAACGTAAATTCATTCATCGTCATTGCAGTTAGTTCAATACATCAGACAACACGGAAATTTAACATTTAAAAAGACCATTTAAAATGCGTTATTACAACAAAAAAACAAGGTAATGCCTAGCTACATCAATTAGAAGAGGTAAGCCTAAATGAAATCGTGCAATCAAATTTTTAATTAGGATATACATTGCTGAAATAAACGTAGTCAGAAGTAAAGTGTGAAGTGATACGGGGGGTATTAGCATGAGTAACTAAAAGGAAAGCGAGTGGACGCTTTTCCTATATTGAGAGTATTCGTTTTAAAGTTACTATATTGCCTTCATTTCCTTAACATTTTTATTCATTGTTAATATTTACAATTTAGTTATTTTGGTAAAGTTAGTATTCGACTATATTAATTTCATTATAACGTACTGTTTTATCTAATAAAACTGTAAATTAGGTGTTGTACATGGAAAGTATTTACAAAAAAAATAATTTATTTTATTTTTGTTTATATACCTTTAATATATACAGTTGGTACACATAGCAGACTTAATGCTACAAGAGGAATCTCTTATAGCCAATCAGAAAACCAGTCCAGCCCCGCTCGACCGATCACAACCACGACGAGCGACCAGGAATCAAACCTGAATCCTCGCGGTGGCCGCATCGTCAAAAACGAATGCCTTTTCATCAATTCAAAACACTGCAATGACAAATAATGATTTAGGAAAACATAGTAAATGTGACAGAACATGAAACTATTATTCTTAAACGTCTGTGAACCTGTTTAATTGTTTGCATATTACTAAGATTTTACAAATAGTTTATTTAATTTTATATGTCATTGAAGATATTACCATCATGCACAAATGAGGTGGAGTTTTATATGGAATCAAAGTGCAAAGTGTGTGTCAAAATGTTGAAATAAAATACAATACATGAGTGTGGTCATGGAATAGTATCTCTCCTTTTCCTTTGTCGCTTCTGTCACACATTTTTGTGATAGCATACCAAAAACGTAGTTTCATTATATTTGAACTTTACAATATATGCCAAATTATTTTTAAATGCTTTTTCGTATCAAATGAAAATATTTTGTTAAATTTCACATTTCTCGCATATTGCAAAACACTCCAAGAGAAAAGCATCATCATAGGACGCTATAAAATTTTATACCGATTATCTCAGGCCGCTTGCATATCTATATTGTCATTTTTTTAACAATATGACAATAATACATGAATACCAAAAGAACTGACCTTTTGAGGAAAATCAATTTTAGTATAAAAAGATTGACAATATTGAAAATTACAAATCTGTTATACATACAGACATTGATAGAAGAAAAGACAAAACAATTATACATTAGATATAACGGTTTCCTGAAATAAAATTTAGAAATAATTATCTTAATGGTATTATTAAGCATAATTAATTTATGAGTATTAATAATTTATCAAATTTTAAATAATTATACTGAATTTGTATAAATATAAGGCTTAACATTTTTAAATACCTGTTGACTTGTTTTTTGTATATAATTTTTCCCATTGAAATATTGTATACGACGACTAATATTATAATAAATAGAATTTATATTTTCTATTGTTCTCTAATGGGAGCTTGGTTTCTTAAAACAAAATACGTTTAAAATTATATAACAATATAACAAAATTTTGCAGTAATTAAAATCCCAAAATTTTCCATTGATATCCCATCGTATATATTTTACCAGCCTTTGAAATATATTTTCAAAGGCTGGTGAAAAATTAGTTACTTTTTATTAAAATTGCATCCTAAATTATTTCAAAATTAGTCCCTAGGGTACACGAACGGAAGTTTGTAAATAAAAATTAATATTTATTACATTGCAAAATATATGACTACGGCGTAGAGCTTGTCAACCAAAACCGCGAAACGAGGATCTTATTTTATTTACTCATAGCACATTCTTTAAAGTTTAAAATGATGTGGAACACGTTTTGTACAATTATGAAATTATTATCGTGAGTTTACGCATAGGGTTCACGCAGCCGTCTGAATTATCATAGTTGGACAGACAGTCAAAAGACTGCTAAATTTAAGACTTGGTCAACAATAAAAACCTAATTTTGACGTATACTTTTATAAATTTACTTGCTTCTCTTTTAGAAGCTTTTTTTAACAAATAATATTATTGGATATTACAAAGGAATATGTATTGAATAACTTTCCATGGTTATTTTCTACTTTTTATCAGTAATCTTGCATTTCTTAGTGAAACAGTCCAGAAAGGCAAACCTTCCTAGTTTTTAGAATTCTGTGAATCAAAAGAAAAAAGTATAACACTTATAAAATCCCTCAAGTTTCCTTGAAATTGTTATAACGGACATCGCAACTCAAAATGTTTTTAAGGAAATGTTTAACAGGGAAATGTTTTGTTTTGTGACATTGTGTTCTTACATTTCTTACATTTCTAGACAGGCTGTTTAAAATTACATTTCTAGACACGCTGTTTAAAATGTCTTTAAAACGCTGCCTTCCTTCCATCATACAAGAAAATGTTAAATTAAATTATAGCGAAAATGAATTTACTCAGTTTACATAATGTTTACTGGAAAATTATAGCCATGACTCTAAATCTTGTAAATGCTCAAATTTGTACGAAATGCTCCCATATACGTAATTGGAATTTTTTACTGACGAAGAGAAAACTTGTCGAGTTCGTGCTTATTTTACTTGTCTTGGTATTCGCAAAAAAATATCAAAGTAGACGGTAATATACAACTGTAAAGTGAAATGTACCACTTATCTGTGTATGCGGATATGCTTATATTTGAGAGAACAGACATTTGAGAAAATATTCTCATTTCACGGTAACAGGGTGACTGATCAATTTAAGTAATATATACTTTAATGACCCAGTTCACCAAGGTCCTTAAAGTGACTACAGTGAGTTAGCAAAGAAATTAAGAAACTTTTTCGTAAAAGTTGCGATAAATTATTTTAAGCTGAATCTAAACACCGTTTTAGCTCAATTATAAATAAAAGCACTGTCACTCTAAACTTACTTCATTAATAAAATTGATGGTGAATTTTGTATTAAGAAACACTAATTTTATAATTTTAATAAAGTCGAATGAAGATAAACTACATTTAACATATTCAAAATCTGGAAATCGAAAATACTTTGGGTGATATTCTAATATATACCTAGTTTATATTCCAATTTTTTACCTAAAACAATCTTTACAAATTAGTGAAGGACTAAACATTTCCATTGAACATCTATAATTGTAAAAAAAGGGAATATACTACCAACTGCGCTGTTTATGATACATTTAAATCAGTAGATACAAATGTAAAGAGTGTTTAGTATGTCCATTCTTGTCCAAAGATTTTTAGCTGGTAAATTTGACATATAAGTATTTGCTAGTTGCAGCTTGATAAATTTGTAGTGGTCAGCACCCTAACAAAAATTATAATGTCAGTAGTTGTCAGTACCCTAACAAAAACGTTACCGTTAAAAATAAGTATTGTTATTAAACTATTAAAAACCGCAGCATTTTGTACGAACCTCCTACGCAATTTGTCCGCTAGATACGCCATATTTTATTGAACTAAGAAATAAATTGCTCATTTATTTACAATATTTACACGTATAATAATATTAAAAGCTATAATAAAGAAGTGGCATTTGATTATATATATATATATATATATATATATATATATATATATATATATATATTTAAATATATGTATATCTAATTTATAAAAAATTACCTAAAATTTTCACTAAAGACTAGAGTGACATTTTAACTCAGGGTTTTTTAGAAATTGTCATAATTTTTTGTTTTGCTTTGCGAACTATGTGTGAAATAATGTGGTTCCATCATTAAAATATCATTAATATCTAAAGATTAATATAATTATTGATAGAAATAATAAATACACTCAAATAATGAAACTGTTCAATTAATATTTTAGAGAAGGGAATTATAGCAGCACGATTTCTGCACATTTCTACACTTTATAACCCAAGTTCTTTTAGATACATATCTGATGAAAGAGATATATAAAATTAAATTTGACCTTTAGAATTAACTCAATGTATTACGTAATTCTCAAACAAAACGAAAATAGAAAAAACGTGATTTAGTAAATATTCTAAAGGATAAAAGAAATTTAGATAGTGCCCGAAGAATTATTGCAATAAAAGTCCCATTTAACTCGCTCATGTAGTATTTGCGTATTTCTCCAATAGAAAGACAAGCAGGTAAGCATTTAAAAAAAATATTTTAGGTTCAACATAGCCTGTATTGTTAAGTCCATTATTTAAAAAAAAAATTGTTCAAAATATCTTCCAAATACAGCCACCTCTGCGTTAAGTTTTATAATAGTGTGTACAGTGTAAAATATTTGCAAGTACACATAAAATACTTTAAGTTTTTTTACATGCTATCGTACAATAGTTCCTAATTTCGATAACTAAGGAAGGAAAGATATCAATAACCATTAAGTACACAAACAATAGCAATATTTCGGCTACAAGGATTTCTTGGCGACGAATGAACCGTGGCGGTGTCATTATCTAGATATGGGCCTCATTTCCGATGCGTGTCATCTTGGCTCACTTCGCAGTAGCTTCCTGAATGTTGACTAGATATATATGAATTAAGTAACATTTTTGGCTTCATTATTTAACTTCATTCCCCACACAAATATCATATCGTAACATGTCAAGTAATTGTGGGACAAATAATTAGTTAGGGACATATCAAGTCTATTACTTTTATTTATTTGAACATATATTGAGTGATCTTTACGATAAATCTTGGAAAGCGCAATATTTGTTTTCATACACTTTCAACGTTTTGAAAGAATGAACCTCATCCTTCCATAAGCTGAGGGTTGTGGTGCTACATGGAATGTATAAGACAACAGAAATGTGCGAGAAGATTTCAGTTTTTTAAATGTTTTCTTTTTGTTACTTTACCTAACGGAAATATAAGAATAATTCATTTTTGTAGTTTCCTTCGCCATATTGTATGCGATAAGTTTTAGACTAAAACTAAATTTGGGCAAAAACAAGAGAACCTTCAATTTTGGAGGTGGAAAATATTTTTAAAGGGCAGTAAAACATTTTTTAAACAAAGCGACTTTCAACTAAAAAATAAATCAACTAATTACAAATGTATACTAACCATTATAAATCAACTCTGTTATTTGTCTCTTCTTTTTACTTTTCATTGTCTTCCAACTTCACCTCGACTAAGGAAGTCAATTTTTCAACTAATTTCGATAAAGTTCGTATTTTTTAAGGAATGAATGCAGCCCTTAATTTGATAGTATTTCATCGAAATATTGAATTCAAATCCACTACGACAGAGAATTGATAAATTAGTGAGATTATTTTTGATTTACTAATCATACATTACCAAGTTCACTAAGCACTCCAGTACTTTCAAATATTGTTTTTCCCAACTCACAATAACGCTAAATGTCAGGGAACAAAATGGATTTCATTTATTAAAAAAAATCTAATAAGATATTACACATATCATGCATCCATTAATCATTGCATGTGTGATATCATGGTATCATACATCCAATGATATATTCATCGAGATAATAGGAATTTGTTGAAAAGTTACATTTAATAAACGATCTTTTTTTTTATTGAGCCATAAAATATTTAAATAATAATTAATTTTGTTTTCTTCGCAGGGCTTATCAAATTAAATATAATTTAAATAACGTCAAATCTACTTTTTTTAAGCATGATGTTTTATATATATTTTATGTTTTAAATGTTGTTAATCAGCAACCTAAAATAATAACAAGAGAAATTCTTTAATGTTCGTTGACATAATAAACTACATTCTAATATAAAAAAAATGTAAAAATATGAATATGTAATTATTTCGTGAGAAATCTATACACAGTATTATTAAGACACGTATTAAAATATTGTTATACCTTTATAAAATGTGAAACATCGTCCGTCATATTTAATATTTACTTGAATTGTTATGTTGTTTTTCTCGGTGATCAATCAGTAACTGTATAACAAAGTCAAAACACTCTTCACTTACTTGCTTCTTTATTATCAGCTGCTCTATTTGCCATACCATTTTGACATGACAACATCTCACTGTGTAGGCATGAATATTTAGAAAATTTGCTTCAATAAAATAATTTGTCTATCTTTGGTTGGTTTTAGAAAACTGTGATTTATTTGAAATACGGGTAATATTAATTTAGCTATGGTCCTAGCTAATTATCACAACAACTACGTATTTTTATTACTAAGTATTAATTACCACAAAAAAAAGACAAAAATAACAGCAAAGGCACTCAAATATATAACTTAAATTTCACATAAGCTTTCTACATTTAATGACAAATTAAATTATGTTCAAATTTGAGGATTAAAGACACTCTACTTAACTTCTTAACGAATTTAATTCCATTCATCGCAAGCAAACGTCGCAAGCTCTTTTTTCGTTTCTGATTCAATATGCAATGTTTCTCAATTTTCTGATATACTTTAATATTTTATTTTTCGCAAAACGGAATATATTTTTTAATAATTGTACCTCTTATATTCCAAATGCTGGGACATATCTGCTAACGGAAACCACATTAAAATAATCACTCTTAACAAACGACTTCAACCATTATTTGATGCCCTAGTTATATTTAAATAAAAATATTTATTATTGCAAAGCTTTCAAAGTCAATGTTATCTAAATTTCAAACTTTTCATAGCTCGTATTATCTGTTAATTAAAATTTAAAACCGTCTTTGCACATTAAAACTCTGAACTTATCCGAACAAAAATTTATCCATTTTTTTCCATTTTCAATTATATTAATCAAACAAAATCATAACTAAAATATAGTAAATTCTCAGGTACATTAAAAAAAGAATAAATTTCAAATAAACCAAGCGTTGCCACCATCTATTTTAATAATTAAACAAATAATAATTAAAAGTAGATATTAGTTAAACCGTAAGGAAATTCGACTTACAAAACATTTTTAAATTTTTTTAAAAGAAGTCAAAATAATCGACAAAAATCTGTGTATTTTTAAACTGGCGTTTTTTCGTGCATGTAATTATGTGGTTTTTATGGTCTTGGAATATTCGTTATGTGGTTTTTATTGGCTTGGAATCTCATATGCCGGTATAACTCTAGTGTTTTTGTTTTAGAATACTTTTATTATTTGTTTGTTTAGTTACCAGAATTTAAGGAATATATCCTAAAATTCTAGCAACTAAATTGTAGAATCTAAACTATGTTGCAAAATCGACTCTAATACGTGAGCTAATTTAGTGAGTGTTAGATAAAACCTGCCAGACTTTGTTACCGTAATTCTTGTAAATAACAAAGTTCAATTACATTAGATATAACGGTGAGGAGCATAAACGATTATAATTAAAGTCAATAAGATCTGAATAGTAATTTATCACATTACAATATATCTTGAAGAAAGATTTTTCAATTATTTCCTTTTAATTTCAATTTGTTAAATCTCATGTTTATTAAAATATCATGTGCAGTATACTTATTTTATTACAATATTATTTATTTTTATTTCGTTTATATTAGTTTTTTCAAACCACACGTTCAACACTATTCTTAATGGCACCATAATCCATGTGCGGTTTTTCTCATCATAATTTTATTAGTATTTGTTATATTTCTATATCCATGTATGTAATTAACGGGAATTACCTATTTGGTTTACCTAAGTTGGAAACAATTTCTTCTATGAAAATAATTATGATTCACATATATTTTGCCGCATCGTAGTTAAACAGTTAATATGACTAAATTCCACATCTAAACGACTTACACAATATATAGGCTGAAAGCTAAGATTGTTCACGCATCGACTGAGAGATTAAATAAATTTACTTGCTTTAAAAATAGTAAAACATAGAAAAAATATTAACAAAGTTTTCTTTAGTCTAATTCAATATACATTTAAATAGAAATGAATTAATAATTTAATGAAATGAATGGTTTAATCATTCAATTTTACTTTTTCTGCAAAATTCAATCAGAATAAAGTTTTGGAATATCTTTTGCTTTAAATCAGGAGAAAATATCACAATTTGAGCTAAAATTCTCAAATTAGAAGTCACGTACTTCTAATCATTTTCCATTGTAATAACAATTCTTAAATTTCCTTAATATAGGCAATAAATTTTAATCGCTAATGTTAAGAAAAATGTAAACAAAAATTAATTTAAAGGAAATAAAAATGTTATAATTAAAGTAATTTTTTAAATTATAAATCTATCTACTTTCCAATTAAAGAATCTTCTCTAAGTCGCATCGCGAATAATAGAAATAAACACCTTATCCAAGATGCGTGAAAATTTATACCACTTATCAACGTTATTTCCAACGTCAATTTCGTAATTGTTTAAGAGTTACGACGGAATTTATTGTAATGTAAGTTTTGAAATATTACTATCTATAAAAATAACTATATAAGATTTTGATATGAATATATGTTTTTAAATAAAACAATTTTGAAAATCGTTTGACGATTCGTAAAATTGTAAAATATTTCTTTGATATTTCATTATATTTTAACTTTGAAAACTTTTATAGGGATGTTTTACGCTTTTTGGCAATTATGTAATCATGTACTCGGCCACTTCTGACTAAACGTAGTGTTTGATAATGTTTTATGAATTTCAAACTTAGTATTTGGGTAGAAGATAGTCATATATCATTGTATAATAATAATATAGTCATATATCATTGTATATATATATATATATATATATATAAAAGCCGTTTGCCTTGTGAACAAATCAACACCCCACAGCGACATTGTTAGACCCAGCGGTATATAGTTAGTTAACAGTGATGAAACGAATTAAGACTTGCTGGTTTTAATTTGGCTTATAAATAGTTACTCAACTTATATTTAAATTAGAAAAGAATGTTTGTTATGATCGTGTGGGCGTATATTTCATTTGGGAATTTTTAAATATATTTAAATAATTTTTAACTCCTTGGAATCCACAGAAGCCAATATACTTCAACAACATAGCCCCAGTCCACGCTCTTTATTTTTCCTCGTCATCCAAAAAAAGGGGGTAATATGCAATTCTACACTCGAAAAAATATTTAAAATTCATAACTAAAATTGACGCTTTTCAATAAAACACCCGATTTATAACAAGGAATTACCAATCGCATTCTTCATTTACAACTCTCCTGAAGGAAGTAATTTTCTGGTAAGAAAATATTTCAACATTGTAGACAAAAAGAAAACACAAGCGCGGAACTAAATTTGAATGATAAACAAAAGCTATTATAATATGGAAAACGATTATTTAAATCACACCTACTTAATTCTGATCAACTCGCTTATAATATTTCCATACAAGTTTGGGGTTAGGGGTTGTTTAATATTATATAGATTTATCAAATATGCTGTTAGTAATAAATCTTTATAACAAACCGAAACGTAATAAAAGAAAAAAATAACAAAAATTCAGCACTTTTTTTGTTCAATATAAAACAATTTCTTTGTATTTACCAATAGTCATATAGCTCCTTATTTAAAGATTAACAAGCGGTTTGCCGCAAAATATGGTTTTGATGGTCCATTCGTTTGTGTTAATGTTGAAATAATGAAATTCAAGGAAACACATTAAAGAATGAGATACAAGGTGTGATATTAGAAAATATTTGATGTAACTATCAGTCTTATTTGTGCTCGTGAAACCTGTAAAAAATTAGCTGGTTTTCTTTTCAATTGCTTATATTTCAAATAAAGGAAGAAAATCTGCTGAAAAAATAAAAATTTATTAAATTATAATCTTCATATTTAATTATGATATTGATACCTTTCGTTAGATTATAATCATTATTACGACTTTGTTACTTGGTTGGCTTAAATCTAAGGAAAGCATTGTTAAAAAACGATAATAATCAAGATATTATTTTGCTTTTCTGCTTATTTTAAAATTTTCATAGAAGCAACTTGTATTTATTCGTTCTATGTTACTTTATCTTAGCTTATCCTAGGTTTATCATGAATAGCTTAATTTATATTTTTCTGGAATAAGAAAATAATCGTTCATTCTATTCAGCAGTGAATGCGATAATTTTAATTGATAAGAATGATTACGTAACTCGATTATTATAAATATCGTTCTTCATTAAAAAAAATAAAAGATTCTCCGGCATTAATTACCTAAAATTATAAAAGACGGTAAGTTCATCAGATGGTGTTAAATGTTTTTTTCAAAAATAACCATTGAAACAGGATACAATAAAACCCATTTTATAATGCATGGTGAAAAGTATTTAAGTGGACAAAATAAAATAATTTTAATGATATAATTCTTTACTTATATTTATTTCATAAAAAAACGAATTCACATATTTTTGTGTCAATTTTTCTACCGTTTTACTATCCTCTCTTGTCGCGTATTTAAACATTTTCAAAAATAACTAAAGATTTAATAAAAGACAAGTTATGAGTAATGAAACCAAAAGCATTTTTAGATATTTTTAAAATATACACCAGGCCAGTAAATGTACATGGCAAGAAAATATACTAATGTTTCTAAATAATTTATTAGAAATGCTGTGCAACCTTATATGTTTATATGTGCCTAAGTGTGTACAGAGTTCCAATATTGCGAGTTGTATTCGTATATAATGAGTTCATTTATCTGCGTTATGTACATAAAAAGTTAAACCTAACAGCATTAAATTTAAATATTTGTCGTGCGAGCAAGCAAAACTGAGGCAATCGCTGACTTTCTCGTACAGAAAATGATAAAGAAGTAAGTTTTTCCTCTTGTTTTCGTTAAAGTTTCTTGTCGATTTTTAAGCCATTTTAAAATGGAATGTATTTACCTATTTTATTTTGTTTAGGTATATTTTTGTGATATTATGGCATTCATTTAATTATAGTAAAACGGTAGAAACTTTTAATACTGCCAGAGAAGGCGCAAATTAAATTTTAATTCTGGTAAAATAATTTAACTTCAAAATTTAAAGAAACATGAATGAAAACTTTAACTAAGTTCCTACAAAGACTAGCTAACGGACACTAAAAATACGAGCGAAGTTTTCTTAACATGCGGTGTAAAACCGTATGTAAGTAACTTCAATGTAAACCTGATAATTCAGACTACAGAATTTAGTCACGTGCTAGTAGGAGTTTCATTCTACAAAAATTTACTAGTGTATTCGTTCCTAAACTAGCAGTAATAAAACTTAAATATGAAGAGTAATTGAATTCTTTATTTTTAGATATTTTACCTTATAACATACTTTCTTTTACCATTTTCATTCTTTGTTCAATTAATTTTCCTTTAGTATCTTCTCCATATATATGTTATTTTCGTAAGGTTTAAGGAAAAATAAAACTATCATGGAAGTCTTACTTCTGTCTTGTGATCCACTGAGTATATATACATATTTTTTGATGATCACCAAAGATAGTCGCTTGAAAGAGCGGGAATGAAAAAGTGGAACAAATTTACAATATAACTCACCTGTCTCTATGTGACTTTCCTCAGAAATGGTTTCGTGTAAAAACATAAAATTTAACATGCTGATAAAACACGTTAACCATAGTGTATATATATATATATATATATATATATATATATATATATATATATATATATATATATATATATATATATATATAAATATATATACATATATATATATATATATATATATATATATATATATATATATATATACGACGGCTCATGCTCAAAAATATGTATATAGGAATTTTAAGAGGCACACAAAATAAACGAAACATTTTTTTTAATTTCATATATAATAAGGCTATCGATGGAAACAGCATGTAGCAAAAATTCCAAAACTATTTTTGGTTACAAATTTTTGTGAGACAGTTTTTTAAATATTATTAAAAACTTCGAAAAAATATTATATAGTCTTTCCCTCCGCGCCTCCCATTCTTTCTTCAAGTCGAGCAAAAAAGCATATTAACCCGCATATATTTAAAAATTGACACTGGAATAAGTTTATATACCAATTTTCTTCTTCTTCTTAAGCACTGTAGTCCTAACCTGTTGGAGGCCAAGGTTTCCAAGTCTTCTCCAACCGACCTGATCCGGAACAACAGCCCTCCATCGGTTTACTCCCAAAATCTCTAAGGCTCTCTCAATCCCATCCAGCCATTTGGTGTGTGATGTTCCTCTTTGTCGTTTTCCTTCTATTTTTAAAATAATAATTTCCTTTATTAGGGATGTATTATCATATACAACATACGAAATGCTTTAGATATTTTAACAACGTCAGGATCACCATATTTCTTATATTATTCTCATATTATAGACTTCAAGGTTACATGCAATTGTCCATATATTTTTTTATTTTACTGCACCATAGATTTTTCTCAAAATGTTTCTTTCAAAGATTAGTAGAAGGTCTTCTCCTGCTTTGTTCAATGTTCAGTATTCACTATACAAGGCAAGGTCATATCAATTTTATACAGACTAGTATTTATTTTAGTGCTGGTAAGCTTGGATTCAAATTGGTTTCTGAAGTCAAATTGGTGTTAGGAGCATCTAATGGCCACAAATAATCGATTTTTTATTGTGATATAATTAAAGATTGAGATCATTATACCGAGATATATGAATTCTTTCGTAGTTTCGAAATTATAGTTATGAGTCCTCCGGGGGGACAAATCCATAGTATTATTGCTTATGATCATGAATTTCGTTTTATCGACATTAACATTTACTCCCATCGCCCTTACTGCATTTTTAGTGAGACAAAAGCATTAACAGCCTCTTTGATTTACCCAAGATAGTAGATATCATTAGCAAAAGTCAACAGCTGGGTTTTTTTGTAAAATAAGTTCAATTTGGGTTTAGTCCAAAATACCTTACCACCTTTTCCAGAGCCAAGTTAAACAATAGGCATGAGAGTGATTCGAGTATTTTTTCTGTATTTATTATCTTTGCACGTCAATTTTAGAGGTGGCAAATAAAATACTCGAAATATTTATTTTCCTATTTTATGTAAAGTGTGGGTGTATTAATTTAAAGAGCAAGAAAAACTGAATAAAACAAAGGAAAATTTTAATATAATTTGATTGAAAGACTAGCAATTATTCTAAGCTTCACAATTTTTTAATCATTCGCGATATTACGCTTCAAAGAATTATACTAAGCAATATATTTACGCTTTAAAAAGTGTAATTATTACTTATCAATATTTTAAAGGAAATACTGTGCGTCCTTGCTTGTTTATTTCTCATTATATATTAAACATACTTTGTTTTTTCTTTCTTAATTATATTATTAGTACTTTTATACATATTTTCATTCTTATTTTTGGCCCGTATTGTGTTTTTGTACAATTACATATTCGAAAAAAAAGTATACATCAGTTTTAAAATATTGAAATAACTGAACTGCATCCGCGTACTGCGTATACTGAAACTACATGTAAATTCATAATATGCATACCTGCAATACACGCGCGTCGCATCGATTCTTACACAAGCATTTTAAAGATCAAATATACGCCTATATATCATTTATATCATTTATAATAATTTATAAGTACTTTTTTACAGAACGACAGGTTCTTCCACAAGAGTAGAACAACGATATAATAAAACATGTAAACATGTAATATATATATGTATATATATATATATATATATATATATATATATATACTTATATATGTATATATATATATATATATACATATATATGTGTATATATATATATATATATATATATACACATTTTTTATATATATGTATGTTTTTATCTGTGTGTGTGTGTAAGGCCCTCGTAACCCCTTTTCTATGAACTGTACAATAGTTAATAAAACCAATCATGTTACCGCCTCCGGGGTAGCCGACGTGCCAAGAGCTTGTCTCCGGGCACTTGGTGAGAAATATAGACACGACATTTGAAATGAAAATTATTTGTCTATCGAATATTTTATGCTACTTCAGTTGAAGATTTCTAAATTTTCCCCAATCAATGTTTATAAACAAATAGTGAATTAAAAATATGCAACCGTCAAATCATAAATTATTGTAATATTTATGGATGATCTGAAAATACCAGGCTAAAAACAAATTGCACTTTCACCCGTATAAAGAATTAACTGCAACATATTGAGTTAACAAGTATTCCATTGCAATATTGTTAATCTATTTCTTTCCCCACTATAAGAAAAAACGGAATGCCTACTCCTTTATTGACAACTGCCGGCTTACCCCTAAATTGGTCCACTAGACAACAGGAACAGGAGCCAAGTAACAATATTAATGAATTATTTAACAAGTTGCTTGGCCCAATATTATTATATTGTCTCTATACACAAAAGTATATATTTTTGACGGCTTAGACAATGAGGTTAACGCAGTTCCAATTAGGCTCTATAAAATTTGATCGATTTAAAGAATAAAAGAGAAGTAAAGGAATATTTTCTGTGCGTTTATCGATACACAGAAGGCTAAGGGTATAATCCAAATAAGAGAACTATGGAAAATGCTGTCAGTTTATAAGAAAAAATACTGGCGACAAGCGGCTATCGTTAAAGTTATATTAACTTTAACAAAAGAAATTAGAAAGGGACAATTGTTGAATGAAGTAAACGTAATATTTACTAAAATGAAATGGCATTGCACATTTTCACTACTAAAGTAACACGTCTCTCTAAATCTAATCAATTAAAGATTACTGATTTACAGGAAGTAGATTTACAATTGATCTTACCGTTTTCTTTGCCGCATAAATTTTGTAATATAGAAAATATTTGAGTATCGAAATTTGCTATAACTTATTTAATGAATCTGCTTACACCAAATTACTATCAAAAAATATATGTAATAAGAGTTGAAAAAAACAGATCTGCAGTTAACAAGATGACGATTCAAAAAAAGAGGTTTTATTTATTTAATAATGTGCTTTAATGTGTCTAATTAATGCATATGGCCAACTTATTGCTGCAAGGGCAGTCTTTTACAGCCAACCAGTTTTTAGATGGTGACTAACTATTTGTAACTCTTGTTATCGTCTATTATTAAATATTCAAACAGCTTAAATAAATACGAATTACGTATCTGTCATCAAAACCCAGTCCATTTTGTTTTTGAATCAATCAAATCATTGAAAGTAAAATTATTCATGTATACTTTAAAATTGAAAATATAACTTCGGAGTTAGTCCTTTGACTTTAGTAAATAATTTAGGGGCAATTACCGTTGCGCAGATTCCTCCTAAAAGGCCCAAGGTTAATAATCTCGTATTTCCATTGTCGCGTAAACGGGAAATTAATTTCCGCCTTTTTATTAAGCAGCTGAATGGATTTTTTTTAAACTTGAGATAATTACAATTTATGTTGAGAATTAAAACTCTACAAAAAACGTTAGATATTTTTAATTTATGTATTTATAATAAAAAAATTCACTTTAACATAAAGAAAAATATTTGTAATTTTAGATAATGAATTGCCGCATCTACCATAATCAATTATTCTTAGGAATTTTTCGAAAATTCGAAAATTTTTACGAATGAATTACCACCTTAAAAGATTTGTTTAATTATGCACAATTATTATACAGTTTTATACATAATTAATGTTGAAGTCATATATACTGATATTTAAATTACTTTTAAAGCATATTAAAGGTTTCTACTCGTACACGTAAGCAGACACGTATATAGAAATATATACGCAGAAGTGCGCAATTGTAACGCTTCATTATTAGCTTGGGTAGAATTAGGCAAACACAGTGAAATAAAATAATTTTTACTGCGTTCTAAATTTGTTTCAATACAAAACGGAACGAAAAACTGAATATCGATTGAACATACTCGCTCTTCTATATTCTAATCCCATTGGCACCTCTTATGAAAAGATATGATTCAGTTTCAATTCGGTCAGCGATAAACTGTTTTTTTTTTAATTAAATCAGTCATGAAACGATAATATTAATGCGGGAATGAACGAGAGAGCACAGTGATATTTAATATTTTACGAAGGTGATTTGTTTAATATTTAGTCATAATCGCGCTACATGGTTTGTTTGCCAATGACCCGTACATTAGTATTCATGCATTAGATATATTAGATAGTATATAAAGCTTTTCCGACTAACGGTTTATTATCTAATCATTGTGGTAAAATCTATTTCCAAATTTGATATAATAAAGTATAAAAATCTTGGTATCGGGTATTAAGGGTGGCAAGGGAATGCACGCTTTCTTACACAAACGAGTACGTGCACTGAAAATGTATAGGAACGCGAATAACATCTAGTAGTCACCTGAATCCTTCAACTCTTTCATAAATAAAGAGTGACTAAATAACGTAGCACTCAGTGCATTAAACTCTCAGTTAGTTCGTAAATAATTGCTGTACGCCCCCTTGTTTCCCTCTAAAATATTACTTTCCGCCCCGCAATAATGCATCTCGACGTAACAACGATGAATTTTTCACTGCCATCTACTTAACAAAGACTTAAATTATATTTTCACCTAAAACGTAAATAGAATATTAAAGCAATAAATATAAACTTTTAAAATGTATTAAAACATGATAACTTATTAAACGAGATATGAAAGATATTATTTTAAAATATTGAAATTACATAAAATATTTTAGAAATTACTGCATATGTCTATATGGTAACACACACATTTATCTGTCTCCTAGCATTGTTCTTTATAGTGATACCAATAATAATGGCGAATGTCTTATCTTTCTTGATGCTTAGAAGTACATTTTTTGTTAAGCATGAAAAAGCGTTGACTTCGACGATGACTTCTGAGAAGGAACCCATACTCCTTTAACCTAGGTGATCAGGTTTTACATACTCTTTATCGTCAAAACATCTTTAAGACTTAACGACGTATAGCACAAAATTTTTGAAACGACATGATGGATAAATTCTGCCTTTAGTAGAATCAAACGTTTTTAGGAAGGAAGGTGATTTGCCGATGTAATTTCTACAATTAATAACCGCTGGATTTTTTATTTGGAAGATAACGGCTATTAATTTAACGACCTTTTTTAAAAGCAAGACTTGCATTATTGTTTGTTTCTCGACATGTAGAAAGTTTACCGGCTACGAAAGTCATCGTATATCCAAATATCTAGAGTTCTTTCTAAACTGACTGATTTTTACTGTCAAAAATTGATGCGCAGATTTGCATCAGGTCATGTTATTTTACTTCTAATATATATGCGATCAAATTTAAAAAACAATTCAGTATTATAATATGTTATTTCAAAATTGTCCACTGATATAGTTCAAAATTAGTATGGTGTTATTATTTGACACACCTTCAGTATCTTTTACGTCGGTTGTATGGTATGGTTGTTGGATGAGTTGTGTGGATCTTTGTTTCGCTTAGGAAAATTTGTATAGATTTATGCTTCTTCCAATATTTCGACGCAAAATTTCATTTAATGCTTAATTTATGAAGAATCAAAAATGGGATCTAATTTATTCCTAAAAACTTGCAGTAGTGTTTATATAAATTAATAAATATGATATTATGCTCTAATCGAAACGATGAATTTTTTGGAGTTTTTGGTGCCTACTGGTATTGAGTCCATGAGTAGTTAACTGTGTTATACGATATCTATATCAGATATAAATGGTACACTTAGAGCAAAGAAACATGAAAGGACTAAACAAGCACATATTAATGACTGAAATGGGAGAGATTTATTTGTAATAAAAAGAGTAAGTGACCGGAAAAATACTAATCTTTTCGAGGTTAGAAGAGAAAATCAACCATTAAACTGTTTCAAGCTGACTTTAATGTTCACAGAAAAAAGAACTATTCCATTATTTAGGTTTACATGAATTTCAGGTTGAAAAAAAATTAACTGGTATCTACGAAATTTAAATAACTGAAATGAAGTTGACAACATCAACGTTATTTTGACATTACACTAAGTTATTAACATTTTCAAATAATCGATTATGAATTAAAATGCCAATATTTTGTATTAAGCTACCAATACTTTTCAACTTATGACTTTAGACTTTAGGTCCGAATGGTATACTTATTTACCACAAGAATATGAGCAATGATGTATCAAAAATTAAATTTTATATCGTTTATATACAGATGCAATTAAATAAAAATGTCGTTAGTTTTTGCGAGTTATTTCCATAGCGAAATTTATTGTAAAAATATATTTGGAATTTCTTTATATATTGGATGTCCAATACGTAATATATACATGTTCTACACCTTACAATATTATTTTAATGAAAAAACATTAATACGTGGGAAAATTTTGACTTGTTCCTTTAGTTTATTAAAATCTTTTTTTATAGCCATGATCAAAGCTCTGCGGGTTATTCTCCATATTATTTTAAAACGTTATTCAATAAGTTCAGGGCAAGTAATTTTAAAAAGCTCTGTAAATGTTGTATCGAAGTTACTACATAAACTTCCACATTTATATATCAAATATATTCAATTATTTAATAAATATATTAGGAATTCTAAGTGTCAAAATAAATAAACTACATCCTTTTTAACTTCGTATATCGTAAAGGTATCGATGGAAAGAGCATGTTGCAAAAATTTCAAAACTATTTTTATTTACAAATTTTTATGAGATTGTTTTGATATTATTAAAAAATGCGAAAAATATGATACAGCCTTTCACTCCGCGCCTCCCCCTTTTTCTTATTTCCAAAATTGCAAAAGGAGTAATCATAAAAACATCAGTTTTACTAAAGCAATTAGTCTAAATCTCATAGTTATTTAGTAATTAACGACATTATCATGCTTGTGGAACATACTCTAGGAAGTACTTCAACACATATTTTCTACTAGACTTTACTAAAAGAAAATATGGTTTGATATATCAATTTGGAACTTTATTTAGTAAATTACATACATTTACAATTTTTTAAAAATTAAATTTTATATATAATATTGACTTTATAATAATAAATATTGACTTTTAGTTTTGACCTCTTTCCTGCCCAAAACTTATTGAATAATCTTTTAAATTATAACCCGCACAGATGTGACCAAAGTTATTAATCAAAAGAGTAATTAATAAACTAAAGGAAAATATCAAAATTTTCCCATGAATTAATTTTTTTATCCTTAAAATAATATCTTAAGGGGTATAACATATATATATAACAAATTGGACATCCAATATATGAAACAATCCCAAGTACATTTTTATAATAAATTTAGCTCTCATCAAAAATAACGTTATTTTTATTTAATTGTGTATGGATATAAACTATATAAAATTTTTATTTCTCATTCATTTGTGCTTATAGGTTTGTGACATATATGTTTAAAGTAAATACGTACCGAACATTCGGACCTAAAGTCTAACATCAAGTATGTTAGACTTTAGGTCAAGGAAAATACAAAAAACGAAAAGGTTTTTAATTACTAGCATTTACTGAAAAATTTCGTGTACCAGTTTCCATTTAAAAATAGCAAAAAAAACAAATATTACATCATGTTTTCAGTGAAGTTAAGCTTAATTTGGTAACCATTATTGCCAAATTTTTATATTCATCAAGAACTTTTCCATTTCCGTAACGAGGTATTGCAGCTAACCGCTTTTCAAGTTGAAGATACGTTGCTCCCTTCTCACTTGAGCGATGAAACTACGTTAAGAGTAAAATTTCAAATAACTTTGACATTCATCGTTCACATCCTTTGAAAACTTTTACCCTTTTTGCTTAAGCACAGTAAGTAAGAAAAGCGGCTGTAACAAGTTTTCCACGCGCCTTCTAATGAAAGGTTAATACATCGCAAAAGACGTAGCGACATCTTTTAAATTCGCCTGTTCAACCATAAGATGATAAGTATTTGTAACTTAATACAGAATATTAATATTTTAATTTGTTATTATTTGAAAATGTTAATAACTTTGTGTAATATCAAAATAACGTTGATGTTTTCAAGTTCATTTCAGTTATTTAAATTTCGTGGATACCAGTTTCATTTTTCACAACTTGAAATTCATGTCAACCTAAATATTGACATTTTTTCGTTTTCTTCTGAACGTTAGACGTCAGCTTAAAATAATGGAAGTCTAATGGTTGATTTTCTTTTCTAACCTTGAAAAAATGAGTTTTTTTCCCGTCACATACATTTTATGATTTTTCTTATTTTATTACAATTAAGTCTATACCATTTCAGTCATTAGCGTGTACTTGTATAGTCTCTTATCGTCCATCCGTCCATTATTAAATCATCCTCACATATCTCTTTGCTCTAAGTATACCATTTATACTTGACATATAGATAACGTAAAAGTTTTCAGGAATAAATAACATACCGTTTTTGGTTCTTTATAAATTAAGCATTAAATGAAATTTTGCATATAATTTTAGATGGAACATAAATCAATACAAAAAATCATAGCAAAGATCCATACAATGACCAGAAACGTCATTCGACGTAAAAGATAATGAAGATATACCAAATAACAACACCATACTAATTTTGAACTATATCAGTGGACAATTTTTAAATAAAATATTATAGTGTTCAATTATTTTTTAATCTTTATCGCATATATATTAGAAGTAAAATAACATGATCTGATGCAAATTAGCGCATCAATTTTTCACAGTAAAAATCAGTCAGCTTATAAAGAACTATTTCATTTGAGTAGACTAACTAAGATATTTGAGTAGGATAATTAAAACGATGACTTTCGTAGCTAGTATACTAACAATAAGGCAAGTCTTGCTTTTAAAAACCTGATGCAAATCTGCACATCAATTTTTTCACAGAAAAAAAATTAATCAGTTTATAAAGAACTCTAGATAATTGCGTTGTGTAATTAAAACGATGTCTTTCGTTCATCCGGTAAACTTTCTATATGTCGAGAAAATATTCAACAACAATGCAAGTCTTGCTTTGTAAAAAAGGAGTAAAATGAGTAGCCATTATCATCCACATTCTGGGAGTTAATAATTGTAGTAATAACGGTGAAAAAACACCTTCCTTCTCCAAAACGTTTGGTTCTTCTGTAGGCAATATTGGTCCTTTATATCATTTTACACATTTGGTGCTATACCTCGTTAATTTTTAAAAATGTTTGACGATAAAGAGCTTGCAAAACCTAATCACTTAGGTTAAAGGAGTCTGGGTACCTTCTCAGGAGTCACTGTCGAAGTCAACGCTTTTTCATCCTTAAAGACAAATTTACTTTCTGGCGTTAAGAAGGATAAGGCATTCGTCATTATTGCTGGCATCACGCTATGGTGACAAATGCTTGGAGACAGATAAATGTGTTTGTTAGCACATACACGCATTGTAAAGTATTTTACGTAATTTCGATATAAAAAAGTCATATTTTTCATATGTCGTTTATCTATTTAAATAGGTTATATGTTTTTATACAATTTGATAGTTTATATTTTGTTCTTTTAATATTCTATTTGTGTTTTAGGTGATACTAGAAATGACTTCTCGGTTATGTCGATGGCAGTGGGAAATTTATTATTGTAACCTCGAAATGCATTATTGTGGGTCGTAAAGCAATAATTTAGAGAGGGCGGAAACAAGGGGGCGTACATCAATTATTTACAAACTAAGAGTTTAATGCACTGAGTGGTACGTAATTTAGTTACCCTTTATTTATCGAAAAATTGAACGATTCAGGTGATTGTTAGGTGTTCTTCGCATTGTTTTACCTTTTCAATGCACGTACTCGTTTATATACGAAAGCGTACATGCATTTTCACATTTTACCCGTTACCAAGTTATGTTACTTTTATACTTTATTATGTCAAATTTACAAAAAGGCGATCACAGAACGACTTGATACATAAATGATACTTTATATGTTATAAAATACATCTAACGCATGAATACTAATATACAGGTCATTTGAAAAAATAACCATGTGGTGTACATAATTTTTGTACTCAACAAAAGCAAATATGTACTTGTTTAATAAAAAGTCATGAAACTAAAGGAAGAAACAGGATAGTAAATGCAACAAAATAAAAATACCAAAAGAAAGGTGAAATATTATGAGTGGTATAAGTTATTCTTGTGTCATGACTAATATAATTTTAATATATATTCAGTTTATCTCTCACAAAATTGAAACGGAACTACTTTTTCATGCAAGATTCGTTCGGTCGATAATAAATTTTTTATTCCATTCTGCATTGAAACAAATTTAAAACGCAAT
Source organism: Druceiella hillmani (assembly GCA_039881145.1). Lineage (NCBI taxonomy): Eukaryota > Metazoa > Arthropoda > Insecta > Lepidoptera > Hepialidae > Druceiella > Druceiella hillmani. The sequence goes on from JAYKKI010000012.1 coordinate 21,348,792, forward strand.
AAAAAAGTATTTATATACTTTCTGAGCTAATATTCAAGCATTACAATTCTCGTGTCATGGCTCACTTAATTTTAAAATAAAAAGAGTTTATCTCTCAAACTTAATATCATTTTCATAAAATATGTCAATGCGGTTAGAAATAAGAAGACCGAGTATGTTCAATCGATATTCAATTTTTTCTTCCGTTTTGCGTTAAAACAAATTTAAAACGCAGTAAAAAAGTATTCATTCCCTTACTGTGTTTACCTAATTGTAACCAAGCTAATATTCAAGCATTACAATTGAATAATTCTGCGTATATTATTCTTTACACGTGTCTGCCCACGTGTATTAGCAGAAACATTTAATATACTTTAAAAATAACTTCAACATACAGTAAATGTGACTTCAATATTTATTGTGTATATAACTATACAGACCCGTGCATAATTAATCAAAAATGTTAAGGTGGCAATTAATTTGTAAGAATATTTGATATTGTGATTGCTTTGGTAGTTGCAGCAACTTAACATCTAAAATTACAAATATTTTTCTGCATATTACGGTGTATTTTTTTTAAAATATAAGTACATAAATTAAAAACAGTTAACGTTTTTTTGTAGAGCTTTAATTCTACACATAAATTGTAATTATCTCAAGTCTAAAAAGATTCCATTTAGCTGCTTAATACAAAGTCGGAAATTAATTTCCTGTTTACTCGGAAATGGAAATACGAGATTATTGTCCTTGGGCCTTTTAGGATGAATCTGCGCAACGGTAATTGCCTAAATTATTTACGGAAGTCAAAGGACTAACTACGCAGTTACTTTTAAATTTTTGACATATACCTTAATAATTTTGTTTGAAGTGGTTTTAAATTTATATTATGGTTAATTATGAATTTGTTTTTTTGATTGGATCGCATTTTGATGACAGATCCATAATTCGTATTTACTTGAACTTATTTAATATTCAATAATTGACGATAAAATGGTTACATATTGTCAGTCATCATCTTAAAACTGGTAGGCTGTAAGAGATTACTATCGTAGCAATAAGTACGTCATATGTATTAATTAGATACATTAAAGTACACAAAGAAATAAATAAATCGCCTTTATTTAAATCGCTATCTTATCTTAATACATTTTTAATTGATCAATTGTTATTAAATAAATTTTTAATGGCAATTTGGAAGGAGCTTCCGTTCGGCTTTTTCCTATCGTAGAGAAAGAAATAGGTTAACAATGTTTCAATGGAACACTTATTAATTTAATAGTTTGCAGTGAATTTTTTATACTTGTTAATTTAACAGTTTGTTAAGCAACTCTCTACATAGGTAATTTGCAACTGTATACATATAATTTTGGTCTTTCTTCTTCCCTTACATCATGTTGAATCATTGGTAGCCAAAATTTATTGAGCGATCTCTAAAAAAGTTTGGCATCGAGCTTTTTTTAACCTGAAAATAACCCGAGTCGGGTTTTCGTCTTTTCTTTGGGCTTTGATTGAGATTTAAGAAAAAAATTGTAAACAAGGCAAGCTTTGCTGAATTTATCCCATGAAACCAAAATTTTACTTGTTTATGTGTTCGAACATGTGTAATGAATGAATTTTTTGCCAATGCAATTTTTGCATATTTGAAATATGTTACAAATATTGTGCCATTTGCCATTCAGCAAAACGATATTTTTTGTTGGGACTATCAGTGAAATTTCAATTAGTTATTTACTCACAAAAATAACTCAGTAAAAAAGTACTCAAACACTTTTCTCATCTAAATTTATCTATGAAAGAAAGATGTTTTCTTGATTTCGAACAAAATAACGAAGCCAAAGAAAAATTGCCCCTGGCCGCGGAACCATTCGCTGGGAAAAAATAATGGACTTTTTGCGAATGTAAACCTAATAAACTTGAAACGTAAATGAATATAAATGTAAACCTTTGCTGTTGTTTATTGCCATATTTGTATTTCATTAGGACCCACTCTTCAGCTTTGTTTCGTTCGTTATGTTCTTGTGTTCAGTTCGTACAATTATATTGCCTATGTAAACCAATGTGAACCAATTTGCAGTATAACACATTAAATGTTTGAAGGTAACAAAACAATATGTCACATAAAATACTTTTCCCGTAAGAGTATATTATAACAGATATATCGAAAGGCGGGGAGTAATGAACAGAATCGATAAAACTTAATTTTCCATAATACAATATTTAAAAAGATATTTAGGATTAAATTTTCTTTAATTACCAGTTAAGTGCCCTAATTTAAACGTATCTAAATATTATTCCATTTTTTTCTCATTTTTATTAGATTTCCTCTCGTTTATTTACAAGTAAACAAATTAAGTTTTTTATGGAAAATTAAGATTAAGATGTCTAACTCTAAGACTCTTCTTGCATAGTTTCTATAAATTAGTGTTATTCGTTTGCATATTTTCGAAATTCAAATCGAAACTAACCAACGAATGGACAAAATAATTCATATACTTCTTAGGAACTAATTTACTAGAATAATTTACTGTAACACAAAAGTAAAATGCATGAAGTTGAAACTAGTAAAAATAAAGCTGAAAGAGTATTAACTTAATTATAAATATAACGCTAGAACTACACAGGTAATAATACTTAAAAATTAAACATATTCACGTATTTACACAAAATATATTAAAACCTGTCCAGCATGAATAGAACCTGCGCTATTATGATTCCGTAACATTTATGCAGGTTTAAACATTTAAGAATACGTAGTACTTCTTTTAAACTATTTGTATATATTAACTTTTCATAACAATTGTATTCAGTAGTTTTGTAAATAAGGGAGAAATGCAAAATTTTCGTATGTTTTTAGAATATCTTTTTCAAAATAATATATAAAATATTTGTGTATGCCTCATAAGTAAATGATACCCATAAGATATGCAGCATTAAAGAAATTAAAGCCTTTATCTACTCCGTTTTTAAATTTTATTTTTAAAGATTAGAAAAAGTTATTGAACATTTATGGACTAGTAAGATGCATTACCATACCAATTTCAAGCCATTGTCGAGAATATAGAAAAACATAAATGTATTGCTTACTGCACGTACATCTGGGTAAAACATGGTGTTTATTTAAAAAATTATGACAACTAGAATTATGGCTATAGTTTTTCCACAGTCATTGTGTGGGTTTCTAAAAACCTTTTTTTTCATAATTTTGAGTTCAGAAGTTTTCGAATTGCAATGCTTTATTTTCAATTTATTTTTTCACATTTTGAGAATATCTCTGTAGATGTGATATCTAAAATTATTTTAAAAAATACCCTTATATCTAATCCTTTCTTACGATACCCCACACTACATATGGATTTTATAAAAAGGCTAATACGTATTCCAAACCCCCTCCCCGAAAATTTCACTACGAATATTTTGGAGTGTAAGCTATGGAAGTATGTGCTCAAAAATCATTGACGTAACTTTATGCCTTGTCTGGCAGTCCTCCATCGTAATAATCTCTCCGTAGGAACATACGGCTATCTTGATCTTTTGAGCGTGTCTTCAAATGCAAGAGGGTCTTGAACACGTTTATTTTCTTCGCTTGCTAGGACGCATACTATATGTTGAAGTTAACTGGCGAAGATATTAAGGTCGCAAGCGGCGGCGTTCGGCTGTAGCTAGTGTTTCATATCCTTTAACTATCGATGATTATTTCCAGATGCCCGTAACATTGTTCAAGAGTCTTCGTAATGACGTCGGGGTCAGCCGTCGTATATGGAACGCTGCTACCACTTTGTGAGCTTCTTCTTTATAGCTACTCCTTAGTCTTGCCAAGCATTCCACTGGTGTGAACATTCATAGCTTCGTTTAGTTTTACTTAACTATTTTGAATTTCGACCATTCTATTCCTGTGTCTATGAATGTTGGTGGTGCCGCAGCTTGTCTTAGCGGTGATCGGACAATTGATACAAGGGTTTCAACTAGCTACTTTATTTACAACAAGGCTATTTCTAATCATAAATACAGATATTATTCAAAAGTGTTTTCCACTCACGTTTCCATGTTATGAATAATTTATATTTTTTAGTTAAACGTAGTAATTCGGATATTGAATTATTTGTTGTGTGAAACTAAAGATAAAGCCATTATTACGACAAAATTTCTTTATCAGGTCTCTCTGGTTTGATTAATAAACTTTGTAACATGCAATAATTGTACGTAACACGTTTTCTGATATGTAAATTTTTAAACAAAACACAATTATATCAAATTAGTTGGAAGAAACTAAATTACTTGCAGACTTTTATATGGTTAAATTACTTACATTACCAAGGTGTTCACTTCAATTATAATTACTTTAAGTGTTATAGAATAAAATCGCTGAATAAGTTTGTAAAGGACTACAAAAATCAAATTTTGCCATAACGCTCAATTGACTTTGATGGTAGACTGGTGCACACCGTATTACGTACAAGGATTTTACAAGTTGTTTGACATTGCCCATTTTACTACTTAGGTCATCGAAAGTGAATATATTAATTAATTGTTGCCATATCCTTTAACATTAAACATTTTTAAATATGCTATAGTATTGCTAAATTAAAAAAGACAGATTAATAGGAAAACGTACACAAATATTTTTCGTTCTCATCTAAATAAAATGTTTGCAAATATCTCAGAGGTAAACAATAATGAATTCAGTGGATATAGTCTTAACATCATTAAATGGAAATGAAGTAGTTTTCCACTACGCACTCCTATTGTTCGTGCTGTTACGACAGCCTTAATGCCATCGTGACAGCGATTGATACATTACAAAGAATTTTCTTGACTTATTAGTTTTGTAAAAAACCACACATTCAAAATATTACACTCGATTTAGTATATATACGTTTTAATTATTTTTGTATCCCCTATTCCAAAGTAAGCTAAATTGATGTTCGACCACGTATTCTGAAGTTGCCCACTGAAGGGAATTTACTATACAATTTTTGGTAGTGATAGCCAATATATCGATAAGCAGCTTAGATTATCCATTCAAAAAGTTCAAAAGAAGAATGAGTTTCTATTAAATATTTCAGTAGCGTAAATTCATAAAATGAAAAAAATGATTAAATTATTAAAACTAAAGTGACTTTGACACATAACAAGAATAAAACAAGGGTAATGGTTACTCAGGTATCAATTATACAACACATTTATTAATGCAACGTGTTATTAATATACCAAGCACTTTGAATAAAAATTAAAATAATATTATACCGCAATTAAAAAGTTAAAAAAACAAGGTGGTATTAAATTCCATTTACTTTGTATTTCTTACCACTATATAGATAAATAAGAACCAAAATTTCATTACAGTAACATAATACTTTTATACTCGATGATTTTTGTTCTCGATGACTATCGGAGTATTATTATAGTAAATGTATCGCACTATACGATATATGTGGAAGTCTACTGATAAAATAAATTTTCTGAAATTTTCCTTATTTACGTCACGGATTTACGGTTTAATAATACCTAAGGTACAACCAAAATTGTATAAATAAAATACATAGGCTGACTTACAATTTACAGCCGACTTATAAAGTTGATTTACCATTTTTTTATCATTAAAATATGAGACTTTATTGTGCTCACTAGCGTTATTTCAACACTTCGTTCACAATTGTTAGTATATGTTTACAAAAATACAAATACTTGGATATATTTTAATTTAACAAAATGTTATTTTAGTAGCATAAATTTGTTGTTATTTTAATAAATGTTGTTATTGTACATCGGTGCGGTTAATGTCAATATTATCAAAAACCAATATTTATTTTTTAACACGCCTCTGTTAGCTTCACTTGTTTGTAACTATGTACATGAACAAATCCAGTATGTAGATTTTCAAACACTTCTAATGGTAACTGCAATTTATGCGATTCTGGTTATATCTTGTAGAAATAATGTAATAATAATAATAATAGCCTTTATTCAGATCCATACAATATTTTAATACAAACATAAAACTTAAAACCTTATTCTAGTATTTGCTGCTTGTTTATTTTCTTTCTTTAGATCTGTTTGCCAATCGGCAAAGACCTATTCCAACGTTTTCCATTCTGATTTTTCTTGAGCCACTCTATTCCACATCATTCCTGCCACTTCTCTGATATCATCATCCCACTTTTTCTGTGGTCTGTCTCTTTTCCTTTTTCCTTCCCTGGGATACTATCTTGTCACTTTCTTACTCTATTTGTCATGACCTCTTATCATGTGCCCTGCCAATCTCCATTTGAGTCTTCAATTTTCAGTTTGCCTGATCTCTTGACATTCAGCATACTCCTCTTCATAGCGTATTGGCAAGTTGCGAGTTTACTTGTGAGTTCTTAAGTTAAAGTCCATTATTGGCAGCCGTGCATAAGGACAAGTAGTATGCAGGTGTTAAATTGTTTACTTTTGATGTTTATACGAAGTTTTTGTTTTTCATAGCTTCCCTCTAGCTTCCTCAACTTCCTCGCGCATAGGTTCTTTTTGAGTTATGAACTGTCCCAGATAGATATATTCATCAGTATAGTTGATTTCGGTGTTTCCTAACTGTATCGTGGTTTTGTTTTCATTTGTCATCACAATAGTCTTTTCTAGGTTTTTAACCCTACTTTCCCACTTTCCATCGCAAGGTTGTCTTACATTCTGTTGATGGCTTCAGATGTTTTGGCGAATAGCACTATGTTTTCAGCGAATCTCAAATCCGTCAGCGATGCACCGTCTACTTTAATTCCGGGATTTTCCCAATTAAGTCGCCTGAAAATTTATTCCAGCACAGCCAAGAATAGTATTAATATATAAATATGGAGTTAATATTTGATGGAAGAGCCAACAGAAAATTGGTCAAATTTAGATTCGTTTGACTTGCCTTAACGAGTCCTTTGGTTACATGTTATAACTAGGAAGAAATGATGATGGAAAAGAGAGATGGTCATAGAAACTTTCAATGGCTAACAGCTCACGTATTGCGTTTGAATGCGTTTAACTGGTTTAATAAGCTCCGAAGTTATATATTGTAGCCAGGAGCGGCTGATGACAGAGGACGTTGGATCATGGGAATTTCTAAATGGTTAGCAGCAAATTGTTCGAGTTAGGACTCACTTGATTTTTCTCAATAGTTGCTTTAGTCACAAAAAATTTTACCCATTAATTCTGTCATCGAACCACACCATCAAGTGACGCCTAGAACTTACAAAGTCTCTACTTTAAAGATTTTTGAAGATTATAAAGCTTATTTCGCTTGAAACCATTAATATGCGATATTTTTCACTTGATGATATATTATAAGATGGTTTAAATATATTATTATGGTTTTGTTTATCCAGTCTTTCCTTTTTATCCCAAGTTTGTCAAGTTGATCAAAATTTCATATTTATTAATTGTAGCTACGAAAACTTTTTAAAGACGTGATGTTTTTTTTCAAAACACTACCTTTAAATAATCTACAAATTAACATAAGGTGTAATTATAAAAGCAAAGTACCGAAGAACATTAAAAACAATTTTGGTTATCTTTAAAATTAGGGTGATATTTCGTAATTTTACATTAATGTTATCTGGTGAATTATTATATAGGTCTATAGCTTTATTAATAATTATGAACACACTTTCGAGAACCTTTTAGCAAAAACTTGTACTAGGTTCAGATGATTTCAAATTAATGTAAGAATTCAGTGATCAATAATTTTTTTTTTATATTGGTTTTTGGCGTTATTTCTTTTCGATTTTGATCTACAAAAATACAATAATGATTGAACAGTTTACAAGATGCTTTATTTTTTTTTATAGACTTCCACCTATATATACTTCATAAACATAAATGAATTTTAAAAATGTTACGTACGTGCTAACATTTTAATATCGCTTCAAAATATTTGAAATTCCTTATTGTTTCAATGGTTCCACAAGTTGCATATTAAAATATAATTCTTTATTGAATGCCCAAATGCAAAAAATACTTAAAAGCCTGGACACTTTATAACCTTGTTAGCTTATCCTCTTCCCGCACAAAGAAAATTTCCTTCCCAAATAAAATAAATCTATTTCCAGTTGTATTTTAACCACTTTTCCTACCCCTTATATTCCATGCCGATGTAGTTTTTTTATATAATCAAATATTAATGCCTTATTTGTTTTTTAGAATCGAATATTAACCAAATAATTTCACGCACCGGAACGGCCATGCAACAAAACACGTAAATACTTAACCCGTACATGGTTCTTCAGTCACAGAAGTTTTATTAGGCAACAGACAGAAATACTTGTCGTATATTTAAATTTTTTTTTTATCTTGAAGAAAAAATATAAATTAATGAAAGCGCGAAATCAGTTTCGATCCCACGTGCTAGGTAAAAGTAATTGATTTCCTTATAATATTCTCTTACCTTCGTATCACTTATTACTCCATATACATTTAATTAAGACGGTACCAAGAAACTTTGTCGCACAAATTACTTAGTCTAATAAGTATAGATATATTATATTTTAATCTAATTTTAAATACGAATATACATTCCGTATCGAGAAAAATTGAGTTAAGGAAATTAATGTTATATTAAAAGATATTTTTGAAAGTACTAAAAAAATAAATCATTGAATCTCATCCATTTCTATCATTTAACAGTTTATACATTTAAAAAACTATATATAAAACAAAATTATAATTACCGCCAAATCTGTACGATACGATTTTTTGCACGTATTTGGGTGATTTTACGATTTTGTTTGCGACAGTAAAATATCATAAAATAATTTAAAATTTTATACTACGCAGCGATTTTATTAAAATAAAGAAAATTCTTTATTATCTACATTGGTGTAATATAATTAAAAATTGTGTTTTAGCAATCAAATATTTTCTGCTGTTCTATATAATACGTATAAGTTTTTCCTTTTTGTATTCACAGGGTACTTGAAATTTGGTTGAATATAATCAAATTACTTATTTTGAATTTTGTGTGGTTAACACAATAACGGTGCACGATTTAAAAAAGTAGGAAGACATATATTTATATATACAATTAAATTAAACTACGTGATGTAGTATTATTTTTAATTTCTTTAAGTTCTTTATCATGTCCTAGGTTTCGTTGTATTATAACATCTTCAGGTGGGCTATTAGCAAAGATATTATTCTTATACATTAGATCTTTGCTAATAGCCCACCCGAAGATGTTTTAATACAACGAAACCTAGGTCGTGGTGAAGAACTTAAAGAAAATAAAAATAATACTACATCGCGTAGTTTCATTTAATTGTGAATAATGAATTTATACAAAATTAACGCCAAATATATTCAATATTAAAATAAAATTTCTCCATAGCTACACTTTCGTTCGTTCCGAGGCTTGCAAGGCCATCAAAGTGATGTCGTAAAATACAATTTTCAGCAAAACGAGTGACAATAGCCTTGGAGTCGCTTGGGAAACATGCTTTAACGACGCTCCGTAATGTTGTCTTTAACACAAATCTGAGCTGAAATTTCTTTTACACCAAAAACCTACTTGATTCTATACGAATGTTGCGCGATTTTCTTTGTGACCTAATTTTTATTTATATCAGTTATCCGATTCAAAATCTAAAGCTGTGAACATAATCAATATCTATATTTTAGGTTTATTAACTAAAACCAACGATGGCTCTATCAATATTAAAGTTATGCTAACGCCTCAAATGAAAACTTCCTACACAGAAATGTATTTTTGTTTGAAAATATCAAATTGTTCTTAAATTAAGATAAACTTGCATTGAAATGTATCTATACTTCCAGTGTACGTAAATACGTAAACACTTTGTGTTGAAGCTTTTAATGGAGCCACCTGATTATTTCGTTTCTTATTTTTTCTTTTAATTAAATATGATTTTATTTAATTTTTTACGGCTAATTATGATAACTGCATATTATTTTTTCTCCCAAAATATTTCGTATTTATTTCTAACATTATTTATTTGATATTGCCTAAAGTAGAAAAATTGGTAGAAGAAATTAACGTCAGACACCAAAATCACATTATTCCGTATCACCTTGCTGTTACTAGCTACTCTAGTACAGTGGTGTTGACCATATCTCTACATGTAATTAAACTGAAAAACTGGCGTGTATATACATTGAATTTATTTATGAAAAAATTACTAATGGTTCCATAATACGAGTAACATGGCACATTTTATTTAATTATTGCCTATTTATTGGTTTGTATGTTTGTTTCTGCAAGAAACGCAAAAAAACTACTATAGAGGTTGGGACGGCGTTTTTGGAAAAATGCAGCTAAAATAGAATTGACTAAATTTTTCATCGCAGTTGTTTCAAGCCATCAGGCAATACGGAAATTTATCAACAACAAAGTCATTATGCCTGGCTGCATCAATTTATGGAGCCAGGTCTAATTTAAATAGTACAATGAAATTTCTCACTCGGATATGCATTGCTGAAATAAGCGTAGTCAGGAGTGAAGTGTGAAATAATGTGGGAGGGGTATTTGCATTAGTAACTTACCGGAAAGCGAGTAGATGCTTTTCCGAAATTGGTGGTATTCGTTATAAAATTACTATAATTCCTCAATTTGTTTAAAATTCTTAATGTATTGCCAAAGTTTACAATTTAGATATTTTAGTAAAGTTAGTATTCGGTTACATTAATTTCGTTATTACACACTTTATTATCTAATGAAACTGTAAAATAGGTGCATCCGCACATTGAAAGTATTTACGAAAAAATTTATTTATTTATTTTATTTATTTATGTACTTTTAATATATACAGTTGGTACATATGGCAAACTTCCTGCTAAAAGAGGTGTTACAGCCAACCAGAAAACCAGTCCAGCTCGACGAGCGGTCAGGAATAGAACTCGGATCTTCGCGGTACGCCGCGCCGTCAAAACTTTTTATCAATCCAAAACACCAGGGCGACGAATAATTATTTAGGAAAACATAATAAAAGTAAATAGAACACGAAAATATTGTCTCTAAATGTAATTCCACCTGTCTGCGAGCTTGTTTAATTGTTCGCATATTAATAAGATTTTACAAATAGTACATTTAAGTTTGTTCATCATTGGAGTACCATCATCACGCACAAATGAGAGTGAGTATTGTATGGAATTAAAGTGCAAACTGTGGGTCAAAATGTGGAAATCAAATATAAAATATGAGTGTAGTCATGGAATCGTATCCCTGCTTTCGCTTTGTAACTTCTATCACACATTTTTGTGATGGCATACTAAAAACGTAATTTCATTATATTTTGACTTTGCAATATATGTCAAATAATTTTTAAATGCTTTTATGTCAAATAAAAATAATTTTTTAACTTTCACTTTTGGTTGACATGAAGATACGAATATCATAAATTCATGTCACATGTAAAAATCCTTAGCCAAATGTGTCCTCTATTTGAGCTCTTCGCCCATAAAATCATATAGTTTCTCGAATCTACCTTCTGCATAATATTTCCTAATATCGACAAGTTTATCCAAATGAATAATATATTTAAAACTTCTTCATAAAATAGAACAACGTATGGAGAATAATATTATTTAAAAAAGAAAAAAATTGTTTTGGAGCTAAGTAAATCAAAATAAAGAAAAAAGTTGCAAAAAGTTATTATAATTATTTTACTTTAATGATACAGAAATCATTAAAAAGAAATACTCGGTCTACTTATAATCCTAACTGAAATATCGTTCATTTGTATATTGTATTATACTTATATTACGATAAGATATTATATTTATTTAGCGTAGCCTTTGTAAAGTAAAACAAATTAATAATTTATAAAATATTATTACATTTCTAAAGTTGACGATTCTATAGTTTAATGATTTTAATATTAATGAATTTTAGTAAGAAAACACTTATAACACAAATCGACAATAGATCACCCCGCGAGACGCACGTACAATTCGTAAAAATAGTGCAATCTAGCGGCAATCACGGAAAGTATCTAATCATTTAAATACTGTGAAATTATGTGTTTGTGAATAGTCTATTAGAATACTATAATTCACAATTAAATGAAATTACGTGTAGTATTATTTCTACATAATTTAAGTTCTTTACCACGACCTAGGTTTCGTTTTATTACAACATCTTCAGGTGGGCTGTTAGCAAAGATCTTTTCTTAAAGAAATCTTTGCTAACCGCCCACCTAAAGATGTTGTAATACAATGAAACCTAGGTCGTGGTAACGAACTTAAAGAAAGTAGAAATAATACTACATCTCGTAGTTTCATTTATTTGTGAATAATGAATTTCTACAAAATTAGAGCCTAATATATTCAATATTTGGAATACTATAAGTGAATATTTTTAATTGCATTTAAATTTGATATTTTCTAACAGATTTTAGGGTATTTACCCTAGTGTACGGTGTAACAAAATCATTCAATATTCGTTACCTGGACTTTTATTATCATACATCGTATTCTACACTTGACATCAAGACAAGAAGTACCTGCCTTTGTACTCGCTTCAAGTTATATAAATTAGAATAAAATGTATTTATATATTGAAGTAAAATCTACTAAAGCGCGGTAAATTATTCGAAAGAAATAGAATTAGTATTTTATGGAAGAATTTTAATTAAGAATATATTTTTTAAATTTGTTAAGAACTTGTCTTGATCACCGCTCTTCTAAAAGTTCAGATCGAGGAAATTAAAAAAAAGTTTGGATATGAAAAATAACGTCAACATTAATGTAATATAATTAACTAGAATCTACAACAAAAACGACTTAAAAGTTACAATACAGAAAAAAATAAATTTATAGAAGATAATTTACAAATAATATAATTGAAATTTGCATTAATTGGCAATATATTATTAACTCCATAAAAAGGTTATAATATTATTAATTCAATATTGTTGTTTTTTAATTCAATCAATTGATGCTACAATTAAATTTTGTGTACAACTAATCCATATGCCTGTGGTTATAAATGCCAGTCTCATACTTTTAAAGAAAAATTAATTTAATTAATTTCTATTTAAATTCAATTGCTACTTATACTCAATCACACATGGTTTTAAATATATCAATTCAAACCTCGTCGTGAAGTGAATAGCAATAGTTGTTAAATTTGAAATTGATTTCGAAAAATTTCAGTAAATATTTTTGGACAGTTTTAAATGAGTATTATACTGAAACATTTAATAATTCAACGGCAATAGTCAATTTATTAGCTGTAATTTTAATTTTGCCTTGTGAATTGTTTATCCATACACTATTATATTTAAAGGTATTAGCTGGAATTCTGCCTCATTTAGATGAACATTATAAAGTAGATTCAACGACTCCAGTGAGATATTTTGAAAATAACTTGTAAAATCGATGGGCGAATAGATTACCATTTAAACATGGCCCTCATACATCCTTTAGACAAATAACCACATCAAGATCAGAATGCGTATTTTATTGTTTTGTAGTATACAATGTGGATTTGACCGTTCGACAATAAATAAATCCACAAATAGCGCATGGTGTTCCTCAAACGTACGTCAAATATGAATTAGCAAAATTCAGTAGTTTAGTTACAGGAATAGTTTTATATTTGTAGTTTCAGATACCATGTATTTAATTGAAAAAGCCGTGCTAATTTTCTACCGATGCCGACCAATGAAACCACTACATTCAACTACGGCAATTGCAAATAGTAATTATGTTTCGTTTATATTCAAAGGCTATTTAATTGGTTTGTTTATTTTACTACATTAAAGTATTTATGATCACTCGTACTGACTCGAAAGGTCAAATGAACGTTGAATATTTGGAGAGTTATGGGACATCATTTAAAAAAACGGAAATAATAATATTTTCCTAGTACTGGTTGAGGTACAATCACAGAAAAAACACGTAATAAGTATTGCTATGTCTTTTATTATTTTTAAAAAATTTCCTTAGGAATAAACGGGTGCAAATTTTTTTACGAAAATTAAGTCTCCTTATGGACATATACCATATAATTTGACTAGTCTGACCAGGCAATCTGCAGATTGATTGTTTAGTATATTGAATTTAACTTAAACTAGCAAAAGCGTGGCTTTGTGAGGGCTCGCGAGTTAATTAATACGCGTCCATTACAATAATGCTTTCAGGATGCAGTTGGGACTGCCGCGCTCCTGTAGTACTTTGGACATATTTGCAGGTGCTCATGTGGACGAAATCTCTATTACACAGCCTAGGATGTGCGACGGTTTCAACACCACCCAAAGCATGATCTCTGGTTGATCACTCATTTAAATACATGTTCATATAAGCAGTTTGTTTAATATCCATAAAATTATAAGTACGTAGATACAACTTTAGAAATCACTATATTAATATATATTAATTGTAAATATTGAAAATTCGGATAATCTTTCGTTTAACAATTACAAAAAAAAACGAAATAAAAATTTGGAAATGTTTAAATATTATTTTTACAATAAGTTAGGCAAAATTATGATACATTAATTACTGTTAAAGAAACAATAGTTACTCCTGTAACAATTTTCATTTGAGTAACACTTTGAATTCCGCACACGAATTTCATCTCGCCTCCTACATTTTATATATGAGTTTATAATATTACATAATCCATCATAGGAAAATATTCCATTTAATGCTAATCCAGCTGATGTTTTTATTCTTGAAAACGCGAGATATGTTAAACCAACAAAAATTTCTTTTTCTCCAATAAGTACAAGTACTTGTGACTTTTGAATTGTAATTAGTATGTTTATTTAAAACACCATGTTGTGGTCCAAGATCCATATTATTGTCTACGGAAAATTCATTGATTTCATTTTTGCTTGAAATTTATGACAAAGAGTACAAAGTTCATTTTAGTTCAATATCAAACAAACGACGATGATATCAGTTGCAATGTGTAAATTTTTATGGTTGTAAGTTAGCGGCATATAAAAAAAATTAACATTTTCTCGGTAAGAATATAATTCAGCATCTCGAATTCTTTTCTGATGTTCTTTTGAATCAGACATCAAAGAACGGTCATTATCTCGTTCTTTACGACGAGATAAAGTAAGCCTTCGTGGTATTTCGCTGTGACAACAACAAATATTAAATATTTAAAACTATTTCTTTACAGATGTTTTAAAAAATGTCAACAGCGGAAGGTGGTAAAATTTATTCATAATTTATTCTGTATTGTCCAAAAAAATTCAAAAACTACCTTTGATTTTTTTAAATGTAAGTCGATTCAATTTCACGGAATGATCATATTATTGTAGGTATAGAATTTATAAATCTGAACAGCAGAAATAGGTAAAAAAAACAGGGCCAATACAATTGTACTACTACTTGTTAATACGAAATTGAGATGGATTTTGTATTAAAAGATAAAGCTTATTTAATAATAAAGTATTTGTTAACTTTAAAACTCATCTCGTTAAAAATTAAGTGAAAAATATTAACCCAACTTCCGATATTTTCTATCTTAAATAGGTACTTACATCAAAAAATTTCGTTATTCAGCACCTTTCTATATTTTGTTTTATTCGATTTATTAGGTAGGTATTCAATTTATTAGATATTAGGTTATTTAAACTCCACAATTTACTATCTATTAATTTACAATATAAAAACAACCACGTATCACATTTCTATGTTGTTAGTAAACATTCTTTCTCGAAATATTACAAATCTGCATGCCCTGTTAATTCTGTAATTTTCTAACAGATGACTTTAGTAAAAGTCTAGTTCATTCACACATAATGTTTCGATTTTGTTATTAAACATTGTAGAAATATAAAACATCTGCATGCATACTCTATTTATTCCGTAATCTTATAGCAGATATGCTAGGATTACGCATCATTGTTTCGTATTTTTTCATAATTTAGTAAAAGGTTTAAATACAAAAATAACTAGATAACAAATCTAGACATTACTTTAAAGTATTATGTTAAATTTCAAATCTAGAGGTGTGATAGTTTTGTTACAAAGTATACGACAAAACTGTATGGGTCGTGGGCTAATAACAAACTAACGTGACTGAAACGTTGAGCATATTATAATTGTTACGCTTATGTACGGCTTACGCTTTATGAGCTTGTACCTATTTTCATAAAAGTGTATCAAATTCGTAAAGCTTAACATGAGTTCAGAAACATGTTTACCTTTCCCCAGAACAAAATTAGCATAACAAAGAAATTTTTCCAAAATTAGCATAACAAAGAAATTTTTCCAAAATATTTAATATTTTTGCTTTTGTCACCACAGTTTTATCTATCTGCTCATTTTAGGATGGTGGGTGGAAACGACGTTAGTTCTTTATGAAAACGAATGACCGCTTGGGTGACAAATTCAGAGATGTCACCCGCTTTGCATTTTTTGTTATAAAATAATTTTATCGATAATAGGTACGTAAGAAACTCGATAGCACCATGCACACGTCGACCGTCTTTTGAACTTTAAGGGATATTATGTGTCAAAGAGAATATTAACACTCGTTTTCCTAAGTATTTTGTGACCCTAATTCATTTATTCATAATAATTATAGTAAATATCTTAAATAAGAAATTAACAAAGAAGCAATTTTAGAAAGGAATGAGCATTACGACATGATGATACTGTTTACTTAGAGAAGATGCATTATTTAATGTACATTAAAATAGTTACTAAATATTTTAATACATACACCCCCAATTTCAATGAAACCACCTCTAAAAGATGACCTCAAATGTACATGAAATAGGGGAAATATTGTTTTCTTGGCAGCTTCGTTTCCATGGATATGAGAATTACCCTAAAAGGAATAACGGACCAAGAGTGACTAATTAAACGATTAACGTTTGTTCCACAAGATACCGTTTTAATTTAACACAACTATAACAAAAGGTATGAGAATGTTTTAGTCAAATTTGCCTTATCAATTTTTATAACTGATTCAATTATTTCTATTTCTTCCTGCTATTTAGATGAATCGATTATAATTGATCTTAATTTAAAGTTGGCTTCGCATATTTACGCTTTTTTTTAATCATAAGTGCAAAATGCGTTTTCCGGATATTTGAATGGCACAAGGAACATTTTCTAAGCATATTCTGTACTTTTAGAAATTTTATTATTCTCTTGTGTGGGTTTCGCAGCCAAGTTGAAAAACTAAAGTTTCATCGTCTCGTCATGTCCAACCGACTAGTAGTCTGTCCCTGTCGATCACACCTTTGTGATTACTGGACTTTTAAACCTACAGGAATAAATTTTTTTAAACAGATTGCTTCACATAACAATATAAGTTAATGTTTGGCGTGTTCTTTAAGAATCAATACACTATGAATCAATTGCAATATGATGGTAGTATGAATTATTTTTCATAAAAAATTTTATTCGTTTATGCCATCATTCGTTTACTTGTAGTTTGAAAGTGATTTTTTTTGCTTTTGTAATATTTAAAAAAAAAAGTGAAATAAATGTTAATTTTCTATTTGTGGATAGTTTATGTGGATGTTTTTAATCATGAAAATGTTTACTATTTTTAATCATGAAAATGTTTACCCTCCATAGTAAAATAAAAAGTAATACAATTTTCATTCTAAAATGTTCGAAAGCTGACCTTCAAATGATGGTTATATAAAACAAAACACAAACTTATGTAGTTCATATATTTCCTCAGAATAACCAAATAATTTATTTACATAAATGTTTTGCTATAATTCAGCTCCTCATTCATTATGATGCGAAATTAAAACCTGTTCCTGGTTGTCAGAATAAACTAGGAATTATTCCTGTATCGAGCATTTACTTGCAAAGTAAGAAAGTAAAGTTAATAGTTAAATCAGCCATACCTTTTTAAGAACGATTTAAAATGTAGACGTATTTTTAATATCAGGTTAGTCATTTGAATGTCAACCTTCTAACTGTTGAAAATTAAAATTATTACAAACATTTTAATACTGGGTCGAGGACGCATGAGCCCAGAAATAATTTTGTAAATTATGTCGCAAATAATATGAATCTGAAAACTTATTTAAACAATTTTTGATTAAATGGTTGGTAAATAAGAAAAACCTTTAAAATGATCTCGTCGGCATTTTTTTTAAAATTAAGTAATTCAAAATAACTCATAATCTATACATTAACGAGTATCCGCATATATAATTATTGATTATGGAATAACTCCCACTACCACCCCAGCGCTGATTGTTCATAAATATGGAACAATCTGTATAGCAAAATATTTAGATTTTATTTTTGTACGAATTAGGTATATGTGTAAATTTGTAGCCAATTATTATCACACGTCCAAAGTAGTGAAGTAAAATAGGGTAGTCCTTTTAATATTATAATGAATGTTTCGTTATAATTTTTCTTATTCCTAAGGTCCATTGCTAAAATGATAAGCTTTGAAGTGACAAGCACTTAGCTGTTTTCTTTTATGATTTTATTACTGTGCAACTAATAATATCATTAGTGATATTTTTGTAACTTACATTAGTGTAAACTTTTCGATGTTTTGTCTCTATTTTTAAGTTGTTTTTTTTCTGACTGAATTTATTTTCAGATTAATGCAATCCTTATTTATAAACTATAAGCTGATCATAATTAAACAAAAAATTTTAATAGGTTATGGTAGACATTTGTGACAAAAAAATGTTAATAAAATAAAAAACATCATTGGTTGTTTAATAATATATTAATTTTTTTTGTCAACATGTTTATCAAAATATTCCAGACCATAATCTTTTTTGAACAAAAATGTTGTTTACAAATTGGAAGACATAAAATAAACTTTAAAAGGTCTATTTCTAAAATAAACTTACTTATCATTATAATTTTTCGTACTTTAAATTCTACAAATATTACAAACGAGCGACAAATCTGTACTGTTTCCGACGAATAATGAAATGATTATTGATTTACGTATAATATTCACATTTCTCACATATTGCAAAATATTCCGAAAGAAAAGCACTATCATAGGACGCTATAATTTTTAAACCGATTATATCTGGCCGCTGGCATTTTTTAACAATTATCTTCGCAATTTTTTAACAATTTAGTCATAACTACATGAATACCAAAAGGACGGGCTTTTTGAAAAAAACTAATTTTAGAATGAAAAAATTAACTACATTAAAAACTGCAAATCTGTTATACGTTGATTGAAAATCATACAACAAAATAAAACATAAATGTAACCGTTTCCTCAAAATAAAATTTAGAAATAATAATCTTAATGGTATTGTTAAGCATTATTAAGTAATGAGATATTAATAATTTTTCCAATTGAAATAATGCATACGACAATTAATATTGTAATAAATTGAATTCATATGTTCTATTCTTCTCCAATGGGAGCTTGATTCCTCAAGATCAAGTACCTTTAAAATTACAAATTAATATCACAAAATTTTGCAGTAATTAAAATTAAAAAACTTGCAATCGATATGCTATCCTATGTTATGAAATAAATTTTCAAAGGCTGGTGAAAGTTTAGTTACTTTTTAGGAAAGTTTCTTCTTAAATTATTTCTAAATTAGTTCCTAGGGTACACGACTAAGGTTTGTAAATAAAAATTAGTATTTTTTACATTGCAAAATATGTAACTACGGCGTAGAGCTTGTCGACCAAAACAGCGAATTTTATTTCATTTACTCATAGCGCGTTATTTAACGTCTGAAGTACTCATGAACACGTTTTGTACAGTTATAAAATTATTATGATGGTTTAATGGATACAATTTGCGCATTCGTCTGAATTACCGTAGTCGAACAGGACAGTCAAAAGACTGTAGAAAATTAAAGACTTGGTTAACAATAAAATACATCATTTTGACGTATACTTTTACAAATGTACTTGCTTTTCTTTTAGAAGCTTTTTTTTGAATGGTGGAATATGTATTGAAAGATTTTCCATTGTTATTTTCTACTGCATTTTTGTCAGTAATCTTGAATTTCTTAGTCAAACTGTTCAGAAAGGCAAATCTTCTTAATTTTTAGGATTCTATGAGACAAAAGGAAAAAAAGTGTAACACTTATAAAATCACTCAAGTTTCCTTGAAATTATCATAACGGACATCTCAACTCAAAATGTTATTATAGACATTTTTGGGAGGGAAATATTTATAAAACCGAGAAACAATTTTAAAAGAAATCAAAAAATTGTTTTATTAGGCTGTATGAAGTATGATTTGGAAAAGACGAATTATAAAAATTTGTTTCTTATATTTCTAGATATGCTTTTTAAAATTTCTATAAAAATTGTTCTCCCTTCTCCATTCGAAAAAATTATAAATCAAATTATAAAGAAAATAACTTTACTTAGGAATTTACATAACGTTTACATAAAAATTATAGCCATGACTCTAAATCTTAAAAGTACCTACTCAAATTTGTACAGAATCCTCCAATATATGTAATTGAAACTTTTTACTGACGGTGAGAAAATTTGTCGACTGGCACTGTCGTGCTCGTTTTACTTGTTTTAGTGCTCGCAAGGAAATAGCAAATTAAAGGAGAAAGTGAAATATACCACTTATTAGTCTATATAGATATACAAATATTCCGGAGAGGAGAGAATCGTTGATTCGGCACCAATTACAAAAAATTGGCGTTTATATCTGGAAAGACAAAAAACGGGACTTTATATTAAATGTAAACATAGTAAAGTCAAGAAGTTTCCAGTATACTTACGTTGATAAAATTATTGGTTGACAATTTTGTAACCAGTAAAAGTAGGTAAATAAAGTATCCAACTAGAAATTATGACGTTTCTTGGTTTGTTGTCTTAGATATTGTTCACGAAAAACGAGTGAGTGCGATAAAAATACTCAAATTTAATTACAGCACTAAAACTAAGTTCCTTACTAGATATGGGGAATCATCAACGTTTATCGAGTAACACCTTTTATAGCAATTCTTTGCTTTTCTTATACACTGTAAAATAAGGCGCAAAGCAGATTCAATCAGGCAGAGAATAGTTTGAAGGCGAACCTTTTCAACACGATCACTGACGAAAACATTAAGCTATTAGAAAAAATAATACTGCCCCTAACATTTAAAAAAATATTCCTATTTCACGGTAACAGGGTGACTGTTAAATTTAATTAATATATATTTTAATGGCCCAGTTCACTAAGGTCCTTAAGATAATTACGGCGATCTAGCGAAGAAATGAAGGAACTTTTTCATAAAAGTTGAAGTAAAAGTTGTCTGAAACTGTCGCCGTCTGATTGAAACTGTTGTCTGATTGAAACTCTCACCTTTATACTATTATCTGCCTCATCGGAACTTTTTCATAAATTATTTTCATTATATATGAACATCATAGTGTGGAGAAATGTTTTCATTAAAACGAGACTTAAACAACGTTTAAGCTCAATTATATTTAAAAGCATCGTCACTCTAAACTTACTTCATTAATACAATTGACAATGACC
Organism: Druceiella hillmani; assembly: GCA_039881145.1. Taxonomy (NCBI): domain Eukaryota; kingdom Metazoa; phylum Arthropoda; class Insecta; order Lepidoptera; family Hepialidae; genus Druceiella; species Druceiella hillmani. Next base: position 21,370,165 of record JAYKKI010000012.1, read on the forward strand.
TATTCCTCAAGAAATGTTAATTTTATAATTTTAATAAAGTCGAATGAATTCATATTATACTTAATATAATCAAAATTTGGAAAATGAAAATACTTTCGGAGATAGTATAACATTTACCTAGTTTATATTCCAATTTTTTCCCTAAAATAATTTTTGTAAATTAGTGAAAAACTCTAAACATTTCGATAGGAATGAACATCCATAAGCGAAAAAGGAGAAACGTACTACCAACTGCGCTATTTATAATTACCTGTTGTTTTTCTATAATACGCTGTTTATAAATTTTCAATCAGTAGACACAAATGTAAAGAGTAATTAGCATATTAATTCTGTCCAAAAGTTGCTGGCTGGTGAATTTGACATGTGGATATTTACTGGTTTCAGCCTGCTAAATTTCTAGTGTCAGTATTGGTCAGATTCGATTGGATCCATTTTTTATATTTTTCTTTACATATTTTCTGTCTACATTACAATAATTTTTTTATAAAGGTTTACTCAATTTTTTACTCCCTCGTAAATTTCATCATAATATTTGGTTCACCAGTATAGCGTAATTTGCACTATTTTAACAAGTAGACATTCGAAAAAAGTTATTATTTTCGGCTCATGCCAATATCGAAATTTGCCAATATATTTTGTTAACCTTTAATACGTTTTGTCAACGCCGTGGCAGAAGTTATTTCTTAAATATAGTCAGTTTGGTCAATACGTCGAGGTTTATATTCTTTAATTCAATTTCCAAATGCAGAATATAGCTTTATTTTCATATGCAATTTCAAACTTAACCTAATATTCCTGATTATTAAAATCGCAAACACAATAGTGAGAAACCGTGAAAACAGGTTAGATTTAGTTTTTAGTAAACGTATAATTTTAAAATGGTCACCAAATTTGCATGTCAATTCGTAAATAATTATTGACTCTACCGTAAGTTTAAACCTACGCTAAGAGTGAAATTAGACTTAACATAAATACCCTAACAAAAACGTAACCGTTAAAAATAAGCATGAGTGTTAAACTATTAAAAACTGGAATTTCATACGGACCTCCTACGCAATTTATTCGCTAGATATACCATATTTAATTGAACTAATAGATAAAATGCTCATTAATTTACAAAATTTATAAGAAAAATAATATTAAAAGCTATAGTAAAGTAGTCACATTTGATTATATAAATTTCATTTATAAATATTTGCCAAAAATTTGTCTTAAAAATTATAGTGATATTTTTATTTGAGAGTTTTTTAAAAATTGTCATTATATTTTATTTTACTTTGCGAAGTATACATTGAATAATGTGGTTCTATCGTTAAAACGTTACTAATATTTAAACATCAATATAATTATTAATAGAAATATTATATACACTCAAATAATGAAACTGTTATATTAATATATTAGAGAACGGAATTATTGAAGCATGGTTTCTAGACATATTTAATATATTATAATAACATATTATTTTTCTATCAAATTTATATTTTTTTTTACCTATAACAATCAACACTTCCATCTTTATGGGTTGAAATTATAAAAGTCGCAGGTTTTAGATTTTTTTCCTTTTACGTGCTAAATTATGTCATGCTGAAGTAGCATAAACTGATTTTAAATAAAACCAATAACACCTAATGACGAGTATAGGTACTTTCGTGAAGTTAATTTAGTTTTTAGCGTCAGTTAATTTATTTACATCATTGTTATACATTGAAAGTTAATAATTTACCCACCTACTATTTTATTATTTTACCTAGACATTCATAGCAGAAGTAACATAAGAATGAATATCCGGCTAATTTCCCATAAATATTTCAAAAACAAGCTCGTCTTCATAATTTACAGCATCTAAAAGTTACTTGTTTAGCTAATTTTTGGTGCAAATATGTCATTGTAAACTTGGCTTTCCTCCTGGCGTATTTATTTCTTCGACATTGTTTATTCAATTGTGTGCTAACAAAGAGACCCATTTCTTCGTTACACTTAGTTTTAGATTTAAACTTTGGTTCAAGAGTCAACTTAATCATATTAAATAGAAAAGATGCAAATTAGCATAGAAAATTGAAATTTTGCCATTTAATCGGTTTGGTATATATGAATGCGATCTTTTTCGATGAAACCACATTATTTATTGGAACAATCTTCGAAAGTTTGATATTGATGATATTAAATTTCAATGTCCATTTTCCATTGACCTATTTTACATATTTTCAAGATATTATGAAAAAAACCTAACGCTCATTATATTCACCGACAAAAAACAGTCATTATGAGCATTATACTTTGAGATAATATACGACCTAGTTTTCATTGTATCATTACCAGTATCGTAGTTTCACTTAATTGTGAATAATGATTTTCTACAAAATTAACGCTAAATATATTCAATATAGTTTTATATTAAAAATATTCATTATTTTGTTATTACATAAAATTTATCAGTTTTAGGCATTTAAATTGTGACGCACAAAAGTTTTTGCATTTAATATATTAACAATTGTGTAATTCCCACCTAATATCGTGTCCTATTTGTAAAATAAACATGGATGCAAAATTTTATAATAAAACCATTTAGTAGATCAGGGCGATTAAACTTGATCATTATGTTATTATCAAGCTATCTCATTGCAATAAAATATATCTTGCATTAGGTACTAGTAATGATATTATTATTATTTACAGACAGGATGGAAAGAGAATAAAAATTATTACATATTTCAACAGGAAAAGGAGCATTTGCATTGTTTCTTGACAAAATTACGACTTATACTTGAAAAATTATTCTATAATTTGACATTAAAGAGGACTTACAATACAGTAATCACCTTCTTTAAAATCGATCGGGTAATAAATTATTGGATTTAACACAACTGTTAATATAATATTGTTACATATTACAACAAAAAATTAAAATTATTACATATTACAACAAGAAAAGGAGCGTTTGAATTGTTTTTTGACAAAATTACGACTTATACTTGAAAAATTATTCTATAATTTGACATTAAAGAGGACTTACAATACAGTAATCACCTTCTTTAAAATCGATCGGGTAATAAATTATTGGATTTAACACAACTGTTAATATAATATTGTTACATATTACAACAAAAAATTTAAATTATTACATATTACAACAGGAAAAGGAGCATTTGCATTGTTTCTTGACAAAATTACGACTTATACTTGAAAAATTATTCTATAATTTGACATTAAAGAGGACTTACAATACAGTAATCACCTTCTTTAAAATCGATCGGGTAATAAATTATTGGATTTAACACAACTGTTAATATAATATTGTTACATATTACAACAAAAAATTAAAATTATTACATATTACAACAAGAAAAGGAGCGTTTGAATTGTTTTTTGACAAAATTACGACTTATACTTTAAAAATTATTATTTAATTTAACATTAAAAAAGATTTACAATACAGTAAACACCTTCTTTAAAATCGATCTGGTAATAAATTATTGGATTTAACACCACTGTTAACATAATATTTATTTTCACTAAAGATATTTAAGATAATGCTAATTTGCATCTATTGCTAATCACGCATAAGTGACTGTTATGTATTTTCTAGTTATTTTTATGTTAATATCAAATACGAGTTATTACTAAACCTCAAAGAGTGAAACAAGAAAAGAGAGGGCGAGGGAGAAGAAGAACGCGAAAGAAAATTTTGTGTACGTATCGATTAAACAATTATTTAATCACGGTCAATAGATTGGCAGAATAACTCTATTTAGAGATTATGTTCATACGATATGTGATTACCAAAACTTTAACAAGCATACGAAATAGAATAGCGCGAATAATTTGCGAATTCGAATCGGAAGACACAACAATTTTCACTGGGTTTCACCAAAATTTATTTTACTTCTTTTCGACGTTTTTGTTCAAAGTTTCTGCTCTGGACAACACACCTTTGTGTAATATCTTTCTAATACCTTATTGACAGCAACAACTAGTATAAATAAGATACAATAATTTCTTTAGTGAAATCTGAAATATTTATGTATTTTCTTGTGATTTAATATTTATAAAACAACAGTCAATTTCGTGTATTTTTTTAAATCTATGCTTTAACAGAAAAAAAATCTAAAAAATCCCTGTTTATGCACCCAGGTACACAAAGCTTTGTACTGATGGTATAAAACTTTCAGGAAGTACGCCAAGTAAAAATATCGGCGTCAGTTCAATAAGGTATTTATTAAATATAAACTATATGTACATTTTAAATATAAACAACATTACAGGCTGAATAAGCTCACGTAACAAAAATAAAAAAATCTACAAAACTAATCCGCACTAAATAAATATTAATATTAACGTTCTCCATAGCTACACTAAGTTCGCTCCGAGGCGTGCAAGGCCAACAAAGTGATGTCGTTAAATAAAATTTTCACGAAAACGAGTGACAATAACCTTGGTCTTCCTTTAACTACGCTCCGTAATGTCGTCTTTAACACAAATCTGCGCTTGTGTACTTTCTTTAACACGGAAAACCTACTTGATTCTAAATGCATGTTGTTGGATTATATTTGTAACCTAATTTTGATTTATATCAGTTGTCCTGTTCCATATATAAAGCTACGAACATAATGAATATTATTTTAATTTATTTAGATTTATTCACTAAAACCAACGGGAGCTCTACCAATATTGATGTAACAAAAAATGTATGCTCACGCCTCCAATGAAAACCTCCTACACAGAAAAGTATTTCTGTTTCAAATCATCAAATTGTTTTTAGAACAATAAATTCCAAGTCTTAATATGTAGCTGTAGTTCCAGCGTACGTAAAGATGGGAACACATTTTGAAGCTCTTTACGGAGCCACTTGATTATTTTGTTTCTTTTTTTCTCTTTTAATTAAATATGATCTTATTTTAATTTATGACGGCTAATTACGATAATAGCATATTTTTTCTCCAAAAATATTTCGTTATTTATTATACTTTCCGTTATTTATTATATTATTTTACTCGTTATACATTACGCTATTTATAATATTATTACACTCGTTATACATTTAACATTGCCAGAATCATAAACCTTTATGCAATGTATTAAAGAAAAGCGCCGAAATAAATGTATTGTGTATCACCTCGTTGTTACTATCTACTCTAATACAGTGGTGTTGTCCATATCTCTACATATAATTAAATTGAAAAAACCTAGCGTGTCTTTGAATTTATTTATGAAAAAAATTATTAATGGTTATATAATAAAAGTAATATGACACTTTTTTTTAATTACTGCCTATTCATTAATTTGTATGTTCGCTTCTCTACGAAACACCATAAAATATATATATATATATATATATATATATATATATATATATTAGGAGATTCCTATGTAAAATTAGAATTACTTTTGAAGGAAAAACCAGAATCAGTGGACTCATAATTAAAAAAAACATATTCGTAGGTTTAAAAGTTGATATTGGTGGAGTGTCTACCTCTATTATCATTCAAATAATAGATTAAAAACAAAAAAAAATACTTCGAATAGCCCAAAAGACACATATTATTATACTATATTTCTATAAGGTCGTTTACTCAAGCTACATAGTCGATGTTATTGACCTTTACGATAGTTATGATAGATGTATTTTCTGAGGTCTTCATTTTTGTGGAAAATTTAATAATATTAAGTTTCACAATTAAATGAAACTACGTGGTGTAGTATTATTTCTACTTTATTTAAATTCTTTACCACGATCTAGGTTTCGTTATGTGACAACATTATCAGGTGGGCAATTAGTAAAGAATAACTGTTACAAGTTTACAACATTTAAATATTATACAAAGCAAATTGCGGAAGCGAGATTTAGGCGAGTTTTCCCATTACTTACGTTAGTGAGTTAATGGTAGGGGAGTGGTGTAATTTTTATTATATTTTCGAAAGTTATACAATATACAAGTATATTAGGGCGGGTGATAAATTAAATTGATATTATTCTGTGAGGTTATACAATGCAAATATTATAATAAATACATTGTCGCTAATTTACTGTTTAAGAGGTTGGTTTCTAAATGGTTAATGAGTAACTTGAATAACAGAAGACTGAGTGGTGAGTCCTTTACAAGGACATTTACTTATTTGCGATATACTCCCTATATATCGCAAATAAGTACTAGAAATATTAAAACGGATATACGAAATAAACAGACATAAAAGAGACACCAACGTTACCATATTAAATGAAAAACTCAATACAATAATATCACCCATACTTAATATCTTCTAAACATAATATAGTTAGACAACATTAATACAACAGTACACTTCAAATCGTTTCAGCCCGGCCACACATCTAAGGAGGCACAACACAAAAGAAAACAAAAAATGGGAGATATGTATAATTAGTTGTAAAACCTCCTTCCAACCATCAGATACTTTTGTTATTATGTAAATATTTTACTGAGAATTCTGTATATTTTATGTTATTACATATACTGAAACATTTGTATTATATAACCTCATAGAAATGTATTTCATAACTTCATAGTAAACAGTGGGAAAACAATTCATATATAAATGTCAAATATTTTTATATATGGTGCAAATTCCGCTTCCGTTATTGTTTTGTGTAATATTTAAATGCTGTTGTGAGTTTTTAAATGTCCAATCTTTGCTAATTGCCCACCTGAAGATGTTTTCATACAACGTTCAATCTTTGCTAATTGCCCACCTGAAGATGTTTTCATACAACGAAACTTAAGTCGTGGTGAAGAATTTAAATAAAGTAGAAATAATATTACAACGCGTAGTTTCCTTTAATTATGAATAATGAATATGTACAAACTTATCCCCAAATATATTCAATAATAAGTTTATTTTATATATGACACAAGAAGAAATAATTAAATACACACTACGTATTTTTAAAAATAAAAAGTTATTGTCACGATAAATCCTTAATAAATAAATGATTAATAAACAAAGTGCTAATTAAAATTTATTTTCATGTAAGACGGATGTTCATTAAACCTCTTGCTTAACTTTTGTTTTCGTTTAACTGCGAAGTGCGTGCCCGACGCGTCAATTTTTGAAATAATGCAATTACATGTCATCAACGTTGAACTCTCGACAAATTAAATAAACAATTTGAGAGTACTTAAATAATTTCCTCTTCACGTCAGCGTAAATACCTTATTTTTGAGATTGTTAGAAGCTCTTTACGCATGATTTATGAGCTAAAAGAGAAGCTACAATGTATTTAATTAAAATTGTACAATCGTGTTTATTTTGTAATGAAATTGTATTAGGCATACTTAGCAAATTTCTTAATAAATTTATTTTTCTCTCTTGTATATTGAAACCAATAGTCGATTTCTAAAATATAAATTAATATTCGAAGATGTTAACATCGTAAAAAATGCTATGGTTTATTTACTATTATTTTTTAAATTAATTTTTCTGATGCTTGGAAGTTGCCGATAGGACTAAAGTGGTATGAATGCTCAAATGTATATACGCGTAAGTACTGGCCGTTTTATCAATAGTAGGCTGTATGAAATATTTGTATTATGCCAAATAAACTTCCTTACGTATACAATTATGATCACTTTTTTTTTATATTTGAATGAAAAATCAAGAGTACTAACATATTTTTATAATATCAATTTTTAATTTACATGTTTTATTCATTGAATAATCATTGCTCTTACTTGATATGTATAACTACTAAAAAATTTCTAAAGAAGATTTTTTCTCTAGAGGAGAATTTCATTAACTAATGGTTAAAAAATTACCATTTTTTTCTTTTTTGCATAAAACTTTGAAATATTAAATAGGAGTGCTATTTAATATTTCGAAAATTATGCTCATCAATATGAAATATTAATGGTTATACTAGCGTAATTTGTTTTTAAATATTTTTTTGACTTTGACACCTTCATTTATCTCCATTGCTACCGTGACTATATTTTTATATAAATGGGAACACACGCATGATATGATTGAACTTTCTTCGCAGACGTTTGCTTCATTGTCATTGCTGGGATTAGAGTAAGATATATATCCTATTTTGTTAATAAAAAATTAATGGGACGTAATATATTTTGAACCCGTTATTTAGTCTTTACACATTAAATTAATGATTTATGTAAACTTAAATGATTTTATCTTTTAATACTTTATTAATCGCTCCTGAATGATGTGGAACTACTATGGACTTAAAGTTGATAATGGATTCGATTAACGTTAAATTATATTTGCATTGTATGTACATATACCAATATTCCGATATCAAAACATTGTTATCCATTCCAGCAGTAATTATTTTAAAAATCATAATAATTTATTTTGTTGGTTTTTGTTAGTAGTGATGATGATGTTAAGCACATCAAAATTTCAATTTCAGTAGTTATCAGACTTCGCTGAAACTAATGAGATTGTGTTAAAATAATACCTTGCCTTGCTCTAAATAAAATATAACTATTACAAATTTTGCAAGCTGTTTAATATGGATTTTTTAACACATAAACTTTTAGTTGTTTAAAAAGATAGGGAAAAATATTTACTAAAATTCAAATAATTACATAAAAAGAAATCAAGCAATATTTAAATTATTTAAAGTTCTTTTAACATTCGATATTTGAATTCGATCATTTTAACCAATTACAACTGGTAAAGAATTTACATAGAGAATCTAAAAACAAATATTACTATCGTTTTTAAACGATTTGAGGTGCAGTAACCAAAAGTCGTTTCTCTGTAATTGGACTTCATTAGGACAATAATTAAAATATATACGAATGTGAGAAAACAATGAAATACTGACTATCGGAAAAGTAATGAGCTTCATGTGTATACTCATATCCTTCAGAATTAATTTTTTGTAAGTATAAAACGATATTAGCTTACGTGGAAATAGGGGCGCTTGAAGTGAAATTGTAAAAAAATTAGTGAAATAAAAATATGCAGTATTGCAATTTATTATTTTTATCTTAGAATATTCCAATCTTACACCTTTCCATCTTTTATAACGCAATTATTGAAATGAAACATATTTAATTTTTTTTTATTTTATTTCATCAATTTTCAAATTAAATTGGTGTTTTTTATATAATTTCACGTTGTGAGAAGCACTCAAAATGTTGTATCCAAGGTAATTTAGAAAGACGTAAACTAATTGAATATACCTTCTATTTAATATGCTAACATATTCGTATGGTATAAATTATGCTAGAATTATCATCCACACATGTAATTCTTGAAACTTGTTACAAACATTTATTTATTTCTTTATATGCTTAATATGCTGGTAAATATAAATCAGAATCTAATATCCATAACGCATCGTCAATACACATGTTCAATGGATACATCAAAATTCCATTTCTGCATTGTTCTTTCTTTTTCAAATTCTATAACTTTCTCTTTCATCTTTTTAATATGATATCTCATATTTTATCTTAATTGTTTTATTATTATACACATAATACACTCTGATTACATCTTTCATAACATCATTCCAATCGTAGTTAAAATTTTCCACTATCCACAACACGCCCTTCATAAAATTTAACACCCCACTTTGTTATAGTAGAGTGGTCTTGAATATTTAAAAGTTAATCCATTCTCCAATTTTAACTTTATTAGTGCTTAAAGTAAAGAGATAAATAATTAGTAATTAAAGTAATTTTATTTACTGATTACTTTATATACATATATAATTTTAATTGCTAATTACTTTATAAACTTTAAAGTAATTAGAAGTCTCGCTTCAAACAAACTCTATAGAAGTTTTAAACTTGTTGATATGCAAAATTATGATTTAATAGGAAAAAGTATTTTCTTCCGCCCTTGAATGTGGCACTTTGTATCAAAATGCATAGAATAAAATAGAAGAAGTCACGAAAATGTTACACCATAAAAATATTATATTTAATATATTATGAATAACGTCGTATATAGATAGTCATAAATAATATAATAATCATTATACATAAAACCATGCAATTAAACTTTCAAAATAAAATAAATAGTCTTGTACTCAATTCATCTATGTTCACCTTGGTATATAGACGAACATAATTCAGAAAAAAAACTCGTAAATTGATTGTTTACGCATTTATTTTTATGGGATTCTTTCATTACTTCACTTTAAACATATTTTGAAATTGTTATAAAAATATAAATAATTAATGGTAAACATAGCTATATAAATAGGATTAATGTATACAGAATGATTTTGCCTAGGGTAAATATCAAAATTGTAAAGACTTGCATTATTTACAACATTGCAACCTTGTTGCGTTTATAACGTTTCAATGTGTATAAAAAAGAAGTTATTTGTTTATTCTCCAACAACTTTGTTGCACAATTTACAGTTCTAACTAAAACACTGAAGAATATGTTTGGTACTAACCTAACCTGATTAGTTACGTATTACATATATAGGGTAATACTATCAAGAAAATAAATAAAGTTGGATTAGATAATATAAGTAACCAATCGCAATATTAATAATTATGTGACAATTTTTACTGAAAACAACTAATAATAATATAATACGCCGTGATCTACTTAAAAACAATAAAAACATATTTTAGAATACACAATTCGAGTAGAGAAAATATGAAAATTTTAAAACGCAAACGCGTACACGATCAAGAAATTCTGCAGAATAAATTTCTGAAAATACAGCATGGAACTTGAAATATGAATGTGTAAAAGAAACTAAATAATCTATGAATTCCTTCTCGTTCTCGCAATCATTAAAACATTACTCCGTCCTCAAAATCATGGACCAACTTTTATATAATCTTGCCCCACTAATATAAGTTATACAATAACTAGAAATTACTCGCTCAACAAGTCTAAGGGAAAAGACAATTTTGAAAATCATTTTTTATCTCTCAATATTCTGTGATTATTTTTATTAAACAACTTTATTTTGATATAAAAAGTTATACGAATCATCAGAATGTATTTCGAAATAACGTACTAAATATTGTATGTATGCACTCCACAAAAAGAAGTTGTGAAGAATTTCTATTAAATACAAATGTGCCACGTCCATGTCAATTTAAAACGGAACAATTTATTATGTTTCCAAACAGTGTTAAATCTTAAATCATTAGGTGTTTATTTTTTATCTCAAAAGAAACTCTCGAAAATCAATTTGAATTAATATAACACACATATACTAATAGGAAAAAAATTGTATAGTTGACTTAATTAAATTTTTCTGTAATTAACTTTATTTCTTCAAGTTTTACCTTTTATATGCATAAAAAGATTTTCAACCCGACTCGATTTCTAATAATATATCGACGTCTGTCACGTTATATAAAGTCTTTATATTGACAACAGGTTAGCATCCACACTACAAGTGTTAACAAAATAAAATTAACTACGTTCAAGAATTTTTTAAATTTGAGTATCAGTTGTTATAGGAATTCGTATTTAAATAAAAATCACATATTAGTCAATTCGTCTCGTAAGTAAAATTTTGCTTTTTCTTTTCCAAACGTAGAGTACATTTTACAAAACTCGATTACTATATTTGCAGTTTATTTTAAATCGAATAAATGACTTAAATTATTCTGATGTTCATTTGCCTTTTCTTTTTCGTCAAATAATTGTAATCCTGGGTTTATAGGTGGAACGGGAGATTTTTTTCACAACTCAAACTAGAACAGCTTACGATTGCTGATTTAAAAGAAAAGAAAGTGCAATCAGTGTGTGATCCGCTATCTTTCTCACCAAACTATTATTAAATAGAAAAATCGATAATGTTTAATTGTTTGTTCCGTGCTCGACTGGTTGATTTTAACTTGCAGATAAATTAACTGCGAACACTGATTATTCTTTCTTTCTTCGAAAGATCATATTGTAAAACAGTTTAATGTTATAAAATAGCTGTAATAGCGTTAATCATTTCCTTAGTTTTACAGCTAAACGCATGACTTACATTATCATGCCATTATAATCATAATCGTCGTCGTGGTATATAGGGGTGATCACAGACTAACGATCTTTTGAAGAAGGTTTCGTTTCGCAGCCCCACGCTGAATAGGAAAGTTATAAGGTTCTGGTTGGCAGAAAGAGATTCCTCTGATGGTAATAAGACCGCCATATATTTACTTTATTTGAATTTAATGTACAAAACGTTGTATACGTTTTGTACATTAAATTCAAATAAAGTAAATAAATAAATAATTAATTTCTTTGTTCATAATTAATCGTGTATATATATATATATATATATATATATATATATATATATACATATATATATATATATATATACAGTGTGTCCAGTGGCAGATTTCAAAGTTTGAACAAACATAGTTTCTGAACGCAACACATAAGAGGAGCGTTGTTAGAAGCGCAAGCGGTGCGGATGTTTTAGTAGCCATAGAACAGTGGAGTGGAGAGCACCGCGCTTTTGCCGTCGAGGCGTACATTTCAAGTGGATTTTCGCTGTCTGTAGCACGCCGTTGATTTAATAATCGTTACAGTATTCGTCGATTACGTGATGGACCATCGATCAACCTCATTCAGACATGAGTAGCAAGGTTCAGAGCTACAGGATCAACATTAAATAGGCCCAGGCCAGGACCTACACCATTGGTAGCCACGGATGAAAATATCAAGCGTGTTATGGTTTCTGTCGTTGAAAATCCCCGTTTATCACTGCGTACACGTTCATCGATATTGGGAATTCCGAAATCAACTTTACAGGTAATAATGCGAAAAAAGCTCAAGTTCCATCCATATAAAATTCAAATTGTTCAAGATTTACACGATTCTGACTTTGAATTAAGAAAAACTTATGCGGAGGTGATGATGTTGAGATTTCGTACTGCTACCCGGATGGGCAACATATTCTTTAGTGAAGAAGCTCACTTTCACATTGAAGGATATGTGCATAAGCAGAACTTTCGTTATTAGGATGTCCACAACCCAAGACAAATGCATCAAGATCCTTTACATAAGCCTAAAGTAACAGTCTGGTGTGCCATGTCTGCATCTGCAATCATAGGGCCTTATTTCTTTGAAAATTAACGTGGCGAAACTGTAACTGTGAATTCGAAGAGATATGGCCAGATGTTAAAGACTTTTTCAGAGTAGAACTACAGAATAATCCATTTTTCAACCAAAACACATGGTTCCAGCAGGACGGGGCTACAGCTCACACTGTTTATGTGTGCATGAATGCAGTGCGGCAGTTTTTTCCAGAAAAAACCATATCCCGAAACGGTACCGTACCGTGGCCACCTAGGTCACCCGAGTTAAGCCCATATGACTTTTTCTTAGGGGGATACTTAAAATCCGTTGTTTACAAAACAAATCCAAGCACTGTGACACAACTTAAAGAAAATATTCGAGCCGAAGTCAGTAGGATACCCCAGTCGCTCTGCAAATGCGTTTTCGAAAACATGCGTGTTAGACTCGAAGAGTGTGTCAGACTCGATGGCCGCCACTTGGAAAACGTGGTTTTTAAAAAATGAAATCCACATTTGTTGTTATAAAGTTAAAATAAACCTACTTTGTATTAGAGGTGTAGTTTTTTTTTGTTGAAATCTGCCACTGGACAGCCTGTATGTATATATATATATATATATATATATATATATATATGTATATATATATATATATATATATATATGTATATATATATATATATATATATATGTATATATATACATATATATATATATATATATATATATATATATATTTATATATAAAAGTCAGTAACTACATTTGCCATATTTAAACGTAGTGCACCTTTTTTGTCGTCATTTTGTCGCCTTCAAGTTGTACATGTTACGTCGGGAATTTAAGCAAAATTATTACATATAGTAATTTCTGTGGATAGAATCTATTATTAAAAAGATAGTATTATCGCATATGATTATAAATAGAGAAAAGTAATATGGAAATGGATTTTAAATAATTTATAAACATGAAATTTTAATTTTTCCTTCTATTTCTTATTACACCTAACTGCACTATTCAGTTCGTTATTCAAATTACTTAGCAAGAACTGCATTCGGACTCCTCTCAAAATTATAAGACTAAAATAAAACATAATCTTTTTTAATTTTTTTATCGGAAATGGGAGAAGTAAATTAATTTTCAGTAACAAAATATGTATTATTTACAATACTTTCCTAATCGTGATTATATTTAAGAGGTTCATTATAGTCACAATCCAAACCTTTGTAAAAAAAAATTACTGCGTTTATTTCTTTTGTTATACTAAGAAAACCAATAATATAAGAATAAGATAGAGCACCTACTATTATGTTATGGTGTAGATAGTAAATAAACGATAGCAATAAGAGAAACATTTGATGAATGGTTACGGTTTACGTACTCTATGGCTATAGTAAATTTCAGCTCAGTGGGAGATGGCGTATACATGAGCAGTCGCGTCTGGAATTTAAAATACTTCCAAAGAAAACATATCCGCCCTATTAGAGATGTTGTGGGAAATATACAAAGAAAAACAAATTCTCGTACGATACAGATTCATTGCACAACTTTTTAAACTCATAATCGATCCTCTCATGATAAAAAATCATTGTACTTATGTTCTAACATTAAACTCTAAATTTTCCATCCCTCGACGTAATGTAGGCACCATTGTTCCATCGATCCGTAATTCTTAGATATTAAATTCGATTCGTTTCTACCAAGTGTGCTACGTAGATAAAAATATAGATGTTTTTTTGTTCTTTGAATAGAGTTTGCCTGTAAATACCTAAAAGTTTTTTTTATCTCCGCGAGTAAGTATTGCAAAGTCAATATTTGGTACATTCAGGCATGCACGTGGGCATACCACGGATTTCATATGTGTTGGAAATTTATGTCAATCGTTGTGTTTGACATTTTCATCTGCCGTAAAAAAAGTTATTGACATGTGCTGAAAATAAACGATGCGAAGATCATTTCTTTGTTTTCTGCATCTTTTATGAGTTTAAAAAGTTGTGCAATGAATCTATATCGTACGTGAATTTGTTTTTCTTTGTATATTTCCCACAACATTTCTAATAGGGCGGATATGTTTTCTTCGCAAGTATTTTAATTTCCAGACGCGACTGCTCATGTATACGCCATCTCCCACTGAGCTGAAATTTACTATAGCCATAGAGTACGTAAACCGTAACCATTCATCAAATGTTTTTCTTATTGCTATCGTTTATTTACTATCTACACCATAACATAATAGTAGGTGCTATATCTTATTCTTATATTATTTTTTTTCTTAGTATAACAAAAGAAATAAATGCAGTAATTTTTTTTTACAAAGGTTTGGATTGTAACTATTACTTAATTTACTAAATTTCTCATAAACACAACAGCGTATTTGATACTAGTTCTTTTTTCATTCAGGGGAAAACTTTGTATGGATCTAATTTAAATTGTATAATTTGAATATTTGAAAAATAATTATGTATATGATATATAGAATATTATTAAATTTGTACAGAAACCCGATTCAATGGATTACTAAATAGAAATCAAAATTAAATTATTCGGATTTGAAAAATGAGGGACATATGTATTATTTCGTAGCAAGAAAAATCTATCATATATATATATATATATATATATATATATATATATATATATATATATATAACTCGGTGGGTTTTTAATTTTCTTAATGGATGTTTATTTCATAAGAATGAACCTCTTAAATATAATCACGATTAAGAAAGTATTGTAAATAATACATATTTTGTTACTGAAAATTAATTTATTTCTCCCATCTCCGATAAAAAAATTGAAAAAAGATTATGGTTTATTTTAATCTTATAATTTTGAGAGGACTCCGAACAAAGTTCTTCCTAAGCCATTTAAGTAACGAACTAAATATTGGTAAATGTGCAGTTAGGTGAAAGAAGAAATAGAAGTAAATATTAAAATTAAATATTTATAAATTATTTAAAATGCATTTGCATATTACTTTTCTCTATTTGTAATCATATGATGAATTATTTCCAGAATTAAAATTATTTTAGAAAGTTTAGGGCGCACTTGAAAAAATAATTCTGAAGTAGACATTTTTAAAATAGTGTCAACGAGTTATTATAAATATTTCGTAATTTAGTAATTTAGTTTACACTGGGATGAATAATATTCTCTTTATATGAATAAAGAGAAATTATATAAATTCATCTAAAATTCAAAGTAATACCGGTTTGAAAGTTCAGCTTTTTTTAGTGGACAGCTACTAGTCCGAATACAAAATAACACGTGTCACACTTGTTATATTTTAATTTCGTTCTTTTCAATTTCAATAATCAGCAAATTATCTAGATGTCGGTAAGTGAACTCGAGTTACGATGGTACATCCCTGTTTCAATTTGATAAATTCACTTGTTAGGCACTCGCATACCTGATGCCTCTTTTCGAATGCCAAATTCTACTGATGGAGATTAAGTAGATGGCTGATCTACTTCGATTTAAATTCAACGAACAATTGTGGACTTGAGATTATTTTTAGTTGCGATTATTTATTCTGTTTCGAGTAAACAACCTATTGTTTATCTGTAAAACTTTAGTCTTTTTCCGGAAACGCATATCTCAACCAACAAAACGTGAACTAATATTTCAAAACGGCATCACATTTCACTGATGTAAGAATTAGCCTTCTTGCTTGATAGTTTCTATGTATACAAAACGACAACATTGTTTGTAGATTAATAAGATGTGTATTATTACTACACCATGAAAATATTTACCATGAAATTTAGATTGAGGTTTAAACATTGTACAATGCACTGAACCGTATTAAGGCAAATTGGAAAAAATCACTTGCAAAGTTGTAACTTTCATGGATCTTTAGAGCCAATATGAACTGATCTTATGAGAAAACCTACCTGACGAGAAAACAAAAAAAAAACTCAAAATTGCTTCCTCTAACTGACAAACTTCTTATTGTCGGTTTATGCATTAAAATCATTTTCGAACTCATTTATAACTTTAGTATGCTAATACGATTAATTAACGATCACTTATCTATTCATAATTGCTACATATTATTTGTTAAATCATTTTTGTTTATATAATTCTATAAAAGATATCTAGAGAAGTTAAATCGGTCTCGCTACAGACGAAGAATTTACTATGTAGCTGCCAGTTCAATTATGCTCGCAGTTTCTCACCATATTGTCCCCGAAATTTCTTAAGTGCCGTTGATATAATGTACAAAGAAACTCCATCATATTGGAACTACCGCTACATAATTAACAAATACTACATCATTTAGAATATTCTGGAGATAACTTAGGAAACCTTTAAAAATGTGCCGCTTGGGAAAGGTTGCAAAAATAATGACCTCGTAATTAAGCTGCCTGGTGTCCACATTCAAACATCAATTGACCATACGTGCCGATGGACAATTAATATCTGATCTTGAGATGTGAGAATTTATGTGTCTGATCTTGAGATTTGAAAATAATTGTATCAAATTTATTTAAAAAATCAGCACATTGACCTCATTTTATGTGAATTTAAAACTTGTAAATACAGGTAATAAAGTGCGATAGCTGTAAATTTATTTCGATAATATTATACGCAAAAAATATAATATTTAAAAATAACACCAGTGCAATAACTACTACTACGCTAAAAGATGGCGTTGGCAATACCATGTTGTAATATATTATATCTATCAGTACAATATTAACTAAAAATGCTAACAGATGGTGTTGACAGTATCAACATCATAATATCCGTCAAGTCGGAGTTTTTTTTTAAATATGGAATATCTTGAAAAAAATATTTTATACATTGCTAAGGATAAAAGCTATTACCGCACCATTTTGAATCAACTTTCTCGTGATTAAGGAAAAAATTAACATACAGGCAGAGACACAAACATCTATGAGCTAGGTAATGCCAAATAATGATAAATATAATATAGGTTGAGAACTTATGCTACAGTGTCATTTTAATTGTATCAATGATTGTTTGACTGACCTATTTTAATTTCCATCCTTCCAGATAACGAAACCCGTATGTGATCAGTTGGTTATTCCTCCGTACGTCCATTTGTCTGTCAAAGGCCTTTTTCTCAGAAACAGCTTGAGATCAATGTATAGGCTTAAATTGGTTTAAAATAACGAAAAAAACGACATGGCCCCTTCTGAAGATTGTTTCTTAATCTTCCTATAGTCTTCTTTACTTTTCATCAAAATCTGCAGGGTATTTCCGGTTGACCTACAATTTTGAAAACTGACATAATGGGAGCACATACGTTGATATCAAGAAGCATCTGATATTAATTTCAATTTGATATCTCAAGCCGTTTCTGAGAAAAAGGCCTTTGACAGACAAATGGACGTAAGGAGGAATAACCAACTGATCACAAACAGGTTCTGTTTTCTGGAAGGATGGAAATTAAAATAGGTCAGTCAAACAATCATTGATACAATTAAAATGACACTGTAGCGTAAATTCTCAACCTAAATTATATTTATCATTATTTGGCATTACCTAGCTCATAGATATATCCGACTATTATTTACGAGTAAAGATAACGAATTTTTTGAAGTCAAACTTCTTTGGGCGCGATCAAAGCAAAATGTGAAGATCGCAACTTTTTTCATGGAACGTTTTACAATATCTGAATGTAAAAAGTCTATCGCAATAAGGACAAAAAATAAGTAGTTCGGAGATGACCGAGAGAGATAACAAACAAAAATGGTGCTCACTACTATATACTATTAGCTATTATATCATAGGTCTATACTATTAGCTATTATGTACGTTGTGTCAAAAGTAAAATGTCAAAATTTTGCACGAAAGCCACCAAAAATGGCACTCACTATTGCAAAATTTTAAAATTTTATGAATTTATATAAATAAATTAATAAAATGTTGATACTTGTGATGGATTTATTATTAATTTTGCCATTAAACAATTATGAATTTTTTTTTTATTTAATCATACGTTACAAGACAAACAAAAAAAAAAGAAAAAAAATATATATATAAATATATATATATATATATATATATACATATATGTATATTTTTTTTTTGAAGTCTTAGAATATTTTCCTTTTTCTTTTCTCTTTCTCTGCCGTCTTACCCCTCACAATATACTTCCAAATCGAGGTTTAGATCACCAAAAAAGTTTCAATTCCGTTAAGTGTACTGAGTTCCACAATTGACATTACTATTTTTAAATTGCATGTATCGTGTGGGACTTCAATTGAAGGACCCGCTTGCAACAATTTAAAAATGACTTATTTTACAAATTCGTATAAGTTAGTTCCAAGAACATTGCAGAAAATTTCTATATATATTTTTTTAGAAACCGTTTTACTTATAACATATAAATTTAGCGCAGTAGTAAAGCTTATTAAATTATATAAAACCCAATAGGTAAATCTCAAAATTATTCAAATGAAAATCAAAGAAAGTTTTGTTTTTTCTTTCTAATTTAATTTACCTTGTCAGATATCATTTGACAGGGCAAAGAAACCGGAACTATTTTTTTTTCAGAATTTCATGTATGATAGGTCTTCAATCGATATCCATAAAATAATATGCATCGTCCATCTCCAAAACTGCCAAAGTAAAACTTGTGGAAAACTGCGTTACTAGAAGTTTATGTAAAATTAACCGGAAATCTATAACCATGATAATAAATTTAATAATATTTTACATTTTCACCATACTTTTGCGTCTCT
Source organism: Druceiella hillmani (assembly GCA_039881145.1). NCBI lineage: Eukaryota > Metazoa > Arthropoda > Insecta > Lepidoptera > Hepialidae > Druceiella > Druceiella hillmani. The sequence continues at coordinate 21,389,853 of JAYKKI010000012.1, forward strand.
GAAAGATACATACGCAATGCATGCTTTCACTGTGAAAGGTAATATTAATATTTGTTATTAATCGTTCAAAAATACCACGCATACTTAAATGTTCATACATGTTTAATTACGCAGAAATCTTTATAGTGTTCTATTCATACTTAACAGGTTCTGTTTGTCGAAACGTTTGGAGAGAAGTTGTTAAGTAAATGACGTTTTTAGTTTTTAAAATTATAATCCCTCAAATAATGTTCGAAATCGTTGAAGTTATATTTTCCAGACCATATATATTAAGAAATATACTTAAAAAAGCCATCCAATGAGAAGCTATAATTAGCTTCTAATATGCCTCGTATCATATATCTTAATAATAAATATGAAAAATATTTAAATATAAAATATTTCCTAAATATTGACCAATGCAAACAAATAATCTTATGCCCGGCAAAGGACTCAAATAATTTTTAAAATTGGAATGAATTCACTAGAACGAACTGCAAATAAAAATATGTGTTTACCTAAAAGCATGATAGCATCCCCGTGTAGGTGAGCCAACAGTAGCAGGGAAATGCAAAACTTTTTCAGCAAGGCAAATTTTACTAGCTTAACTAAGCTTTACTGGCTCAACTAAGTTTAGGTTTTAGCAATATGCAAAGTTAAATACCTTCGTCACTCTCCCACTCATTATTTACGGGAGGTCATCGAAATCTCTGGGGTACTTTCTAATATCCTAGAACGATGAAATTCAATGTGCAGTATGATATCAGCATACAAATAACGAGAAAATTAAAAATAAATATTTTTTCCCCCTATAATGCTAAACAGTGCGGGGATTAAATTCTGTAGGTATGAAAGTCTTGGAATTTCCGGTTAACGTAAAATAAATTCGCAAAGGCTTATATGAAACTGTAATGTATAAAAAAATTAATATTTAAAAACAATAAGTGAGCAAACGGCGATGTGTGCTGCCGCCGCGCTGTTGAAAGACGCATAAACCGTTTTGTAGGCACAACGAGTACGCGGCGACGATGGTGTGGGTGGGGGCAGTATCGCGGTCCATGGCTAGTGGAAGGGGTAGAATCGGAACGTTTATAAGTGAGCAACCCAAACGAAACCTATAAACAGAATTGAGGCTATTTTACCAAGACTCACTCAACTCTTAAATTGACTCGTAGAACTAAATGAGAAGTACAAATAATTAAATCATCAGTAGCATAATGCTCAAAATCTCCTGTCGTATAAATAGTAATCTGTGAATAAAGGAACCGCTGACACCATTCTAATTTTACGTAGTCATGTGACACTACCAAGTTCTAAAATTTTCTTTGACCAAGATATATACTTGGATGATCTTCATGAGATTTCATATTTTTTTAAGAGTTAAATTATAATTAGCCTCGATGACATTTTTACATGAAATATTTTTGATAAGATTACGTGTTTTACAACAATCAGCTTTTTGATACTTTCATAAAAGAATTTTATTTGTAAAGAGTCTATTAAATTTTCCTACTATTTTAGAAATAAACATTAGAGCTATAAAAAGAACTAACTATAATTATATCATCAACTGTAAAGTTGGACACCCTGGAAGAAAAAGAATCACTGAGCAGTGCATTTACTATTTTGAGATAATCGCCAATAGGCCAGATTCCAGATCCAGATCCTAACATCCTAACCCAATAAACCCTAATAATAGGTCGTATCGTATATAGTTCTTGTAAGCTGACCAATCCTAAACAGGATGAGCTTTTTCTTCTGCACAGTAAAATGTTGGAATTATTGTTTTTTAAATCGTAAAAATAAAGAATATTGGATTAAGATTTTATATTTATGCTTAGCTGTTTTCATTTGTTTTCATCTGTTGTCGAGATCAAAATAAATAATTTGCTAACGCTGACACTAGATGTCGCGACCTTTTAGATACGCGCTGTCATCTTTTGTACTTACTATGCGATGTAAGATTATTTGAATGAATAGAATCTTTTATTAAGTTTAAACTAATAAAATCTTGTCTATTATTTTAATTTGAAGTGGCTATCGGCCCAAACTCACGTAAGTAATAAACAAAAAGCAGATAAAGCAGTAAAATGGCATTAAAAGTTTGTCAATAGAAACGAGTGCTATACATAACCTAAAATTTATAAAAATTAAGTTCCAAAAGACAATGAACCTTCAAATATTCTATGGAATGAATTTCAAGTAATAGAAATTTCAAGTAAAATGGATCTTGTGTACTAAAGGGTTAGATATTAACGCGCCAAAATCAGAAACAAATGCCAATCAGTAGAATAAAAATTATGAAATGGCAATGTTTACAATAAATTCAGATATGGATCTGAAAAAAGTGACACTCATCGATAATTGTAAATCAGTGTTTGAGGTGATTATTAACCTTCAGTCATTATACACGAAAATCAGTGATGACTAACGTCAAATTATATGAACGTTTTTATTAATTTGAAATGTCAACCGTGGATATTACTACTTAGCATATGGCTAAAGTTGAAAGTTTGATTAAATTATTGAAAGAATATGGAGAGAATATGAGCAATACTGCAATCATAACTAAGATATTGACAACAAATTCTTCGTCAGACTTGGATATTATTTGATTTAAGGAAAGAATTAACTTAATAACTCGCTTATTAGATGTGGAGGTCAGATTAAATGTGGAAGAAGAGAATAAAACGACCTTATTGGTAACAAAACAAAGTACGGAAAAGAAAACTCTTCCATCTACGAAAACAAATAGAAAGTCTAATTTAAAACTACATCGTTTTGTAACTTGCAACTGTGGTAAACGTAGTCACTTTGCAAAAAAATTTCGTGCTTTTAAATAAAAACCAAACCAAGAAGTTAAAAATATGTTAGCCTTCAATGTAGCGAATAGTGATTATAAAGATGAAGATGAAAGTACTAAATCGATAGTGAACAACGGTGCGATAGCTCACATATCATATAAACGCAATTTTTTTTCTTTGGGAGTATACGCGATCTTTCCTGAAATTAGGACATCAAGAGGCCGTAGAAGTATTGGCCAAGGGAATGTTTTGATTAACAAGGGTGTCAATTGAGAGTGGGAGATAAGTATCCTGAAAAATGTTATTTACGTAACTAAAGTAAGAAGAAACCTATTCTCTGAAGGCGTAGTGATAAGAAGAGGCTATAGTACTGTAAAGAAACAAACTGCTTCTTTGATTTCAAATAGTGATGCACGTCTTCATAAAGCAAGAATTTATACGAGTTAAAAGTGAAAATAATTCAAAATCCGGTGTGTAATGAAATACAAAAAATTGAACCTTGAGACATAAAAAGTTTGGAATACTTGAATATCAAAGAAACAATACGATTACTGATAGGAATTTATCAAACTGTGACAAGTCTATACGTGAGGGTTATGCTTGTGGTAAGCATACTCGTCAATCTTTCCAGAAATCAAACAGGGCACCACTGCAACCAGGTGATATTGTTTATAATGATGTTTGTGGGCGTTTCAACATGTATGAAATACTTTGTTTTGTTTAAAGACTCCGCTTCAAGTTTCCGACATGTGTATCAAAAACAAATGCAATGTGTTGGACTCTCTTGAGAAATATAATGAAAAAAATAATTTTTCACGTAGCGTACGAATACTGAGGAGAAAATACACCAGCAATAATCCCAGAGAATATCTAGGCTGCGAGGGAATCTCTCATAAACTCACTGCTCCTTCACGAAGAAAATGGCTAGCCTGAGAAAGAAATCAACACAATAGCAGAAAAGGCTCGATCCAGGTTTTATACTCTTAGTACACATCTTAATACATAAGCATACGCAATCAATTGTGCTTTTTATTGATTAAATCCTACATATTGTAATCAGACGCCAAATATTACATCTATGGATCTGTGTTGTGGTGCTCGTGGGTTTTTAAATAACATTTTTATTCAGTATAAATTAGTGAAATCTTATTTTTATATTAATTTAAGAAAGAGCAAAGACATTAAGCATATTGCGTTAATTATCTCAAAGGTTTAACTAAAATACTATTTTTACAAAAATATTGGCACATTGGTTTAGGTTTCGTTTAAAAGTGAACATCCTAAATACTACCTATAGACACAAATTTTTATTTTACAAATACCTTTATCTATTCCGAATTACACCGTGGTACTTTAGTTGTAATTCTTCGCAACTACTGAAGCTAAGGTGGTTGATGTGAAAGTGGTTGTTTCGAACAATTTTTTTTAAGGCTTTTCTTGTAGATATTTAACCAAATACGAGAAAGAATGACAAAAAACACTTGATCTTTAACGTTTCATTACATTGATTTATTGATAGGTAAATTAGAATAGCGGCAAGGTAAAATATATTGACTTTTAAAATCATAAAACAAACACTTTAAACATTTTTCACATATAGTAAATTTTATGACCATATTATAGTTAAACAAATATTATAACTTATATCATTTCTGTATTATCTAAATAGACAAAATCTTACTTCTAACGACTACTAGAACCTTTATTCCGTTTGAGTAAAATAAAGAAGCCAATAAACGCTAGCAGGATTTAAATAAATGTATATGACATAAATGTATCTCATATAATATCTCCAAAGAATATTTGATTCTCAAAACCGCTTTACGATCCACAATAATACACTTGCGGAATTATAAATACATCGTTCAATTATATTGACGAAACTGCTAGTAAAATTAGCAAAAGTAAGAAGAAAATATTAGATACCAATTGTATTGTTTTAAATTAACCATCCCATGAGACGCGCCTTTTATTTTTTGGGCGTTGCTTGATATCAAAATAGGCCTATTATGTTTTCTTATTAATTTGGTAATTTGTATATTGGGTCTATTTAGTCCTGAGATAGTTTCTATTGTATTGAGCTTACTTTCCTACATTTTTTTTAAATAGAATTTTAAATATAAGTAGTTTCATACGTAGGGAAAGGGCAGAAGAATAATAAATAATGAAATTTTTGATAAATGTGTATATAATATTTTTGAGTGCTCAATACAGAAAAAGAACAATAAAACAGAAAAAAGAACAAGATATATTTTGTTCACATACATTCACATACGACACTTCTTGGAAGCGACAGTCACAAAAGGGGGAAACGTTTCCAGAAGAAAAAAATATTCTGCTCATTGTAGCATTATTATGTTATTATCATTAATATCATAAAAATAGTAAGCACCACGTAATAATTATATAAAGTTTTTGAAAACATAGCACCGGTGTACTTTATCCATGATCCACAGCAAAAAGATTATATTGTTCTTAATAATCCATACTTATTATTTTCAAAAAATAATGATGCATATTATAGCATACTTTTTTATTTAACAACAACCGGAATACATATAAAACAATATTCTGATATCGAACAACTAATATGCAACAATATAATAAACAATGCCCATGAATTATTTTGTCCGCAAACGATAACAATTTACATTTTAACACGTTTATATTAGTCACGAAACGTTCACACACCAAAATTTTAATAATGCTCTTCATTTTGGGTACCAAGAAAACCTCTGTCGCAATAGAAAAAACTTTCATACGTAGGTAACGTATTATGTACGAATTGTCTTACTATACCGAATTATTTCAATAACGTAATACCTAGGCATGTGAATTTTTTGGCCAATATTACTTACGTTTTATTACATATATATATATATACCTTTTTTTTTCAAAAATTATGTGAGAACAGCAATGAACGGTCGCGGTCAAGATGGCCAGCCACTACGCATTATCAATCGCGTCCATTAAAATAATGATACATATTTCTCTGGGCATATTCAAAGCAAAGTTCTCATTCTCAGAGCAAAGTTTTCATACTCAGTTAGTATTTTTTTCTGATGTGTTAACTAAAAAAGAGAAAAAGGACGAAATGCTGGAAAAACATGGTCGCCTTCTTTTTCAAAGGAACGGGTTATTAGGCCACAATTGTACTAGAAAATAAAAGAAAAATGTAGTCCGGCATACCAGCAATTGTTTGCCTGTAGTTTTGGAAAAAGTTTAAGGGCGATGTCCCCTTAATTAAATCTTCTTTCACTACGACAACGCTTCTTCCAACTCAGTTAGATGATCGACCAAATAGTTTATTACTTCCAGTGTTGTAATCGTAAGTATTCCATCATAGAGTCTAGAACTCGCATCACGCGATTTCCAATCATTCCCAATATAAAAAAAATAAACTACAAGAATTACAATTTCCAGACCTTTTGAAGAACGTCACCGAAGAAGCGGTGACGGTCTTCGGAAACATCGTGGAAGAGAATCCAAGGAAAAGTATTCATCAGTAATATAAAAGTATAGTAAAGGTTCCATCCAATTAAACAATATACAGAGTGCCACGAAAAGTATTTCGAAAGAACCATAAATTAATAGGAAACTTTCTAGTTCATTCCATTTATGATATTCTAAAAATTTTGGATATTATTCCCATGTAGATGTAGAATTTTTGCTGTGCAAATCATAATCAAATTTAATCGTTTTCCTTTTAACATATGTTCCAGATGGTTACTTCCATAAAAAGAGATTGCAGTTTTAATATTAGACGTAAATTTCAGTTGATATTTCTCTTTCATATTATATTTTGCTATATTATTTATTTATAACAAGCGAATAAAATTAATTAATGTGGTAATATGATGTTTAATTTGCTCTATAATTTTACACAAATTTTAAATGTAAACTTTATATCTCAGTAGTAACCATAGATTTATTAGTAACGACCTTTTATACATTACTTCGAATTAATTAGCACCACAATATTATGAATAACAATATAATATAAGGGCATTTTTGCACTATTATGGCGCGCCTACACGATTTAATGAGTGTCGTTGTTTACACTAGTTAATGAACAAACCTGCCAGCTGGAACTGGTGGCCGAATTTGATGAACTCGGAAGCTGCGTAGGTCAGCAATCTACAATGTTCAGTTTAGTATACAATTGTTCCCATGAGTACCTATCTGGTACTGCTTTTTTGTCGTTAATAAAAAAAGAAAATATGCAGGAGATCAAGACGGAAAAAATTTATGAAATTTAAAGTGCAGAAATTATATAAACGGTGAAATATATTTGAAGTATTCGTTTCATTGTATAATCAGTGGATTAGAGGGGAATGTATTGTGCGTGGGCGGGCTTATCCGGTTGCCGGTACAGGCAACAACCGGAGGCTTAATTTACTATAGTCAATTTTATTTATACGTAGTTGCTGACTTATATAAAGCTGTAATAAACTAAATGCACTCTAAGTATTTTGAACTCCAATTGTAATTATTACGTTTACACTTTCTGAATATAGTTATATGATTAGCATCTCGACATATTCCGTTTTCGTTACAGTTATAATATAAAACTAGCGTGACCCGTGCAAAGTCTTCGCATTATTTATTCCATTATGAAGCTCAGATGACAGATCAAACAAATATTTTACTAAAATTGACATATAGAGGCGCAAGTATCAAAAGCATTGAGCTAAAGCGCCACTTTATTTATACGTGAGTGGATTTGAAATTAAACAAAAATTTTACCGACCGTCAATCATATTGACGTTGAGCCGTTAGATGGCAGCATTGCTGTTTTGTGTATATAATTTTAATAATTAATTAATTTGCAAAAACAATAGCAATAATAAATTTTTTAGTTGTGGATGCCGGTAGAGCAAGCAATTATCAATAAAATGATATATAATTTATGTGGATTAGTTGTGAGGTTTTTTCTAAAAAGGGTGTGTAACATCTTAACCTTAGCGTATTAATATATATGATGATGATGATGATTATCAAACGTCATAAATATGAAACTTTTGAAAAACAATTGCATTAACTAGTTAATTACATCTAAGACCCTATTAACAATTTTCCTGATATAGTTCGAGCTGCATATTCATATCCCATAATCTATAGTCTTTAAATCTACTAAAATCACTTCGTTATACATTATTTAATTTTACATTCAGAAAGTAATATGTGAATTTGAAAATTCAAGTAAATGGCTGCATCAAACCTAGTATATTTTATTCATTTAAGATTATGTTTCAACGGATTGCAACAGGTAAGGGTATATTATTTTACGTTGGGAATAAAATAACCAATAATTTGATTTTAAGGACATTTCTGTGGTAAGATTAAAATGTGAAAAATATTTTTGTGATGAATTTGAAAAAATTAAAGGATTATCGAAGGTAATATTTAATAAAGATTCAAATCAAGATCGCCGGCCTAATAAGAAGATATTAACAGAAACACACCTAATACAGTTATATTTTTAAACACTAGAATAATTTCAAAAATTTAATTTAAAAATACGTTTAAATTTTAATATTTACTAATGAATTTTTTTGTACTATTTAAATTCCATGCACATTTTCTTTATATTAAAATAATACCTTTAATAGAATATGCTTCTTAGAATAATTTTTCACTCAGCTGTCTATGAAAGTTTCGACTTCCAAAATTAATAGACTTAAGCGTGACCATCATTTCAATTAATATTTGAATACCAAATTTATAACAAATAGGCCTCATTTTCATTACATTAAATAAATAAATATATCACTAAAGATGCGTTGGCAGAAATGGAAAATTTATTTAGCCATGAAACAAATTTTATTTGCGATTCTCCATTTTGCAAAAGACAAATTGTAATTACTAATATTTTATTTATTTGTTTAGAAATATATTATTTAAACCTTACACTTAAATTGTTATTTCTATAAGCAAAAACCACAATATACAATAAACTTATAAAAAAGTGGTGACGAAGAAATAAATGGAAATGAAATTAGAACAATAATACAAATTTATTTTGTACACTGATCACAAAAAGTAGAAAGGATGAATACAAACAATTATTTGCCAAAATTTTCTAAGTAATATAGTATGCCCAAAAAGAATCAAGCGTTGCCACAATGTTTTTTAGACGAATTTTTTTATGAAACTCAAAAAAATTATGAAGTAAAACTTTGTCAGAATCGAAGCTTCAAAATTAGTTACAGTATTGAGAATTATTTGATTTAACCGAGCCGAAAGAAATATGAAAGTGTTTCTAGAGCTATAAAGAAAAAAAAATATTTTAATTGGCTTTAGATAAATTACATTAAACGAAGACGGAAGTAAATGTATCCAGCACAGAATTACACATCTTGAAATAGAAAAAAGTCCCGTCTTAAAATACTGGGCAGAATTTGTTACATTAAGAGCTAATTTATATTTAAGTGGTTTTGCAGAACATATAAAAGCTGTCAAGTTGGTTCCAATTTGTACAAAACTATAAACACGTGTGTACGTTCATGTGGGGGAGTTCGCGTGCACGTGGGCGTTTACGTGCATGTGTACATGAGCGTGTATTACATTTTTTCTTTTATTCAAGATACATTTTTTCTTTACTTCTCTATAAATTTGCAACAGTTTTTTCTACGTCGAATATTTGATATCGCGTTAAAGTTTACTAATCACAATGTGAACCGTTAGAAAAAGGATTACGCAAATTCCAATTTGGAATCAAGACTCTGCAAAGCTATAAGTTTGTGAGTACATATTCAAAAAATATCAGTTGATCTAACATTCTGAGTAGAAAAAAAATGAATTGTCGATGGTTTCCTTAACTACTGCCTGTATATCTTGCTTGAGGAAAATAGAAAGCGAGTTTGACTAATTAAACAGTTAATAATAACTGCATAAATTGCACTTTGCGTTATTTGACACGATGACAACGCAGAGTATTTGCAACGTAACGCTACGTTATTTCATTGCACTAGTAATAATTTAGTAGAGCCGAATTATATATCGTGATGTGGATATATTTTGACGAATTACACTGTTGCTTTTAAATCTATTAATGTCATTTATTTCTACTCTACCGTGTAAAGATTTGTTTATATTACATTTAAATTTATCTTGTATTTTTATTGCCATGGAATGTAAATGTTTTGAAATGACAAGTAATATTTATATGTCGGTATTTTTCTGACAATCTTATAACCAGCTGATGAGTTTTCCTTCTCCAAATAATACAAATGCCTCTATAGATCTTAATAATACACTAAAAACCTATCTTGTTCAGATAGACGCCAACATGGACCACTGTAAACTATTAACCTCAAACTATTAAAGCTTGTAAATTTAGCGTATTCCAGTCATATGCAATCTTGATGAAGATTCAATATATGTAAATTGGCGAAGCTCTTTCGAAATAAATCATTTACTTAATCACATTCTAAAATATAGTATACTTCATGAATTGATAATTATTATTTTCTTAAATAAATAAACTGTTTCACCTAGTTTTGTACCTTCCGGATGAGATACTTTAATAGACTAATGGGTCGTGTAAATTTGATAAAAATTCTTGTATATTATGTATTGACAGATAATTTTTGTCAACTAAATAATAATGAAAGAATTATTCCAAATTATTTAAAAAAAAGCGTTAATTCCGTATTCCGTTTGGAGCTTCAAAAACCTTATTGCTAAAATCTATTAAATGAGTTTTCTTTCATATACGGAAAGATAATTAACCCTAATAATATTTGAGAGATTAAGACTCTTTTTATAAACCCATCTAATTTCATTTTTTTGTATTTATATAAAACTAGCTGTGCCTATCAATTTCGCCCGGATAGAAATTATCTTTATTATGCCCGCACCCAATCACTAAATATTTTGTTCAGTTCGCCAAACCACATCGGTCATGGTATATACTCAGAAATAATCAGTCAATAAAAAAATCAGTCTCTCCTCTTGGCCACGTTTAAGCAACGTTTAACGATATCTGTTACATTTTTTACCACTGTTTTTTAGGTACGAACTGCAGAGTAAAGACATATAGGCCTCTTCAAAATTTTCTTCAAGCTTTCGAACACAATAATAAATTACGTATTATTTTAAAGATTAGCACGAACAAAAAAGAACTAATTTTCTCCCTTTAGCCTATATGTTTTAAATAAATTAATTTATTTGCAATATCGATTACACTGTAACGCACTGTCTTCAGTCTCATAGTTTTATATCCGCCACATAGTTTTTTGACACTACTGTGCACACACAGACACACATATATGTTCATATATAAATATATTTTTTTACTACTATATATTTTTAAATCGAATTAGTAGATCCAACGATTAGCTATATATATATAAGAAACTACCAACTTTACCTATTCGTTATAATAGTATAGATTAACTGCGATTTCAAAACATTTTACGACTGTAATTTGAGCTATGTTTTTTTCCGTAACGACTATGCAATATAAAATTAAGATTGTACTTAAAATAAAGCTTTTATATGAATTACTTGCACAGCATTGCATATGCACATTACTTTTTGGAATTTAAATATTCCATTCACTTTTTACTTACATACTTCAATACGTACATCAATGGCTGTTAAAAACGTGTTCAAAAACTGTTTAAATTACTTAGTACTAGATTTTTATCTAAAAAATACTTTAAAATCTTATCAAAACCAGGTTTTAGTACAACAAAAGGGAAAAAAACGGAACCATTATAAAATCACGTGTCTGTCTGTCTAATATAATAGTTGTTCTTTAAAGACTACAAAACTAATAAAGTTTACTAGAATTTTGCATAATGATAAAGCAGTCTCAATACTAAACGCATATATCTCAATACTAAAACAAAAACAATTTGCACAGAATTTAATCGACTTTTTTATTCCTGATGTCGTAGTATTTGAAAGAACAAACGATTCCAAAACATTTTTTTTTCCAATTTACGTAATATTGTTCGAATTATACTTTTGAAAATGGTCAAAATTAGTGTATATGGTAGACCATATATAAATCAGCTAAAGTCAAAATTATTAAAAGACAATGTCGCTGGAAGTTTAAGTCAAATTTACCGAAAAACTCAATGGAAATAATTTTAAGTCTCAAAGTTTTAGAAAAATTTACGAAAATTTTATTGAAAAATAGGTTCAAGACAATATATTTATATGATGAAAAATAAAATGTAAATATCTCAGTTCAATAGAAAAACTACGTAACCTCAAATATTTATGTGCTCAACTGTGTAGTACTAGTTCTAAAAACTTCGTAGTACTGCTTCTACTTGCATTTGATAGATTATTAGACCTTTAGTCTTACTTTTTATATATTGTTGACTTATAAAATTTACGAAAGCACAAGTACATTTTAATTGTGTTTGTGATAAATCCGCATGAGGAAACTTTATGAATAAATACTTGATTTAATTGTTTTATGAAAAACAGATTAGTTTATGAAAAAAGTTGAATTTTCTATGAAATTATTTATTCAGATTTTATTACAATTACACTAACTTGAAAATTATCGGTTGAAACAAGTGATATACGTAACTAATTCATGCTCAGTGTTCGTGTCTAGTCACGAACAATGGCATGTTCAGTCAAGTAACGAAGTGCCTATTCTACTTGACTATCGTATTTATTATTATTTTTTTTTATTGGGCTGAAAATTTGTGCAGGGATGAATATATGTATGCATGCGTTCATGTAAATTAGATTGGCTTTGAAATAGGAGTGCACCTTACAAGACCGCGCGGCAAGGTTGATTGGATTAATAGTATAACTCCAACCAGGCAAAATGTAGCCACAATTATTGTGAGCTTCTAAATAATAATAGAGAAAACGATACTTTATTCAACCGGAACAAATTAGGATTTATTTGCAAATTGATCCCTCTTAAATTGTTTGTTAATATAAAAAAATTCTCTGGTTAAGAAAAATGAAAGTATTGAAATATTTGTATAATACTTAGCTTTTGTGTGTATGAGATTCCGATATCGAATGAAAGCTTTGAGGATCAGTGTTATCTACCTCTATAATACATACTCCCACACGCGTGCACGCAGCTCTTGTAGCGCAACATTGATTTCAATCAATCGAGCGTGCATTTGAATCAGAAAACGCAATGTACAAGTGACCGTTTTTATACCAGACACAGAACCTGTCTTTTACAAAGTTTTTTATTACGTTTAAAAAAAATAAAGTATTTTCTTTGCCAATATTAATTCATATAAATCACATGTGAAAACTGTATTATATCAATATAATATTCTGTTCATATACAGAAATTGTTACTAGAACCGCACTTCAAAAGATTGATACCGAATGGCAAGCTTCGTACCTCATAGTTGAAATACTTAATTTGAACGCCAATAAACCGATATAGCTACGACCATATACCTAAAAACCTATGATAAATAATACATAAGAATAAAATTATGACCAAAAAAAAATCTATGAAAACAGTGTGTGAAATCAAAAGGCAATTCAAATATTTCATTATCGCAAGTCGAATGAGAGTTAACAAATAGCTAGCCATATATTCTTAATAAGCAATAATTTTAAGTTCGCAAGCTTTACACGTAGCATATTTAATATAATACAGTCTCGGTGAACTAAATAATATTACGATTTTAATCTAGATGAGATGTTAATATAGGTAACACCTAATGGAACAAAATAGATTAGTATATTTAATTTTCGTATGTGTGGGTGTGTGTATATGTGTGCGTGTATATACGTGACTATCTGTTGCATGTATCGGTTAGTAAATATTCACATCACTTCATATGAAGAAAAGAGAATACCTGTGAAATGTGAAAAAGGAAAAAACAGAAAATATATAATGATTTTTATCTGCGAATCCCCTGTAAATGTACAAACACATGTGAACTCTTCGTTTCGTTCATACGCTTTCATGTAAAATTTAACTTCGATATATCATATACATATATATATATACAAGTCTCCTATTTTCTTCCTGCCTTTTGTTACGTTACTTGATTCGTTAATGTTCCCTGCGACGCAGTAAGTCTTAAATAATAAATCAGCGCCCTATAAATTTGACATCTTTCACACTCGCTCAACTCCCACCTTTTAAAATATTACGTTTGGTTTCACATTTCAAAACAATTTTATGAGATATATTTTATGAATATTCTTTTTTAACATAAAATAATAAATACGCTTGACTTAGAAATCTAGGTTCTTACAGTAACAAAAATACAATCAAATATTGGGATAGTCTTCACAAGTTGAAAATTTAAAATAAGTCATGAAAATTTGGTAGTGTTGAATACACACATACTCAAATATATATATGTATATATATATATATATATATATATATATATATATATATATATATATATATTTGAGTATGTGTGTGTGACTTATTAATAGATTGATGAATGAAAAATAAGTTAGTTATGTTTCATTACCATAACAAGAGAATTCTTTCTTGCACGTGAATTTTTTGCAGTCCGTTTTTTTCGTATACTTTATTTGAAAATATTTCTCAACTTACCTTTGCTGTGTATTAGGATTAACTATTGCTTCTAAAAATACCTGTCACGTTAATGTGCATTTTAAAATAAATCGAAAATGTTCAAATCCATTTTAAGTAGTTGACCCACGTCCAAGAAAAATTAAGAAAAGCCTATATGTATTAAATAGGATAACAATATGCAATAATATTTTACTTCCAGGAAAATACACTTACTAGTTACGTTCCATGAGGAAAGTATTAAAACTATCGTATTTTCTTATTTAAATTAATATACAGTGCTAAATATTGAACGGTTTCAGACAAATTTACTATTACAAGAGAAATCAGCCAAACGCATACATGAAATATCGGAATTCGTCTTTTTCTTCATCGTATCTTCATTATTGAAAGGCGTGCTCGTTGTATGCGTGCGTGTTGAAATTTCTTGCTAGAGGAGCTGGCGAGCTACTTTTACTATTTGGCTTGTCCCAGGGCGGCAGTGACAGGGAGTACGGTGATTATCTTAACATGTTTAAGTCAGCAATATATTTATCGACCGGAAGGTTTTTAGCTCTCTATTTTTCTTGCAATAATCAATTGATCTAGATTTTCAGTCTTTCTGTGAGCTTTTCCTATATTACTTCTTACAGGAATTGATACTTTCTCAATAGGGTACGCATTACCCAGAATTCGTACTTATAGAGAAAAATGGAAAAAACAAGCATTCGGATGAGCCACTTCTTGGTGACATTGGAGAACTTCCTATCCTGTCATATTCTATTGAGTTGCTGTAGTGATCCGATGTTTTCCTTGCATCCTTATTGCTCACATTTAGATCATTAATCCGAGATATAGAAAGTCCGTTACTAACACTTGATCCGACCCGCAACTTCAGTTGTCAATAAAAACAGCACGTTTTCGTGTTTTTGAAATACTATTTATCTATGGTACTTTCAATGCCGATTGTTAATAACTGATAAAACCGAGAAAGTCCTCAAAGAACTTTTAAAGACCTACCCGTGAGTGCATTTGCGTTCTTCATTTCTATTTGTTTTACTTTTATGTAATTATCCAATTCATATTTTTTTTGTCTATTCGTCCAAGAAAATTTGCAAAAATATGCCAGGGTTTATTATTCTGCATTTCATTACTATAGATTTTAAGCAAGCTTTCTAAAAGTAAAATACACAGAAATATAAAATAAAAGATAATAACAGTCGTCTTCATTTAAAAACAAATTTATCAAACCCGATTTGGTTAAAGTGGTATGTCTTTAATTTATTTCTCTCTTTTCCCATTATCGCTTGATTGACCATAGATCCTGATTCACCAGCTATCGGTCTTGCTCTTAGATTAATTACAAATGATTTAATTTTCATATTTCTTAGTTTATAACTTAATCATGCTGCTTTAAACGATCTTTTCAAATATTCAACACGAAAAATCACCATTGCGGAAGTGTTCTCTTTATTGTAGTACTTATGGGTTGACATTTTCCGGTAAATATAATAATATAAACAGGAAACTATACTGCATTTTCAATTCAGTTATCATTTGGTATCCTAGTTATGTAATACATTTGTAAAATGTTTAATCAATTTTTAATCATTAAATTCTAAAAAAATCACGTTTTCATAATATGGAAACAATCGAACAGCTTCAAGAACTACTAGAGAGTGAACTTAAATTGTATAAATCGATATTGTCAAATAACGCTAATCTGAGGTCATCAAGTTCTTTTTGGTATATGAGATACAGAGAATTAGTGGACATGGTTGAAGAACTATTAATATTAAAAACCCCTGCCATTTTTACAAATTTAAATGGAGCTAATTTATATTGGCCAAGCATTTATAGTTTACTGGATCCTAGTTATGTTTATACCAATCTAAGTCAAAATATTGAATTTGTTCGAACACTAAAATTATTAAATTATTAAATTATAACTCTATGATTTATAAGCAGTTATAATCATAAATTTTTGATTTCATATTGCATTTCAAAAAACATCTGTCTTAATGTATATGGTATTTTCTGGTTTGAAAATGCTCCTTACCTCAAATATCTCTATTTAGATAATTTGATAAGTACTGAAGAAATTATTATCTATATTGAGGAATGTATATTTAATTTGTATAGAGATTTTTTCGAACTCATGTTAAACGTCCATTAAAAATTCATTTATCTGAAGTAAGTGGTCAAAATGTTGATGACAATCACTTAACACATGCAGTACAAACACATAAAAATACCAAAACGAATTGTCAAAGGAAGCAAAAGAATTCCTCTGAATCGATGTATTGTTTTAAATATCCAAATGAGTTTTTGAACGAAAGTAAGATTCAATTTATTCATGATAATGAATTATAAATAATTGAAAAAGAAATTATTTATACTTAGAGAGCACAAATCATCGCTTCTTTTCATATTGTTCTTAAATATATTGCTAAATATGCTAATAAAACTGAGACGATATCTGATGGAATAAACTATTTTATTAGACAAACAGTATAGCATTTTGACAAAATCAATCTCAAACAGTATTTAGAAATATATTTAGTCGTATTAGTACCGATATTGTCTCAGTCGTATTTGTAACCGTTTGGTCGTATTAGTAACAGAGTTGAAGATTATGAAACGTTAATGATACAGAGTAAACAAATATTTTCACCAAATGGGCGTAATTTTTTCAACAATTTTATTAAATCATTTACAAAAAAATAAAGATATCAAAGGGTTTATTCATCAAGTGTCAAAATAATTGCGTCAGTCCGTTGCTTGTGTTCCATCTATTTACAGTTATTTCAAAGTAAGATCAGCAAGTGCTAAAATATTAGGTGGACTTAAAAAAATGATGATTACATCAAATGGATTAAAATTTATATCACGTAGATTATTCATGAGTCGAGAAAAGATTAGTCATTGGAGTTTTAGGTCACATTGAAGATATAATTTATAAAGACAATCATGATTCTACTGATAAAGTGCCACTAGTAATAAATAGTTGATTATGAAAATTATTTTCTTTCAACTTATAAAAATAGCGATTGTTTTCCAATACTACCTATAACTAAAATTTTGGAAAAGTGGAAATACTACTTGTTTAAACAAATAATTTCTACTAATAAAGATATAGGGTGTAAAACATTAAAATTTGGAAACTATTTCACTCATACCAACGAAGTGGAGTGTCAACTGATTTATGATGATGTCTAATAAACAATAAAATACGTTCACTTAAAACAAATTTTCAGGGTCTTCCAAACTTTCACCTTCTCATATTTCATCGAAGTAGCGTTTTACCTTCTTTTGGCGAGTTTTAGAAAATTCAGGAGTTATGCATAATTTTTTTTCCTACTCTATAAGATTGCATTTTTAAGTCCTCAAATTTATGACGATATACTTTAATCTCTTCCAAATAGACTTCTTAACGATTCAATGTTTGTGATAGATCTATTATTTTATACTGAAATCCTTTAAAAACTACGTAGACCGTTTGTAAAATTCTGCAGTCAAAAACCAGTAATATAAAAAAATCATATTTTTAATCTTCTTTATTGTTATAGTTTCATTGCGCTCATCTGCTTTGGAACTTCAAAGAATAGTTTTTATTCAAGTTTTTTGAACTTCTAACAACCGTACTTTCAGAACAAAAACAGCATTATATCGTACTGACCTGGTGTTAAGTTAGAAGGCAAATGGTTGTGTTATTCGGCAAAGCTTTAAAAGGCGTATTTGAGACATGCTGGTTATTCACCATATAAGAACAATTATAAAATATTTGGATCGACGAATATGCTGACTGGAAGCTTTAGATAAATCCAAAACTTTTAAAACGCATTTACAGTCGTGTCTCACATGCGAATAATGGCGAATATATGATATTCTAGACGAAGAAGTAGAGTCCTAACTTAAAAAAAAAATGTTATCTTCAAGTACTGAAAAGGCTCTTTGATGTAACTCTTACCTTTACAATGAGTGATTTGGATATATTATTGTATATATTATTCCGTATTGGATCTATTTTTTTTTTAATATTACAAGGACTAAAAACTCATCTTGCTCAGCAGAAATAATACTTGATAAAATGTTCCACCTTTTAATGGTACGGCCAAAAAATATGTAAATTTGTTGAACGGGTCCAAAAAACGTTTGCATCTCTAATACATTTTTTACACCATCATTAACTACTGGGATTAAATTATGAGCAGCACAATGAACATACACTGTCTCTACTCGAGATTTTTATAAGTTTTTTAACTCCAATATAAATATCTGTATTGACATTGGCACCGTGATATACTTGTCCATGATATTTTCTGAGGGGAATATTTTTTAATGTATAGATTTTATAATCTGGTTCCGCATAGCTAAGGCAGTCTGATCACTACATGAAAACCGAAAAATGACTATCTGAAAACGACAAATTTTAGTGCCCCATTGTCATTATTTTCAATTACGGAGTAACCATGACTTTACACAGTTGGTCTTTTTTTTATAAATCTTGAGTTGTATCAAATATTACTGAAAAAATGACACATCCACTATTTATTTCATTAATACGGATTTAATTTTTTGTGGAAGAAAGTAATAAGGTCATTTTGTATTTTTGGACTTAAAAAAATCATTTCACTTTTCATTTGGTAAATAACTCTTGTAAAACAGGATAACATTTAGCTAATAACTCAATAATATTTAGATAATTGCCACTTGTTTTATAGCTGTTTATTTTTTCTCTATATCCACGTATATCCAAATCACCCAGTGTAAAGGTAAGAGTTACATCAAAGAGCCTTTTCAATACTTGAAGATAACATTTTTTTTTTAAGTAAGGACTCTAGTTCTTCGTCTAGAATGTCATATATTCGCCACTATTCGCATGTGAGACACGACTGTAAATGCGTTATAAAAGTTTCGAATTTATCTAAAGCTTTCAGTCAGCATATTCGTCGATCCAAATATTTTATAACTGTTTTTATATGGTGAATAACCAGCAGGTCTCAAATACGCCTTTTAAAGCGATGCCGAATAACACAACCATTTGCCTTCTAACTTAACACCAGGTTTATTATATATTTTAGGTCTTACATTCAATAAACTTGGGCGTAATAGGTTTCATATATTTCCACTGTACGAGACAGAAAGATTCACGAGCTTCTAGGAAAAAGTCACTGTTATGTCAAAAGCATTGTCATCATTTAATACAAATAAAATATTTGTAGAAGATATTGCACATTTCTCATGTTTAGTTATTTAATAGAATATTCATTACTTAACGTAATTAATATTCTATTCCGTACCAGTTCCTCAGTTTTCATCTCTACCTGTGATAATTGTTCTTGTTAAGAAACATCATAATCATAACTTTATCGCCTCTAACACTTGCGAGTAAAACTCACACTACGCTGATTCTGTACATAATTAAATACTTATTACATTTAAAAGAGCGTAATGTTACATATTTATAAATATTAATTTTCCGCAGTAATATGTTGCTTCGATATTTTTCGTAGGCGTAAAAACAAGACGCATATATGACTATTATTTCCCACCATATAAATATATAAGCACATTGCCAAGTATATATTTTACAGAAATAATATATATGTATGTATATATATATATATATATATATATATATATATATATATATATATATATATATATATATATTTATATATTAATATACAAAATTATTTTTTCAGTTGATATAAACACTTGTATGAAGTTTCTAGGAACATTTTTTAAAATTTAGTTATGTATTCTATTATTTTAAATACGTTCAGATATGAAAAAAGCCGTTTAGCCAGTAATCCCACCACGTAACTCTAATGAAAGTGACCACATCACATTTCGTAAATGGATATCTATATGAAAAAAGTATTCATCTATCCCCATATTTTTAAAAAACATGTTCAACCATGTCCTATGCAATGAGTTATTCGAAAAAATCACACCTCACTTTTTTTTCAGAAGATTAGATTTTATAACTTTATATGCTTTAGAAATATGTATTACGGTGCCAAATTTCAGCTTTATATAACTAATATTCTGCAAGTAGAAATTCTGCAAGTGACATACAAACGGACAGATAGAGGCATCTGGCGAATGTATAAGATTTACTAGTTCGGCTACGAAACCTTAAAAAGAACAATTCTCAAATGTATATCAACCCATTTTTTCAACAAAATTGTTTAATGTACAGAATAAATTAATAATTCGATTTTCTTCCAATCTCGAAGGGAAAAGATTATTATACTTAAATGCTTTAGTGACGAACATACAATGATTTTTTGAGTTCAGTACCTCAAAAGTAAAATGGAACCCATGCAAGACCATTCATGTGTTTGCCCATCCGTCGGGCATAGACGTTCAAATGCACATAACAAGTTTAAATTTGGCACAGTAACAAAAGATTTAACCAGCATAGCTAAAACCGAAACATTAATTCTGAAATTTTACGAAAGGAAAATGAAATACACGAAAAAGAAATTATTATTTCTATATACAGTATAAGGTGCCATTGAAAGAGATAAGGGTCTAAAATCCTTTTTAAGTTTATATTTCTTTAGGTGCCTTGTGTAATAATGATGAGAATGAAAGTTACGATGCACGCATGCGCACGCACGATGCAACAAAAATCGACAGGATGAAGTTGGTCACGACGCGCACGCACAATACAATAAAAATCCACAGTATGGAATTGGTCACGATGCGCACGCATAATTAAAAAAATCGGTAGGATAGAGTTGCTCATTAAACATTATATATGCTTGTGGTGACTGATACTATATTCAAGATAGTTATTAAAATAAATTTTAAGTGTATTTCTGTCAGTTAGGACAAGTTTCGATATGTAATATTTGCATTATGAATTATAAATTATCACTTTATCCTTTATTGAATACTTAAAATCAAGAAATTACAAAAAAAATTGTAGGCTTATTTATTAACTTTCATTATTTACAATTTATTAAAAAAATTATATAATTTAAAAAAGTAATAATAATTGTTATCACATAATAAATTTTAATTTTTAAATTTTTTATATTTGATTGAGTTTAGATTTTACCAATCGTAAATATAATCCCGCTCACGTATTTAAATTGTTTAATTTCCAATAATTATTTGCATGATAAATAAAGTTATTTTTGTATTATTTCAAAGAATATAACATCTAACAGGCGTAAAAAAGTAAACGCATATTTTTTTTTTACTTTTAGGTATTGCATCTTGAAATATATACATAAAATATATAAAAAAAGTATGTCTCCTCCCCTTTTCTAAAATTATGAAAAAAGGGTATTCAGAAGCCTATCCGAAGGTGTAGGAAAATTATGGCGATGATTCTACTCGTCATAACTTTTTAATGAATCCCATGTTTTTATGCCTACGAAATGTATAATAAGATATATTTACATTTTTCTGTGTTCAAAGCCGATTTTCTCATAAATTATGTCACATGGAAACTTGAACATTGGCAGTGTGCTATATCCTTTTAACCCATTTTTAAAATTTTACATATTTTGCAAATATTTTAAATCACCACTTTTTTTTAAATATTCATATGACAATTGAAGAGAAGGTAAAGAAAGGTATAATTTTTTTTTCTCATTTCATGAATCACATGGAAAAAGGCAATCATTTGAAATATAAAAATATTTTTTTGTTAGTTAGCCAAAAATCATGAAAAAAAAATGTTAATAAAATATTAATAAACGATTACAGAAAAACTGTAGCAATTATCCTATATCTTATTTGTAACTTTTCAAATATACAACATGTTTTCAGGCTTGTGCAAGATAGAGTATTTGGCAACTTATTAGACGTTGCAATATAGTATTATGAAAAGTATTTATTTGTAAGTAGTTTAATAATAATATTACATACGCGTAAATGTTTGGAAGTGCCCAAATCTGTACGAAACCCTTCTACCAAAGTTCTACCCTCTCAAGCACGGGTAGAACCTCGGTAGAGCTTCGGTAGAAGTTCTACCCGTGCTTGAGAGGTTTTATTTTGTAATATTATTAAGTAAAATAAAGCAGTAATTTTTTTCCTGACATATTTTCTTATCAATATCTGATTTTTGCTCTCAAAAAGTCGGTATATGATGAATATGAATTGAATTTCCATACAGTGTATGAAATTATAATTTACCAAGTGGGCTTTGTATGACTACCCGCTACGAATATATAATACATACGTAGTTCAAAGACCAAAAATAAGATAAGAAACAACTTTGGTAAAAAGAGAATTGAAATGAATTTACTTGACAGTAAATTCAAGGAGTTTGTTGAGATTAAATTGTGCCCAAAAAATTTAAGCATAATTTTGTATTTATTTTGAAGATAAATTTACTTTAACATGTATAAAATATATTTAATACTTTAATTTATACGTGGCCACGTATATTACTAAGTAATTTAGGTAGGAAATATTCTTATATATATATATATATATATATATATATATACATAATGTAGACTGCATACCAAAAGAATTTAGAATCGTAACCAAAAATATGTGCGTTAAATTTAACGTATAGACGTAATTTTTAAGTTTGTATTAATATTATTAAGTATGCATTTAACGTAAAACAAAACAAGTATGTACTATACCTGTTACTTGATCTTTTCGCCTATTAACATTCATCTGCAGCGTCTCATATTGAAGAACGCAAAATTGGTCACAAAAAAAGTATTGTCAATAAATACCGAGGTTACAAAAATAATATATCAATATCATCATCATATATATTAATACGCTAAGGTTAAGATGTTACACTCCCTTTTTAGAAAAAACCTCACAACTAATCCACATAAATTATATATCATTTTATAGATAATTGCTAGCTCTACCGGCATCCACAACTAAAAAATTTATTATTACTATTGTTTTTACAAATTAATTAATTATTAAAATTATATACACAAAACAACAATGCTGTCATCTAACGGCTCAACGTCAATATGATTGACGGTCGGTAGCATTTTTGTTTAATTTCAAATCCACTCACATATAAATAAAGTGGCGCTTTAGCTCAATGCTTTTGATACTTGCGCCTCTATATGTCAATTTTAGTAAAATATTTGTTTGATCTGTCATCTGAGCTTCATAATGGAATAAATAATGCGAAGACTTTGCACGGGTCACGCTAGTTTGTAATATAGACGTAATTTTTTTATACCAATTATTTGGTGATATTTTTGTGTCAAATATTGTTTTTTTCTTTTCTAAATTTCTTAAAACATTCGAATCTTGCCGATAATATTTATTTCAACAGAGTTTAAGTTATTAATTGCTTTGTTTGTAACAACATCACCAGTTGAATGGCAATGAAAATGAGCTAAACTCAAAATAAATCCTAATCAACAAGTTCAATTTTAACTGACAATCTTGTCTGATTTATAAACTACATTTATAATATTTAACTAAACTTCGTATCGATGTATCCACTTGGAGAATTAAAATTACCGTGCATGTATTAAAAAATATCATTTTAATGATAAAAGTATCGTACATGTTCCCTAAAACAAACAAACTAATATCAATTAACTAATTACTTTCCCACTTCAATCAAATTATCCCAGCCATCGTAAATATTAACTCAAAAATTTTAAAAATAATTACTTTACAATCGTTGAAACAGATCCAAATTGAACAATTGTTTATGTGTTTTTACATTGTTTTCGATCAAAATGGAAAGACTAAGTGAATATCAAATAAATTTACTCCCTTTTCATATTTCTAACCACACGAATACATTTTGTAAAAATATATTGATATAAAATAAGTCTCAGGTTTCGAAAAATACATGCCAAAGCTAACTAGTATTAAAAATTAATCAAATAAAATGTCATTGAATAAAAAGAAATCAAAACTATTAATGACAGATATACGAATTATAATTAAAAAATAAAGTATTACGTAAGACATATTTCAATATTTATTGACATTGTACCGATACCATTGACTAAAACAAAGATAAGTCAAATTAAAATACAAAAATTATGGGAAATTACGCATAGTATTTTATTCTAACTCAAATATTCATTACGCGAGTACGATGTATGAAGTGTTATTTGTTTTATCTTTTAGAATTTTGTAAAACGTATTATGAATAAAACCACGATATGTAATATTTATTCAAATATCACCCCCGAACTGAAATATGCATTAAAATGACAGAAGAATTATGAAAAATATTAATGTAAAAAATTATTGAAAGGTAAGACATATTGTAGAATAAAGATATTATATAATAAAATTAATATTGAAGTATTATTAAGTTGTTTTAATAGTGTTATTGAAAAAATATGTAAATTCAAAATTGATCAGAAAACAAAAAATTACAAATATGTTTATAATACCCAAAATTGGAAATAATAAATTTATTATGAATATTTACAAACATCATGACGTCAGTTTATTTTATCGATATTGAATAAGTAAAAGAAACGGCTGAGCTAAAAATTACTGTTCTGTAAATAAATGTTGGTTAAACAGAGTTACAACCAGGATATTATAACTTTAGTTAAAATACTAATCTGTTCGTTCCACGCCAACAATTGCTTTACTGCGAAATAAAACACTTCGAAGTAAAGTCGACAAATTTTCTACTTATATTTCGTTAACTGAAAAGTTACTTCAGGTGTCACCTAAACCGTAAATAGAGTATCAACGATATAAAACGTTTTACATTAGACATTTCACCGCATTATATATCCAATGCGAATATATTTGTAAATGAGAAAAATAGACTAAAAGTTAAAATCCAAGCCGTTTTAATTAATCTTATTTATAATGAAATTATATTGAATATTTTAGAAATATTTATGAACTAATCAATCTGCCAAAAAGTACATTTATATATTAGAAAAAAATAATAACTTTTTATAAGCTTACATAGTAATAAGGGTCTTATATCGCTACCCGTTTTTAGCCATTTTACTTAATTCACTTAGAATAATAGCAGAAATTTTATTTATCTAGAGTCCTACACAAATTACGCCGAATCCATAATTTTGAACAATATAAAGCTTCTTACAAAGGTATAGGTAAACAGATAAAAATAGTCGCCGATTAACAAAATCCTTATTAAAAGTTGTTCACACCTGAATTTAACCATTTTTGTACATAGTCTTAAATGTCTTAAATTAAATGTTTATAGGTAAGTAATTTCATTAGCTTTTTAACTTCATTACATATAATACTGCTACTCTCTATTAATTTTTATAAACATTAGTAATATCTGTTATACGGAAATATGCAAATACAGACAAATTTGATAGTGTCTCCATACAAGTGACCTACTACCTCCGTCTAATAGATTTTTGAGTCCATTTCTTTTAATTAATTTCCGAGGAAGATTGAGAAATCAAAGTAAAAAACGTTTATTTTTGTATTTAGTTACGTTATTTTTTATTGACTGCTGAAATTATTTAATCATATACATCAACGTTTAAAGCTATGGTCAAAAGTTAGTTTCAATTATTTATTAGTCTCTAATGATGCGCTCGCATGCTGAGAGTGTGGAAGCTGTGTAAATTTTGTTTTAACAAAACATCCTTTCTTCAAACATTACTCTATTCTTCTACACCAAAATCCATTCCATTGGTGTTTGTACCCATTTTACAAAAATGTTCGCAAATATTGTTTAATTAACGTTGTGTTTTTAATCAGCATAATCTACAATGGATAAATAATACAGTACGATCAACGACTTTTTTGTTTCCTTTAAAAAAATCATATATAAATTTATTTATCATTTATAAAAATTAAAAAATAAATTTATTTACCTTACTTTTGGTTCTGGAATCTGTAAATTAATTTCAGTTCCTGAACAATAAAAAATTCCTTATCAAACTTTCCCCACAATACCTATCAAATTTTATTTGGATAAGGCATTGTATTTATTTGTTTGATAGGATGGAATATGTTTTTAAATAAGTAACAACACTATTAAAGTGTATTGAGACAATATTATGTGAATACAGTTTAAAAGTCTGTAGGTTATGTTTAAAATATCATTGCAATCATTCAACATATATCAATTTATTCAAATCTTGGATCGCAAAGCGATGTATTTTCATTAAACTTATGAAAGTACTACGTTAACATCTAGGAGAATGATAGCATCAATTGAAGTAAAGTAATAAATGTTGTAGTGGAAATATTAATACGGTTAAACACAATTCAATCGAGCGCTCTGTGTTGACATGTACGTACGTACTGTTATACGAGTTTTCCCTTATACTTTTTACTGAATACTTTGTTTAGTTGATTCATTTATTAGTAATTAATAGGTTATTATAATATGGAATTGGAATTAGAATTACGTCTTACAATATTGATTTTGAGTTAAACTAGTTTTCTAACGACTTTTCGTTATAAATTATTCAGAACTATAGATATACTCGCTCGTGACGGAAAATTTTTAATTGAATAACGATTGAAACGAAAATTGTAAGCTACTAAAATTTCTTATTACTAATGACAGGCATTGCGTTCGAATACACTGAGCGGGCGTACATCAAGGAATAGAAATGCTGAAGCATCTGAGAATGTAGTTTGTACTGTGTAAGCATTAGGGCCGGTAAGTGGTGTTACAGGACCTATGTACATACGTATGCACGTTCGTATATATAATTTCGAATACTTATAAAATTTGAAAGGTGCAATCAATTGACTGCAGATTTGTTTTATAGCTCTAAATGGAGCGATAAATTTTCAAGCTAGGAAATGTGTCACACATTTGGAAAATTTAAACCTATACCTCAAAATAGCTAACAATAGTAATGGATTTGAACTCAATAAATTGCAAGCCATTCATATTAGTATATAAACACTACCTGCTAGTCTTAGCTAAAATAGCTAGAGTATTTCCAAATATCATGTCAGAAACGTTTTCTCCGTGTACCTGAAAGTCAAGACCGCGCACGTGCTGTAGAGGAAGATTACAGACTGTTACGTTGCTATGTTGGACAACTTCGATCTTCTTTTCCAAAACGAATAAGTCCACCACTTCTAACACGAAATTGTCGAACCTTGATTGTACTGTAATACTAAGTTAGTCAATTCAGAATTGAATGGTTACTGTGTTACATTTTTATTTGCATGAAATCGGTTCGAAAGTTTCGTCTGGAGCAATTTCTGTCATACCGTTCGTTTTATATGTAACCTAGTAAAAATATGCCAATACCATCAAACTTTATCTTACTACCATTTTGATTCCAATACCGGAGATGAAATAAATTTCCGGTCAATGGGAACATCGCACATCGTTTAATGCAACGGAGTCTGTATCTCCCGACAATTTCATTTTTAATCACATTATGTCGTGTGGTATACATACTTTGGTTAATGTGACAAATATATATACATATATGTGTGTGTGCGTATATATATATATATATATATATATATATATTTTTTTTTATATATATATATATATATATATATATATATATATACATATATATATATTTATATATAGAGGGAAAAATATGCAAGGTTTTAACTTTATTGTAAACAATTTCAAATATGTACGAATATAAATTATCTACAATCACTTCTTACCATCCGTTATTCAATATTTCCGAAATCTATGCATACAAATTAAATTATTAATTATTAAAAATAATATAACTAAATTACGCTATCTATATCTTAAACGTACACTTTATATTTAAAATGAAACAGCCAAAAGGTGTTGCATATAAACCTTTTCAGAAGACCAAACTGCAAATTTGTAAGAATTTAAAATTTAAGGAAAAGTTTCATAAGCTTGCTGTCCATTATCAATATTGTAATAAATCGACATTAAAAGTAAAACAAACACAAAATTTATTTATGACTTTAATCTTACAGAAAATACCAAATAAAATAAGAAATTAATCACAAAGAATTCGCAATTTTCTCCGCGCAGGAAGAACAGACATCTTAAAGAGCATATTAAGGCTTCAAGGTAACCGTCAAACATTTGAGGATATTTATTGCAATATTAATTTCAACACAGAGAAACTTTTGAAGTTTTACGTTTCGTAACACTTAACTCTCATAAAATTAACGTCTGACATTACGATGATAAGCGGTATTCAAGTAGGTCGGATTTGAAGCAATAAGCTTCAAATGGTGCGTTTATATTTAAAATATGTATATATTTAATATTTTCCCATTAACGTTTTAGAAATGAAAAATAGTAAATAGAAAACCAATTGCATTTAAACAACTTATTCAATTACGTCCTAATAGATTAGGAGCGCAAAAAAATATTCGTTTTATATGTACGGAAAGTTATTTATATTTCTTTTTAATTATTTGTAGAAATAGACATTTCCATATGAAGCATCATTATAATGTAATTAAATCTAAATCTACGGAAATAGTGTGATTAGTAAGACAGTCAAAAGGAGGGTGAGAAAATTACAAGTAATCCGACAGTGCAATCAAAGGTGATTGCAATATTTTTTTTTATGATTTCTCCTTCGTAAGATATCGATTTTTAAAAAATCCTTCATAATCTCGCCGTCCTCCCTTCCCTCTAATTCCTTAACTTCTTTTGTTTCTTTAAAATCAATGTAACGTGAACTGGTCAATATATCTACATTGTAAGATGTAGATAATATCAATGTTTATAAACAGTTTAAAAGAAATATTATATGTATTATATGTGTTTAAACTTTGTTTAACAAACGTTTTGTACGTACTTACGTTTTTGTACCTCCGTTTTATGTAACACATAAGTATGTGCAAAATTTTATGAAAGTATTATTTTTAATTAAAATGTCTTTTATTTGATATCCTCAAATTTTCAACTAAGCCACCGTGTAGATCCTTACAATGAATTATAAATTTGAAACGTATAAAAACGATTCTATCGAAAATCGTTTTTATACGTTGAAATTTCCAATATTTTGACCAAGGTACTTAGGTTAAAATTTTACTATTAGTTAGATTTTAACCTAATTGACGAATAAAGCTTTATTAACAAATATTAATGAAGCTTCATTCTTACAACCTGACACTTCAAACTGAATGTTAATAAAGCTTCATTCTTACAACGTGACACTACAACATGTACTTTCAACCTGAGACGTGACTGCAGTCCGACATTTACCATTTCAACCTGAGATAGTAAATGTCGGACTGCAGTCACGTTGTGTTATGTTACCGATTAATTAAACGTATTAAACCCATTTCTGTGGTCGGGTTATAGCTACTTATTAAAACAAAAAAACAACAATTTTACGATTCGATAACTCTGCCCGCAGAAAATGTATAGCACTAACTTCAATATAATGATACGACCAACGTCAGATTGTGGTCGTATTAACGTAGATATATTCTTCCTCGAAATAAAGATTGGATTTGTCGAATAAACTCTTATCTTAATTATAGAGATATTCTTCATAGAAATAAAAATGAATTTATCAAATTTACTCTTACTTTATTTAATGGAAACTTATGCCAACTGGCTGAAGGTTATATACTTCAGTCTTCGGGATGAGATTGCTAATGGGAACGCCAATGCTGAGTTTTTATACTACCCTGTAAACAACTTTATCTTTATCAAACGAGTGTTCTGTTTCCACACGTGTTTTATGGAGTGACGGATGCAATAGCAAAATAGAATAAAAAAAATATTTATTAAAATATTTTTATTTAATAAAGGTCTTGACCTCTTACGCTCATGCGTTAATTAATAAAATGTTTGTTTTTGGACCAGGTTGAAATAGCAAATAAGTGTTTATCCATACATTACGCAACGCGGGTACATAAAAACGGTAACAATTTAACTAATAATAAAATAGCAAAAAATATATATTATAATTTCCGTACTTAGTAACTCTTAATTATTTTCATCAATAAACGCGTTCTTTTTGCTAGTAATATATAATAAACCTAATGCCTTGACAAACATAATTTAATCCAAGGGTGCTAATCACAGTGTGAACGTTTGCAGGCAGCTTCTCGGTGAATTACCAACGACGATGGCTAAGCTCATCACGTCTGCGAAAAATCGATTACATACGCCGCTGAGCAACAAACAAGTTTTTTTTTTTTTTATTCGTGTAATACTCGGAGAGGATAGTGAAAAAGTTTTAGACGTATACGTGTTTTTTTCGATTATAAGTTGTCTTAGATTCGTTTTATCTCATGTAAAGCGTATTGTGTAAATATTATTACTTATTTCAAAAATGGCATATAAAAAGTATAAAATATAAGAAACGAAATATAAAAATATTAGTTGCATAAAATATATACCAATAAACCACACAGGACAGGATTGCTGAACACCGTTCCTTTATTTCGTATTTTTTGAAAGCAAAAGTACTACGCAAGACTATGCTAAGGCTCCATATCTGGAAATTCGCTAAAGATATAAATAAAAGAAAATATTGAAGAATATCCTAATAAAGGTTTCGATAATTATGTACATTAAAAATAAAAGTATATTTCATTAAAGGTGCTCATTAATGTTTAAGCAATACGTAATCATACTGTCTATACATTTAAAAAAAACCGCGTGCAAGGTACACATAATTTGCATTTCTGTTACCCACAAAACTACTATGAGAGTATCAAAACCATGCAGTTATCTAGTACCAATTTGATTTAGAGTTAACTTTGTTTTACGACCAATTTGTTAATTTACAATTAAATTTGTTTACCTACTATAATGATTGAAAAGAGGTATTGATACTTCAAAAAAAAATTTGTTTAATAAACTTTAATAGAAAATAGACATTATTTAGTATACGATAAAGGAAAAATATTTGCACTGGTTCATAAAAATCGACTGAAATTTCCACGATTTGACGTTGAAGTGTCACGTAAGACCGAAAACTAAAGTGAACCTTAGAAAAATATAAATTATTGAATAGAATTTAACCTCATTTATGTTTTTTTACATTGCAATATGTAATGGGACAGAACATTTGATACCAAGTTAAAAAAGGAGTCGTATGGGCTATATTAATATACAGGCTTTACTCGTGTGAAAAAACAATATTACCGAAAAGATCATTTGAATTCTGTTAGTTACACTCAAATGGCCGGAAACTTTCTTAATACGTAGTAGAAATTCAATTATATATATAACTTACTTTATGATGTAGGAAATGGCATGATTCCTGTAGAGAGTAACTCGGTACGAATAAAGTTTGGCAGAAACATGAAATTGTGATTTTAAATGTAAATTATTTAAAGTATGAGTTAAAAGTTATATATATATATATGTATGTATGTGTGTGTGTGTGTGTGCACATAATAGCGTAATGTTTAAAAGATGTGACTTACTCCATTATGTATTTTACTCCATTTATTGAAAACGTCAATAAATTGAATTGAAATACATATTCAATTTATTGTTTACTTAACCCAAGATCCCAAAACCTTCTCGTAAATCTAATCATTTTCATAATAATAGCAATAAGCAAAGCCGCGGGCAAACTCCAGTTTAATCATAAAGACAAATGCGTACAATTTTAATTTGACGGTGATATATTACAATTATTGTTGGATGTTAATCGCTTCATTACCATCAAATCATCTAAATAACATTGTTAGAATATCGTTAGCAATCTACAACTGTTTTTAATGTCTTTGAATGTAAGAAAGGACATTAGCGATGTGCGGAGCAAAAACTGTTTTTTAGAAGGGGCGCTATTAACAATTTAAAACCTCTTGAAGTACGGGCGTAGAAAGGATAAAACTTTTAAGAGAGCGAAAGCAGTGTCGAAGTCGGTTGATAAATTGCCACTTAATATTTCTGTGTCTCCAGTTGGAAGGGAACATTGTACCTATATCGATTTAAAGGGTAGTACTTGTGTTAAAAATGTTGGCATTATTTAAAAATGTTTAATAGACTGGAACGTTAAATTATTTTTCGTTAAAATGTTTTGTCATTTTAAACTTTTGAAATGTAATTTTCCATCTTAGCTTTCCCTATTAAATGCCGTTTATTTGTCTTTTTTTCTTATAATATTCAATATATTATATGTAATAAAATATAAGATGTTAATCATCAACAAATATAACAAATATTAATTTGATTGTAATTGTTGGTCAGAAAAAGAAGAAAATATATTTAATGTTGTAAAGAAAAATTATGTAAAAGAGCAGTTTCTAGACATCATTCCAACAATTATTACTATACTTGGTTAATCCATTTTCAGGACAACGATTGATTTTCATAAAAAATATTGCTTGTTCCTTCGACGTATTTGTATCCATCGAAATCACTTAAAGTTAACCTTTGGTACTTTTGGTATAGCAAAATAAATAATTTTCTCTTTTACTAGGCAATTTACTTTGATCTAAATTACTAACATTTTAAAAGTCTGAAATATTCAATTAAATAATTTTTATTTTCAGTAAGTTTCGATGACCTGAATGATCAGGTACACACCTTCAAAATCTTCAAAGTTGAATACTTTTACTTTGCACTTAACGAAATATTGAGGAGACTACAAATAATGTTGAAACATAATGTTCCATAATAGATGGTCGTAATTTTTCTTCAACACCCTAATTTAAGTCAAACGTGAGTAATCAATCCGAAAATTTTAATATCCCAATTTGATAACATCATTACTAATTAAAAAGGCAAATTTTTCAACGTGTATCGTCGAGTGGATGGAGTGATATAATAAAAATGTATACTGAGAAAAACAAACAAATAGCTTGATATAGCATGTTTGGAAAAACGCAACGTAATTACACAGTATAATAAGGGAAATCGCATAATATAAAAACATGCACGAAAATAAGGTAAATTATGCTTCGAATACCTTTATTCTTTATAGTTAAAAAAGATGAACTTTAAAATAGCGAATAATAACAATTAATTTGAAGACAACCACGACTTTTATAATGTTAACATTAATCTTTAATGTTCTAAAAGGTATTTACACTTAAAGGGTTTTTTAATGTCATCCTGAGCGCCTGAGTTGAAAAAAATATTTTGTTTTAAATTTATGTGCGTCTTATTAAAATTAAATTGTTTATAATTTTAAATACGATTTCAAGGTTTTAGTATTATAAAAAATTTAAGGCTACAATTTATTAGAAATTCAAAGCTTCGGGCAGGTAAATGCGCAGACAGCGCTTTTGTGTATCCTCTGTTGTTGTCCTTTTGAACCTTTTCTATAATATATTTTTAAAAATAAATGAAACATTTGAATTATCAGAAAGCGTCAAATACAAGAAAATACATGAACACTATGGTTTTATGCTAGTATATATTACAAAATGGTTTGTTGTGTACTAAAAACAACATCGAAGAGTATATACATAATCAATTTAAAACATAATGCAATTCAGAAAAAGGAATGAAATCCACAAGTAATTACTGATATTAAAGAAAACTAAAAATCAATATATATATGTATATATATATATATATATATATATATATATATATATATATATTTACATATACTTATATTTATATTCACATTTGAACAAAAAAGATAAGGATACATTCTCGCTTGGGGGTAAATGGATGATAGTAAAATGCCTTGGTATTTTACCACATATTATTATCAAAATTACTCGCCAAATCCAATCTGTACCATAAAATTATAAACAATTTTTAACGGTAAACCCATTGGCATGTATATCAACGTATTATATATACATAAACGTTGGATTCCATACAGTATATTGAACGGGCAGCAAGGGCAAGGTGCATAAATTTTAACACTTTTAATTAATATATGTCAGCCTCATTTAATTATTTTCTTGCCGATTAGATTGTCATATATGACTCTAACGATGAATTTTCAAGTCAATAAATTTTACCGCAATATGATATTCTAATTGTATACCAAAAAAACTAAATTTGAAAACAAATTAATTAATTTAGTAGATTTAATGCAGTTTGGTTTTATGTGCAATTCTCAAATAAAATATCGGAAGAGTATTGAAACAACATTTAATGTAGTTTTAAAAATAAAACAATATTAAGTATATTTAGCTGAAACGATTATATTTTGAACAGGTGGATATAAAATAATATTGTCGCAGTAAAATTGTCAATAATGTTACCAGTAATTAGGTCCATACACTATAACATAATATTACCAAATTATCTTTTGAGCTCGTTCAGCAGATCCTTTATCATCGTGCGAATAGAACAAATATTATGGATAAGTATATATTAACAACAGCCACAAATAATTTTTGCATCAGCATTGATTGAAAAAGAAAAAAAATAAACACTGAATTAAAGAGTATATGTGAAAAGTTTACGACTTGGGCCACTTTAATTTAAGAAATGAAATATATTTTACCAAAAAAGAAGATTTATATAACTATTTCAAAATAAGAAATAACCGTGAGTCTAAAATTGGAAAAAAGTTAACACTATCAGAAAAATTGGCAGCAAAACTTCGCTTTAGTTTAAGTCTTCGTATTTAAGATTTGAAGTTTTCTATCCTTAGGTCAACACGGGCCCTTAAGTACAACGGTAATCGAAACATGTGAAACTTTAATTTATGTGCTACGTCATTAAACAAAGATAATTGAATAAAAGAAAATAAATCAATTGATTTATTCATTTACTTTTATTATTATAAATGTTATCGCTATTTATTTTTGTATCATCTAGCAATGTAATCGCATTATTTAATATTCAAATTTGTTGTAAAAATTATTAATATTAATTTTGTCATTACCCGACATATCAAGGTGTATTTCCGCCTTGTTAACAATAACAGAGGCGATTCTATCTTGATTTTGGTTTCTAGGTGTAATATCTTGATGCCATTGAGAAGTGGAGAAAGATCTTGTTATGATTTATGATGGAGTGTCGCTAGTAATAAATATTTGGTCATTACTGTAGTCGAATGTAGAATTAGATTAAAGTGCATTGGTTGCTTGATTTTAATGAATAATATTGACTATTTAAATTCTAATGATTAGAGTATGGCATATTTATTAGGGCACAATTCAAGTATTATAACGTGAAAAGATAAGTTAGCATGTTCTATTTCGGATAAAGATAGTGATGTTGAACTACAAAATGGATGCACAGATGACACGGAGTGGTCGTTTTTTCCTTGCTATTGTGCAATTGAACTGGATTTTACAAACAGTCACATTATTTGAGCTCTCTACAATTAAATTAAAAGGATTTCAAAGCATTTTTCATAACGATTGTATATCTGAAGGAAGAATTACTTTTTAATAATAATTTTTGGAAATTTTACGTAAAAACTTGATTTAATTACTAAATTTCACCATACCAACTAGTCTTCAAAATTCAACAAATAGTAGTAGTAGGTAATAACCTTGTGTTTCAATTGGAGATGAAATTTTTGCTCTAAGTGAAAATTTAATGAAACCAAATTTTAAAATAAATTACAGCTCAGTCAAACAAATATTCAAGAGTGGTTTATCAGCAATCCGATCCACTGTTTAATATACTATTAGAATTTTAGTAAAATGGTTCAATGCTTTCTCAAAAACCTGTAAATCTAAAACCTAACCAAACTTAAAAAAATAATTTGGGTTGTTTGTACCAATACAATTTTTTTATTAATGAGAAGACACCCATTTTCATCACTATCTCAGAAGATACCTGTTTTTACACACTTATCATCTATTTTCACGTAGGCGAAGATTTCAGTAACAAAAATTTGCTGTACCTACAAATTAATTTAGATTTCAATTATAAGGTAGACTATAAATTAATAAAAGACAGATATAGCTAATGTTTCTGTAACAAGTACATTATTATTTAAGTAATATTAATAAAGTACCAACAGAAGACATCAACATTTTATTGTGATGTACTGAATGACGAAATTGATAGGTAGATATTTTGATAATAATATAAAGTAATAATGTGGGTGCATGAACTTGTCATAATAAGCAGACACAAACGCCGTTTTGTTTTACTGACTGTTTGTCGTTGGTTAAAAATAAGATTTAATGATATATACAGCAGGGAAGGTTGTCAAACTCCGCTGACCCCTTTCCCGCCCCCTTTTAAAGTTTTAAATTTTCTATAATAATGCTATAAAATTTATTCCTAATGAGTTTAATTTTCTACGTCTTCTCTTTCTACTAGAATAATTTATATCTATATAGAGTCTATGTTAAAGAAAATGAGGCGAAACGTACTCGAAATCACGGATCATATTTTATATTCCCTAGAAATCTTTGTAAGTATATATATATAATAAAATAAACTGATATTCGGCATCTGCCAGAAAGTTGAATTTCGTAAAATTTTTAATAATCGACATAGTTAACCCTCTAAAGGAAAAATAATAATAAGGAATAGTGAATCAGGAATAAATGTCTTGTACACAAGTTGTTCAAAAATTCATTTTTATATACAGCGCAATCTATTGTTAACTCAATTGATTTTATTTTACTACGCTATGTACACACTCAATTTATCTAGAGTAGAGATGGCGTACATAAGATTATAAGAGAATACGGCGAATGTCAACGTCACGTTGGAAAACTAAATCCACAAACCAGTCAGATTCACATCTGCAACCACTCAGATTCACAGCTTCACAACGTTGAAAATTGAAAACTTCTCCAATAGTCTATTAAACTCGACCCGATTCTAATTTCATTTAAATATTTTTCTTCAATACTTTTATAAGTATTTCAAGGTTGCATCTCCGCCTTGAGCCAGGAAAACTTTCTTTAAACATCTTTGCTCTCCGGCTCATTTACAGCGCCTACGGCTTTTATTAGCTCCGCAAATATTCTTATAATTAATTAGGAGTTTTTGAAGTGTCAGCTTGAGTTTAACCTTAAGAGGAATTGTTGTTTTCACGAAAAATTGTTTCGGAAAATCATTAAATTAGTTACTGCCTAGCAAATTTATTTTGATGACCATAACTTGGATTATTAAATTGTATGATAATAATATATTTTCATATAAAACTGATCTGTCATTACTGACCTTATCATTATTTATAATATTACACTTAACTCAGAAATGAGCGAGAGTGCCTTAAAAAGAAAAGGGATAATTCATTTTTTTTCTAACTAAATGGCAGAGTAATTTATTTATTCAAATCACACAAGCTTAAGCAGATTTTATGTACCTAACAAATGCTATCCACTAAAACTGTAACCACAGAAGTGTATTGTTATTTTTCTTACCTTTTTATGCCAAAAGCACTTGTGTTACGAGTATTTTATTTTGTTGTGTATGTACGTGCAGAAAGGTAACATTAAAATAATATTATTTGATTAAACATGTATGGTATTGTAATAATCTTCCACTTTTCCTATTTGACAATAGTATAGATATTAATTTCATGCCAGTTATTTATCATTTTCAAAACTGACACTACTTCATAAGTTTTATATATTTAAAAATATAATGTATATATTTAAAAAAAATAAATGTAAAATTCGAGTTTTCGAAGTAAGGCAAATCCATTATCTTTATTAAACTTCATCATTATTGAGATTAGAACCCTTATACTGTATTTATTTAAGCGCTGGGCATCCTATACTAATATTATATAGGTCACTGGGAATGTCATAATTATGAAATTGATCAATATTGGCATTTAATCTAAAAGTTTTTCCGATATGAAAACCGCAATTGTGGTATATGAAAACCGCGATTCGATTTTTTTATATATGAATGTAAAATATATTTAGAAATATTTTAGTTTTGATTTAAATTAAAAAAAAACGAATACCACAAAAAAGTATTTCATTCTATTTTAGACTCATATTTTGCGCTCATAAATGAGCTCATGGGCCATTGACGTTTATATATGTTCATTTGTTGAAATAAGTGGCTAAATAAAGTTATTTTACAGAAATTTTAACAACAAAACAATTGTATTAAGTTAGTATTACTTAAGATTTTTATTATAATTTTAAATATTTACCAACATGAGCTGACGTTTATTATAGTATTTTATGTTGTAATATTATAATAAAAAATAAACTAAAAAAAATTAAATTATTATTCATTTAATTATCGTAAAAGTTACAAATAATTTTCAAGATAAATAACAAAATTTTCATTACAATAAAATATATTTATCAAATAAATTCACTAAAAGAAATATTTCTTCAAATTTTCCTCCATATAAAATATTTTGCACTTGAGAAATATAGCATGAAAATATTTGATAAAGGAAGCTATTATTGCCATGATATACAACATAAAACCTAATTATATAATGATCTAATTTTCAATTAATGACTCTCCAATTTTTTAATTTTATCGTCACTTTATTCTCCTGGTCTTTTGCATCAATTATAATCAATAATCTGCGCATTTTTATTCCTCGGTTATAACAATGAAATTCGTGTTTCTAATTTGGATAACGACATTGTTTCGGTATATATTTTTTTCTGTAAGCACAATATAACGTAAATGTATTTTTAAAACGACAAGTAAGAACATAAGGAAAATTGAGACAATCTGATCGGTAAAAAAATTTGATACAGTTGAATGAAGCATGTCAAAATTTAACATGAAGATTTAATTTAATTTTGACACTCCATTAGAAAACGACTTATACAGAATCATTACAGACAACTACACATAGCAGAAACCTAGAGCAGAATATCACCAAAGAGAAGGAGTTGTCAAGAGGGAACTAGGATCCTCAGTAGAGAGGGAACCACTCAATAAAATTATTTATGTACATACTGGCTGCGCTCGTGACTCTGCTGACGTGGATATCAATTAGACAAGTTTTAGTTTTTTGTTCTCTTCAGACAATTAGACAAATTTTAGTTTTTTTTTCTTTTAGACACACACGCATAGTCCTTTCAATAACAATACAAAATAAACCTCCAAGTGCGGAACTTGCACCGCGAGTTACGTAATACTTTATCAGTTATCGCAATTATTTACAAATATTAACATCATTTTAATCAAGTAAATGTCTCTCAGAGGATAGTTGCCTAGTATATTTCTCACAATATAAAAAAGGTGTAGTTTTTCAAACACTATTTTTTACAGTGTTTCAAACACAAGATGTTTCAGAACATCATTTTGGTTCATTACTACAGTTTCATGGTGTACATTGGGTAAATTTTCTAAGAAAGTTGTTTTTCCTTTAATTTAGTTTTTTTTCTTAGATAGGGTAATGACTCATGTCCCTGGACAATGTATGTAACACTACTTCACGTAAAAATCTGAAGAAAATAATTTTTGAATTTTTATTACATGCTCTGTCAATTTTCTTCTCCACCTAATAATAAAATAAATTATACAATTAATTCATTTGCTCTCTCTCAAATAACTATATGAGTATTTTTTAATCTTTATTAGTGAAGTATATGCTGTTTAATATGCCATACTAACAAGTTTCTACATAAAACGATTTCTGATTAAAACGGCGTAGATACTGTCAAAAATATTTCTAAAATTATCTGAATAAAATTCTCTGAAAAAATTGTTTTTAAATCTTCATAACTTGCTATATCAATTGAGATCTTACATGATCCATAAATTTAAAGTAAATTTTAATATTTCGTTTGTCCACTCTCAAATCTCTGTACATGTATAATATTAAATATTATAATAACGCCGAATTTCATTTTTTATCTTAAAAAAAATTATGAGAAATACGGCTGCGACGAATGGATGGACACGTGAACGGTCGTATGAGGTTTCCGTGCTTCTTTTTCCTTTTGAGCTAAGGAATCGGAATTTATTAAATGCACTCATATCCCACTTATTTATTTCTTAACTTACTTAATAAAAATGATTAGTGCTCAGCTTCGTTAAATTAAATACAAAAGTTAGAAAGCAAGAACGCATATATCACACAGAGAAAAACGTTTCCTTTTACGATAAGTAAGAATATTGCAAATATAATACTTTTTCATCTTGTGTAACTTACAATATTACTTATTAATTTCTTGTTGTAATAAGACTTCCTAAATATGTCAAAGAAGTAAAATGAAATTAATTCTAAAGGAAAATTTTGTTTTTAAGCTTATACGACCTATTATATGACATAAATGCTATTTTCGTAGTAAATTTAAAAGCATTCATCATTTAACTGATTATATAGAGTATTTTTAGTGAAAATTAAAAGAAAAATTGGTTTTTCAATTGGTATATGAAGATCCACAGCAAAGCTATATTGCCGTTAGCACACAATGAAGGTTAACAATTCATAACCGGTTATTAAGAGCTTTTTTCCTCAAGGACCATTATATCATTGAATTCCCGAAATTGCTTGACAGCGCTAAAATTCAACGTAATAATTTTTTACGAATTAATTATATTTTACTTTTTGTCCAACCGGTGACGGCTTAATATTTTAACGGTCTCTGTTTTACTCAACCACTCGGCGAAGATTTTTTTTCTTCTACAATGTATGTTGTCAGATAATTTG
The DNA here is from genome assembly GCA_039881145.1 of Druceiella hillmani. NCBI lineage: Eukaryota > Metazoa > Arthropoda > Insecta > Lepidoptera > Hepialidae > Druceiella > Druceiella hillmani. The sequence goes on from JAYKKI010000012.1 coordinate 21,430,481, forward strand.
ATATATTTATATCCTTATAAGCTTCAGGAAGTTCGTTTCAATGATAATATCAGCATATCTTTATATTTACATTTGGTATAAGTATTATTATACCTTTTGTAACATTTGATATATTTTGTTTTTAAGATTGTTTAATGAATAGGAAAAAAATTGTGTTTACATTTTAGTAGGGCAAATTTCATGCTAAAAATAATTTGAGATACTAATAATATACATTTGAAAAACGCGTTAAAGTCACAAGAACTATTATTCTAAAAAAAATAAAGAGGATAATGTAGATAAGAAAAAAGTTGGGATTAATATTAAACAATTCAAGAGGTAAAACCACTGTTTTAATGTAAGTCAATGAAAAGAACGTTTAAGTAAATTATATATAAAGAATATGAGAATGATACCCTGAAAGTCATAAAACTTTTATTATACCAAGTCAATACAAAAATTTATAGCGTCATGTACGGACATGAAATTAAAAATAAAGAAAGAGTTCTATGGCTCAAAGCTTAATTCGCAAGTATTCAAGTTGTACTTGTAATCGATTGAAAGGTTATGTGAAGGTACAACTTTTTCTCTTCATTTTTATGTAAGAATGTTGAAAGTTATTATTTTCCAAACGAAATATAGTATAAAGTTTAAAAGAAATTAAAATGTGTATAAAAACACTTTTATTGTGGTGGGTAATATAATAACATTATACAGTTGCATTTATTTTTTTTAAACATAATGAAAATATTAACGTTTCCTACTGAATGTGCCTACACATTCAGTAGGAAACGTTAATATTTTCCTTACTTCAGAATAAGGTCATGATTAATAACTTTAACAAAAGTTATTTAACAAAATGTTATATTAAAGACCGTTCAGTTTAAGTTTAATATTACAACTTTACAAAACATCATTTTGATGAAATTTTTGCGTAGCTTTGCTCCAAGCACTCGTTTTAGACTCAATAAGGTTACAGACTCAATCTAATTTTGGTTATAGTGTATAAAAAAAAATACATGTAAGAAATTATCCACGTATAAAAATTGTAATTATTCCTATTTAAACTATATTTGTCAAATTTAAGTAAAACACGGGATAAAATGTGTATTTAGTATAAAAAAATTATTTAGATAAATCTTTTATATATTAAATAATTATAAATATAATTTCAATGACCCACTGGAATTTTAATAAGAAAATTCGAACAAGTTACTTTTAATAATTATTAATTTATTAACTTTAGATACACCCCGTAATGAAATATCTTGCTAGTGTTATTCAAAGAGAAATGATTGAAACCGTTTATGAAAAGAATTATTCCCTTAGAAATAAATGCAAAATAAAAATGTAAGATTTTGTACCGAAGTGAAAAAATATTAAATAGAGAAAAGAAAATCGATATAGTTTCTTTATGAAATTATTTAGAAGTAGAGCAAACCACAATTAAACTTAACGATAAAACAATAACATTGGGGTGCAATACCCCTAATATGTCCAAATTTGCCCAAATACTACTAATTTGTCCAAATCTCGCGAAAAACCATTCACATTTTATAAAATATTAAAAGTGTTTCATAACCTCCTGGCAAAGGGATGCTAATTAAATCGTTTGAAGTCATTAATCTTCATTATCAACGCAAATCAAAGTAACTTAAAATGATCTCTTTTACCTTCAAAGATACTGATCTATTTACAAAGTAAATTTATTTTAAACATTTCTCCGTCGACATTTTCACAAATATTTCGAAATCGCATCTCCCTTTTGTAGTCAAGAAAATTTTTCCTTTGATCACTAAATGGGGCAGTAAGCGCCCCATTGACTTCATAAACATCTTTTTAATTAAAGTCAAAGAAATTTTCGCTCACATTTTGCCTTGAAAATAAACAATAATTGATTAAAATGTCAGTGCGAAGAAATGATTAGCATCTGATTTTAGCAGATCCTATTTTTGTTATGTCTCTGTTAGTATTAGAAAAATCTACTACAAATATTTAGTTATTTGAATTATTTTATTTTTGTATACTTGGTTCCGCCTACATTTATGTTGCTATCGATATAAAGCAGATGCAATGTCATAATTTTAGTTTTATATAGTCACTTGGACCCGTAATATTTGTATCATATATTGTCGATTAGGTCTTAATTTATTTACGCAGGAATCGATAAGAATCGACGTCTCTAATCTTCACTTTGTCACAAATTCCAAACAGTTTACAATAAATGAAATCATTAATCTGCCTTTGACACGTATTTTTTTTGTTATATATTTACAAATTGAATTTGTTTCATAACGCCATAGATAATAATCATTTGTTTTCAAAAATAGCATGTATTTACATTATTGTAATGTAAATACATGCTATTTTTATAATTCTATTATTTTTATATATTTTTATAATCGTTATATTAAATTGCCTCAGTGACAAAATGTTTACCACATAATTTGGGCAGAATTTTCACAGATAAAATTGATATTGGCTTTTTACCTGATATGTCATTAATTGGAAAACTTGTACGACTAAAATCACATTGTGCCACAAAAATGTCTGTTTCTGGCGCACGTTCTGACACCGCCGCGACTGTGGAATAAATCTTAGCAGATAGTTGAATTAATGACAACTTCCATGTTCGTTTGGAGATAAGTATGATTCGGTTGCCCGCTTAAAATATCGTTTCTTTTAAACCATCTTGTAATATCGCAACTTAGTCTATTAATGTTGATATACAATCATTAAAGTCACATGACTAAGTTGAGGACTAATTAATGTGACTTTAATGATTGTTTATTATTCAAATATATTCATAAAATAAATTTTAAATTAATTAAAGATATAATTGTAATTTTTATTCTCTATATTTGATCTGAATATCATCACCTAAGAATAAAAAACGCGGGTAAGTTATTTCTGATGACTACGACTATATTTTATATCCATTAATTTGATTAAAAGATGACATACTGACCATATATTGTATTTCAAATTCAGCGTGAATAGACAAAAAACCTATTTTTAATATGAAATTATCCTTAATCGACACTTTTATATCAAGTATATTATTCAGCTATTGTACATCTATAAATGCACATAATTACGGGAAAAGGCTTGTTCCAGGCTTCTCGCTTTCGTAACTGTGTCATTATTTGTATAATTCCAATTGCAAAAATATTTAAATTAAATTAATATAATTATTACAAAAGATTATTCTTAAATAATTAATGATAATGTTTTATTATTCCTACTTCCTCAATTGATAAATTAGTGAATGACTTATTAGCGACTCTCCTGACTTTATATTTGATACCTTATTTATATCAAATTTTTAAGTTTATAACTATGAAATTTACGCTGAAATTTTCTTACAAACTTACTGTCACTGATGGAAATTTGTATGCAAAAGAGTGTCAAGATATGCGTATTTTATAGAATATATAAATATAAACCAATACATATAATGAACTCAATACATAAATATACGAAATATAAAGTACGATTTAAATGCAAAATAATGATTTAATTTATTTTAAAATCTTTGGTATTTCTAACTGTGAGAAGATGAACGTCGCCTAGTTTTGTTGACACCAGCTTATACTCATTCAGGCCGAATAAGTAATATATAATACGAATTTTACAGTGCAAGCCCTAAAATTATATGATATTGTATCTCTTTTATATCGATGACAACTTGAATACGGATGGAACTATATATAGAGAGAAATAAATCAAAGCGTTAGCTTAATATTCAAAGTAGGTGGTCTAATAATAACATGAACATAATAGAATCAAATGATAGTCACTTCTTCGCATCGAATTTCAATCAGTAATTATCAGTCACTTGTAAGGTAAAACGTGAGCCCTAATTACTTTCTTTGACATTCATTAAAAGATATTAGGGAAATCAATAACGCGCTTACTGCGCCCCATTTAGGGATCAAAGAAAACATTTCTTTGACTTCATTGACGGAGAAATGTTTAAAATATATTAACTTTGTAATTAAACGTGTATATTTGAAGGTAAACGGACTCATTTTTATTACTTTCATTCCTGTCTATAATGAAGATTAATGCTTTTAAAATATGTAATTAGCCTCCCTTGGATAGGAGAGTTTGAAAAATGCTCCATTATTTCACTCTCATGCTATTATTTTGCTATCGTATTTAGTTATTATTTTCTGTGGTTTCAAATGATTTCCTGAAGAAAATACATCATTTTACTTTTTTCTAGTGAAAACTTCATCAATTCGGTACAAAATTTGCATTTAATTTTGCAATTATTTCTAAGGGAATCAATTATTTCATAAACGGTTTGAAATATTTAATTGTGAACGATACTAGCAAAATAATCAATTACAATATATATTTAATATAAATAAGAATTTTGTATAAATTTCCATACTAAAATTCCAACACGTCATTGCAAAAATATTCATAATGATGAATATACAAAATATTTAGCAGCATATTTTTTTAATAAAAGTACATATTATTCCTTATATTTTAATTAAAATTGATCGATATAATTTAAATAGGATCAATTACAATGTTCATACGTCAGTGTTTTTAACATTTTTTTTTTTACGCGAAGCATATTCAACAAGGATCTGTCGTGTCTCCTTTAATATTTCATCAAACCCTATGATTGTGCTATTGTTTTGAAGAAGACTACCTTCACAAAAAATTAACGAAAAGCTCAAATTAAATTTTTTAAATTAAATTTCTCTATTGAATAATTAACTATATAATATTTCTCAAAAATTACTTTCGAATTATTCGCACGGGCTGACTAGTTCTTCTATAAGGTGAAAAGAAAATTTTTAGTGGTTACATAACCTTTTTATCGATTGCAAGTACAAACTAAATACCTGTGAATAAAGCTCGAACTATAGAAATATTTCTTTACTTATGATCCTTATCCGGAAATGGTACCATTAACTTTTGAAGCGTCTTGGTATATATAATGAAGGCCTTATTAGCTTCATATTACCTACCTAAACTTTCTCAAAATCTTTTCACTGACTTACAAAAGAACAGTAATTTTAATCCTGATTTTTTTTAAATGCTAGCTTCTTTCTCGTGTACATTACACTTATATTTTTTGAGAAGGAAAAAATTCAGTAACTGTAATCCGTATTTCAATAGTATTTTCTTAGTATCTCCAATTTTTTTGAGTAAAAAGAATTCCCTCTAAAATGTAAATACCATTTTTCTTCTATTTATTAAACATCCTCTTTTTAACCAAATTTATTAAATGTTACAAAGTGTTTAATAATGTTAATACCAAATATATAGATATAAAATTATAATGATTTGATGAAAACAATTTTTTTAATACGAAACAAATATTGGAGAAAATCGTTCATCAACAGATTGAAGAAAACATTTGTAATTTAAAGTTTAATTCATCGACGATTGATTGTAAAATAAAATACAATCCATCTGTAACAAACAAACCAACATTGTCGCTTCAAGTTTTAATGATGTTAAGCAATTAATTGAATTCGAATTAATATAGTGGCCCTCGAGGAAACAAAAGCTCTTAATGACGGGCCATGAAATAGCAACCCTCACTATATATTAATGCCAATATTTCTTCGCGTTAGACCTGTATCTACCAATTAAAAAAGTAACTTTTGTATAAGTTATGCCTACAAAAATACGTTATGAATTAAGTTAAATGACATATTCTGTTCAATTTACTAAGAAAACAGCATTTATACGGTATATGAAAAGAGCTTAGAAGAAAATATAAATAAATGTTACGTTCTTAAAAATGTATAATTAAGTGGTGTTCCCTTAAAAATGGTTTTCTCTCTCTCTCTCTCTCTGATATATGCCTTTCTGCGCTCCAACATTTGTATACAACTTAACCAAGCTAAGTACTAATTATTTAAAAATAAAATGAAGGGATTTGTATTCATGGAATAAATTTTGTCTTTTTAGGTCAAAAGGGGAAAAGGACGGAGCCCTTATAAGATCATTTACATGTTCATCCACCTGTTACAGCCGTTTTCCTCAGAAACGATTTTCCCATAAGACTAGAAATTTGGCATTAAAATAAATATGGTAAATATGGTGTACCCACCTTCATCTCATCTGTTATTAATAGAAAATATACGGAGAATTTAGAGTAGACAAATGAAATAACCTATTTTTTTAACTTTCTTTTTCGTGTGAGATATCAATTGATAGAGGAAGTTATAAAAATTCAAAAACAATTTTTTCAGAATGTTGTAGGATGATTTTAGACATATTTTTGAAAATTCCCACGCAGTGTTTCTCCGAAATCATTCAACGAAGAAATTTTAAATCTGGCATAGAATAACATTTTAATCGGCTTAAAATGTTAATCTGTACACAAAAATGAAGACTGAAAATACACACATAGACATTTTAAAGGGATTGTTAGATAGAGCAGAAAATTTAAAGTATATATAATAAGGTTTCAAAATATATTTTTCTTAGATTTTTATATGAGGTAGTATTAGATATTATTGAAAATTTCCACAAATATACAGCTAATGTTAAAAAAAATTACATTTTTAAAAGTTTATCTAAATTTTCCCAGAAAGCTTCAGCAATAATCCGAAATCATATTGTTTTTGAAAACCTATAAGAAATAGCGTTTTAAAAACTACACATTTTGAATGATCTGAAAGATAAATTATGCAACTATCCTCTCAGAGATTTTGGCGTCTAAATATTATATGATAATTATATGTTTTACTCAGCATAAATACTACTATTCAAACATTTGTACGTTATGTAACAACTGAACATATATGAAAATCTCGTGGTTCACGTTCCGCTCGTGCATAGAGGTTTACTTTTTGATATTAAAAGATTGAGACGTATGGTCTCGTCGTCGTATGGACATATGGTCAGAGTCACGAGCAGAGCCATTGTTTACATAAATATTCTCCTTGAGTGGATTGAGAACATCTTTTCTTGATGATGTTCTGCCATAGGTTCTTATTCTCAACACTATGTATGGAATCATGTAATATTTATCTAATGTGGTCCATCCGTCGTCTAGGGTAGCATTTCCCCGGTCTTCCGTCCTCCAACTATGCCGGTAATAATGTGTTTCTCAGTACTGTTGGCAGGCTTCCGTGTAATGTGTCTGCACTAATCGAAACCTAACCCAGGTATACATGGTGGACATCTTGTTTTAATTCCAAGTTCTTTTAGAATCGACGCTTTGGTTACCTATTTAGTCCATGAGGTACTAAATATCTTCCTTCAGCATGACATTTAAAAGCTATCGATCCTTTTGCCATCTGCCATTTACAGTATCCATGGCTCATTCACTCAAAAATCATTATACTTTTCGCCATGGTAATTCGATAACGCACATCCTCCTAGCACTCGCTCCTAGTTGAGTTATGTCATCAGCATAGTGTAGGTTTGTTAGTTTTACGCCGGCCACAGTAACATTCCTACTCTAACCTGCGATTATTGCTCTCATGATGTATTTTTCTTATATATTAACAAAGATCGGTGATGCTCGCTGAATGTATCCCTGCTGACACCTCTTGCAAATTTAAAAGGTAGGAAAATATAAATTTACGGTTTAATTTTATACCTATGATTACAATTACTATAAATATACTAGTTCGAATGAGTTTGAAGGGCATACAGTGTTTTATTAACTGCAAATGCAGAATGATCGGGAAAATTAGATTATATATTCCTTTAAAATGGTATTTACCCAAAATATAATTTGAGCTCTGTTTTCTTAATATTACTAGATTAACTATGATATACTCGTGTATATATATGTATATATATATATATATATATATATACATGTACACATATATATTATATGTGTTAGTGTGAATCATCATCAACATTCAAACCAAAAATGATATAAAGATTTTCAATCCACGTCATCAATTAGCTTGCTGTAAACTTCATTAGTGCAAAGCTGAATAGAATCTGGTTCCACTATATGAAGCCCACGTGAAGCCTAGTACAGCTTGGTGATTGAACGTGTGCAAAATATATATGTGTATGAGATAGTGTGGTTTCACTTCCCTTTTCCATTTCCGACCCATTTCCGCTTGGGTAAACCTAATATGATTTCCATCCCTTGCAACTCAGAAGAGACGTTGCGTATGTGAAATTTATCTTCCAACTATTAAAAGAAAAAAATTTGTGCTTTGTGCCATTGAGTAAATTTTCATTCTTTGTACCTAATAATTTCGTGCATTCGTGCCATCATAACCGTTTGCTAGCCACCCTCTAGAACCGAACTGTATGGAACTCTTCAGTTTCTCACCGTATTCAACTGCTCAACTACCTGATCGTGGTTATCCCAGAGTATGGCTTGTTTATAATGAACGAAAGTAAATTTGTCGAAATGTATCGTCATTATCTCTTGTAACTCTTGCTTGTTTTGTATTCGTATTTAATATATACCTTTTTTAGTTTTGTAATAACATTATTTGCTTATTGTTATGAATAGATTACTGCAATGTATTTATAAATAGATCCAAAAAGTAAATAAAATTAGAATCTAAATGAAAATTGTGAAACGTTTTGTTTTTGGCGCAAACGAATAAAATACCACATGAGAACCTTTAATAGCACGTACGATCGGAATATTAGAGTTACTATTAAGTCTGACCCTAAATTATTTTGAAATTATATTAAATATAAGCGCTCGGGGAGACAGCATTATGTAACTATGATGCATGGGTTACTTTGATGAATATTTTGATTCACATTTTTTAATAATAGGTCGACGCTCGATTTGCTATAACGACCCGGTTCACTGTTAATGATGGATCGCCTCCGTTAAATATCGGTCAGGGGGCTTATGCAGAAGTCGAACTAGCATTGGAACAGCTCCAGTCAAAACGTTCAAAGCATTATATCGTAACTAGTCCCACTGATATTTTAGATTATTTGGCTAGAGAATTTAACAGAGTTCATGAAATAAATAAAGTCTATTTTGATTTTAAAAAGGCAATTTACCTATTCGGCATTAATTTTCTACTAATAATATTAAAGGAGACACGAATATCTCCACCTCTAATGAAATTCTTTGTCAATGACTTCCGAGCAAGTAAACAGTAGATATGATTTGAAAATTTCAAATCTCTGCCTTATGTTACACAATCTAGAGTCAGTCAAGATAGTAACAAGGATCCACTTCTGTTTCCCATCACAGTAAACGACTTATCTTCAGATGTCAACACTGCTTGTGACCTACTGAATGTCGGTAATTTAGAACTCTTCTTGGATTTCGTCTGTGTGGGATCTCGGTGTATTATAAATATTCATCTCATATTTCACAGTTATTCATATGGTTGTTTACATAGTAGCTTTATTTACCCTATAGTTTATAGAATTCTTCAAACGTATGCGGTCATCAGGTCTTTATATGAAGTTATATGTTATCCTCCTGTTGGAGAAAGTTTCAATAGGTTTTGGTATTACAAAAAGCATGAGTACTACTTTACTATTATTCCCATCAACTATTAGCTTTTTTATTTACTTGAGATTTTATATTAAGCATGATTGGATTTAATTATCTTCAATTTCAACGAAAATTGCCATTGATCATGTATTTTTTTATTAATCATTAAATAAAAAACCTCGATCTTGAGTTTAGCCGCGCTTTGTGCTCCTGGTTGCTACTTGGGATGACGATGTCATAGTTTATTTCACCTGTCTCTAGTGCACGCAAATATCCCGCACTATCGGAATGATTTACCAATTTAGTCGATTTCCTAAAAAAAAAAAAAAGAAAATATATATATATATATATATATATATATATATATATATATATATATATATATTAATAAACAACCTCAAAACTTAATCAATTAGTTTATTTACAGATTGATTTATTTACAGATAATAACTCACCTTTTTAGTGTATCCTTAGATTCACACATCAAAATTTGCAACAAAAAAACAACAAAAAGGATTTATTTCGTTCTAACAAAAACCACTTGCCGGAGGTAGTTACATAATGATAAGAAATTGAGCGCTACTAGTGCTTATCTTCAGTAATTCCAGTGAAGAAAAATTATAACAAATGATAGGAAATAATGTAGAGGTGTGATTTATCCATCGGTACCACATCCCAAATTCTCTGCTTATAGTGATAATAATTTTCAATGCCAGTAATTAATTAAATAAGAATAAAGTAATAAATATTAGATGTTATCAACAAAAGTATAGAGTAAATAAGGATATATTATGAGCAAAAGAAATCAATTTTGTATATTTTGACAAAATGAAGTCAAAGATTTTAAAAATTGTTTTAAAATTCGTCATTGAAATTAACTTTATAACTAGAAAACTCTTTTATAAAAATAATAAAATTTAAATTATTTAAAAATTTTAATTATTACATTGGTTTAATTAGTGTTCTAAAAATAGTATTATTGCTCTAAAAAAACCGACAAAAGAACGCGGTTTATATATTTTACTTCGCAGATTTTAATTTTGTTTTTTAATTATATTCAAATATGTGTTACTTTTTTAAAATTATGAATGACATATATTTGTTTGATCATAAACTTGTTTTGACGTTAAAATAATTCTGTCCTATTTTAATATATATAAGTTGCAATAAATCGGCAATTTCCAAATAGGATAAAGTAAAGGTTTTTACAATTAAAATAATTTTGTGTAAAAATAAACTAAATTTTCACGTTAAACTGAAGCTTCGAATGAGTTTATGCCAATAAATATAAACAAAATATATCTGTCATCTATGTTATTCAATTGTAAAATAAATATTGACTTAATTAAAAGCAGTTTGGTTGCGATACTGTTTGGTTTACCTCCGATTAAAAAAAATTTGATTCACAAGACCGCAGTTCGCGAATCGTGACCGGTTTGTGAGATCTCTGTCAGAAATGAAATAATTAACAAGTGGAAATTTTTTGCAATATATATATATATATATATATATATATTACATATTAAAATATTCAGTATTTTTGAGGATTATGATTATTTACGTTGCTTTTGAAATATTTAACAATTGTTGCGATTTGAATACCTCGATTTCGAAGACGAATGCACGAACTTGAGTTACAGTTAGTATTCGCTTCCCAATTATTAAAGTATACAGCAAGAACAAAATTTTTCCGGAATTGGCATATCATGTTTATTATAATAAAAAATAAAACAAATATATTTTTTGGTACCACATGTGCGAAATAATCAATTGAATTCGGGCGATGTATGTTCAGTGTGAATTTACTTACAAAGAAAATGTATATTAACGTCGTTATCCGAATTGGGAACATTAATCTCGTTATCATCACTAAAGAAAGAAAATGCACTGATTATTTTTACGGCTACAAAATACCAAGAATAACGAACTTAAATGACCCCTTGTAATTCTTTTCTGGAATATTATTTTCTTCTGGTTTGAAAATAGTTAAGATGACAAAATGCCGACGTTAGCAGATTATATTAATTCGTTAATATTTTGAAACCGCCTCTAGGCAAATCTTCTCAAGGCTTTGAAACGTTTCTCATTTGGCTATATGAGAACGATAATATTTTTTTTAAAGTAACTCTGGTTGCTCCGAGCCTATCCAGCATCTAAAGCATCAATAGACGTATATTTAAACTATAACAACTGAGAGCAACCAGAAGGGAAGCTATTGGTTTCTCATGGATGATTTCAAACTTTTTTCAAACAATTTTTATCTAAGTTGAGTAAATTTATTCTTTACATAAGTCATTCTTAAGTATTATGTTCAATAAAGTTCACCTTTTTTATACGTTAGGAAACATTAGGTAGTAAATCTATGTTGATTTTTTCTTTAAGTAATACCGATAATTACATTATTAACATTAAAATTATATTTCCTTGCATACAATTATGTACAAACTGTGATAAAAATATTGTTAATAAATAATAAATAGCATGGCATATTCAGGTTTTTTCTACATTATACGTACATAATATAGCAATAGCAATAGTAGCTACCATTACCAATTATTTACATTGTGTCTTCTTAGATTAGGCGCAAAATATTTGATACGTAAAGTGTTATGTATGATAATGTAAAGAAATATTTCATTGAGTAAATTTACTTTTTTCATACCTATTATATACATATATCGTATTATATACTTAAATACATATATCGCTAAAAATATAAGAAAAAGAACAATTTGGTAGGCTATACCAATTCATCATATAATTTTCTTCATGTCAGTAATAAATATAAAACACAAAGATCATTATTGTAATGTTTGTCTTTAACCGATATCAATAGATACCTGTATACCTTAAATTCAAATATCTCATGCACGAACATCCTGAATATTGCTCTGCCAATACTTACCAGCGGAGATAAACTACATTCGCAAAGAATAAATGCATTTTTTTCAAAATAGTACTCTACACAATAGTAATCTACAGTACTTATCACAATAAATTCCAATATTCATAGTTGTTTTTAACAATTGATATAATTATAAAATTATTGTTAGTGGGTTTTGATTGTAAGTGCTAACCTATTTTATTCTTTTCTGTTATGCATGACGTGTGACTAATTAAAATTAATATTGTCGATATTTTAATTATCTTTTTAACAATAAAACAAATCTCTCCTTTTTTAGTAGCGATTAAACATTACTAGATGTGAAACATCTATAGGCGCAGGTATAAACCGGGTCGTTGACGTGGCAAGGCTTGCCGTGGCGACAGGTCACCACGCTATATTAAGGTATATATATATATATATATATATAGTCTATATGTAGTAGAATGTACGGTATGGCGACGTGTCGCCATGCGCAACTGACTACGCGACCCCCTCCTCACTCAGTTCGACGCTGTTTACTACGGTACACATAACCTGTGCTTTATTATCTTTGTAATAATTGTAAATAAATATTTATTAAATAAAATCACCATTTTCTGTAAGATAATACTTTATTTTTTCATTATGCTATATTTAGTTCCTGTAATAATCTTTTATGCGTATTACTTGTACGACCACGATGTTTCACATCCGCCAGGCATCCCGTGATGGCTCCTTTTTTTTATACAAATCAATCTTAATTAAATAACTTTTTTAACATTAATTAGTTACCTTTTCTGAAAAATTTAATAAGGGTTTGGAATTAAGTAATTTTTTCTAAATATTTTATTGGTGAACATACTTGCACATAGTATAAGATACAAAAATTTAAAAATTGTTTTTATCTTGATATGTATATTACTTCATTCACAAGGCAATTCTTTTGAAATATTAGAGATTTATTAAAGCAATATGATTATTGTAAATTCTCTAATCTCTCTCTTTCCTCTATATTCACCAAGAGTATCACATAACGAGCGTGGATGAAATCATTTTTTCGCTTATGATTCTTTGCTTTGCCTATAAATTAATAATTAAATTTTTACACGAGTGCGTCTGACGCGAGAGACCACTCGGGAAGTTTACTTTTCATCAGGGCGCATTCATGGGTTGCGATCGCACGTATGACGATGAGCATCTTTCTCACTTACGATATTTAATTTTCAAAGGCGGAGAGATGTTTACTATGAAATTATAAATGATTATCTAAACTTTAAATACGTATAAAAGTTTTACCTAATGTTAATCGAGTCTGAAAATGCATTAAATTTTTAATCCGATTCATAATGTTGAAACAATAGAAAAACTTATATTTATTAATGTAATGCTTACAGTAGATTTATCATGGGAAAAGTATTACTAATTAACCTTTCCAATAGACCTCAGGTGACTTGGTTTATGTTATATTTTGGAACATATTTTACGTAGCCGACTGTCCGTTCCAGTAGCTTCGTAGCTCACGACCTCCTCCCGTCTCAGTGTTCTGATAACCGCGCCGTTGTGCTGTACGCAGATGTGCTGTACGCAGATGCACATATGCTGTACGCAGGTGCTTTGTGTCCAACGGACTCCATACTGCTAATAGTGTAGTCAAAATATATGTAACTTATAATCAGGTTTGTCCTATGAATGATTACACTGATTTTTTTTCATGATTTTAATTAAAGTTGCACATCGTTATTTTTTGTTTCACTTTATAGGTCAAACAATATGACGGGAAGCTGCCACTTAAATATAGAAGAAATATCAGCGATGATAAATGAAGAGCAAGAGGAGCCATTTTATGAAAAAGACGATAAGTTATGCATTGAAGAATACTTTTTTGAACAAGAAAATCATAATTTTGACTCTAAGCAGAGTGAAAACGAATCAGACGATGAAGCAGGTTTGTCTTCATCCGAGTACCATTTAGGCAAGAACAAACTAACCAAATAGTCCAAATATACTTCAAGCCAAAGAATAAGATACAGACCTCACACCGTCGATTACATTTAACTAGACCAAAAGAAGAAGCTAAAAATGTTAAGGGTATGACTCATTTTTTGAATTATTTTTTGTTAAGAATATTGTAGTTTTAATTCTAAAATATACAAATGAATATATTCTGAAAATACGTGCCCGTTTTCAAAGTGAACCTATGCAAAAGTTGTGGCGGGTGAAATATTACAAGCATGTTTTGATTTGTTGATAATGTCTGAATGATGATTACTTGATACTTGAGAATATAACGAAATTTGAATAGATTTATTTACTGATGTGATATCTTTACGGCAATTTCAGGTCACACTATATTGTTTGAGATTTGATAATGGGTCATTCAGAGAAACCAGATTGTGGCTTGATAAATTTATTTATTTATTAACTTCTATGTACAACACTTATGGCAGATTTATTACTACATGAGCAATCTCTTCCAGGCAACCATAACAATTTGTATTGAAATTTAGTTGGTAGGCTGTAAGAAATTTTGCAATGAAAATCCTTTAAAGCACATAAACGAAAAGAAAAAATTAAGTAAAATAAAAAAGTAATGTAAAAAAAAACTATTGACATGATTTTGGATGGGAAAGACAGGAAAGGACAAGGCCACAAAGGAAAAGGTTTCAGAAGAGGCAGGACTTTTTCACTCGATCTTTGAAAGTATTTAGAGACGTGAATTTAATGATGTCAGGTTCCAGGTGATTCCAAATTTTTGCTGCTTGGACTGTGAAGAATTTTTCGTAAATTGTAGAGGTATGTTTAGGAATAAGTAGGGTGAGTGAACTTTCAGTTCGAAGCTCAAGACCGTGAGCAGACAAATCTTTAAATTTGGGCTATGAAGGTTTTTTAATATATTAAAAAGAAATGTAAGTATGTGAAGTTGGCGTCGATCACGGATCTTCAGTCATTTGAGAAGTGGCCCATATTCAGAAATATGATCATATTTTCTGCGGCCGAAGATATACCGGATGCATAAATTTTGAAGACGTTTTAACTTGTACAAATATTCTTCATTAAGATCAGGATAGCACACGTCTCCATATTCAATTAATGGTAATAAAAGTGCTTGATAAAGGCAGATTTTCGTTTTAGTCGGTGGAAATAGTTTCAAAGAGTGTATCCTGTTGAACGTTTCAAAGAGCGTATCCTATTGAAAACACGACGACTAACATCATTTACTTGAGGCTGCCAACTAAGATTTTGATCGATCAGTAAGCCCAGGAATTTTATTAATAATTGGATTAAATGAGAGTAAATTGAAACCAATCAGAGAATTTTGTGAGCTAATGAGTAATAGCTTTCAAAAACATTATGCGGTTTCCTAGTATGTGACAATATATGCACAGTTACCAACATTTAGAGGCATATCGTCTGGTTTAGCCTACATGAAAAGTAAACCAAACAATTATGGGATAAAACACCACGCTATGGTTGACGCCAAAACAGTTTATTTTCAAACGTTTGAAATATATATAGGTCTTCTTTTTGAAAACGTTTGAAATATATGTAGGTTCACTCAGCCAGATGGTCCATATAAGCAAATAATGACAGCATCACAAAGAGACTTGCCGAATCAATCATATGTAGGATATCAGACGCGATAACTGGTACACTAATATTCCTCTGGCAAAAGATTCGTTGCAACATTAGCTTACTTTGGTTGGTATTCGTAGAAAAAAGAAGAAGTAAATCCCATCACAGCTTCCTTCCGAAACGATAACTGAAGTGAATTTTTATAAATTTGAGTTTTGTAAGGAACTGACTTTTTTCATATATATCGAAAAAATCTAAGGCTGTGATTTTACTGTCTACCACTGTGGTAAAACTTTATGTGAGAATGACGAGAAAAAACCGGAAATAATCGATTTTTATGATAAAACCAAGTGCGTTGTTGACACAAACTAGAAATTGTGTGAAATTTACAGCGTTGCCCGACGAATGAAAATATGGCTTACTGAAATATTTTTTAAAATTTTTTCAGGATAGCGGCAATAAACGCATTATTTATAATATGAATAATAACAGTAAAATGACCAGAACACAATTGCTTCAAAAAACTTCAACAGAACTTGTAAAAAGTTTTAAAACCAATAGAGCTGATGTAAATATATATATATATATATATATATATATATATATATACATATATTTACTGCAGTATGTACGCTAAAGAAAGTGGGAAGATATAGTGTTACAACATTCAGTTTTACCAATGACAAATCATAATATTACA
This sequence comes from Druceiella hillmani, assembly GCA_039881145.1. Lineage (NCBI taxonomy): Eukaryota > Metazoa > Arthropoda > Insecta > Lepidoptera > Hepialidae > Druceiella > Druceiella hillmani. The sequence continues at coordinate 21,447,026 of JAYKKI010000012.1, forward strand.
TATTTAAACTTTATCCCTAGATTTGCCTCCTGTTTCAACAATTCCTAAGAATAATAGCTTTAACACTGTCGATCCAGTATACGAATAATAACTGTAATGCCTCCCACAAGTAAATTATAAATAATATGGGCATGCATATATAGATCCATCCCTTCTTCCTTTTTATATTGTTTGCCCACTTTAATTTGTAACATTTGTAACTACTGTCCTAACAAAGCTCATATTTTATGCAACCTTTCAATTATCATTGAGTAACAAGACTTATATCAAATTAGTAGTAATATTTTTCAAATAAATATTTTTTATAAATTCTTAACAAAATATGATTTGATCTAGTTGCAAAAATTTTCGAATAAAATTGCTATGTACTTACATTTTAATATTTAACTCATTTTTATTTTCATTTCAATTTAAACGATATCTTAATAGTCTCTTACTCTACTAGTAGAAACATGGGCGTCATCAACATGTATGCGTCTTAGTCTCTACTAGTAGAAACATGGGCGCCAAAACCCCGACTCAGAACCTCGTAGAACACCTAATAGGTACCTTTTTCTATACGCGAATATAATAATCTTTGAAAATATACTTCAGTTATGAAGAAAACAATCTACTTTAATTTTTCTGGTGATATCATTAACTTCAAATAACAGGTTATCTTGCTGACTACACATTTCATTGATTTATTTTTCCAACACTATTTAACTTATCAAGTGAGATAAATAAACCTACTCTACTGGAAAAGATCCGACAGGATAAGTGTTATTTGATTTTTATATTTTGTTATGTCTATTTTCATTCAATGCAATGATAATTTAGCGGTAATATTATAAGTTAATACGAAACATAAAACGTAAATGTACACATCAGTATGAATCGTAGTGTGCACAACTGAAGTAACTCGATAAATTTAAGAAAGTGCAGGATAAAAGTTAAAACTTAATATTGACGATGGTGTGCAGTGTTAGCTAATTTAATTGGCGAATCAAGTTTCATTGATAAGGAGGAAATTTTAAAAATTATTTTGAGACTACGTAAAAAATCTGGAGCAATTTTATTCTGGAGAAATTTTATTGAAAAAGTAAAATTTTTCATCCAACACCATGTTTATTAGCCACTGCGTTAAAAATTTCCATCAAAAAACACAATTAATGTCATTAACCGTAATTAACTTGAATTATATCTATTGTGTGTAGACCTTGTCCAATATGAACCAAAAAATGAAGGGTGATTCTATAAGGGTTGCCACTTAAAACAAATACATACTGATTTCTGACGCTTGTAGTTTTTAGAATGTCTTGTGACAGACAGATAAATGATAAGCCGTAATAGATAATAGTTAACTTGGAATCTTCTAATAAACAAACGTAGAAATTACAAACTCCACATTTTGGACCGCTTCACTGACGTGATACAAAATTAGACATTATAGGTCAACGTGCATTTACCGTCAAGTGAGTTTTCAGTGTCAAAGACAGATGAAAGCATAGATTTGTGTAGAAAAAGCATTACGGAACCTCATTCGAAGAAGTTCTTCTGACCGAGTCGATGGTTATTGATGCTCATTTTTGTAAAAATAACTTTTAATGGCCTTGAAAGCCCTGACATGTACCAAAGTGCGACTTTGGGTGTCGTTTTGGAAGTCGGAAGTAGCATTTTATATTTTTCGTATTCTTACATCTTTTTATTCCAATTTTAAATTAAATATGCGTATAAACATAATTGGATGTAAAGCTCATTCGGAACCTCATTCGAAGAAGTTCTCCTCACCGAGTCGATGGTTATTGATGCTCGTTTTTGTGAAAATAACTTTTGATGGCCTTGAAAGCCCTGACATGTACCAAAGTGCGACTTTGGGAGTCGTTTTGGAAGTCCGAAGTAGCATTTTATATTTTTCGTATTCTTACAGCTTTTTAATCCAATTTTAAATTAAATATGCGTATAAACATAATTGGATGTAAAGCTTATAAGTAAATGAAGAGCATCCTTATTCCTAATAGTTATTTCTTTCGGTCAACTTTATCCATCTAAAACAGTATTGGAAAAAGGGCCAAATTACACTTGAATAGTTTGAATTGAATTGGCCTTATTACCTTTTAAGGGTCTTTAACAGTTTTGCGACGACGTTTTTTAAATTCTACGGAATACAAATATGTTTATAAGTCTTTTGTAGTTGGGTTTATTAAATAATGACGGATTTAGCCACCACATTATCTGGATCGATATTAATTAAATTGACCTCAAGGACATCTTCATTGGAGATAACGTAGCATACATTGACCACTCGAGTAAACAGTAGACCCGATATTGATTAGGACATTACAGAGACTAAGTCAAATACGCCATTGTCGAAATTAAATCCCTGGCTTTCATGTTTACTTATACCATGTGCTACATATGAAGGATGTTATGTTAAGTGGATATAGGACCAACTGATAATTTCACTTAATCTTAACGAATTCCAATTGTATTAGGACAGCATTTAACTTTTTTTTTCAAAAAATAGATTTTTGCCAAAGCGAAATATCATATTTCTCCAACACATTGTACTACCTTTAACGAGTCAGGGAAGCTATCCTTAAGAAATGCTGGGTAGGAATAACATCATCATCAAATCGGTCCATTAATGTATGATTCTCACAAACTTGAACGTGTGAGATTAATCAACATATCTACGTGATTAAAAACTTAGGCATTAGAAAAAATTTGACGATGTTCTTTATGAGTGTAAAGGTGGAAATCTGCATTAATCTGCAAGATATTGTACATTATTTTAATACACTTTAGACTCTCAGTACTTCCATACATACAATATTTAATAGCATGGAATAGATCGTGTGTCATCGTCTGATATATGTATTAGCCTATGGACATGTAGGCGAATATTATTATGATCTAAAAATTCAGCTACTTCGATATTATAAATACTTTTATTATTTTCATATTTAATTTATGTGTTTAAAATAATGCGTCTTTTTTCGTTCATATCATTATACTATAGCAGCAATGTCGCTAGTTTATTTATGGATCAACGTGTTACGATAATTATTAAAAAATGGAAAACATTATTTTAAAATGTTGAATTACCCTACTAATCATGTAAAGCTTTCTAATTATTCTACGTTTTGCACTTGTTTCTGTTTTTTTTCCTGTTTGCAATTATTATATCGATATGTGAACGGGCGCTATAACAAAGGTGACTGCTTTAAAATAATGAAGCAAGTATAAACTAACTTTTTAAAAAGTAATTTTATTTCAACTTTTGCTAACCAAACAGAGATAAAGTGAGAATAATAAATATTCAAAAGTGGTGTGAAAATACGTTACACGGCACGTAATAACGTTATATACGTTACACGGTACGTTAAGTTAAGTTAAGTTATAAAAAATTTTACAGGCTACGTAGTATTATTGGATGATGCTTAATTTTAAAAATTATAATTTTTGTTTACTATACTCAAAGAATGAAATGAGAAGTTTATAAAATTCATGCATGTTTCACGTATAATGAAACTGATGATTAAATTTTAAATTCCTGAACAAATGCATTGTTAAATATTATAAAATAAGACCCATACAATTACATTCAACTGGAACGAATCTGTTTACATAGTGAGATCCTTTCATTTATTATAATATCATACATTGAAAGTACTAATTTCTCATAAAATGAGCTCCAATTATTACTTCAGTGTATATAAACATAAAACAATATAAAAATTTGTTCTTGGTTTGAACATATTGAGTATCGTTATTGCCACAGCTCTACTGTAACTAGAGTATTTGCTATAATTACCTAAGCACATATAATAGGCACTTAAAATTCAGAATAAAAATTGTGTATAGAATAACTAAAAATATACTAGTATTTAAATCTTGAATGTAAGAATACATAATATGATTCTTGCTGTACTAATTAATCTATATATTATGTAATGTGTCTGAAGTGGTGTTGTTGAATATAAACCACAAGAGACAATGATGATAAGTATCTGGGGATTTAGGTAAGGATATACGCGAACAAACTGCTTAAAGTTATGATCAAAATAGACAAAGAGAAAACTCATGATAAAAATAAATCAGAAGAACAGTGAAGGTTGTGGTCAATTTATAAAATAAAGAAGAAAATTTTATTTTACTCTGGCGTTAAATTTATTTGGTTCTGAGACTTGTTGAATATATCGTTCTGGTATTGATAAAAGTGTTACACCAGATTGCTTTGTTTAAGTTCCGGTTTAATTTACTTACAAACAGAAGTGATAAACTTTATTTTATATTTAAAAATTTTTAATTAAAATAATGTTACGTCGAAAAATTGATTGCAAATTTTGTGTTTAACAATCTTTTACTCCTAAAGTAAAACGTCTTATAAATAAAATATCGTTATTAAAATATCTGAATTCAAACAGTTCGATATATTTATAGGTAAACAATTCAAACAGTTCATATATTTACAGGCAGAAAATTCAAACAGTTCGATATATTTACAGGCAGAAAATTTAAACAGTTCGATATATTTACGGGCAGAAAATTCAAACATTTCGATATATTTACAGGCAGAAAATTCAAACAGTTCGATATATTTACAGGCAGAAAATTCAAACAGTTTGATATATTTAAAGGCAGAAAATTTAAACAGTTCCATATATTTACAGGCAGAAAATTCAAACAGTTCGATATATTTACAGCAGAAAATTTATAATCACAATGTCGGCATTTTCTTTATCATATACATTTTAAAATATGAAAAATATTTTCACTCACACTAAATTACTGTTACAAAAGTAAAATATTGTAGTTGATAAGTTATTTGTTTATTAAAGACTATTGTTAGAATGGTGATTAGCGTTGTATGAGTATTACCTGTGACGTTAATTCAAGCAGGAATAATTTACGCTTTTTACACATACTTCAAACAAAACTTTTTAACACACAGTTCAAACAAAAGAGAAATTCAGACTTGTGTACTTTCATAATGCAATAAATTTTATAATCAATGCAGAGAAATTCCTTAAATTCAAAAAATTTTTATATAATATAGAGTAATTATACCAACATTTTAATTACTACATACTTCTATGTTTGAGTAAATTAATGAAAAAGAAATTTCGATTATCATTAATCAATTAAGTGTTTCTTTTCATAATTAAGATAATTGCAATTCATTTGTTAAATTGAAACTCTACTGCAATTCATTGGTTAAATGAAAATATTTTTTATTTTTATAGACATATTTCTTAAAAAAATACTTTCACAATTATAAAAAATGTCGATCATTTATATGTCACAAGATCCAATAAAATACTTCAACTTAAGAAATATTCTTATACACATAATGTAGGTTTTACGTATGATGTATCCAATATCAAAGAACTTAAAATTTATTTGTTATATTGATATATTATTTTATCCATATTAAATGCAATAATAAATTTGTTGGAAAAAGAGGTATTCAACGTAAACGAAAAGATGTATAAAAATTGGTTCCACTAGAAATATTAGTAAATAATTTCAAGTAATAGCGCTTTATGTATGGAATATCAGTAAAGAAAAAACGTTACCAATTTATATTGTAGTTTTAAAATATTCAATGTTTAAAACTCAGCGTTTAACCATGTTTTTGTATGTAAATTATTTGTAGCGTTTACATAAGATAACTATTGTGTAAAATTCCTCTTGTCCATATTTATCAGAATAATCGGATCTTGCCTATAACGTGTTATTATTATTTTAAATTAATTTAAGCTGTTAATAGCTTTGCTGGTATCAACATCACCCGTTGAACGACAGTGTAGGAGATAAAAATGTGTTAACTCAAAATATATCTGGAAATCAATAATACCAATTTTAGTTAACAATACCAATATCTGGAAATCAACAATACCAAATTAGCATTCAACAATACCAATTTTCATGACTTATTTTCAATTTGCAAATTCTGAAGACTCCCATATTCGATTGTATCCTTTATTACTATAAGAACCCAGATTTCAAAGTCAAGCGCATTATTTCATGTCAAAAAAGAGGGATTTTAAGAAAATATATATTCCATGAAATCTATTTGAAACTTGAAAGCAAAACGTAGTATTTTAAAAGGTATGAGTTGAGCGAGTGTGAAAGATGTCAACTTTGTTGCGCGCGGATTTATTATTAAAGACTTACTGCCTCGCAGGGAACATTAACGATTGAAGTAACGTAACAAAAGGTGGGAAGCAAACAGAAGACTTGTATATATATGTATATGATATATCGAAGTTAAATTTTACATGAAAGCGTATGGACGAAACGAAGATACGATACATTTACAAGAGCTTTGCAGATAAAAATCGTTTCATATTTTCTGTTCTTTTCACATTTCACAGGTATTGTCTTTTCTTTATATGAAGTGATGTGAATATTTACTAACCGGTACATGCAACAGAGATTTATTTATATATGTGTATATATATATATATATATATATATATATATATATATGTATGTATGTATATACTTTTAAATAGGAAATATTTTTTAAATTAATAAATATGTTATTTCTAAATCACGAAATCAAGGAGTACCGACATAACTTTTCGAAATGGCGAAATACATTTCTTTACATTCATTTTATGTCTTGTTAAAATAAAAGCAAATAATTGCACAACAATATTTTTCATTTGAATATCAAAAGTGTCCGTCAAAAATATAAATATTTGCTTTGTTTTTATTTTTAATTTATTCAAAAAATTTGGTTAATTGAAAGAATATTTCAATAAAAATCTTTGAAGCTTACCATATATCGAAAATTTTGACTAAATTTTACATCAAAAAGATTCTCAAAAAATTTCTTTAAGATATTATAAAATATAATTTGAAAATATGTTTTATGGAAAAGTAGTAAAAAAAATGTTTTTAGGAACAGTAGTAAAAAAATTTTAATTCTGTGGAAGATTTTCATGAAATTTCATTCCATATATTTAATGAAATTTCATGATATACAAAACATATATTTAAATATATACAAAATAATTTTTGTCTCCACATTACTTCATAAATTGAGTTTTCTACCTGTGAAGCTGTGACAGACTGATGGACTAAAAGTCATTGAATCTAAATTTAAAAATATATTGATAATGTTGTTCTGTCAATAATGATATTACATTCTCCCAAACAAAAAAAGCTGATTATTATAAATAAACCATAATGGTCGACGTGCTGGTTTTTGTATTGTTTATTATAATCTTGCTATGTTTATTTTACTGATTTTTTTAATCTTTTAATTATTTACAAACATATTTTGGCAAATTGAAAATTTCATGTAAACAAAATATAAACCAACGGACTACACTTTCTTCCAAATCACTGAAGGAATCACTCGTTATCATTTTTATTGACATCGCATAATATCAATAAAAATGTTTGTCAGTTACAATTTAATACTAAATCAACCAATTCATAAACATTGTGGTATACTTTCGCGCCAATAAAAGCAGACTTACCAGATTTGTATAGAAAAGGATATTCTCTGCAATCTGTGCTGTGTAAATTCCTTAAAATCTATTAAACTATATAATAATAGCAATTGCACTGAAAGGATGGTGTCCTTTTTGCACTGTACGTGCGCGGCCTACCGTTGACTTTTGGGGTTATGGAAAAAAATTGTTTTTAACGAATTAACTGCTCTATTGATTTTATGCAGATATAAAAGATACCATCTACGTATTTACGTATCAAGACGAAATTCCTGAAATTGTTCTCTTTCTATTACTATAATTTTTTGTATATTTAATCTCGAGATAAAAGTACTTAAAGATGAATTTATATCTAATATTTATGTGCTTTTATCTCGAGAATGATACGGCTTTCTAAATTATGAAATATATATTGTTAGATATCAAGCGCTATGAGAAATGATTCAAAAGCAATTAGACTTTCCGTTCAATTTTGTGGCACCTTTGAAAACGCACGAAGTATACATACTCACATTGGTAAATATAGACAAACCTAGTCACAGCTTCCCGCGTGATTCGTGTTTATTCATTATCGTCTTGCTCTAGGACTTCCTCTTTTCTTGACTTCCATGGACTAATTGGGTGCTAATAAATACTTTCATCCCCAAAAAGGAATATAATTCTGTGATCATATAAAATATCGAAGCGCGTATAAACATCACACACAGGCGACCACATAAAAACATGCCTACGCCCGATGCATATGTAATGATAGTAGAGGTATTAATTAAAATTTAGGCAAGACATCAGTCATTGCAGATAAATATATAAGAAATGCAAAAATAGTAATAATTGATACCCTCTGAAAATATGGAAGGATCGTAATAGCAATTTATTGTATCTCTGAAAATGGTAAAGAAACCGCTCATTTAAAAATTAATTTTTCGTAAATAAAGTTTTAGTAAATAACATCATAAACGGACATTAAATATATATGTGAGGCAACGTATGCATGTATGTATATAACGATAGTAAAAGTATTAATTAAAATTTAGGCCAAAAATCAGTCATTACACACATGCTTAAGAAACGTAAAATAATAATAATTAAATCTCTCTAAAAATTTGCAAGGCTCGCAATCACAGTTTATTTTATCTTTGAACATGGTACAGAACCTATTAATTTAAACATTCATATTTCGTAAACAAAGTTTTAGTAAATAACTTCACGACAGGGCATTAAACTCTCAGTTCACGAATAAGTTTTCGGTTAATTCCTAAATCCGTTGGTTTCACGCCAAATTATTGCTTCACCTAGATTAAACTGTGGGTTAAGTTGAATTAGGTTATGTTTGTCTTAGTGAGTTATATTAGATTGGGGGTAGGTCAGGTTTGAAAGTGTTAGACAGGGTTATATTGGGTTACGTTGACTTGACTATGACTATGACGTTGACTATCTTAAATTAGCATGGATTAGGTTAGGTTAGGTCGGTTTATGTGTCGTTATGTTTTGTTAGATTTGGTTACGTTAAGTTACATAGGATTTGATTAGCTTAGATTGGATTGATTAGGTTAGATTTTTGTAAAAGAGCGGAATGCGGAAAAGGGGAGGTAGCAGTAGGAAGCACCCCATTTTCATTTTATTCTCTCCAGATAAGAAAAAAAGTTGGTTCATTTCCTCGTTTTCTTGAATTCTTCCCTTCCTCATCCTCTGGAATAAATTTTTTTCTAAATTATTGCCAAACATTTTTAATGTATAAACTATTAGCAACAAAAGTTGTGGTTCTTTGGGAGGATATCTATCAGCCAGCTTCCAAATTCTCAACAACAACGCGCACCCTTCATTTCAGCTTATAAATATAAAAAATCACTTATGCTAAATCAAGTTTAATTCCAGTTTAAATGTTCCATAATTTTTACTAATGAATCTTTCTTTTTCTGGATGTAAGCAAAAATTAAAAATTTTTTTGCAATTTAAATTTTTTTTAAATTTAAATCACACTACTGGGTCCCATATTCCAATTTTTTTTTAAATATGTGAATCATCTCATGTTGTTGGCATATATAATAAAAAACTACGACTGCTTTGGCTTATTCTATTAAAAAACCATTGATTTTGCTTAGTTGTTTGGAATTGGTTGGCTTTGAACGTGTTTGTACTAGAACTCACGATGTTTTGATACTAAATAAGATAGTCCTCAGTTTTATAAATTTACAGGAAAAATTCGTGAAATACCAATAAAACATAAATGTGAAAAATGGGACAAGTTCTCTTTATATTATCTTATTAGCCTAAAAAAGTTAAATATTATTAAAATAAAGTTTAATGTTATAGGGTACAGTTTGTTCTGCTAAATAATTCAATTAATATTAAAAAGTTGCAAACACATATGTGAAAAATTGCATCAATCATTTAAAAATATTTTTATATACCTTTTAAATTTATATTCGCAATTTCATATTAAGGAACTTATTGATGCTTGAGGGTTGATCTGATTTCAACTCGTATGATGATCTAGAAAAACTTGCCCATTTTTTTACCTTCATGTTTTTATATGGTATTTAATAATAACAGTGAACCAATACAACCCTGAAATATCCATTTAAATTCACAGGAGGTAGTGCTACACTGTATGAAACCTGGGACTAAATTGGAATGGATAACAATTTACAGCAGAAATTATTGATGGAGTATCCACCCAGGTGCTCGTTTTGACTTGGCCTTGACAAAAGAAACCATTTGCATTATTTTTCATTCGCTTTCTTTTTAAGTAATAATTATTTACCGTAAGCGATTTCCAAAAAAGTGGAGTAGTTGTTTCCTTATTTAAATCTGAGAATATAAATAATTTGGTTTGTCTCTACCTTCAGTTATTTTAAAGTTTCCATATTCCCTTCTCCCCCATATTCACAACTTCATGAATTGAAATTCGAAAAATCCTATCTTAGCCAGCACCTTAAAAGCAAGTGAAACATGCCAGTCTAATTTAAAATTTGTTGGTTTTATAGTACGGGAGACTGCGTAATGAGTATTGAGTGGTATTTGTACTTATACATATTTGTATATATACATATAGGTTGTGTGCACACGCAAATATGGGGGCTCTTGCTAACAAAATAAATTTAATAATTATATTTTGATAGGATAGAATAATCAGAACTGTGGGTGTAGAAACCATAGCACTCGATATTAATTTAAACTAGAAATCTATAATCTTGAAGAAAATGTCATGACAGACGGACGAACAGATGGGAAACAAAAAAAACAAAGTGATCATGTAAGGGTTCCTTTTATTTTATCCTGACGCATGAAACCGTAAAAATATCAATTCGCACAAATTAATGTGTTCAATAATTGTTTAATTTGTAGTTAAATTTTCAACTTATTTAGACCATTTATAAGAAAGTCACTCATAACTCCACTCCATAATGATAATGGATTTTTACTTCTAAAATTTTCTAAAAATCTTTCGTCGTTAGTAGCATACGGTGGTGGTAATATATATGTGGTGGTAAATAACTTACAGAAAGAGAGAATTCAGAAACTTTACTATATAATTATTTATTTCATGTTCATCATAACAGATTATATTTTAGAGCTGTGAAAACTGTGAAAACATTATTCAGAGGATAAGCATCTGCTTAAGGACGCATCCGGGTTCAAAAACATCTCTATTTAACTATCAAGGTACACCATGGCACCGGCAACAGCACCGCAAGTTGACGGCGTCTCTTCACTGCCATTCTTGAAAAACCGACCACGTCTATTGTTTGGCTATTTCGAGATAGTAACTAACGACTCCAATAAAATTGTACTGCAACTCGCTCAAGCTGTTAGCAACAATTTGTAAAGTACAACTCGTAAAGCACAGTGTCGAACAAATCAGCGACGCCTCTAGAAAATTAAAGTCGACAACGAGGCGAGTCGAAAATTAAAATCGATACCGCCTCGCCTCAGTATACGAAGAAAGCGAGGAAAATCAACTCAACAAATTATTATACAACACAGTACTGGGTAACCAGCGGTCCAGCCAGCTACTGCGCAGAATGTGAAATCTTGCTAACGATCTGTTCCCCAACAAGACGTTACGCCTTCTGTGGCTGAACCAACTACAAATCCAAAGTCATAAACTGCTCATCGTAAGCAACAGCTTATCTAAGACTACGCCACCGAGGTCCTCACACTACTCACCGATAAGTTGTTTGAGCATAAGATCAGTCACCAAGTCCACCGGTAACAGCCGCTGCAGCCAACAAGTTCCTATCGAAGGAGGTTCATAAATGGCTACAGTTCTCATATTTTGAGTTAAAATTACATGAGGGATTGTAAAAATTGTCTTGCTTACCATTACCAATTTTTTTTAAAAATTCAAAAAACCCTAATTCATGTAATAAAGTACCCATATTTTGATTTAAATTGACATTGTGAAATACAGCAAACGTATTCCAACTTGTAACACAATTTTCATATGATATTGCAAGTAATTCATGTGAAATAACCGATAAAATTTGTAAGAAATTATCGCACTAAACAATAGTTTTAACGCCAAACAATTTAGTTTTCTTAGCTTCACTCGTATACAAACCTCTAAATATTTTTTCTGTAACTTTCAATATTTAAAGTGGGCACACGGAAACTTCATCAATAATAATAAATGAAAACGAATTAATATGTCGACCATAATTACTATTTGCTCCAATATTGATGTCTAAAATTTTTAAAATTAAAATGGACAATTTAAAGACATTGTGTAAATTTCTACCTAAAATGAAAAGTTAAAGCTATGTCACTAAAGGCCATTGTTATGTAACGAAGATTAAGTGAATTTAATTTATAAATAAAAGTGGTTTGGTTCAATATTTTATCAGAAACTGCATAAGTACTTAAGTAATTCACATTTTATACATTTGAGCCAAAATCATGATAATGTACTTCACGAATAACACAATCAATTAATATACATTGTTCTGAATTAGTTTTTTCGTGAAGTTAGCTTAATTGTTACTCTTCTTGGATTGAATCACAAGGATTTGCTTAAGCAAATTCTGGCATTGATATTAAAACAGGTAATCGAAATTGTCGACAAGTCAAATATTATTTTTGAAAATATCTCCAATTTCTAATAGCGCCTATCAAAAAAAAATTTTAGCTGACACATTCAATGCATAAATAGTAGCAAATCAATGAACCAATTGTTTTGGCGAATTTAATTTTCTTGCTTCATCTAAACATTTACACACTTTTGAAGCAAGACCGCATGTGTGACACGCTTTAATAAATGTATTGTTAACAATTTCATTTTTGGGAAGACAAACGTGGAATAATTCCAGACAATTTTTTTATAAATATCTACATAATTTGGAGACACTGTATACATACGTATCATAATCTTATAACCACCATGTATCCTTTCCTTCCATTTTTTTATCACATATCTATACAAAGTGCAAAGGAATTTAAGTACAGAGATATATATTCACAGATGGATTTTTTCATTTAATGTAAAGAATGATAATAATTAGTCTTTTTTTAATTTTCAATTACGAGTACATTCGGTTTTTGTCTCCTCTGAAGAAAACTTTTTATCAATGTCGTTAAGGAATAATAAAGCTGATGATAGTTTGCGATTGCAAATGCATTCAAAATTCTTAAATACTCCACGCCACTTTACGAATGACCGTTAGAGTTTATCCGATATAACGGTCATTCGTAAAATTTCATGCTTCATAAATCTGAGTTCTTGATTCCCATTTATTCTTTCATTGTCTAATTCTATAGTTGCAATATGATATCCTTTGTCACGTATTTATAAATGTATTGAATAATTTTAACTATAGTGTAAACTTCAACATTCAAATGGCAAACAAATTTGGCAAGTAAACATAGATCGTATGATACAATATAAAGATTGTTGCTAATAGCATAAGTATAATAGATATCAATTAACTCACTTTTGCGTAACTTCATTAAAATCTTTCGTAAAATCTTTTGTGCGTTCATCGTATGTAATAAAAACAGAATTTTGATTAAGTTCCGCCGCACATGAGCAATGCAAATATATTTTGCAATTTATTTATCTAATTCAGGGTACGATCGTCATGTCATGAATTTCTGTACATACGACTTCATCGATATCAACAATTTCATTATCGATATCAACAACTATTATATCATTATCATAAAAAATAATTTAAATGTGGCCATGTGCTAACCATCCACTTTCAAATTCTATTTTACAAATGATTGCCTCAACTTTACCATGGACATATTTTGTTACTATTATATTAATTATTTTTTTTAAATTAGCTTTGAAAAAACGCACATTCATTTTTAGACGTAAATTAGTATATTAATTTCATTTGATATTGTTAGAAATTTCGGTCTATTTGGGATTGCAGGTCATTGTAATAAATAAATATGATTCTTCAAAAGTATTGTACAATTGTTATTACGTCCATATAATTATAATGCAATTTTATTGGAGAACCATTAAGTGAAGGTGGAAAAATAACTCTTTTTCCAGTGTTCACTGAATCATTCGAATTCAGTTCCAAATGATCAGTTGTCATTATACATTTCTGATCTTACAATAAACTGGTTTTACCTTATGAAATGAAGTATTTAATCTTCAATTTTGCAAATATTTTAACAATCCGATGCAAAAATTATCTCCGTGAATAATGTCAGTCTAAAGTCATCTCTAAGTGAAAATTAATGGCATGCATATTGCATAGTAACTTTGTTTTGTGGCCTATCTCACGCTGGATGGATTTGGTGTTATGAAACAAAATTAAATGTCACCTAGTATCTCCATTAGAAAATATTAACCTATTTGCTACTAGATTCAATGATGAATATAAAACTGAAAAGTTTTTAATGTACCGTTTGTTTTTAAAAATAAATTATATTTCATTCGCACCATCCCATGTGCTAAAAATAGATGAACATTAGTTTGAATTGCATAATTTTATTATCGAAGGCCTATATTTTGATTAATTGTAATCATCATATAATTTTTTTTATATGCATTTCCAGGTCTTCCACAATTCTCTTTTATTGTAAAAAAGGAAAGCACCAAAACAATTAACGCGTTATAATTTAATAGAAGTTTTAGAAACGCATTTAACGCACGATTAATTTGATTACTGATAGAGTCTATAATCAAGAGCAGCGTAAATGTCATGAAATATCACTACGCATAAAAAGGTGAACGGCTATGCTTAAAATTCATTGATCCTGCTCTATTATAAGAAATATAGTGTATTTTAAAATGATGCACTCCACGCAAAACTGTACGTAAAATTGTGGCTTCAGAACTGACCATGGCAAATATTATGGAAATAATTCTTTGATTTCTCTTTTCTGGTTTGATAATATGAAGTGAGTCCCTAATACGGTGCATTAAACAATTTTGTGTTAATGGTGGCAAATAACTTTTTTTCTTTTGACAAAACGAAGTGAATACCGTAGTATTATGTAAGGTAAATACAGATGAGAATTGTTTCTCAATACTAAATCTAGACTGTAAATTTATCAAGTGCCAATCATATTTTTTTAAATTCTTTTGATTTATTTTCAATGCACATTTAAATGCGTCTCGCAAAATAACAATATAATTATCATTATCAATTTCTCCCTGAACTATATTATTTCTGTCTATTCACATTTCGATTACATTGCATCTCAGTCCGACCCGTTAGCATTCTTCTATGAGATACAACGAAAATATATTTGACGTTTAATTTTATTCAAAAATGAGCAAAATTATGACTGTAATTTAAAACTAATAAATGAAAAGTTTCCAACTTAATCAATCTATTATTAAGTATAAAAGCTATAACAACAAAACATTCCTAATAAAAACATCGCAGCAGTTGATCTCAAAGTATTTTTTTCAACAAACATAATAAAACACGTCCATGCTGTTGTACGATAGTAATGAGCAAACTGCTAGAGAAAAAACGTTACATGTTTGTACATCAATTCTGAATCCGTACCGTGACGCTATGCAGACAATAGTGGAAAAGAAAAAAGAAAAACCATTAGGAAATAAATAAAAATAATTAATAAATACATAAAATACTTAGAAGTAAATTATTCATCTATTAAACGATTGAATAATCTAACAAATAAAGAAAAGTAAAAAGAATTGTAACAACGCTATGTATTTGTTTGCATGTCTTTTCTTATTGTAATAGTCTCCCGTCTTCGAAAAGGGGAGAGATTTAAACTTATGCAGCCATGAACGTAATCAAAATGCTTCGATATAATTGGCTAAAATAATTTATACTTTATTTTACCTGCCTTAAGGGCAACATGCTCATATGATTCCCATATGTCGCCACGTGTACATGCATAACACAGTAGTACTTTCGAAAGGTACAAGTTTCATTCTCCTCCGTTTATAATAAATACTAAAAAATGCATGAACATCTTCAGTATTCACTTACTAATATATAGAGTTAATAGAAATATTTACCCATAATGACTTAATTTGTGTGTAGTGTTGTCAATCATAGAGTTTGTATTAAATGAAGTAGCAAGTAAACATTTCGAGTAAAATCAGTGGGTTTCCTATTACTTAATTTCAAATTTGGACGTTAAATATTTTATTAACATTAAATCTCAGACAATCATACTTATGCCATATCCTGTACTAATGTACTTATGCTATCATTTCTATAGATAAAATTTTGATATTTTGTATAAAGAAATGGTGAAATTTAGAAATTAATTTCAAATAAAGTAAGAATTATCTGTAAATCATCATGAATTGAACTATTTTCTTTATAGAATGCTTGCTGATTGGAAATAATGAAAATTGCCTTATAAGTGATATTTGGACCTAACAAAACATTTTGGTACATTATGTTTAGATATGTAATATTATCTAAAAACAACGTACCAAAAAAGCAAATTATGAGGTTCCATGTTTAATATAAAAACAATTATTGTCAGAAAAAAGGTACCAAAACCTAAGATATTACATCCATATTTTGCTGTTTAAAATTTTGGGGTTCAGTGTTAAACCAATTAATATGTTTTATTTACATGGTATTGATTCAAAGTAACTTCTTTCCGTGTATTTTTAAGCGCATCCATTAAAATTGAAACGAAAAATAGAAGCCAACTTTTCTAATAACTTAAGCAGGGCGTGATATTTTTAACAAATTAATATTATTTAGTTAACTCCAAATAGAAACAATAAACAACTCGAATAAGCTCAGTAGCTAACAGTGACAATATTTATTTTCTTCTTTATCATCAGTTTTTTTCCATGAGTGATTCTATTTTGAGAATTTTTGTATTTAGATACCTCAATCCATAATTAAGGATTGAGTATCTAAATACCAAAATCCTTAAAACAGAATGACTCAAAGGAAAAACTGTTAGAGATCTGATGGTCGTAGATCAAATTAGAAACAGTTTAAATAAAATTAAAATTTGTAAAAATTAAGAATATAAATTAAAATTAAAAATTAAAATAGGAAAACGATGATCACCGGACGTTTTTATTTAATTGTTTACCCTAGATTTTTAAAGAGAATGACTTTTCTCTGAACCATTTTTTAATAAAAATAGACCCATATTTTGGTCAAATTTTACAAACTTACGTCATGGACTTTCCTTATCGTGTATAAGGAAAACTTATTTGTATATACTGTACTTCCTTAAACATAACTGTATATACTGTACTTCCTTAAATGAATATACTATATCCATAATTGTATGTCGTATCCATAACTGTAAATAGTTTCCATAACTGTAAATAGTATCCATAACTGTATATACTATACTTCCTTAAAAATATTAGGCTTAGTTACTAGCTTAATAGAAAAACAAAAGTAAAAGTATGTGCTATGAAACTTAATATGTTATAAATAGGTAACGCAAGAAATTCCGTCAGACTCTTTTGTTACTATTGTGGCTGCCTATTGAAATAATACATATAAAGGCATATTTCATAAATGAAACATGTCTTGAGGACTTAATGCCGTATTTTTGTAAGTCGGATTCGCGAAAAAAATTAATGTTTCTTTTATTACAATGAATATGTCAATATGCCTAATTACACGTAAAATAAAGGTATATATTAAAATAACATTAATTAACGGAGTTTTTAAATATTAATATTCATTTGGTGCTCTCGCTAGTGATCACCATCATATCAATAATTTTGGGGATTAAGTTAATTGGGTTTAACATTTTTGACTAAAATTGTGTACTGGTATAATTTTATACATTCCTCTTTTTAAGGATATATAATAAACTAGGAACCTCACGATTTCATCATATCTGTCAATTCGTTTGCTCTGCGTATATCATGGCGCTGTAACTATATCGTTTTTCAATATTTCGCGCTTATTCGTACGTTTTTCATGTTCATGCTTTTAATCAATCTAAAGCCATAACAATTTATTTAAGTATCCTATACGTGGAAACTTCCAACATATTTTCTTTACCATCCCCGTCAAATGGCATAAGTGTGAATAAGAACCGTAAAGTGAAATTAAAACTGTAGTGTCACGTGGTATTGTGAGTTAGATTCGGTATTCCTCCACGTTTCCACCCCTCTCTTTTTCAGTCGTATACCTTAACAATTACTCCAGTTTAAAATTGTTTTGGTTTAGTTATATTGCATATTTATAGATTTTCTAATATACGTTCAACTTGGTCCTTTTCCGTTCTTCGGATTCTCGATCTCTGTCACCGTCAACCTCGTACTATCCTTGCAAAGGGAAAAACAACATTTGTTAGCAAATGTTGCAAATAACGTAAGTTATGTTGTATGATACAGGAATTTTCCATACCCAGCCGTGCATCTCGGTCAACAGATCTCATATACAAAGAATAAGGATCTGGGCATAACGAGGAGCATGTTTTGAGGACTCTGCGGACTGTGATAACGTATTAACCTGCAGATTGAACCTGGTGAGGGGATGTTTCAAATTATTGTTAGTGTAAAAGTTAAGGGAGATATAAAAGGAACACAGTGATGAAAAACGATGAGATATCCATGGACCTTTTTATTTCTTCTGTCTGCTTATAATTTACTACATGTAAAATAACAGTAATAAATGTTTATATAATATCACATCTGTACTATTTGGAATGTAATTTTCAAACCTTAATGGCTTTGTGGCATCTACAAAAATAAAATGCTTTCATAAAAAAGATAGATTAACCATTAGTTTGAGGAAATAGGTTTTGAGTTCTTAATATCAAAAAATTCAAACGAATTTAGACTTTCGGTACACATCATTTGAAATGTGGAGTTAAACTATAAGCACGTTATTCACATGTGTTACATATTTGCTCATTCTATCTTACAGTTACAAAATTCACTTTTCTATTCTATCTAACATTTATAAAAATAATATGTAACAAAGGCAGCATAAACAAATTTTGACTGGAACCATTTTCCATAACAATTTTCGAGTTTAAACTGGTATACTAGCATCCGTTCTACTTATTTTCAAAAAATTATTCAGTAATCAGGATTTCAATATTTTTATTATTGTTATTCTGGAACGACAAGCCGTGTGATAAGGATATAAAAAAACGCGACACTAATAATGTTTTAAAACACTTCGAAAACGGCTATAATAACAATGTGCCTTTTGGTACTATTTATAGAAGACAAAATCTACACCAGGAATAGTTCTTGCGTGATTGAATTATATTTATATACTATTCAAAGTATAACAAGCAGTCAGTTTACGTTTATTGACAAAAGGTGCTGTATTAAATATAGAAACTTAGTTAACATCACGTCAGTAAGTTATGTCCTCAAGCCACTGAAATTACACGTCCATTAATTTCACAATATCGAACATTGTTCTTATTAAACAAATTGGACAAACAACTAATCTTCCATTACATTTCATATGGTTTTAAGTTTATCCTAATATTTTCACTCAATACTCGCACAAATATCTTGATATCTGTATTAGAGTAAGGAACCTCCCCCCCCCCCTCCCCGGTCTTGCTAATTTAACTTAGCTTTGCAAATATTCTTATAATTAATACAAATTTTGGAAGTGTCGGCTGAGCTAAATCATAAAAGGAATTGTTATTTGTGGGATAAGTTGTGAAATATCATTAAATTAGTCACTGTGCAGAAAATTTGTCTCCTTGGGCATTGCTTGTAGTTCCAAATTTTAAAATAATTATATTTATTTACACAAATATATAATTCTTCAAAAATTAATCTATAATTCTAAAAAATTACTTTATAATTTGTTGAATAGTTTCAATAATGGAAACGCTGTATGATAGTGATAAGTATAATTTGCTACCATACAAATATTTTTACCTTATTATATACGTTTGTTTACGTTTTGTTACAAAAATAATGTGTACAGTCTTTTTGCGTATTTCCAAGAAAACAAAAATTCAAATTACTGACATCCACGTATACAGAGTCACATCACAACCAACGTGTTACCTAATATAAATGTACTTCGATAAAGTATGCATTAGTCCATTATTTTATTTTTAATCTCTTCTTTATATTGTGATATCTTTATATTACATAAATTATATCTTTAATTTGACAAATGAACATGTAATTATGTCATGTAACTATGAGAATATGGAGTCCAATAGGTATCAATGTAAATATATTTTATAATTAACGGTAAATAACTTATTCACAGCATAACCGGATAACTTATTGAAATAAAATATTAGTTTCTATTCTTATCAACGTTAAAGTTTTACGGAGATTAGTGACTTGCATTACTTCAAAATACTCAAATTTGGTTATTATTTTTTTAAACAAAATTTTACTGAAAAAAAATAGTTTTTGAAATCTTTAAATTATGCTCTATCAATTATTATCACACACGATATGTTGACATCACATAGACAATTTAAAAAAATATTTCCTTTATCCAACATAAAATTGTGTACAAATCCTTTTAACAGATGAAATATATTTGAAATATACTTTATTACTTTGCCAAATTTCAAGTTTTTACGTGAACTTCTGAGGAAAATGGCTCTGATGGATGTACATTTTATTTATATATATTTATATATATATATATATATATATATATATGTGTGTGTGTGTGTGTGTGTGTGTGTGTGTGTATATATATATATATATATATATACATTTTCAGGTGGGCTATAAGCGAAGAATACAACATTCTTTGCAAATTCAACCTGACGATGTTGTAATACAACGAAACCTGGTTGTGGTAAAGAACTTAAAGAAAGTAGAAATAATACTACATCACGTAGTTTCACTTAATTGTGACTAAAACTCAAAGCAATAATATTGCTACAAAGGAATTTTATTTAATTTACGATCAGCCGGTAATGATTTAAGCTTTTAATTGCATCCGTTTTCTTTAATTTTCATTATATAACATATTGTTTTTTCATAATTTAAAATATTTTTGTCCTTATCCACCAAACATTTTAATGAATAACAATAATATCGCCGTAAAAAAATGTCGATAAATGTGTTACATAACGAATATTTATTAACATAATTCCAACGACGTACTGGAATTTAAATACAGAAATCAGCACGACATTGCTATCTATTGTATGGATATTTTGTGATGGAATATCTTGCTAGTTTTGCTCAAAATGAAATGTTTAAAAGAGCTTGAGAAGGGGTAAATTCGTTTAGAAATGATTGCGAAATTAAAATGTAACAATTTTGTACAAATATTAATAAAATTTTATTTACGGAAAAGTGAAATTATATACTTCCTTAAGAAATAAAATAAATGATACTAAAACATGAAAACAAGACAATAATATGCAAGTGTCGTAATGAAGTTTTGTCTCAACAAAATTTTACAGTTTTACTTAAAATTATAAGCATTTAAAATTCTACTCTCCGAGGACTGTAAATTATTTTTTTAAAAGCAATAAACTTCATTATCGACACAAATTAGCGTAACATAAAATGGCCTAGTTTCTCGTTTATTTACGAAGTAAATATATTTTAAATATTTCTCGGTCGACACTTTCACAAATGTTTCGAAATTCCCTACTGGAATCAAGGAAACTTTTCCTTTGATCACAGAATTTACTGCGCCTTATCAATTTCACAAACATCTTTTTAACTAATTTCAAAGAAATATCGAGTCACGTTTCACTTTTCAAGTAATTAACAATTTTATGGAGTATATTTTCACCGATATAAAGCAGATACAATGTCACAGTTTTAGTCTTCACATAGTTATAGCCTCCACGTAGTTTTAGTATCTACAAATGACTCGAATTATGTATGATCGATTTGAATTGGTATAATTAGGAATTGAAAGAATTTGTGACTTTGGTCTCCACTCAGTCAGAAGTTGCAAATGGTTTACAATGAATGGAATTATTTGTCTTGAATATTAGTTATGAATTGAATTATTAGTATTGCAGTATATTTGGAATATAGTTTTAAATACTTTATTTGGAGTATATTTACACTGAAGTTGAATATGAACTGTAATGCAAAGATTGTTATATTAGCATTCTCAAAAACAAGCATATTCTTCTTATAGTATAATAACTTAGCAGAAGGACAATTTTTCAAGTTAATTTCCGGAAAAAAAGTATACGTGCAAACACGTCAATTTTAAATAAAAAATCACATCTCATATCATGATATTATATGTATTTTAGTCAGTATTTCATAGTATTTAGCATATGTAATTCTCCCTAAATAATATAAGATTGTCGGTAATAAATAATTTATTGACGAAGAGATGAGACATAACAAATAATAATCGTTAATTTTTAAGGAAAAGTAAATATTTTTCCTAAAAATTATAAAACTTGGAATTGTAAATAATGATGCAATGATTGAAGCAAAACTGAAAAAAGATAGGCTTTTTTGATGATCATACATCACGTTTATCGACATATAATGTAACCATTACGCAGTGTATCGATTAAATTCAATTCTATTTTGACATTTATTTTTATCTTTAAAATTTGCATATTATTATATTTTAACAAGACATAAAATAAAGACTGTAAAATAACGATAGTTTATTTTACAAGAAACAAAATACCATATTTATTAATTCTTTTATGAAATTTTTAAGAACAACTATGAAAATAAAAATTACCTCATTTCTCAAAAATAAAAATAAATGTGCTTCATAAATATTGAGAAAAAATCATGCAACATTCGGACAGGCAATTTCAATATTATATAATCATTAAAACAAAGACATCATAGCGTGAAGCCAAGGAAAACGTACTTCTAAATGAAAATAAAAATTATGCCCTCAATTCCCATGCATTATTAAAACCAAATAAAAAAATGATATCCTACGCCAATTCATTAGACAACTTTTTAAATTTTGCATTAAAAACAAAAAAACAAGCAGTATGTTTTTAATATAGTTTTGCTAAAAATCAAAGTGATCAAATATATTGACTGACCTGCTAATTTCCGATAACGACGAATTCTGCAATTTGCAACGACGAATTCCGCAATTTGCCATTTCGTGATATTCGGTCAGATATATAAGTGAACGAATATCCCGAATATTACACTTCCAATACTAATCCGCTGTGATAGCCGAAAATTCTAGGTACTTACGGGCAAACCCCATTCGTAGAAAAAATATTCACATTTTTACAAAAAGGTACTCGCTATACAACACACTCTTACATACGTATCGAAGTTAATATCTATGCATTGCTGATCGATTAATTTGTGCAAAGAAATGGTACATAAGTATATCGAGAGTTGCGTGAATTTGGAATTTCGTTAGGCGTCGGCACTCTATTCCGATTCGAACAACGAACACATCGGAACGAACTGAGCAGAGATGAGAATTAATAGAAACGATAGCTGTCCATCCGGTCTTGCCCGAGCAAAAAATTCAATAATGAAGAATTTCGTTTTAACAATTAATTGCAGTTAATGATATTCTAAAAAGGTCGAAATATATATTTCTTTACTTCTATCTGGGAGCCTAAATATAAACTTTCATGCATCAAAATTGAATTGTTTCTAAATCTCCATATGATTTTTCACTCCCATTTTTAAACATTTATGGACCTAATTTTGACGAATCCTTTCACAGCAATTCACGAATAAAGATGAAGATAAGGTTTTCATTGATAAAGATGCACAACAACTATGTATGAGTGTGTGTACGTGCATGCAAGAATTAATGTGTGCATGCGTTCAGACCTACATATATATGACAGAGCACGTGCGTATGTACGATTAAAGTCAGTGCAATTAATTGGTAGCAAAACAGTTAAAACAAAGACTTCTAATAGAGTACCTGAAAATTGTCAAAAATATGAAATTCTGAAAATTGGTAATGAGAAACTTATTATGATATAGTTAAATCATTGTATCAAGAAACGGGGAAAAATTACGATTTCAAATATTATGCTTTTTTGCACAAAATTTTTCTTGTAATTCCCGGGACTCGCATTTCAGTCGGAGATTAAAATAGAATGTTGACAGAACGTAAGTCAAAACAAAAATATAACTATAGAATTTGCTATGAATTATTTGAATTTTTACAGATATTTATCAAGATCATTTCATAAAATTTTATGAGCTCTTATTTAATTGTTCGCAATTTTTGTCATATTAGAATTTCACAGAGCGACTACGTCAAACATTTTACCAACTAATTATTTGAAGAAGTTCACAGCATATGAAATTAGTTTAAGATTTTTCCTGGTACAAAGCTGAGTTAAATCTCAAATCAATATGTGTGGAAAAAGTGATTCAAGTGGATATAAAGAAATAAAACTAGGAAAATATCGGAAAAAACAGGTAGTAAATCGTTTAGATAAAAATATTTATTTGACCAAAATATATGCTTAAAATAAAAATATTTATGTAATTATTGTATCTTCACATGCAATTGTATCTTCACATCTTGGTGAATCGACATTAGATAAAAAAAAATTATTAAAATTTTAATTACTAAACTTTTAATGTAGAAATTATTTCTGGTGGTGAACATGGAATTTTTAAATATTTATTAAATTAAATTTCGCTTTTAACGCCGCAAAATGAGAGTGTAAAAAAACTTTAGCCTCTTTAAAAAATAACTCTTGGAAATAATTAAACGGAAAATAATATCGTTTTAAAGGTTGCGACTTCATTTTTATTGGAAGAGTTAAGAAATACTGGGAAGTTTTAAATAAATTTGTAAGTTGTTCACGCAGCTCTATTATCATACGTGATTTTCCTTTCGTAAACAATTTTAAAAGTGTTTGAAATTATTAATTTCAAATATTGTTCTGAAATAACGTATACAAATATTTAATTTTTGAAAATTTTCATAACAGCTTATATTTAAGCCTATATGAACATAAAATAATAATATTGAGTGGACAAGATTATGAAGATTTGTTAATTTATTTAAAAAGTTCGAATGTCATAGTTTTAAATATTATTATTACAATTTTCACAACTTTATTAATTAAAATCTTGGGAATTTATTAAAACATTAAATTTTGGCAACTGCTCCATTCTTTTTCTTCATTCTCTGGTTGTCGAGGATACTGAATGCCAATGTAGAGGAAAAAAATCCCTCCTAATTCTCTGCTTTGCATATAAATTGATGTTTAAAACTTTTATGCGAGTGTATCTGACGCGAGAGTTCACTCGAGAAGTTTACCTTTTATTAACGCGTATTCATGGGCCGCGAACGCACGTGCAACGAAGGGCATCTTGCTCAGGGAGAGCGGGTCGTAATACTTGGTTTTGGAAAGGAGAAAATGTTTACTGTCGAATGTTAAGTGATTATTTACAATTTAAGTGCTTAAAATTAATCGTGTTATAGGAGTCTGAAATTATTTAACTTTTTAATACATAAAGTGATAATGTCGGAACAATACAAACATTCGTGTTTAATGTAATATTTATTCTTAGAAAGCTTACGTTGAACGTAATGTAGTCAACTCTTGAACATAATATTCATAACAAAACGCCTTTATGTAAATTAATTCATGTCGTATCGAAATTGAAACAAAATTGGTGTCCTTTCAGTATTTTATGTAGGTCACAGCTTGCCATGAGTAAGTGCTTTTTGCTTAGACGAGCATACATATACGCATGAATACTAAACAATTTTCGCCCATACATCTTCTACCGTTAATCTTAATTGTTTCTGCAAATACCCTTGATATGTCACAATTTTGAACTTACTTTTAAAGAAAGTTTTAAAAAAAATATTTTTATTAAATTTTCAGCATAATCAAGGGCGACAATAAAATTAACATTGGTGTATTCATTAACAACAGACTAATCGAGTAAGTTTATGATAAAAATTACGTGTTAATTAAAACAGACGAAAAAGTTTTAAGCAACTTTTAACTTCGAATATACGTTGAAGTTAAATTGAAAATTATAGCCAATTATTTATCTTTCACACAGTTGACTTTTCTGAAGGTGAACTCTAATTTCGAAATTTTCGAGGATAAAATATGTTAGGTATGTCCTGTAACATTTCTATGGAAAATAAATACGGCCGAACAATCACAAATAATTAAAATTTAGTTTCTCCTCGTAACTCACAAATCATATTTATAGAGTTTCTTAAACAGTTTCAAATGGTGCTTAAATTGACGTAAACATGATAATATTTAAGTAATTTCGAGGTGTTTATTTACTTTATCGAGGGTCTAACGTGACTTTTAATTGTGTTATTTCACAAATTCAAACCCCGGGCACTCACCTCCCAAGTAAACGTAAAAAACTTAGTAAGACACGTAATTAAATTCCATCATATAATAATGCGATTTTAACTTCCATTTTGTTTGTATATCGGTTGTTTCCTTAGTGATAATTTATAAATTTAGCTTTTTTTTTAAAAGCAGTAATATTTATGTGTTTCAATTTATCGGGTACAAAGAAAACTTTTATTAATACGAAACATCTATACGCAGAATATCGGAGATCAAACAGTCAGAAACTAGGGAATAGTATATATATTAACATGGGTTCTAACCGGAAGTTTAATTTTATTTTAAATATTTTGATTATATTTAACATTATTTGGATTAAATTTGTTCTTTAAAAAATTTATGAAATTGCACAAAAGGTTATTACCTTTTTATCAGTTATTTGAATTTGGGTTCAATGACAATGGGAATTATGACTAGTCAGGCAATTTTACAACCCATAGTAAACCACAGAACTTTATATAAATATCTTTAAACACAATTAAATACTAATCATCAATATTTATATGTCACTTAAATGATCACATGGTATACTCGTATAATTACTTATATATCACCTAAAAATTAGGCCTAAAACTCGTGTAATAAATAGATATACTTTGTTGACAGACGTATTTTCAAACCGAACGTATATTTATTTAATTATTGAAATGTATACCTATATAAATTTTTGTTTTCGAATTATGTACTTTTATATATTTACCAATTAAAATAAAGAACTGTGCGAAAGTAGTTTTTTTCCAGAAATACATAATTTTAATAATCTGTTACATACCTACAAATAAATAAAATTTGCAATCTGTAAACATAAAACCAAAACTAACATCTGTGTTTGTCTCTTATTTTGCAAGTCAAGTACTACCGAAAACAATAAATACAATGAAAGTGTGAACTTTTTATAAAGAAAGGTGATTTATAAACTATCAAAATTAGTTGGTTTTTATAGGAGACGTAGAATAATTTACTGGAAAATTAATGAAAAATTGTTTGTTCATTGTTTTAATGATTTCAAGCTTTTATCCACTGCCTATATTCCATTATTCAGGAAGTTAAATTGTGTATAATTTAACTTTCTGAATGCTACAATTTAACTACTTAACATTTATCTAATTTGCTAATCCAACGTATACCACTATAATAAAATAATAGCAGTGAAGCACTATAAATGTTTTCAGTAATCCTTAATTTTTATTTCCACCCAAGCGTAGAGTAAGTTTTCAGTTTAAAAGAACGTACTCGAGTAAAAACTTGTGTTAAAAACCATTACGAGGCATCATTAGAAGTTGTCTTCTAAACGAGTCAAAGGCTTTACTCGCTCGTTTTTGTGAAAATTTTATTTAACAATAGCAATTTTATGACCTTGCTATCGTTAGCGCGAACTTAAGTGCTGTTTGTGGGTTTTTTATACTCATTGTTATATAGTGAGAATTAGATTTTTAGCTTTTTATTTTTATTTTCACTTAACAGTTTTACAGCTTATAATTTCATTTTAATTAAATGCACTTGTGATTATAATCATACGTATATTTCATAAGTGTTTCAAGTGAAATCGTATTTTAATAACTATGTCTTTCCCTTAACTTTATTCTATTAAAAACATTATTTTCAAAAAGGGCGAATTCCTCCACGAAAATGAAATTGTAAAATTAATGAGGTAATAGAAACTAAATTCTTGCTAAGCTTTTTAACGGAGTCTAGATGATTGGGATAGAGCTTTCCATTTAGAATGTGTACTATTTCCATCAGCGTATTGAAGTAGGCGCAAATAATAATTTTCATATAATTATCGCAACTAATTTCAATGTTGTGATAGGTATGATATTCAATTAAGTTAAGCCCTAACTTACTTACCTACATTTATATAAAAATGCTCTGTTATAACTTGGCTACTTTTACCTCAATTCTTTTTATGGCCAACTTTTTAAAAAGGAATTGCTCTTTTTGAATTAAAGTTTTGATAAATTTTATGTTTTTTGTGGAATTTCTTTAAGGTATACAGATTCGATAATATTAATCTTTACCTAGATTTAACTTTTTATCTCCCTTTGGTTTACTGATGTCTTTATTCGGTTTCTTCAATATATAGGATACTATTAATTTGCGGTATTACATATACGCGGTCTTTGAGAATATACTTCTTGAATTCTAAGGAATGAAGTCATATTTATTAGGTCTTCTTAATCGCTTTTATTCAATAGTTGCCGATTTTTGTAACATTTTATTTGGATCGATAATAATTAACGTAACACCCGATGTCAATAAGGATATTGTCAAGAATAAGTCAGTGTAAGTATTGTTGTAATAAGTCCCTAATTTTTACATACACGTAAAAATTAGGGACTTATTACAGCATTATACAGCATATGTCACATATAATGGATGTATTTCTCAATCAATATAGACCTCTGTAATGATCACTTCTCTGCCCTTTTTACTGCCATTATGGCACCATTTAACTTTTCTTGCGAATAAATTTTTGTCAGCTACTTAATATACTGTTTCCTAAATAATTAACCATTGTAAATAACCATTGTAGTATTTTTAACACCTTCCTTAAAAACGCAGGACAAAACGATGGCACGCGCATCATCAAAAATTGTCCCTTAGCATAAGATTTTTATAAACTTAAAACGTCTAGGACACGATTATGAACCTCGATATTAGAATGATTTTGAATGCATTTGTTTTAAGTGTAAATCCAAAGCTCTTTGCAAAGATCACATACATACTACATAATATTTAATCTGACTCGCCTGGCACGTCTATTAGCCAACAAGTACACGGTTGACCATAATTAATGTCTAAAGAGCAGAATGACGAAGCGAACAGGTTCATGCAACTCGTTTGGGCAGCCTTTTCAAAACTTGAATTTGTCTTCAAATGAAACATTAAAAACCACTTAAAAGCACGCATTTTGAATTAGGATATAACACAATTTTTTGCCTATGAAGCCAAAATTTGGGTAACAAAAAAAATCGGTCCACAAAAGCTTATTGGTAAGGATTTTAAAGAACTGCAAGACAAAATAATTAGTTTCAAAGTAAAAATAAAGTTGCTGGCCGTGACATAAAGGTTATGAAATTTAAACGGCAATGAACTGGTTACGTCGCCAGAAAGTCAGACAAAAATTAACAATGTGTTGCAAGTTAACCTATAGATAATATTAAAAATAATGTTGAATAATCGTAGGTAAAAATAAAACGATTAGACCAGCAGACTTCAATTTTATATTAGTTTACGTGAAACGAAATAAGCTAAGTGTAGGCCGACATTTATAACAAATACCGAAGATGAAATCTATTTCCGACCAATAAGACTATTGCGTATCGTTTAATTCAACTGATACCATATCTCCCGATATTTTCATTAGCAATCTCATTGTCTCATGTAGAAATATATATTTGATGTTAGATCAATATGATACTTATACATAATATACTGTGCGTATGTACTAAAATAAACTAATAAATAGCAAATAAGGTATATAATATCATATTTGCTTTTTGAAAATATTGTCAACGTGTTTTCTCCATATATGTAATTATTGTGATAATATTCATTTCCAAGGGACGTAGTTAATAAAAACGATCATTTCAGTTTGTCTGATATTATAATCTAACTAATTAATATGAATGCTATTAGCATTAATTATAAGTGTATTTTGTACGCTTTTTTTTATTTATTCACTATACCTTCAACGTATACTAACTTTCAACTAAATACAAATAGCTAAATCGTGCCATTTTTTAACTTTCACACAAGACTATTGCAAAATTGAATGAACTTAATGTTTAAAGAACCGTTTAACAGTAATTAAGCATAACATTCACTTGCCATCGTCAGCATCTGCTGTATAGTCATCTGATCATTCTAACAAAATGAGTCAGTAAGTTTTATGTCTCTGCCTTAATGTAGTTGAGTTTAAGACAGTTTGCTATCCTTTAGATGGGATGCTCTGAAGTAGTGTCGCGAGAGGTGTCGAACTTGGTTGGTAAATTGCCTGTAATGTATTTCCGTGTCCCCAGTTGGGTGAGGATGTTGCATCTTTGTTTAAAAGCGTATTAGTTATGTTAAAAACTTTAATATTAGTGAAGGTATGCCTAAACCAATGGAATGTTCATTTTTTTAATTATAATTTATTAGTCAAAACTGTGAAATGTAATTTTCATTGTTTTACCGCCGTTTCTAAACGCCGTTTGTTGGTGTTTTGTTATTTTTTTAATATTATATATATAAATATTATATATATATATATATATATATATATATATATATATATATATATATAAATATATATATTAGGTTTCAATAGTCAAAAATAAATATTATTTTTTCACTTCACACAGGCAAAGTATTGTAATGGAATTAGTTAAAATTTTGAAAATCAACAATATTTTCGTACAAAATCTAGTATTCTCAATTCTCATTAAAGTTCTGGGATCAGAATGTTCAGTCTCATGATCATAAGAACTTATGAAAGTATATGAAAGTATATACTTATGAAAGTACAAAATTTTTGAAGTTGAAGATATTTACCGTACCATCCACGAATTCTTACAAGGATATTCCAATTATTATTGAAAACAGCGTTCCATAATCGTAATATTCTTCAAACCCCTGATTTAATGAGATCTTTCTTAACTTATCACAACTTGGAATATTCCAATTTAATAATATCGTTGAAAATAAAAAGAGGAAATATTTCATCGATACCACTGAGTAGATGGAGCGCCACCATGAAACTTGGTTCTCCAAAAAAACTTACAAATAGCTTTATTTACCTTTGTTGAAAAAACGCAACTTAGCAAGGCTACAACAAACACTAATATTCCATTTGAAGACGTCAGATTATTTACATTGACAATATCAAAATTCTAACATATTACTTGTTTTCTGAATTTCAGATCTCTGATTGTCAGGTTTATCAAAATTAACTTGGTAACGAAAGAAATCAAGACGGGAAATTTAGATATTTTCCCACATGAAGAATTAAGTCTTCAACTTATTTAGGAGCTCAAAGCTTGTGACAGATATCTATCTGCGTAAACAGCTTTGTCCCAGTAACAGAGTTCCATCAAAATCTTTTGCGTAATATACCCTTAAAAATCAATTAATCATTAATCTGTTAATTTAAACATGAGAAACCGGCATATTCAAGGAAATATATAAATACAATGACTTTATGCTTATAAATAATGAAGATATATTCGTTTTAAGTCAACGTGAAATATTATATCAAAATAAAACCTTTTATATGCTATGGTCAACGTCAAAGATTATAAACATAATGTGTGTGAAATATAACGTATCGGAGAAAATTTAATTAAATCAATCGATAAATAAGTATCAAGATTTAAGAAAACTGAAGATATCTTATATTATATTTTATATTTAATCTGAAATAAAATAAGGTATACTCTCGCGTCCAGCTAATAATTGAATGAGTCTACAAGCATACTAAAAGCTGGTAAAATGGATCGTAGCCGTAGAAAAGGAACGATCTGTTATATCTTTATACTAGGACTTAGAATCGGTAACAGATAACAAGAATTTTGAAGTAGCTAAGCAAAGACATAGCAATACAAAAGATTTCCAAACAAATAAATAAAATCATGTATCGGAGAGACCAGAAAACCAAGTCTTGAAAGTGTCATTTCGTAACTACGAGCAAAAAAGGAGAAGAAGACCACTAATACATGGCTGAAAAATGTAAAACGCGACATAAAGAAGTCGGGTTTATCCGAAGACAACGGTTACACGAGAAGCAAATTGCGTCTTAAAATTATGAAATTTGACCCCAGATAACGAGATGTGGCGAGGACAAAGAAGATAAAGCTTCGACTCAGTGGATAATGTCAAATTACATAAATGTTTTGCTTATATTATTAGCAAAATTACTCGTCAAATGTAAAGTGAATGGTTAAATTATGGACAATATTTTGAAGGTAACCCTTTGTCATTGTATTGTTTTTCACTTTATATTAGGCAAAAGATTCAGATGAAACTGTAACTATATATATATATATATATATATATATATATATATATATATATATATATATATATATATATATATATATATGTATATATATATATATATATACATATATATATATATATATATATATATATATATATATATATATATATATATATATATATATGATTGTAATGTTGCAATTGTACGTTAATGAATTGTACCATAATAGATCTATTATAAACCAAAAAACCTGAATTTTGTCCTGAAGCTTGTTGACAATTATGTGTCATTTGCTATAAAATATTAGAAAACAATTAAACAAACTGTTGACTAAATTAAAATGAAATAATAGCAAAAATGCTCAGCCAAACAGATTACATTTCGAAGAGATGGTTGGCTAACCGCACGCATACAATAATATCGTCGCAATGATATTGACGATAATAGAAGTCCATACACTGTATAATAATACTATCAGGTTTTTACTCGAATATATAGATTTTAAATACGATGAACCAAGATTTGAAAGAAAAGTATTGATAAAATTATGAGTAAAGTTTTAACATCATACGAAATATTAGCAGCGCTGCTTCGCTGTTTAGTTATAGGCAGAAGTTTAAGTTTTCTACCATTATGTTAGCACGGCTATGAATACAACCATTAAGGTTACGCGTTAACTGGGAAAATCTAATTTACGTGCTACTGCGTTATATTTTACGGAAGGCATATAAATAAATAATATTAATTTATTTATCCATGTACTTACAGTATTATGAATGTAGTATATTATAATACGAAATTATATTCGTGATATTTAACATTCAAAATTGCTGTAATAATTTTAATATCAATGTTGTCATAACAAAAGAGACAACTCTTTCTTTATCTTGGCTTCTTATTATTATATATTTATCTGACTGGGAAGTAAAAAAAGATCTAGTTATGATTAGAAATACAGTGCCCCTAGCACTAAATGTCTGGAAGTAAGATACTCTGAAATAAAATCAGATTGAAGTCAGCTAATTTTTTTAAAGAAAATGAAGAATATTATCCATTTAAGATTCTACAAAATTTAGAGTAGTATATTCGTTAGGGTGAGATTCAAATAAAATACCTTGAGAAGATAAACCAGCAGCAAATCGATAACGGCATCGGTGCCTTCCATGTACACCCTAATGTCGCAATACACGTGTGTGAGCATCAATGCATTTCAAAATTCTACCAAGAAATCACACACTCACAATAATATTGTCAGTATCACAATATTGATAATAATAATCAAAATATCCCAATGCTGTGAATGATGTTGATCCTTCCCATACTATGTTCCGTACAAACGTAATGTTATTAATATTATCATATGAATTATTGGCAATATTATTTGGTATGCACAATTAGCTTATATTTTTGCCTTGCCAATTCTAATACTACTCACGGTAAATTTATTTTATTAAACAATATTTCAATTCCACCAATCATACAGAAACAATATTGCACGCGAATAAAATTAATTTAATTTAGCTTGGAACAAGTTCCATCGAAAAGCATAGTTTAGATATTAACTTCGATACGATTGTAGGATTATGCTGCGAAGCAAGTACATTTGTGAAAATAGACACACTTTTAGCGAATGGAATTTATACCCCAATACCTAAATATTTTCGTCTATATCTGTGAGCAAATGCTAGAAAAGCAATATTCGGAATATTCGGACGTGTATATGAACTTGTGAAAAATTTCGTGGGTGTTCGGAATTGATTTTCAGAAGTGTGTTTGAGAACGTTTGATTTATAATAAAATGTATATATTGATATTTATTGTCAACAAACAATGTAATACCGTTTTTAGTGTATAATATCTGTTACAGGCGTCATGAGAAATATGTATAGAATTGACACAGCGTACAAAATTGTAACAAAATTGGTCACAAGGACTGATTAAAAACAATAATCTGTGTGAAAATTGCAAAAATTCAATTAAAATAAATTTTTATTTCCAATTCCATTGAAGCTTATCAAATTTCTTCATTTCTTCCTAATATTTCACATAATTGAAAAAGATGTACGATTAATTTATTGCAAAGATTAAGAATTAATACGACCATTTCCAATTCCATTTACGGATAAATATGTATTAGCTATTCTTTTAACATTTGGCTATATTTTAAAGATTTGTTTTTATTTCAATTTGGTCTATAGATTTCGCCTTAAATCTGTGTGATATTTTAAATATTAATTAATCAGATATATTAAAAATGTAAAATAATATTGAATTGAGCAAATATAGATAATTTTCCATATTTGTGATCGACCTAATCAACATTATTTAAGTATTAATAAACAAAGATAATTTAGTTGTCATGAAGTCGACAGTATATTTTACATCCATTAATCTGATTAAAGTATGACACGTTGTCCATTTATTGTTTAGATTTCATATTCAGCGTTCATAGACAAACAATATATGTTTTGAATAAAATGGTTTTTAATTGTTATTTGGTATTGTACAAAGATAAAAGTACATGTTTACGAAAAATGGACCATTAGTTTTGTTTAAATTTTTACTGAAAATATTTCACATAAAATAATATAATTTTTAGCTCAAACTACTAATGATTTTTTCTTGTTATTTCTACCATAGTTGACGAATCAGGGGGCAATTCTTTATTGACTTTCCTAGCTTCATATCAGGTATCTTTTACAACCACAAATTAATGGTTTTATAGCTATGAAATTTGTGCCGAAACTATTTTGCAAACTTATTGTCACTGAGTTTATATTAGAAACAAAAATTTAAAGATATTCACATTTTTGTCAATACATGAATATGATCTGTTGCACTGTTCAATAAAACATATTTGATAAAAAAGTATAATAAGAGCACGGACCAATAATTATGGATCTAGATCGAATCGATTATATATAACCAGTGATATAAATATAGATCGGGTCGATTATATATAATAAGATATATAGACTTCCAAACAACTATATAAAGATTAAAATCATGACAACGCATCTACTTCATATCGGTGACTGCATAGATATAGTGGAACTGGTTGTACAGAAAAATTAATGAATTCAGTTAACTGAACATTCCAAGTACGTTGCTTAAAAGTAACATTTACATATAATAATAAGAGCTGAATATAATAAAACGAGACGCCAGTCGCTTCTTCGCGCCCAATTTTTAAATAAATTATCAGTTATTTAAGATTAATATGGACCAATATTTATTTCAAATTAATTAAAAAGATGTTTGTGAAATAAATGGGGCGCTTACAGCGTCAAATTTAGGGATGAAAGGAAAAGTTTCCTTAACTTCAAAGGGGAGACGCGATTTTGAAATATTTGTGAAAGTGTCGTCTGAGAATATTTAAAATAATGTTTAAATTAAATTTACTTTGTAATTAAACCAGTATCCTTGAAGATAACGAGGTCAGTTTACGTTATTGTGACTTGATTCGATAATTTTGATGAATGCTTTTAAAATATTTAGTTTGCATATTTTGGACTAAAGAGTTTCAAATATTTATAATTTTATGTAAAAATATATATTTTTTCACGAAATCGGGATAAAACTTTGTTATTATACTCTGATGCTTCTTTTCTATTACCTTGAAATATTGTTCACTGTACTTTTATATATTTTCATAAGGAAACTTATAAATTTGCTTTCCTATGGTCAAAATTTCACCCTCCATTAACGATTTATAGGATTTTACTTTTATCGGTACTAACAAGAGATTCCATTAAAGAATAAACCTAAATTAAATAAACATTTTGTACCACTTTCAATTTCTAAACTCCTATAGGTTGTTGAAATTATATTCATAATGATTGAATATATAAGAGATAAGGATATTTTTAAAGAAAATTGCATACTGCGTCTCGTATTTTTGATGAATACAATTTAAGGATAAATATTTAACAAATGTTTCACGTGGATAACTTACCCCAGGTATTGGTTACTAGCCTACGAATAAGTTCTGTCTTCATTAAAAATAACATGGCTTTTTATTCAACAACTACGGTTCAAACTGCTCAAGACATTTATAATGTAACAACGATTCAGTAATAAACAAAAAACTCAGTTTATGTAACTTTGAAAAGAAATTTCAATTATAAATCCTGTAAAACGAGTAAACTGCAAAGTGTCAAATTCATTCTTTTTTTTGGAGTCATATTTCAAGAGCGGTACGGATTTTCGAGATTATCAATTTGTTTTTTTCCGTTTAGTACTTTCAACTGAAAAGATTTCATTTATTCTTATGGCCGCTTCATTTTTTATAAACTTTTTAGAGCACACGTACTTAAGTGTATAAGTAAGTACCTCTATACATTCTTATATACCCCAAATTTAGAATAACAAAAATTTTAATTTTAATCTTACAATCAATTAAAATACGAATACGCATACGAATGTATCGTTACGTCAAAGTCCTATTACGCCCAAAAAAATAAAATTATTAGAAGATACTTTTATCGATACTAATATCATTAATAAGATTAGCTGACGTTCCGCAAAGCGTTAATATGATTTTTTGTAGTAATTGTCACTATAATAGTGACTTTCCATATTACTATTAAAAGAGTTTATTTAAAAAAAAATATAAGGGTAAAAGAGTGTTAATACCAAATTTAAATCATATAGTATAATTATATTATTAACAAAAAACCACACTCTTTAATACCTTTGATAGATAATCACATAAAGATATTACATTTTCGAACAGAAATTCATTGTATAATGAAAAAAACCTCCGTCGAAATATTAAGGAAAACAAGTCCATTTAAAAAAGATTAATTCGTCACTTGTTGATCGTAAAATAAAATACAATCCATTTGTGATAACATTATTGTTTCGAGTTTTAGTGCTGTCAAGCAATTACCGGAATTCGATTGGATATAGTGGACCTTGACGAAAGAAAGGCTCTTAAAACGGGTCACGAAATCTCATCATTCACTGCATATGAACGACTATATTCCATTGCATAGGACCAGTATCCACCAATTAAAAATCTGAGTTACGTACAAATTTTCATTACAAAAATAGTTTAAGATAAAAATCTTTCCAGAGCATGAACTCTAAATAATTACATTTCTTTTGTTATATTAAGAACGTTTCGACATTTTATTAAACATTTTGAATTTTTTTTTGTTTTTTTTTTAATTTTAGTTATCATAATAAAATTTTTGTGAAAGCATTTTAATTTTTGTAAATACTAATATCTTCCCAAGGGTCAGAAATTTCATGTAAATTATTAAAAATATAATATTAAAAAAAAAATTTGGAACTTTTTATTATATAAAACAAAGAAAGGACAAACATGAGAAAGTTCCAGGGATATCTTACGTTTTTCCTCCTTATTTTATTATATGTCTCACCTAACTTGTGTAATCTGGTAAAACTTGAAACACCTTCACATCAGATTCAACCTGAATGCAAAAAGGAATCACAGTCTAGAGTCCAAAAAAGACGTTCCTATAACTGCCTAGATTCTTGCTCTTCGTGTTGTGAGATGTAGTGGTCAAGATCATTACATCAAGAGAGGATTTCTCACTGCCAAATGACATAATTGGCATCGCTTTTGGCGATAATATTATTGGTGCTCTCGACCACGTCTCTAATAAAGAAGAAAGTGATATTTGTTGCCTGCTTGGTTATTCTGGTTGGGAAACAGAAGAACAGCAAAGGCGTGAAGTTCTTAAAAGTCGTGACGTTGCATTAATGTTGGTTCAGAAAAATATTCTTAAAGACGAGCACGCATTATTTCCTAAAGGTTTTATCATGGCTCAAATAGCTATGATGATATTGTTTGGTATGTTCTGATTGATCATGATAATGAATATGTTTTTTTTTTGTAAACTGTGGAAAAGTTCACAATATTTAAAGTGATTTTTTTAATAACTCAAGTAGAAGATAGCTGTTCCCGGTTAACTATGGCTCATCATTATTTTTTCTTCACACTATAAATAGTGCCGCAGGTTTCTATAAGATATAACCAATATTTTTATAATCGAATAAAACTGGGAATGTGGAGAAATGAAAAGTATAAAAATACGTCGATTTCCCAAATGAAGCAAGGCGACATATATCAGCTAACATTGCCAATTATATGGTTACCCAAGTTACAAATGTATCATATTTTGCGTTAGAACTTTTATTTCCCGTTTTTATTATTTTTTTCACAAATAAAGTGTTTGAACTTAAATGTTTATTGAAACTTTTGAAATTTCTTAAAACAATGACAGATATAACAAATATGGCAGAATTTTATTTGAAAATTCAAGTTCTTATTTAGAGTTTTATTTTTTTGTACCTAAATTTATCAATTTTAAATTATGTTTATATTTAACTTCATTTTGCGCACCAAAGGTATTTTTGTAAAATATAAATAGAATAAATACACTCTTGGTAAAGTTTGATATATTGAGTTTAAATTTTTGTTTCCCTTTTTGTTATAAATTGACCCCGTATTTATTATATTTAAAATACATTTAGTCATCCCACACTTAAAGATCTCATTATAAATAAAAAAGGACATAAGTATGTTAATTATTCCATAATGTCAAAGCAACGGTATTATAAAAGAAATCGCTTGGTGACACGAAATTGTTAGCGGCGCTATGGTCATGATAAGGAGCTTATGCGTGTTTTCTTGGCCGGTGCATGTTGAATGGTCCATTTCGCGATATTTTCCTCAACGTTGACTACATAATCAATATTGTTGCAACGTACATAATGCTTTTTATTTTTTTAAACAAGTATAATAAAACAACAGCTTATCGAATGGTATTTAATACGTGTATTAGGTCGAATAAAATGTATGTATTTCATTCACATGCAATGTTGTTTCTGTAGGTTTGGTGAAATTAAAGTATTGTTTAATAAAATAAATTTACAGTGGTTGGCATTAGAATTGGCAAGGGAAAAATTTTAGCTAATTGTGCATACCAAATAATATTGCCATAAATTCATATGATAATCCACAATTAAATGAAACTATGTGATGCAGTATTATTTCTACTTTCTTTAAGTTCTTTATCACGACCTAGGTTTCGTTGTATTACAACATCTTCAGGTGGGCTATTAGCAAAGATTATCTTTGCTAATAATATTATTAAAACTACGTATGTACCGAGTATATTATGGGAAGGACCAAGATCATTCACAGCATTTGGATATTTTGATTATTATGGTCAATATTGTGATATTGACAGTATTATCGTGACTGTGTGGTTTCTTGGTAGAATTTGAAATGCATTGATGCTCACACACGTGTATTGCGACATTAGGGTGTCTATATGGAAGGCGCCGATGCTGTTATCGACCTGCTGATTTATTTTCTCAGGTTATTTTGTTTAAACTTACCCTAACAAATAGGCTACGCTCAATTTTTTAGAACTTAAATGGATAATTTTCTTCATTTGCACGAAAAAATTAGCGGAATTTAATCTAATTTTATTTCAGAGTACATTACTACCAGACATGTATTGCTAGTGGCAGTGCATTACTAATCATAACTAGATTTTCCTTCTACCTCTCAGTCAGATAAATATATAATAATAGCAAGTCAACATAAAAAAAAGATCGTCTCTTATGTTATGACAACATTGATATTAAAAATTGTTACAACAATTTTGGATGTTAAAAATCACAAATACAATTTCGTATTGTACAAAACTGGATGGCAGCTATAATCATAATACTGTTAGTACATAGATAAATAAATTGATATTATTTATTTATATACCATCCTAAACATATAACGCCGTATCACGTAAATTAGACTTTCACATTTAACGCATAACCTTAATGGTTGTACTCATAGCCGTACTAACGTAATGGTAGAAAAATAAACTTCTGCCTCTAACTAAACAGCGAAGCAACGCTGCCTACATTTCGTATGGTGTCAAAACTTTACTCATAATTTTACAAATACTTTTCTTTAAATTTTTACAAATTCTTTTCTATTTTGGTTCATCGTATTTAAAAGCTCTCGAAAATTGTTATCTCGCATTCTGCAATAGTTTTCACAAGTCTTTAGTTTTAGTGAAAAATGTTTCATTTATTTAATTAAATTCACACAGTTCAATTGGTTGTTTTTTTGTTTTGTTTCTTAGTAATCAGTCATGCTACAGTTACTAGTATTGCTGTTATTTTATACTCATCTATAATGTCTGTTCGATTTGCACGGTGGTAAATAACCTCCCGATGAAGCTCGAGCGAAAACGTTATAGTATTATAATACAGTATATGGACCTATATTATGGTCAATACTAGCGACAATATTATAATATGTGCACGGTTAGCCACTTATTCAAAATGTAATCAATTTGGCTGAACATATTTGATATTATTTTAATGTCACTTAATCCAACAATTGTTTTAATTCTCTTTTGATATTTATAGCGAATGACACATAATTGCCAACAAACCTCAGGAAATCCAAGAAAATTTAGGTTTTTCGGTTTATAATAGATATATTATGGTAAAATTTGTTGATATAAAATTCCAATTTTAGAATTATAAATATAAACTAACCCATACCAAACTAACTCAATGAGGTATTGAATATATTTGGCGTTAATTTTGTAAAAATTCATTATTCACAATTAAATGAAACTGCAGGATGTAGTATTATTTCTACTTTCTATAATTTCTTTACCACTTGTAGGTGGTAAAGAAAGTGGTAAAGAAATTATAGAAAGTAGAAATATTATTACATCACGTAGTTTCATTTAATTGTAACTCAATGAGATTAATATTCTTGTCATATTAGACAACGTTGTTAAAATTGGTGCCTCTCGTCGTTACTAAGTGTTCATTGTCTCATATGGAATGAAATATATATTTATATATAGTTGCCATGACATATGTAATATGATTGCCATTGATATATATATACATATATATATATATATATATATATATATATATATATATATATATATACATATATATATATATATATATATATATTTATATATATATACATATATATATATATATATATATATATATATATATATATACATATAGTACCGAGGGTTTACCATCAAAATATTGTCCATAATTTTATCATTCACTTTATATTTGACGAGTAATTTTGGTAACAATATAAGTAAAATATTTAAGAATTTTAACATTATCCACTGAGTCGAAGCTTTATCTTCTTTGCCTTTTCGACACCTTGTTATTTGGGTTCAGCTTTTATAATTTAAAGACGCCATCTGCTTCTCGTGTAAGCGTTGGCTTCGAATAGACTCAACTTCTTTATGACGCGTTTCACATTTTTCAGTCATGTAGTAGTGGGTCTTTTTTTTCTCGTAGTTGCAAAAAGACACTTTGATTTTGGGTCTCTCCGCTACATGATTATATATATATATATATATATATATATATATATATATATATATATATATGTTTGCAAATCTTTTGTATCGCTATGTTTAGCTACTTCAAAAATCACATTTTCTGTTGCTGATTTTAAGTGCTTGTATAAAGATATCACAGAGCATTATTTTTCTATGGTTACGATCCTTTTTTCCAGTTTTTAGTATACTTGTAGATTCATTCAATCATTAGCTGGAAGACAAAGTGTACTATATTATTTAGTTCAGAATAAATATAAAATATCTTATAAGATATCTTCAGTTTTCTTAACCCTAGATTACTAACCTTATTTTTCGACGTTTAATACTAACCTTCGTCGTTTTGACTACGCTGTATAATGGAGGGGGTTTTAGGGGTTTAATTAAAAAAATATTTATATTTATGTTTTTATTTTAAATATTAAGTATTAACCTACATATTTAGAGAATATAATATATACTTTAACATATTTTTTATTTAAACAGTCATCATAATGAGTTCATAGCTTACATGCATAATCAACTTTCTCATAAATTTTTAAAGAAATCGTACATATTATATATAGCGTTAAATTGTTCGAAATAAACTATAAAAACAAAAA
Source organism: Druceiella hillmani (assembly GCA_039881145.1). Taxonomy (NCBI): domain Eukaryota; kingdom Metazoa; phylum Arthropoda; class Insecta; order Lepidoptera; family Hepialidae; genus Druceiella; species Druceiella hillmani. The sequence continues at coordinate 21,489,105 of JAYKKI010000012.1, forward strand.
TAATATCTGAAAAATGAATTAAAAATAAAATTTTGGTAATGGTTTAGGAACTAATACATTTGTGACACACATCAAGTTTGTGTTCCCCACACAACGATTTATTGCACTTAGTGAACCTACTTTTAGTCAACCTTCGCTTTCTGGAGGGACATATGGCACATATTTTTCTTTTATTTTGCTGTGGGGGACATCAGTTGCATTACTTTGCTCAGTCTCATTTATAACACCCTCATCACTACTTCCTGGCATGTTTAAAATTTGTATAATTGAGTCCCGCAGACTAGTTTGTGGAGTTGGTATAAGCAATCTTTTTTGCATGTGTGGTTCGATCAGCTTGTGATGCAGAGGTTTTAGATATTCACGCCTCGATAAAGGTTTTTTCTTAGCCTCTATAGTGTTTGTTACATAAATGACGTAACTATTTATAAATGCAATATTGAGCATACCATAAAAGTTGCACAACGACCAGCGTCGTGTTTTTCGATTGCAAGAGGCAATGGAACACATTTGGTCCAAAGTATCTACCCCTCCTTTGGTTTGATTCTAAAATTCGACCATTGTGGGCTTTTTAGTATTTACATTAATGGTTCCCTCTTCGTCACATGTTGATAGTAGGAATACAACTTTTTGGGGTTTTGCTTTGTAGGAAAGTAATGTTAATTCGTTGTCATAACAGAACATAGCTGTTCCAGTTCTTCTAGTGTATTAATTTTAAAATTCTACCGGTATCTCCCTTTTATTAGCTCGTAGAGTTCCAACTGATGTCAGCTTATATTGTTCTTTCACTAAACCTTTGGCTAGTGGCACCGAAGTGAGCCAATTGTCCATTGTGATATTTCTATTCGTACCATGAATCATGGGTTACAGTTAAATCAATCATATTATCAGTAATGAAGCATGAAAACCATTGAAGTGGATCTAAAAGATTTTTGCAAGAACGTCCTGTACGTTCTTGCAAAAATCCAGGTCTTATATGAACTATGTTCCTTGAAGGTCTTCTGCTTTGTGACCTTGGCTTTCGTGATGACCATTTGTGTTTATCTTTTCCACGAAGAATGTTACGAGATGGTCTTATAATCAAATCGCTAGGATCTGCTGAAGTGCTAGGTATCGTGTCTTCAATGGAACGTGGTGAAGATGTATCACTACTTGCCTGATAATCTGGAAGTTACTCTTCATTCACAGTAAAAACTTCATCATCACCCTCCGTTTCATACGCGGTATCAGTCTTCAGGCTCACTCCCTGATAAATTTTCCTCCTCGCTTTGGCCTTCTAATAATAGCGCATGAATTGTATTTAAAAAAATAATAATAATAGACACCATTATTACTAAAGAAATGATAAAAGAACGTAATTTTTACTTAAGTAAAAAGTACAAAAAGTTACGTTACTACTAACCTTCGTCGATGCGACGAGCCATGGTTGCTGGAACGGCAGGTATGGCCCCCCTACACACAAAGCACTACCGTCCGTCGCGAGGGCAACGGGTCGACTGAGATTAGCTTAAATTAGAAAACCGCACGGTCACGCACGCAAAAGTTATCGCGATTTTTTTAGTGACGCGTCGTCGAATCGACGAAGGCTAGTAATCTAGGGTTAAACTTCGATATTTATTTATCGACTGATTTAATTAAATTTTCTACGATACTTTATATTTGACATCACATTATATTTAGAACCTTTGATGTTGACTATAGTGTACAAAAGGTTTTATTTTGATAAAATATTTAATGTTGAATTTAAATATATACATCTTCATTATTTATAAGCATAAAGTCGTTGTATTTATATATTTCCTTGAATATGCCGGTTTCTCATGTTTAAATTTACAGATCAATGACTCAATAATTTTTAAGAGTATATTACGCAAAAGATTTAGATGGAACTCTGTTACTGCGACAAAGCTGTTTGTGCAGATAGATATCTGTCACAAGCTTTGAGCTCCTAAATAACTTGAAGACTTAAATTCTTCATGTGGAAAAATATCTAAAGTTTATTTTGATAACCCTGATAATTAGAGATCTGAAATTCCAAAAACAATTACTATGTTAGAATTATGATGTTGACATTGTAAATAATCTGACGTCTTCAAATGGAATCTTGGTGTTTGTTGTAGCCCTACTACGTTGCGTTTTTTCAATAAAGCTAAATAAAGCTATTTGTAAGTTTTTTTGAGAACCAAATTTCATGATGTTGCTCCATTTACGCAGTGGTAAACGACGAAATATTTTCCTTTATATTTTCAACGATATTACTAAATTGGGATATTCAAAGTTGTGATAAGTCAAGAAAGATCTCACTAAATCAGGGTTTTGAAGAATATTTACGGTTGTCTATTATGGAACGCTGTTTTCAACAATAATTGGATTATCCTTATAAGAATTCGTGGATGGTATGGTAAAAGTCTTCAGCTTCAAATATTTTGTACTTATAAATCTTTTGATCATGAGACTGAGCATTCGAATCCTAGAACTTTAATGAAAATTGAAAATAATAAATTTTGTACGAAAATATTGTTGATTTTCAAAATATTAACTAGTTCCAATACTATACTTTGCCTGTGTGAAGTGAAAAAATAATATTTATTTTTAACCATTGAAACTTAATATTTATGTATATGTATATATATATATATATATATATATATATATATATATATATATATATATATACATAATATGGAAATCATAACAAAACACAAACAAACGGCGTTTATAAGCGGCGGTAAAAAATGAAAATTACATTTCAAAGTTTTGACTAATAAATTATAATTTAAAAAAATTAACATTCCATTTGTTTAGGCATACCTTAACTAACACTAAAGTTTTTAACATAACTAATACGCTTTTAAACAAAGATGCAACATCCTCCCCCAACTGGGGACGTGGAAATACATTACAGGCAATTTATCAACCAACTTCGACACCTCTCGCGCTCTCTTAAAACTTTTACCCTTCCTACGTTCGCACTTCAAAAGGCTTTAACTACTTCAGAGCATACCATCTAAAGGTTAGCAAACTCTCTTAAACTTAACTACATTAAGGCAGAGACATAAAACTTACTGACTAATTTTGTTAGATGAATCAAATAACTATACAGCCGATGCTGACGATGGCAAGTGAATGTTATGCTTAAGATTGATTTCAGAAAATACACATTGCGAGGATTTGGCTAATTCCAGGAAATCTTTGAAATAAGGTCACGTGAAATTTAAGATTTAAAAGTGGGCTAAATTTATTTGTGCCGAATGTCTGTAATAAAATTTAAAGACTTTTATTTTTATTCTTTCAATTGTTAATATATAATATCATCAATTAGATTCTTTGTTCTTTTATGTCGTTTGAATTTACTATAAATACACAATTTACTACATTTAAATTGCCAGATTTATTACATAATATTTTTAACATTATCACGATCACATTAAAAAGAAAATATATGGGAACCTTCCTCTGTAGGTGATAATAACTCCATTATATTCGAAAATCCAATTAATCCAAACTACCGTATGATCAATTGAATGAAACTACGTGATGTAGTATTATTTCTACTTTCTTTAATTTCTTTACCACGACCTAGGTTTCGTTGTATTACATCTTCAGGTGGGATATTAGCAAAGATCTTTGCTAATATCCCACCTGAAGATGTTGTAATACAACGAAACCTAGGTCGTGGTAAAGAAATTAAAGAAAGTAGAAATAATACTACATCACGTAGATTCATTCAATTGTGAATAATGAATTTCTACAAAATTAACGCCAAATATATTCACTACCGTATGATGTAAATTTCATTGTACTATAAAAATACTATCACAAATTTCAATGGAAATTGACACTTTTATTAAAGATTTTAGAGCTCGGAAGTCACATCGTTTTTTTTTATAAAAAAAATATATATGTTAATAAATAATATACATTACAAAATAATATATATTATAAAATACGTCTGCGGTTAACTGGACAATCTTTTGAGATGGCATAAGCCTTTGAATGTGTACATATCTACGCAACTAATAGCATATATTTTCATATGCAGTAACATTCTACAGGAGTAGGTATATTTATACAGACTCTGATGATATTAGTGATTATTCGCTTATATTTCTTTTATAAACCCCTTTTTCCCTTACGTTCATGCACCCCTTCCTTGGTATAGTACAAAAATAAAGTTTTTATAATTTCTTGAATGCACAACGTTAAAAAAATGACATGAGCATGACTAGTAAGATATAAATAAAGGTCATATTACAAGTTTGTATTTCCCTTTTTGTCTTTTTGATAACCATGCTCAAGGAAAATTGTAAACTGTAATATTTTTATTTAGACAAAAGTTCTTCGCATACGAAAAAAATCGCCAATTGTGTGTGGTTACTGGTATTTCGTTCTCTTTGGTATTTTCTATAAAAATTGGTTCATAAACCTGTCTTCATTTTTTTGTTCCCATATTTTACAAACATTAGCTCACAAGAAAGAACACGCTATTAAACGGTTCTTTAAACATTACGTTCATTCAATTTGGAAATTATAGTCTTGTGTGAAAGTTAAAAAATGGCACGATTTAGCTGTATGTATTTAGTTGAAAGTTAGTACACCTTGAAGGTATTGTGATTAAATATAAAAAGGCGTACAAAATACACTTATAATTGATATAATCAGGTTCATATTGATAAGTTAGATTTTAATATCAGACAAACTGAAATGTTCGTTTTTATTAACTACGTCGGTTGGAAATGAATATTATTACAATAATTACATATATGGTGAAGACATGTTGACTATATTTTTAAAAAATAAATACTGTGTTATATACCTTATTTACTATCTAATAGTATATTGTAGTATTCATTTGAATATTACATCCACAATATATTATGTATAAATATCATATTAATCTGATGTTAAATATATATTTCTACATGGAAAAATGAATTGCTAATGAAAATGTAGGGAGATATGGTGTCAGTTGAATTAAACGATACGCAATAGTTTTATTGGCCGGAAATAGATTTCATCTTCGGTATTTGTTATAAATGTCGGCCTATACTCAGCTTATTTCGTTTCACGTAAACTACTATACAATTAAAGACGGCTGGTTTAATCGTTTTATTTTTACCTACGATTATTCAACATTATTTTTAATATTATCTATAGGTTAACTTGCAACACATTGTTAATTTTTGTTTGACTTTCTGGCGACGTAACCTGTTCATTGCCATTTAAATTTCATCACCTTTATGACATGGCCGGCAACTTTGCTTTCACTTTGAAACTAATTAATGTGTCTTGCAGTTCTATAAAAATCCTTACCAAAAAGCTTTTGTACTTTTATACCTTTTTGTTTTACCCAAATTTTGGCTTCATAGGAAAAATTTGTGTTATATCCTAATTCAAAATGCGTGCTTTTAAGTGGTTTTTCATGTTCCTTTTGAAGGCGAATTCAAGTTTTGAAAGGGCTGCCCAAACGAGTTTCATGCACTTGTCCTCTTCATCATTCTGGTCTTTGGACATTAATTATGGTCAACTGTGTAATTGTTGAATAATATAAATGCTAAGCGGGTCAGATTAAATATTATGTAATATGTTATATTATGTACTTTGCAAAGAGCTTCGGATTTATACTTAAAACAAACGCATTCTAATATCGAGGTTCATAATCGTGTCATGGACGTTTTAAGTTTATACAAATCTTAAGCTAAAGGCAATTTTGATGACGCGGGTGCCATCTTTCATTAAGGTGCCATCTTTTATTATCATTTAAGGGAGGGGTGTTAAAAATAAAATAACGGTTATTTAGTTAGGAAAGGACGTAATAATTAGCTGACAAAAAATTATGTAATTATTTAAAATGCTGTATAATTATTTAAAATGTTAAACGGTGCACGGATGACAGTAAAAAGGACAGAGCAGTGATCATTACAGAGGTATATATCGATTGAGAACATATGCTGAATATATACATAAAAGTTAGGGACTTATTACAACAATACTTACATTGGCGTAGTCTTGACAATATCCTATTGATTTCAGGTGTAACTTTTATTATTATCGATCCAAATAAATCGTTACAAAAATCAGCCACTATTGAATAAAAGCGATTAAGAAGACCGAATAAATATGACGTTATTCCTTAGCATTCAAGAAGTATATTCTCAAAGACCGCGTATATGTAATAGGGCAAATTAATAGTATCCCATATATCGAAGAGACCGAAAAAAGAAGTCAGTAAACGAAAGGAAGAGAAAAAGTTAAAATCTAGGTAAAGATTAACATTGTCGAATCTGTATCACTTATCTAACCTTAAAGAAATTCCACAAAAAACACCGAACTTATTAAAACTTTAATTCAAAAGAGCAATTCCTGTTCAAAAAGTTGGCCCTAAAAAGGATTGTGGTAAAATTCCAAGTTATTACAGAGATTAAGTATAGGTAAGTAAGTTAGAGCTTAACTTAATTTAATATCATATCTATCACAACATTGAACTTAGTTGCGATAAATTTATGAAAATTATTATTTGCGTCAAGTTCAATATTGCGATGGAAATAGTACTCATTCAATAAATCTAAATGGAAAACTCTAACTCAACCTAGACTCTGTTAAAAAGCTTAGCAAGAACTTGGTTTCTATTAGCTCGTTAATTTTACAATTTTATTTTCGTATAATTTGCCCTTTTTCAAAATAATGTTTTTAATAGAATAAAGTTAAGAGAAAGAAATAGTTATTACAAATATGATTTCACTTGAAAAACTTATGAAATATACATATGATTATAATCACAAGTGCATTTAAATTAAAATTAAATGATTAGCTGTAAAACTTTTAAGTGAAAATAAAACTAAAAATGTAATCCTCGCTATATAAATATGAATATAAACGACCCACAAAGCAGCACTTAAGTTCGTGCTAAGCATAGCAAGGCCATAAAATTGCTACAGTTAAATAAAATTTTCATAAAAACGAGCAAATAAAGCCTTTGACTCGTTTAGAAGACAACCTCTAATGATGCCTCGTAATGGTTTTTAACATAAGTTTTTACTCGAGTACGATTTTTAAAACTGAAAACTTACTCTACGCTAAATATACATTGCTGAATTAAGCCTATGTACATAGTTTATATTATGTCTGTGGAACGTTTTAAACATGGGTATTATAATTTCCTTGTTTATTTGTCTAGAAGATTTCAAACGAAATGTTATCGATTTCGCCATGTCTTTTATCAGTGTGTCAAAAAATATTTAAAAAACTACCGAGTGCCAAACTTACGCATTTACACTAAATTGCATCTCTTATCAAATCAACCTAATTTTTTCCTTTTTTTTGGAATAGATTCATATTCGAATCGATTAAGTTTAATAATTTTCATTATAGCCATTTCGTATAGTTTTTGCAAAAAAGGTTACTTTAACTACGATTTCTGAATACACGATAGATAGGCTTTGGTGGAAATAAAAACTAAGGATTACTGAAAATATTTATAGGGCTTCATTGCTATTATTTTATTATAGTGATATACGTTGGATTAGCAAATCAGATAAAAGTTCAGTAGTTAAATTGTATACAATTTAACTTCCCGAATAATGGAATATAGGCAATGGATAAAAGCTTGAAAACATTTTAAAAAAATGAACAAACAATTTTTCATTAATTTTCCTGTAAATTATTCTACGTCTCCTATACAAACCAACTAATTTTGATAACTTATAAATCACCTTATTTTGTAAATAGTTCACACTTTCAACGTATTTATTGTTTTCGGTAGTATTTGACTTGTAAAATAAGAGACAAACACAGATGTTAGTTTTTGTTTTATGTTAACAGATTGCAAATTTTATTTATTTTTTGATACGTAACAGATTATTAAAAGTACATAATTCGAAAACGAAAATTTAAACGTAGGTATATATTTCAATAATGAAATAAATATACGTTCGCGTTGAAAATACGTCTGTCAACAAAGTATATTTATTTACTACACGAGTTTTAGACCTAATTTTTAGGCGATATATAAGTAATTATACGAGTATACCATGTGATCATTTAAGTGATATATAAATACTAATGACTAGTATTTAATTGTGTTTAAAGATATATATTTAAAGATCTGTGATTTACTATGGGTTGTAAAACTGCCCGAATTGTCATAATTCCCATTGTCATTGATCCCAAATTCAAATAACTGATCAAAATTTAATAACCTTTTGTGTAATTTCATTAAAGAACAAATTTAATCCAATTACTGTTAAATATATTCAAAATATTTAATATAAAATTAATCTTCCGGCTGGAACCCATGTTGGGTTGATCTTCATAAAGAGCAATTTACCCAACAACATAGCCAATGTCATTAATCTTCCCCATTATACCATTCCCCAGTTTGTGTTTGATCTCCGATACTGTGTGTATAGATGTTTCGTATTAATAAAAATTTTCTGTTGATAAACTAAAACACGCAAATATTACTACTTTTAAAATAAAAAAAGCTCAATTTATAAATTATCAATAGGGAAACAACCGATATAAAAACAAAATGGAAGTTGAAATCGCATTAGTACATGATGGAATTTAATTATGAAGTTTTTTTTACGTTTAGTTGGGAGGTATGCACCCGACGTTTGAATTTACGAAATAATGCAATTACAAGTCATCGACGCTAAACTCTCTATAAGTTAAATATACACCTCAAAATTACTTAAATATTATCATGTTTACATCAAGTTAAGTACCATTTGAAACTGTTTAAGAAGCTCTTTAAATATGATTTGTGAGCTACGAGGAGAAGCTAAATTTTAATTATTTGTGATTGTTCGGCCGTATTTGTTTCCCAAAGAAATATTACAGGTCAGTCTTAACATATTTTATCTCCGAAAATTTCGTTGGAAATTGATTTGCCTTTTTTGTCACATGAAGTTGAGAATACATTTTTGAAATTAGAGTTCGCCTTCAGAAAAGTCCACTGTGTGAGAGACAAATAATGGGCTATAATTTTCAATTTAACTTCAACGTATATTCGAAGTAAAAAGTTGCTTAAAAACATTTTTCGTCTGTTTTAATTAACACGTAATTTTTATCATAAACTTACTCGATCAATTAGTTATTAATGAATATGTCAATGTTAATTTTATTGTCGCCCTTGGTTATGCTGAAAATTTAATAAAAATATTTTTTTTTGAAACTCCTTTAAAAGTAAGTTCAAAATTGTGACATATCAAGGTATTTGCGGAAACAAGATTAACGGTAGAAGACGTATGGGCGAAAACTTTAAAGCATGCTTGCATATATGTATGCCCATCTAAGCAAAAAGCGCATACTCATGGTAAGTTGTGACTTATATAAAATACTGAAGGGATACCAATTTTGTTACAAACAAATTATGGATATGATATGAATAAAATTTGCCTAGAATTTACATAAATGCATTTTGTTATGAATATTATGTTCAAGAGTTGATATAAGTCTAGTAAAAAAACAATTATATCACGGTGGCATCAAAACTAAATTTTATTATATAACCGATTTACGTTCAACGTAAGGTTTATAAGAATAAATATTATATTAAACACGAATGTTAATATTGTTCCGACATTATCACTCTATTTATTAAAAAGTTAAATATTTTCGGACTCCCTTAAGCCGATTTTTAAGTACTTAAAGTGTAAATAATCACTTGATATTCGACAGTAAATATATTCTCCTTTCCAAAACCAAATATTACGACCTGCTCTCTCTGAGCAAGTTGGCCTACGTCGCACGTGTCATCGCGGTCCATGAATGCGCGTTAATAAAATATAAACTTCTCGAGTGAACTCTCGCGTTAGATACACTCGCATAAAAGTTTTAAACATCAATTTATATGCAAAGCAGAGAATTAGGAGGGATTTTTTTTCTTTTACTTTGGTATTCGTATCCTCAACAACCAGAGAATGAGGAAAAAGAATGCAGCAGTTGCCAAAATGCAATGTTTTAATAAATTCCGAAGACTTTAATTAATGAAGTTGTGAAAAATGTAATAAAAATATATAAAAAATATGACATTCGAACTTATAAAAAAAATATACAAATCTTCATAATTTCGTCCACGCAATATTTTTATTATATTTTCATATAAATTTAAATATAAGCTTATATTAGATATAATATATAGATTTAAGATTTAAATTTAAATTTGGATTTGTAGTTCGTTCAGCCATAGAAGGCATAACGTCTTGTCGGGGAACAGATTGTTAGCGAGATTTCTGTACATTTCTGTACAGTTTCTGTATAGTTGCTGGTTACCCAGTATCGTTTTGTATAGTAATTTATTGAGCTGCCTTTCCTTGCTTTTTTCATATATTGAGACGAGGCGATTTTTGCTGAGTGTGCACGCCTCGGTTACTTTAATTTTTTTGAGGGCGTCGCTGATTCGTTCGACACTCTGCTTTACAACTTGTGCTTTACAAGTTGTTGCTAATAACTTGAGCCTATTGCAGCACAATTTTGTTGGAATCGTTAGTTACTGTCTCGAAGTAGCCAAATTATAGACGTGGTCGGTCTCTCCAGAATGGCAGTGGAAAGATACCGAAAACTTGCCCTGCCATTGCCGGTGCCATGGTGTAGCTTGATCGTTAAAAATAAATGTTTTTGAACACTAATGCGTCATCAAGCAGAGATTTATACTCCGGATAGTATTTCTTCACAGCTTTAAAATATTATCTAGTATAATAATTATGAAATAAATAATGATTGAGTAAAGCTACTGAATTCTCTCTGCTTGTAAGTTGTTTACCACAACATAAGGCAAAATTGAAGATAAATTGCATTGTTCTTGCATTACGTAATGAAATAAAGTATGCGTGTCGAATGTTTACACAAAAATGCTATAGGTTGTAAAGTTTTAACTGGAATCGCACGAAATAAGCAGTTTTTGATTTCGCGTATGAACTTGACTTATTGTAATACTATTTTATCATTTGAGTTTAAAAAAAACAATTTGCAATCTGCATTTGCAATTGCAATTAATAAGTGACAGGACATGCATTCAGAAAAATTAGGATTTCATTAAGATAACCAATTTTTACACATGATTAGTTTATGTCACGTCACGTAGATTTTGATTTTTTGATGATTTGGCGTTTTGAATTTTTGAAAATAGCGAAACAGTAATTTAGCAAATGACGAAAGGCGAAAATATTATTTATACTGAACTTTTAACTTGTTAAGGCCACCTCAGAAATCTTAGTTATTTCGAAATAAAATTATATTTTATCTTCATATATTTGTTATATTATACTACCGTTTAATAGTAGAATCATTAAATTTTAAGGAATATTATATATTCACAAAATTTTCATCGTTAATTATCCCTTGCATAATCCTTGCTTTTCCCACTATTTTCCTCATAGCGCAAGGGTAAGAATTAAGATTTGTCATACAAATAAATTGCAAAAAAAAAATTAATTTGATAGGTGAAAAACAAACTTCATTTTTTTACATTACACATAAAATTGGTAGAATTTCGCCCACAGGTGGTGTTAGTTTTAACATCATACGTTATAATTTTATGAAGAGAAATACAAAGATTTAGTACATTCGTAACACAAAGATGTTACAATAATGAGTAGGGTGCACGTAATTATTTTCCATAAAACTTAAAGGAAATGTTAGGGTTACTCATTCGATACTTTAAAATTATACCTTCTAAGTTTCTTACCATTATGTTACAATTAGTAACTTAGAGTAATTTAGTAATTTAAATTTAAATTACGCCATTTATTACGAGTGAAATTATAAATACTGTATATATATATATATATATATATATATATATATATATATATATATATACATATATATATATATATATATATATATATATATATATATATGTATATATATATATATATATATATATATGTGTGTGTAAGTTTAGAAAGTTCCGCTCATATTTTAAGTAGTGATAATTGATTCAAAATAGTCTGTTTAATTCATTGTTACTAAATCGTTTAAATTTATAAACAATCCCAATTTAATTACTATAGTAAACTTGTCGCTTCTTTTATCATAATATTGAAGATAGCTGCATGTATACATTACGTGCCATTATTTTCAGTTTGCATTCGGTTTTACTAATCGCTACTGGAATACAAATTTACTTTCATTGCAGAATTCTAGTAATGAAAATCTGTTATTGTTGTGGAGCAGAGTTTTCAGTGGTTTTGAATTTTTAGTGGTTTCCAGTGGCTTGTGCAGCGTTAGGTATCTCACTTATATTTTTGTCTATATTTGCAAATTTACCTAAGTGAAATGTGTTGCTCATATACTTTAAAATAAATACGTGAGTTACAGTAAGACTTGGGATAAAGTTTAAAAAGTATCGATATCGGCTACCTATATAATATTGCCTCCAGTAAATATGTGACCCGTTAGTGAATTAACCCTTTTATCTGTTAACCTATCACTCAGTACAAAGTTTTATAAATGTCAAAAATATTGAATTTATTTCAGGATTTTTAATGAAATAAAGTTCAGTTATGGTTACTTTTGTCAGGACCCACCTGAAACGAGCTGTCGGTGGGGTATAAATTTATATATGCGGTTACCCGATCAATAATTTCTGCTGTAAATTTTTTACTATTCCAGTTCAGTTTGATGTTTAATACAATGTAACACTACTTATAGTGAACTGAAATGGATATTTTAGGATTGTGATGTTTAACTGTTATCAATAAGTACCCTATAAAGATATGAGGGTAAAAAACGAGGCAAGTTTTTCTAGAGCATTATATGAGTTGAAATAAAAACAACCGTCTAGCTTCAATTAGTTCCTTTATATGTGATTAGAATGAAATTTAAATTTAAAAGATATACAAAAACATTTTTAAATGATTGACGTAATTTCTTACTTATAAATTTGCAACTTTTTAACATTAATTAAGTGTAGTAGAGACCAATTCTACCCTTTATATTTAAACTTTATTACAAAAACACTTAACTATTTGGAACTTGACGGTTATTTTGATTTTAATATTTCTTTAGGCTAATAATATAATCTAAAAAAAACTTGTCCTATTTTTCACATTTATGATTTGATGGAATATCACGACTTTTTCCTGTAAATTTATTAAACTCAGGATTATCTTAATTATTATAAAAAAACAGTAAGTTTTAGTACAAACACGTTTAAAATTCCAAACGACTAGACAAAAAGAAAAGTTTTAATAATTATAGAATAAGCCAAAGTGGTCCAATTTTTTAATTAAATATGCCGACAACATGAAATGCTTCACATATTTAAAAAAAATTCTATCTGTCTGGAAATATATCGAACTGTTTGAATTTAGATATTTTAATAACGATATTTTATTTATAAGATATTTTACAATAGGAGTAAAGATTTTTAAAAGTTTGCAATAAATTTTTCGACGTGACATTATTATAGTGGAAATTAAATTAAACAGGAACTTGAACAAAGCGGTCTGGAGTAACAGTTTCATCAATACCAAAAGGATATATTCAACAAGTCTCTGAACCAAATAAATTTAACGCTAGAGTAAAAAAAAATTGCCTTCTTTATTTTACAATTTGACCACAACCTTCACTGTTCTTCTGATTTATTTTTATCATGAGCTTTCTCTGTCTATTTTGATTATAACTTTAAGCAGTTTGTTGACACATATCCTTTCCTAATTCCCCAACTGCTTATTATCATGGTTTATATTCGACAACACCACTTCAGACTCGTTACATAATATGTTGATTAATTATTACAGCAAGAAACATATTACGTATTCTTATATTCAATATTTAAATACTAGGATATTTTTAGTTATTCTATACACTATTTTTGTTCTGAATTTTAATTGTCTATTATAAGTGCTTGAGTAATTATAGCAAATACTGTACTTATTGTAGAGCTACGGCAATAACGATATTCAATATGTTCAAACCAAGAACAAAGTTTTATATCGTATTATGTTTATATACATTTAAATAAAAGTTGGAGCTCATTTTATGAGAAATAAGCACTTCTAATATATGATGTTATAATAATTGAAAGGATCTCAATTTGTAAACCGATTTGTTCGAGTTGAACGTAATTGTATGGATCTTATTTTGTAATATTTAATAATGAATTTTTTCAGGAATTTAAAATTTGGTCATCAGTTTCACTATACGTGAAACGTGCATGAAATAATTATTTAAATCATTTCTTGAGTATAGTAAACAAAGATTATAATTTTTAAAATTTAGCACCATCCAATAATATGACGTAGCCTCTAAAAATTGTTATAACACACATGGAATTATGTGCAGGGTAACGTATTTTCACACGACCTTTGAATATTTATTATTCTCACTTTTTTATTGTTTGGTAAGAAAAAGTTGAAATAAAATTACTTTTTAAAAAGTTAGTTTATGGTTATTTAATTATTTATGTCCTTTGTACTTTCAAAGCAATTACTTTTGTTATAGTGCCCGTTTACGTATCAATATATAATTACACAAAAAAAAAACAGAAACAAGGGCAAAACGTAGAATAATTCGAAAGCTTTATACGATTGGTAGCTTAATTCAACATTTTAAACTAATATTTTCAATTTTTTAACAATTATCGTAACACGTTGATCCATAAATAACCTAGCGACATTGCTGCTCTAGTGTAATGTTATGAACAAAAAAAACGCATAGCCATTAAATATGAAAATAATAAAAGTATTTATAATATCGAAATAGCCGAATTTTTAGATTTTAGTAATATTCCGTCCAGTCCATGGGCGAATACATACATCAGACGATGAGACATGATTCATTTCATATTATTAGTTATTGTATGTATAGAAGTACTGAAAGTCTAAAATTTGATCAAATAGTGTACAATATCTATGATTCTCACAAACTGGAAAGTGTGAGATTAATCAACATATCCACGCGATTAAAAACTTAGGCATCAGAAAAATTTTGACGACGTTCGTTACGAGTGTAAATGTGGAATTCTGCAATAATCAATAAGTAATTCAATTATTGCAGAATTCCACATTCACACTCGTAACGAACGTCGTCAAATTTTTTTTGATGCCTAAGTTTTTAATCGCGTGGATATGTTGATTAATCTCACACTTTCCAGTTTGTGAGAATCATAGATTGAGGGATCGATTTGATGATTATGTTGTTCCTACGTTAGGCAGAAATGCTGGCATTTCTCAGGAATTCCTTGACTCGTTAAAGGTACTATATTTTGTATTTAATAATGGCGAAATATAATATTTTGCTTCGGCAAAAATCTATTTTCTGAAAAAAAAAGTCAAATTGTGTCCCAAACAATTGGAACTCGTTAAGATTAAGTATAAGCTTACCACTTGGGTTTATATCCACTCAACATATCATCTTTCATATTTGACATACGGTATAAATAAACATAAAAACCAGGGACTTAGTTTCAATAATGCCTTATTTAACTTAGTCTCAGTACTATCCTAATCAATATTGGGCCCGATGTTTACTCGAGTGGTCAAGGTATTCCACGTTGTCTTCAATGGAGATATTCCTGAGATACATTTAATTAATATCGTTTCAAATAATGTTTTGACTAAACCCGTCATTATTTATTAAACCCAAATAAAAGCAACTTGTAGACATATTTGTATTCCGTAGAGTTTAAAAAATTTTAGAGACCCTTAAAGGGTAAAAAGGCCAATTAAATTCAAAATATTAAAGTGTAATTTGGCCCTTTTCACAATACTGTTTTAGATGGATAAATTTGACCGAAAAACGTAACTATTAGGAGTAATGATGAACTTCATTTACTTATAAGCTTTATATCCAATTATGTTTATAAACATTTAATTTGAAATTGGAATTAAAAGCTGTAAGAGTACGAAAAAGACAAAATGCTACTAATGCTCTCTAAACAAATATTGATACAAACGACTTACAAAGTCGCACTTTAGTCCATGTCAGGGCTTTCAAGGTCATTAAAGTCATTTCCACAAAAACGAGCGTCAATAACCGTCGACTCGTTTAGGAGAACTTCTCCGAATGAAGTTCCGTAATGCTTTTTCAACACAAATCTATGCTTTCATACTGTCTTTGACACCTAGAAGATTCCAATTGAACTATTATATATTTCGTTATATCATTTATCCCCTTGTCAAAAGACATTTTGAAAATTACAAGTATCAGAAATCAATATGCAATTGTTTTAAGTCGTAACTCTTATCAAATCACTCTTAATTTTTGGTTCATATTGGACTAGATCTACATTCAATAGCTATGACCAAAGTTAGTTATGGTTAATGATAGTAATTATAAGTTATTACAAGTGGTTTTTACAAAAATACGTTAAAAATTCAATTTCTTAATACACGATTATCTTGTTACTTCAATGTAAAAAAATAGTGAATATCGTTGGAACCATTTATTGTGGTACATTGCAATTATTTTATCACAATAATGTACGCCGAGTCATGTAATTACACAAAAAGTTCAGTTGTGAAGAAGTTATACATCAATACTTTGTATTGTTTTCGGATTTGTAGTGATTATTGTCGATTTCGTGTGAAAATGTTTGTGTGAAAATAATTTTAAATCATACTTTATTAAATATACAAAGTTTATTTATTTATTATAAAAATTTCTTTATGTATTATTTTAATTCAGCTTATCACAATACAAGACAAAGAAAATAACATACATTAGAATACTTCTGTCTTATCAAATTATTTTCCTAATCTTTCTTTTGTATTCATAGATTTAACGGCATAAAAACTGTTCAATGTTGTTCTATTATAGATAAAGCCTAAATTTTCTTGTTCTATTTTATAACTTTACTCTAAATATACTGAATATACCATAAAATTATAAGTAGGTACACCACGTTATTTTAACTTTGCCCGCCTTCGTCACATACTGTCCGCTGTAACAAACGTAAACTTTTACATTCGCAGGTTTTGAACAAATTTTTAAAATTACCATATCGTTTTTAATATCGATTTTGAAACATATGACGAGTGCGTTTGCTAATGCACTGAAACCGATATTAATATTATTTCAATTTAAAACTGACTTCTGATAATATGTCAACTTTCTTATTTGTAGCATGGGCCGTCGATGAAAATTTCGAAATATTAAAAAAAACATTATAGAAGACTTTTATCTACGTGTAAATAGTACATGTCTTTAGTACGACCAAACTAATTTTTACACGACTTATAATTCACTTATATAGAAAAATAATTTAGGTAATTCTTGGCTTGTGAAATAAGAAACCTGCAAATTACACAGAAGTTGTTTTTTTTTTAAATTGCTAATTAAATTTTTCGATCGATACAGAATGTCAGTTTTACATTTATGTAAAAAATATTATCGTAGAAATTTGTTACGATAAATATTAATTTCAGTAATGTTTGTCAAAATTTATCTATCATACGAGTTTTAGTCACGGTTATTTTATAACAATATGCATAAACCAATCAACCAATTTATCATTTCAGTCATAAATATCAATAAAAGTAACTTAATTGCGTTATTAATTTTCCACTTAAATATAGATATTTAAAAATCTATGGTTTCCTATTTGTTGTAAAATTACGATTATATATTTAGAATTATAGAAGTAGATATATTTAGAGCATATATGCAGGAATTATATTTATTTAAATGTATTAATTTGGATGAGATCATAGATCACCAATTAAAATAGTTGATCAAATCAAATAATATTTTTTCAAATCTACTAATGTTTTCAAACAAAAATTTCAATCGTATATAGTGAATTTAATATTTTTAGGGAAGTACTCAAATTAAAATTATACTTCCTGAGATCTTCCTGAATCCGATAAAGTATGGATGTCATTATACACGGCGATCATGTCATTGCGTATTTTTGTATGGTTTGATCTTTGATACCGGTTAAGATGCTTCATATTGACAAATGGTTCTTCTTTTATACACCACATATTGAAAAAAAAACAATAGTTACGGTAATAAAATAATAAAGGAATAATCCCGATAAATTCTCAATAGAGAAACGACTGATAAATAAACAAAATGGAAATTAAATTCACTTAGCACATGGCGAATGTTAATTAAGTGCCTTGCTAAGTTTTGTTTATGTTTAGCTGGGAGGCGCCTGCCCAGTATTTGAATTTGTGAAATGATGAAATCACATGTTATCAACTTTGAACTTTCGACAAATTGAATAAACACTTCGGGACAACTGATTTAATATTTACGTCAAGTTAAGTACTATATTGTCGAGATTTGGAAGAAGCTATTTGTTAGCTAAGAAGGGCACACTTAACACATTTTGTTTCCGAATTTTTTTTTTAAATTTAGTAGTTTCTCTTTCTTGATGAAATTGACAGAATCTTTTCAAAATTAGCATTGAGTTTCATAAATCTTCACATTTTAGGAGATAAGTGATGAGCCACAGTTTTGAATTGCTGAGCCACAGTTTTGTTTTAAGTAATATAAAATTATTTATTATAAATATTCTTTTATAACACATAATTCGCCAATTAAATTAGCTAACACTGCAGACATCGTCAATATTAAGTTATAACTTTCATCCTGCACTTTTTTAAATTTATAGAGTTATTTCTGTTGTGCACACTACGATTTATAATGTTGTGCACATTTACGTTTGATGTTTTGTATTAACTTATAATATTACCGCTATATTATCATTGCATTGAATGAAAATAGACATAACAAAACATAAAAATCAAGACATACTTATCCTGTCGGAACTTTTCCAGTATAGTAGGTTTATTTATCTCACTTGATAAGTGAAATAGTGTTGGAAAAATAAATCAATGAAATGTGTAGTCAGCAAGATAACTTATGACTTGGAGTTAATGATATCACCAGACAAATTAAAGTAGATTGTTTTCTTTATAACTGAAGTATGTTTTCGAAGATTTTTAATTTCGCGTATAGAAAAAGGTACCTATTAGGTATTCTACGAGATTCTGTGTCGGGTTTTTGGCACATATATTTCTACTAATATAAGAGACTATTAAGAGATCGTTTAAATTGAAATAAAAACGAGTTAAATAATAAAATGTCTGAACATAGCAATTTTATTCGAAAATTTTTGCAACTAGGTTAAATCATATTTCGTTAAGAATTTATAAAAAAAATATTTATTTGAAAAATATTACGACTAATTTAAGTCTTGTTACCCAATAATAATTGAAAGGTAGCATAAAATATTAGCTTTGTTAAGACAGTATTTATAAATATTACAAATAACACTGAGCAAACTATATAAAAGGGAAGAAGGAATGGATCTACATTTGTATGCCCATATTATTTAGAATTTACTTGTGGGAGGCATTACAGTTATTATTCGTATACTGAATCGATAGTGATAAAGATATTATTCTTAGGAATAGTTGAAACAGGAGGCAAATCTAGGGATAAAGTTTAAATATGTAATATTATGATTTGTTATTGGTAAAACTGAATGTTGTAACACTATATCTTCCCACTTTTTATAGCGTAAATATGTATGTGTATATATATATATATATATATATATATATATATATATATAATTTGGCACTTGGCTTAGTAAATGGCAAAATAAAGTAGTCTTTTCAAAGCCGTGACAGAGTTGGAATTTCAATATCAGCTCTATTGGTTTTAAAACTTTTTACAAGTTCTGTTGAAGTTTTTTGAAGCAATTGTGTTCCAGTTATTTTACTGTTATTGTTCGTATTACAAATAACGCGTTTTTTGCCGCTACACTAAAAAAAATTTTAAAAAAAATTGCTCAGAAAAGGTTAATAATTAATGGTAAAAAAGCTGTTTAATTAAGATTGATATAAAAAAAACATTTAGTAATATTTATTCGCTACTAAAAAGGAGAGATTTGTCTTATCGTTAAAAAATTAATAAAAAAATATTGACCATATTAATTTTAATTAGTCACACATCATGCATTGTTATGCATGATGTGTGACTAATTAAAATTACTAATTAAATTAAAGAACAAAATAGGTTATATTGATAACTAATGTGATAACTAAACTATATTGATAACTAAAGAAACTATATTAATAACTAAAGAACAAAATAGGTTAGCACTCACAATCAAAATTCACTAACAATAATTTTATAATTATATCAATTGTTAAAAACAACTATGAATATTGAAATTTATTGTGAAAACCTCACACACTATGCAATTTTATTCTAGAAAACGTACATTCTTACGAGTGGATTGTGTAGAGTACTATTTTGAAAAAATACCTATATTCTTTGCGGATGTAGTTTATCTCCGCTGATAAGCATTGACAGAGTAATATTCAGGATGTTCGTGCATGCGATATTTGAATTAAAGATGTACAGGTATCTTTTGATATCGGTTGAAGACAAACATTATAGTATCTTTGTTGTTTTATATTTGTTACCGATATGAAGAAAATTATATGATGAATTGGTATACCCTACCAAATTGTTCTCTTTCTTATTTATTTAGAGATATATGTATTTCTGTATGTTATACGAAATATGTATATAAAAGGTGCGAAAAAAGTAAATTCACTCAATGAAATATTTCTTTACATTTTCATACATAACACTTTATATGTCAAATATTTTGCGTCTAATTTAGGAAGACAAAATGAAAATATTTGGTAATAGTAGCTTCTATTGCTATTGCTATATTATGTACGTATAATGTAGAAAAAATATAAATATGCCATGCTATTTATTATTATCAATATTTTTATCACAGTTTATACATAATTGTATGCATGGAAATATTATGTTAATGTTAATAATGTAATTAGCAGTATTGTTAAAAGCTAAAAAATAAATGCAGATTTATTACTTAATGTTTCCTAATCAAAAACGATTACTTAAATTGACGTATAAAAAAGGTGAATCTTATTAAAAATAATGTTTAAGAATGACTTTTGTAAAGAATAAATTTACTGAAGAAATATCTTTGTTTGAAATCATCCATGAGAAACCAATAGCTTCCCTTCTGGTTGCTCTCAGTTGTTATAGTTTAAATATACGTCTATTGATGCTTTAGATGCCGGATAGGCTCGGAGCAACCAGTGTTACTTTTAAAAAAATATTATTGTTCACATATAGCCAAATAAGAGCCTTGAGGAGATTTGCCTAGAGGCGGTTTCAAAATATTAACGAATTAATATAATCTGTTTACGTCGGCATTTTGTCTTCTTAGCTATTTTCAAACCAGAAGAAAATAATATTCCGGAAAAGAATCACAAGGGGTCATTAAAGTTCGTTATTCTCCTGGTATTTTATAGCCGTAAAAATAATCAGTGCATTTTCTTTCTTTAGTGATAACAACGAAATTAATGTTCCCAATTCGGATAACGACATTGATATTCATTTCTTTGAGATCTTTACAAGTAAATTGACACTGAACATACATCGTTCGAATCAAATTTATTATTTCGCACATGTAGTACTAAAAAATATATTTCTTTTATTTTTTATTATAAAAAACATGATATACGAAATGCAAAAAAAAAATTTCTTTCTGTAAACTTTAATAATTGCGAAGCGAATACTAACTCTTACTCAAGTTCGTGCATTCGTCTTCAAAATCGAGGTTCAAATCGTAACAATCGTTAAGTATTTGAAAAGCAACGTAAATAATCACAATCCACAAAAATACTAAATATTTTATTATGCAAAAAAAAAAAAAATATATATATATGTATATTGCAAAAAAATGTCCTATAACTTGCTCTATTAATTGATATCTCACACGAAAAATAAAGTTAAAAAAATCGGTTATTTCATTTGTCTACTCTAAATTCTCCGTATATTTTCTATTAATAACAGATGGAATGAAGGTGGGTTCACCATATTTACCATATTTATTTTAATGCCAAATTTCTAGCCTCATGCGAAAATCGTTTCTGAGGAAAACGGCTGTAACAGGTGGATAAACATGTAAATGATCTTATAAGGGCTCCATCCTTTTCCCCTTTTGACCTAAAGAGACAAAATTTATTCCATGAATACAAATCCCTCCATTTTCTTTTTAAATAATTAGTACTTACCTTGGTTAAGTTGTATACAAAGGTTGGAGCGCAGAAATGCCTATATCAGAGAGAGAGAGACATTTTTAAGGAAAATGTAAACACCACTTAATTATACATTTTTAAGAACGTAACATTTATTTATATTTTCTTCTAAGCTCTTTTCATATGCCGTATAAATGCTGTTTTCTTAGTAAATTGAACAGAATACGTCATTTAACTTATTTCATAACGTATTTTTGTAGGCATAACTTATACAAATATTACTTTTTTAATTAGTAGATACAAGTCTATCGCAAAGAAATATTGGCATTTATATACAGTGAGGGTTGCTATTTCATAGCCCTTCATTTTTTAATGATTTTATTTTAATTTCTTTTTTTATTTTTTAATCCTTTTGTTTCCTTGAGGGCCACTATATTACTTTGAATTCAATTAGTTGCTTAACAGCATTAAAACTTGAAGCAATGGGTTGTTTGTTACAAATGGATTGTATTTTATTTTACAATCAACCGTTGATGAATTAAACTTTAAATTACAAATGTTTTCTTCAATTTGTTGATGAAAGATTTTCTCCAATAACTTAATATATTTGTGTTGTATTAAAAACATTGTTTTAATCAAATCATTATAATTTTATGTTTATATTTGGAATTAATATTATTAAACACTTTGTAACATTTGATAAATTTCGTTATAAAGAAGTTATGTAAGGAATAGAAGAAAAATGGTATTTACATTTTAGAGTGAATTTTTTGTACCCAAAAAATTAGAGATTACAGTTACTGAATTTTTCCTTCTCAAAAAAATATAAGTGTAATGTAGATGAAAAAGATGCTTCCATTTAAAAAAAATCAGAATTGAAATTACTATTCGATGTAAGTCAGTGAAAAGCTTTTGAGAAAGCTTTAGTAGGTGATATAATATGAAGATAATATGAAGCTAGTAAGGCCTTTATTATATACCAAGACACTTCAAAAGTTAATAGCATCATTTGCGGATAAAGATTATAGGTAAAGAAAGATTTCTATGGTTCGAGCCTGTATTCAGTGGTATTTAGTTTTTACTTGCAATCGATAAAAAGATTATGTAACCACTAAAAATTTTCTTTTCATCTTATAGAACAACTAGTCGACCCGTCCGAATAATTCGAAAATAATCTTTGAGAAATACTGTATAGGTAATTATCCAATAGAAAAATTGAATTTAAAAAAATTAATTTGGGTTTTTTCTTTATTTTTTGTGAAGGTAGTATTTTTCATAACAATAGTACAATCATAGAGTTTGATGAAATATTGAAAGCGACACGACAGATGCTTGTTAAATATGCTTGGCGCAAAAAAAAATAATGTTAAAAACACTGACGTATGAACATTGTAATCGATCCTATTTAAATTATATATAATTAAATTATAAGGAATAATATTTACTTTTATTAAAAAAAAATATACTCCTAAATATTTTGTATATTGAATCATTATGAATATATTTGCAATGACCTATTGGAATTTTGATATGGAATTTTATGCAAAATTCTTATTTAATTTAAATATATATTATAATTGATTATTTTGGTAGTATCGTTCAAGGCTAAATATTTGAAACCTTTTATGAAACAATTTATTTAAAAATATTTGTAGAATTAAATGCAAATTTTGTACCGAAGTGATGAAGTTTTGACTAGAGGAAAGTAAACTGATACATTTCCTTCAGGAAATTACTTCAAAGCAGAGTAAATAATAATTAAATATAATAGCAAAATAATGGCATGAGAGTGAAATACTGGAGTTTTTAAACATTTTTCAAGCTCTCCTATCGAATGGAGGCTAATTACGTATTTTAAAAGCATTAATCTTTATTACGGACAGGAATGAATGAACTAAAAATGGGTTCGTTTACCGTCGAATATGCACGTTTAATTACAAAGTTAATATATTTTAAACATTTCTCCGTCAATGAAGTCAAAGAAATTTTTTCTTTGATCCCTAAATGGGGCGCAGTAAGCGCGTTATTGATTTCCCTAATATCTTTTAATTAATGTCAAAGAAAGTAATTTGAGTTCACGTTTTAACTTACAAGTGACTGATAATTACTGATTGAAATTCGATGCGAAGAAGTTACTAGCATCTGATTCTATTATGTCCATGTTATTATTAGACCACCTACTTTGAATATTCAGCTGATACGTTGTTTTATTTCTCTCTATATGTATTTCCATCCGTATTCATGTTGTCATCGATATAAAATAATACAATAACATATAATTTTAGGGCTTGAACGATTTAAATGCAAACATTTATGAATTTATGATATGTATTGGGTCATAATTATATATCCTCTAAAATACGTATATCTTGACATTCTTTTCTTTGCATAAAAATGTGCACCAATGACAGTAAATTTGCAACATAATTTCAATATAAATTTTAAAGTTATAAACTGATTAATTTGAAATAAATAAGGTATCGAATATAAAGACAGGAGAGTTGCTAATAAATCATCCACTAATTTTTCAATTGAGGGAGTTGGAATAGTAAAACATTATTATTAATTATTTAAGATTAATCAAAAAATCTTTTGCAATAATTATATTAATTTAATGTAAATATTTTTGCAATTGGAATTATACAAATAACTGCGTCATTATTTATACGAAAGAGAAGCTGAAACAAGCATTTTCACGTAATTATATGCATTTATCGATGTACAAAACCTGAATAAAACACTCGACATAAAAATGTCGATTAAGGATAATTTCATATTGAAAATAATTGTTTTGTCTATTCAAGCTGAATTTGAAATACAATACATGGTCAATATGTCATCTTTTAATCGTAATAATGGATATAAAATATATAGTCGTAGTCATCAGAAATAAATTATCCGCGTTTTTTTATTCTTAGGTGATGATATTCAGATCAAATAAAGGGACTAAAAATCACAATTATTTCTTTAATTAATTTACAATTTATTTTATGAATATATTTGACTAATATACACTCATTACAGGCATGTCAACATTAATAGACCAAGTTGCGATATTACAAGCTGATTTAATAGAAACGACATTTTAAGCGAACAACCGAATCATACCTATCTCCAAACGAACATGGAAGTTGTGATTAATTCAACTATCTGCGAAGATTTATTCCACAGTCGCGGCGGTGTTAGAACGTGCGCCAGAAACTTATATTTTTGTGGCAAAATGTGATTTTAGTCGTACATGTTTTCCAATTAGTGACATGTCAGGTAAAAAGCCATTATTGATTTTATATCTGGCCAAAATACGTGGTAAACGTATTGTCACTGAGGTAATTTATTATGACTACGGGTGGAATGTAAATAAATGCTATTTTTGAAAACAAATTATGATTATATATGGCATTATAAAACAAATTCAATTTGTAAATATATAACAAATAAAATACGCGTCAAAGGCAGACTAACGATTTCATTTATTGTAAACTGTTTGGATTTTGTGACGAAGTGAAGGTTAGAGACGTCGATTCTTATCGATTCCTGCATAAATCAATTAAGACCTAATCTATAATATATGATACAAATATTATGAGTCCAAGTGACTATAAAACTAAAATTATGATACTCTATCTGCCTTATATCGTTAGCAACATAAATGTAGGTGGAACCAAGTATACAAAAAATAAAATAATTCAAATAACTAAATATTTGTAGTAGATTTTTCTAATACTAACAGAGACATAACAAAAATAGGATCTGATAAAATCAGATGCTAGTAATTTCTTCGCGCTGACATTTTAATCAATTATCATTAATTTTTAAGGCAAAATGTGAGCTAAAATTTCTTTGACGTTAATTAAAAAGATGTTTATGAAGTCAATGGGGCGCTTACTGCCCCATTTAGTGATCAAAGGAAAAATTTTCTTGACTACAAAAGGAAGATACGATTTCGAAATATTTGTGAAAATGTCGACGGAGAAATGTTTAAAACAAATTTACTTTGTAAATGGATCAGTATCTTTAAAGGTAAATGAGCTCATTTTACGTTACTTTGATTTATGTTGATAATGAAGATTAATGCCTTTAAACGATTTAATTAGCATCCCGTTGCCAGGAGGTTACGAAACACTTTTAATACTTTACAAAATGTGTATAATTTTTCGCGAAATTTGGACAAATTAGAAGTATTTGGACAAATTTGGACATATTAGGAGTATTGCAATCCACGTTATTGTTTTATTATTATGTTTAATTATGGTTTGCTCTACTTTTAAATAATTTCATAAAGAAACTATATCGATTTTCTTTTCTCTATTTAACAGTTTTTCACTTCGGTACAAAAGCCTACATTTTTATTTTGCATTTATATCTAAGGGAATAATTCTTTTCATAAACGATTTCAATCATTTCTCTTTGAATAACACTAGTAAGATATTTCATTACGGGATATATTTAAAGTTAATAAATAAATAATTATCAAAAGTAACTTGTTCGAATTTCCTTATTAAAGTTCCAGTAGGTCATTGAGATTACATTCGTAATGGTTTAATGTATAAAAGATTTATCTAATTATTTTTGTTACAAAAAGTACACATTTCATCTCGTATTTTACTTAAATTTGACAAATATAGTTTAAATAGGAATAATTACGATTTTCATACGTGGATAGTTTATTACATGTATTCTTTTATACACTGTAACCAAAATTGTATTTTTATACACTATTAATTTTATTGAGTCTTAAACCTTATTGAGTCTACAACTACGCAAATCTTTCATCAAAATGATGTTAGCAAATCTATTTGCAAATCCTATTCCAGCTAACGGACATTCCGCCGTTACTAATCTCTTTAATTTAGTAAATTCTATGGCAAGGAATTTACATCTAGGTTCTCAAGTGGACATACCCTATTTTGATATTAAAAAGGCTATTTACCGACTCCACAACTATATACTACTGGTAAAATTGTTGCAAGTAGCAATGTCATTCACTCTAGTAAATCTCTTCGTCAATTATATCCAGGCCAGTAAAGAGTATGCCCGGTTTGAAATTTTTAAATCTTCATCTTATGTTACTTAATCTGAAGCCAGTCAAAGTAGTAATTTAGGCCAACTTCTGTTTCTCATTATTATAAAAGGCTTGCCCCCAGTTGTCAACTCCGCTTGTTGCCTTCTATGTGCCGATGATTTAAAACTTTTCTTAGGTAATGAATTCTGAGAAACAAGCTACGTTTAAATCTTACCAAGCTTACATAGATAACGTATTCTCCCTTGTACATATTTATGAGCTGGAAGTAACTACCTTTGAAAAAGTTTTACTTGTGCGTAACCGCGGTGTAATTATAGATAATCATTTCATATTTTACATTCATATTATTAAAACATGTCAGAAAACTTACAAACTACTAGGATTAGTCATACAGTATTCCCACGATTTTCGTGATATCGAGTGCATCGTTATTTTATCTAATTCTTTAACTCATAGCGTCCTTGAAACAAATGCTGATTGGATTTCTTTTAAGAAATTTTCGAAAAGAAATTAAAAATTTGCGACTGATCTCTACGTGAAGTCATATGTTGTCGTCATGTTGGAGAAAATATTAAAAGGTTCAATAGGTTTGTGTACCACAAAAGTTTTTGGTATAGTTATTATTCCCCGACAGTGTTATGCTTATTTATCCCGTTAAAATTTTCTAATGTGTATAGTCAGACGTTTTTCTAATGTGTATAGTCAGACGTAATTCCTTTTAATTCCGACGGGAATTGCTTTTGACCTTGCATTTTTTTAGTTTTTAAATGACTACGTTGCCATTGAGTATAGTGAACTGCACCAATTCTAGACTTTTTTCTGATCCATTGACTGCTTCAGAAAAGTTTTAATTTCTTTGTAGTTAAGGACTGATTACTACATGATTTTTGTTCCAATTCCTGTGTGTTTCTGTCTTATTAATTACTTTTCTATGACCATTTGTTCTTCCGCTCTTCCACACCTCGGATAAATATGTAAGTTAGGAATGTGGTTTTTAAGAAATATATAAAGAAATCAATAAATACACATACTAAGTACAGGTCATTCCCTATCCCTAAATGGAATAACATTATTCATTACGTGTAAAATAAGTTTTAATACACAAATAATAACATATATTCATTGAATTAAATGAATCAATGTTAAAATTTATTTTTTTTAATTAGGCACGTTACGAAAAATTATGAGATTGAAATTTTAGGTTGCTCCGCACGATGCAACAAAAATTGACAGGATGAAGTTGCTCGCTAAACATATGTAAACGGATATTTTATTTATGATAGTTCTTTAGGTATTTGTACATATACAACACGTGTTTTGTATTCACACAAACCTAAGTCATATTTTTGCTTTTAAAGAACACGTTTTGTAATTGAAATTTACGGTGGTTGAAATGATAAAAAAAAATTTGTTTGTTTTGAATATTCGTGACAGAAATTGTATTTATAAGCTATTTAAAATAAATTTCAAGTGTATATCTGCAAGCGAGGTTAAGTTTTGATACGTATTTATTTGCATTATAAATTATGATGTATTTAATATTTGATACATTTTATATTTTATCAACCGTATTTAAAATCACACTCTTGTTATTCTATATACATTAATTATTTGCGTGCTAAATAAAGTTATTCTTGTATTATGCCAATGAAATATAATTTCTAACGCGCGTGCATAAGTACACGCACAATTTTGTTTATTCTTACCGTTGTTTCGACCGGTCTTCTGACTGCGACAGCAAAATATATATTAAGTCCAATACTAGCTACATAATTATTTTTAACAAAAGCAATTAATGAAGTTAGAGTAATAAATAAGCAAAAATAGCAAAGATAATAGGAAATATTGTTAACGATATAAATATAAAATGAAGTCAGATATTTTAAAAATGATTTTAAAATTCGACATTCAAACAGACATCTAAACTAAAAAGCCCTTCTTTAAAATTAATCAAATGTTATTGTGATAATAACCATTCTCAATTTATTATATTTCCTTTTCTTTAAACCTTTTTCAAAATAAACTTAGATCGTGGATTGAACTTTAATCATTTTTGAGACTCACAGCCTAAAATAAACAAACGAATTTTAATTGGACGTAAATGTATGCTGATAGTTACTTTTAGTTTTATTTTGTTTAGATCATGATATAGTTATTTTTTGACTATTTAAATCTAAATTTTGAAAACTTATTGTATACGAGGGCGAGGGGAGGGGCGCGGGGGAGAAATGTGGTTGAGAGAAAGAGACTGAATAACTGTAAAAAAACTGACAAAAAATTAAATTTACATATTTTAATTATGTTAATTTGGAAACCAAAACTTTTCCGCCTTAACATTTAATTTCAGCAGTGTTATTGTATTTCTTTTCCAATACAAAATTTTCTACCCTAAACCTCATACAATATTTCTTTGCTCATGAACGGTCTCTGACATTAAAATAAACATATCTTATTTATTTATAAACCATTTTGGAACGAGTATATAAATTAGCCACTAAGCCGCACTAAGATAAAATCTATATTCTATTTTAGATTTCACTGCGTTACAAATATTTAAATGTTTTGTGCCAAAAACTAAGTAATCTTTAAAATAAAAACTTGACCTTTATTTATTTATAGATTTTAACGATAGAATACTTCTTGGCCATCACATGATTTTGTACAACGTTTGTAATTATGGTAATTAGCACGCTTAAAAAAATGAGTACAGTTTTCTTTAACTTTTATGCTAGGTAAATATAAACTGATAAAAAAATTTTAGATTCATAACAATGTTCGATATTTATCCTTTTCCCGAGTTTCCTTTTCAGCAAGAAATATAGTACACGAGTATAGCACTGTACCACAATAACGAACATTTTTATCAGCTGAACATTCACTGTAAGAAGTTCCACAATCACAAAACGGCTACAATAGCTATTTTGCAACTCACTGTTGCTATTGTATTTTATGTAAGAAAACGCAGTAATTATTTACACTTTCGGTTCGAATATTATAATTCAATTACTATTTTCTCTTTTCGAATCGGTTTGCTCGCGCGGCATACACGACCGTTGCGTACGGAGACCGGAAACGGAATCGAAATCGAAAATTAACGTAAAAGTGGGTATTTTAAAAATTGTAACAAGGTGTAAGTTCAATAATAACTCTGTTGCTGATATCGCTGTTATTTTAACTATATTCCGTGACGCTAGGCCAGCCTCTATTTTGCAACTTCGCATGTCGTGTTAGTGGCGCAGCGGATAGTGCACAGAGCCGTGGCAGAGGCGCATCGGTTTTGAAATCAGGACCCTTTCCTGTCTTTTTTTCTTAAAACATTAATATCTGACGTAAACACAACTGACATTGGTTGACATTATTGTCAGTGTTGCCAACAAAGGAAAATATTTCTACATAATACGTATTCGTTGCTATCTTATACGTTACGTTTCGCTGCACACAAAAACTTTACAAGATGGATGGACAATTTCAACTTTTGTTCGAAAAGATAAAGATCGAGATGGTCCAATCTAACACTATAATGGCAAAAATTGACGAGAAACTAGTTCCTTTAGTGGAGGAGAACAGAAGGAGGAGGAGATCTAAGGGCAAAGATAGAACAAATAGAGAATGAGTTGGAGTACCTTAAAAGAGGACAGCGAGAAAATAATATTATTATATTTGGCTTAGAGGAGACAGAAACATCTAAACTAGACTTAATACAAAAATTAAACGAACATCTCAAACAAGACTTTGAAATAAAGTTAGAAAACTCAGAAGTCATCAAAATACATCGTTTCGGGTACAAAAAACTAGAAGGTAATAAGTCGAGGCCGATCTTATGCTCGTTTGTAATTGGAAGAAGACTGAAATTATTAAAAACAGGAAGAATTTAAAGAAAATTTACATCACCGAGGACTACCCAAAGGAAGTGCTGCAAAAGA
This sequence comes from Druceiella hillmani, assembly GCA_039881145.1. Taxonomy (NCBI): domain Eukaryota; kingdom Metazoa; phylum Arthropoda; class Insecta; order Lepidoptera; family Hepialidae; genus Druceiella; species Druceiella hillmani. Next base: position 21,520,040 of record JAYKKI010000012.1, read on the forward strand.
GAAAACAGTTACAATCAGAGTTAGTAGAAGAGAGGAATAAGGGAAATATTGCTTACCTGAAATACGATAGACTTATAGTGAAACAGACCATTAACCAACAAGAGAAAAGGATGAGAAAAACTTCTACTTCACCGACTGGTGGCACTAGCCAGTCAAAAAAGCCACAAACTCGTTGTCCAGCGATATCCAAAAGATCATCTGACTTTGTAGATGCGTTCGACATGACGCGGGCTAGATCAAACTCTCTCTCAAACTTAGCTGTCAATAAAGATCAATAAAGAACAATAGCAATTAAACAACGGCAAACGGAATCTAAAACCAACCAAGGCAACTGATAACAAAAACATAACAAACCTCAAAACTTCCCTAAACCGACTGGTCATCGTGGGGAAAAGAGACCACAACCTTCCAACAAAAGAAAAAGAAGAGGCCTTTGCCGACTGGCAAACGGATCCACAGGAAATAAAGAAACAGGAAATATTATATTAATAAGATAGGATTATTTTATGTTATATTTTCTTTAATTTTAAGTTTGGTTATATAAAAAACTGTATAATAGATCCGAATAAATGGGCTATATTATTATTATTATTATATAAATTAGCGTGTAACATTGATTTATCAAGTACGCTAATATTATAACAAAATGAGGTCTATTTAAATCAGGTATATGCTATAATTACAAAATAAATATCACAATACATGGGTACCTACAAAATATCGTTATGTATAAAAACGTTTTTACGAATAAAAATTTTCATTAAAAAGTCGAAAGTGTAGAAAATTAAGTAAAAATTAAATTAAATCTTCGTGTTTTAATTTGACAGCCTAAATTTAACTGTTTCTTTACAAATCAGATTGTCTCAATTTTCCTTATGTTCTTATTTGTCGTTTTAAAAATATATCTACGTTATATTGTACTTACAGATAAAAAGAAAATGTATACCGAAACAATGTTGCTATCCGTATTGGAAACACGAATCTCATTGTCATCACCGAAGATGAAAAATGCGCAGATCATTGTTAATGGATGCAAAAGACCAGGAGAAAAATTGATGACGCAATTCTAAACTGGAGAGTCACTAATTGTAAATTGGTCATTCTAGCCATTCCTATGGCGGACATTCTTTTTCTGTGATTTAATTTTCTTCTGGCTTGGAAATAGATTGGGAGATAAAATGCCAACGATAACAGATTTTATATTTTTTAAAGGTAACTCCTATTATCTTGAGTCAGTTCAGCGTCTAAAGCATTAATAGATCTAAATTGAAGATGTAATTTGGGAGAATTTACTGATTTCTCGTGGTTGATTTATAGATTCTTTTATCTCAGATATTTCCCCAACAAAATAGTTTTCGCATAAATCATTATGAATTTATTTTGAATGTATTTCAGTGTTTCCTATGTATCAACATAAGTAAGAGTTTTTAGTTAGAAAACAATAATTAATAACTTTGTTACGTGGCTGCATTTAAATAAACCTAATAATGGAATGAATACTATTAAAATTATATATCCATGCATAGAATTAAATACAAACCTTGACATAAATATTATTAAAGAGTATGATATATTTAGGTTTTATGTATTTCCGACGTACCTAACATGGCAATAATAGCTTCTATTATCAAATATTTCCATTGCATCTTCTCAAATTGGATGCAAAATATTAAAAAAATTTAATTATACTTTGATTGTAAAGTATATTTTTTATTTACCTCGAAAATTATCTGTAGTATGGACAATAATTAAATGAATAATAATTAATTTTTTTAGGTTATTTTTCATTCTAATACTACAACACAAAAAGCTATTAGTCGTCAGTTCATGTTATTGAATATTTAAAAAGATAATAAAATTCTAAAGTAAAACAAATTTAATAAAATTGTTTTTTTTTGTTAAGATTTCTGTAAAATAACTTTTATTTAGCTACTTATTTCGACAAATGAACATATATAGACGTCAATTACTTGTAAGCTCATTTATGGGTGCAAAATATGAGCTTAAAGTTGAATGAAATCCTTTTTTTTTGGTATTTGCTTTTTAAATGTCGATGAAGACTAAATATATTTCACAATCATGAATAAAAAAAATGCGAATTGGCAACTACAATTGTGGTTTTCATATCGAAAAAACTTTTAGAATAAATGCCAATATTGAGAAATTACATAATCATGACATTCCCAATGACATATACTATTAGCATAGGATACCCAGCGCTTAGTGAAATACAGTATAAGGGTTCTAATCTCAATAATGATGAAGTTTAATAGAGATAATGGATTAGTCCCATTTCGAAAGACTCGAATTTTACATTTAATTTTTTAAATATTTCTGTACTTTTGAAGTAGTGTCAGTTTTGAAAATGGTAAATAACTGGTATGAAATTAATATCTATACAATTGTCAAATATAACAAGTAGAAGATTATTACAATACCATAGTTTAATCAAATAATATTATTTTAATATTATCTTTCTACACCTATATACACAACAGAATATAATACTCATAACACAAAAGATTTCGGCATAAAAAGGTAAGAAAAATAACAATAGACTTTTTTGGTTGCAATTTCAGTAGATAGACTTTTTTTAACTAATTTAATGATTTTCCGAAACAATTTTTCGTGAAAATAACAATCCCTCTTAAGGTTAAACTCAAGCTGACACTTCAAAAACTCCTAATTAATTATAAAAATATTTGCGAAGCTAATAAAAGCCGTAGGCGCTGTAAATGAGCGGGAAAGCAAAGATGTTTAAAGAAAGTTTTCCTGGCTCAAGGCGCAGATGCAATCTCAAAATACTTATAAAAGTATTGAAGGAAAATATTTAAATGAAATTAGAATCAGGTCGAGTTTAATAGACTATTGGAGAAGTTTGCCCAATGTTGAAAACAATATTATTACTTCGGCAATTTACAACGTTGTGAAACTGTTGAGCCTAACATCTGAGTGATTTGTTTATTATTATGTCAGTAAATGTTATACAAATACCCGCTAAACTTTTAAATGTATATAAATCTAAATAAACATGCTAGTAGAGATTTTACCTTAATATAAAATCCCAAAGGTTAAATTATAACCATATTAGAGATGTATTAAAAATTATTAAAATTAATTTCTTACCACAATTTCAAGCTTTCGTTAAAATCAAAGAGTTGTGGTTTTTTTATAACTTTACAAAAATAAATTTTTGAAAATAAATAAAACCAATATTATGACGACAGTTCCACTTTCAGAATGATTATTTGAAATGATACATTATCCCAGTCAAAATTTGTTTCTGCCAAAATTTACTAAATTATTATCTTTAAATATTAGGCAGAATTAATGGGATGCTTTTCATAACTGATAGACTGAATGGGTAAATAATTCACAGTTATGACTAAGGTGTCTCTACGCCTTTAGTGCCAAATTTCAAACATTTGTTCCTGAAAGTCAGAAATGATCTACATTTTTTCAAAATTCTGAACTAGAAACTTGCTCTAAACAAAATATCATGGAGAAAATGTATAGTTTTATATTAAAATTCCATTTACTCGAAATATGGTTCCACTATTTGTACTAAAAAATTACAAGTTCTTTAGGTAAATATTTAAGTAGAAAGAAAATCCCTCTATCATAGGAAGTTACTAAGGAATGCCAGATTCTGTCTACTCGTCGCAATATAAGAAAATATTAGGAAATTAATTTCAAACATTTTGAATATTTAAACATGGAACCTGCGGCTTATAAAAACCGTATCAATTATTTGTTTTATTTATAAACGAACGTTAAATGTGAAATCACACAACGAAAATTTATCCACACAGGCACGATTTATGGTGTCTGTTTATAACTAAAGGCATTATTGACATACAAAAACATTTCATTTAATTGTGAATGTTAACATTGGGCATATTATTTTATAATCCTATGTACGCCATCTCTACTCTAAATAAATTGAGTGTGTTCATATAAATTGAGATAACAATAGATTGCGCTGTACATAAAAATGAATTTTTGAATAATTTATTCTCAAGACATTTATTTCTGGTTCACTATTCTTTGTTATTATTTTTTCTTTAGAAAGTTAACTGCATCAATTATCAAAAACTCTACGAAATTCAACTTTCTGACTGGTTCTAGATATCAGTTTTATTGTGTTATATATACACTCCCGCAGATTTTTGTGAAAAACAAAATTTAACCTGTAATTTCGAGTGCGTGTTCCATTGGCTCATGTTGCCTTATTTTCCTTAATATTGACTGTATATATAAATATGTATATATATATATATATATATATATATATATATATATATATATAAATTATTCTAGTGTTTATGTCTACATAATCCTCAATGCTATAAAATTTATAATGATTTTTAATTTTTTTTAAAAATATAGAATGGAATGGACAGCACATCGTGTTTTACTAAATGATTTTGCTAAATCAAATAAAATGTAAGCACGTTATGCATATATATTGTTTTTTTTTCAAAATAGAAGCATTGTTTATTAACATATTTGAAGAAAAGTGAATTGGCATTAGAAATGGCAAAACAAGAATTTAGACTAATCGCCCACATTCAATAATATTGAAAAAATAATCCTTATTTTAATATTATTTAGTTTGTATGAGGCACATATTTCAATTATTATTGACAATATTATTATTGTTGATAATAGAATTGCGAGTTTGCGTTCTTGCGGTAGTATTTCATTTGAGCGAGAAGCGTTAACGTGGATACACGTACGACGTGACCTTATAGTTTCTATAAATTAAAGGGTACAATGCTATTATCGAAGATGTGCCTAGTCTAAGGAAGTAATAACACAGTTTACACATCTATTAAAAACTCTGCCTGTATTGTGGAATATATCAATATAATAATAAAAATGCAGGTAGTAGTAAAGACGCATATCGATAGAAAATGAAAAGTAATAAGGCACTCCAGAAATATGTAAAAAAAACTGGAATGTTAAAGAAAAGACGGGGAAAAGGAAATAACATCATTAGGAATAAATTTTAGAGTATTATTATAGAAAATTTAAAATGGAGCAGCAGAAATTTACAACCATCCCTGCTGTACTTATCAGTAAATCTTATTTTTAACCAACGATGAACAGTCAGTAAAACAAAACGGTGTTAGTGTCTGCTTATTATGTTAAGATCATGTACCCACATTATTACTTTATATTATTATCAAAGTATCTACCTATCATTTTCGTCAATCAGTACATAACAATAAAATGTTGATGTCTTCAATTCAATTGTTACAGAAATATTAGCTATATCTGTCTTTTATTAATGTATAGTCTACCTTACAATTGAAATTAAAATTAATTTGTAGGTACAGCAAAATGTTATTACTGAAATCTTCGCTTGCGTAAAAATAGGAGATAAAAGTGTGAAAATAGATGTCTTCTGAGATATTGATGAAAATGGGTGTCTTCTCATTAATCAAAAAATTGTGTGGGTACAAACAACCTAAATTATTTTTTTTAAGTTTGGTAAGCCTTTAGATTTACGGGTTTTTGAAAATGCATGAAACCATTTGACTCACATTCCAAAAGAATATAAAACAGTAGATCGGATTGCTGATAAACCATTAGTTAATATTTTTTGCTGAGCGTAAATTTATTTTAAAATTTGGTTTCAATAAATTTTACTAAATTAAGACTAGTCGGTATGGTGAAACTTGGTAATTAAATCAAGTTTCTTTCGTAACATTTTCAAAATTTGTTACTAAAAAATAATTCCTCCTTCACATATACAATAATTATGAAAAATGCTTTAAAACTCCTTTAATTTGAATATCGAGAGCTCAAATAAAGTGACTGTGTGATCGCGATGTATTTGTCATCGATTGCTTTCAAAAATATCTCGAATTGAGATATGTGTTCAAATTCACTGGCGGATTTTTTCTATTGTAGACGTGATGAATGTACCTGCAATATTAACTTACTATTAATACTATTTTTGTTTATAAAATTCAGTTCAATTGCACAATAGCAAGGAAAAAAACAACTACTCCATGTCATCTGCGCATCCATTTTGTATTTAATCATCAGTATCCTTATTCGAAATTGAACGTGCTAATTCATATTCTCACTTTATATTACCTGAATTATACCCTAATAAATATGTCATACTCTAATTATTAGAAATTAAGTAGTGGATATTACTCATTCAAATCAAGCAACCAATGTACCTCAATTTAATTCTACATTCGACTACAATAACGACCAAATATTTATTTACACTCCATCATAAATCATAACAAAATCATTCTATATTTCTTAGTGGTATCAAGATATTTCACCTAGAAACCAAAATCAAAATAAAATCGCCTCTGTTATTGTTAACAAAGCGGAAATACACCTTGATATGTCGAGTAATGACAAAATTAATATTAATAATTTTTACAACAAATTTGAATATTAAATATCACGATTACATTGCTTTGTGATACAAAAATAAATAGTGATGACATTTATAATAATAAAAGTAAATAAATAAATCTATTGATTTATTTTCTTTTATTCAATTATCTTTGTTTAATGACGTAGTACGTAAATTAAAGTTTTACACGTTTCGATTACCATTGTACTTAAGTGACCGTGTTGACCTAAGGATAGAAAACTTCAATTCTTGAATACAACTGCCTATAGCTAAAGAGCGAGGTTTTGCTGCCAATTTTTCTGATAGTGTTAACTTTTTTCCAATTTTAGACTCACGGTTATATTTTGTTTATTTGTTCATTGTTTAATTGTTCATTTGTTTAATTGGTTTAATTGTTCTTTATATTTTGAAAAAGTTATATAAATCTTCTTTTTTGGTAAAATATATTTCATTTGTTAAATTAAAGTGGCCCAACCCGTAAATTCTTCACATATATTCTTTAATCCAGCGTTTCTTAATTTTTTTTTCTTTTCCAATCAACTCTGATGGTAATATTATTTGTTGCTGCTGTTAATATATAATTATCCATAATATTTGTTCTATACGGAAGATGATAAATGACCTGCTGAACGAGCTCGAGAGATAAATTGGTAATATTATGTTATAGTGTATGAACCTAATTACTGGTAATATTAATGAAAATTTTACTGTGGCACTATTATTTTATGTCCACTTGTTCAAAATATGATCGTTTTGGCTAAACATATTTAATGTTGTTTTATTTTTAATACTATTTACTTTAAATGTTGCTTTAATACTCTTCCGATATTTTATTTGAGAATTGCACATAATCGCCACCAAACTGCAATAAATCTACTAAATTAATTAATTTTTTTTTAAATTTAGTTTTTTTAGTATAGAATTGGAATATCATATTGTGGTAAAATTTATTGACTTATAAAGTCATCGTTAGAGTCATGTATGAATTGAATCGGTAAGAAATGAATTAAATGAGGCTGACTGATGTATAGAATATAATGTCTAGGTATATCACACGTTGCTATATATGCCAACGGGTTTACCGTTAAAATATTTTTTATACTTTTATGGTTCAGTTAAGATTTGGCGAGTAATTTCGGTAATAATGTGTAGTAAAATATCAAGGTATTTCAATATCATCCATTTACTCTAAGCGAGAATGTATTATTGTTTCTTTTTGTATAAAAAAAAAATATATATATATATATACATATATATATATATACATATATATATATATATACATATATATATATATATATATATATGAATATATATATATATATATAAATATATATATATACATATTTGTTTTTAGTACACAACTAGCCATTTTGTAATATATACGAGCATAAAATCGTAGTGTTCATATATTTTCTTGTAATTGACGCTTTCTGATATTTCGAATATGTTTTATTCTTTTTTAAGAATATATTATAGAAAAGTTTCAAAAGAACTATGTTGTGTTGCTGTCTGTGCATCAACCTGTCTGAAGCTTTAAGTTTCTAATAACTTGCAGCCTTAATTTTTTTAAACAACCTAAAATTTAAAATTGTATTTAAAATTATAAACAATTTATTTTTAATAAGACGCACATAATTTTAAAAGAAAATATTTTCTTCAATAGAGATGCTCAGGGTAACATTAAAAAGACCACTTAAATATAAATACCTTTTAGAATATAGGGTATTTATGTTAATATTATAAATATCCTGTGGTATCTTCAAACCAAATGTTTTATTATTTGTTATTTTATGTTTATTATGTTATGTATTATTTGTTATTTTAAAGTTTATATTTTTTAACTAAAAAGAATGAAGATATTGAAAGGATAATTTACCTTATTTTTGTGTATGTATTTGTATTATGCAATTTCCCTTATTACACTATGTAATTACGTTGCGTTTTTTCAAAGGAGCTATATGAAGTTATTTGTTCTCCTGAGTATACATTTTCATTATATCACTCCATTTACTCGACGATACACGTTGAAAAGTTTGCCTTCTTAATTAATAATGATGTTATCAAATTGGGATATTCAAATTTTCGGATTTATTACTCACATTTGATTTTAATCAGGGTGTTGAAGAAAAATTACGACCATCTATTATGGAACATTATGCTTCAACATTAGTTGTAGTCTTCTCAATAATTCTAGAAGTGCAGAGTATAAGTATTCAACTTCGAAGATTTTGAAGGTGTGACCTGATCATTCGGGCTATCGAAACTTAATTAAAATCAAAATAATTTATGTGAATATTTCAGACTTTTAAAATGTTATCCATTTAAATCAAAGTACATCGCCTAGTAAAAGAGAAAATTATTTATTTTGCTATACTAAAATTACCAAAGGCTAAATTTAAGTGATTTCGATGGATACAAATACATAGAAAGAACAGGCAATATTTTTTATTAAAATCAAAGGTTGTCCTGAAATTGAATTAATCATACTTGATTATATAGTAATAAATATTCGAATGATGTCTAAAAAGTGCTTTTTTATATAAATTTTCTTTACAATATTAAATATGTTTTCTTCTTTTTGTGACCAACAATTCCAATCAAATTAATATTTGTTATATATGTTGATGATTAACATCTTATATTTTATTACATAAAATATATTGAATACTATAAAAGAAAACGACAAATGAACGGCGTTTAGTAAGGAAAGTTAAAGAATGAAAATTACATTTTAAAAGTTTAAATTGACAAAAAATTTTCACGAAAAATAATTTAACGTTTCAGTAAATTAAGCATTTTAACTAATGCCAACATTTTTAACACAAGTACTACGAAAATCGATATAGGTACAATATTTCCTTCCAACTGGAGACACAGAAATATTTAAGTGGCAATTTATCAACAGACTTCGATACTGCTCTCGCTCTCTTAAAACTTTTACCCTTTCTACGCCCGTACTTCAAGAGGTTTTAACTAATTAAGGGCGCCCCTTCTAAAAAACACCTTTTGCTCCTCACATCGCTAGTGTCCTTTTTTACATTCAAAGACATTAAAAGCAGTTGTAGATTGCTAAAGATATTCTGACAATGTTATTTTGATGATTTGATGGTAATTAAGCGATTAACATCTAACAATCGTCGTTATGGTTAAACTACAGTTTACCCGCGGCTTTGCTTAGGGTTATTTATTATTAAAGTGATTAGATTTACATGAAGGTTTTGGGATCTTGAGTTAAGTAAAGAATAAATTGATTATGTATTTCACTCCATTTTTTGACGTTTTCATTACTAAATATAAAATACTAAGTAAGTCACATCTTTTAAAAATTACGCTGTTATATATATATATATATATATATATATATATATATATATATATGTATATATATGTACATATATATATATATATACATATATATATATATATATATATATATATAAAGTCGAATAATGAACTGCGTTTCTACTACGTATTGAGAAAGTTTTTGGCCAGTTGAATGTAACTAACAGAATTCAAATAATCTTTTCAGTTGTATAGTTTTCTTCAGAGTAAAGCCTGTATATTAATATATATCATACGACGCTATTTTTTTAACTTGGTATCAAATGTTCTGCCCACTACATGTTGCAATGTAAAAAATATAAATGAAGTTAAATTATATTCAATAATTTATATTTTTCTAAGGTTTACTCTAATTTTCAAGTTTCGGTCGAATGTGATACTTCATCGTCAAATCGTGGAAATTTCAAAGTCAATTTTTACGATACATGAAACTAGTGAACTAATTAGATAACACTGCATAGTTTCGCCACTTTCAGATTAATAATCAGGGTAACAGAAATGCAAATTATGTCTTCCTTGCACGTTTTTTTTAACAGTATATACAGTATGTTTACCTAATGCTTAATCAATTATGAGCATCTTTAATGAAATATCGTTTTGTTTTTAATGTACATAAACAACAAAACTTTTATTAGGACATTCTTCAATCCTTTTTTTATTTACATCTTTTGCGATTTTAAGGTTTGGAGTACTACTGATATAACATAGTTTTGTATAGTACTTTTACTTTCAAAAAGACCAAATAAAATAACAGTGTTCAACAATATCGCCTGAGCCAGAAAAATAACAGTCGTAATGAAGAATATTTACCAATACTGCAGGAAGTAAATGTATATTTGGTTTATTTATTTTATGCAATTAATATTTTTATACTTTATGTGTTTTATATTTCTTTACTTTTTATATGCCATTTTTGAAATAAATAATAATATATACACAATACGAATTCCATAAGATTAAACGAATCTAAAACAACTTGTAATCAAACAAAATACACACTGTAATCGAAAAAAACGTCTAAAACTTTTTCACTATCCTCTCCGAGTATTACACGAATATAAGAAAAAAAACTTGTTTGCTACTCAACGGTGTTCGTAATCGATTTTTCGCAGAGATGAAGAGCTTAGCTATCATCATTGGTAATTCACCGGGAGGCTGCTTGCGAACGTTCACAATGTGATTAGCACCCTTGGATTAGATCATGTTTGTGAAGGCAATAGGTTTATTGAGCGAAAAGAACGCGTTTATTGATGAAAATAATTAAGGGTTACTAAGTACGGAAATGATTTTATCTTATTTTTCTATTTTATTATTAGTTAAATTTTTACTATTGTTATGTACCCGCGTTGCGTAACGTATAGGTAAACACTTATGTGCTTTTTCAACATGGTTTCAAAAACTAATATTTCTTTAATTAACGCATGGGTGTAAGAGGTCAAGATTTTCCATTAAATAAAAATGTTTTAATACATTTGGTGTTATTCTATTTTGCTATTGCATCAGTCCATAAAACACATGTAGAAACAGACCACCCGTTTGATAAAGATAAAGATGTTTACATGGTAGTATAAAAACGCAACATTGGCGTTCCCATTAGTATTCTCATCCCGGAGAGGTTGAAGTACACAACCCTTATTTATAGATTGACATAAGTTTCGATTAAACAGAATAAAAGAAAATTTGATTAAACGATTTTTATTTCAATGAAGAACATCTCTGTAACTAATATAAAAGTTAATTCAACAAATCGAATCTTTATTTCGAGGAAGAATATATCTACATTAATACGACCTCAACCTGATGTTGGTCATAACACTATATTAAAGTTAGTGCTGTTCATTTTCTGCGAGAAGATTTATCGAATCATAAAGTTTTTGTTGTTTTTGTTTTAATAAGTAGCCGTAACCCGATCATAGAAATGGGTTTAATATGTTTAATTATTTGGTAACATAACACAACGTGACTGCAGTCCGACATTTACTATGTTAACGTCTCAGGTTGTAAGAATGAAGCTTTACTACTATTAACATTTGTTAATAAAACTTCATTCTTCAATTAGGTTAAAAGCTAACTAATACAGGTACCTCGGACAAAATATTAGGAATTCCAACGCATAAAAACGATTTTCGATAAAATAGCAAATTTATAATTCGTTGCAATGATCTAGATGGTGGCCTTAGTTGAAAATTGGAGGACATTAAATGAAATATATTTTAATTAAAAATAGTACTTTCATTAAAAAATGCACGTACTTATAAAACAAAGTATGTAGAAAATGTTTTTTAAACAAAGTTTAAATATTTAAATACATATAATATTTCTTTTAACTGTTTATAAACAGTTGACCAGTACATATTACATGAATTTTAAAGAAATAACCAAGATTTTTACATGCCTGGTTAAGGAATTAGAAGGGAGGGGAGGACAGCGAGATTATAAAGGATGTTTTAAAAATCGATATCTCGCGAAGGAAAAATCACCTTTGATTGTACTGTAACAAATTTATTTATTATTTAAATATGTTTTTTTAATTTAAAACAATTTTCTACCTTTATGTTTATGTCAACAACGTCCATTTGTAAAATTTTATTACAAGTTGTTTTGAAATGAAAAATCTATTATGATGACGTTTGCAAAAATTTCATCATAAGCTGTTTTAAAATGTAAGAGCTTTATGGACGAACAGACGAACGGACAAAACTAGAGAGATTATTAGGGTTCCGTTTTCGCAATTTGGCTGTGAGACTGTAACAAGTACATTCGCAAAAAATCGAATTTCAAACCCATGACGATCGATATGGGGGTGTTCTAAATATGATTGATATTTAAGGGGTTGAACTAGACTTCATAAACACAGACCGTTTCTTTTTTTTTGTTTTCTTTCATGTGTTTGAGTAAAGTAATCTTTAATACACACATGTAGGAAAGTTTGAAGAGAATAGCTGGAAGTGTTTGCCTCGGAAAGAGACAGGGTAATAATATCGAGCCCAGGACCAGTATTCTTTTATATAACCTACTTGAATATGGGTATATTTCGTACACGTATATATAGGTAGAATAAACATTTTATGTCGTCGAATTACAAGTTTTAATTTAAGCAGTAAACATTAATAATTAAAGTAATCGACACTGATCTGTTATAAATTAAAATTAAATAATAATTTTAAAGGTTTAAGAATTAAACGTAAAATCAAATGGTTTTCTTTACAATTTTACTTTTCTCGTAATTCTGTTAATAAATCCCATAATTATACGCATCCCAAATGTATTAGATGTGAGTTTATGTAGCCATAAAATAAATAGAAGAAGTTAATTAATTCATTGTTTCACAAATATGTTTCATTTGTTAATGAGTCTAAACTTTTATTGAATAATTTTGCACAATTTATTGAAGAAAATTATATAAAAATATATAATAACTGATTCAATTCTTTTAATTCAATTCAATTCTTTGGTAAACATCAACATAGTATCAGGAACTTTTCTAACTATTGTCTATTTTTATGAATTCAATTTAAATATAAGTAAACAACATCAAACGAATTTTTGGTATTTCTGTCATTGCTATTAATTTTTTTTGCCTTCCATGGGCATAGATTGCACCTGCCGCGGTTAAGGCCCAAACCGATGTGGACTCTTGTACGCCAACGATGAACCTAATGCGTTTCATGGTATATGCTGAAACAGCAGAATTCTTGGTACGCACTGAAACAATTGGTACGAACTGAAACAGCAGGCTCTGGAAATATTTTACAAGTGTAGTTCATTAGAAAAAAGTCGTCCCACATAAACCGAAATAGTTTAAATTTCACTTTTTCATTTCAGTCAACTTTATGTTAACTCATAAATAGGGTTATCGAAGCACTCGAAGTTATTTCAACATGTAAATTTTAGTTAAGAATTTAGTTTCAATATAAATTGGAATGTCATAAATATGCAATCACGAAACGAGCTAAGATATTTTTCATGACGGTATTTTAAAATATTCTGCAGCAAAAACTATTATTTGCTAAGTTTTAACTTCCACCAATATCCCCAATTTTGACTTGGGAAGAGAAATTTTGGAACCAAAGGAACTATACAAATTACGTTAATTTTGTTAATAGAATTCAGTACGAATATGGGTGAAAAGAGATTTAGTTTGTACAACATTTTCTTAATAATCCTTTGATTAAGAAAAATGCCTTAAAATTATTATTTATTTTATAGCAGAATAAAGTACCATCTTCTCAGCTTAATCTAGTTTCTTTAAGCAAACATTATTACAGCACAAAGTAAACTACTTTGTGCTGTAATAATAATTTTGAACTTTTTGGTCATCGATAACATGATATTTGTCTTTATTTCGATTAATTAGCCCAACACGGATTACTTGTAATTTTCTCACCCTCCCTTCGACTGTCTTATTAATCTCACTATTTCCATAGATTTAGATTTAAACACATTATCATGATGCAACATAACATTAAGAAATAATTTTTAAAAAATTTAAATAACTTTCCGTACATATAAAATGAAAACGAACATTTTTGTTCGCTCCTAATCTAGTAGGAAGTAATTGAATAAGTTGTTTAAATGCAATCGGTATTCTAATTACTATTTTTTTTATTTTTAAAACCTTAATGGGAAATTATTAAATATACACATATTTTAAATACAAAGGTGCCATAATTTCAAGCAGAGAAACTTCTTGAAAGCTAATGGCCATCGATGGGAATAAGCTTCAAATCCGACCTACTTCAATAGCGCTTATCTTCGTAATGTCAGACGTTAATTTTATGAGACTTAAGTATTACGAAACGTAAAACTTCAAAAGTTTCCCTGTGTTGAAATTAATTTTGCAATAAATATCCTCAAATGTTTCACGGTTATCTTGAAGCCTTAATATGCTCTTTAAGGTATCAGTTCTTCCTGTGCGGAAAAATTTGTGATTAATTTATTTTATTTGGTATTTCCTGTGAGATTAAAGTTATAAATAAATTTTGTGATTGTTTTCCTTTTAATTTCGATTTATTATAAGATAATGAACAAAAGCCTCGTGAACTGTTTTCTTAAATATTACTGTAGTCAATTGATTGCACCTTTCAAATTTTACAAGTATTCGAAATTATATATACATACGTGCATACGTATGTACAAAAGTCCTGTAACACCACTTACCAGCCCTAATGCTTGCACAGTACAAACTACATTCTCAGATGCATCAGCATTTCTGTTCCTTGATGTACGCCAGCTCAGTGTATTCCAACGCAATACCTGTCATTAGCAATAAGACATTTTTGTAGCTCACAATTCCCATTTAATCGGTATTCAATTCAATTGTTTCCGTCACGATTAAATCTATAGTTAGCGATTAAATCTATAGTTCTGAATAATTTATAACGAAAAATCGTTAAAAAACTAGTTTAACTCAAAATAAATATTGTAATAAATAATTCTAATTCCGATTCCATATTATAATAAATAAGGTCTAATTAATTCCTAATAAATTAATCAACTAAAAAAAGTATTCAATAAAAAGTATAAGGAAAAGCTCGTATAACAGTACGTACGTACATACATATGAACACAGAACGCTTGGACAAATCGTGCTTAACCGTATTAATATTTCCTTTGAAAACAACATTTATTATTTCAATTGATGCTATCATTCTCTTAGATGTTAACGTAATACTTTCATAAGTTTAATGAAAATACATCGCTTTGCGATCCAAGATTTGAATAAATTGGCATATGTTGGATGATTGCAATGATATTTTTAAACATAACCTACAGACTTGTAAACTGTATTCACATAATATTGTTTCAATACACTTTAATAGTGTTGTTAATTATATTAAAAATATATTCCATGATTTTTTAAAGGAACAAAAAAAATAGTTGATCGTACCGTATTATTCGTCCATTGAAAGTTATGCTAATGAAATATACAAGGTTATTTAAACAATATTTGCAAACATTTTTGTAAGATGAGTACAAATAACAACGGAACGGATTTTGGTCTAGAAGAATAGAGTATATGTAATGATTAAAGAAAGTATGTTTTGTTAAATCAAAAGTAACATAGCTTCCACACTCTCAGTATGCGCTCTTATATTCATTGGAGACTAATAAATTATTGAAACTAGCTTTTGACCATAGCTTTAAACGTTGATGTTCTATGTATATTATTACATGATTTCAGCAGTTAATAAAAAATAACGTAACTAAATGCAAAAATAAACGTTTTTTACTTTGATTTCTCAATTTTCCAGGAAATTAATTAAAAGAAATAGACTCAATGATCTCAAAATGTGCTGTGTTGTATAGTTTATCAAGAATTATTGTTTTACTTTTATATTTTACCGTTAGGTGGTATTTGATAATGGAAATGACTAATGAATATATTTCGAACATTTCTTGCCATCTTTTTGTATTTTTTAACATTTATTATATTTTTTTTAATTTTAATGATTTTTAATTGATGAGAACTCCTCTATGCACTGTATTAAAAATGTTATTATTTTTTATAGTTTACCCACTTTCTGAGCGATGGGAAGAAACACTCTAACTTCAAATCAATTCTGAACTATCTATAGGTAAGTTTGTCGCTGTAATTTTTTTATAATGAAATCAAGTTACAGGAAGACAATCGCTTGAAAGTGAGTGGTACATAAATTGGAATCATTGGGATATGCAAAATATGAACCTCCTCAACGTCTACCGGTTTGTTCTCGCCAGTCGTATTCTCGAGCGATCATGGCGGTAACGCGACGAGACGTAGCGCTTTTATTAGAAATAAATCGATATACAATTATACATTTAAAGTACGAGCAGGCGGAATATCAATATTTAGTTGACATAATCGGAGATAAGTTTAGTTTACACCTTAGAGATCTAATTTTTTGGACACCCCTAACATAAAATTACACCGAAAAGGTAAGTTTTTAAGTCCCTTGGTCTTCTGTTTTAAAGTTACCCCTAAATTTAAAACAATGACTTCATATTTCATCGTTAGGTTTACATTGCCTCTAAAGTTGACTGCAAATATCTACTTACTATGCCATACTACCCAGGAATTTTCTTGTAATACATTGACATTTTTCTCTGACTTTAATCATTCGAACCAAGCTTGTTTCGTAAAAATATCACTTACCAATGAGAGAATTTTTAAAATTGATAGGTTCGTTTTTATATTACCATGTATTAACAAACTCACAAACTAAACCGCTCTATTGTGTGAATATACATTATGATGGCATACTTATAATAAAATAAATATTAGTGGTTTAGTTTTTGTTATCTACTTAAAGCATGACAACGAAAAACACTTGTTATGAAAGTGGTTACACCTAATTCTGTTTATGACTAATATGGTTTCCTGTCTCTGCATATTTTTATTGTAAATCAAGTAAGGATTTTTTTTTTTTTTATTAGATTAACATTAGTTGTTTAATTGTATAAAATAAGAAAATATATCAATAAATATAATCAGTAGTGAAACAATAATAGTAACTAATAAAATATGAGTGTGATATCTAATTGATTTATAACGATATGCTTTAAAAGATGAAAGAAAATTTTACGAAATTACTTATTTAATATTTTTCAATATGCTATGCTTTGAGATGACTTGTATAGAAAGCAAAAATGTAATTTTTTCTCTAGAAAAAAATTATGTTACTAATTCTAAATTTTTACCTTACATTCAATGATTACATTTCAAAAGTAAAATATTAGGTTATCTTTTAATTGAATTAATACATGATTGCGTGATTTTTATTTGTTTTAATTATAAAGATCGTTTAATAAATAATAAGTTAATAATAAAAGGGTAATAAATTTTTCAAAATCTAATCACCAAAATAGGGTACGATAATAATAATTATACTTTAAATTAAATAACTGGGCTAAAAAGATCTTTTTATTTAAAACAAATTTTCTACTTTTTTATTTCAAAATTTATTAAGCTATTATACCCTTTATTCACTATTTTCCTTGTATTATTTCGGTCCTGTAAATTTTCAAAACAAATGCAAGGAACAATAATGTGTTCACCCTTTATTCTTTCTCCTTTTTATGTAAATTTGTTTCGAAAATTAAATACGCAGTTCTATTAACTCTCTTGTAATGACAAAATAGAAATTATTTCGATATTTATGCCGTATTCAAGGTTAATATTAAAATAACTCACGCTCTTAATATAAACGGAATATTTTTATATTACGGAAAATATTGTTTTTGATAATAAAATTACTATGTTTATATTATAGCACAGTCGACATGCATGCAAAATTTGTAAATATTGGTTGAAGGTTTGTAAACGAGACAAACAAATAAATTAACAAACTTACTACCGATTTTATAATAATATATAATATTAAATATATACACATATTTCGGATTAACTAGAATCTTTTATGTGTGTTCTTCTTAAATTATTAACTTTTAGCTGCCACTCCGTTGCCATGGGTGACGAAAATGTATTAATCAGTTGTGTTCTATGTTGTTACGCTTTAAATGATTTTACGTTTATCTTAGGTTTTTTTATTTAATGTTTTTTAATTAGAAAGAGTCTATTCATACATTATATTTTTAATTTTTTTTTTTGAAATGAATTGAACTTGTTTTCTGACAATTCCACTCGATACAATCTGAAATTTTGTTGCCTTTGAAAAATACTATGACCTCAAATCAATTTCAAATGTTCTAAAAATTTTTACATATCATTTATTTGTGATGAAAGAAAATGACACTTTCGTCGAAACTTGCAACCTTTTGAAGACGAATGTAGTTCAAATGATAAGTCAGTTAGTTAGTGAAATGTAGCGCGTTGCATGTGTTTTTTCAATTGAGAAAGATTTTTCAAAAATCAATCCCTAAACATGGAAAAATAAAGGCAAACATTTATATTACTATTGTGACATAATTAAGGTGAGATACATAAAAAAATGAAGTGACCCTCAATCCATACGCTATACTGTTTATTCATACGCTATCCTTCACCGAATATAACTAAAGAAAGTAAAATCCATAATGCAAGCTTAGAGCACGTATTTCATAAAAATGTGTCTAGTAGTTTATTTCATTTACTATTGACTTCGTGATACGATGGTAAGTTATATTTTTTAATTATCCTACGTTATTCTCTCTTGACCAGACTTAAAATACAAACAAAATGTTTTCTTGATGAAAATTAGTTTAAATGAAATACGATGATGGGTGCAAATGACAAAGATAAAACCGCACAGCGCGTGATCGACACCAATGCCATTTCTCTAAAGCATTCAAAAGTGCGAAATATTATATAATACCCACAGAAATCGATATAAAATCATGCTTCTAACTTTATATCAGATATATAGTCATACTTCGTCTTAAATTAATGAGTTGAAAGTAAACAAATTTTATCGAAATTATTTTGCTGTTGGGGTAATTCATTATGGTATAAGAGGAATTTCAAGGTATGCTTAGTTTTTAAAATAGCTACATGAACATAATATATTGCATAGGTTCAGTATCACTCCGTTTTATATTGATATATTAAGACATATAAATTATGCTATAATAATTTAATACATTATAAATTATTTGCAACTTCTGACTAAACACAAATCAGAGTCATAAATTCTGGATACATCGATTCACACTTATACCGATTCCTATCGATCAAATATAATACCAAGCATATAAGTGCAATCAACTATATGGAGACTAAAATTATGGCATAATATCTGCTATATATTGGCGAAAGCATGAAGGGGAATAGTTTATGATTTGATTAAATTTACTGAATATTCAAAAGATGTCTTTTAATATATGTAGATAATAAAAATTGAGTATAATGAAATATTATTATAGTATATCTTTTTAAACTACTTCTGAAACAATTACCAGTTACTTTTAAGACGAAATGTGAGCTGATATTTCTTTGAAATTAATTAAAACTTGTTTGTGAAATTAATGAGATGCAATAAATTTACGGAATAAAGGAATAGTTACCGCGACTCTAGGCGGGAGATGCGATTTTAAAGCATTTGTGAAACTATCAACGACGAAATGTTGAAATTTACTTTGTGTGTAAATGAGTGTTTATGAAGGTAAACGAGGTCATTTTATGTTATTTTACTTATAACAAAAATGGAGATTAATGTTTTAAAATTATTTAATTGGATATTGCAAACCTGAAAGATGTTCATTTCTCATAATAATGTTGAGCTTTTTGTAAGATTGGGTGAAAACTGTAGTATTGAACTTGCATTGTCATCTTTTATCGTTTACCATAATTTTATTTGATTTACTTAAATAATTGCGTAAGTTTACTTTTCTGTAGATGAAATTTCATCACTTTGGTGCAATATGTCACATTTTTTTTAGCATAATTCCTCAAAGAATAAAATCATTCATGAAATATTGAAAGCGTTTCATTTTTATCAATATCAGCAAGATATTCAATTATAAAATATATCTACGATAATTAGGAATTTTGTATGGTTTTCCTATTAAAATTTTAACAAATCGTCGAAATTTTATTGATGAAGACTCGATATATAAAGGATTTATTTGCGTAATTTTTTTAAATTGTACCTCGTGTTTTATTTATTTTTTCACAATAAAAAATAACTATAATCATTAATACATGGGTTACTTTAAACACTGTTTGTTTATTCTAACAATATTTATTGACCCTAAAAAAGAGTGGAGTAAGGTCAGACCGAACTTTCAATTACATGACATTTAGAGCGTTTCAACAAAATAAATACACGAGTATAGAAATTGCTATTTCAATTTCAATTTCATATTATATTGAATTAATTTATATTTTGTAGTGTAATACTTATTTTGTATTAGTTAAACAAAACATGCTTTTTTGACAGATCAACCCCCCCCCCCTCCCCAGAGTCTAAACGTCCGCAGAATACTATTATTCATAACACATATTGTCTCAACTTGATGGAATTTGAAGACAGTATTTTATACCTGGAATAAAATATAAAATACAACTTGTAGGAAGTGAACCGAAAAAAAAGATCTGTGCTTTTCATTAGATGAAATTAAACAATTAAGTGTATCCTGTAGCATATCAGGTTGCACATTTTAGCCAGATGAATACCACACCCTGATACGTATAGAAAATTGTAATCAATATGAATTTAGTATCTAAGAAAATAAGGTTTACCTTTAAGCTAAAATAATTTGTGAAAATGTATTCTGTCACCAACACTCCAGGTGAGCAATCATGTCAAATATGAGTAAATAGCACATGAATATTAATACCAAGTATTACAATAATAAGATAACGTTGTTAGTAATTAAAATTTCCCATTTAACACCGATGGTTGATTAGAACACAAAGACTTCAATTTATCGAATGAGAGTACGTTACTTTATGAAAAAGCCTTCATCTACGGATTGAGAAAAACAGAACCAGTTAAAAGGTTTGTTCATCACAAGCTGATCGTAAATACAATCCAATTGTAACAACATCATTGCTTCGAGCTTTAGTGCTGTTAAGTTATTACGGGAATTCGATTCGATAAAGTGGTCCTTGAAGAAAGAAGGCACTTAATAACGGGTCATGTAATGCCTCAGTGCGGATGAATGGCAATATTTCTTTGCGTTGTATCTATAAAATATAAAAAAAATTTTATGTATTTTTTTATTACAAAAACTACTCTATAAAATAATATAAATGATCAAACTCGTTTAATTTACTATGAAAACGACATTTATATAATATAAGATGGGCGATTAAAAACAAGACAGAATAAATGTTATATTCGTAAGAAAAAATAATTAAGTAGAGATTGCATTATCTTAAATTATTATATTTAATTTTAATCGCTTGAAATATTAACTAATATAACTTCTGTACCTAACTTGACGTTGCTGATCAGCAATTTTTGTTAAGGTAACTGAGGCTAATATTAGTGACACTCGCCTAAACAAATTTACTTCACAGTAACGAATTTAATTGATCTTCCATAACAACACCCTGCGCAAATAACATTTCCGGTTAAGGTTAAACTCAAAGCTACATTTTCAAACTCGATATTAATTAGAAGAATATTTGCTAAGCAGATAAAAGTCGTAAAATTAACTGGAGGGCGAAGACGTTTAAAAAGTTTTCCTGTCTCTAAGACGGAGAGGTGATCTCGAAATACTTGTGAAAGCTTTGAGGGAAAATATTTAAATGAAATTAAAATCAGGTCGAGTGTAATGGAAGATGGGCTACGTTTACCAATGTTACTGTTATGTTCACTGACAGTGATTAAATGTAGATTTTTGATGCGTTTGTATTTATTTCGTGATGAGATACTCCATAGATATTAGCTACATCTACATATATATACTCCGTGCATTCACACAGAACCTTAGTCAACGTCATGTTAGTAAACTTCTTCTGAGTCAAAAGTTGCAGCAGATATAATTTTAAGAATATTTAAATATAACTCAATCGACCAAAAACAATACTTGCTTTTGGAGTTTTTATCTTGGTTACAAAGTAGCATAAAACACGTTATAACCGATTCGGGGATGTATTGCTATACATTATACACATTTAATTTCTTGCCACAACTGATGAGGCTACAACTGCAGTTGCTATGTCGTGACTTTTTTATAAAACATTATTACATAACTTGGCCATTTAGAATATCAACAATACGAATTTCATTGAAATTCGTATTGTTGATATTCGTATTGTTGATAAAGTGAATTTTTAAATATGTGTATACAGCTATCACCTGAATTTTATAATTATTTATAAAAATTAAACCTTATCTGATTCCAATCAAACGTTCTTTTCATAAATTATTTTCATAACCAAGTTATTTTCATAAATGTTAGAAAGAATGAGTAAGTAATTCTTAATTATTTTTAAGATGTCACGGCTATAAGGCCAAATTTGAAAAGTTTTTCTCTGGAAATCTGAAACCGTTTACACTTCCAATATTATGAACTCGAAAATATTGCGTTTATTTTATAATACAAGACAACCTCATTATAATACGGCAGAATATGCTTTTTTTCATGAAAAAGATAAGAATATTAAAAATGCCTGCCTTGTAAATGGTTATAATATCAATATTCAGCAAATTTCTTTATATGTTGATCGTGAAATCTCTTTTTTCTATATGCCCCTTAAAATGCAAACTGTGATGCTAAATCTAACTTAATCCGACATAAAATTACGTTTCAGACATTACTTTAAAATAAAGTATTAGATTAAATTATGCGGAAAACCTATATGAAAAATATTTATTAATCACTTGTATCGTGTTCTCCTGGAGTCGTCAGTTGAAATACAAATAAAGTTAAAAAAAACATAATTCTTGCAAAAAAGTGCACATACTATATTGTTCATTAAGTAAACAAATTGGAAAAAAGTAAAATGCTCGAATCACAACCGACCAGTCGGCCTTTTCAGGTCATTGAGTACGTCCCGGCCCCTTTATCCGATGTAAACAACACGAACGAATGTCGGTGTCAAATACATATTGGAGTGTGTCAAATAAATATGGATCAAAGAGTTATTATGAATAAATTGATCAAGGTCATCAAATTTTTCATAATAAATATTTGAACACTTGCATATTATTCATATAGTCGGTGTATTTTATTATTACACTTAATAATTAAACACAATTTTATTTTTATCCAACAAAGTTTATTCTAAATTATACCCGCTGACTTTACATTTACACGTTATTCTGTATTAATTAATGTAGATCAATATTAGGCCAATACTATAAGAATATAATTTTTAGATATTTTTCAGAAACGTATTAAATGATGTTTTAAATAAAGGGAATATAAATCCTGAAAACTTAGCGCGGAAAATGGATCTGAATATAACTATAAATCAAAAACATTTATTTTGGTCACCTTACCACTATTTGAATGTTGTTTAGTTGTGGTGAAGGTATTTTTGAATTGTTTTTTTTTTAAATTGGTCTCGAATATTAATGAGTTTAACTGCAGACTCTTCAAACGAAACGAAATTCCCTTATTCAAATAATATCTACTTTCCGTTTGATATTCCATGATTTTAAAACTGCATACTATGTAATATTTTAACTTCATTAGATTTGGAATGAACTGAATAACTTAAAATTGGACTACATGACCCATCATGGGTTACCTCCCAGATGTGAAACAACATTTTTTTTTATATTTATATCTTAAAATATTTTTATATGAACAAACTAAAACTGAAAAAACAATCCTGCTTCGATATATTTTGTAAATTGAGTGTCTGGTTAGAACTGAGTTCATGCAATGAATGAAATATTATATAATAAATTAGTAATAAATGCAGGTACAGGTATGAATTTTTGTTTGGGGCCAGTAAGATTGATCACCATAAACTAATCTTGATTAGGGTCATAGGACTAATTGAATTGTCCGGGGTTGTGAACAAAATGTCCGAGGTTTTTAATTCACAACCTCTAGTTTTCTAAAAAAATATTATGGTAACCTCAATTGTATTGTGTAGCATTAAACATATATGTATACACAAACCGATGTTAACGACTTAGCTATCGAAGTATTATATATAAGAATATTTTGCAATTCAGATTTACGAATATGTTAGTACTTACCAGCAAATGATCTATATATTAAAATACATATTACATTATAATCCAATCACTTAAAGGGATAGTATTTTATATCCTTTTTTAAATAAATAAAAATACTGTCTAATATCTCAATTTAATTTTTTCTCAAATCTCGATATTTATATGTCGACCGACAAAATTCACTTTACAATATTTTGTAACATTTTTTTGTAAGAACACATCATATTTACATTCCTAAATATTAAATTTGATATACTTTAAGCAAATTTCAAAGAATTATGAACGCAAAATGATAGTGATCATACATTTTTCTAAAACTATCACTGTCTCATGTTTCAAATATTAATATAATGTTCACTCGACTACGACAATTTTAGTTTGTAAGAGTATATTACGCAAACATTTCTAATGGAACTCTATTGTTATGACAACGCTCTCTGCGTATTAATGTGTCAAAAGCTTTGAGTTCGTAAAAAAAATAAATTTAAAATTTTAATTTTCCATTTGGCCCAAAACCGTAAATGGTATTTAAAATTGACATCGCATTCGTACATTCGTATTCCAAAAAAGTACCCATGGATTTAAAAGGAACTCATAATTTTTTTGAGTGTAAACATTGTTGGAGAAAATAAAAACATTACTTTTCCAAAATCAATTGATCTATTCTCATAATAATAAATGGAAAGCATACTAAAAGTCTCTGATTTTAAATATTTTGTTGAAATAAAACTAGCTTTATCTCATTCTCAAAGTGAAACGAAGAAATGCTAAATTTAGATGGTTTATATGGAGAAAATATTTACTACCTAAACCAATTTTTGTTATAAAACGGAGTCAACCAAGTATATGCTAACATTATTTATTCTGATAACTTCTATAAAACACTTTTCTCATTTTTTTTAGAAATATTACATTTTATTTTAAGCTTATGACCAACAAATATAATTTAATGTCATATCTATTCTTATTGCTTATATAAGCACCTAATATTTTATTTGTTAATCAGGAAGACATAATTAACAAAAGCTGGTAAATAGACGACATTAGGAGAGAAATTATAGAATGAAAATTACATTTTAAAAATCTCTGCACAAGGTCCTCACCTTTCAAACTACGTGATGTAGTATTATTTCTACTTTCTTTAATTTCTTTACCACGATATAGGTTTCGTTGTATTACAACATATGTTGTATGTTGTAATACAATGAAACCTAGGTCGTGGTAAAGAAATTAAAGAAAGTAGAAATAATACTACATCACGTAGATTCATTTAATAGTAAATTACATCTTCTTAAATAAATATAGGTAATAATCAAAATGTAGGTTCCGATTTAAATAAATCTCTTCATTTAACAATTTATCCACCAAATTTTAGACTTGAAGAAGCTGCAACTTATGACGTATCTCGAGCCCAGTTACAAAAGCAATAATGGTATTTCAGAACTCTGTATACACTTTTAACTTTATGAAGATAAATTTTGGAACCAAAGTTTTGAAATAAGAAGTGTTTGGAGAATGTTTATCTATATGAATTCTACAGCAAATAAATAAACAATTTGTTTACTTATTTTGTGTAATTGATGCCTATAAACTTATATTCATAATAATAATAATGTACCTTCTTTCTATATTAACATTTCTAAAAAACCTTTCTGTAATAAAATTTCTATAAAAATTAGCATTTGTAATTATATAAAAATTCTTAATTCAACACATATATTATTTACATACCAGCTTTAAAAGAAGGTTGATTATATCACCCAGCCTAAAATCAACAACACTAAGACAACTTATAATTGATAAAAAGACGCAAACTTTTGCAACTTTTTTACTATCTTCCCCGATTTTCGTTCGAATAAACAAACAAAGTCCATTATGCTGTTCAGTAGAGTACGTAATCGATTTTTCGCAGACACGAAGAGCTTAGCTACTATAGTTGGTATTTCATTAGGACGTTAGTTCCAGATGTTCCCACTATGATTAGCACTCTCCGATTAGATTATGTTTTCGATGGTATTATTTTAATTACATACTTGAGCCAACCGAAAGTGTTTATCGGAAAATAATTAAGGAAAAGTAGGAATGAAACAATTTTATCATTTACTATTTTTGGTCTAGCAGTTTTATTAAAATCATTAATTCTCGGTAAGAAGGGTTATGGAATTATGAAATCGGTGAAATAGATTTCTAATTAGTAGTTATAACTAGATGACGAAATGGATCTAGCAGCTTTTGTTTTTAATAACGCGGCACAATTTAATTGCATTTAGCCATTTATTAGGGTAGTACCTCACTACATAATACTAGTATATAAATATTAGTGAATTTCGTTGCTCAAAAAGCAGGCTATTCTTGTAGCACCATGAAAATGAGCAAATTTAAAAAAAACATTTCTTGAAAAAATAAAAGAAATTGTATTTGTTGTTTTCGAGGAAATTAAACAACAAACATTTTAATTAAGTTTTGATCGGATTGTAATGAAAATTATTTTAAAAAGAATATAAAAATTAATGTTATTTTTCACTATGTATATATATTGCCCCGTACGATTTTCACAGAGCTTAATTGAAAAACTTAGATTTTAGACTTCTGTGCTTTAAAAATTAGTAACAAGAGAGGGGGACAAACTGAATAATATTGTTAATAACCAAAAATGTGTCAAAAAATATTACCAAATTTTTTCGATTCCATCAGAAAAACTTTTTCAATGGTGTTCCATTCAAAGGTCAAGTGAGAATAACATGTTTAGCTGCAAGTCCGATAAAACATTATTATTTAGAATTTTCCTGTAAAAAGAAAAACTATTTTTTTCTGTTTTATAATATCGCTTCTACCTCCTTACGTAATTCAACAACGTCTTTTTGCAAAACACACATATTCACAAAATGCTAATAAAAAAAATTATTAAGGGTGTATATAAAAGTAATAGATTATAAAAATATAGTTTTGGAATTTTTGTCTATCTGTTTATGTGAACGCATATACGTAACAACAATTGACTTAATTTAGATTGTAATTTTGATGAAAATAGATATTGGCTTGAAATAACATGTAGTTTACAATTCATTGGAATAGGTGCATTATTTTAGAAGATATGCAAGTCTAATAATTTCTTTCAATTCATACACATTTGATTAACGTGATAACAAAACAGCGCCTATCTACCCGGTGCATACTAATTACACACACACACACACACACACACACACACACATATATATGTATATATATATATATATATATATATATATATATATATATATATGGCGTTGCATATAATTTAAATTGAATTTGTATTAGCTAAGTGGGAGTGGCCAGAGTTGAAGTGTAGTGTCGTGCGGGCGGGGACAGGTGTTCACGTAAGCAATCTGATTGCCGGCAGTATTTGTTACAAACTTACTAAGTTTCCCCAATTTTTTTAAAATTTTAATTTCTCGTCAATATTTATAATTTGATTAGTTTATGTTTAGTATTCCATTGTATGAATTTTAATGTTACCTACTTTATTGTCTTCACATAAAATAAAACTGTAGAATTAGTGAATCTGTACTTTAGAATTATTTATGAAAAATAATTTAGGAACATAACAAAAGCAATAGAACACAAAAATCTTGTTTTTTTAGATATTTGTCGATTTATGTTTGGGCCTGCTTATTTGTTCGCGCATCACGTAAGAATAGCTTTAAGTATTTTGATGAAATGATTACTAGTGGAGTCCATTGGGTCTGTGATATTGTGTAGATTTTTTTTATGTCAATTGCCTGTATATATAGAAGACAGCAATTTGAGATTGGAATGTAAAGTATACTTACTTGAAAAAGTTAACATTTATATTTTTTGTAATATATAGCAGCACGGTTATGATTCCCTTCGTTAACTTAATAATATTTACTATGAGTCCACATGCAAATGAAATAATGGGTACGGGTTGTATTATATAATATTGAATATAGTACTAATATTCTTTAATAGTTCTTACTTAAATTGTGACATAATTGTATGTTTTAATTTGTAATTAGTTATTATTAACTAAATGGTCGACATTAATCTTTTATAATTTAAAGTTAGATAGCAAAATTAATATTTGAGCACTAAAGGAATGGAATAATATTTTTTTAAACTTCATTTTGATTGGAAATAAACAACGAAAGTCCTTTAATTATTCCCATCTCAAATATCCTACAGCCATTCAATGGAAATTCCCAAGACTCGGAATAATTATAAGAAAAAGTTTCTCAAGATATTTTTTCTAATACTTACTGAACAAGAAGTAAACAATCTGTACATGTGATAAAAAAGTAAAGACAACAGTCTGCACCATAATCATTTTTGGGAACATAAATTTGGAAATTTAGTTTAGTTATCAGTACACTTACTAAATAAATTTTGTGTGTTTGGCCTCGGAAAGTGTACTGTTAAAGTGAGGTAAATAAATTGGTTCATATTGGTTTTGCACTAAAGAGCTTAAAAAATAATAAATTTTAAATAATAGATCAGCCTAATAACGATTCTTAATTGAATATTTATATGTCACCAATAACAAGGATGAACAAAATAGTCCAAGCTATTTTGGTATATATGTCGATTTCTCTCACCAATAACTAATTAGAATCGAACTGGTTAGAAACGTAGTATTAAAAAGCAATCATCTAGGAGCAAAACAGCGCTAGTAACAATGGAACAGTCGATGGTAAATATAAATCATAATTTGAACTAATTTTGAGTTTATGTAGCATAATTTTGTACAAACTTAAAGACAATGTGTCTAAAGGTTTGAATAAAATACAAGTATATCGAGGAAAGTAAAATCGCATAAACCATAATACTAAAATTCGTTTTTTTTTAATTTCCATTTAGTCAACTTATAAAATAAGTTACCTAAGACTTATTTTATATTATTACAGAAGTTGCTTTTTCTTCTAAATTTACTTAAAAATTAGTTTATGGGTAACTAGAATGTATTAAAATTATATTCTTAAAAGAACTAGATTTTTCCGTGATGGTGTTTCATTCGAAGGCTAAAACCAACTAAGTTTTAGCTTAAACCAAAAAGCTTCAATCTCCGTTCCACAAGAGTATTTGTGGAACCAAAATCTGTAATATAATGTATATATATATATATATATATATGTATATATGCGCTGAATGTATATATGCGCTGACTGGCAATTTTAAAACAATTTCCAACTCCAATACAAAGTGAGATTTTGAGGTATTATTTGAAAATTTTTCATTTATTTTGAACAGGATAAAATTAATATTCTTCTAACTATTGCCTTCTGAAATAATAATTATGGAGTTTCTGTTCATCGGTAAGATGAAATGACACCTTACTTTATTTTATTTGGTTTGCAAAGAACAAGGATATAATTATATTTTCTTCAGTCTGTCCACCTCTTTTTGCCTACCGCGGACCAAAAATGTCTACAAGTTTAGACATAACTCCCATAGATGATCTACATGGGAATCAAAGGAATATTTCTTTAACCATCTAATCTGATAAGAAGTCCAGGTATAATTCATTTAAATTGAAATGTACTATTTACCATTTTTTTTTATTTCTAAAACTGTATTTGTAAAGAGAATAAGTATAGAACGATACGGAATATTCCTATTCCGCGTTCTAATTCCCACAGTACATCTAAAATATCAGAAAAAAAAACAATTAAAAAGTTATGGACTAGTAAGGTAACACACAACTAAAAGCGACACAGAGGTAAAGAACTTTATTTTACGCCTGTTTCGACAAGATTTAAGCAGGATTTCATAAATAAAAACTATTTAGGTAATATATTTTATTTGTTAAAAATAAGTGATATTTAAAAATAATAACGCATGTTTATAAACCTACATATTTTATATTATCCTACATGCGATTTGAGGGTATTAAAAAAATAATAAATAAAACTATATACATATTTTAAATACCAACGCCCAAATTTTTCAAGTAATAAAACCCACGTATTTTGCTTTCCAAAATATCCATTTTCTTGCGTAAAGAAATGTATATAAATTTGGTTTTGTTTTTAATTGTTTTTTTATTATTTTATTTGCAATTTTTTATAAAATTTATCTCATTTAATGTATTGCAATTTTGTCGTTCATTTATTATCTATATAATATAAATATTAATTGATAAGGAACAACAAGCTTATAACCATGTTTCCTAAACTTAAATTCTTTCAATTTTACAAAATATTATCTTCTTAGAAAAATCAGAGAAAACGCTTCTCAACTCCTTTAATTAAATAAATGGATTTAACATAGAATTAATTTCGTTATGTTTGTATTGATAAACTAGGTTATAACACGAAATAAACTGAAAGAGTAGTTGTATCGACCGGGTGTTAAAAAAGGTAGTATTGAAAATCCATACATATTTGAAATTGCTTATAATAAATCTTAATATTCCATATTTTTCAATATGCAGTTCATTCGATTCGTTTATTTATCATTATTTTTCAAACAATACCCCTTGGAAATAAAATAATGTTACTGACATGTATGGCGAAAGTTGATATTTTTAGAAAATAAATATGATGTTATAAAATCTTACCCTTTAAGAGTTTATTGAAAGATTCCATTAAGACTATTTGAATATTATATACTAATATCAATTTACATACATATTAAACATTAGCCTGCATATACACTCTTACACGACACAATGGGAATGTTAATGAAATTGATCGTATATACAGTTTCAGTCAATGTGCAACGCCTCCATTTACCAGAAATAGGTTCCATCTGCAGCATTAGTCATCTTGGGTTGATCCACAAAAATATTCTCAATATTATCACTTACTCTTCGGTAGTGTTATTAAAAAAGTGAAGTCTTCTTGTTTAATCAATTTTTTTTTTCGGATTTGTTAAGCAATTGATAATACTATACGAAAACAAAGTCTTAGAATTACCGAAACTTTCAAAAAATTATATGAAAGAAAAGAGAATCAAACCATTCGCCGGTTCTAGGAGACTAGTTCGTGTAAAGCAATGAGCTTACCAGATATCAAACGCCGAATTCAGCTAGTAAGTTGACAGATAGTTATTTGTACTAGCTCTCACCTAGTGGTTGTATTTGTACTAGCGATCACCCAGTGGTGGAAATTCGACCGTAATTCATTCAATGTTTAGGTTCGTAGGTTATTCGTTTATGTGCAATTTATTCAGATATTTACAAATATTTGGCAACAATATTTACTCTGTGCGACTGTTTGACCACAGAATATTATGTGTTGACATTAACAGCATGAACGTAAACTAAGAATGTTTTATTCTTGAACTTAAACAATGAATCATTTAATATAATGTATACATAATTTAATGTATTTGTAAAAAAAAATGATACATAAATTTTAGCTTTCTGCACTCCTCCACATAAACTTTAACAATGCCAAATCTCATACCTGGTTCGCAATATGCATAAAAAGGGGTACAACATTTTTTCTTCACATATTTTATATTACTCATTACAATTCTCATCACAACTGTGTACGTACAGTCATGTATTTACAACTGTGTACTGTCATTACAACTGTGTACAGTCATATACTAATATTGAATTCTTGTTTACATACTTTATTACAAACTAACTTATCAATCTTTATTTGTATAACAGTCTAATTTAAATTTGGTTTTTAAATGGTTGGCGTATATTATTTGCTTGGAGATTCAGTTTTTAGCTCAATATTTGATGTAAAAATACAGATATAAAATGCAAATTCAAAATGGTTTTCGTTACCCACGACGCTTGAATTTAAATATCTGTGAATATATATATATATATATATATATATATATATATATATATATATAATATAAAAACAATTTTGTCTACCGGATGTTCTGTTTATATTTTATAAGAATTGTCAAATAATTATTTAGGCGGATCATTTGTTTTATTTTATGGCAATTTAGCACACAAAACTGATGTTGTTTATTTGAAGAATATTTTATTTTTACATAAATAATTTGAAGATCTTACCAATACTAAAAGCTTAATACAAAAATTTTGATTGTTCGGGAACTGAAATAATAGATTACTAAATCTAAAGTTACTTTAAGATAATTAAATTTTCATACCAATTGTTTATAAGAACCAAGAGAGAAAGAAGTAAATCACTTCTATTATCCACACATTCAAGCTCATGATCATTTAAAACAAAAATTTACTTTAAAATATCCTCAACAATTCCAAAGATATGAAGATCAGATTTCAAGGGAATGTCTTTTGTGTTGGAGAATATAAGTATGTGATATCAAAAGAAGCAATATTTTGTTAAAGAAAAATTAACTTAATTTCCAAACCCTGTCGACTCTATCTTATATTCATCAAAGATTAATAAATCAATGTAACTAACTTCCTACTATAGATGGCTGCACTTTAACTTTGACGTTCACTACCCTACTTGAGCTACGGAAATAATAACATATTATCAATCAACTTGGAAGCCTCGACGCCTCCCTCACACTTCTTTCCTGTTGATACTCGAAGCAGTTAACACACTTCACAAAATACTGAAGCAAGTATACCACAGATCCGAGTGCGGTTTAAAAATTTAACGGAGACTTATTCGTAACTTTAATTGTGCTTGGAGGAATCAATCGAGATTTGTTATTGTCTTAGGTTATTTATCATTACTTTAAGAAATGTTATCAATGTATTATTTATTTATCATTAATTAAAAAACACATTATAATTTCTGTAGACTAAATACCAATCATGGTAAATAGACGTGGTACGGAGAGGCTCGGACAAGATGCGGCATGGAGGCGCCGTACTAGTGCGGCACGGAGGTGGTACGAAAGCACGGTACGAAGGCGCGGTATGGAGGCGCGGTATAGAGTTGCAGTACGAAAGCGCGGTGCGGAGGTGGGGCACGGAGGCGCATTATGGGGACGTAGTAGAAAAAGGGGTGCAGAAAAGCGGTACGGAGGTGCGGTACGGAGTTGCGTTACAGAGTCGTGAAGAAGGGGTGTGCATAGCGATCGACCGCGGGCGCCTTTTTTTTGCTGATTTAATTTGTAGGTATTTATTCGAGCGACAAAAAGCATTTGTTTCCGCGTGTGAAATTCTGAAAGGAATTTTACATCACAAATTTTTCAAGGAAAATTAGGTTTTAATAGTGCATAAAGCACTATCACAATTCAACACTGCAACAATTTCAACATATGTATTTATTTAAATATTAAATATTATTTAATAATAGTGCCTACAATTTTGGTGTAGGTAAACTCCAGATATAATTAAAAGTTATTTTCGTCTAACTTATGCTGGTAGCTTACAATGAAGTCAGTATGGAACTTATGACTAATAGTTGTTCGGTTACATATTTTCATTTTAATAATGTAAGGCATCCAAAACAATTTTCCATTATAATCTTTATCAAATGTGGTTTTAGTTATTTTTTCTAATTGTGGTTTTATTTTTTTTCGTCATTAAAATCTTACGAGAACACTATTTGACAATTTGTAAATTTATATTTCACAAAGCTGTGTCAAAAAAAATTTATAACATTTTCAATTATGTTTTAAAATGCCTTTTCTATAACCTTTCACTATGACGTTCGTGAAAAAAATGCATTCCTAAATTTAATGTATGGAGCGACTAATAAACTTCCATAAAATATTGCAGTTCTTTTTTATGTTTTGGTTTTAGACCTTTTTTGTGGTTATGATCAGTCTAAACAATTTATTAAATTGAAAGACTGACAGTACGAAATTACAAATGTTTAATTTTTCATCATTTGGCTGTGACCCTCAAAAAGTATTTACATCCAATTAATATTGCCTTCACCCAATTCAATAGAATTGAATACGCTTAACTTACTGTATCATTTACTTACAAATTAACAAAATTAAATGAAAAATAAACTTCTTTTACTTTGTTTTTTCAATGTTTTTGGGAAATAATTTAAAGAAAATTTAAAAACAATTTAAAACTTGCATTAGTTAGTTACCGATTTTCTTAGCACGGCAAAATCAACATCTAACACAAAAGGTCGTTTTAGTTTTACATTTCAGTGATTTTGTATATATATACTAATGTTGACTAATAATGAAATCGATTAAATCATTTATTTCGTTTACTTTGCTTTCTTCTATTTCTTTTAAAATTTTGTACGGTCACTTATAGTTTTAGTTTTAATTTCAATTAAGTTATTTATACGGGGACGAAAAAAAAATATATAGTCAATAATTTTACACTAAACGGTGCAAAATTTTATTTATCATAATGCGTTTTAAATTCGAAGGTTATCCCTTAAATTATTAAATACATGATTGCGCAAATTTTCTGTCTGAAAATTAATTAATTTATTAACAATAAGTTTATCAACCAACTTATTGTTAATTGTTAAACTTATTGAGTGAAATTAACCCTTTTTTTTCAAAATAAAAAATATTGTATGACAAAAATAATGTTATATCCTTTAACTTAAAATTAATAACTCGCTACAAACAGAAATTTTACTTTAATTGTTTTTGTCTTACTTATTTTGTTTATAAAATTATTTAGGCTGTAATTTCGCTTTTTCTTGTTTTTTTGTTTGTGTTCTTATATGAAATTTAAGATTACGAAAAAATAATATTGTTTTCCACTGCTTGAATGAGCATGTTTTACATAAAGCAATTTTCTATTACAAAATTGACTTATAACATATCATTTCAATATTTATTCGTCATATTCGCATTTACGATTAAAGTAAATCCAGTTATAGTAATATCATATATGAGAAAATATTTTAATTAAATTCAGATTAGGTGATTTCAAGAGCATCTGAAATAACTCAGTTTATAAACAGGTAATCTCATAAAACATTTCTCAAAATGGCCAATAAATGTATTATATTTTTAAGTATGGATATAACGTAATAAAATGATTATGTCATAAAAATTATATGGAAATTAAATGATTTATTTTTTATATTTTTTCCAAACGTATATCCAAAGATGCTAAATTTGACTCAAAATTTCCAGTGCCAAATTTAACATTTTTTTCACAAGATTAATATTATTGATTAAAAATATTTACACGCGTGATTTGAGAAAACTTTTAAAATTCTAGGACCAGCGATTTTCAAACTTCTTAATTAGGATCGGGGACGAGGGTTATTTACAAATTTTATTTGCTAATTACCTTTCTACTGAATTTTGTCGTTCCCATACTTTTTTAATATAAAAATGAGACGTGTTTAAGGTGAATGGAGTATGATATACAATTTATATAAAAGTAAATTTTAAGCGAATATGTGTGTTTTTTAACTTTCGGATGGAGGTTCTTTAGATATGCTGTTTGGAGATCCATTGTTTTACTTGTTACTTAAATTTATATTGTAATATTTGATAGTAACGAAACAGAAATAACATATAAATCGCACGGAGGAAGTTTCATTTTAAATTTTTAAATAGCGTACAGAAAATTTAACGAAACGAAAATAATTACATGAAATACCATAGTTACTCACCAACAGACTAAAAACGATTTTCCTATACTGGTCACAAAACTTTTTTCTGCAACCAATACATTCATTTTCTGTATTACGTTAAGTTCTTTTTTCCCATAACTTAAGTAATATATTTTACCACATTACAACAAAGAAATATTTTTTTGACAATTGGATTCAGACACGTTTTACCGAGTCTAATATTTTTACTCAGAAGAATAAAAAAATATACCCGTACGTATCCAGTAATAATGTAATGTCGTTGAATGAAAAAAATGACTAATATAAGTGTTTGCTGATGCGAGACATTTTTCTTCAAACATGTCAATTCTTCTTGAAATCACTCGCAGTGACTTGTTCGTTTATCAAAGTAACATTACACGTGTTCTTATGAAAGTTCCGTTTTTTTTTATTTTTAGGTGCAAAACCGTTGAAACCTGTCAAGCACGAGTTGTACTCGCTTTATGAGTTTTCAGGTACTTATTAACTTTTAAACGTACATAGTATCCCTATCAAATTTATTTACCAATTATAATCTTTCACAACATAAATATATTGTCTACTACATATTCAAATATCGTTGATTCTTACTAACGTATATTCAGAAATATATTGCATAGTATATCTTACACAGTCATAGTAAAAAAACCCTTTTAAAAATTAAAGTTATTTGTGCAGTTAAGTCATTTGTATTGAATTTCTGTCAACTTTATACAGACCTAAATACATGTCATAACTTGGTCGACTATTACTCGTTAACTAGTATCATATACTAAGTTTTTATAGTTTTCCTTTTAATTCCGTTATTTACTACTATTGTGAATACTTTTCAAGTATTCAAAAATAGCAGCGCAGACGGTAGGGTGTGTAGTCGGGTAACTCTTACAAAAAAAACATTTCTTGCCTTTATTTTTCGCACATGTGTCGAGGAAGCATTTATGACATAAACCCAATGTTTTTGAAAGACCTTTTCAACCACACTGTACACAATAGATTATGTGAAAAAAATATTATCCCTACTTTATATCTAAAGAGGTACCCTAGAAACTTCTTTAAACAATTTCAGTATTTAACTTTGTAGGCGTGATAAATATTTGGGACTATGTCAATTTCAGCTTTATAGTACTAATAGCTTGCGAGTAAAATGGCTGTGACACAGTCGTACAGAAAGACAGATGAATATAGCGAAACTAGTGTAAATTTCTAGTTCGGCTATGGAACCCTAGAATTGTAAGTTGTTAAATGGAGCCTGATTTTTTGTATTTTCTTCCCATATTTTATTGTATTTCTTTCTAGAAATCATTCTCGTCGAGTAAAAAGTTATTTGTTATTACAGGAAAATGTTTTATTGCAGATCCAAAAAAATTAAAGAAATAGAAATTCATGTCATTTTTGTGTGAAAGTTTTCATCATAATAATTTTGTCCAGAAGACCCAGACAATATAATTATTTCATTTTGATGCAACAACTTAAAGGTTCAAGTCATTTGCTAGATATATGTAAAAAAGTGGTTATCTATTTAGGTTATTTTATATTACTCGTATATTCATTGGAACGATGCTATGATTTGTGATGTTTTATTCGTTTTAAAATTTCACCAATAAATTTACATAAATCTTAAACTGTTCTTTATTATTTCAAGAAATATCCTTTTATGCACTCCTGGGAACTGATTAATTTAACTAGGCCCCTCACGCATCA
This sequence comes from Druceiella hillmani, assembly GCA_039881145.1. Taxonomy (NCBI): domain Eukaryota; kingdom Metazoa; phylum Arthropoda; class Insecta; order Lepidoptera; family Hepialidae; genus Druceiella; species Druceiella hillmani. The sequence goes on from JAYKKI010000012.1 coordinate 21,557,479, forward strand.
CAATAAATAATGAAATGATTCACTGGAAATAATCTGATGAAACATTGGGAGAAAAGAAAATTTTTGTGAAATTATCTAGAGTATAACAGATTTCCATACGATTTTTAAGTATTTAGTTTGCTCAGTTTTTGTCCATCTGATTAGCGAAAGTTGAAATAATATTAATGTCTAAAAGAAAGATTATAGTCGATTAAATTTTTTCTTATTTTCCCCACTGATTCTTTCAAAATTGTCAACTTTGTTCCAGCATATCAATAGGTTAATAACAAAAAGAAAGGAGAAAGTTTCGCAAGTGCAAAACGTAGGAGAATTATACAGTTTTACGCGACTTTTATATATACAGCTTACTGAATTAGGAAGCAATGAGGCATTTTTTTGGCCTGAACCTACGCAAGAGAAAATTGTATGGTGTTCTGATTACAATAAAAAGGCAGAAAAGTGTTTATTAAATTTAATCATGGATTGGTACTTTAGTTTGAACCTATGGAAACTAAGTTTGAGATTATCAATATCTCATATACGTACGCTATAAACGTATATGAAAACAAGGGACTTAATTCATAATAATGTCATAACTGATCCTAGGTCATAACAGCTGCATATTCAAAAGTAGCAGCGAACGTAAAATGAGGGAACTACAGGCAATATTTCAATAAATTTCACCTGTTCATTTGTAAAATCCGAAACTTCGATGGAATTAATTCAGGTAACAGTTAATTAAAGTACTCAACAAAGTCAGTGGATGTTCAATCATATCAATAAGTTTTACTATTTAATATACTTGGCGTTAATTTTGTAGAAATTCATTATTCACAATTAAATAAAACTACGTGATGTAGTATTATTTCTACTTTCTTTAAATTCTTTACGACGATCTAGGTTTCGTTCTATTACAACATCTTCAGATGGGCTATTAGCAAAGATCTTTGCTAATATATTTGCTAATAGCCCACCTGAAGATGTTGTAATACAACGAAACCTAGGTCGTGGTAAAGAAATTAAAGAAAGTAGAAATAATACTACATTACACGTAGTTTCATTTAATTTTGAATAAATTTTACTATAACTGAATTAATTTTACTATAATTTTACTATTTGAATAAATTTTACTATAACTAAATATATTTCTAAACCAAAAAAAAACTTAAGTCTTCTAGGAATTCCAGAGGTTTGCTGGCTATTATGTGCTATTCGCTAATAAAACATCAGAAGAGAATTAAAAAAATAGATCAAATGACATTAAAATTAAGTAATATTAGAAATATATAAAATTACGTATATTAAAAGATCCATAACATTTTGCCCGAATGGGTGGCTGACCGCATATATACAATAATATTGTCGCAATGATATTAACGATAATATAAGCCCATGCAGTATATAATAATATTATCACGTTTTCGCTCGCGCTTGCTCAGGAGATCTTTTACCACCGTACAAATCAAACAGATATTACAGATGAATATAATGTAACAGCAGTACTAAGTGTTAACTATAGCATGACTGATTACTAAGAAAAAAAAAAACAAAGAGCAACTAATTAAATATCGGATATAGAAAGATACTGACTACGTGACTTATATTTAATAAATTAATTATTTTTACCAAAACAGATGACTTATGAATACTATTGCAGAATGCTAAATAAAGGTGTTCTAAAACCAATACCAATATTAAAAGAAGAAAAAAACAGGTACAAGTATGAGTAGAATTTTAACACCATAAGAAATATTGGTAGCTTTGCATTGTTTTTCAGTTATAGGCAAAAATTGTCTACCATCACGTTAGCGCCGGCTATATATACAACCTTCACGGTTGGCGTTAAATTTGAAAGCCTAATCTACGTGCTACGGGGTGTACTTAGATAAATACAAATAAAATCTACCTACTTATCCGTGTACTTGTAATATTATTATAAATGTAGGTACCACTCATTTTTTTGTCATACAATAATTTATTCGCGATGCTTAACATTAAAAATAATTGTTATTACCAATGTGTCGTAATAAGAGAAGCGAGCTGTGTGTGTATATGTGTGTGTGTGTGTGTGTGTATGTGTGGGTGTAAAGTGAGGAAAATTCATACGATTGTTTCAAGTGGATACGTTACGAAAAATCAGCAGTTAAAACTCTATGATTCGACATTGACGTTTAACGTTCGGCAATAAAAACTTCTATTTTTGTTTTTATAAGTAGCAGGTCCTAAAAACTATAATCGATAGTTCAAAAATGCTAGACATTGTCGTTTAGTAGCATTACACTGACAGGGAATTTTCTTAGCACTTAAATAAGTACAGAGACATATTTATCTAAAGAGATAAATATTGAAATCATGATAAAACGGTAAGTTCAATCAGATTCCTTACCATTTAGATTGTACACGTCTTCAAAAATTACCTTATTAAGGTGGATATAGCCCAAGAAATGGCACGCATGTTAGAATATAGTTTTAATCGAAGAATTTATTAATTGAATAAGAGCATATCATGATAAAATATCTATGATAAAACCTCTAAAAAATAATGCATACTCGTCTATGTGAGGATTTTTTCGGACCAACATTATTGCGATGTCATACCTTTAATTTAAGAGTTTCAAGCCTTTGGCGTTCTTCTATTCCTCCGGACCGCCATCCGGAACAGCCAAGCAGCCAACAAATATTACTTTTTTTCTTTATTCACGAGCACCAACAACATTATCACCATTGTCGTCGCCGTGGTGTGTTGGGTTGATCACAAGGCACACGGCCTTTGACGATGCGACGCGGCGACCCGGGTTCGATTCCCGGCCGTTCGTCGAACGGGGCTGGACTGGTGTTGTGGTTGGCTGTAAGAGATTGCTCTTGTAGCAATAAGTCCGTCATATGTTTCAATTAGATACATTAAAGTAGATAAATAAGTAAATAAATAAACGACTTAAATCATGTCATTTGAAAGTGAGGACTTCTTCTCTTCATCTCGATCACGATCTCGCCACGATCTCGGTTACTATATTTCACAACACAAAGAGCAAGGATCAAGGAGAGTTTAAACACATGTAAATATTGAAAGGTACTCATTATCTTAAATATCAAGATTATTTTTCGCCACACGTATGTAAAAATGTTGTGTATTTCTCAAAAAAGTCATGTATAAAGTATTGCTACAATTTTCCAGTGAACTGTAGGAGAGGAGAGGAAAAATATATTTTGAGCCTTTTTCAAGTTCTTTTTCAACTGATGCACTACAAAATACATCGAGCTAATTTTTTTTTAATTACTTTCTTACACCATTTAAAATTCTCATGTAACTAATTCTGAGAGTGTTGACTATTGAGATATATACAATCTAATATGTTAACTCGCTGTTAATTTGCTTATTCTCTATGAAAAATTTAAAATTTTTATATTAAACAGTTTCTAAGGAGAACGGCTTTAATAAAAAGACACACCAGTGACTTTCCAAAGGTACTTTTTCCTCTTTAGATTATGAACTCTGAAATAATATAAATAAATGAATGTAAACAAATTATAGAGATGAAATTGACTCCTTTCGAAAGAGTTATCTGAGTTTTTTTGAATTTCCTAATGCAACAAGAAAGATCAAATCGGTCAGTTCAGCCATCTGCCCTTATGTCATAGAATCAAAATGTACAATTTTGGCCCTATGCAAATGACATTTTACAAATACAGGTGATCTCAATAGGTAGGTAGCAAAATATTTAAAAAAATAAATGATAGCTTTTTTACACTTTAGACTGTGATTACTTTTTGCTTGTAGATTGAATTTGGTGTGAAAACATTTCAAGTTTTGCCAGATTCAGAAATTAGGTGAGACGTAAAATAAATGTTAATTTAATATTGTACCTTTACTAACCCACAGAAAATTTCAAACCGTTGAAAGGTTATTAGTATCTACAAAAATCAAAATGCTTTCGTACTAATGGTAGTATGGTAATTAACAAAGAAACAATAGAAAAGAAAATTCAAAATGCTAGATATAACGTCAAAATATTCTTTACAACAGAATAAACGTAATTATTTATAGTTCATAATCTTGAAAAATGAAGAATATATCAGTCTTTCAGAACAAAACATTTGAAATGTGACATTATTTATAACGCCTTCCCAGTATATTTGAAATATGTTCCCATTACATCTAATATTTAAGAAAAACATCTTATCCGTTACAAGAATGAAAAAGACTAAATATTGGTAGAAATAAATGTTCACTCAAGTCTAATAAAATTCAATTTCCATCATTAATTCAAAAAGTTGAACAACGAGAATAATATCTACTAATTACGATTATTTTAAAAATATCAATAGATCTTTAAAATATTTATATTTTTATTGTTATTATAAATCGACAACTTATTTTGTAATTTGGTCATAAAAAAGTGATTATAAAAAAAACACGATACTACGAGTTTCATTGCAACACTTATCACTGATGGAAAAATGGAGAATTTTCATAATGTTCGCTGGTTATATTCCAAAATAGCCATAATGTGCCTTATGATACTTTGTATACAAGATAAAATCTGCACAGGCAAGAATACTAATGACGTTTACTAACGTTCCATATTACATTTAGAAACTTATTCAACGTCACGTCAGTAAACAATATCCGTAATCACCTGAAACTCTGGTTTCCATAGCTACACAACATTGGAAATCGTTGAAGTTCTGTTCTTATTTTAAGCAAATTTAATAAATGTATCAAAAGACTATATTCAATAACTATCAGTGAACGTAATAGCAACATTGGATAAACTTATCACATGTTTCATTACACTCGACCCGATTTAATTTCCTTAAAAATTTTTACTCAAAACTTGCACGATTACCTTGACATCTTAAAACCAGGAAAACTTTTTCAGCATCCTTATCCTTCCGTTAGCTTATAGCGACCACGGATTGTATGCAAATATTTTCCTAATTAATTTCAGAAGTGTTAGCTTCAGTTTAAACTTAAGGGTAATTTTAATTTTCGCAAGGACGATGTTGCGTAAAGCAATATCATCTTGATGAGTATCGTTGCATTACTAAATTTCATGAAAATAATATTTTTTATTACAAATTAAACTTAGTAATCTTTCGAACGGGTCGAATCGAAACGAAACTGAGTGCATAAAAAGGAAAGAATGGTATTTTGTTTCCGAACTCAACTGTAAAACGAAAGTTATTGGTTCAAATCACGCATATTTAAGTTGATTTAATATGCAAGACCCAGGATATTTAGCAAAGTTGCTTCTACGGAGGCGTTTTAATATTTATAAAATCTTCCTGTAACCAAATGTCGTTATTATGGTTATTTCAATTAACATGTATATAGTAATATATTTTCAATATATTTAAACAATTTATAACATGGTTTGTTTAAACGTTCATAACTCTACAATATTCCTACTTTTTATCTCTTTCACAGTATAACGCATCCTAATTACAAATGGAGAAAAGAAATACGCGTCAAGATTAAAATAAATACCCTTTCCTAATAATTTTTGTGACGTTTTTCAGGATTGTATTTAAAAAAATAAACATAGAACTAATGATACGAATTCGTTACCTCTATGAAAAATATAACATCGATGCTAATAAAATCTTTATTAGTACTATTAAAAGGAAAAATTCCACGTAACAAACTCTATTCGCTTATTCAAAATTTCCCCAAGAAAGATCTGACTTAAAATGGTTGAAAATATTGAAATTAGCCATGACAAACCATAATATTAATCAAAGTTACGTCTTATCAATGTAAGTCTATTGATGCTTTGGGTCCTTGACACACTCGAGGTAATCGGAGAAACGTTTGGAAAAATATTTTAGTTAACTTATCGCCAAACAATTGGCAAGCTCTGACGAGATTTCAGAAAATTAAGATAATAATAAGATTTGCCAATATTAGAACTTAGTCTCTCTATTTATTGTCAAACCAGAAGAAAAGACCAGATAAAAATGTCAAACCAGAAGAGAAGACAGAAAAAAAAAATTGGAGCCAGTCACGTAAGTCCGTAAGGGTGGTATAGACGTTTTAGTTAATTTTTAGGTAATTGCTCTCAAGTTTTTTAATTACATTGCCGAATTATTTTCTTGGTCGTTTGTGCATGTCGACATTAATCTGTGCACTTAACCTCTGGTGATGACAATGGGAATCCTTTTCCAATCCAGATGATGGCATTGTTTTGGGATCCCTTTTCTTCCTTTCTGTAAACGCAATGCAACGTAAATATATGTTTAAAATGGTGAATAAAAACACAAGAAAAACTAGATGTTCGACAAACAATAGTCACTCATTTTTGCAAACCAACATTGACCGCATAGCATAGCCGAGACTTTATTCAATTCTCTTCGCATATACACAAATTATTTTAAAGAGCCTTCTAGAATCTTTAAAATAAACCATTTAACTTGTTTATGACGCGCCCGACTACCATTGACTAGAAGAATTTCGAATCGCAATATATTCGTAAGTGTATATGTTTACGATTATAACATGTGCATACATAACATATATTTATACCTGTCGAGCTACGTATTAACTAAACTAATATTATTCGTATAAAACAAATGTGCATAACTATCGAAAATGTTTAAGTCTCGAACTTCTAATGCAAGTCAGTTATATTTAAAACGTCAAATATTTCTCTCCAGAATCGTAAAAAAGACTGAGTCCGTACGTTCAATATTTTTAAATAAGCTACCTACTATAGACACCTTATTAAATCTAAAACAAAAGCCTCTAGAATTGTTGTCTGCTTATCGATTTGCTTGTTTGTCTATTTGTCTGTGCACACCTTAGTTGTGCGTGCTAATCTCCGCAACAGCTAATTCGATTTGGATGCGGTTTCCAGTGATTTATTTATATTAGCTTGGGCTAACATTTAGTCCGAGTTTCATTTTAATTAATTCATAAATAATAAAAATGCGTCATCTTTTATTTTATTGCTCAATATAATAAGAGACTCGCAGGCACCGATTTGGCTACCAACGCTTTCTATTAGCGTTGTTAATCAATTTTATGCTCATAGAGTTCTAACAACTTTTCTTAGTCCAAATTCCACAAAGTCGATCATAAAATATAATCAGCTACTTCACTACTCTTTGTCTTCATCATTCAGTAACCCGCTCAATCTCTCTTCGTTTGTCAACTATCATCATATAACCTAAGCAAAGTGTTCAACATTTTCAAAAATATCTTTCGAATTATCAAAAATCAAATTCTGAAAAAAAAGATGTCTTCAAAATCTTTGTAACTTGCATTATGGATTGATATTCCACAGGACACATGGAATTTAAAAAAATGATGTTACTTAATTTGGCCACTATTATTGAATAATACCAGATTATATACTCGTACGCATGGCGTAAGATTTCATGTTTCTGTAAGAAAATCGTATCTGAGAAAAACGGGTATGACAGATGTATGGATACATGAATGACTTTAAATGGGATCTGTTTTTTGTCCTTTTGAGCGACAAAACTTATTAACTGCGCCAAATTTATTAACTGCGTACATTTTATACCCTTTTTTTCATGATTTATTTCACAAAAATGCAAATGAAAATAAAATAAATTTGTTTTGAAAAAAAGTTGAAAATTTTCTTTTAATCTTACTTCATAAGTTATACTTAAACTGTCTCGTATGAAATTAAACAAAAAACGTTACGTAATTTATCTTAAACTGTATTTTTATAATGAAAATTTGAACAAAACTCAGTTTTTCAATTGGTATCCACCAGTTCCAACGCACTGAATTACAATCATTCAAACACAGTGAGTGATGACAATTCGTGGCCCGTTTTTAAGAGCCGTTCTTTCCTTAAGGGCCACTATATCAAATCGAATTCCAGTAATTGCATGGCAGCACTAAAACTCGAAGCAATCATATTATCACAAATGGATTGTATTTTATTTTACGATCAACTGGTGACGAATTAATATTTTTTAAATGGATTTGTTTTCCTCAATAGGTCGACACAGGTTTTTTTCATTGTACAATGTATTGTTGTTCAATAACTTAATGTCTTTATGTCGTAGTCCGCTGAATATATTTTATCAATATTATCATTATATTATTTCGTTTATATTTACTATTAATATTCTTTTACCATTTATAACATTTCACATGTTTTGTTATAAAGGTTTATCAAATAATTGCAAGTGGAATAATATATAATAATAATAATAGTAATAATAATATAGTTTATTTGTGGATATAAAATACAACAAGTAAAGTAATAGACATGTATAGAAATTGTTTAGGGCTAATGACAAAATTAGAGTTAAAAATTAAGTTACACGCCTTAACCTAAATTTTATTCAATATTTTATCCACAAAAAGGTTACTAGCTCGGCTTGTGCAGTTATGCTTTAAGCAAAACCGACACTTTACGATTTAGAGGGAAATTTATATACGCAAAGATATTTGAAATAGCGAGAGAATGATTCTTTGAGACGCGTCACGGCCTAAGGATTTTATTTCCAAAAAATCTAAGGAGTACAATATAGATGAGAATGAAGTTACGAATAAAATAAAAAGGATTCAATTGCGAAATTACTGTCAGGATGATGGAAAAGTTTTAAGGAAATTAAAATGAATTACATAATAAGAAGTTAAATATTATAACGCGAACCCAATGAAGTTTTTAATCCACTAAGTCACTAAGAAAATTCATAGCAGTATTTACGAGTATTTTAAGCAGAGAAAAAGTTTGATGGCTCAAGCCTTCATTCACAATTATTTAAGTTAAACTTTCAATCTATAACGAGAAGATAGAACATTTCTTTTCATCTTTGAAGAAGAATATTAAACCTAAGTATTTTTGAAATAAAAAATATTACACACCATCGTTAAAATAAAATTTAAAACATGAAAAATTTCATTGTGACTGAGAATGTATATAATATTATAGGGATTGTATTATTCCTTGCGATATATTTTAACAAGATGATAACATTATTCAGAAAATAATAAACGAAAAAAATTTCATATTGAGCATGTTCTTTTAAATAAACTTATATAATGACAATTTTACATTGATTTTAAAAAAGTGTCTTCTAATAATTTTTGTTTTTTTTAGGGCGTAGTAGGATTTTGACGTAACGTATGTATTTAAATGATTGTATCATTAAAATTAAAATTTTCGTGTTCCTAAATTTGGAGTATATCATAATGTATGTAGGCATTTACATACGTTCGCAATTATTTATGTCTGCTCTAAAATTTTTATAAAATATGAAGCAGGCATAAGAATAAATGTGATTTTTTAGTTGGAAGTACTAAGCAGAAAAAATAAAACTATAAGCTCGAAAATCTATACTGCCCTTGAAATATACCTGCGAAAAACCTGTGTCTTGCAAAAGAAAAGAAAATTAACCTTTTTTTAAAAAAAGAAAATTAATTATTAACCGGACGCTTTGAAAATGATTGGTATTACATAATTTTTACTTGTAATCAAAATACCTTTTCTAAGCTATATGAACTGAGTTTTGGTTTAGTGCTGAATCGCTGTTATTTTATAAAGATCTTAAGCAGTTAGACCCAATGGTTATTGAAGCGAATAACCAGATGATATATATAAAAGGCGGAATTTATTCCATAGTAGAATTAAAACTTTATAAAAAGTTGTTTTAATAAGAATTTTGCCCAATTTTAACCCAGACTGCTCGTTTTAGGCTCAACAACCAATGCCTGGGACAAATTATCCATCTTGTAATTAATTATCAACAGTAACAGTTGTAATTAATTATCTTTAAATTGTATTCATCCAATTTAAGCAAAATATAAGACGCAGTATGCACTTTTCGGAAAAGTATCCCTTATATATTGAATTGTTATGAACATAATTGCAACAACCTACAGGAATTTGGATACAGAAAATGGCACAAGTTTCCAATTAAATTTAGGTATATTCTGTAATGGTTCTCTTGCCAGTACTAATTAAAGTGAAACTCTTGACACAAATGAATTAATGAAGAGATTTATTCCCTTAAATATAATTGAGAAATTTAAACGTAGGTTTCTGTGCCGAAAATGGCGAATTTTTAACTTTAGCAAAACAAACTTATAATATTTTTATGAAAAAATCTAAAAGTGCAGTGAACAATAATTAAAAATAAGAGAAAAAACAATAATATTAGGGTATAATAATAGGATTTTGTCCCCATTTCATAAATATTTTTACATTATAAATATATAAAACTGTTATGTCTAAAAGGATGCTAATTAAATATTTTAAAAACATTAACCTTCATCATCGACACAAATGAAAGTAACGTAAACTGACATCGTTTATCTTCAAAGAAACTGGTTTAATTACAAAGCAAATGTATATTAAACATTATTTTAAATATTCTCTATCGACACTTTCACAAATATTTCGAAATGGCATCTCCCGTTTCAAGTAAAGGAAACTTTCCCTTTGATCCCTAAATGAGGCACAGTAAGCGCCCCATTGATTTCGTAAACGTCTTTTTAATTAATGTCGTATAAATATTGGTCCACATTAACCTTAAATGACTGAAAATTGATTAAATATTTGGTGCGAAAAAGCAAATAGGGTCTCGTTTTATTAGTTTCCACTCTTATTATTATATGTCCTTTTCATAATTAAGTAAGCTTCTTGGAATCTTCGGTTGATCGAACTGACTTACTTTTCTGTATACCAAGTTGCACCCGTATTCATAATGTGACGGATATAAAGTAGGTGCTGTGTTATCATTTTAATTCCATATAATCATTTGAAAACCTATTGATCTTATCATATATCATAGACCGTGTCTAGATATGTATAAAGAGGAATAGAACGCACCCTGAATTTATTACTCTGATTTTCGCTCAGTCAAAACCTGCAAATAGTTTATAATATATAAAATTACTGGACGTGTTCTGTACTGTATCCGTTTTGTTACAAATTTACATTAATATTGAATAATGGAATAGGTGAGCATATCTTTAAATCCTTCTTATAGCATAATATTTAGTAAATTTCATAGCTATATAATCATTGATTTGTGATAAAGAAAGATATCCAATATGAAAGTAGGAAAGTCTATAAAGAATTACCCACTAGTTCGTCAACTATGGTAGAAACAAAAAGAAAAAATAATCAATTGTTTAAGAAAAAACTAAATATCTTAATTATAATAATTTATCTGATATATTTTAAGTAAAATACATTTTCATTTAAATAAAAACCAATGCTATGCTTTTTCCGTAAACATGTGTTTTATCTTTGTACAATATGAAATAACGATTAGGAAATATTTTATATAGGAAATAAATTTTCTATCTAAGCATGCTGAATGTAAAATTTACTATATATATGGTCAAGAGACACATCTTACAAGATGACACATCTTTCAATCAAATTAATGGATGAAAATAGAGTGTCGACTTCATGAGAACTAAACTCTCTGTATTTATTAATGTTTAAATTATGTTGATTGTAGATACTGTAAACATAGAAAATTATTTTTTTTGCTCAATTCCACATCATTTTTTTTAATATATCTGAATAATAAATATTTAAAACATCATACAAACTTGCGTCGACATTCATAGATCAAATAGCGATAACACCAAACAACTAACAGTTTTAGAACGAAATTTTAAGAGAACAGCTGAGACTTAATTTCTCTAAATGAAATTAATCGTATTAATTCTTTATTTTTGCCCGATATTAGCCGTACTTTTTTTGATTTGGTGAAATAATGGGTAAAAACTAGGAAATTGAAAATATTTTTAAAAACAAGGTAAAATTACTTCGATGGAATTGGTAATAAAAATTTACGTCAAGTGCACTTTTTGCAATTTTTATAATAATTATTGTTTTTAATCACTCCTGGTGACCAATTTTATTAAAATTTTGCATACTATGCCATTATGTAATATACGAAATAACAATTTCACATTGTTTCCAATGACTATCAATAAATGCATTTTATTATAGATCAAAAGATCCCAAATATACTTCTGAAAATCAATTCCCAAAATACATGAAATCTTTCACAGGTCTATGTACACAACAGAATATCCCGAACATTGTTCTTCCAACGTACGAAAGACGGACGAAAACATTTAGGTCCTTACGTGTAATTTCCATTCGCTAAAAAGTGTGGATATTTTTACAAATGTACTTGCAACGCAACATCTGTATCGAAGTTAATACTCGTATCTAAGCTTTGCTGGTCGATGGAACTTGTTCAAATTACGTGGAGACATGTTGACACGGAGTTTAGTCCCGATTTATCTGACATACCATCTGCATTCTTTGAAGGTAAATTAGAGAAATTTAAAAATATGAAATTCGGAACCACACTCGTACCACTAGGTACGAGATTTGCGTTTTCGGAATCTCAGGCTCAAATTGAGGTTACGTCAAATGACATTGAGAAGCAACTTTTTTTCAAAAATACAAGAAAATACATGGGTATTTTCTGCTTTTCAGTGTGATAAATCAACATATGTTTCTCACTGCCTTCAGTTGCTCATTTTTCGACGATTTTTAAACGACGACAACACTATTAAAGGGACATTACTAATATCGCGGAACTGGAAACAAAGTCTACATATATCGACATTATGAATATAATAGCGGAATATTTTGAGAAGCATAATATTATATGGAAAATGCACGCCGTCTCTTGTACTGATGGCGTTCTAGCCATATGAGGATCAATAGAGGAAAACAGAAGAATCCTTTAGTGATAATAACTCATCGTGTCTATATTTCCATGAGTTAGCTTCCAATACTCTTCCTAAATGTGTGTTAATAGAAAGAAAATGGCCATAAAAGGGGTAAACTTCATCTAAATTAGTACCTTAAATACACATCTTTTTAAAAAACTTTGTGGTAAAATAGACCCTACGTTTTCAAATGACAATTAGTTGGCAATTAAAAGGTACTGTACAGGGAAGGTTATTTGAATTAGGACAAGAAGTTGAGCTGTTTCTAACCGAAAATTAAAGACTTACTAGGGCAGTTTTCTTATTCCAAAATTCAGTTAGAGTTGATTTATCTTGTGGATACATTCACAAATGTATATAAGGTAAACTTGCGATTGCAAAGTTCTAGAAAGAAAAAAACAGGGTTAAGAAAATTTTTTTCAATTGAAAACAAACTTCTTGCTTTCATTTATAAACTTCAATTATGGTTAGATAAAGTCAGCGAAAATTATTGTTCGGCGTTTGTGACATTGAAACACTGATCGTCGACGATAATAATGTCGAGATCACCGTGAACATACAAGAGAACATTGCAAGTCATCTGCAAATACTGGTCGATGAACTCCATCCTTACTTTTCCCAATATAACCAGACCAAAATTAAAAGCTTATTCGTAATCATTTTGATATTTCTGTTAAAGAGGTTGCAGAACAAATCAAGGAAAAGCCTATTAAATTCCAAAATGTTTGTATTTGAATTAGTTTTTCTAGAAGAGTTCTAGTGCAAAAAATTTATGTCGTATCCTACAATTCAGGGATGTGCATTGCGATATCTTATGTTTTTCTCCATATGTTATCTATGCGAATAAGTGTTCTCTGCTCTTAAAATAATATAAAATAGAAGCGAAAAACAATTGGAAACAAGTAATTATATTTGTGCAGATGTAAGTAATAATATTAACCTTAGAATTATCTAACTTGATTTGAGATCAAAAATCACAATGATATTCTGCTAAACATTTTTTTTATAAAAATACCCAAATATTTTCTTAAGTTTGATGCTCAACTAAGGGTTTCCTTCAAGTTTATTTTTCAATTCTAAGATTTATCATTTTTTTCTCCTGCGACCAAAAAAGTCCCAGTGATCCCTGGCTAAAAATAGTTTGGGAATCAGTAATTTAAATAATGACCTAATAAAGACAAGCTTTTATGCTACTTTGATATTATACTTGTGTGACTAGATTTATGTAAAATTGATCGTATTATCCTTAATATAAATGCCTTAAAAAAATTTCTTACGAATCATCCTAATAGAAAAACTTTAGATTTTTTAAGAGCTTCGAAGCGCGCAAACCTTTTTTTATTTAATTTTCTATATTTGTTTATTGTTAAATCACATTCACAGACTGTAGAACATTTGTACATTATAAAACAATAATCAAAGACTGTAGAACACGGAACAGTTACATGTAAATGCTTTAAAAAAACTCGAAAATTTCTTAGCAAAAGGCACTTAGCTTTTAGAGAGCCTCTCTGATTAAAAAGTTAGATAGGTTAAACTCACAGAATTGTATTCACAAATTAAATAATTTAGTACTTATGAAGTAAGGCAATTAAGTAGATTTACTGGAAAAGTTGTGACGAGACAAATTAGTAATTTTTTCATTTATAAATATTGCTTATTTTCTCACATTTTGACAATGATTTAGCAATAATAATAACAATTATCGACAATAAGTCGTAAGCTGTTCAACATCAGAAATATCTCAATAAGTTTGAGAATTGTGGGTAAAATTTGAGAAGTTGATGATTCCTTTTCTGTACTTTTAACTAATATAATTCACCAAACTGGTGTTGTAATTAATAAAGCGAAACTACTACAGATTATTTCGTGAGTACATAATTAGTTGAAGATATCACAGGCAATATAATTGATGCTTGAGATGTCTTTAAAAAAGTAGAAAATATTTCTAATTTTGATAAAGGAAGTGACCATGTACATCTATCTATAAGGAGACATCCGGTAGATACCTACAAAGAGATACCTAAAAACACAAATCCCCCGTACTTTTGGAAGCAATGCCGATAAATTTCTAAAGATAGTGGTAAAATAAAATATAATAGCAAATGATCTAATTAAGTAACCGAACATATGTCTTAGAACTTATTTAGCAAACAGATATTAAACGTGAGTGTCGAGAAATGATGTTAGATAAAAATTAAAATAATATATAGTCATTTCAAATTATTTTCTTTCTATTTTCCAGAACAAGTTTAAAAAAAAAAGGAAATATTCATTGAATACTATTAAAATGAGCAACAAATATTTCCTTAATAATGACCATCAAAAAGACATTGTGAAGATTTTTATTATATTTATAGACTATGAGGTTGTAGATCTTTGTCAGGTATATCAATTTCAAATAATATTTTGATTTAAGTCTTAAAAAAGACAAAACGCGTTAAACTGGCCTAACCCCATGGTTTATAAGTATAAAATTTGTTGCGAATCGTTAAAATTTTACATCGTGTGAATATAATGTGAGTAAAAAAATTTACGTAATATGGAAGAAAATTAGTGAATGAAGAAAATTACGAAAAATTAACGCATCTAATGATTTTAAAGGAGTTGCAACCATTAAGTGAAAAACTGTTATCGATTGAGGACAATGTGTGAATAAAATGTTGACTGTATTTTCATTGTTATTTTTACTTTCATTTGAAAAAATTAACCTGACAGAGTTGCTTACGTGGGGAAGATTAATTTATAATCAATCGATTATTTATTTGTGATAAAATTTTATTTAGCTAGCAACTAGTACAAGAGACATTGCTTTTTGCTGAGGCAATTTTTATGTTACTTTATAAGAATGTAAAAAATGTAAAAAAATATATTTTTACCGCATGTTCTTCATAATCAAAGACGACACTATAGTAAATATTGAAAAATCTATTGACAACCAATTTCAATTTATATAAAATTCATAAAATGTCAATTTATATAAAATTCATAACTTTTAAAACCAGAACAAAAATAATTATTTTGAACACATTGCAAATAAATTCATTTTCGATTTTAAATGGAAGTGGAAATTAAATTCGAACTATAGCCCATTATTTATTTCTTACAATATGAACTTTTCTGAAAATGAACTCTGATTTTGAAAATCTACTTTCTATTTCTTTACCCCAGAGAAACAAATAAGTTTCAGAAAAAATTACATGGAACAAAATATTTTAAATATACGCTTTAAAATTTTACTAGGAAAAATACCATCGAACAGTCGTCATTTAACAACATTTTGCTTCAGCTCTTAGCTAACAAACCATCGATTAAAGAACTTTCGCCAAATATCAACATTACCCTATTAAGTACCATATTGTCGGAATTTGTAAGACATGACATAAAAATTAAATTATCCAAGTAGTCTGGAAATGTTTATTTAATTTATCGAGAGTTCAACGTTTATGACGTGTAAATGTGTTATTGCACAAATTCAAACGTCGGGTACGCGTCTCCCAGCTAAACGTAAACAAAACTTAACAAGACATTTAATTAGCATGCGTCATGTACTAATGTGAATTTAATGTCAATATTATTTATTTATCAGTTGTTTCCTTATTGATAATTTATCGTAAACTTTTTTTAATTATTTTTTTTTAATTTGAATAAGAATTGTAATAAAACATGTTTTTTTTAATTTAAGTTGTACCAATTATGACAATTTTATCAATGCTTAAACTTAAAATATCTCAGTGTATAATAAGTCCGATATATATAATGGTCTTCAGTGTTACTGACATAAAGTGCTCAGCTGAGTAAATTGCCCTTTAAGAAAATATTATAATGTTGGGTTCTGTTTAATAAGTTTAATGTAAGATGATTGATAATACGACCAGATAACTTAAAATATTATTTGTTTTGATCAATTAGTTGAATTGGAAATCCACAATCTCACCCTAATTCCACAATTTGAGAAATTTTACAACTTATAGTGAAACATAGGTCTTCAATTATCTATCTTTAAGTGGAAAATTAATAACGCAATTTAATACTAATTACTAATATTCATGAATAATTTAAATAATAAATTGGTTGATAATTACTTAGCTATGATTTGAAAAAAAAATAAATTTCAATACACGTAATAAAATTTGATTCATTTAATTATTAAATATATTACTTATGTATAAATGCTAATTTAATAATTATTTTTCATTTCATTTTTCTTTTTAAAAACAAAACTCTAGTGAAACAAAATGTTTTAATGAAACGTAAAATTTAAAGAACCTATGATCTCTACAAGAAAAAACATTTGTGTGATTCTTATTTCACAAATCAAGATTTGCTGAACACAATATAATTAACATATAAATTGTTTTCTAGAAAGGTGAATTTAAAGGTTCGAAATTGATTTGGTGGTACTGAAGATGTAAAATAATTTATTTGCATGCAGATGATTTTTCTTAAATATTGTTTTTAAATCTTGAAATTTTAATCTACTACCTCTATCCCAATAGTTAGAAAGTTATTGTACCATCAAAACTTAATATTACATCTTAATTATATAACAAATGTTTAGTGTATAAGAAAATGTAGTTCTTTAATCAACAACGTTGAAATAGCAAAAAATATTAAATCGATAAATTGTTAAACATCCTTTTTTGTTAAAATTTTTTTAAAGTTTCTCAAAACATGGGAATGTAACTTTTTAAAAGTTTACATAAGTTGCAGCAGACAGAAGGTAAGAGAACAAAGACGTGCAAAAGTTGATAGACCGTGACGTGGTAAGCACGTCACTTTATGGTTTTTTTATATTCGAAATATTTAGGTTAGGCTTAGAAAATAAAACTGGACAATATCCAATTTACCTATAACAATGCAAAAATAGATTATTTCTTATTACATTCAATCACAGAAAATTAAAGAAAAAAGAGCTTAGAGATAATTTCAGTAGGTAAAAATTGTTTATGCACTTTTATGTAGTTAATTTTTTTTCCAAATCACATATTCCGATAACCGAAATTAGAAAGATACATACGGAAGTTTAAATATTCATCACAATTTATTAGCATAATCAAAGTGTGAATATTTATGAAAACTTAAAATATGAATAAATAAATACCTATGATATGAGAAACGAATAGTAACCGCTGTAAATCCGAAAACAAAACTAAAAATTGCCCTATGACTTATTTACAACTGAACTTTTTATCTAATTTCTTAATTTGATATCCACCACTGAAATAAAATGATATCGATATAGTAAAATAAATAGTTTCGAAAATCTTCACTATTTTATTGTCAAAGCTGATTAATATTCAGTAATTATATTTAATTCAATCATTTTTGGGAAAACTATATGTTCTTCAAATAGATTCGATGAGAAATGTGACTTAGAAAGCAATTGCGGATTTACGTCTGACTCCTGCAGTTTTCAAAATATTTGGTGAGAAACAGATGAACGATAAGGCGAAATCGATAAAATATTACGTGGAATATCCAAGTATAGTGTACTTCCTTCAACTTAGTGTTAAACACACTTGATGCTAAGTGCAAAGATTACCAAATATTATTACGGGCTGTCTTCTAAGCAAGTCGCAGGTTATTGTTGCTCGTTTTCATGAAAATTTTATTTAACGACCTCAACTTTATGTCTTTGCAAAGCTTGGCGAGAATTTAAGCGCAGTCTGGAGGTCGTTTATATTAATATTTATTTAATGACCATTTATTTCGAAGATTTTTTTCGTTTTAACTTTCACAGTTTACAATTTTATTTCACTTGAAACATACGTATAATTAAAATCTAACGTATTGTTTCCAAGTATATAAAATAGATTCTTACTCCTAATAGTTATCTATTTTCTTGAACTTTGGCCATCAGAAACATTAATGTAAATAATTCCTTTTTAAAAATTAGTCATTTTATGTCTCGCATACCTTGGCGAGAATTTAAACGCAGTTTAGAAGTCGTTTAAATTAATATTTATTTAGTGGTCATTTATTTCGTAGACTTTTTCGTTTTAACTTTTATATTTTATGATTTTATTTTAATTTAAATATATGTATAGTTATAATCAAACGTATAGTTTCCAAGAAAATAAAACAGATTCTGACTCTTAACAGTTATCTTTTTTCGTGAATTTTGGCCATAAAAAACATTAATGTAAAAACTGGCCAAATTCCTTTTTAAACATTAGTCGTCAAATTAGTGAGACAGTTAGTCACAGAGCTCTCACAAAGTTTAACAAGAGACTGAATTATAGCTTTTGCATTTTGATTTACAGAATACATATTATTTCTAATAGCATCAAACTTGACGAAGTTAATGTCTTTCTGATATTTATTGCGACCAACTTTACTGTTGTAATAAATACAACATTCAGTAAATTTCAAAGTTGAGCTCTAATTTATTTATCAACATTTATCTAGTAAATCTTTGCAAGAAATCGCATATTTTTTCTCAATATTTTTACGTCTTAATTTTAGAAGCAACATTTTGTCCTTTCAAGTTAGAGCTTCCATGAATTTGTATTTCTCTTTGACGAAAGTTTTTGAAGGTAAGTGATACAGATATTCTACTGCAATGCTGGTTTTGGGACGTTGTTGAACTACGTAAAGAGGTAGAAGCAATCCCATTTCTCTAATAAAAGTTCGGGAGGAAAATGTTATTGTGCTATTATATATGTAAATATTCATGTATTGAATTAAGATATATTATAAAACAGTAAAAAATCTTTCGTTTTTCCTTTTTGACGCATAGCTACATTGAAAAAAATTGACAGCAACGGACTTGCAGCTAAAACATGTATTTTCAAGAACCCTTTGAACGAAACGCCATTGAAAAAAAATTTCAGATGTAATCGAAAATATTTGCTAATATTTTGTGATACATTTTTGGTTATTCACAATAGTATTCAGTTTATCAAGATTAGCAAGGGCCCCTTTGCTACTAACTTTTAAAGCGTGATGTGAAAATCGTGCCAGGCAATATATACACGTACTGAAAAATAACATTAATACTTACATTTGTTTTAAACATATTTCAGTAAAATCCGATCCAAACTTAATGAAAATGTTTGTTATTTGATTTACTCGAATAATAATCAATATTTTTCACAACGAATTAAATTTTTTTATTTTTTCAAAAAATGTTTTGTTTTTAAAATAAAATGCACATTTTGACAGTGCTGCAAGAGTGATCTGTTTTTTGAGCAATGAAAATTACTAATATTTATGTACTAGTATCATGTAATTAAGTACTAACATAATAAATGTCTAAATGCAGTTAAATTGTGCCGCGTTATTAAAAACTAAAGCTGTTAGATCCATTTCGTATTCTATTTATAACTACTTATTAAAATATTTTTCACCGATTTCATAATTCAGTAATCCTTCTTACCGGGAACTAATGATTTTAATGAAACCTTTAATTCACTAACAATAAAAGATAAAATCGTTTCACTCCTATTTATCTTTAATTATTTTTCCGATAAACTCTTTTGCTTGACTCAAGTATGTAATTAAAATAAAACCATCGAAGACATAATCCCATCCGAGGGTGCTAATCATACTGGGAACGTCTGCAAGTAACGTCCGAATGAAATACCAACAATAATAGCTAAGCTCTTCGTGTCGGCGAAAAATTTATTACGTACTCTTCTGAACAGCATAATGGGGTTTTGTTCGTTTATTCGCACGAGAATTGGGGGAGATAGTAAAAAAGTTGCAAATGTTTGGGTCTTTTTGTCAGTTATAATTTGTCTTGATAATTCAAGTAATGAGCAATCTTTAGTATTGCGTGTTGTTGATTTAAGTCTAGGTGATATATTCGACTTTCCTTTAAAATTATTATGTAAATAATGCATGATAATTAAGAATATTACATACAACATAATAATTAAGAGTACTCATGTAATTATAAATGACAAAAGTAGTTTTCTTTAGAAATTTTAATATAGAAAGAAGGTACTTTATTATTATTATTATAAAATATATGGAATATAAGTTTGTAGGCATCAATTAAACAAAGCAAGTAAAATTCTTTATTTATTTGCTGCAGAATTCACATTGATAAACATTCGCCAAACACTTCTTATTTTGAAACTCTAGTTCTAAAATTCATCTTTCTAAATGTAAAAGAATGTAGTATACAGAGTTCTGAAACACCATGAATGCTTTTTTGACTGGGCGTCATACGTCATGAGAACAGCTTATTCAAGTCTAAAATTTGGTGGATAAATTATTAAACGAAGAGATTTGTTTAAATCAGTACTGTAGGTTTTAATTATTACGTGCCTTAAACACTAGGCGAATTAAAAGTAGACGTTGCTGTCTAAATGACCATGTCAGCCGGTGTATGGGTCTTTGTTTCACTTCGGAAAATTGGTGCGCATTTAAGATTTTAATTTCAATGGATTAGAGTATTTAACTCCGAGTGATGCGCGGCACGATACTACACCAGCACCATACAAGCATGGCAATAGTGGAAGCAAAAATGTATAAAAATCTGTGAAAGCGTTATTTAATTTAGACAGCACCGGCATCGGCACGGTGCCAACAAAACCAGCGCAGGTAACATCATTACTTGCGTTTTTAAAGTGCGATCAGGTAGTTGTTATGTAAAATGGGTTGTCCACAAAATTTGCTAATTCTTTTATATGTTGTTCAGACTGTAAATACCTAACTTATTTTAAAATTCAAAAAGCATTTACCATTCAGTTTTGGTAAAAATTGCTCTCAAAAATTTACAAATAACAATACAGGAAAAGTAGTTATTTCAATACATATTTTATATTATTTAAAAAACCCGTTGAGCGATTTGTCCAAAAAAATTGAGACAAAGTGAAATTTGAAAAAAGAATGATTTACCGTTTAATTTTGGTAAAAATTGCTCTCAAAAATTGTAAAATCATCATTGCAGGTTATATACCTGTAATGATGATTGTACAACAACTGTAATTTTACGACATTGTTCATTTTATTAAAAAAAGAGCATCGAGCGATTGGTCGACAAATCTAAGTTAACATAAAATAATGTTATATTAAAATTTTGAAAAAAACTTGTTTACCGTCTAGATTTCATAAAATCCTCTTTCATAAAATTAACAATTAATATTAGAGAAAAAGTTATAATTTCACCACACTTAATTTTCTTTTTCCAAATGCGTCGAGGGATGTTTCTAAAAACTAAGTCAATTTCAAATGATTTGATATTTACCGTTTGATTTTAGTGAAAATTGCTCTAAAATATTATACAATTAACATTATGGAAAAAATAGATATTTAATGACCCTCATATGATTTAAAAAAAACGCAATGAAAAAAACAAAAATAAAATTTTTAAAAACTGCTAAAATTATGTTCTGTTAACAGTTTGGGAAACAGAAAAAATTATATTCAATAAATAATAATATAATAATTTTGGATGTTGTTCTCACACGAAAACTACCTTAAATGAATTGAAGTTATATTGATTTAGGTACCAAAGTCTATTTATAGGATAAAACGGAAAAAATGGTTAAAAGGAATTCTAATAAAATGTTTGCGAGAAATATTTAAATTGCTTAAGTGAAGTTAGCAAGAAAATAAAAAGGAAATCACCAGCTTATAGTACCACTTTCATCTAGTTCTTGTTAGTTATACTTATATAATATTTTGATAGTGTGCAATAATAAAAACTGTAAGTTTTTACTACATCCAGATCTCTTTATCAATGAAAATAAGGGAAAGTGTTTGTTTACAAAGTACAATCTTAAAAATAATAATATGAGCGTGTCAACACACATTAACTCACTGTCTTAATGTAATATGAGAAAGGTCGCTCACCTTGTGCGAAGCTTTAATTGTTCTTGAGATGAAATGCCTTGAACAAGTTACAGCCTCTTGAAGTGTGGGCGTAGAAAGGGTAAAAGTTTCAAGGGAACGCGACTGGTATCGCATTTGGTTGATAAATTACCCCTTATATATTTTCGTGTCTTCACTTGGGAGAGAATATTGCGTATCAATTAAAAAGCATAGTAGTTGTGTCAGCAACTTTGACGTCAATTAAGGATATTTTTAAAAACTCAGTAAAAGTTTTGATTATTATTGGCGTAAACTTTTTTCACAATATAATCAGTAATCATAATTTTGACAGCAGAAATCAAAAAATGCGAAAGCCGTCAATAATATTGTTCAGTGTCATAATGTTCCCTGTATATATGCAACGTCATATTCATCATACAAACTATTGTCAACATTCTTCTAAGTATTCAGTCAATATAAGTTTTCGCTTTGTTGGTTCCAGTGCTAATTCGCTGCCATATTATTATAATGAACAATGCTTCAGTTTCACAAAATATATAGATGTATGATCTAGACAGTGAATAACGAGGTAAGTGCAAAAATGTTTAGAGACATTTAACTAATATTACAAGTATATTATCCCTAACTCTCGCTCATTTAAAATGCTTCCGCAGGACTGCACACATGCAACAATATATTCAATAAAGACAATATTGACATTAATAATCAAAACATTCGAAAATCGTCAATGGTATTGTCCAACGTAACAATGCTCACTGAACATACGCAACGTTATTGTCATCATACGAACCATTGTCAACATTATTAATAAATTTTCACCTCGTTGGTTCCAGCGTCGATTCATTCCAATTTTGTTTTATTAATTGATGCTTAAATTTCACAAAATATATCGAAGCAGCAATACACGCTGAGTATGTACTTAAATTTCAGTTCATTCGGTACAATCACTTAATATAACACGGTGTGCTATCTATTCCATTTTAAATTTCTGGATAAAAAGTAAATCTTTTTATCTTTCGTAGCAATATTTATTATGTGAAAAATTTATATGTATATCTAGTTAGCATTTAAGAAATTGCCGTAAAATTAGACAACGGGATATATCTTGACAATGACGCTGCTAAAAAGTTCATATCGTCGAATAATTACTTTAATAATATCGTTGTGTTGAGGCTAAAAGGCTATTCATATACTTTTACCTTTTACTATTCATATTGGGATTAAAGTGTAAAATTATATAAAACATAATCGTAAGCCGTAAACGTTTCGAAGTTGCAATTACAAACATCTTTCCGCATTTTTTACGTTCAAAAACATTTCAAAGTTTGAAACAGAACATTTGTTTTTTTCTATTTCGTAACTCGATTGATGATAACGTACTTAACCCTCAAGCAAACTTTAAATTTCGTCAAACCGTCCTAACTTTTTCTTTGCGCAGAATTTAAAAAAAATCTTATTTTCTATTTTCTTTAGCAAATCGAAGATAATTTTTTCCGTGTAATGTTGCCATAATCAACTTTGCACGCAGTAAAAAACTATTATAGCCAAAAATTATCAAATATCTAATATAATATTAAGTAATTATCAAATTTTAATAAAAAATTCATAACAAACAGTTCGTTAACAATTGTTTCGGATGTTTTTGGATAGTAACAAAAAAATACGGAAGAGAAAGTTTAAAAATAATCGTTCTGAAGTACAATATGCTATGCTATTTCTATAACCGTCGTAATGTAGACAACCTCGTAATGGATAATTGGTTTAATTTTAAACTTTAAATTTCCACCAATTAACGGAACTTGAGGTTATTTTACATACTACGTTCGAGTTTATGTTTACTACATGAAACTGATGGCAGGCATCAGTTGGAACAGTGAATTTTATAAAATTTTTGTTAACCTTTACTGTTCATACCGTACAAAAATAGTACAAAAATAATCATGAAATATTTTGAATTTGAGTTATCCAAAATTGCATTTATAAAATAGCGGTATTATACAACACAATCTAGTGCTATCTCAATTGATTATATTATTCATATAATAATGAGCATTTCTAGAATATAGGTAACGTACATATAAAATAACACTACGACTGAAATGGAATATGCCAAGTATTAATACATCTAATTATTTATATCAAAAATACCTTCACTACAACTAAACGACACTCGTCTAGGCGACAAATAAAAATAAATATTTTTGACTTACAATTATATTCGGATCCGTTTTCTGCACTACGTCTTCAGTTAAATATAAAAATATTTCCTTTATTTAAAACATAATTTAAAACGTTTCTGAAAAATTATATTCCTGCAGTTTTCGCCTGATATTGATTTACCTTGATTAATACAGAATAATGAATACATGTTAAGTCAGCGGGTATAATTTGGAATAAACTTTCCTGGATAAAAATAAAATTATATTCGAGTATTACGTGTAATAATAAAATACACGGACTACTGTATCCACGATCCTAAACCAACTTGCAGTACGGAATAACAGATTATATAACGGACGTATCTATCGGATACGTCCGTATTTATCATCAAATCAAATTAATATTAATAATACATCCGATAAATATGGACGTATCTATCGGATGTAATATTAAAATTATTTTTTATTTATGTCTACTAATACAAATTAATAAATAAAAAATTTGAAGACATCATTCCTAAATAAAGTTGCGAAATAAAACCTAATTGGTCTACAAAAACAAAATAAAGGAGGAATTGAAAATATGTAAGCTTCCAAGCCTTCAGTAGAATAATATACAAGTGCTAAAGTAGTTATTATGAATAATTTTTTTAAGATCTCTTTGATCCTGCAATATTTATTTGATCCTGCAGATTTTTAATTCTTATTATTTTCATGAAAAAGAGCATATTCTGCCGCATTACGAACATGTAGTTTTGATACTGCAAAATAAACGCAATAGTTTCGAAGTCATAACATTGAAAAGTGCAAATGGTTTCAGATTTCTAGAGAGAAGCGTTCAAATTTGGCCTTACATTAGTGATATTTTACAAATAATTAGAAATTACTTCCTCATTCCGCCTAACATTTATGAAAATAATTTGGTGAAACTTTGGCAGAAAGAACTTTTCATTAGAATCAGATAAAGTTTCATTTTTATAACTAATTATAAAATTTGAGCTGACCGGAATATTATTGGCTGTATTTATTTTTAAAAATTCACTTAGCCATCAAAATGTTGAAATTTGTATTGTTGATATTCTAAATAGCCAAGTTATGTAATAATGTTTTATAAAAATATCGCGATACAGAAATTGCAGTTATAGCCTCATCAGTTGTGGTAAGAAGTTAAATGTGTATAATGTATAAAAATACATTCCCGAAAAGGTTATAACGTACTTCATGCTACTACGTGAGCAACAATTATTTTTGGACTATTGTGTTATATTTACATATTCTTAAAATTATAACATACAGTCAGAAGAAGTTTATCAACATGACGTTGAATAATGTTTTATATTAGCTATATCTGTAGAGTACTCAAATTTTAAATTCATTAGCTTCAAAACATCAAAGTTTACCGAAGTATTATTCTCATCACAAAATTAATGTAAACGCATCAAACAGTTATATTTACTTACTATCATTGACTATAAAAGCAACATTAGATAATTATAGCCCATCTTCCAATACACTCGACCTGATTTTAATTTCATTTTAATATTTTCCCTCAAAGCTTGCACAATTATATTGAAATAGCCTCTCCGTCTTAGATCCGGGAAAACTTTTTAAATGTCTTCGCTCTCCAATTAATTTACAGCGCCTACAACTTTTATTAACTTCGCAAATATTCCTATAATTAATATCTAGTTTGAAAATGTAGCCTTGAGTTTAACCTTAACCGGAATTGTTATTTGCACGGGGATTCGCTCCTGAAGATCAATTAAATTCGTTACTGTGAAGCAAGTTTTTCTCAGTGAGCGTCAGTAGAGACTGAGTAATACTTAACTGTGTTTACTCAGTTTTATTAAAACAATGTTCTTTTTTTTAATTGAGTACATTAATCTTCGTACTTAACATGAAAAAGACGCGAGTGCACCAAAAGAAGCAAGAGCGACTATTTTTTATTCTTTCCAAACTGAATCGCAAATTAAAGTAAAACTTGGCCAAATCACGCGTGTTCAAGCAGAGTTAATATGCAAAACGTACTGCGTTTTGCCACGTATTTACTACGATTGCAACTGCAGTGGCGTACCATTCTTTTGCTTATCTATCTGCATCGAGTCGCTCTTATTACAAATATTTAAGTCGGTTGTAATATTGATCATAAGGTCATAATTTTTTGATTATGCAAATTAATAAAAATAATTTAATTTTGTTTGATTAAATGTTGAAATAATGTAATATAAATTTTTTGTCTCTGTAATATAATATGAACACAAATTTCTAATACTTTCTTTTCCAATAGTTCTAAAACTTTTTTATGAGATTAGTGGCTAAATACTTTATTTGACTATATTCATGCTAGTTATCATGCAATTATAAAATTCACTTTACGCTTTGTTTAATATTGTTTACGAAGTTTACTAAATATTGAAAATTAATTTAAACATTTTAACTAATTTAGCGTTTTAACTATGAAGCACGATGACTGTAATTGTAGGTCCATCATTTTATATATGAATTTTACTATATATAAATATATATATATATATATATATATATATATATATATATGTATATATATATATATATATATATATATATATATATATATATATATATATGTATATATGTAAAACGGGGTATTTACAAAAGTTAAAAGATATACAACATAAAATATTATTAACTATGGTGCTTAGATTTTGGAACCATAAACTATCTATTAACTTAGTGGAGTCTAAACATGTTCATTTGTCAAACTAAGTAGGTAATTATATTTAGGATACGGAAAAATTAAAAAAGAAAACTTTTAATAATTATTGTTGGGCATATTTTTTAATCATAATAAGTTTCTAAAAATATTGTGGGACATCGGACGTAATATTTTGTGACAAATTACCTCATGACAATGGATGGCAAATTAATAAAATGTTAGTCACTTTCAATTTAATTTTTCGGAAAGTTACTAATCCTTTTCAAGGAAATTCTATAAAATATATATCACAATAAAAGGTATTAGATTTACTAAATAATACATTTGTTTCAATTTTCCTATATATTATTTTAAATATTTCGCCTGTAATTAGAGATGATAGGATATAAATATTTAAAAATAGTAGCTATTATTGCTTTACTACCTACGTAAATAGATAGAACCTAAGCTTATCTTATTCTTTATTTATAATTAATAATATTGTTATTATTTACTGTAATCGTACAACCCCAAAAACGCGGAAGTATTATTTCTAATAAAAGAAAACAGAAATTCTATGCAATAAATGTTATTGTATATTGCTTCGTAATTGAAAATGCTTATTTAAATTAGTTGAAGATACCATTTAGTAATATATACGCAAGATATATATTTTTCTTTCGAAATATTTTAACTAATAATTATTTGAAAATTGCTGATGAAATCCGCCAGTAAGAAAACTAATAACCTCTCTCATATTATGTCTACAATGTACTTTTACATTCACTGTCACTGTGGACTCGAGACAAAGAAACCTATAAAAAACGATAGATTATTTATCGCCAGACGAAAAATAGGCAATCCCTGATGTGGTTTTCGACAGAACAACGTATTATTATAATCTGTCAATGTCGGAAAAGTTATTGACGTTTTGTTTTCTATTTTATCTATTTCCAAATCGAAAGAAGATAACATTACATGAGAAGGACTTTAGTAAGTCTATATCAGCCACGGAAATGTTTGGAACAACCATTTTAATTTAACAGCTCTCCAGTTTTTGCATTGAGCTGCCAAATTATTTTGTTTTCATTTTTGTTATTTTTATTTTGTTTTCCTTGTCGTTTCAAAAACCATAAGATTAAGTAACATACCATTGTTTTCCGCTTATCTTCTAGTAAATTTCTAAAAGCGTTATTCTTCCATATATTTAGCTGTTTCAGATATGGGAGAGGAATACATTTTGTCTGATATGACACCTCATATAAATGTCTAATAAAAAATGTTTTTTTATCCTTATTACATACTGTTCTAATTATTGTTCAACTTGTTAAAGAAAACAAATAAAAATTGATAACTTAATTTACCCATTCTAAAATTGCGATATAAATGTTTTTCAGTTTTAAATACTGCTATATGTATACATATATGGGTTAAAATTCTATACTTAAGCCAAATAGCAACTTTCTTCCTCAAATGGTTTCTAAAAAAAAAGACAAAGGCATTTAAAAAAATGTCTAGAATTATCTTAAATTAAAAATTCCGAAAAAAAAAATATTTTTCACGCAAACTCATACCTCATACAAAAGAAAAATTTTAGAAATTGATTTTTTCACTTGCCTATTCTCAATTTTTTTGCAATACATTTTTTGATAATAATAGATGAAATATTTTGCGACCTAGCATGCTTTCTTATTAATTTTATGCTAAGACACCAGCTTATATTCTATGGCTTACTACCCATCTGCCTTGGTTACCTTAACAAAAATTACTGCTCAGCGACGTGAAGTTAGACACATAAGTTACATTAGTTAATATTTCAAGTAAAAATTAAATACAATAATTTAAGATAATGCAAACTCTACTTAATTATTTTTTCTTATGAATAAAACATTTATTCTATTTTGTATGTAATCGCTCTTCTTTCGTCATATAAATGCCGTTTTTACAGTAAATTAAACGGGATTGATAATTTATCTTATTTTCCAGAGTAGTTTTTGTAACAAAAACATACATGACAATTATTTTTTCACTGGTAGATACGGATACAACGAAAAGAAATTTTGCCGTTCATACGCAGTGAGGTTTACATTACATGACCCGTTATTAAGTGCCTTTTTTCTTCAAGGACCACTTTATCGAATCGAATTCCTGTAATAACTTAACAGCACTAAAGCTCGGAGCATTCATGTTGTTACAAATGGATTGTATTTACGATCAGCTTGTGATGAACAAACCTTTTAACTGGTTCTGTTTTCCTCAATCGGTAGATGAAGGTTTTTTTCTTCCTAAAATAACCTACTGTCGTTCGACAATTTGAAGCCTTCGTACTCTTATCGACTATCGGTGTTAAATAGGAAGTTTCTCTTAATTACTAACAACGTTATCTTATTATTGTAATGCTTGGTATTAATATTCGTATGCTCTTTATTCAATATTTGAATCAGCCGTTATTTTATGATTGATGTTGTTTGTTATGGGTTGTTGTCAAAATGGCCTGCTAATTTTTGTTTTTGGTCAAAGACTGTTATAACGTATAGTCAAGATCTTAAAATCCAATTAATACTAGATTTAAATACTGCTGGCGACTTAAAGTAATGAGTCACATCGATTTGTGAATAAATAATTTAAAAGAATTTAAGTCAGGTTTGACATTTATTGATATTCGTAGTTGTCCCCTTATTTCCTATTATTCACAATTATGTCTAAACGTTGTAATAATGAAATTTAATTTTACACACAATATACTTTTAAGAAATATATTTTTATTTGTACGAGGTGTATTACAAATTTTTACGAGGCATAAAATTCTGTCTTCAAAATCAATCAAGTTGGGACAGTACGTGTTGTGAATAATATTCTGCAGGCGTTTAGACTCTTGGGGAAATACCTGTCATAAAATAATGTTTTTTTTTGTTTAACTAATACAAAATTAGTACTACACTACAAAATACAAATTAATTTAATATAATATGAAATTGAACTTTATATGGCAATTTCTATACTTTTGTGTTTATTTCGTAACAGAACGAAATGATTTCAAATTTTAGTTTGAAACTTTTCTAAGTGCCATGGAACTGCAAGTTCGGTCTGACCTTACCCTGCTCTCTTTTAAACTCAATAAGTATTTCGAGAAAAAAAACAGTGTTTAAACTATCCCACGTATTAAAAATCTGTAGTTATTTTTTTATTTTACATTTGAATCATTAGATAAAACACGGGACGCAATGTATTCTCTTTGTAAAAAAAATATGCAAAAGAATCTTTTAATATTGAGCTTTCTTCAATAAAATTCCGACGTCTTGCTAGAATTTTAATACAGGAAACCGTAGAAAATTCCTATCTAATGTAGGTATATTGTATAATGGGACATCTTGCTGATATTGCTTAACATGAAATGCTTGAAACATTTTAATGAATTATTTTATTCTTTGAGGAATATTGGTAAATGAAAATGTACTGCACTGTACCAAATGTGTGTAAACTTATGGAATTCCTTTAGTAAATCAAATGAAAGCATAGTAAAACATAAAAAATCACAAGACTATAACATGCAAGTAAAGTACTATAGTTTTCAACAAATTTTGCGAAAAGCTATACATCTTAATGACAATTGAAAACCTTTCAGGTTCTAGTATCCAGGGGATTCTAATTAAATAGTTTGAAAACATTAACCCCATTTTCGACAAAAGTAAAATAACGTAAAACGATCTACCATACCGATACACGTTTACTTTCAAAAACACTCGTTTACATACAAAGTAAATTTCAAAATCTCTTCTAGATACTTTTACAAATACCTTTAAATCGCATCTCCCTCCTGGAGTCAGGAAAAATGTTACTTTTTACCGTAGATTTTAGATGAAATATCTGCTAATAACTCGTCTTAAAATAACTGATAATTGTTTAAGAAGTCGCTTAAAAGGAATATTAGGATCACATTTCATTACATTCAATTTTTAATGTATACATATATCACAAGACCTTCTTTGAATATTCAGTAAATTAATTGAATTATTTTTCCACGTATCAAATCGTAACCGGTTCCCCTTCATGCTTTCGCCAACATACAGCAGAAATAATGCCATAATTTTAGTCTCCATATAGTTCGTATTATATTTAATCGATAGAAATCGATATATCGATAATCGAGTGGGACTCAAATGTATCCAGAATTTACGACTCTAATCCGTACTTAGTCAAAAAGTGTAAATAATTTCTCATATATTAAATCATTAGTCAGTACATGTCTTAATATGTAAATATAAAACAAAGTGATACTGAACCTATGGAATAGATTATGTTCATGCAGCTATTTTAAAATCTAAGCACACCTTGACATTCCTTTTATAGCATAATGAATTACTCCAATAGCAAAATAATTCCGGTAAAATTTGTTAACTGTCAACTCATTAGAAGCATGATCTTATATAGATTTCTTACGATATTACATAATACTTCGCACTTTATAATAATTTAAAGAAATGTTATTTGTATAGATCACGCACAGTGCGGTTTTATCTTTGTCATTTGCACCCAACATTGACTTGAGAACAACCGAAAAAAATATTTTCATTGAAGCAATTTTTATCAGGAAAACATTTTATTTATTTATTAAGTCTGGTCAAGAAAAAATAAAGTAAGATAATTAAAAAATCTAAATTACCATCATATCACAAAGTCAATAGTAAATTAAACTACTTCGACACCTTTTTATGAAATACGCACCCTAAGCTTGCATTACTGTTTTTACCTACTTTAGTTATATTCGGTGAAAGAAAGTGTATGGATTAAAAGTCATATAAATTTTTCTGTATCCTTTTTAATTATTTCACAATTATCTTATAAAATTCTGCCTTTATTTTTACATGTTAAGGGATTTATTTTTGGAAAATCTTTCCGACCTAAAAAACACATACAACGCCGCTACATTTCACTGACTGATTGACTTATCATTTGAACTACATTCGTTTTCAAAAGGTTGCAAGTTCCGGCGAAGGTGTCATCTCCTTTCATCACAAATAAATTCCATTTACAAACTTTTAGAACATTTGGAATAGATTGGAAGTCGTAGTACCTTTCAAGGGCAACTATATTTCAGTTTGTCCAGAGTGGAATTGCCAGGAATCAAGTACATATTACTTCAAAAAAATAATAAAAATTTATTGAATGGATACGCTCTTGCTAATTAAATAGACATTAAATAATACAACGACAAAATATTAAGGTAAGTATAAAATCATTTAAAAATTAACAAAATAGAACACAATAGATTAATTCGTTTTTGTTATCTATGGCAACGAATGGGCAGGCAAAAGTTAATAATTTAACAAGAACACAATGAAAAGACCCTAGTTAGTCTGAAATACGTGTATGTATAAATATATATATATATATATATATATATATATATATATATATATATATATATACATATGAAATGAGATTTTTATGATAATTAAATGCCAATTATACGAATAAATATGCATGCCATGTTCTTTACATTAGAAATTGGATACACAAGGGCGAATTCAAACCACAACTTTAAAATACAGATCACATTTTCCTCTATATAAAATAATAGGTTTGCTCTTAGAGTTACTATTTACTTCCAGTAATTAACCATATGAAAATTAATAATATTCACAGAACATGTTGCGTACAATGTGTAATGATTTGGCTTATAATTTTTGTACTAAAATAAAATTTTAATAAGGAATCAAGTTTACCAGACAAAATAAATAAATGATATGTGAATTAGGACGAGAGTACTCATAAATTATTACTTTCGTTTTTCGCCTCCAGATCTAAAATTATGTTGTATGTTCTTTTTCAAGCCGATTAACATTGCACCGTTGTCTGATTCTGTACGTCTACTTTGATAAATGCAATTTTATGGTCTGTGAATAATATTAAATCTAATAAGAACATGAATCTAATTATATGGTGAGTAGTTTATTATTTATTACAACATTCAAATTTATTTTTCAAGCGTTATAAAGGATAAATTATTCACAATTAACTGAAACTACGTGATGTAGTATTATTTCTGCTTTCTTTAAATTCTTTACCACGACCTAGGTTTCGTTGTATTACAACATCTTCAGGTCGGCTATTAGCAAAGATTCTTTGCTAATAGCCCAATAATATAAAAAATCTCTGCTAATAGCCGACATGAAGATGTTGTAACACAACGAAACCTAGGTCGTAGTAAAGAACTTAAAGAAAGTAGAAATAATATTACATCACGTAGTTTCATTTAATTGTGAATAATGAATTTCTACAAAATTAACGCCAAATATATTCAATACTGGATAAATAATTATTTACATGTTTAAACTTTAAATTTTAATCTATTTTATTTATTTTCTTTAACTTTTATATGTATGTGATACATAATTAACCTGATAATTAATCTCCTACGTTTTTTATTCTCTTGAATAACGAAATAATTTTTTAATACTAGATGTTTTTATATAGAAATGAATCTCGTTTAAGAAGTTTTCTTACCGTAATCATTGGCTTTTTAAAACTTAATTAAAAATAATTTGGAATGAACTAATTAAAAAAAGCACTTAAAATATACATTTATTTGTAAACGTTTTCTGAACATTTTGTACATGAACATACTTGAAAAGAATATAAAATCAATGCGAGTAATTTTATTAATTTATAGAAATTATTATTTAGAAAATTAAAGCACTTGGTTTAAGAATATTCATTACATAATTAAAAAATTCATTAATAGAAGTACTGTAAATTTATCAAACCATGTAATTTTTGTGATTTACTCAATCTTATTCTTCGGCCTTTGTCATCAGGAGTATCCTATATGGGCGCAGATTAAAATGTTTTTCCATCCTACTTTTCAATTTACTGCTTTGCATATAAATTGATGTTTAAAACTTTTATGTGAGTGTATCTGAAGAGAAAGTTCACTCGGGAGGTTTACCTTTTATTAGCGCACATTCATGAGCCGCGATTGCACGCGGAAAGAAAGCCATCTTGTGGAAAGCGGGCCCTAATGTTTGGTTTTCAAAGGGCCAACAAAATGTTAACTGTCGAGTATTAAGTGATTATTTACACTTTTATTGCTTATAAATTTTTTATATCGAATTTATCGAGTACGAAAATGATTTCCATTTTCAATAATTGCACAGAATTACCAAGTTCTAACAATACAAAGGATCATATTCAATGTAATATTTATTTACATAATGCATATAATGGATTTACTACTGGTGAAGCATTATAAAATAATGAGTTTTATTTGTAGCGGTAGGATCCGTGAAAATGTGCAATAAATTAATAATAAAGCTAATGTTAATAATATATTTTAATATGTTTCATGCATATTAATAATATATTTTATCAATAAAAACTATTTATGTATATTAATAATATATTTTATGTAATAAAAGACACTATAAATTAAATTTTGAAAACATCAAGGCCACCATTTTAAAATTAGACACTTTTCTGTTGTATTATAATTAAAGGTTTTAAATTTTAATTTATGAGTGGTTTTGACAAATGATCTATATATATATATATATATATATATATATATATATATATATATATATATATATATATATATATATATATATATATATATATATATATATATATGTATTTATATATATATATATATATATATATATATATATAAACAACTGATATGTAAAAATATTAATTTTACTGTATTTTTATATTTTGTAGCCACAGAACTAAAATGGATATTTCTTTGTAGTATTACGGCAAATTAATATTAAACATTAATTTATCAATTCGTTACGAAACTCCAAATTTACATGGTTTTTGAAAGAAATAGGTTATGGGTATTTTTAAAAAAATCAGTATAACAGCAAACAAGTATTACATGTTTATTTATAGTAGATGGTTTTTACTACACCCTTACATGAGTAGTCGCAGTCATAATTAATAATCATGTTATTGATATTTAAGTTAAACTTTACTATATCATTCAGAATCTTGCTAAGAGAAAAAAATTTCAAATTTATCTGTCACACACGTCACACACGTAAAAATAGTTTACTATGTTTTTGTCTTATACAGTGTGTCCGCGACATCCGAAAAAAAGCAATGAATCTCCTGGTTATATGTAAATCATTTGAGAAAACCGTAATTTGTTATCTCAAGAAGTTTAGATATTATAGCACCACAAAATTTTCAAGAAACACTGTCTGCACGTATCTTTATATATTAAATTACGTACATTTTACCGCCAAGTAAATAACGAGTCTAGCCGTTCGAACATCGCAAATAAGTCATATCTTAGGCATAAATTATAAAGGTGAAAATAGACTATTTCACAAGTGAAAACAGAGAGATCCTATGTTGCTAATCTCTTCTCGTATGAGGGAGCACATTCACGGTCAAGGTCAATTATTAATTTAGTCGACTGTGAAATCTCTTTGTGGTTAGTCGTGTTGTGTCGATAAGTTTTTAACATTTTGCATCGTAAACATACCTCGCGTGGGGCAACTGTTTACTGCTCAAGAGTACACTCAAATTATTTTACTATATGGTGAATATGGCAGAAATGCATCCAGAGGATTAGCTGTCTATCGTAGGCAATATGTGGAAGAGCGGTCACCGCGTGATGCCAGGACGATAATTAGCGAAGTCCGGAGCATACAAGATGGCTATTCGATAACCGGATAGTATGCTGAAGATGTACCGGCATGTCAAGTTTCAGCACGAAAGAAGTTGAAGAAGCATCGAAGAATAAGTCTTGGAACATTATCGGCGTGATCCGATGACAAGTAGACGGAAAACCTTTTCACATTGGCCACGGTACTGTCTATAAAGTATTAAATAAAGATTGCCAGCATCCGTATAAATACAGAAAAGTCCATGCACTATTACCTCGTAATTAAAATACTAGAATAAGTTAAGAATAAGATATTGTCAGCGGATATTAGAACTTTGCCATCGAGACAATTAATTTATTCATAAAGTTTTACGTTCGGATGAAAGCACATTCCAAAGAAATAAAATGTGGAACTGGTAAAACAATCACGTTTGGGGACACTTAAATCCAAATGCTACTCGTGAACGTGGACATAAAT
Organism: Druceiella hillmani; assembly: GCA_039881145.1. Classification (NCBI taxonomy): domain Eukaryota; kingdom Metazoa; phylum Arthropoda; class Insecta; order Lepidoptera; family Hepialidae; genus Druceiella; species Druceiella hillmani. Next base: position 21,593,860 of record JAYKKI010000012.1, read on the forward strand.
ACCAATGGTCCATCAATATATGGGTAGGGATTCTTGGCAACCAAGTTCTTTGTGTGGGGATTTAATAAATACTTAGTGTTTGAGAAAGATTATCATAGTGAAATAGAGATATATGCACAATACGTGCATATATCGCTGTTTTTTTCAAACTTAATAGTAGTCATTTTATAACTTAATTTTAATTCAATCGATTAAAAGATCAGTTCAATCATAATTTGATCTATAATCCGTGCGCGCCCATGGCAATCATAGATAAGTGATGACTGATTTTATTCTTAGGTAACCACAAAATACATACATATACATAAGCGGCGAGCGCTCAGTTTACCAATTTAAATAGATTTATACTATTATATTACAAAACACTACTATTGAATATAATCGGATATACACTGAAATGTTTAACATCACAAAGCGCCCTTAATTACGGAATCTTAATTGCACGCGTAACCAATAAATACTTCACACAACTATGCGCAATTATCGAAACTCATATATAATACCCAATTTAGGCGTCCACCTTGCAACTCCTTTCTCTGATCTTCTTCTTCTGGTATCGATGCAAGGATCATGAGTGACGAGGCCAGTCAGGCGAATGGTGACCGCTCCGCAACGCAAATTAAAAACTTAGGTTATATTGACAATAGACTCTTAATTATTTATTAAAAATCTAACGTATTAATATTTTTCTGAAATATATGCTTCTTTGCAACCTTCTTGTGGAATACAACTTAAAGTTTTTTTTCGTAAAGGGGTCGCGGACAACGTGTATAATGTTGCAATCGAGTTCGCTTATCCCACTTACAGAGAATGCAGCAACATTTTGTATAGCAAATATATTACAAAAATAATTAAAATAAATTAGCTTTTCTGAAAACATCTACTGCAATAGGAATGTTTATAATATTATACAGGTTTTATTATTCCTTACGACATATTTCGACACAAGTGATTGGGGTCATTGCGATGTTCTTAAAATTAAGCGAGAAGAAAATAAATATTTTTAATTTTTTTCTAAAAAACTAAAAAAAGTTGAGTTTTTTATTTTTCTGTTCAGAATATCGTCAAGAATCACCTCTTTAATAAAAATTATAGGAAAACGTCATTCTCACACTTTTCGGATCGTTGACTGATCTTATTAGTGACATTAATTTCGAAAAAGGGTTTTCTGATAAATTTCAAAGTTTTATTTTATTTGTTTGTTTATCCATTTTTAAGTCTTTTCTAAATATGCTTAATATATTCAAGTGATTTTATATTTTTTTGAAATAGCAAATCTGTGTATTTCCAAAATTGTCTATTTACGTATTTATAAGTAGCTACCGATGTAGAAATAAATAGTAATCTTGAAAAGAAACTTAAATGCATCTTAGAAAAACTAAAACTAGTTTGGAACCAAACAAATTTGAGATTATTCACATTATTTTTAGTTACAATCGAAAAAGTATTTCCGAATCGAAAAAGTTTTTGTGAATCGCTGTCAGTTTGTTAAGTCCTGAGGAGTTTGAAAGAGCTATTGTTAAAAAACAATATCTGGCTCATTATTTTGTATCCAAGACTAAGCAAAGTATAACTCCTTTAAATTCAGAAATAACAATTTACTAAATGCTATCTTGTAGAATGTTCTATCTTATATTACTCCAGACTATTTCAAGCCAATTCTATAAATAACAAAACTGTGTCAGAAAATATCCACGGTAAAAATATTTGTATTTAATACTCTTTACATCACATTTTGGTACAATTTGACACATAATGTGTAATTGTCATAAAAAAAATTGTGCGGGAAAATCTATTATAAAATGAATCTTCCCGAGTATAATTCCAATGACCTACGGAGATCTTAATACGGAAAAGAGCACAACATTCCTATTTGATGTAGGTATATTCTGAAATGGATTATCGTGCTGGTTTTGCTAAAAATCAAATGATTGAATGAGCTTAGGAAGGAATTTATTCCTTTAGAAATAATTGCTAAATAAAACTTTAAGGATTTTTTTGTCATTAATAATTACGTTTTAACTAAAGAAAAGTAAACTTACATATATTTTTAAGGGATCATATAAAATTACAATAAGTGCTAATTCAAGATAAAAACAAAACCATAATATACCATTACCATAAAAGAGTTTGGTCCCAATCTTGTGAAAACTACACAGTTTCAAATAATATGATAATTGTTTATTCTTCTGCATAAGATATGTTAATTAAACTTTTACAAGCATTAATCTTCACAATCGATACAAATTAACGAAACGTATGGCCTCGGTTCTCTTTGAAGATACTCGATTATTTACAAAGTAAATTTATTTTGAACATTTATCCGTCGACGCTTTCTCAAATATTTCAAAATCGCGTCTCTCTACTTGAATCGAGAAAACTTTTCCTTCATACTTTGAATTTATTGAGCCTCATTGATTTCACAAACGTGTTTTTAATTAATATCAAAGAAATATCGACTCACGTTTCCCTTTACGAGTAACTGATAATTGCTTAAGGACTCGGTATAAAAAAACAACTAGAGTCACATTTTAATATATTCCATTTTTACTACCTTCTTGATATATACAATGAATTGAATTAAGAATTGATTTAAAATCTTTCTGTGTATCTAATTCTATCCACCTTCAAGCTTTCATATTTTAGTATTTATATATACACACATACGTATGTATGTGCATACACACACACACACACACATACAGATATATATATATATATATATATATATATATATATATATAAAGTTTGCCGTAGTTTTAGTCCCCATATGGTTGTTTGGATACATAAGATTTGTAATATATTGTGAATAGTTTACAACGAACAAAATTATTAGTGCGCGATCGTAGTAAACTTTATTTGTCACATATTTACATTAACATTGAATGTATGCTGTATAGCGATAGATCGAATTCATTTAGTCTAAAAAATAAGCATGTCTTAACATTCCTCTCATAGCATAATAAATTGCTGCACCGATAACACATTTAAAAAAAATTTCGGCAAAAAAATTAATAACTATGTAATTATTAACTTGAAATGAAGAATGGCATCTGATATAATAACATTATACAGAATTTTATTCGATATTTTATAATATTTAGCATGATTAATTTTCTTTAATAACGTAAAATTCTCGATCTTAAATAATTTATGAACTAAAGAATTAGACACTACGAAAAATCACCGTTATCTTTTTAGAAAGAATATTTTTCATAATAATTTTAGTTAATTGAACATTTTAAAAATTAGAATTACAAATAATTATGTAAAGATAGAAGTAAAACTAAAAACGATGTGCTTTGTTGATAATCACACATCATATATATCAATGAATAATGTAATTGCTATACAAAATATCGAATAAATTTAATTCTGCCTTGAAACATTTAAAATGCAAATTAACTCATATTAACTATACATAATATAATGATGATAGAATAATTTATCGAGATTTTATGAACTGAAATGTCATATTTATTAATACTTAGATGATATTGCTCAAAATAACTTTTAAAAATAAAAATCATCCGCTTTGTCTTATTTCATTTTATTTTCTAAATAAAAGTGCTTCATTAATATTTGGATAAAATCATGCTACATTCAGACAGCAAATTTCAATATTACATAATCATTAAAACGAAATCTTAAGCGAGAAGCCACGGAAAACGTATCTCCAGACAGAAATATGAATGATCGTATTAATTCCATTATAATGGTAATAAGAAATAAACAAAATCTATATTTTATACTAATTCATTGGACAGCTTAATTTCACTATGAAAACAAATGCCTATTTTTAGCGTTTATACTGTTTTTGGCAGAAAATAAAGTTATTAAAATATTTTAACTGCAGTACATATTATGTAGTATAAAACAACCTCACGAAATTTTAAGAGCTCTCATTGATTCGTTCATAATATTTGACATTTTATGAATTTTAGAGAGCGACAACGGCAAAGAGTTTATCAACTAATTTAGTGGAGAAGTTTACAGTAAGATTAAGTTTATTTACAGTACAAGGCTGATGTATGGAAAAGCTTATTGACCAGGATATAAAAAAATAAAACTAGAAAATTGTCGGAAAAAACAAATACTAGGAAATTTAGAGGAAAATATATATGTTACCTTACTTAAAATTAAGAAAATCATGTAATTATTATAAATTAATTCTAGATGTGGAAATGATTTCAGGTGATGAACATGGAATTTTTAAATATTTGCTTAATATTATTTCCGTTTTAGGCTGCAAAATAATAGTATAAAAACTTTACCCTCTTTAGACAAACAACTTTTGAAACCATTTAAACGAAAAATTAACATCGTTTTATAACTAAAAACAGCAAAAATTTAAACTAATACTCAATTTAAAATATAGTATATTAGAGTAATTCAGTTATTTATTTGATTAAGGATAAATATAATATAATATTTTATTTGAGTATTCTTGAGACATATCACATTAAGAACAAACAAAATCATACAAGCCTAGCCTAAATTTTTCGAGTTCACACGTATTAAAATTAACTATCATGAATAACAATTAATAATATGTTACCTAAACTATTGCGACGAAATGGTTATATTTGCGAGTTTATTAGTTCGAGGTAAATTCGGTTCACAATTTTTATATTTCTTACTAAATCAGCACCTTCCACGTTATATTTAAATGCAATGACATTTATTTCCGTCATGGATTTTACCATTTTTTTTTATTAATTTAATATGGAAATTCAAATTATTTTCAATTAATTATATAAAACTAAATATTACATACATATTAAACGAAACCAATGTTCTTCAGAGTCGAAAAAAATATTGTCTAAGAAACACAAGTTAAATTCAAATCACTATTTAAGATTTAAATAACATTTTTCTTAGTAATATGGTCTTAACCCTTTGCTCTTAAGATGAGTTAGTATTTGGTTCAAGCAGTTAACTAGACGATCTGAAAGTGGTATGAACATGAATTACATTCATGGAGCATAATACATGCACAGCTGAGGCACATTTATAAACAATTTGTTACATTATTTTCATATGAAAGTAAAGTTTTAATCTGTATTCAATTTTGCCAGACTACAAGATAGGATAAATGGATGAGAACGAGGCATTCACAAATTATTATTTTCGTTTTACACCTTCACTTTTTAGGTTCCATTAATCATGCTGTGTATTCTTATCTATGCCAATTAAGGTGCAAGCGTTTTCTATATTTTTGCTAACTTATATCGTCAAATTTAGATAAATTGGTCTACTTGATTAACGTATACTAGAATACAATTTTGTGATTTCTATGAGTAGCTCGTTATATATTACAAATTTTTATTTACGAATGCAGTAATTAATCATTTATTGTTTTTGTATTTTGAATTTAAATGGAAATCCATTTCTTTCTTGTTTGGTTAAACTAATTTATATACATATGCGATATGTCACTAACCTAACTTAACATCACTAATATTTTAATTAAAGTTGTAAACTGAATAAAAGTTCTATGTAATGAAATTAATGATATCTTTTATTACTGTAACAATTAAGAAACACTTTGAAATTTTACGTTATCTTGTTTACCATATATTCAGCTTCGTTACCATATATGATTTTCATGGGCCGCGATCGCACGTGCGACGAAGGACATCTTGCTCAAGGAGAACGGGTCGTAATATTTGGTGTTCAAAAGAAGATTTTTACTGTCGAGTGTATGATGATATAAACTTTAAGTGCTAAAACATTATTCAGTCGTGTTTAGCGAGTCCTGAATGATTTAACTTTTTAGTACATAGAGTGATAATATTAAAGCAATACGATTATTCGAGCTTAATGTAATATTTATTTTTTTAATGCTTACAAAGAATGTAATATAGACACATAATAACGTTTGGTTCTATGCCACCTTGATTTTATTGTTTTTTTTTAATAAACTTATGTAGAATTGATCTTATTATCCATAATATAGAGGCTTTATGTAAATTTTACACAAATTAATTCATGTCTTATCGATAATTTCTTTGTAAAAAAATTGGTGTCCCTTCAGTATTTTTTATAGGTCATAAATTGCAATGAGTACGTGCTTTTTACTTAGATAAGCATACATATACACAGGCATCTATTAAAATTTTTGACCATACATCTTTCCCATCTATAAAAAAATATTTGATACTAAACATTAAAATTAACATTGGCATATTTATTAACAACCGATCGATAAATAAAGAATAATGCGTTATTTATAAAAGACGAAAAATGTTTTTTTTGACATCTTTTAATTTCGACTATACATTGAACAAATTCGCCTTTGAATTTGAGTACAGCTGAAAGGTAAATTGAAAATTATAGCCCATTATTTGTCTCTTAGAAAGTGAACTTTTCTGAACTGCATCAGGCAAAAGGGCAAACTAATTACAGAAGAAAATGTCGAGGGTAAAATATATTAAGTATATCTCGTAAAATTTCGTTGGGGAGTGAATACGACAGAAAAATTAAATTTACATTATCCTCTCGTAGCTTACAAAAGTGTTATTTCAAATCTCAATGATACGGTACTTAAATTGATGTAAATATGATATTATTTGAGTAATTTTGAAGTTTTTATTTAACTTGTCGAGCGTTTAACGGTGATGAGATGTAATTGTGTTTAAACGATAAATTCAAACGCCCTCACACACCTCCCCACTAAACGTAAGTAAAACTTAGTAAGGCGTGTAATAAAATTCCATTATATACTGGAATTAACTTATATCGGCTGTTTTTTTATTGATAATTTATATCAGTTGTTTTTTTATTGATAATTTATTAAGACTATACCTAGAGGTTTTGCTGGGTAAATTGTTCTTTATGAAGATAAACCCACCATAAGTTCCACCCGGAAGTCAAATTTTGGAGTTTTTCAGTTAGAGTTTTAGAATTTTTTTCAGTTTGAAGAAAAATTGTTTTTTGAAGTTTGGAAGAATTTTCATTTGACTATTTTCCTAAAAATCATAATTATTATGATTAACTACCGTACATTTAAATTTTTTCATTAAAAATAAATGATGACATAAAAGATTATACGTTGTTAGATTATATGATTATACATATTACGTTCGATTCATTATTTGGATCTACGATCTCACCCGAATTATAAAAAATCGGGTAAATTTATAATCGATCTCACCTGAATTATAAAAAATCGGGTAAATTTATATATATATATATATATATATATATATATATATATATATATGTATATATATATGTATAAATTAGTCAACTTTACAAAAGTAGTTTTTTTTCACTAAAATGTGTAATTTTAGTAATCTGTGACGTACCAAAAAAATAAAATAAGCAATCTATAAACATAAAAAAACCAACGTCCATATGACCATATGTCTCTTTTTTTACAAATCAAGTACTACCGGACAAAATTAAATGAAGGTGTAAATTATTTATAAAGAATGGTGATTTATAAATGATCAAAATTAGTTTGGTTGTATTGGAGATATGGAATTTATTGGAAAATAGATGAAAAATATTTTCTTAAATTGTTTACCGTGTTTAAATTTTTATTCAAAACTCATATTCCATTAAGTTAAATTGTCTACTACTAAACTTTTATCCAATGTCCTAATCTGCTGTATACCACTGTAATAAAATAATAACATTGAAGCATAATAAATTTTTCAGCAATCCGAACTTTTATTTTCACCAAAGCCCATCGTGTATTCAGAAATCCCATTTAACGAAGCATTTTTTGCGAAAACTATACGAAATTGCTTATTACCAAAGTGATCGATTTAAATATCATCTGGTTCAATAAATACGAAAAGAAATTTAGGTTGATTTGATAAGAGTTGCAATTTAGTTCAACTAAGTAAGTCTGACACTCGGTAGTTTTAAAATATTTTTGACACACTGATAGGGTGAAATAATTAACACTTTTCTTGGATTCTTCTAGATAAATAAGCAAGGAAATTATAAGTGCCACGTTTTAAAATGTTCCACTAATATAATATAAAATTTGTTTACAGGCTTAATTCGGCAATGCACATTTAGCTCAAACTAAATTTTTAGTTTTAAAAAGGAAAATTGACGGGTACAAATTTGTGTTAAAGTAGCATTACGAGGTGTTATTGGAAGTTGTGACCTAAGCGAGTCGAAGGCTGTATTTGCTCGTTTTCATGAAAATTTTATTTAACGATATAAATTTTATGACCTTGCTATCGTTAGCGCGAACTTAAGTGCTGCTTTACAGGTTTTTTTTATATTCATATTTATTTGGTGAGTATTCGATTTATAGCTTTTTATTTTTTTTTCACTTAAATTTTTACAGCTAATCATTTCAATTAAATTTAAGTACTCGTATGATTACAATTATACGTATATTTTGTTAGTGTTTCAAGAAAAATTCTACCTTCAATAACTACTCCTTTTGTTTATTTTATTCTATCAAACACATTATTTTAAAGGGGAAATGATATCGTTAAAATTAAGGAGATAATAGAAACCAAGTTCTTACTGAGTTCTTCTAAAGGAGTCTAGATGAGTGAGTCTGAGCTTTGCATTTATATTCATTGAATGTCTATTATTTCTATCACAATATCGAACTTGGTACAGTGAGTAATTTTCATATATTTATCGCAACTAAATTATATATTTTGATAGAGATGATATTTAATCAAGTTAAGCTCTAACTTACTTACCTACACTTATCCAGAAAATCTCCTGTAATACTTTTACCTCACTACCTCACTACATTAAAGTTTCGATGAGTCTTTATTTCTGTTCGTAGGATTTCCTTAAGATCAGATGAGTCAAACAGATTCGATAATGTTAAAATTGTATTCAGTGTTTAACTTCTTCTTTTCCTTTTGTTTAGTGATTTTTTTCGGGCTCTTCAATATGTTGGATGTTGTTAAATTGCCGTATTATACATACGCTGTTTTTTTATTTTTTTTTTTAAAATATACTCTCCAATTCTATGAAATAAAATCATATTTATGGAGCCTTCTGAATTGACTCAACAATGACCGATTTCTGTTTCGTTTTATGGTAATCGATATTGATTAAATGAACGTCAATAAAGTCTTCATCCTAGTCAGTGCAATGTAACTTAACACAGTTCAATGTAACTGACTTTAATGTACATTTACAGCATATGTTATATATCATGAATGTGGCTTTTAATCATTTTAGACCTATATAATGACCTTTTAATGTTCCTCCATGAGAAAAACAGGAAAGAAATCGTCATCAAAATTGTCCTTTAGTATAAAACTCTCATAAACTTCTAATATCTATGATCAATTCATATATTGACGCAATTATGAACTTCGCTATTCGAATGATTTTGAATGCCTTTGTGATGGTGTAAATCTGAAGCTCTTCACAATTATCAGTTACGTACTGAATAATATATGGTTTGCCTCGCCTAGTATGCCTACTACTAAATGAGCAAATAGTTGAACATAATTAAAATCTCAAGACCAAGAATGATGAAGTGTTCAGACGTATAGTAGTCGGTTGGGCTCCCTTTTCAAAATTTGAGTTCATTTTCAAAAGCACATATCGCCAATAATTTAAAAGCCCTCATTTTCAGTCACAGTTGACCACAAGTTCTCGCTATGGGAACCAACATTTTAATAACAACAAAAACTGATCTATAAAAACTTTATATTTACTCAAAGAACGATGGAAAGAAAGCTTATATGGATTCTTTTAATAATTACAAAACAAATTCATTAGCTTCAAACCAAAACGAAATTGCTGACATTGACATGAAAGTCAAGAAGTTTTAGTAACAATGGACAGGTCACGTCGCCAGAAAATAAAACAAAAAAGGTAAAGATATATTACAAAGAAATTTATAGATAATAGGTTAAAAACACTATTGAATGATTGAAACTAAATATAAAACGATTAGAGTACACTTCAGTTTTAGACTAGTTCCTTAAAATAGAACTAGTAGAGTGTAGGCCGGCACGATTAATTAACGCCGAATATGAAATCGATTTCGGACCAATAGAGATATCCACGTCGCTGAATTCAACTAAGACCCTATGTCCGAAATTTTTGTTAACAATCCCATTGTCCCGTGTAACAATATATATTTATGGTAATGTGAGATGTATATATAAAATGTTACGAGTATATAATATTCAAATTATTGGAAATTAATCCTAAAATATACTATTAAATAATAAGTAAAATGTGTTACTTCGTATTCCTTTCTTAACGACAATGTCAACAGGTCTTTTCCATATATGTAATTATTGTGATATTATTTATTCCCAAGGGACATTGTAAATAAAAATGAACATTTCAATTTGCCTTTCTTACATAGTATAAAACAAAGTCGCTTCCCGCGTCTGTCTGTCCATCTGTACGCTTAGATCTTTTAAACTACGCAACGGATTTTGATATGGTTTTCACTATCAGTCAAATTTTTTTTTCCGGGTGGTTTATATAATACATGCATGTTATTTTTACAGAAAATATAAAAAAGTCAATGTTTCGTAAAAAAATAGAATTTTAGACGGTTTCATTGCTAACTTTGATCAAACTTTACGGATATATGAAAATGTTGTACTATGGAATTGTGTATTTTAAAAATATCCACCAAAATTCCGCGATGGCTTATATTTATATCTTACGAATAACTCACAGTGACCATTTTTACGCGATTGTTATTTATTTTTTTTATGCTTTTTAATACTTTCGAATTAAATAATTAGTTTACTTTAGACATTTAATGTATATAAAATATGCTCTTTGCAGCAAATCATTATCATTAATATTTTAGAAGATATCACATATTTAAAATTAACAGAAATCAGTATTCGCAATGCGGATACCGTGCACGGACGAAGGCGGCGGCGCGTGCCTACATATAGCGACCCTGGCGAAGTCGGGGCGGGTCGCTAATATATTATAATCGATTTATTAATATGAACTTGATTAAAATAAAATGTATATTGTACGCCTTTTTTGTAATATATTTAATCAGATTATCTTAAATCTTTACTAATTTTCAACCAAATATAACCAGTCATATGTTATTTTTCATCTTTTACGGAAGACAATGTTTACAAATTTAAGAAATGTAAGAAAACCATTAAAAGCTTTTGTTTCTTATGAGATAATATCTGCAATATATCGGAACACCAAAATTAAGATATATTTATGAGGTAATTTTTATAGAAAATACCAAAGAGAACAAAAAACAAATAACTAGAAACAATTCGCAATTTGTTTTTGTACACGAAGAAATTAAAAAGCATATTAAATTTATCTTGAACGTGATTATCAAGAAGACGAAAAAGGAAATACAAGCTTGTAATACGACTTTCATTTATTTCTAAGTATGCGCTTTTTTCTTATATGCCTATGTCATTTTTTAACTTTATGCATCTGGGAAATTATAAAAACTTCATGTTCGTACTACATTAGGAGGGGTGAATGAAAATAAAGGAAGGAGAGGTTTTTTAAAAGAAATGTTAGCGGATAACCACTAACATCAGTCTCTTTAAATATACAGTATATTTAAAATATTATGTAATAAATCTGGCAATTGAAATGTAGTAAATTATGAGTAAGTTTGTATTAAATTCAAACTACTTCCAAAAAGCAGAAAATCTAATTGATGATATCACACATTAAAAATTTAAAGAATAAAAATCTTCAAATTTTATTTAGGACATCCAGCGCATAAAAAATTATGCCCTCTTTTATATCCTACACACCTCCCTCATGTGACTCACTCGATTCATTTACTGCACATGGCCAAGTCCTCACTATGCGTATTTCATGAAAACAATCACAGACATAACATACACTTGCCATTGTCAGCATCTGCTGTATAGTCATCTGATTCTTCTAACAAAATGAGTCAGTAAGTTTTATGTGTCTGCCTTAATACAGTTGAGTATAAGAGAGTTCACTCGCCTTTAGATGGGATGGCCCGAAATTTAAGACTTTTGAAGTGCGAACGGAGGAAGGGTAAAGTTTCAAGAGAACGCGAGATGTGTCGAAGTTGGTTGATAAATTGCCTGTAATGTATTTCCGTGTCCTCAGTTGGGGGAGAATATTTTATCTCTGTTTAAAATCGTATTAGTTATTTTAAAAACTTTGGTGTTAGTTAAGGTATGCCTAAACCATTCTATTGGTTGAATTTTTTAAATTGCAATTTTATAGTCATAACTTTGAAATATAATTTTCATTGTTTTACGTCTCCTTTTAAATACAATTTGTTTGTTGTATTCTTATGTTTTGCATATTATTATATTTTGTATATATATATATATATATATATATATATATATATATATATATATATATATATATATATATATAGATTTATATGTATTATAATCAACATCAAAGATTATAAATATGATGTGAAATATAATGTAACCTAGAAAATTGAATTAAATCAGTCGATAAATAAATATCGAGATTTAAGAAAGTTGATATTTTATATTTATTCTGAAATAAAATACAAAGTACACTCTCGCTTCGAGCTAATAATTGAACGAATCTACAAATAGAATAAAAAGCTGGCAGAAAGGATCGTAGCCGTAAAAAAACGACCTGTGATGCCTTTATACAAGCACGTAGAATCGGCAACAGATAATGAGATTTTCGAAGTAGCTGAAGAAAGACATAGCAGTACAAATTTTTTCCAAAGATATAAAGAAAAGCATGTATCGCAGAGACCCGAAAATTAAGTCTTCAAAGTGTCGTTTTGTAACTTTGAGAAAAAAGAGGAGAAAAAGACCCACTACTACATGGCTGAAAAAAGTGAAACGCGAAATAAAGAAGTTGGGTCTATCCGAAGACGGATAACATTAAAATAAATAAATATTTTACTATGTATTATTAGAAAAATTACTTGTCAAAAAATTACTCGTCATAAAGTGAACGGTAGAATTATACGGACAATATTTTAATGGTAAACCGTCGTTTTATATATATATATATATATATATATATATATATATATTCATATGTATATATATATACATAAAGATATAGATATATATATATATATATATATATATATATATATATATATATATATATATATATTTATATATATGTAGCAATCGTGTTCGATATACATGTTTTGCATTCCACACAAGACAATCTGATTTAGTATTAATTATGACAAAATATGTTGAAAAATAAAAAATTACTAAATTAAATATTTCTTTAGTTATTCTTATATATTTAAGAATAAACGATGTTATTATTATACGATATATTATAAAAGCTAAATGTGCCACGCATTTTTTATTCCATGATAGCATTGTTAACACGTATTGTACATGCTTATATGAACGAAAATAACATTTTAATTTTTTTATATTTTGTCTTTATTAGTACTATTAAAAGAAAAAAAAATTCCACGTAATAGACTCTATTTTTTATTTCAAATTTTATTCAAGAAATATCTGACTTAAAATGGTCGAAGAAATTACGTTTGAATTGCACTGCCGAATTATTTTCATGGTCGTTTGTGCCTGTCGACATCAATTTGTGCATTAAGCCTTTAGTGACGACAATGAGAATTATTTTCCTATCCAAATGGCGGCATCGTTTTGTATTCCTTCTCTTCGTTTCTGTAAATGCAATGAAACGTAGATACCTGTTTAAAATGACAAATAATATTTAAAGGAAAACTACACATTCCGGCAAACAATAGTCACTCATATTTGTAAATTAATATTGGACGCATCTCTTAGCCGAGACACTATTTAAATCTCTTTGTTCACATATATTCAAATAAGTTTAAAGAGCCTTCTAGAATCTTCTAAATAAACCATTAAACTTGTTTATAACGCCCCCGACTACTATTTCTTAATCGCACATATTCATAAGTGTATATATATATATATATATATATATATATATATATATATATATATATGTGTGTATATATATATATATGTGTGTATATATACATAACAAATATTTATACCTGTCGAGCAATGTATTAAATAAATTACAACTATAAAATATAACTATCGAAAATGTTAATGTCTCATACTTCTAATGCAATCCAGTTTTGTTTAAAACGTCGAAAATTTTGCTCCGAAATCGTAAAAAACTCGGTCTGTACACTGAATAGTTTTAAGTGAAACTAAGTACTACCTACTAATAACACCTTATTAATAATTACACCTAAAAAAAAATTTTTAGAATTGCTTTCTACTTGTCCGTCCGTTTGTTTGTCTGTTTGTCTTTGCGCACCTTGATTGTGCACGCTAATCTCAACGACGTCTAAATCGATTTGGATGCGGTTTTCAGTGATGTATTTATATTAACTTGCTCTAACACTGTGTCTAGGTGGATTTCAATTGATTCATAAATAAAAAAGATTCGTCATCCATTGGTTTAGGTGCGTTGCGCACATTCGTATTAAAAACGGAGGAAGCGTTATTAATAAATTTTATGCTAATAGAGTTCTGAGAAAAAAAAAAGTTCTGTGAACAAAAAACACAAAAAATTCCCAATAACTGTTTTTACTCCGAATTCCACGCGAACAAGATCGCAAGCCTAGTCGGTCATTAAATATGATCAGCTGCTTCACTCATCCTTATCTTCATCACTAAGTAATCGTCTTTATCTTCATCATTAAGCACAATCTCTCTTCGTTCGTCAACAAACGTCAAATAACCTAACCAAAGCATCCAACGTTTTCAAAAATATCTCTCGAATTATCTTAAATCAAATTCTGAAAAATATATATTTTCAAAATCTTTGTAACTTGCACAGTCGATCGATCTCTTTGTGGTCTTTTGAAAATCAATTACTTCATTTTCCCACTGTTGTTGAATAATGACAGATGATAAACTTATACTTATGTGTTAAGATATTTTATTGCTATACCAAATTTAAAATGTCTATAAGAAAGTCATTTCAAAGAAAAACAGGTGTGACAGGTAAATGGATACATGAATGACTTTACAAGGAATTTTTTTTTTCCTTTAGAGCTATGAAACTCAAATTTATTCATTGAGTACAGGTCATACCCATTTTTCTCTTGATTTATTTCAGAAAAATCATTACTGCTTAGCTCTGCTGAAAACAAAAAAAATAACTGTTACTGTTTAAGGGAAATGTTAATATCATTCATTTGTATTCTTTGACGAATACGACATTTAATACATGTTTCTTTTATTTTTACTTTATAGTTATATTAATACTGTTTCGTAGGAAATCAAACGAAATTCGTCACGTAACTTATCTTGAACAGTATTTTTGTAATAAAAATTTGTACAAAACTCAGTGTATCAATTGGTGAAAACAGGTTCAATGCAATGAAATATAGTCGTTCATGTGAGTGACGGTATTTCGTGGCCCGTTATTAAGAGCCTTTCTTTCCTTCAGGGCCGCTATATCAAATCGAATTCCGACAATTGTTCGGCAACACTAAAACTCGAAGCAATCATGTTATCACAAATGGATTGTATTTTATTTTACGGTCAACTGGTGACGAATTAATCTTTTTTAACTGGGTCTATTTTCCTCAGTACCTCGGTGGAGATTTTTTCATTATACAATATATTTTGTTAATTTAAGGTCTTTATGTTGTTATCCGCTGAAAGTATTAAAGATCATTTTTCTTGTTAATAATATCATTGTATTATTTCGTTTATATTTGTTTTTAACATTCTTTTACTCTTGAAACTTTGCACATATTTTGCTATAAAGTTTTTTTTAATAGTTTCAAGTAAAATAGTACTTAAGTTTTAGAAACCAATTTCTTAACTCAAATATATTTTAAATATTGAGGGAATAATTTTGGAAGATGCATCACGGCCTAAGGATTTTTTTCCAAAAAATGTTGGGCGTACAATGTAGATAAAAATGAAATTACGAATAATATAAAAAGATTCAATTGTAAAATTGCTGTTGGGATGTAAAACAGTGAAAAATTTAAGGAAATTTAAAAGAATGATAAAATAGGAAGCTAAAAAGTATAACATGAACCTGACAGTTTTTTATACATAAAGTCACATTTGACATTATTTGCGGACATTTTAGGAATAGAGAGAGTACGATGGGTCAGACTTTCATTCACAATTATTCAAGTTACACTTGCATTTTATAATGGAAAGGTAGAATATTTCTCATCTTCAAATAAGATATTAAGACTAAGTATTTCTCAATGAGAAATATTACAAGCGATCGTTAAAATGAAAGAGAAAGTGTGAAAATATTCAGTGTGACGAATAATGTATATAACATTATACCGCTTGCATTACTCATTGCGATATATTTTAACAAGAAGGTGCGAACCATTATTCAGATAGTAAACGAAAAATGTTCTTTTTACTAAACTATTTTTTTTACTTTTCTCTGTTTAGAGTAAAATGCGGAGTAACTCTTTTGATGACAATAATTAAAAAAAAACCATATCAACATTTTGCGAGACAACAGTTAATCGTATTAATGATACTAATTTCGAAAAAGATTCTTCTAATAAATATCCTTTTCTTTGGGACGTAATAGGATATTGACGTAATGGTTGTATTTAAATGATTGTATGATTAAAATTGAAATTTTTGTTTTTCTGTAGTTGGAGTATATGTGAATGTATGGAGGTACTTACGTAAGTGCGCACTTGCGTATTTGTGTTCTCAAGAGTCTATAAAATGTGAATCGGCCATAAGAATAAATAAGATATTTTTGGTTGAAATTATTAAGCGGAAAGAACAAAATAATCAAAAATTCGTACCACCCTTGAAATATGCCTCCGAAAAATGTTAACCTATGTCTTACAAAAACTAAAGAGAATTAATTGGACACCTTGCAGGTTATTCATATTACAGAATTTTTACTTGTAATCGGATTGTATTTTTACATAAAATTACAAATATTTAAAACTCTTTTGTCCAAAGAATGTTAATTAAATATTTTAAAAACATTAGTATTCATTACCAACACAAATGAAAGTAACGGAAACTGACCTCGTTTACCTTCAAGGATATTGGTTTATATACAAAGAAAATTTATTCTAAACATTATTTAAATATTCTCCAGCGCCACTTTCACAAATATTTCGAAATCGGGTCCCCTTTGAAATCAAGGAAACTTTTCCTTTGATCCCTAAATGGGGCGCAGTAAGCACTCCATTTATTTCACGAACATCTTTTAATTAACTTCAAATAAATATTGACCCACATTAACCGTAAATTACTAATAATTGATCAAACAGTTGACGCGAAGAAGTGACGTTTCGTTTTATTACATTCTGCTGTTATTATTATATGTAAATGTTACTTTTAAGCAACCCACTTGAAATGTTCACTAAATTGAATTAATTTATTTTTCTGTATACCCAGTTCCACTATATCTATGCTGTTACCGATATAGAGTAAATAGAGTATCATGATTTAATCTTTATATAGTTGTTTGAATCATATAGATCATATAGATCTATAGTCTAGATCCACATAAGTAGGAATCGAACGCACCCAGAATTTATGACTCTCAGAGAGAACCTGCACATAATTTATAATGAATCAAATGATAGGTCCGTGCTTTTAGTATAATTTTTGTCATATATGAATATTATATTAAATAATGCAATAGATCGTAGTTATGTATTGTCAAAAAATTGCATATCTTTAAATTCTTCTTATAATACAATATGTAGCCTCAGTGAAAATAAGTTTCAAAAATTATTTCGGCACCAATTTCATAGCTCATTAATTTTTAATAATGGAAAGTATCTGATATGAAATTAGGAAATTCAATAAAAATTATCCACTAATTTATCAACTATAATAAAAGCAATAAGAAAAAGCCAATTATTATATTTCCTAAAAATTATAATAATTTATGTGAAATATTTAAGTACAATATATTTTAATTTAAAAAAACCAATGTTCCATTTTTCGTAAACAAATAACAAATTAATAAAAGCAATAACAAGAAACGAAAAAGCAATACAAAATAACGATTAAGAACCATTTTATACAGAAAATATTTTTATAAAATAATAAATAAATTGATCTATGAACGCTGAATATGATATTTAAATAATATATGTACAACGTGTCATCCTTTAATCAAATTAATTGATGGAAAATGTTCTGTCGACTTTATGAGAACTAAATTATCTATATTTATTAATACTTAAATGATGTTGATTAGGTCGATTATAAATATGGAAATTTATCTAAATTTTCTCAATTCAATATCTTTTTATTTTATTACTGTATCTGACTAATAAATATCTAAAATATCACACAGATTTTGGTAAAACTTTATGGACCAAATTGCGACAAAACCAAATAATTTAAAATAGCCAAGTTTTAAGAGAACCACTTATCTGCAAATGAAAGTGGAAATGGTCGTATTAATTCTTAATCTTTGCAATGTATTAATCGTACACCTTTTTCAATTAATTTTTGAAATATTTCAAAAATTAATTGAAATATATATAGAAATGCGGAAATTTGGTAAACTTCAATGGAATTTGAAATAAAAATTTGTTTCAATAAAATTTTTGCAATTTTCATAAAGATTATTGTTATTAATCACTCCTTGTGACCAATTTTGTCATAATTTTGTACGCTGTGTCAATTCAATATATAGTTCTCATGACGCCTGTAACATATATAATACACTAAAAGCCATATTACATTGTTTGTTGGCAATAAATATCAATACATAAATTTTATTACAAATCAAACGTTCTCAAACAAGCTTCTGAAAATCAATTCCGAACACCCATAAAATTTTTCACAAGTCCATGTACATGTCCGAATATCTCAAACATTGCTTTTCCAGCGTTTGCCCACAGAGATGGATGAAAATATTTAGGTACCGGCGTATAAATTCATTCGCTAAAAGTGTGTCTTTCCATAAATGTACTCGCTGTGCAACATACTCGTACATGCGTATCAAAGCCAACATATCGGAACAGACTGGAAACAGAAAACAATTGATATAAATTGGATTGTGTTTTATGTATGTATATATATATATATATATATATATATATATATATATATATATATATATATATAAGTATATATGTATTTGTGTGTGTTTTCTTATGTGCGGTTCATACAATTAATTGATAAAAACCAATCATCTTATAAAACGGATATTATTAAAATTGGATAATACAGGGAAACTCATTTAACAAACTGTAAAAAATATTATCTCATTTATTATTTTAACGGAGCAAACTTTTGATCTAGTTCACAAGACTCAAATTTCAGAAACAGAATGACAAAAGAATATTAGTCCAAGCATAAGCAGAATATCAGTCTGGATTTATTTCCATTAAAAGTTATAGAGAAATACAACCAATATGTGCCATCATTTTTGGAAAATATACTTTTAAGTTAGTAAAATTTAAACAAAACTTAAAAACGACCTAATTTGTCTGAATTAATTCTGAATGAATTTATTTGAATAACCCTCTGAATTCGTTGAAGATTAGGACTAGTGGTACGAGATTTGCTTCTTCGAAGAAAACATTAGTCGCGTCGTTTCAGATTTCGAAATTGATATCGGAATAAAAAAATTCACATTGGAAGAAATACTGGTAAAATCTTGTTCGACGATAGCTGTCGAGGAAATTTAAGCGATGGAAGCCATAAGAGTAAATATAAGAAATATCTTCATCAAATAAAAAGGTAAGACCTCGAATCGAAGTTACGTCAAATGACATTAAGGAGCAACTATTTTCAAAAATACAAGAAATTCACCATGTTCTGCTCTACAGTGTGATGAGTCAATAGACGTACCTAATTGACGTCAGTTGCTGGTGTTTGTAGGATTTTTAGACGACGACAATACTATTAAAGATATACTAATATCGCAAAACTAGAAACAAAGTCCACATGTATCGGCATTATGAAGTTAATAAAGGAATATTTCGAGAAGCATAATATTATATGGGAAAAGCTCCTCCGTCTTTTGTACGTATAGCGTAATATTAATAAAACAGAAAAACCCTTTAGCAATAATAGTTATTAAATGGCAGTGTATCGTATATTGTCAGAAGTTAGCTACGAAGACTCTTCCGAATTATCTGTCAAAAAAATCTCATTGATTTTCTATTACAGACTTTCTGTTAAAGGTTTTACACCTTTTTTATAAAATTCGTTTTTTTAATGTTTATTTTTCAATTATAAGATTTATCATTTTATTCTTCTACAACCAAAAAAGTCCTGGTGATTCCTGGTCAAAAATAATTTGGGAATCACTGAGTTAAATCAATTTTAATAATGACCAAATAAAGATTAGTTTTTATGCTATTTTGATATTAGACTTAAGTAAAATTGATCGTATTGTTCTCAACATAAATGTATTACACAAATTCCTTACGAATTACAGGGAAAAATTTTAGGAGATTTTTTTAATATCTTTCGAGTGCGCAAACCTTGTATTATTTAATTTTCTACATTTATTTCAATTAAAATTAATACCTTTTTAAAACCGCTTGTATAAACTTGTATATTGTAAAACCTTAGTCAGAAACTGCAGAAGACCCAACAGTTACATTTTGCTTTAAAGAAAAGTCAAAAATGTCTTTGGAAAATACACCCCACTTTAGAGAGGTTTTCTAATCTGAAAGTTAGATTTATCTGGTGATATCTACAGATTTGTAAACAGATTAGAGATTAAATTACTGATATCCTACCTTTATTTAGTAATTTAGTACTTATCAAGTGAAGCAACTAAATAACATTTTCAGGAAAAGTTATGACGAGACAAATTAACGATTTCTTGACTTATAAATGTAGAAATATTTATTTCCTTATACTCATTAAGAAAATAAGTATTTCAACAATAATTTAGCGATAGTAATGTCTGTAAAGTGCTCAACGTCAGCAATATCTCGATAAATTTGAGAACAACAGATCAAATTTTATAATTTGACAATAACCCTGTTCTCTATTATTAACTAATATGATTCAACAAATAACTGTTATCACTGATAAAGCACAACTGGTAAAGATTATTTTGGGAGTACATAATTAGTTGAAGATATCTCAGACAACAAAATGAATGCTTGAGGTATTTTCAAGAAAATAGAAAATATTTCTAATTGTGATTAAAGAAGTGACCATAAACATCTATCCACAAGGTGACATCCATTAGATATTTATAAAGAGACATCCGGTAGATATCTAC